>JAJJKC010000006.1:0-1417863 GCA_022984845.1 Xylaria nigripes
ACATGGACTGTATGGGCGTACGAACGTACTAGCCCAAAATAAAACATCATACGATATTTTTGCTAATCTCCTTCTCATTACGGACTGCAAACGACTTAGCAGACCTCAATATTCGTCGCCCGCAATAGCATATAGCACGGATATAGATGCCAAAAAGGGCATTGTGGTCATGTGGGACTTTGTTGACAAAGCGGCTAAAAGTCCCTGCAGTCAATAAGCCAATCGGGAGTTTGAATATCTATCTTCCTAACCAATCAGTTGTCAAGGCTACGGATTGTTGTTGATTATTGTGTAACGTGGCATACGTCCGTATGCCTAGACCAAAATAAAGATGTCATCATAATCAAAGTAATTTGTTGACTTTGGCAACAAAAACGCGTGTATATCCGACGTTTGCAGCTGAGACATACAGACATAGCCTCTACCAATGTTCGTCAAAGGTTGGAGCGTAATTAATAGCTCAGAATTGAAGATTAGCACGGTTTCACCGCTCTTTGAAAAAAGTAATCAACAGCTTGCCCTACAGACCTGTAGATATACGGACGTAGTCCGTAGAGGCTGGACTATTGTTAAGTAATTCCACTGAATCCTAAACACTGGTACGTCCTATATTACGCTAGGCACTGTCATCCTGATACCGGAAATGCCGTCTATGCACTTTGAAGGTGGGCAAATTTTTGATTACGTTGTCTATTTTTCTGTGACGAAACACTGCTACAGTGAGATAGGTATAGATACATCTCCAAGATGACAGTTCGCTTCAATCTAGTCCGTAGCCCGCTATTCATTAGGGTGCCGTTGTCTTTACTACCTATAACTATTACTCAGCTCACTTATAAATATTATCAAAGAGCTGAAATACGAGAATCTGTCTGGAGAGCCCGTCATGCCAACGGCACCACTGAAAAGCAAATAAAAATGTGACAAATCTCTTTTTTGATAACTTTTTCTATTAAGAAAGCTGTGATCAAGACCTTGCCCTCAACAGAAAGCAAACAGAGCTATTACCAGTTTACCCATATCCCTAATGATTACGGTCAGTACCAACTAAACATCAATGGAGGGCGTTGAGTTGATTATGCTGATTTGACATAGATGCATAGTCTTACATTTCCCGTCAGTCAACCTAGTCATATAGAAGCTAGTCAATGGTCTTGTGTAGCCCAAAACACGTCAGATGCAGACCGTGTGCACCAAAAAGCCCTTTTCCTGGCATATACGGGTGAATTAAGAATGATCAGTGGGCTTCATTGTTCCCGGGCGGGCCAGGAATCCAGGACGAATACGCCGCAGCGAGGTGTACAGAAGTTGATCAGGAATACGGAAAGCATCGCGATCGAGGATGTAGCTATGAGATCAACACGTTCAGAGCCCCTACCTCTAATTCGCATAAATCTCCCTCGTTCACCAACACCGTCATCATCAGTCAATTTTCCCCATGGTTGTTTGCCTGTCTATACACCCTCCCAGTCCAAGAACATTATTCTGTGGCTGCAATCAACAAAATCCCCTTGTTTTTGCCATATCTCTTCAGTTGAAGCACTCTTTTTACTCGACTACGGACTCATCAGCATCACATTCAATCCGTCTTCTCTTCTGGCAGGTATTTCCACCGTACCCAACTTGTTGCGTTGTGATCAACAGTTTGCCCCATTGAACTTTTACACAATGGCATACTCTACCGGCGCAAACAAGGGTAAGGGCATTGCTGATAGTTCCTCGAATTCTGGAAGCTCACCAGTTACTTCTGATGGCGGCGATTTCTCTGATAGAGATTGGATACATGATCCGGAACGTTTTTTACCCTGCATGAAAGAGTTGATTACCCATCATATCAACGTGGCCGCTAAACAACACGACAAGGTTACGGAACACCATGAAGAGCATTACCGTCAACAAATTCAGACCCTTCAAGAACTTCAAAGTCAGTCCCAGAAGCAAGCCGCGGAACAGCTCGACCTCCTCCGTACTATCATCAAACGATATGGCTTGGGAACCCTTATCCCTCCACCAAATTACGACGTCGAGCCATTAACAAAAAACGCCAGCCCTGAGGCCGTGGAGGAATGGATTGCTCATATAAAAGTGACCAATCGAGGCTTGTTGCAGCGTCCGGATTACGTTCTTGTCGATTGGGCTCTCGCAAATGCTGCTGAAGACATGAGGAGTGACTGGATCTCCCATCTACCAACACTTAGATACGATGATCCACAAAGGGATGTGAAGCTTGACGACCTTTGGACCTTTGTTCGTGGCCAGACCCGAAATCCTGACCTTTTTACGCTTTCGTACTACGACCAGCTTGAAGCCTTACGTCAGGATAAAAATGAGAGCCCTTTGGGATTTTTTCTGCGGTGGAAAGCCTTCCACAGGCGCGTTAGGATAATCAAGTTCAAGAACAAACCTGCTTTGGCACATCACTATCTCTACCGGCTCGATGAAAATCTTCAGCAAGCATTGTGTAAGGCAAACGTCAAATTGGACGATGCAGCAGTGATAGCAGACCAAGCCCAAGTCATCTGGAATGCATGGAGTGATGTGCCAGGGTTACTTGCCGCCGCGTCTTCATTAAAACGCCCTCCTAGTGAGCTTCTTCCGATACAAGGGCCCAACCCAAAGCGACGGTGTGGAAGGCAAAATGCTAATCTGGCTTCAGACCTTCCAGAATCCCTTGGAATGCTTGAAGACTCTGGGCAAGATGTTGATAGCTCGTCAGACAATGACATATAGTCCTTACACATCGTCGAGGGATCCGAAATGAGTGCTGTGTAGTCATGGTGGTCAGCAATATCTGCTATGTACTAGTGGTCTGAAGTTGAAAGTGTCTGACAGTTCTACTGCATTCATTCAATTGGGAATGATTTGCCTCGAGCTTGACGCTTGTCAATGGATGGGGACATTTGAGACGACACTACAGTTGTTTAATTGGGAATGACTACGTGTGAACTCTTGTCCCCCAGCTGCGTATAGTGCTGATCTCGAGGGGTTGACTACGATGTGAGCCTCTTGTCTATCGTCTGACAGCTGTGTGTTCAGCCTATATACGGATGAGGACTCCAAGCTCGCGATACAGTCATTCAATTGGGAATGATTACGCTGCAAACTTGGTGTTCTCGTTCAAAGGCTGTGAATCACTTGAAAAGGATAGGTTTTGGGCATGCACTACAGTCATTCAATTGGGAATGATTAATGCTGTGTGCCCGGGGCCCTCTCTTAAAGCTAATTGATACTCGAGGCTCACGCTGTAGTTGTTCCACGAGGATATCTTGCTGACCGTTATGAAGCTAGATTGGTTACTCTTTGGACTTGAAATAGGATGCTTGCAATGGGCAACTCTACAAGTAGGTATTCTGTCAACAATCTTTCAATCAAATATATGCTAATTGGTGACTTCAATTCTAGTTTTCAACGAAACGCCCACCATTCCTGTCGGATATCTAGATCATCAACCGTTTTGTAATGAAGGAGAAAAAGAGTATAAAGCGAGCCATATCAACGATGGTTAGCAAGGAGATAATTACTTCATCTTCGGGGGCAAGCTATTGAACTCTGTCTATAGAAATGCATTTACCTGTCTGGGTCTTTTGATATTCTGCCTTTTCCCTCATTGACATGACTCCGTAATCATCTTACTTCCTGGGCTCACCAACGTTCAAGCTTAAAATTGAAGAATTCGAATGCAAACTTGTGCTAACTTCTCGCATGCTTCATAAAATTCTTGACATGGGATCAACAAGTTGCCCAGAGTAACGCCAAATATGCCCATTCCACATTTTCCGCTGCAGTTTAATGGGCTTTGATAGGTTTCCGAGTTGTACCTGGCACCACCGACTTTCTTTTGCTCCCATAGGCTTTGACATTTGCCTTGCCTTCAACCGTGGCATGGAAGCAAGCATACGGACAAACAGACTGTCCTGTTAGGCCTACCGATGCTTTGCGACATAAGTCTAGCCTCCATCCGGAGATCTCGAGACCTTTGTTTTTCTTAGCATCGACTCAGAAGAAATTACAGACACCCATCACGTTTTTCCTGGCAGAATCAACATGAAGCCCATGGGAGTGAAATCGTTTGTGCTTACTACTTTTTGCTTGCCATCATCTCAATGGAAGAAAAGACCCCCTATCGGTAAATTGTTGTCCTCGGCTTTTTCAAGTGGGATCAATAGGAAGCCCATCTCATATAAACATTCGCGTCTTTGGAGGTCTCGGGACCCTTATTGTTATCCATTACCGACACTCTTTGCATCTCATAGACAACAATTGATGATTCCCTCAATCTTTTGTAAGGATCAACATGAAGCCCACAAGAAAAACTGCTTTCGTGCTCTAGCTTCTGTAGATGATTCGAGAGGGTAGTGATGGATTAAGCATCGGATCGGTTATCTTTTACCACTCTAGATGTATTGACGAGAAGTATGTTTTTGCCTGGGCATCTTGTTGAGTACATTTTCAAAATGCTTCTGCTGCATTATTCACCTAGGATGTTAGTCCCAACACAAATGATTCACTCTCTTACGTTCGGCACACTTGATATCCGTGAGATAGAGTTTTACAGTGAATCACACTTATAATCGAACGATTGAACCCCGCCATGACGAAGCAATTAACACTTCTGAATCACCTTCCATTCGGCACACTTAACATCCGTGAAATAGAGTTTGCCACTGAAACTGTATCTACTGTAGTAGCGGGTAGCATTAAAGGTCCCGATGTCAGAGATTTTCCTCTCCTTATCTTCCGTTTCACATACTTCATCTTCTCCTTCCTTTTCAACTACATTTCCATGTTAACAACCATGCGATCAACAGCTTGCCCCCATTAATTTACTTCTAGTATAATTAGAAGTGCGACGAAGGTGGTAGGTAGCTTGGTGAGGCAGCATGAATACGGACTATATATGCCTATATATATATCTTTTAGATGAATATGCATATCTAGAATACGGAATGTACAAACTGACATATATTTCTATATCGGTTTAATGGATAGACAGATATGTTTATATACAGTATTTTGGCAAATTAATATGCATGTAACGATTTTACGCTAAAAATTAGCGGCTCATCCATTTTAAAGCGGACGTCCGTACGAAATACGGAATACGCTCAGGAAGATTTATCTACCTAGTGTACGAAGTACGGACGTCTACGTAGATACTACTTACCTACCAACCAACTTCAGACGGTTGGCTCGGTTCCACTGAAAAAACACCTGCGTCTTCAATGTCGTGCAGCAGCGACCAATTCGTCACCGTAAATACAAAATGTATTATGGCCTTACAAGACCACTGACAAATGGAGGTGAAGATACCGTGACCTTACCTACTGGTTAGGTAGGTAGGTATTCCGTCTTTATACGTCCGTACTAGGTACTTGTATTAGGTAAGTAAGTTAGGTAAGGTACCTACTTCGTAGGTTAGGTACATACGGACGTAGGTAGGTACATCGTACCTACCTTACTTACCCCGCTTTCAAGACCGCCCGGTTTTCGGATTTAACAGGAGGTACCTACATACCTACAAGGAAGGTATCTAGCCCGATGGAGCGAAATGAGTGCCTGCAGGTACCTAGAAGCACCTAGTGTGAGGCTGAGTGAGACTCAGCCCCCGTCCAAGTGGTTAAGCCACAGTGGACTCTGGAGGCCAGCCAATTCCAGGATCAGCCGCAACAGCTTTCAAAACACCTAGTGCAGTCACATTGCACCTTGGAATGTCCACCATAACGACGGACTTCCAGCGCCAATGCATGTAAGAAGTACCTAAGAGCGCTCGAGAAATATACCTAAGATACCAGATCTGTACCGTACCTACGTGAAGCTATACTTATACTAGTACCTAGCAGGCCATTACAGTACCTACCTAGTAGGTAAGGAGGTATATTCTTCCAGTCTTCGGGCTTCTTACCACCCGGAAACATAGTCTTCATAGCAAAGGGGGGGACCGATGTGCAAGGCCGTCATCCCATCGCGCTGCAGAAGTGCCTGAATTCCGAGGTAGTATACGTAAGTACTTCGTACCTGAGGAAACTGACCACTCGGCGTTTCCGTCGGTGGCGTGGGATTCCGATCTGCTGTAGGTACACACCCTGCATGCGCGGTGTTAACAGCGTGCAGGAAACCCATTCCAGCACCGCAATTGGGTCACGTTCGAGATCCCTCTTGCCCTGCGACTGAGCCCTATAAACCCAGTTTCAGTGCGCATTAGGTCGTCGACAGGGTCCAACGTCGCCACCCTCTCCCCCCCATGTTTAGGAGTCAATACCCCTTCTATTTCTCCAGACCTTCAAGCTTACATAAGCTCCTAACCTCCTCTGTTGTCTCTCACCAAGCAGGAGTGTACGGATCCGCACTAATACTACACATCTCGTACCTCACATGAAACCACTCCATATCAGTCCTGTCCCCTACTCATCATCGCGTCTTACCAGGGACTTGGGAATACTACATAGTATATTAGATACACTAATTAACTGTCAGCAGTATCGCTTATTCCGTAGCCGATATTGCAAATACGAACCACTTTATACCTATCTCGGCTCGCATAGGTATAGGTAGGTACTACTCAGTATACCTAGGACCATCGCACGCTCATGTTGATAGGTAGTAGGGCCATGTGCCGTTCGCGCCAGGGCTGAAATCAACCCAGCGCCGGCTTTGGCAGATTAATGATTTGCCGCTACCCACGTGGCCCTTCTATACGTACCTAGATGCATGGAATGGCAATGGGTGTTGTTTCTTTCTTAAGAACGATACTACTGTACTTCGTACGCCACGCCGCTACACTACTAGTGTATGATCTAATATTATACGTTGCCGTTGGAAGAAGGCCACTGGAGTAATACTACCTACCGTACCAACTAACCTGGTATCCAGACAGACTTTTCCTCACGATGAGACTGTCGTGAGTGCAAAGGCCTTTCTCCCTTGTTCTCTGTCTGTGCCGTCTCTCCTTACTCATACAAATGAACTCACACTAACTATGCATCTTGGCGACTCTAGGTAGTGTACCGACGTAGATATTTACGTATACGTCCGTGCCTAGGTACCTGAGTATTATTAGCATTAATGATCTGATCGTCAATCGTCCAACATCGCGCTAGAGTCTACGGATCCGTACGGTTCCGTCCACTAGATACGATTCGCGCTCATTTCCGGCGCCTAATTACCTACCTTCATCCTTCTTGGCAAAGTACCTACCTTCCTACCTATAGTACCGATTCATCAGTGCTAGGTAGGTAGATACGGTCATCATGGAGATACCTACGGACGTCCAAGTAGGTAGGTATAACTACCACGTGGCATCATATCTACTCATACTTACACTGCATTCCCGTGTATGCCGTAGGTATTTTAAACTAATCAGAATAGGTAGGTATTTTACGCTTGATTCACCCTGCTGGCCGCTTCTTACATCTCGTTTGAGTTTAAGACATATTCACTAACTGAGCCGATTCAGACCGATCACTTTCCTACCTAAGACATGACATGCAAAATATCAAAGCCAAAGAATCCTAGGTTCCAGATGAAGTCCGTGCGTATCTAATCAGCACTCATCTAATTCGCATCTGTTTTATCGTTCGGGTGCACCGTGCCGAGGAGAAAGCCTGCCGAAATTTTTACCAATTCGTCCAACATGCCGCATTCCATTTGATTGATAATAAACGCATCAGGATCCAGCTCCATTCATCTACCTATGCGCTGTTCATCTGACTGCTGTCTTGACAACGAACAAGAAAGGGGGGGAAAAAGAAAATAAAAGAAAACAACGTACAACACCAAGGATTCCCTGGTCGTCACCGGCCCAAGTACTAGTTTGGCGCTCATACCGGCTTATCTATGGGAGAGCGAACGGGATCCCGAGTTCTCCGGCGGCAATGGTCGTACGTGCTAGATCTTGCTCCTACTCAGGTTGTCATCTGGCGGTTTGCGCGAGCGGCGATTGTGATGTCCCCAGCTATTGATACCTTGGGAGCGCAAACTCCTAGACCATGTTTTGGCGATGTATGGGGATCTTGGATCTTCGCTGATTTTGGTAAGTTGGGTTGGCCGCGCAATAGATGGCTTATCGCAACTAGGTAGGTAGTCGGTCGCGTAGAGCTCAATAGAACATTCGTTTGATTCCTAACCCCCAAAAGACTGCTTAGTGTAGATGAAGGCATATGAAGAAGATCTACTTCATATGGACCGAGCATATCCATAAGGATCGAAAGGATAGCTATGTATTACCTATTCACCTGACACGCAATCGTTTTGTCCAGCAATGGCCGCGGGTTCTCCTATATCCATTGGCATCTCAACGCGTGATATAACGCCTTCAGGAGGCGTTAGTCCAGCCTGAAATCAAGCACCTGACTCTCGAAGGTAATTGATTACCTCTGAGCCTCGACAGCATCACTCTTGCACAGGCGTCGCCACTCCCATCATCATACAACACCCCTGAACAACGGTCTGCCCGCAATCCTGTATCATCACTTCCATAACCAGCCTGAATACCGCTCAACAATCATACTACCCATACCTATTTGCGATGTGCTCCTATTAAGTAAAGTTTCGAACCGATCGCTCAGGCTGAGAACTTTCTGGGACGTGATAGCCGCAGATGAGGCTCGACGAGCTAACATAGCGTTCTTCACATTCGGCGCCGCGATGGCGTGTTCCCTGGCCCCTGGAGAACCCCCCTTTCCGTCTCAATCTTCCAGGCCACTAATTGGTCAAATCATAACTTCCTTAACAATCTTTCGGTGTACAGGCATTTATTGACCGATGGAATTGCTGTGGCGAGAGAATTGGCCTGCGCAGGGCGGTAAAAAGTGTGGACGTAGGGGAACGCAGCGTTTCCGGGATGCCACGGTGATTCGAACGCAGCACCCCTGAAAGGCGGGTCCAGCTCCTATTCCTCGTTCCGCGGCAAGTCTTCACGGAAAGAGGAAAGTTGAAGTAAATAAGCCAATCTGCTGAAAGCTGGACGATGGTCGGACAGTTGAGAGCAGGGTGTATTGGAATACACGCGGATCTCTGTGGCGTTTTATCGTTGTTGGCTACGGCGTGCTAATACCACGCCGAGCTTGCGTTATAGGAGCAAGGGGACGCGTGTGCTGGGTTTCATCCGTGGGTGGTCAACTGTGCCAGCACTGCGAGGAGCACCAGCTCAGACATTGACAAGCCTCATGGAGTGAGGATATATATATATATCTGCCGATTAATGCCGCAAAGCGACATTTTCGAGCGATCAAGCAGGTATTACGGTATTAGGAACTTGATACCTCTGCACCGCGGCGTTGCAATCTTCGACGAACGGCGATCTGAGCGCTGTCTCTGGCGGATAGTCAGCTTTCAATTCGGTTAGTTGTCGGTTCGCATGTTGTGTTTGTCAGCATTCTTTAGGTCCGGGCTCTAACCCCTTTTATTTCTACTGTGATGGACATAAATCGCAGCATCTTCGAAACTAACTCCAAGTTGGACCACGCTATTCGACAGTCCACAGCTAGACCACAAAGCTAAAAGCTCTCTCTTACGATATTCACGATATATGAGTAGCCCAGTCACAATCGTGGCGGTTTGGTTGGGAATTGCTTACATGAATGATTGCGTAATACCGGAGAGATGGGGCCTTACTTGTGTCATTTTTTCTCCGAGAGCGTTTGGGGGTTTTAGCTCAAACACATGCTACTCCGCAAAAGCCATCTTGTTTGGTTGCTTATGAGACGTTGGGTTGAGGTTTTCCTGTCGGACTTGAGGAGGTGGGCGCCGTAGAGTAGAGGAGCAATTTCGATACTCGGTTAGATGCTGTTGAAGAATGGCTTGGTCTTGGTCCTGGTCAAGGCACGTTCACCGAACATAGACTCTAGTAGCTGCGCTGGGTCGGCTATTTTCCTCGTGGACGGTTTGTGAGACGTGACTTTGATATAACAATATCTGACCAGTGTTATGATGTGTGACTGTTATGTGTGAGTAGACCGAATGCCGAGTCTAGCAGTTTGGAGTACCCTCCGGCTATCTGTCAATATGGTGGGCTTTTCTTCATTGACAAATGTCAAATGTACGATGGATGTGGCCGCCACATCACCGTGAATTCGCATCTATCATGGAATCGTTGCTCAATCAACTGGTCCTGACATGCCCGCTGATCGATCAAGCTTAGGCCGTTGATCGAAATGTATGATAGGTGCGGAACCTTGCCAGTGGACTAACCACAGCGCATTGAATTGACGGACGTACCAGTACGACACGAAGTCTAACCTCGGCAGAGTCATCTCAGATGGAGTGCTGGGCGAACTCATAGTATGTGCCCCTGTGCTACCCAATATATCTTTCGTGATATAAACATGTTTGCGCCCAATGGAAGACCTCTACATCCATCATCTCAAATAACACGACCCTGATTTTTCTGGGTTACATGGATGATAGATGGGTTTTCGCAACACGAGGTGTACACTAGACTTCGGATTCAATCTGCAATGGCCAGCGAGAGACAAGCCTGACCAGCGGCTTTGATTTCTTTTCTTTTTTTCGCACATCATGACATGTGACACACAACATCCATCAAGCCATCTTCTCCGCATCAGGAGACATTACGGCTAAATCTGGAGATATAGAAGCCCCCGTATTCTGATTCAGATATTCTAGCTCCCCCAGATAGAAACGAGAGCCTGGCCCCCTAACGTAATGCATTGACATGAATCAATACACGCGGAACCGTATTCGCTGGATCAGGAAAGCCACCCCAGCCGGATTGGAGAGCACCAGAATGCGTGACCGGCTCGGTACCACATTCGACATCCTTGCCGTGACACCAAAAACACGTTTCTTCCTTCTTGCTTACGGCCCATTCCCTATATATGGATCTCGATGTTGGCTAGCTGGCGCTGTGCTTACACAGGCATGCTCTGCGCTACCTTCCGGTTGAACGTTCGGGTACGGGGACGCGGTATTTCTCTTTATGCGAAGTGGATTATCGGGACCCTGGTTGGGATGCCGTGATAGATGTACGACGCATTCTCTTATCGACCAAGCCTGGGGAACTTATATCAATGCTCCACCCTAGGCTTATGTTCAAACCTGCAATTGGAAGCGAAGCGTTCTTAGTCCCTTTTCCATGACTCGTAATAAAGGTAACGTATGAAGTACGCGGGCAAACAAGGCGACGAGTTAGTCGGCTGCCAGCTACCGATGACTGTTATTCAGCTTTTATAATGGCCACGAAATTCGTTTCTCGATCGTATCAGCATTTTGTACTTCGTAGCAAGTATTCCCAATCGGACCGAAGACGGATCTTTCTTCCTTGAAGAGACAGAACGGAAGTCATGATGGTAAGGCTTCCAGAAGACCCGTCGCCATGTCTGGTGTACAGAAGTAGAAAATTGGTAAAAAGTATTGCCAGTGGGAAAATCACCCATTGCTGACTTGGGCATGGTAGATTGGTTTCCTCTCGACATTGACGATAGCCTACCGTCGCTGGAGCTTGCGCTGTCTTGGCGCATAGGCATGACAGTCACCACGCTACCTACACTGAAGGGTGCCCCAGCATCTACCTACAATCTATGATGAGCCTGTCGGCGTCTTTTCTTGATCCGTCCTTCGTATCGGTTCGACTTTAGCCATAACTGCTTAAGACGAATACCCAAGACATAATGATAAGTACTTACGTACAGACTAGGTACGGGCACAACCACTGAGGATCTCGGGATCCAGTTTCGCGCTTGTTTCCATAGGTACAGTAGTGGCGTAGCCAAGTCGGCGAGCGGAGATTTAGAATAGCAAGAGGAGTGCTTGCTCGCCGACCTTCAGAACCCTTAGTCATAACGTTAGACACAGCTCGATGGAGTCCCATGTATCAAGATAATCACTTTCTAAGCACTGCGTAATCGATAGCATCAACGGATAACGCTTGTCGATAGCTATCGACCCCGGCTAGGTGGGTCAATCGGCGAGCAGGTTTTAGGGTGGTCGCCGACCTCATCGAGATGGTCGACGAGCTCGCCGACCTTTGTGCGACCTATTCTACTTGTAGTAAAATCGTATATCTAGTGTAGCTATTCTGTACGTCATGATGACCTTTCTCATCTACCTGCCTAGCTGACCTTATCTCCACGGACTAGGTATTCGGCGACCATCTGCAATACCTTAACTTCGAGGTCCCCGGACTCCGGGACCCGGAGTTGAGGCGTACGAAACTTTCCGACAAGAAGAGCTCTGAGATCTGATATAAGCTCTTGTCGATTAATACAAGAGACCATACAGAATACAGCGCCCAGGACCTCGCTAGTCGTCACCGATTCTCTGGTCTCCTTACATGACTTGAACGCAGAAGTCCTGACCTCTTTCAATCGATGATTTTGGCATCTAAAGTCGCTCGATGATACCTAATTTAATTGTCGTTCGGCCACGATCAATGTGGTCCCCGAGATGCAGGACACTAGTGCATACTAGACCTGACGCGGCCTAGTTATTCCGTACGTAGAGAGATGCAGATTGCACTTCACTTCGACATTGAGACCCGGGGACCGGAGATTCCCCGGAACAATGTCAAGAGGTTCGTTGATTAGCAACCCGTCTCAGACACCGTGATCTGATAGGACTCGAAATCTCAGATTCCTTTGCAGAAGCCTGGTAGCTGCACAGGCATTTCCTGAATTCAAGCAGCTTTGTATATTGTGTCCGTAGGGACATTGTAACCTACGCTCAATCAAGAAAGGGAGAAACTCCATTGGTCCATCTAGAGGTATTCTAGGTAGTCCGTACGGACGGGAACAGCGTCTTCCTACTCCCCCTACTCCCCCTACTCCTTGAGCTGCCAGGATCCACTGCCCGTCGCTTTACCCTGATTCGCCCACGAAGTTGGCTGAGATCCGCATGCCAGGCTTGCCCAGGTACTTCCTACTTACCAACCTTTTATCCGTTGGCTGTTTGGCGGTAGTAAGCGGGGATTATGGATCTCAACTAATTACGTGGGCGAATCAGGGTAAAGCGACGGGCAGTGGATCATATCATATCATGGCAGCTCAAGGAGTAGGGGGAGTAGGAAGACGTTGTTCCTATCCGTAGAATAGGTAGGTAGCCACCATAATACCACTTACCCCAAGTACCATCATGCTCTTGTGTCCAAAGTAGATACGGCTCAGGGGTGCCTGACCGCATATACAGAGGGATCGAGTTGAATATGATGTTTCTCCCACTTAGCAGTGACGAAACACTGGCCACTCGTGTAAGTTATGATGATGACATCGAGGAAGATCCAGTTCCAATTCTACGACCGAAGAGAATCGGTGAGGCGGAGCGGGTGGTTTGATTGAGAGCCGATAATGTTGTTGCTTGGTATGCCGTGCCCACCGAAAGTAGTGAAGGCAAGGAATTGGATGATAAGTTCGAAGCTCAGTTTCTATCTTTTTGCGACACGCCTGTTGGCCAGACATGTCAGCGTTAACAGATTAAAACAGCAGATACATTAGCATTGTCGGTCAATACCCCTAAAATGTCGACAGAACAACATTTCACAAAAATCGGTCAATGGTAAATTAGCTCAGAACAGAAATGTATGCATTTTCTCCTGGTATTCGACCAGAAAGGAGCCTTTCCACTGACTGACGGCAACACTTCATCCAATAAACAGCGGAAATGAAGCTATCCTGGTCGATCGACAGATTGCCATATTGGCTGGCCGGATTGCTACTTCAGATCATCAAAGCGAGAAGCATAGCATACTCCCATTGTCGAAATCCATATAGATAGCGCCGAAGTAGCGCAGGACAAAATACCGGATAACGCCCACTGGCTGTATGGAAAAATATAATTGTCGTATGTTTCGAGAAACCAGGTGATTTCGTACTCGATGAAGTTACAAGAGGTTTTGGCTGCTCATAGCCTGTACTCTCAGCTGGGATTATGAACAACACAAGACTGGGGTGCGGCCCCCATGGCGTTTGGCAAGTTCAGTTTGGTGCTGTCTGGGCCCGACCAGCAGTTGAAGACATGATTATGGGATCCTAGGGGTAGAAGTGGTAACAGGGGGGGCGCCAGTCTTGTCGGCCTGCTGAAGACATCGAGGGATCTCGTGCTGAGTGACTCCTTGCTGGCACAATATACCATTGAACGGGCCCCATAGTCTCGTTCGATCACCCTAGGCACTACAACGATTCTAATCAAGTTGATCTGGTGGATGCACATCAACCTGCGCTTGCCCCTATTCAGCACATGGCTACCAGGTACCTACCCAGGCTCTGGATCCCAGACAGAGTACATAAGTCGTTTCTAGTGCTTATTTTGACTACATGGCTCTCCTTTCTTCCTCGGTGATTTCCGCTATCTTCAAACCCTCAGAGGAGTGTCCAGGTGCGTCCGTATATCAAGAAAAGGTGAAATCAACATCAACAGCGGTACTCGCAGTCAGACCTGTACCCGACAGTGGACATAGCCCTCCATGTCGACTGTTGACTGTCGGGTACAGGATAATATCGCAACAGCAGTTCGGCTTACGTGATTGGATTGCAAGATTTTTAATTCGAAGACGACGAGAATATACAGTATTTTCAGAGACATGATCAAAATAACTGGCACCTACGAGACAGCTCAGTACCAGTGTCTTGAACTGAAGACCGGCTGATTCGATAGAAGACAGGGTATTACGCTTAGAGCGCGCGGAAATTCTTTACTTGACGACGACTTGGCTTGCCCCTCGATATACATTGTATTCATGACTGAGAGCCGGGTTTCCTCGTTGATATGAGGGATCATTATGATAAAAGGATCCGTGAGGTAGCTGTTATATTAATGTTCGTCGATATGAGGAGGGGTTGCGATGGATATGGTATTCCCTATTGTCGTATCTCCCGGATACGTGATGGCCTGCAACCTCCAATCGTCACGATGCTCACAATGGCTCGAACGAAGACTGAGGGTCAGACCTAACTGAATATAGATGATCTAGCTAGAAAGAAGGTTTGTACCATACATCAAGAGAAGCGAAAGCTATAGTCGTCTCGTCACGTGCCCCTGGTCTTCCTTTCTTCTCATGCCTTCCTCTCATGCCTTCCTCTCATGCCTTCCCGCAGGATGCTACACCCATGATACTCCGTATTGGCTTCATGACAAACGGGATCTCATGATCGACAAGCAAATTAGCACCGATTCAACTCCCAGCTTCCAGTCTATACATCTTCGAGCCTTCGGGCGGTGAGTCGATGTCATTCATGACGACATGTTGTTTGAGGAATGGTGGCCTTGGTCGAGGAAGGATGCAGAGGGTATTACGATGCCCGATAGGGAAGTAATTACAACCTGACTGCGAGAACGTGGCAGCGACAAGTGCTGAAGTTGAAGAGGCTTGTAACGTGCATGAGTAGAAGGACCTCAATATAGAACTATGCCAGGTTAGCTCTTTCTGTCTCAGATGGCGAAACAATGCGGTGCTTTTGTTGCAACTACTCGAACCTGATATGTTATTATCTGCTATGAACTTCCCCGTCAAAGTCGACATCACCATTCGGTTGTGCTGCTACCTCGTCTACGGGTATACACTTTGGTAGACCACCTGGGAAGAACTTTCCTCGGAATCTCGTGCTTTAATAGGGGTGGCTTCTATCCATATTGGGAATTGTGTCTAGGAGATTAGAAGGTGAAGGTCTAAAAGAAAGGAGCGATGCCTGATCATCCATGTCCATCGTCCCCGCCACCATAGCCAGGACGCCAAAGTTTAGGTACTGATCCGATGGAGCACTGAGGAAGATTTCCTCATCTTCTTCTACACCTGCATCTCAATAATACATCCTTACCCACATCAAAGCCAACAAAGCCTTCAAAGTCCTGAGAGCCCTAGTGTCGACGCCATAAAGGACATCAATATCATCAAGCATCCCAATACTTATCGAATATTCTAAGTTTCCTCATACAAGGCACTCCTAAGGACTTTGTGAGGTAAGTGTCCGCTGGCGTCATATTTCGTCTCCCACGCCTGACATTTGCATAGGAACTAGGGAAAGTTTGACATCAGTAATTATATGGAGCGAGCAACATGTCCTCGTCTCCTTTCTGGCGTTGAGAAGTGAATACAGTCACGTCCAGACAAGCAATCGAGCCCACAAAACAATCACGACAGTTGATACACTGCTGCGTGACCGGGTCGCTGTTCACGACCTGTCGATAATAGCGGAATCTTAATGACAATTACCTATGAGAGCCCCTGAGCCAGGGGGTTCTGCCGACAAGCATTGGCGTTCTCGGCAACCGATCGGTTCTGGGTTGTTCATTTGACTATACAAATGACGATGTGGATCCGTAACACGTTCGGATCTTATATAGATGAGATGAGATGCTCTCTGTTTTCCGTTCTCTTTGAGGTCGGCTTTGCGAGAGGTGCTGTTGGATTATTTTTCCCCGGACACTCAGCATCACCCTGTTGAAAAATCGAAGGGGCTTGACATACAACCGAGGCTTTTGCCGCCCGATTGAATGTCACGGTTCCGACCTTCAGTCCATCTTTTCTTTCTGGCATGTTGCATGTTGCGTTCGGGGGGTAAAAGGTTAATTGAAGTACCCTCCATTGGTACTACATTGTATAACACTGTGACGGTATTGATGGAATAGGAACCAAGAACATGTATTTCGCATCAGACTTTTCTATTTAGAGGACTAACTTTGTGACATAGTCGCAAAAGGAGCTGTTGTTCATTCACTCATTCAGATTGAAGCAATTCAAAGCACGTTTTCTCCACCACGCGGATTATCTGGTATCTCTCGGCCATTAATCCCTTGGCTCATAGTCAATGCCTGTGCCAATCCCGATGATCAAAGGTTCAGTAGGTTGTCTGGCGGCGAGAAGTGTATTGTTCAACTCTTCAGCAGCTGCGATTAACGCTGCGATTGGGTTCCCCGTGTGACTCGGAGTAATAAAGAATGTATTGTCTTGAATGGATGCACCACTAAGAGGATGATGTGTTACAGCTGTGAAGTCTGAGAGTAAGAGGTTAACCAAGAAGGTATATATATACCTACAGACATAAGGCGGATAGGTCATAGATATGTGACTTTGTATATATACGGACGTACGTAAGGAATACATACTTCGTAGAAATACCTACCTATATAGGTGTTGAATGCCTACCTAGGTAGGTAGTCTACGTCCGTACTGGAAGACCCACTGTGACCGCGGCTCTACCTAATCTTTATGATTGCGCCTTGTCAACAGCTTTGCCGTGAATACCTACTCCCTCCCCGGTGGGTAGCACGCACATATTTTCTTGCCGGCACACCACCCGGTGCATTTCCGCTTCACAACTAAGACTAGTGTGAACAACCTAATTCCCCGCAACCATATGTGAAGGGCAGAGGGACTGCACTACGGATCTAGTGTACGTACACTAGGTACTGTAGGTAAATGGATATTTCTGGGCGCGTCCTCGGTTGACGCGACATTCACGACACTAACAACATCCGAACCCGTGTAGCTACAGTATGGCAACAGACCCGGCCAGAGAGGCGGCGCTTGCGCGCGCCATCGAAATCGCCGACGACAAGACACTGCGCCTGATCCTGAAGTCCATGTGCAAGGAGTCGGAAGCTTGTCGCGAGGAGGCGATGAAGCGGATGCTCGTATCGCGGAAGCATGAGATCATAGAGCTGTCCGACTCGTCCGATGACGAGGAGGAGAAGAATAGACAGGGCAAGAAGCAGAAGGTGGTGGAGGAGAAGCCTGCATCAAGATTCGCGAAGTGCGAGACTTGTGATGCGACGTACGATGTCACGCTCAATGACGACGAGGCCTGTCAGACACATGATGGTGAGGCTTACTTACTTACCTACCTACATGGTTTCTTTTTCTATGCCTTTTTTATCTGATCTGTCGGATTTGGTCTTGCGGCACAGCTTACTGCCACTCGCGCTCACTGTGTTTTTAGATATACTTGAGATTGAACCGGAGTACTTCCCCGATGATGACCAGGTAGAATATGAACCTCATACCATCGATGTCGAGACGGACTACCGGCGCAAAATCTGTCCGGAAGGATTCAGGTGGCAGTGCTGCGATGTGGATATCAATGGCAGGCCGTGCGTGATCCAGAGGCACATTCCTAGGAATGTATAATTGATGAGCAGCAGCAATCTGGTTATGGTATGTGTGTGAAAGCGCCTCAAGTTCCGAGATTCCATGTTGCATTGCTTATGTATGATCAGATCAACATTTGGTTCAGTTCAAGTTGTCATGAAATTTTTATTAACTTCTGTAATTGCACGAACAGACGTGATGTTCTCTTCATAGTACCTACGGACGTACCTACTATCTAGGTAGTATAATTGGGGGTGGGTAAAGTATAAGTATGCATTAAACCGGAACATAAGGAATATTGGTGCTATCAATAAGTACATAACCTCTGTCTAGTGTACTTATTAGGTAGGTACTTAGTAAGTAAGGGAGTACCTAAGTAGGTTACCAGGTACGTCCATACCTAGAACGTCCACGATTCAAGCAATGTTCCAAAAAAACTCATGTTCACTTGACCTTGCCCGTCCGAGCATTACCTAAACGGCTCCGTTGATTTGTAACCCACCAAATAATCTCTGTGACAGCCTCAACCGCCGCATATCTATTCGTCCATCCTGTGTCTTTACACCATAAACCGGCCTCGTGACGTGCGGGCTTTCCTTTGTACAGTGTCTCGCTCGTCTGATATCCCCTAGGTTAGTAGATCGTTCGTTTCGTTATACCCATCGTGTTACTTTAAATATATTTTGTATGTCTGATTATATTTACCTCTCCCTACCGACCTACATGGTACCAGGGCCTATCTACATACCTACCTATCTGGGTAGGTAGGTAGGTAGGTAGGTTGATTTTTTATTCTCTCCTACATTTTTGCCCTTCTTGATTATCTTCTCTCAATCAATCTGATTAATCAGAGATGCTTTGTCTGAACTGACCATACTGTACAGGACACGTCATGGTGTATAGATTTATTACACTTACTGGTCTAGGTAGGTAATTTGCCGGCTTCACATCAAGGTGAATCGGTCGGTCGGTCGGCTTTTGACCTCTTCGACATCTACGGACGTACCTGGTAGGTAATCTACCTACCTACTCCAAGAGTACGGATCCGTACCTAATCTACTTACGAGCCACCTGGCGCTTTAAAGCTTACAGTGCCGTACACCTACCTACCTGCCTACCTGCCTACCTACGTAAGGTACTTAAAGGTGCCCCAGTACTTGTACTTATTTCGTACAAGCGTCAGCATCGATTTTTTCGGCCCGTCTACCTTACCTACCTACTGGGCCTACTGGGCTTGAGGGTCCATTGCCTGCCGTCACCGACCCCGCTAATAACCCCGCGAAACTCGCCGTGTGTGTGTGCGTGTGTGTGTGCGTGTTGTGTGTGTGTTCCCCAACTCGGTACATAAGGGATTCCATTCACACATTTGGTCTAGGTAATTCACAGTGTACCTAAGCCCTGGCGCCGCAGCGCTAGAGCTGACGGGTATCTGACTGTGCTCCAAATGGATTCCCACGATCATTCCGGTAGTTCTCCATGCACAATGCCACGTTCTTTCGCAGCCAACGATCGCGGGGACAAGCATGCTAGTAGACAGCCAGCCAAGAGTGGGGTGCTCATCTACCTCTCCCTTATCGTCCTGTTTGTTATTCTGGTAAGTTCCGTTCCTGTCGATCTACCTACCTACATGGTAGGTTACCTACCTAGGTAGGTAGGTAGGTAGTGTAAGATCGTTTACCTACCTATTTCGCGCCATTTTCACCCTTTCCATTTTCATCCTTTAAACTCGTCGCTCTACTTAGGGCTGGCACTCCCCGCATCATGCAGATGCGTCCGTCGTATGCATGACATACCTACCTACCTACCTACCTACTATCTATACCTATCTACCTACCTACCTACCTTACCTACTCGGCTCAATTGCATCACAATCTACGTACCTACACTAGTGTCAACCCTTGCTAATTGCCCCTCTATCCTAGCTGGTCCAGCAGTTATTGTTCCTCGCAGACTTTAAACTTCAGCATCTTTATTTCTTCGCATCGCATTCTTCCTCGCGTGCTATTTCCTCTCCTCCTGCTGTTATCCTTGACAGTGCTGTCTGTGAGAGTCCACATCCGTTCACAACATCGCCGCCTATCTCCCCAGCGCCCATCATGACGACTACCTTGGTAGAAGAGACGAAGCGCATCGTTGCGCAATTCGATTATACCGATGACGACTTGAACAATGGTGTTCAGGAGTTTTTACGCCAGATGAGTACGGTCAAGGAATTCGTTTAGTAGACTATAGGCCCCTCCACTTACATGACGCCATTGATAGATGAGGGACTACAACAGGATGGTACTAGCATCAGCCAAATTCCGTCCTATGTTACGGGTGTGCCAAATGGCACAGAAAAGGTACCCTTCCTTCCATCATGTTCTATCTTGCTTGTTACTAAAATATCTTGTAGGGTTTATATATGGCTGTCGATCTAGGAGGCACCAACTTCCGGGTCTGCTCAGTCCACCTCAATGGCGATACCACCTTTAACCTTACATACAGCAAAGTCGTGATACCCAAGGAATTAATGGTTGCAAAAACAGCCAAGGAGCTGTTTTCATTTCTAGCTAAGCAAATAGAGCTCTTCTTGAAAACACATCACGGAGAGTACTTCGAGGCCCATATCCGCCGGCGGATGACGAACTCGAAACCCCAAGGATACGAGGACGAGAGTATATTCCAATTGGGCTTCACTTTTAGCTTTCCGGTTCAACAATCCGGAATCAACAAGGGCACCCTTATGAGATGGACTAAGGGGTTCGACATCGCCGATGCAATTGGCAAAGATGTCTGCGCTCTGCTACAAGAAGAGATCGACTTGCTCCATCTCCCTGTTAAAGTGGCAGCTTTGGTGAATGACACCGTTGGTACGCTTATGGCACGTTCATACGCTTCACCAGGAAAGACCGCTACTCTTCTAGGAGCTATATTTGGCACTGGAACAAATGGGGCGTACGTCGAGAAGATCGCTAATATCCGAAAGCCGGTAGAAGGGGAGTACGATAGATCAACGGGAGAGATGGTAATGAATACCGAATGGGGTTCGTTTGACAACCAGCTCAACGTATTACCAAGTACCCCATATGATATTCGGTTGGACCAGGACAGCGTCAACCCAGGTCTGCAAATGTTCGAAAAGAGAGTGTCAGGGATGTTCCTGGGGGAAATCGTCCGCCTAGCCCTTCTCGATCTATACGAAAATCCCAACGTCTCGTTTTTCAAGGGCGTCGGTTCAAGAAGCAAACAACCCAATTCGACCAACGGCACGGCCGAAAGTTCGGCCTTGTTCACTCAATGGGGCCTTGACAGCTCGTTGATGTCAATTGCCGTGGCCGACACCACACCCGAGCTCTCGACCTTGCGGCAAGAGCTCGCCTCCCAGCTCCAAATACCCTCTGCCTCTGTCGAGGAAGCGCGGGCTTTCAGAGATATTGCATACGCAGTTGGTCGCCGAGCCGCGAGGCTGTCAGCTGTGCCGCTGGGCGGCATCGTGATTGAAAGCGGCAGGCTCAAGGAGGCAAAGGACGACGAGCCCGTAGACATCGGTGCGGATGGCAGTTTGGTCGAACATTACCCCCGCTTCAGGGACATGATCTTCGAAGCGTTCCAGGCCATCAAGGGCATCGGTCCCGAGGGCGCGAATCTAATCCGCATCGGCATCGCTAAAGATGGCAGTGGTGTCGGCGCGGCCTTGATCGCTTTGGTGGCGGAGAGCATGGAGAAGGGGGACGAGAGTGCGGGCGCGGTGCTGCCGGTGACGCTGGTGTAAAAGAAAATAGTGTAGAGTTGTGTTGTTGTTATTTGTTTTTTTTTATCATGACTTGTATAAACATAAACGATATATGTATTGATGATGACCTGGATGCTTTCTCTCTCTGTTTTTTTTTATTGCTTCTTTTTTTTTCAGTTAGAGAATTTATAATGTTTTGCGCATTGGTTTGTTCTGTTCTGGTTTTGCGTGTGCGTGTGCGTGTGCGTGTGCGATGTGGTGAAAATGCGTTAATATGTAGTAAAGGTAGGTAGGCATTGTACGGACGTAGGTAGGTAGGTAGGTAGGTAGGTATATATATTGCCCGTCTGTCTTTTGTCTACCTTACCTATACCAATACAACCTTAACCACGTACGTACGTCCGTACCTAACTAGTAACTACGGACTAACTGAGTGAGTGGTTCGTTGGCTCCTTGGCCACCGCTCGCTCGCGATCCATGCATTGGTGTATTGTATTGTATTGTATTGTATTGTATTGTACGGATCCGTATTGTATATCTTATGTACGTTAGGTAGTGTAGGTTCTGATCCCGAAGTATCCAATCGCTTTCTTCCTAGGCCTTTTCGTCTATAGTATGGTATTTTCCCTCCCCCCCCCCTCTTTTCCTTTCCTTTCCTTTCCTTTTCTTTCCTTTTCTTTCGGCTCTTTTCTCTCCTCGCGTAGTGCATGCATGCGTGCGTGCGTGCGTGCGTGCGTGCGTGCGTGCTAGGGAATCCTGCATGACGTGGGGTTTGCGCTCCCTCTCTCTCTACCTTGTGGAATAACCAAGCTAGCTCTCTCTCTCTCTCTCTCTCTTTGTGTGTGTGTGTGTGTGTGTGTGTGTGTGCTAGGACCTGAAGTGATATGATATGATATGAACTGATATGATATGCTCTGATAATTATGACCCGGTCAATTCCCAAACGCAGCAGCCGGATAAGCGCGCTCGCGCTTCTTGCGACTGCTGCTCCGCGAACTTGCGCCGTCGCCGCCGCCGCCGCCGCCGGCGACGGAGAGGTTGCCGTTCCCGGACTTCGTCACTTGCATGTCGGCCGGTAGGTCGTTCCATTCCGTTTCTGGACGCTTGTTTTGGAAGGATTGGCCTCGGGTTGCGGGGGGTCGGGTCGTTGTGGTGGGGAGCAGGGATGGGCTTCTTGGGGGAGGGGGCAGGTTGTTTGGCGAGGATGAGGGTGAGGGTGAGGGGTTTCGTGGCGGTCCGGCTGGCGTTAGGTTCGCTACTGCTGCCGTCACGCTGTTGCTGCTGGGTACCGGGGCACTCGCAGACTCGTAGATGCCTGGATTGCGTCCGTTTCTGCCGAGGCCGAGAACGGTGCTGGGGCCGATTTCGCGACGCACGATCCAGGCGCTGTCGGGCTGGAGCTTGTGGTAGTAGTTCTTCACCTCGTCGACGCGCGCGAAGCCTCGCGCGAGGTACCATCGCATCGCCTCGTCGTTCTCCGTCCACACGTGCGCCCAGACCGAGTCGCACGCGAAGTCGCTGCGCGCCGCGTCCGCGACGACTTCTTCGAGGAGAGCGGCGGCGAGCCCGAGGCCGCGGTAGGGCGATAGGAGGACGAGCGATTGGATGTACAGCGCGTTTGGCTGCGGCGGGAGAACGGTCGCATTAGGGTCGTCATCTACGGCTCCGGCGTGGAAGGGTGAGGGCTCGGGTCGGCATACTAGACCCCCTATTACCTTGGCTGCGGCGGCGGGGTTGTTGTTGTTGTCCTTGTCGTCATGCCAGAGGATCACGCGACTGAAGGCCCCTGATGATAGGGGGTCTGAGAGACGGGCGTAGAAGGAATCGGGGTAGTTGACTGGCAGGAGCAGGGATGTGATGCGTCGTAGGGCTGAGATGTGCTCGGGCTTGACGTATTCGATCGAGGCTTGCGCGTGAAGGTTTGCTGGTCGAGACGACGGAGGTGGTGGTGGTCCAGTCGGGACCGGGGCGGTGAATTGCGCGGTGGGCGTCGCGGCGGTGGTTGAGACTGTTATAGTTGTTGGAAGTAGCGGTGGTGCGGCGGCCGAGGAGCAATCATGCGTTTTCTTATTCTCCTTGTTAGAATCCGGCGGAGGGGCTGCATATATGGGCTGTCTGGGGCGGAAAAAACTCCGTATTGAGGACTGGCCGTTGTCGGTATTGGAGGGTAGCGACATGGTGGTGCAGTGCGTGCCCTGCTGCTGCTGCTGCTGCCGGAAAGGGGGGGGAGCCACACACACAACACAGACAATGATAAGAAACAAAAAGAGGGCTTTATTGGAATAATGGAAGGGTGAAAAATATGCTTGACTGAAGTGAGCTTTTATTTTTATGTGTTATACGAAATACGACATGTAACAAAAGCGATGCAGCGGTTTGCTGGACGAACTTAGGGGGGGGGGACGCTATCGAGATTCTACACTAGATACATACCTACTTAGGTAGATAGGGCCCCACTCACAGAGCGCGTAAAGTGCTTCTACCAACTATGAGATAGCGGCGCGAAAAAAAAAAAAAATCAAGCCTAGCGGCGTATATAAATTAGATACGGATCCGTATTTATTTAGGGTGGGACCCGAGGCACCGCACCGGGCCCCACTTGGTTGATTCTGTCGGACATCAAATCTCATCGGCAAAATGACGCTACCTACCTAATGTACCTACTTATAAAGTACCTATGTATTCCGTGATGTAGGGAATATTTGTGCCTAATATGTCTTCGAGTGTACGTAGATAGTTTGAATTATCTCGTAGTCTTGATATTAGTCGAGATATTGTGAAGACTTGGGAGATTCTGTTCGACAACTCGTTGAAACTTTGGAGTATTGTTCTGGTCATACATGATGTAATTGACGACTACCTATTGACATCGCAGCTTTAGATTAAGTACCTACTTACCTGGGTACTGTACTTATGTAGGTATTAGTCGGTACAATAAGGTAGGATGTGTACCTACTCGGTTAGTTAGGTATCTGCTACATATGTTAGTTTGGCGAGGCAGCAAGATAATAGACAATACCTACCTATCATTTCACTTAGTGTCGTTCAGCAAGTTAAGCACATCATAACTACTAATAGGTACACTACCTACGTCCGTACATAGGTATGTGTATGCCTTAGGTACCTCTTACTAAACTCAGTCTCAGTGACTACCTTAGGTAAGGTAAATATGAAGCCAGTACGGACTACATCCGTACCTGAATTTAGCATGTTTAACCAACATAGTAGGTAGTACCTAAGGTAAGTATGGGGTAGAAGCAACTTCGTACCTTAGACTATTCCGTATCCTACGCAAGTGTCGGAGAGTGTGCTTACATACTTATATCTTAAGGTGCTGAACATTACCTAAGGTACTTACCTACAATCAGTGGAGACAAACGCTGTGAGTACCGCGAGTAGGTACCTAAGCGACCTAAGGCAGGGCAGATTACCTACCTAGGTACCTACCTATCTACCTAATGTAGGTACTACCTATGTACAGGTAGGTACCTAGGTTAGGTACCAAGGTTCAACAAGTCACAGGAAAATCAAAACCTCTAGGTACCTTATTTACCTACCTAGGTAGGTACCTACATAAGGTACCTACGGACCGTAGATATCTTACGTATACACTACTAGAAGAAAAGAATTACTGTACGTACCTTGCCGGATTACAGCTAAGTACCTGGCAGGCGTCGTAAAGTGGCTGAAGCAACACCTAGATTTAGGTCTTGGCAGTATTCTAAAGAACCGACCTATTAATAATAAGTATCGTTTCACAGTAATTTGCTGAAATAATACCTCTTACCCATCACGAAATACCCAGAAATCGTACTCGGGTACTTACCACATTACGTCGGTATGTCCCTTCATAGGTACCTGCCTAGATAGCATCTGTATCTATACCCGTTCCTCCCGGCACTACCTCGTGCATCCCTCATTTGTACCTCCCTCTGCTTCGTCCACTGAGAATTGTTACCTACGTGGTTACTCCCTTGGAATTCTTTCATCATCCCTTCACGCCCATTATTATTATTTTAAGCTCTGTATCAGCTTTTACCTTGTCTCTCTCCCCCCCCCCCCCCCAAAAAAAAAAGGCTGCAATTGCGATTTTGCAACAAGGTTAACAACAGCTACAAATTTTCTTCCCACGTATTTTTTCAGTCCTTTGATGATCATCTACTCTTCTCAACATTCCCCGACCCCGATTCCTCATCTTTCGCCACATCGAGGTCCTTCATTGATATATTCATCCATCCTTGTAACATGGCATCGCCTTTAATCACCGGCAAGGCAGGGGTTATCATTGCTCCTGACGATGCCGGACTTATGGAACACGTCGTAAGTTGCCAGCCGTCTCCGTTCCGTGCTACGCGACCCTACACCATGACGGCCGTCATCGCACCGCTCCGAGTAACTGATCCTCTCCCCTTCCTGTAGACACATGCCGTACTGGATGACCTGCTCTACAACATAGTTCACGATCTATTAATCAAAGTCCACCGGGACGAGAAAATTGCCCGCGCCGCCACAGCCGCCATCCGTGTAGAAAAGCTAGCTGCCGATACTGCGGATTCGTCTACGCCCGATGCCCGTCCCAATGTAAAGGTCGAAACGGATGCGGCTATATACGATGATGGCAAGGTCTTGCTCAAGGGAAACCCGCTAGCGACCACCAAAGACATTGTTTGTCCACGGTGTCATCTACCTCGATTGTTGTATCCAACTGATGGCAAGGGCGCGAGAAAGCCTGATCCGAGCATCATCTACTGCAAGAAGCGCCCGTACATCGAGAAGCCCGGTTATGACATATACGGACAGACGTGGGTTGCGCCAGGGCCGGGCAGAGGCAAGAAGAAGAAGGACATGGAAAAGAAAACTGATCTGAATGCCCCCGATACGCCAGCGTCCACATCGGAAGCTGGAAATACCGGAGCCGGTGCAGGAGGTGCCTCATCACGACCTGCTCACGTACTCACATTCCCCTCGGCGACATGTAGCAAATGCAAACGATGCATTCTAGTCACTCGCCTGAACAATCACATGGGTTCGTGTATCGGGAATAGTGGAAGAAATGCTAGCCGAGCGGCGGCTCAGAAGATTAGTAACGGCGGCTCAAGCGGCAATGGTGATGGAACTCCACCATCAAGTCAAAAGGGAACTCCGCTACCAGGATCCAGGGCTAGTAGCCCAAAGAAGAGGGATGGGGACGAGATGGACGAAGATGATGCGACGGATAATGATGTCCATAAGAAGAAGAAGTTAAAGCCCATGATTGCTAGTGTCAACATGAACAAGAAACTCGTCGTCAAGCCCAAATTTGGCTCTGGTATTAGAAAGGAGAAGGTAAGGCCATGACCATTGAGCGATACCCATTATAGTGCTTACCATTCATACGCAGAAGTTGGATGACGAGGATGGGCCTACGGTCGAGGTCGCCCCAAAGAAGAAGATTACAAAAGTGGCCAGCCCTGCGAGAAAGCTGAAACTGGGCGGAAAACCACTTATGTCGTCGCCACTAGCTAAAAGCAATGCAAAGGCTGCCGTCAGTAGTGGGAATGCAGGAGATGATGCCGCATCGGAAAGTTCAGGGACCTTATCTTCACCACCAGCCGCATAGAATGATGGTCCAGCCAGTGGTGAGGTATTGGATGCTGCCGCATCAGAAAGTTCGGGGACTATGACATTCGAGACACCGACCGCCACCGGTGCCGACTATGAATATCCTGATGAAGTTCCTGCCGGTAACGACGAAATGGATTCTGTCATATCAGACAATTCGATCCTAACAGAGTCTTCTGAATCTTGACAAGTTCAGGAATCTTGCCATCCATGACACAGATTGCCACAGGTGGCAACCAATTTTCAGAAAGCGAGTAGTCCGAATACTCACGGAGTGCCAGCACGATGCTTCTATCTAGTTCTACCTACCCATTTGCGTTTTATTGTCTGTATAAACCTCAACGGTTTGCATTGGAAGGTGTTCACGGCGTCTTTTGCTTAACAGGGTCAAGGCGCTTCTGCATCAGAAAGGAAAGGAAAACGGCGTTCCGGGCACACGAAATATGTATAGAATGGTAGCATTTGCACATATCACCAGAAACGCGTTGCAATACATCTATTCTCGGAAGGATTCAATTTTCTCCTGAGTTAGTTGGCTGTACTTTATGTGTTATCAGTCGAAGAAATATGGCCTGAATGAAATGTTCTATGCGCCATAACGCCAACCTAATGCAATATATGCTGAAGTCAAAAAAGGGGGACCGGTCAAGAGAACATTATATAGCTATCCCTTGGAGTGCCCCTGTTATGCTTACCCTCAAAATTTCCCAGGGGATTTCAGATTTCCTCCTCCTCAAGTACCCTCGCGCGAATGATCTTGACCTCCTCAACCGGGCGATCATCGGCCCCAGTCTTGACAAGGCCCATACGCTTAACGACGCTCATGCCGCTCTTCACGCGTCCAAAAATAGTATGTTTCCCGTCCAGCCAGGGGGTGGGCGCGAGGGTGATGAAGAACTGGGAGCCGTTGGTATTGGGCCCCGCGTTCGCCATGCTCAGGACGCCGGCGCCGGTGTGTCGCAGCTCGGGCGAGATCTCGTCGGCGAACTTGTCGCCGTAGATGGAGGTACCGCCGCGGCCGGTGCCGGTCGGGTCGCCGCCTTGGATCATGAAGGACGGGATTATGCGGTGGAAGATCACGTTGTTGTAGTAGCCCCTTGAGGCGAGCGTGCTGAAGTTCTTACAGGTTTGAGGCGCGTGCGTGGTGTAGAGCTCGATGGTTATGACGCCCTATGTGGAGGTTAGGGAGATGTGGGGTGTGGGGCTGGCGGTTGCGATGGGGACGTACCATTGAGGTTTCTAGGGCTACGTTTGTTGCCATTTTGGAGGTTGGGCTGGTTTCTCTTCGTCGTGGCCCTTGATCTGAAGCGTGTTGTGCTTGTGGTTATGGCATTTGATGTGTCGCGGCTTGAAGACCTGATGCTGCCGCTGTGACTTGGAGCTTCTTTCGAGTGACTTTTTGGCGGGGCATTTGATGTAAGGGTGGGTACCTAGGTACCTAGGTACGTGCATATGTAGGTATTGGGACGTTCGATCTTATCTTATCTTATCTGGATAAAGAGCCCGGATAGATGCATATTAGGTACTAGTAGTATGTATTTATCGTGGAGATTGCCCGCCGCCGGTAGTGCACACCTACGTATTGTACCTGCCGGCAGTTGATACTATCAACGATGAGGTACAGACGGAAAGCTACCTAAAAGCACGAGACAGGTCAGAATTTTCCAGTTGGCACCTGGTGTATGTGTTCTCTTTCCTATCTGCCATATCTGTTTTATGGAAGAGAAAACATATCTGGTAAGACATGCTCAACAAAGGAATTGGCAATCTGGCATATTAGGTAAGCCTCCAGCTTGGGGCTCCAAGCTCAACCGCGATCTATAAATTGTCACAATTCTCAGTCAAGATATCGGATCTCACAGATCTATCCAGGCACATGCTGATACCATTTCAATTCGTGTGCATAGGTCCATATCCTTATGCGCATCGTTATCCACCACGTGCTGCATTACAGCTGGGGAGTCAACCATCACCCGCCCAATAAATGCAAAGTGACCTGGCCACCTCCGTTTAGTACCGTTAAGAAAGAAGGACTAAATCGACCTTCAGGCCTGACAGCATTTTCATAACACCATAAGTAGAACTCTGGATCAGCTTCATTTAATATTCGATCCGTATTCATCCACCCACCACAGTCCTTCCAGGCATTTATACTCCTCGCATCTCCCAAGGGATGCTCAGGAGATAGGATGGCAGCCGAAAACTCCACAGCTCTCCTACTGGATGACGTATCACTAAGCAATATCACGACCATCGTGGCGTCCAACCAAACATTTTTCGACAAGTTGGCAAGTGTCCCAACTGCGCTGTCACAGCATACCGATCTCCTAGCTCTAGAGGTCCGCATAGTCCTCACCTCGCTTGCATGTATCTACATCGGCTCTCATGGCGCACTTCGCCGGCCGCCGTCGGCAAAGTTGCCTCCGAAAGACAAGACGAAGAAGGATGGAGTTGAGGTTGAGGAGCGCGACGATAAGCATGTACAAGGCCTGCTACCGTCAGACGCCATCATGTTTCCTATCTTAGCTGGCACTGTCTTGATCGGACTCTACTATCTCATCAAATGGCTCGAGAGCCCGGACATCCTGAACAAAATCATGCGATATTACTTCTCATTTATGTCGCTTGCTAGCTTGAAGAAACTTTTTTCGGATGGCTTCCAGCTCATTATCGGCTTCATTTTCCCCACTGTTTGGATGGCTTCAAATGGAACGCTGTATCACATCGATTCCAAGAAGAGAGGACAGTGGTATACCAAGCCAGGTACTGAGGATCAGATATGGGACGAAGAGAAAAGATCTCCCATGCCTAGTCTCCTCTCTGATGTCAGACTCCCCGACAGACTCACTACGCTGCTTTGGCAGATACGGCGTCTTGCCTTAGAGCAATGGACTGTTCGATTGGCTCTCTACGGTCTCATCGACGATAAGATCAAAGTCAATCTCAGTGACATTGTCGGCGTTCTAGCTGCCATAGGGGCGAATGTGTTCTATTACAAGAACGCATCAGTGTCTCTTTCTAACATTATGGGGTACGCTTTTTCGTACGCCGGTATCTTCATCATGTCGCCTACCACGTTCGTCACCGGGAGCATGGTTCTATTTGGTCTTTTCTTTTATGATATTGTCATGGTTTTCTACACGTGAGTCGCTCATCATTTCTGTTTGTTCATGGGGCATACTAATTATGCGCATAGTCCCTACATGGTCACCGTTGCTACTAAACTTGACGCACCCGTCAAACTGGTCTTCGAAGGGCCGCAAAGAGCTAGCATGCTCGGACTGGGCGATATCGTCATCCCAGGCATGTTCGTTGCCCTGTGCTTGCGTTTCGACCACTACATGTACTACTACCGGCAGCAGAAGCTGAAGGAAGTGGAGTTGGAGACCGATGACGCATCTTCGGGCCAACTCGTTACGACGAAAGAATCGCAGCGCATGGTGGTTAAGCCCGAGTATGTCAACCCTAAAGGACAATGGGGCGACCGATTCTGGGGGACGAAGCTCAGTAAGTTATTCTCACCGGACGCAACACCTGCGGTGAAGGCTTCCGCGTTTCCCAAGCCATACTTTTACGCCGCAATGGTTGGATATCTGCTTGCCATGGTGGCCACTTTGGTCATGCTCATTACCTTCCGACATGCTCAGCCTGCATTGCTCTACCTTGTTCCCGGCGTTGTCTCCGCCGTTTGGGCTACGGGCGCCGTGAGAGGTGAGGTCCGCGAGATGTGGAAATATACCGAGGATGGCAGTCTGGATAAGACAGACGTGATAGTTGAGATCGATGGGGAGGGGAATGTTATTAAGGAGGTTCAGAACGAGAAGGATGCGGATAAGGATAAGGATGGGGATGAAAAGGATAAGGAAAAGAACAAGGATAAGGATGAAAAAAACGACACACAAAAGAAGAAGGATTCAGCGGATGAGGAGGAGGCCTCGGAGAAGAAGGCGGATATGCCCGGTGATAAGACGCCGGCTGCCCAGAAAAATGAAACGAGACGATATGTGTTTCTGCTTTCGATCGAGGGGCCTAGTCATGACTAATGATGGGCATCTTTACGAAGTATCATGGCTACCGACCGACCTACCTACTGCTACACTAGAATACCTACATTACATATGCTATTTGGTTTTGGGGGCAGCATACTTGCTTCTGAGAACTGCTCTTTTGGTACCTTGTCTTTCCTGTTCGCAGGATGTTGGGATGGGTAGGTAGGTACCTATCGTGACGTTCCACTCAATATAGGTAGGTAGTAGGATTGAAAATAAGCACTGTTTGGTCTCTGGAGAACGAAGGGTTCCCTAGGTACTTGCCGGCAAAAGCAGGGTCGATATCGATGTCGACGGAGACGAGTTTTACCTAACATGGCCGCGCGCTGCTGCACAATGCCTGTACCTGACTACTACTTACCTAGGTACACTACATGGGCACTCGTCGCCGAACCTTTGCTTAAGTTCATGTCCTATTCTTGGAATTCGTACGCGATTGCATCATCACACTGGAATCCCTACTTACTCGTCTTGGTCGTAAGACCTAAGCAGGATATTAATCTCCCCTGTAGATACCCCTTTATTTATTACTGTGACGTACAATTTGTAATCCGTAGGTATCTAAGGAGGTATACGTAGGTAGGTAATAAGGCTGTTGTTTCGACGGGACATGGCACGAGTAAGGACGCTACGGAAGGAAGGGATTCGGTTCCGTTGTGCTATAAGTAGGTAGTTACCTAGGTAGGTAGGTACCTAGCGGAGCATCGAGCGGCGGTTGTGGGGACGTGCTTATTTAGTGTACGGGCCGGCTTTTGCTGACGGGCCAATCAGGCCGATTGAAACAAGCCGATCTACTGACAGGGGGTGGCAAATACCGTTTCAATGGTGGATTCAGGGACGAGCAGCTGGCAGAACCATTATTCGGTAGCATCGCCAGGTGGCATCTGATTTGATCATGGGTCAGGTACTGTATCTACGAAGTACTTACGAAGTACCTACACGACCACTTGCACTACAGCAGCATGATGCTTACGCACATCAGCTCTCCTCACCCAAATCACGGCACAATTTGTCGCAAAACTACCATGGCTACGAGGAAAGTAGAGGTCATACAATACCTAGTAGACACTAGGAATCTATGGCCGGCCGCTACCAAGACGAGCGACCTCGAGACCGAGGTACACCCCCGCCTACCTACCTATTAGCCTCACCCTGTAACTTCGTACACTACATGCACTGTGCTAATGCAAAGAGCTCCCTAGGCATCTCGCCCGCTCGCATTGCTCACGCGAGATGAGCGAGCCCGCGTGCTGAAATACTACTTCGTAGCCGACGCCAAGATGGCTCTGGTCTCCCATCTGCTGAAGCACTGGGCCGTGAGCAAATACTGCGGCGTGCCGTGGTGGGAGACAAAGCTGTCGGCGGACGCGAACGGGAAGCCGATATTCAAGGACGCCGCGGGCCGGCAGCCCGTCGTTTTCAACGTCAGCCACCAGGCGGGCCTGGTCGCGCTCGTAGCCGTGCACGACTACGACGGCGGCGACAGCAGCAAGGTCAACGTCGGCGTCGACGTCGTCTGCGTCACGGAGCGACAGCGCCGCGACCACCAGATGATCCGCACCGAGGGCTGGGCAAAGTACGTCGACATGCACGCAGACGTCTTCGGCCACTCCGAGGCCGCGTACCTGAAGACCGGACTCGCGGCCCTGCCGGCGTACGCGGCGCTGAGGACCGAGGACGCGAGAAGGGACTTCAAGCTCCGCGCCTTCTACACGCTCTGGTGCCTGCGCGAGGCCTACGTCAAGATGACTGGCGAGGCCCTCCTCGCCGAGTGGCTTGGCGATCTCGTCTTCCAGGCCTTCGAGCCGCCCGCGCCCGGCGTGGCGTTTGCGCAGAGCGCGAATGATGCGCCGGCGCAGGTCATCCGGCGGTTGGACGTCGTGTTTAAGGGTGGGAAGGTTGATGATGCGAATATTTGTATCCGAGCCCTCGGGCCGGATTATATGACTTGTACGGCCGTGCGGACGCCTGAGCGGAAGGGGGATGCGTTGGGCTGGGCGCTGGGCCCGTTTGCGTTCCTTGCTGTTGAGGAGATTTTGGCGGTTGGTGAGGCCACTGCCTCTTGATGGGGTTGTCTGCTTAGATTGGTGGGCTACATAGGTATATGTGTATGGGATACTACTGGCAGTGCTTCTGAGCTTTATTTCGATAACAGTACTTAGCCTAGGTATTGTATTGTATTTTAAGAACTCCTTCTACAGAAAACGCAGAATATACTAATACGTATACCTAAGGTAATGTAGATCCGCGTATCAGTTGCGTTGTGCTGCAATTTATTCCATGAGTGCGTTGCCTGGGATGTCTCTGTAACCCAACGGATATGTATACCCGGAATAAATGGCCTCCTTCGTTAGGTACTATCAATGGCGTGTTGCAAGTTACGTATCCCATCCCGGTAGTCCATAAGCCAGTGTAGTACGTACTACCTACTCCGGGTGAGTGCGTATACCTGGGTAGGGAGGGGTTAGGAGGTACGGAAGGGCGTTGAAATGGATGCGCCTCTAAGACAGCTCAGACCCGCCAAAACACCCCTTTAGCTGCGCATCCATTTCGCATCACATTCCGTGCGCAGTACGGACTACCTAACGGATTACGAATGTAATTCTTTAAATGCATATAAATACGGAATACGGACGTACACATCATGTTATGTACAAACCCAGCACATGACTATCTATGTATGTATTCATCCAGAAAGCGCATACAGTCGGGAACGAATTCTTACCTCATAAGGTTACATCGTAATCAACCTTGACTGCTACCACGTTGCGTACCCCCGGCTTATTGTGAGTCGTGGTGGACGGAATACGTATGTATGTTTAAAATTCCAAGATCCCCCCCCCTCCCCCCCTCCCAATGCCGTATCTCCCCCCACACTTCACCTTCATTTGGGTGTTTGGGAAGTCCAGGTCCTGAGCGTGCAGCAACACACCGGGGGTATCGGAGAAAGCGTCATCCGGTCACGGCAGCCATTCCCGGAATATTGGTCTGCCGGCACTTGTTTCTTCTTTCGCTTCCTTTGATCTGCGAATCTGTCAATGCTCGTTCTTCCTTGTGCTGGCATACGGTGAGCCGTGCTTATAACCCCAAGCTGTCATTACGATCGAATCAGACCCCACCACGCGCTTAGGCTCAGGCTCGGCTTCTATCAACACTTTCTTTTTCTCTCCCTCGTTTATTGTTTATTGTCTCTTGTTTTATGTATTTTATCCCGATCATATCATCCGTCGACTACGTGTGCCTTTTTTTTTTTTGATCCCCGTCACGCCCTTCATTTTCCGATGGCCAGGCTGCATCGGAAGACCTAATTTTATCCCAACTCGTCACATTCCCCGATCGCCCTTGCTGGATTTCAAGAACTTTGTACGGCTGTGACGTCCTGATTGTAATAAACATGTCGGACACTGGAGATAGGTGAGCAAGTTCTGGCACATATGCATGCATTAGAAGCGCCTACAGAAGCGCTGCAATACATATTACTCTGCGCTATCGAGCCCTGTTGCTCTGCCCTGAGATCTATTCAAAATGGCCCGTCTTTGTTCGATGTTCTTAGACAAAATGATTGACAGACTGACTAACCGCTGCATAAGTCCGCATAAGAAATCTAAATCGGCTGCTCTGTCCATACTGCGCCGGAAGGACAGAGAACCGCGTAGTGACGACGAAGCTGTTTCTGAAGACGGCTCCCATACATCCAGTGTTGCCTCTCGTCCTCCCGTATCAACCTCTCCACCCGCCTCCCACTCTTCCAGACGCCAATCTGTAATGAACTCAAGAATGTCTATCCGTCGAGCACCCTCACACGAGCCTATTAATTCCGGACCTGGCCCCGCTCCTCGTCCCAACCACTCATCCGCAGACAAGGGCTCATCGCTTGAGCAATCGGTTCGGAAGTATAGAATCGTCGAAGCTCTGCGAACTGGCAACACCGCTGCTATATCTAAAGGGATCCGTGAAACTGCTGAGAACGGGCCCCGTCCGAGCGTATCATCTTCCAGCACCACAGTCACCCCTACTCCCTTAGAAGATACAACTGTCCTCCATCTGGCCATTCAGTGCGCTGAATATGACGTTATAGAATACGTCCTATCCAATGGCACAGGTTACATTGACATCAATGCTCGGGACAAGGATGGGAACACCCCTCTTCATCTCGCGGCGGCCCAAGGGCGCGGTCCTGTTGTCCGGCTGTTGTTGGAGCAAAAGGATATCAATGATGCCATCAACAACAACCAAGGCAAGTTGGCCCTTGATGTAGCGAGAACGCCCGAGATATTCCAGCAACTTCAGCTCTCCCGAACATTGTTTGTGCAGGACAAGGTGAGACAAGTGCAGGACCTGATACGAAGCGGCGATTATGAGACACTTAGTCATGTTCTTGAAGAACCACGTGTCAGTATAATTTTAGATATCAACAGCGTCGAGCTGCCTTGCGATCCCGTCATCACCCACTCGGGAGGGTCTCTTCTCCACGAAGCAGCCCGCAAAAGAGACACAAAGCTAATTCAGGTTTTGTTACTTCATGGTGCGGATCCCTTCCAGCGCGACCGTAATGGAAAACTCCCTCAGCATATAACCACCGATGAGGTAACCCGCATAGTGTTGAAGAAGTCTCCAGCTGCTGTAGCAGCCCAGAGAGGTATTCAAGAGAAAGCCGTTCTTGGTCATGCGACGTCGCAGGCAGGACCAATCGCTGTGTCGGGCGATCCGCTTACCGGACGAGAGCCCCAGATGAAGGGCTACCTGAAGAAGTGGACTAATTACCGCAGAGGCTACCAGTTGCGCTGGTTCGTATTGGAGAATGGCGTTCTCAGTTATTATAAGCATCAAGATGACGCCGAGAACGCCTGTCGAGGTGCCATTAGCATGCGCATAGCTCGGCTTCACATGACCCCGGATGAGAAAACTAAGTTCGAAATCATCGGCAAATCCTCCGTCAAGTACACGCTGAAGGCAAATCACGAAGTGGAAGCTAAACGATGGTTCTGGGCTTTGAACAATGCAATTCAGTGGATGAAGGACCAAGCGAAGCTAGAAGAGCGACAAAAGGCTCAAGGCGCCGAGATGTTGCGGCAGGCTCGAGACAGTCTTGCTAAACCTGCGGATGTATCCATTACGGATTTCCACAGTGATGCTACAAGCATGAACGAGCCACAGACCAGCCCAAACTTAGCCCGTCGTCCATCCACAAGGAAAACATCTTCGAGAAATGGTGGCAGTATTGACGATGAATTCGTGGGATCTGCGAATGCTGAAACTAGGGGGCAAAATAATGGTAATCGAATGGTTCCCGATGCGCATGATTACGAAGATGATGAGGAAGAGTATATTGACAATTCCAGCCGTGCGGAGGCTCAAAGCGCCACTAAGGATGCCTTCAATATCACTGCTCAATCAGCAAGGCTTCAACTAGATACGCTTTCGCAAGTAAGCGCGGCATTACAAGCTGAAGCAATTCGCAACCCGTCCATGTCCCTGGTAGAACCCCAAGCAGCGCAAGCACTTGCCATCTACGACTCTGCGATCAAGAGCTTGAAAGGACTTATGGGGGATCTTTTAAGGATTTCTAAGGATCGCGACGCTCATTGGCAATACCGACTAGATCAAGAAGTCGAAATGCGACGTATGTGGGAGGAAAGCATGGCGAAGGTAGCGGCTGAGCAGGAAATCTTGGAGGCAAGGGTCGGAGAAGCAGAGATGAAGAGAAAGAAGGCGAAGCGTGCTCTCCGAGAAGTCATGGACCAAAGTCGCCCGATCAGTCGTAACAGTCTACAGCCAACTCAAGGTGAAGATGTAGATACCGCTGAAGAAGTAGTCGGGGATGAGCAGAAATCGCCATTGCCGGTATCTCGGAAGACGACTGCTCTATGCGAATTCTTAGATGACTCAGAAGATTCTGAGTCGGAACAGGATGAGTTCTTTGACGCCGTGGATGCCGGTGAGGTTGATGTGGAGCCTATGCCGCCCTCTGAGGTGATATCATCCGGCAAGTCTAACCAGGAGATTGTGGTGTCAGGCGTGGATGTCAGCAGCGCCTTTAAAGGATATGAGAATGGTGTGAGGACGAGGCTCAAGTTAGATGAGGATAACAGACCCAAAGTTGGTCTATGGGTAAGTTTTCTTGCTACTCTTATGAAAACTACTGATTCTAACCATCGCTTCTATACAGGGAATCCTCAAATCAATGATCGGTAAAGACATGACGAGAATGACTCTACCGGTTTCTTTCAATGAGCCGACCTCTTTGCTATATCGAACGGGCGAAGACATGGAGTATGCTCATCTTCTGGATCTTGCTGCCAATCGAACAGATTCATTAGAGCGCATGCTGTATGTTGCTGCTTTTGCTGCGAGTGAATTTGCGTCCACGATTGGACGTGTGGCAAAGCCGTTCAACCCCCTTTTGGGAGAGACGTTCGAGTATGCTAGACCAGATAAAGGATATCGCTTCTTTATCGAACAAGTCAGCCATCACCCTCCAGTAGGTGCCTGCTATGCAGAATCAGCACGATGGACGTATTGGGGTGATGCCAATGTCGACTCGAGATTTTTGGGGAAGTCTTTTGACATTTACCATCTTGGCACATGGTTCCTGAAGCTGCGTCCCACCTCCGGTGGAAAGGAAGATTTCTTCACCTGGAAGAAGCCCAAATCGCAAGTTGTTGGTATCATTACTGGCAACCCAGTGGTGGACAACTACGGTCTTGTGGAGATCAAGAATTGGACTACTGGGGAAGTCTGCTACCTGGACTTCAAGCAACGAGGCTGGAAAGCATCCAGTGCTTATCAATTGTCCGGGAAGATCCTTGGTACCGATGGTCGACCGCGCATTAGCATCGGTGGCCGCTGGAACTCTAAGATATATGCTCGTATCACTCCAGGGTATGAGGCAATGGTTGAAGAGCCTAAAGAGAATATCGGCAGTACGAGCGATCCGAATCGAGCTTTCGTTATCTGGGAAGCAAATGAGCGACCGAAGGGGATTCCTTTCAACCTGACGCCATTCGTCCTCACATTCAATAACTTAGACGACAACCTCATGAGATACATTGCGCCAACGGATTCCCGGTACCGTCCCGACCAGAGAGCTATGGAAGATGGAGAATATGATTTCGCTGCGACAGAAAAGAATAGACTTGAAGAGGCTCAGCGAGCCAGAAGAAAGGTACGACTGCAGAATGGAGAGGAATTCACTCCAGCATGGTTTGAGAAGGCCGTTTGCGATGTAACAGGCGTGGAGTATTGGAAGTACAATGGGCAATATTGGATACAGCGCGAGAAGTTTGGTAATGGCGATTTGAGCGCGTGGGATGGATTAGAGCCCATATACTCGTCTCAGGAGTAGTAGGATGACTATGACCATCCGTCTTTCTGGCCAACAACTCGAAAGCCGTGTGGCATACCTAGATTTTTTTACACCCTATCGACGGGACATGCCCTACTACTCAGTCCGTATATCTAATAGCGAGTAGACATAGACCAGAATCCCTGATACAATTAATAACTCACGGTCGATTAATGCGATACGCGAATCATGAGGTGAGTGACTACACAGCGGGAAAGGCCCGATATGCCGCCGTGGAAGACATGACTAGGCCAGCAACATCAAACACAATGGACAATGATCTGGGTGAGTTTGTCGAGAGATCGGATCGGAATGAGCTCGTTAGCACTGACTGTTCTTATCTCGCTAGGTCATGCCCTTTGTCGTGGTGGTCTGGGTAAGGCTCGACGATGGCCCGTTCACCCATTATCGGCGTGGAGCTGGAGTGTGCTTTGCGAGCACTACTGTTGTGCCTGGAGTTGTCTGGCCTGTCTTCTTGCTAGGTGAGATTCATTCACTGACTTCATTCCTGGTGCGCTTATCAATGATGAACAATGTCTGAGATAGGTAGGTTGTCCGTGAATTGTTCGTTTGTTTAGTATTTATGTGTCTGCCTTGCGGGGTGCAGCCCCGCCTGGGACAGCCTATATACCTAGACTACCTACCTATCTAACACACCGGGCCTTCCAGAGACCCGGAACTTGAACAAAAGGAATACGACGATTTAAAAAGAAACACCCCCTCCTCACCCATTCCTCCTCTGATCGGTTGTCCGTTAATGAGTCTGCATCACATGCAAATACTCCGTAATTGCATACCTATGCTCCTCTAACTCTATAACTTAAAACGAGTTCATGCAGATTTTGAGGGTGGTCTTACCGGATGATATGTATCTGGACCGAGCCTCGGTTAGTTTCTTTCCTTGGATTAGTGCCGCACCGGGATGCGACGCCGCCCTGGTAGGGGTAGGTATATGCCTATTCTTGGGTTGTAGCTGGCTGGCAGCTGGCCATTCGCGAAATCCAATTCAATTCAATTCAAATGAGCCTCGGTTAAAAACAAAAAAAAACGTCTCTTCTAGATAATGACCTCCCGGCTGGGCTTTACCTACGCACGTACGGATTACACTGTACGGTATTATCGCCATAGGAGGGAACTTATTAGTGGCGCATTCGTGGGCGTATAATAGGTAGTAGGTAGCTGGCAAGAATTGGGATTTTCCCAACGTCTAACTCAACTCTCACTTACTGTACCTGCCTTATCCGCTCTGATTTTTTCTGGAACTACGTGACTGAGAGTCTTGGCTGTATTTGGGGATTAATTCACGGCCTTTTTGTCTCTCTCTATCTCTCTCTCTCTCTCCTTTATTTTTGGGGTGGTTTGAGGCTTTCTTTCTTCTTTTTGGGTGGAGATTTTAGAGGTTTACGTAGTTGCGTGTCTCGTGACTCGTGACGCTGCGCGCCGATTATCTACCTCGGGTACTGTGTACCTACCTTACCTTACCTACCGCGGAACCAGGTGGGAAAAAAAAAAGAGTCTTTGAACGAACGGCGAGAAGAGACGATGGTGGCGGCGAAGCACCCGACGCTCATCAAGGCCCCGCCGCTGGACGAGTCCAAGGCGCCGATTGAGAATGCGCTTGAGTTGACGGAGCTTGGTATCATTGGCCCGGTGAGCCCGCGTTTCTTGCCTTCTCCCCTTTGTGGACGCGTCGATGAGGCTAATGGGGTGTAGGACTTGTTCACGAACACGCGGGAACTATGGCATCCGCCTGGGGCACGGGGCTTATTTGGTGGGTGCATTATTGCGCAGACGCTTGCTGTATGTGTTTTCCGACTTTGATTCGTCTTCTTGGCCCGATGGGGATGAGGTGTAGAAGCTCCCGGGGGGGGGGGGGGGGGGTTGACACCTTAGGGAGCCGCGAAGCAGCTTCACATCATGACACAGCGCAAGTAGGGGACTAACTCTGCTCACAGGCGGCCCAACGCACCGTACCCCCTGACTTCACAATCCACTCGTACCACTGCTTCTTCGTGCTCGCAGGCGACGCCGGCGTGCCGATCCTCTACCACGTAGAGCGCGTGCGCGAGGGCCGCTCATTCTGCACGCGGACGGTGCAGGCGCGACAGAAGGGCCATGCCATCTTCACCGTGACGTGCTCGTTCGCGCGCAACGGCAGCGGCGGCGCGCGCACGGTGTCACACGCCTCGCCCATGCCAAAGGGCGTCCTCGTGCCGCCGGATGACTACCGCGAGCCGACGGTGGGCGACAGCAAGAGGCCGTTCGACCACTTCCGCTCCCCGCGCAACGACGTCCACCTGCCGCCTGAGCAGCGGCGCATCTGGCAGTGGGTCAAGGCGCGCGGCAAGATCAGCGATGAGGGCGGGCACCAGGCGCATCTTAGCGCGCTGGCGTACATGAGCGATTCCTTCTTCATCAATACCGTCTCGCGCATCCATCGCCTCTGGAGACCGCCGTATAAGCCGGAGGAGATAGAGAAGATGACCCCGGAGCTGCAGGCGTACTTGGAGAAACTTGTTGAGCTTGATGGTTCGGGAAAGCTTAGTGAGGACGAGTCTAGTCGGCCTAGGATTGGGATGGTGGTTAGTCTTGATCAGTAAGTTTGTTGCCTCACCCTCACCCTCACCCGGTTGAGTGATTGGTTGGCTGATTGGGATCGCTCGTTAGCTCTATTTACTTCCATAATCCGAGCAAGGTCCGCGCTGATGAGTGGATGCTTGCTGAGATGGAGAGTCCTTGGGCTGCGGATGGGCGGGGCGTTGTTAGGCAGAAGATTTTTAGTAAAGACGGGACTTTGCTGGCTACGGCTTATCAGGAGGTGAGTTTTTTTATTTTTTATTTTTTCCTACTTCTTCCCCTCCCCCCTGTTCTTTCCTGGGAAGAAAAGAAGGGTCTGATCCCATGGGGAAAGGATGAAGTTTTTACTGATGGGTTACGATAGGGCGTCATACGATTGCGACAGGACGAGAAGAAAGCCGAGGATAGGCCGAAATTATAGACTTCCATTTCTTATGTTTTCTTCTTTATTATTATTACTATTATTATTATTATTCATTTGTTTTCGTCCATGCATTATGAGCTGCGGACTAGCTCTGTGGTTGTTTTGTTTTGGTGTGGTCTGAGATTCTTTGCGGTGCACGACAGGAGTCAAGAATAGAATAGAAAGATACCTACATACATACATCCTTACTTACTTACTTACTTACTTACTTACTTACCTTGCGCATGGAATGAGATGCATGCGATCCGTACACGGCAGATTATTATTTCGTACGCCGAGGATTCGTACACACCACACCACACCACACCACACATGGATTCCGTACAATACACTACTATAGATATTACATACATTGCATGATTGCTCGGGACGGTACGGAATATAGGTAGGATAGAACGAAAGAAAGATTGGTTAGGGAGCTTACACCCCGCCCGCGCGCATTAAATGCCCTGATCTCCCCGTCTGATGTTTGGTTCTATTCTGTTCTGTTGGGAGGACGTCTTCACCTTGTACATTATGTAGACAGGTAGACAGGGTATGGTCTGGCTTGAGTCCACACACGACAATAGCTCGGATGAAATTCGGGAATGGAGGTCCTCATGCCTGATCTTCTCTCCCCCCCCCGCCCCCTCCCCTTTTTCAGCGAGCTGAGGTGACGAAGTTCGTGGATCGGGTTTTGGGTGCGCTACGGAAAAGAACCGATGCTACCAAACTATCGCGCACACTCGCGCAGCGAACCGGCTAAGACTCAATACTTAGAACACTGGCGCCGACCGACCGACCGACCGACCGACCGACGGTCATTCAGTTAGTCGGGCCGGAATTACCATATCATTTCGTTATAATTTCTCTGGTTGGTTCTGGCGAATGAGGCCGTTTTGCTGGCGTAGCATGGCATATCTACCCTACCCTACCCTACCCTACACTACACTACATACCTCCTCTCCTGCACGTGAGTACATGCCCTAGGTAGATAGGTAAGGTAGGTAGGGATTCTGTATTCTGTAGTATAGGTAGGGCAGGTGACATGCAAGGAATTTGTATTTTATTTCCGTTCTTCTTTCTTGGACTTTCTCCTTCGTTGTCGTTATTAACCCCACTGCCCGTGCCGCATCATCGCCGGCGGAGAAATGCCTCTCTGAGATCTTTTTCTCTCCTTGCTTCAAGGTTGGGCTTTGGCGTTTCGAGGTTTGGGTTTGTAGTTGTACAATACCTACTTACGTAGGTAGGTAGGTACCTATCTACTGCGATGGTGTAAAAGTAGTGTAGGTATGTATGGATTTGATTTGATTGATTGATTGATTGATTGATTGATTGGCTGGGCATTAATGCCCGGGGCCGGAGTCTTAGGTTACAAGTAAGTAAGTAATTGACTTAATTAGCTCCTTGGGTTAGGTTATGTTCACTAGGTCGCCTATAAGTACGATGCGCGGCACGACATGCTGTAAGTAAGGAAGTAATTAGGCACGATGAGAGGATTATCCATTCGATCTGACTGCATTAGGGTCGGTTGGGTAGTTCATTTCCCGATGCTGAGTCGTGGGTTGTAGTATAGGTAGCATGGCATAGGTAGCGTAGGTAGTGTACCTGGGTAAGAAGGCCGATTTCATAACATACACTACACCACATAAGCAGGCTACAGATTTATAAGTTGGTAGTGTGATGTGGTGGTGGTGCACTTTGTCTTGTCTTGTCTTGTCTTGTCTTGCCTTGCCTTGCCTTATCTGCGCCGTACGTACGGTTGCTGGCTAGCGAATTGTGTCGGGGGACGAAGCGTTACGCTGTTGGTAAGGTAGAAGCGGAATTTATAGCGTTTATGTAACATATCTTTGAGTGGATGGTGTACAAAGTGTGTATGTATAACATTGTCTAAGACTACCGGTTAGTGTAGGTAGTTCGTTTTTCTTTTGTAAATACATAGATATTTACCCAGATATGTAATGTACATGATCGTGTCGGGTAAGTAGGTACCTGGGTGTGCGTGCGATCTTACTGCTTACCGGTGCTGCATTTGGGCGCATAATTTGTACACATATGTATGTATGTATGTATGTATGTAGGTATCTAGACGCTGAAAAAGTTTTGTACATCGCGATGCCTACCCTCATGATATCTCATGATATGCTCATGAACTGTGACTGGCAGGGCTAATAATGAATCGTGGTCTTCAGGCCAAGTTGACAACTCGTGTCACGAGCCTCGGTCCTACTTACAAGTACAAGTAGAAAGAATACTGCTGCCTAGCAAGTTCTGGGGTTGAGGCGGTGGTGAAGTTATGTGAGTGAAGCGATGTAAATAATCTTTTACCGGTAGTGTAGTGTAGTGTAGTGCGATAGGCAGTTATGAAATCCTTCGGCAGATTCAAACAACCCGATGAATGATTGATAAGTGTCTCGGAACTACATATCAGCCTACCCCGTGGTACACACTAGATTTCAATGCAGGGTAATAATCATCCTGCGCCTGTGTACGTGCCGCCAACGCCAGAAAAACTCATGTCAGCAGAAGCCATCTCATAATAGGTGACTATCTTGCTTATATACCAGGGCGGTTTTGATGCGTCTGCGGGCAGGGCCGCCGCTATACCAATTGGCAGGTTGGTGAATGGGCTGAGTCAATCTTAAGGACGTTGGGGGAGCAGATGCCGAGATGCCCTACATACGTGCCACGATCATTACATATCACAGATTCCTGTTGGTGGGTGAGGAGTGTGAGAGATAGATAGGTAGGTAAGAGATCCCGATGCTGCTGACCTTGTTTGGCACAAATATATGGAAATCAGTCGACAGGGGGCGGAGTCAAAGCGACGCTGTAACCTCCGTCGATGATTACCGATACCTGTCTATACCTGCTCTGTATGTACTTACACTAGGTAGTGAGTGTATTGAGGAATTACTTACCCAGCTCTCTGCAGCGCATAGCCTATGTTTGATTTGAATCGAGATGAATGTGTTGTAGGTCTGAAATGTAGCGAAAGCAGGCTTTCCAGGGCTTCGTCATACCAACTGCGTAGGTACGGATTACATATTTCGAATTGAAACGAATGTGCGGTGCCAAGAGATCTTCAGTACCGGCATATGGTGTACATAACCGTCAATCTCACATGGTACCTAATCTCACGTTTGCTCTTCCAAAAACAAAATCTCTAAGACATGCTCAGTACATTCAGCACTGCGGACTTAACGCTTCTTATGGCGTGGCGGAAACTCAGCTGATGAGTCCTCCAAGGCGGCAACAGTGCAGTAATGAGATGAAAAGGCGAATTGAGCGTTCTGGTGCCTCGACAAGAAGCGAGGAGAAAACGATTAGAAGCCGGGGAGACTCGTTCAGGCTCGTTTAGAGTACGTACTGGTAAGGCCTGAATGGAACGAATCCCGATCACGTGCAGGACATCGTCGAGTCCAATGCGCATGCCAGGCACCTCGATATATGCATGTGTAGTGAATCTTGAAGCGAGTCTTCGAACCGTATTCCTGTCGCCCATACATAAGCACGAGCGGTTTCAATGGCATCAGTAAGCAAGGCCATCGAGCGAAATCTTCAGTATTATAAGTACAAGTAACAACTTCTCCATCAAGTTGCAAAGGCCGCTAAGTTTCTCTGGTATGCATTTCTCATCGGCTTCCGTGTCCCGTGCAGGTGGGGACTTAGAAGGGCATCCCCCAAAGCGGGTCGCTGTGGCTGACAGACCCATAATAATATCCGTCCCCGGGTCCCGTCAGAATCTTACACTATCTATACATGAACTTTTTTGTGAAGAGAAGTCAGCAACAGTCAGGTGAGAATAGAAGGTCGGATTTAGAAGCATTGCGCCGTATTGGCGAGGTCACACAGTGACTGAGTCTTTTTGTAAGTTCTAGCTGTGGCGCGAACCTTTTTAAGTCCGACCTCCGCCTCACTCTTTGTCAAGTTTCGCCTCTGTGAGAGAGAGAGGGAGAGGGAGAGAGAGAGAAAGTACCCGGATCTCATCGCCTGAGAGATCGGTGTTTGCCATGTGTGCTGTGCAGGTCGGCGCCGTGAAACGCCAGATCCTCCTAGTGTCATCCTAGCCGCAGGTTGTGTGAGCCAGAGGGCGCACGAGCCATCGTGGTGTCATTGTCGCCGAGCGAATCGCAATGCCTCGACAAACCGGGCTTTTCTGAATGCGTTATGCAGTACGCAGTGGCAGTAGCCGCGAATGGCGCATAGTCATGACGCCGGGCAACAGATGCAAACAGCCCTAGGTAGTTGTGAGAAGCGTATGTGTGTAGCATACTTAAAGTGTTTATATGACGAACATCATATATGTACCTACCAGCGTAGCAGCTGTGTTAAAGTCGCCGGCCCGTCTTGAAGATACAGGCATTACCGGTAAGGTCGATACTTCGCAGGTAAAGCGAGGTAGATATTCTGGAGGATACGATGCCGGTATTTCACGGAAATCCGCCGCGTAAAGGTGGATCCATACATACCTACCCTTACATAGGTATACGTACCTAGGTACGCGGTGTGTGAAAGGTAGACCTCTCGATTTAGGTAATCATCGCTGTTCAAAAACTACTCCTATGTCGAGAGACACCTAGGTACTACATGAATGATTAAGCATAATACGAAATACCTCTCTGGTAGTGAGGCCTAGGAATCTCCTATATCAAGTGCCGAGAGATCGTTTCAACACTCGACTTCAGTGAATTCAGGAAGCCAAGATTAACTCGAGGTCTATTCTCACGACGAGAGAGGTCTGACCGTATGCGTAGGCGGCCGCGGTCGGAACATGTGCCACAAGTGGTGGTGCGCCATACGTAGAGACCCGCTCTCAGAGTGTTGTGCAGATTCTCAGAAAACAGACAAAAGTCTTAAAACGTGCCGCCAAGATTGCCAAGACGGCTTAGCCCTTAGCCGGCGCCACTTAGCCTGTTCCCTCCGCACGAAGTCCGCACCAGCTTTGTTTTGCAAAGGCCGCCGCTTTTCCAGGCGCAGTTGGCTGGCTGAGTCAAATGAAGTTACCTAACTGGTTGCGTGGTTTGTGACTTTGAGCTAGACATTAGAGGGTAGGTAGACATATGTAGGTGTGCGTACGTCCGTACATAGTTGTTTGTATAGAAGTTGATTAACTGACCAAGATTTATGGCCTCCTCGATCAGCAAACCCAAATGCTGGGTACTCCACAATTTGCAGGACGCCGAGCACCGTTAGTACTTATAAGTCAGATGGCGATATAACAAGGTGCTAGAACAGAAAAGGTACCTACCTACTCGTATACCTACCGTATTCGACTCGTTAAGCATAAGTAAGGTTTGGGCGCAGTGGTAAAGTCGCTGATACCTAGTCGCCGTTCTCAGCTATACTAGCATCCGGATGGGACATAGGTACCGTAGGTAGGTAGTACGTACGAATACCTTCCTACCTAGGTAGACCAGGACTCTCTTCCTCCTGTTGCGTGCGCCGTCGCACGCTTTGTTTCGATAGTTTGCTTTGTAAGAAGGGTAACGGCACTGTAGAAATAAACTCATCGTCGGTCGCCTTGTGATGGAGGAGCCATTTACCTAGTAAAACCGATGCGCCGCTAAGACCGCTGAAATCCACTGGAACAAATCTTGCGGCGCATCCATGGCGGTCTTGGTCTTCCGAGACTTCAACCTTCAACGGGAAACAGTGCCTAGCGTGCTTCGTAGGGTAGGTAGGGAGGAATTTTTGCAGGCTACCGGTAGGTATCTTACTTACCGGTGCTTCTTAACTACCTAACTTAACCTACCTAACTTAACCTACCTAACATAGATATAAGTTAGGTAGTAAGGTACGAAGTAGGTAGTTATTTGTAGCCAGGTATTCGTAAGAAGATGCCCAGACAATACAAACCCCCGTGCTGTCGTCTTGCATTAGCTCGGCTCAAGTAATATACCGACTTGTGTTAAGGGCGGACCTAGCCACATACCTAGTATACGAAGTACGTAGATAGGCAATAGGTAATTCCGTACTGGCAGGCACTTACATTACCTACTATAACCATTCACTGCCTTCACAAGCATAGGGAACTACCTAGGTTACCAAGTAACCTATCTCCGGGTCAACTCCATGAGCCAAAAATGCTCATCACCGAGCCACACTACCTACCTACCTACCTACCTACCTAGGTACGTAGTCAATAGGTAGTCGATGGCGCGAGTATAATTGTAGCCCTCCTTCCCCGTCAACTAAGGTCTTCATTCAGAGTTACAGAAATCAGCTTCTCTCTCCATAAAGTCGCAGGTCCTATACCTAAATTGCAATGCTAGTAACTCGGACATTGACCGAGCGCGTGACCGACGGCGCTCCGCAAGTCCGCTTCCCGGACCCCGAAGGGCCCCGAGGCCTTACTAACAGGAAGACTTCGCCAGGCTAATTAATAAGCCGACGATTCTGGGCTGGTCAAGAGTCATGAATTATGAAATCGTCCACTTTATAATTGGGGACAGGAGTCCAAAACCTGTACCTTCGCCTACCGACCATCTAAATATGGTATGCTTTGCACAGCACTAGGTACATAATCCGATTGAGGTACCTACGTCTGTACACTATAAACAGTACTTAGGTAGTAATTGACACTAAATACGTCCGTACAGTACCTACCTATTCATCTCCGAGTTTGCTCGTGGTCATCGACGTAGTTAACTTAAGTAGGCACGAACGAACGTATGAGCGATTTTGGGTTACAAAATACCTAAGGAAAAGAGAGAGGCCATGTTCTTGAACCACCGTCTGGAACGTCCCGCTGGGTCTCCTGCTTTTGCTATGAAGTTGTCATGATGACGAGCTGGTGGCTTTATGCTAGCCAGCTGTGATTTGTCCGAACTACGCTTACCGGATACCTAGCAGCTCGCCATTATTGATGATGATTCATAGATAGCCCCGTCAATCGACTGGGTCTCAGTAACTCTTTTTCTCCTCTCCTCAGCGACGATAAGACCGGATTTCCGAGCGCATTACTAATCTCGGTACCAAAAGAAAATTGGTGAATACCGTACACTACAAATACTCTAAACTACGTTCTTACTTACACAAAGCTGGCGATGTGCACCTGATTATTCTGTACTCGTGTACGGACGTACGAAGTTGGTAGGTAGGTAGGTAGGTAGGTAGGTGTCTTTCGCTTTGGCTGACAACCTAGGGAGATATTATTAATCGTCTTTGTAACCTTGGTAACCTTATATAATACCACCACCACATACCTACCTCTAGGTAGATTGCCGGGGGCTTTTTTAGTAGTTTTGGCCAGGTGCAAAACATTTGTCGCTCGCAAACAGATCGTCGGTCCTGCCCTGATTGAACCATAGGCTCTTCGGAGTAGGTAAGGGTAATGAGTACATCATGTGAATAAAGGACCACGCTGTTGAGTGGTTCTGAGGCCATAGTGAAGCGGTGACTCCCAGCTGAGCGCCCTTGCTAGGAAGGGATCGACCAGGCACACTGACACCGTTACCTGGTGCATTCCACACACGGCGCAGATTGTATTGCCCCCGGAGAAGTAGGAACTCGCTATCTAAGCGGATTTTCTCAACACTTACATGTTTTAGTGCGGGTAGGTAAGGTGGTGTAGTCAGTCGGCCGCTTTTATTAATAAGTCGGCGGTCGAGTCGCAAGGCGTTTGAAGTACCTACCTACCTACACTACCTACCTATGTACCGGCATCTCTCTGATCACTACCTACCAAAGAAGTGCTACCTATACTTTATACTTCTCACAGTCAAGTCACTCCCTTGTCATGGAAATGCGCCGCTCCATCGTCGGTAAGTTCATGGGTTGAGATGCCCTACAAACCTAGGTACACTACCTACACTATGTCGCCATCGCAACGAAATGTATTAATAGCGGGTGCACAATAGTACTGTAGAATTGGTAGGGACTACAGCTGCGGATTTGCCATGTACCTACATCATGTATGTATGGCTTGGCCGATAGGTTCGATGTACCAATAATCAAGAAAGGCGCTGTAATACTGGCCTGGAGTACGAAGTATGATGGGCTGAATCGGGTGAGGCCAGCTTCGGTATACTGCGCAAGTATTCCGTACGTAGGCAGGCAGGCAGGTAGGTAGGCAATTGATTGCTACAATACCAACATTCCCTTTCAGAAGAAGCTTAGTGTACATGATCCTAGGAGAATTGGAGCTCCCTTGTCAGCAAGCCATCCATGACTTGGCCCACATACCTACTGAAGTACCTACTCGGACATAAGAAGCTGCCCGATCTCCCATGCTTTGTAGGTACAAAAGTATCTCTAGGCGTGTACTAATATGTACGTGCACAAAGAGTACCCGCTTCGGAGCCCATGTACTGCGCGAGGTAATGAATAATAATAAGAAGACGACCATCAGAGCTTCGTCAGAGAGCCCCCGGTTTCTGATGCATCTGTACATTATCCCATTATTAATCGAGTACGGACTACAAGAAGTAACTCTTTGATTTTGACTCCTGCATTCTCGAAATTCTTTGCACCTTAATTCTTCAATTGGCTTGCGTACTCCACTACCTTCATACTTGAAGCCAATTGCGATCGCATTGTGGACTATTGGTATCTACATATAACCTTGGAAACATATATAAGGGAGTGCGAGCCTACCAGGTCATCGAGCGCCCAAAATGGCAAGCGGCATACCAACACCTCCGACAGAAGAGAATACAGTGAAGACCCCTACGATGCAGCAGAGCTCGGCACGAAAAGACGCAATAGCGGGCACTAAAGTTGTCAAGCAAATACATCGTGGGACCAAAAGATCGGCAAGTCATCTGGATCATTCACCCGTTAACGAGCACGTGCCGCTTCCACCCCACGTTATGGACAATAGACACAAGCGGGTGTGGAAAGCATGTGAACGGTGTAGGATGAAGAAGACGAAGGTCAGTAACCAGAATTTTTCCTGTCTTGCAATAGCATGTGTGCTTACAAGCTGCGGTAACTCAGTGCGATGGAGAATTCCCCTGTAAGAGGTGCAAGGACGATGGATTGGTCTGCACAGCTGGAACTCGAAAGAAAACCGAGTATAAACAGATTCCTAGGGGGTAGGAGCTATGAATCTTATGGATATATATCTCTTAACATTCAATCGCTAACTCGGCCTGTGGTAGCTACGCCGAAGTATTGGAGAATACCCAATTTGCACTAATCTCGACAGTCCACAAGCTCTACAACATGGTTCGGGACGGGAAGAAATGGGATCTAGGGGAGCCGGAGCTCAATGATAGGGGCCAGCCGATTATTCATAATATCGCGACGAAGCTGGGATGCATACGGCCCAATGCGGACGCGGACCTGCCTCCTCACTCAGTCTTTCCGGAAGATGAAGCCGGATTGGCTAAGTTAGCAGTGGAATTGGATACTCTGCAACAGAGCCGGGACAGAGAAGCGAAGGCGGCGGCGGCAGGGACAGGGACAGGGACAGGGGCAGGGGCCAAACCTGACAACGACGCGAATTACGCCGCGACGGAGCAATCCAGTCCTTCTGAGAGCGATAGTTACGACTTCGAATCCGATTATCGGAATATCTTCCTCACCAACCCCCACACCGTGCAGACGATGTCGCCCCTGAGTTTCCCGACGCCATATAGCGACTTTGAATCCTGCGCGATTATAAACGACGATGCAAGCCTCTTCGCTCAATCGTCGCCCACGATGCCGTGCCCTTATCCTTCCTGGCATTATCTGGCCAGCCCGCCACCAATGGAGGCTTCTGCATTCGTGGCCCCGATGGCTGTGGAAATGCCAGAAAGCTTACAGGAGGCCTTGGTCGAGGCGGAGTTTGGTACGGTCAAACCCCACAAGATCTGCATGCAAAATAACATGATCGTGGGCGTGGGTGACCCCATGATGGCACACTCCTGTCACAACATGGAAAGGCTACAACCGCTAAGACGGCCACTTCTTACGTGATTATGTGCTGCAAGGGTGTCTAAAGAAGAGCAGTGCCATTTTGAACGTGCCTAAGACTAGGAATCCGTTCCTATCGTACTTGGCGATAAACGAACGACCTACATTGGATCGATCGTTGAGCATGTCAGGCCCGGCAAGCCAATTGAGCAGCGGTCCTCGATAGATGCGAATTTTGGCGGCCTCAGCTGAAGAGACGTTGAGCTGGATTTTCCGTCATAACAATGCATTGTCGCGGGAGTCATATGGCGTTGGAGGGGTCTCGGGAGGATTCAGCATGTCGCTGCAGGTTGGTTATACAGGGATAGAACGGGGAATACAGAGGGGAAAATACGGATGCAAATTGTGTGGTACGATCAAGTTCACTTCGCGGGAGCAGGCGTTTGGGTATGTATCAGTTAGGCATTATGGAATGAGGAGGTTCGGAGTTACTTTTATTAACGACAAGTTCCTACTAGGAACTTCCTAGGTATGAATGTTGCAAAGGCGGGTATAGCAGCCAGTCAACAACAACAAAAAACAATTAAAAAAAAAGTATCTACGGACGTGTATCTATCAGCCAAAAGCAAGCGACAAGAACAGATGGTAGGTAAGTATGTATTTTGTTGGTTCGCATTCAGATCCTTCTGATCGCTTCGGTCGCGGCGCCGTTTCTTCAATCTAATCTACAACCGGTATTCGGGATTTGTCATGACCTCATGGGCTTCCTACACTATTCTTTATTACAATCAATACGGATTACCTTAGGTACTTTACAATACGGAATACGGGCGACCGTATCGAACGTACCCCCGACATGGTGGCATTGCCAGTGGACCTTATAGCCAGCCATCTAGCCGGCCTTATAAATCCTACTTTGCCTCTTAAGTATTGATGTGGTGTAAGTACATGCATAAAGCGATCTACACTACCTACCTACCTACCTTACCTATCGTAATACCGACGGGCTATTGTTTGTCACACTCGCTACCTATCTCCTTACAGTACTCCTCGCGTATTATCCTCCAGTAGTTTGGCATCTTACCTAGCTGAGCTCGTGACAACACGACAATGGCTACCAGGTATCTACTCTAGTGTACTGCGTAGTATGTTAGTAAAAAGAAAACTACAACCGCCTGACTTGCTGACGAAATTGACTCAAAAGGTTGACTAACAATGGGCCCCTGCACATCAACCTACTTATACCTTACGGACGTACTCTTACTGAAGTTACCTTGTGTGGTAGGTAGGTTTGCCTCATTTCTCCATATTGCGCGCGGGAAAGCGTCGGGAGCTGGTTGTGTTTCCCCCCCCCCCCTTCCAACCATTCATCGTCTAAGATGGCGCTTCGAAACAAGCTCATGCGAAGAAGGAAATTTAACTAACACTATCGTAATTATTTTATGTATGTTGAACTTAAAGTGCAATACCAACCCATAGTTATATGCATACCGAGGGTTACGCTAGGTAAGAATACCTAAAGTAGGGGTCTCGGATCAAACTACAACTCTCGCTTAAGAAGAGGCTTTTTTCTCTCTCTCTCTCGGAACTTTTTTTTAAAAAAAAGTTCATGCATTTTGTTGACCTGTTTGCCGGATTATTTCAGTACCTATTCCGTAAGTGAACATGATATCATTTCCCACTGTGCCGATGAGAATGATATGCCCGTTTTGCTTGAGTTGTGAGTTACCGCGGTATTCATTCTACAGGGTAGTGTATGTCTTGTAGGCATCTCATGCCTCACTTCATCGGGGACTCTACAGAACAATCAACCTTGTATTCATAACGTGCCTATCGCCACGACTATTCTCCGACAACGTGGCCGACGCCACGTGTGTGGATAGGCGATGATGTACACACGGATCCGAACATACTGCGATACATGGCTTAAGTTTATGTCCATGTTCAGGTAGTTGTTACATAGTAGTGTGCCAAACGCCGCACAGCAGAGCAGGGCTCATAGTACGTCTGCACATTGTCTTCTTCACCGAACACTGCTCAGCAGTATATACATGCCTAGGAGGACGTCAACTTACTGAGTGTGAGACTGAGACAGTGAATATATGAGGCTGTGTTGCTCACATTGTTGCGCCTTTCTAGATCCCCAACAGGGGCTCGGACTGTGGACTATAAAGCAAAAAGGCTCACGAAAGGCCCATGCATGGTCCTTTTCCACGAATTTACAGGTCATCTGAGAATCAAATATCTGCCGCATTTAGGTTAAATCATACTCTCCACTATGTAAATAATGAGTCATTTCAGAAACAGCCCTATGCTAAAATGTATTCCGACCGTTTTATTTTTTTTTCGGTTCGTTTCCCATCAGGCGACGACTCCTCGCTTCCGTCCTTGATCTGTGCTCCGCGACCGACATACCTACACAGCACGCCGTATTATTGTTACGCGATTTGGGGCTGAATCGCGTCCAGTTCGACCTCAACCCGACGGCGGCTGAATTTAGGTCCCGCCAGCCCCTCATTCATGTACCATCGCATCAATGCCGTTGGTTACGTTGACGGCTTTGCAGGTTCGCTTCCGCGAGACTTCTTCACGGGAATTTTGTTTTTAATTTTTAATTTTTTTCTTTTTTTTTCCCCCTTCTTTACTTTTGTTATTTTCATAGCATAAACTTCGGTACCCGCCAACTCTCTAGGTATGTATTTTGATGATTCGCAAGTACATGGAGTACAGAAGAGCGGCGGAAAGGGCCGACAATTTTTAACTCTCGGGCCGGAAAGGTGTGACAAGAAATTTCGATGCGCCGTTTCGCCGTTTCGCCGTTCTGAGATGATAGGTATGTATGTACCGATGTATTCCGTGTCTTGTTCGCCAACCCTTACACGATGCAAGCGGCATCTTGGCAAGTCTTGCCGACAGTTCCTAGGTAGACTTTTGCTATCTTATTTGCCTGGTTGTCGAGTTCGGGAGAAGGTAGGTAGTTTCACATGTAATTACCTCTCTGTACATGGAATCGCTTTGCTATTTATACCATTGGTTTTTTACTTGCATAAGTACCGTAAGTGTACATACTGTATGTCCTCAAACCGATTGAAGTGGTGCCCGACTTGATAGTCAAGAATAGTATGGACGCACCTACGGATCCGTAACGAACTGGGGGTTACCTGCCCGACGCTATGTAAGATGTCGAACTTCTCTTCAAGACAGTCCCCTGATGCTTGTGAGAACCTTGATGAGGATTTTTATATAAAGTGCTTAGGATTTGTTTGCTTCCGGAAACCTACCTACATGCCTTATCTAGTGCGCACTAGCAATATTTACACCTATCTACTTAGATAGATAGTTGAGAAGCCAGAAGTCTTGAATTATCTCCTTGGACTCTTCGAAGACGACAAATAGGTACTGGTTCCACGCTAGGTACCCAAAAGAAGACTCAACTGAACTTCTATTAATATTCCGTACCAGCCAACTTCTTAGGAAGGTAATGTACCTACCCCCAAGTCTATTTTGTACACCTTTTTGATCGGTCCGTATCCCCGTTAGTTATCGAAATGTTGTCTTCGAACAGTCAAGGAGATAGAAGGTACCTAGTGCAGACTGAAAATCGACACAATTGTTGATGCGTGGATGTAACCGCACCGCTCGCCGACTTATGCAAGGCGATGACTGAAGTCCCTCCAGATCGTCCAGAGTTCTTACCACACAGACACAGGCCTCGGCTAAGCGCTTATGTAGGTATATGGTCGCTACTTATTGTTCAACTTACTTACAGATCAATATATTGGCATTAAACAGATAGGTAGGGCTACCTACCATAGGTAATTCCAACCGGAGTGAGACATACATAATGAGAATACCACGTGGGGGCGGCCTGTCTCTAATTCCACACAAATCCTCCGATCCTGTTCTTCCCTGAATTATCTACTAACTTTTTCATGGCCGCTTTAATCATCTTAGATAAGATCGCGGAGCCTCTTCGTTTCTCAACTTTCCTGCCCTATATATAGGCCGGCTAGACAGCAGCTACCTAATACCTACCTAACTAGTATCTATACGGAACCGCGCGATTGACTTGGAGCTTATCAACTCGGCATCAGTATATGTCCGTCCGTACGTACGTACCTGGCTATGTATCAACAAGCTTGCCTGCCTGCCTACGACGAACCCAACCACCCCACCGTACTTGCGTGGCACCTGTGACGGACGGAAGAGGGAAGCTTTCGATCCTTCGTTCAGCTTACTCAGCGCTTGTTCACTGAGAGCGGCCCGCGCTATTTCCCGACAGATCGCTAGAGCGATCAAGTCGCACACCGAGGCCCAGACCAATGTTGATCTCCCGTCGGCAGCGCTTGTCACGTCCACCCTTCAGGTCTTGGCGAAGGGGACGGGATGTGGTACCTAGGTAGCCTACCTAGGTGGGTTTGTGGTACGGCCGTGTCACTGCGGCGGTCAAGGTCGCGGTGCGAACGTAGGACTTCGAGACAATGGGGGCCGATCACACGTAGGCTGGTAGATAATATTCGTCTTGTTGGAATACCTATGATAGTGTAGGTAAGCGTAAGACGAGTCACGATGGTGTTTGCTTTGTCCTCTCCAGCGCTAATATATACATACACTTTTAGACCTGATAGGTAGGTAGGTACACCATTTGATCGGCAATATCAACATCCGCGCTCTCGGTAGCAATGGCTTACAGTACTTGCCTACCTACCTACTTCTGTCAAGTCAGCGCTAGAACGCCAGTAAGTTCTTACGCTTACACTAACCTAGCGAGCGGTACGGATTAGATACCTACCTACGTCCGTACCATACCTACTTATCCCTTCATGAGAGGTACAGTAGTGTTGGTCGACAGCCAGGCTAGGTACTCTCAGTCGCTACACTGATTAGGTAGGTCGTATAACACAAAGGCTAAGTGCTATTCCGTACGGACGTAGTACGTATAGAGGTAAGACATACCACTTCTTTTACCATATCATAGGCTATTGATGCACGAAGCAGGTAGGCATTATTACCTAGATGATCAGACCACGGAATACCTATCTACCTACCTAGGTAGAACATGATCCCTCTTTCCATAATTACTTAGCCTACACTATAGGTAGCTAGTCGGCGAAGAAAAAAGATCCTTCGTCCAATTGTCTCTCGGACTTGCCTTCGTGACGTCCGTCGTAGCCTACCTACCTACCTAGTCCGCCTTTGGTTTGGGTCTGCCAGTGGGCTGCTTAGTCGTTGGTAAGCCTGCCTGCCCGCCGGGCCACCATACCATACCTACCTACAGGCTACAGCTAGGTAGGTAGTGTGCGGTAAACGTCGATCAAGCTTGCGCGATTGTCTCACCACCCATTTACTTACACTACTTGACAGAACAGCTGAGTCTGAGAATTTCTGACTCACCGGTCGGTCAGAGCTGTTCTTTTGGCCAAGACGTTGAATCGGGATTAAGTCAGCGGGTAGTGTTACTTTCCCAGCCTATCACGTGTGATGAGTTGGACGCAGTAACCCGATTCATCTTGAGCGTACGAAGCAGAGATCTCGCATTGGATAAGATCATCGTGAGTTTCATCAGTTGTAATACCTACCTACCTAATCCGTAGGTAGGTACAACATACGGCAGGGGAGAGCAAAAAGAAATGTATTTAACAAAAATGATGGTTGCATCAGCCGTGAATCGAACACGGGGCCCATCGATGGCAACGATGGATTTTACCACTAAACCACTGATGCTTAGTAGTGTCTTGAGACTAAGATGTCGATCTGAATCGTCATCGGGGTACATGTTGGGGAAGTTCAGTTCTTTGAGGGTCTACCTATCGTATATACGAAGTCAAACTGAGTACCTAAGGAGGTACCTAAGACATGAGACTTTGAGCTTATTACGAGCAAGACTGCATCGTCACATCGCATCAAGACTTATGAAAAATCTATTGAATTCCCATTACGTACACAAGAACTCAGTACGGGCCGATTCGTGTGTTTATTCTTGGCCGGGATTAGACTTCTCTGTATGGGTAGGAGGTCATCACGCTTTTTATTTTTCCTGCTGCCCGACTTTGCTTAGGCGAGCGACAAATCTCCCCAACGTCTCCTTTCTATTACACTTGACTTTCGTACATTATGGTCGCCGAATTCCGGATGTCGCATAATTGTAGACTGTAGTGCAGTCTCAGTGCCGCTCAGAAACATGGCAATAGATCGACCCAGCCCGGCGAGGATCAAACACATACTGAAATCAGGTTGATCGGGCAGAGTCGCCTATGTGAGTGCCAGCTTTGATCGTGGTGTGCTAACGTACTCAGATGAAAGGGCACGGGGAAGGACAGAGTTGTAGTCGTGGAGACCTGCTCAGATGTTATGAGTATTTCCGGGCTCAAATCTCAATAGACCACCTACTCACTTGATTCCTGACCTCTAGAGGCTATATTTTTGCGTATGAGTAGGCTTTTCTCCCGATATATAGACCAAATAATTCACAGAACCTCGGATAATATCAAAACTATCTGTAGTATCACGTGCACCAGGGAGCTTATGGGGGAATTTCCCAATCCTATAGCTTCGACCCCCTTCTACATATATTGACTGCTATTATATGATTCCTCTGTTTGCCTCGGCCTGGTCATCGCCACTGAGTATTGTGTGTACATGTGACCTGGACTGTGAGGCTGTGGGGCCATAGTATCTGCGCGGGATATTATACAACCCTCGGGAGTTAAGGTAGCTGTAGACTGTCCATCCAAGTTCGAGCCTGAATGATTCTGCCATTTGCACGCACTTAGTCATAAGCGACCGGATTTCTAACGAGGCCTCCATCCTCTGAAATGGGCCTCTGTAATTTCCTTTCCGCAATGAAAATACCAAGCTGGGAACCTGTCGAGACGAACAGATACGAACAGAGAGATGGCGTAGAGATGGCCGGCCATGATAGGTGGGCCAGGGACAAGAGACAAGAGAATATATTCGCTTTCTTCAGAACTCCGTTCATGGGAAATGCCCATTAGTTTTGTATAGCAATACATAAGAATGCGATGTTGTCCTGTTCTGTCTTCGTCTTCATGTTACGTGCATACTACCACACCACCAGGATCAAATTCAAGACTCAATGCGATTCGGGAGATCAGGCTGTGTCGTTTAATATCTTGGATCTAGACACCGCTGCTTATAAAATGATATGGCCGTGGGTTATGCTATAATATGTATCAAACTGCCGCGTCCGAAGTAGACATCGAGCACATTTCTTTTTTACCTGAGCTCACGAATGACGAGCAGGGTGATTTAGCATTTTTACGCTTTCAGTCTACCGTAAAAAGCGCGGCCAGATTCATTCAAGATTGCCGGAAAATCTGTCCCATGAGAGAGACGGTAGACACCAATCATATCAAAATACATGCCGAAAAGTAAGGCGAATTGAAGCTTGGTCGAATTCGAGCATTGGCCAAGTTCGTCAGGAATCTCGGTGACCGAATCCTCATCCAAAAGACCATAGCTCAGCATCGTCGTATCGACCGTATTCATGTAGGCATGGCATCAATCACTATTTCACATTATACACAGCCTCTTCGCCTCCAGTCTTCCTCTCTTGTTCAAAGGAACGGATTACAGCAAGCGTGATGAGCTTATGAGAATGACAACTTTGTATTCGGTGCTATCATCGCTCCTCAAGAAACGGAATCGAAGGAACACAACAATACCACCTACAGAAAAAAGCACCATTGCGGTAGATTCCTCATCTGAGCCGTGACATGTGAGGGGGTCCTTCCGAGAGAGAAAGAGAGCGTGAGAGAGAGCGCAATAGTCGCAAACAGGACGCCAGTGACAGGCGATAGCATGGGGTAGAAGTAAATACTTATCGAATGCCGAACCTTTTCGCCCGAAGGGCGAAGGGTCACTCTGCTGATCATTGTCCTGACCTTGCACGCTAGCTAGGTAGCCTCCTGCTGCTTCAAATCATCATTGTCCTCATAAAAGTTTTATTCTGTTATTCCTGGAAGTGCCTGACATTGCGGTCCTGAGTTGTTCTTAGCTTCCTGGACAATAACATATCATGCGCAATCCCGTCGGGATCGAGGTGCCGGAGGCAGATGTGCTGGGCGCCATTAAGCGCCGCTCGCCGCTCTGAAAACTGATCTACCTTCCGAGTTTGATTTTCATGCCGGCGCGACGTGGCTCATTTGCAGTTATGAGGAGGTTTCGATCCGTGGATCGATAGGGGACTATATGAACCATAGCACTTCCTGGGTTGACGGTATTGGCGTACCAGAGCCAAAGAGCACCTGACCGTCTGGTCCGCTAACACCATCAACCCAGGGACAATAGGTGATGCTGTTTGTTAGTAAAACTTCTGTAAATCATCGAACTTGGAGGTCGTGTTGTCGAGTCGACTTCGTGAAGAGGGATCATAGGATCCATCATCAAAGCCTTGGGTTGGGGTATGCGCGATTTACGAACCGCTGTTCATCACGTTAGCAAATGAGGTTGTTTGAGTCGAAGTGGACTGTGAGTTAGATCGTGTCGTCGTAAAAGTCACTCTGATTCAGCTCACGGTTGGCTTGAGAAAATCGTGGCTGGATGCCCGTTGTCCCGTTGGGAGACGAGGCTGTGAGCAGCCTAAGAGGTCGCGAGTTCAGAATCTCAAGGTGACGAAAGGGAAGGACGGAGTCATGCTACAATGAGAAAAAAAATACGATATAGATATTTAATGCTTTATTATAGATATCCGTACTATAATCACTTGTTTGGAAGTAAATTATAGCTGTCGTCTTTGTTGCCACGGCGACAAGGATGGAGATCATAGGGGGGTGAGACGACTCATTCAGGGGCTCAGGTCCACGCCTCTTCGTGTACTTACACAACGCCTCAAAACATGACAAATGGGTAAGCATCAGTAGCTACAACTGATACGTCATGCAATACACGGCGTATTCGGCAAGGCTGAAGAACTTCGCTTTCTCCGTGGCTTTTGTCATCTACTACTTACTTACTTGATTTTGGGGGCTGATGGCATCAATTTCTCACCCTGTCTAAGGCATCAGACACAGGTGAGCACGTGTTACACTTGTAGCACGTACTAATACCAGATTGTCCGGGCTCGCTTATGGACTGGACAGGTGGGCACGGGTGTGACGTGTCGCAGTGTGAAGGCTGGGTGTTGACCACTTCTGGTCGCTGTCCCTTTCTGGAAACGGTCAAATAGCACCCTTTGGCATTCCTATTGGGAAGCGAGCTTGGTTTCCTGTACACGTGCGACGATCTGTGAGTACGATCCGTAGGGCTGGGAAAGATCACCGTCCTCTCAGCCAGTTGGTTGAGGCTGGAATGTCCACCGACGCCTTGCATGAACCGATGCTATGGGTCTCGAGAGTTTGACAGGGCCTGTCATGGGTTAGGCTGGCTAGCGCTGTGGCACAAGCTGGTTGCCTTGTTTTAGGGAGTGAATGTAGATGGTCCAACGGTGGGGACCGACAAGTTTGTGCCTGGTATTGTCGGCGAACCCTTCCACGGGCCCATACCAGGCTGCTGGTAACGAATGATCGCCTTGTTAAGGGCAGATCTGTGCCGGGGGGTGGACAAATAAGTACCTACTGATGTATCCGTGATGTATCTTTTGTGCCTGTCGCAGTACCTGGCTGGAACTGCTTGGTATTACTACAACTTGGAACTGTCTGTTGACGAAACAACACAGTCACATACCCACGTGTCTTTAGTTTTGACCCGCGTTTAAACAATGAGGGCAATCATCTGATAGCGAAGTGGAATTTGAGAAAGAGAATCGAGGGTCGGATAACAGGGGTCACTTCGTATCATGCATATGTATGAACATTGAAGCCACGCATGCGGTCAAGAAGTGGCGTGTGATAATGTGACGTTTTGCCGAAGCCTGCTCCTATCGGTAAGGGCTCCATACCAAAGCACAACGAATGCAGGTTTATAGTTATGCTTCTCAGTGCCCACATGACATATTATCTTTCCTGAATTGAATTGGTTACTTTATAATAACGTTATTACAGCATTGTAACGCTGAGGCTCGAACAAGGAGGTGGAATCTGATTTCTCCAACGGGAAGATGGCGAATCAAGGGCCTCCTATGCCCTCCAGAGACAGTACTTCTATCGTGTCGGGACGTGACTGATCTTTTATTATCCACGTGAGCATCTACTTATTAGGTTTCCTTTTCCGATTCCAAGTAATAGTGGATATGTCTCGTTCGGTCGACGGAGGGAGGTTGGAGAGAGGTGAGTCCAGACCTAACTGGCCCGGCACGGCCCGTTTGCAAAATCTGACCACCAGCCAGAACAAGAAGTTACAAGCAGACTGCAGGACATCGCATTCGATCACAATTCATACTAACTTGGAGGCGGCCTATTTCAGCTCGACTGGAATCTCTGATAGGGAACTTGATAATGCGGTTGTTGACGAAAAGAGATGGCAACATGGGGTAAAGGACCAGATATGGTTAGCAAATCGTAGATGGCGTCTGCATGCCATACCAGCAGGTGGTTTTCGTCCTGCATAATGCCGTTTGCGGTGCAAGACCGAGTTATTGGGCCGTAGTGTACGTCCGTATGCTTCCCCATGTTGCTGTAGCTGGGGTTACATTCTACTATAGAGATGCATTTCATTTCGACTATTACCTATCTAACAATACCTGTCTAGAACTCTAGATAAAGGTACTGGAATGTTACCAGCCTCCATGGCTTGTACTTTCAAGATTGTTATCACTTCACTGGACAGAGCCGCATGTATCATTGTCTAGTGTGTGGTATCGCCGATTCAGCATCCCGCGGGTCTGGGGTTGATGGAGATCCGAAGCGGCTTTATGTACCATAATAGACACTAATAGATTCTTTGGCGCCGTACCTGGACTCCGGAATCAATGCTTGCCACAGACGTAGACTCTGCCAGGCTAGTTTGTTTCGTGACAGTCCGCAGTTCACACACGATGTATTAATGAAGACATTGCCCATGAACTCAGATAGTACTTACCTATTGATCATGCGACTTTACTTCCTTTCTGAAGATTTCCTTACTCTGTTGAGTGGGTGACTGGCTCTTTTTAATGGTCAACTGGGTCCGGGGCCTTTGCCTTCAGAGTTTCAGCGTTGATGGCTTGTCGAAGCTCAGCTGAGGCTCCTCAGTCATGCTCCCATCGCTCTTCAATGTTATACCAAAATAGAGACGAGACTTAGCAGCATAACTACTGGTCTGTATATCTTAAGTTACGCCGATCTTGGCTTTCCTGTATGTTGGCCACTCAGTAAATGAGGCATCGCAACGGTCAACCACGGCCGGCTCGCCATGCAGGGAGCGATTGCTTCCAATACGAAAAAGAAATCCAGGCAAATGCGGTGTAGACTATGAGATCCTACTGACAAAGGTGATTGCCTTTTAAGCTGGCTCTCAAATCTCTGCCTATTTAACCCCAGCTGTTGTCGGCATACGTGACCGCCCGTTCCCCTGAATCCTCACCCTCATAACGAAAACGATTTGCATCCATAACACCATCAGCTTTTCAATGACAAGTTTACCAAAATCAAAAACTCTTCCGCTTTTGCCATGTGGTGCTTTAAGGTACCGGCACATACACTTCCCTTAACCGTACTGTTGAGTATCACAGCCCCCCTCTAGCATCTATCCAGCTTGAGCAAATTGCATGGGAATCCTACCTCTCAGGTGGTTCTCGAAACCCATTACGACTTTCCATAAATCATTTTAATAATCAACCCGCTATCACTGTATTATATTGGTAGCGCTGCTTATTACTACGGAAGAGGCAATACCTGATGATCCTCGATACTTACCCAAGCCTAGGATATTCCATCCTGCTTAGCTCTTAGCTACATATGTCTCTTTGCGCGTTTCTCCTGTCTATACCCTGTATTACTTAACGTTAGGCAGCAACTAGAGATCTTTGGTGCCCGAAAGCCACACTATATAAACCATTGCACGCCCATAGTAAGACGTCTGACCCCAAGCATTACTACCCGCAAGGTACTCTCTTCATTCAATGAATCAATCCTGCTATGGTCTGGAAGATAGTGTTGGGCATAAGTCCTATACTAGGTCTGGACAACGAATTCTGCACTCGATGTGAATTCATTCTTGGCGAATATTAGATATGCGCAGCTGCCTTTCACTTTAACAATCTGCTATAACTCCATCTCCTGACCGTCTTCTCCATTCGTCCCTGATCTTCACTGCACTTACCTTCCCATGACCACCACCACCAACCACGCTTACCAACTCCGCCGAAATGATTGCAAAAGTGCAAAGTCGGTCGTCTCAATGTTATGATCGCGTTTCGCATGAAGCCTTTTTACACCCTCTTGGGCACGCTGGTTACGCTACGTACGACACTGTCGATACATCACATTAAATGCAAAACGCACACCGAAACGTCTCACGCCAGCCAGCCAATTACATATTCCCCGAATAATGACAGAAGGCGAGGAATATACGACAAGGAGATTAGTTCTTACCTTGAGTGAGAACAAAAAAGGCGCGGCCTCTCAGAACTTGTACTATTCGATGTGAAACAGGTCTTGAATCTCGATCAAGTTGAGCCTGCAGCATCTGGAAGGCAGCGTGTACTACCAACTCCTTATGCTCCCATATTACTCATGCGGATTTGTATCGCACGTCAATCCTATAAGGGGAAACTTACATAAGCAGGGATCAATGTGAACGTGACTTATTACCTAGGGTATAGTCTGCGCATTCCAGACACTCTCACGGATGTTACTGTATTATCTAAGGTGAGTCTGTAACTGGACGAACGCAAACTGCGTGCGACAGCTGCCTCATTCATGGCCACCAATGATAGCGATTCAACGTTCTTTATTCTCGGCTTACATGAACTTCACAGGGCTAGATATGACTGCGTGCATCCCGTCTCATATAATCCTTATGCAGGTCTCGGAGCGTGCTCGTTTCGCTTCTCTGTGTATCATTTGACCTTCTTCCCAGACAGAGGCCAATTTGGAATTTGTGTGCGCAGCTACCGTCTACGGAATAATAAGGTGTTACCAGTCCCCCCACCATCTCATCCGTCAATCCCGCACGGAATGCGAAAATCATTGGTGATAATACGCGAGCGACATTTCAGATTTGCGCGTGCGAAACGGAGGAGAAATTGACGAGTATCCTCAGTGAAGAAGGGACCATCGCGCTGCGCCTTTGAGGCACGCCTGACGAGGTCTTATCTATTATCGCGCAGCCGACTTCGTGCAAGCAGGGCTCACGGTCGTGACCCGGAATAGAGGAGACTCGTGCTCAGTGCTATCCAGATTTAGATCTTAGCCTAAGAGGCCCCAGGTACCAGTTCGAGGTTCGGGTTCTTCGCAATGTCCGGGACAGCCTCAAATGCGATCGCTCACCGCAGCTTTATCGACATTACCAATTCATCATCAGCGCTGCAGGACCGCGGACGCCTTGCGCAGTACAACAACGGTAGATGCTAAAAGCCTAAGCGATCTCACGTTCTGGGCATGAGAATAGCCTATATGCTTGCCAAGGAGGTTTTTTGGGATTATCTGTTCTCCAAGATGGTACCAGTGATGACGAGCACTTCCTCACACCAGTGATGCCTTGAGATGGCGGATACGCGTGTGAGGAGCGTAATGCATATCCCTGCGCATAACTGCAAGCATCCCGTTCTGGTGTTTGAGCAGGGTCCCCAGTCGAAATTTAACTAATAAGAAAGCAGATCAGGAATTGAAAAGATGAGCAACCGTACTACCTGTCCTTTTTCCCCGAGAGTTGCCTCGTTTATTTACGGTAGTATTATGGTAATGCGTAGTATCGGCTCACACATGATCGTCGCAGAAGGCGTCGAAGGCAACCATTATGGGACCAAGAAGGGCCCTCAGATGGTGATGCTGAGATGAGCTATCTACCTACATCAAGTCTACCTCCCCCACTAAAACAGGGGCCTGGGAAGAAGGGTCGATTTAAAGCAAGTTACTACCTACTCCGACAAGTTTTGCGAAGCGCGGCTACACGGGTGCGCAGATTACCTATCGCGTCGTCGATCAAATCAATCAATCCCGGCTACCATGCCGTAGGCCTGCAGGATTCACAGGAACGTACAGTAGGTTACACTTCCATGTTAGCTATTGGAGAAGAAGCCTAAGTACCCCGGGTTCCATCAAATCTTACCAAGTACCTACCGTAATACTCGTGCCATGCCCCAATAACTTTAGCTGGGGCGTGGCACGAGTAGGTAACTACTGTCACTGTCCATATTAGGAATTGGAAATCCAGCGACCCCTACCTACTACCTAGATATTCCAACGACCTTCGGTGGCTGGGGTCGGTCTACCTACCTACTCTGTACTTAGGTACGGAATGCTGACCAGATCTTGAAGATCTGTTAGGTATTTCTGAGGTGGACTCTGGTATTGTACAATTGTAGTTATTGTACACCTATTCCTCCGTCCTTAAGGATAATATGAGTAGAAGAAACAGGAGTTTGAGCCGAATTAAAGGTAGGATTGGGTCCATGCTATCTACCTGCCTGTGTACTTGCACAGCACAGCTATGTATAAAGGTCTCTACGTATACCTACATGTTCGGGCTTAGGTAACAGTTTCCATTTGTTTATACCTACCAGCACAGACCCAGCTCAATCCCTGTTTCTTGTAACCCGTACTATTCTTAAGGACGGAGGAATAGGTGTACATAGGGCTGAGAGAAGAAGCCGTACGTTGGAGCGCCACCTCTGTCCAGGCAATGTAAGTCGGGTCGCTACTTGTCCGCTCCCCTGATATAACAATGTAAGACGCCCACGGCCCCCAGATTCCTCTCATCTAAAAAGTATGCAACGATATACACAGCGCCTTCCCTTGCTCTCATTTGTCGCAACCACACCGAGTCCTATAGACCCCCAATATTATTATCGGTACGAATTTTTCTTTTTTCTTTTTTCTTTTTCTTTTCTTTTCCGTATCCTAACCGCCTTGAGCTCCTTTTCTAACCACATTCAGCGCGCAGTTCTGGTGTACTGAGGTAGGCATTATTGGGTGTCGCCAAAGGTGCACTTTTACCTACCTACTCCTTAGTCTCTACATGTGACCGAACTGAGACACGGCGGACACACAGGATGTAGGTTAGTAACTCTACGTACCTACCGCACTTGTCATCACAGTGCTCACGATGACAGACATACCTACCCATCTACCTAATCAGAACGGGTGAGGGTCGGGGTTCGTGATGGGGTTTACCCAAGGTGTACGAAGAAGTAGGGGATACTTTTCAGTAAAGATGTACTAAGGAGAGGAGCTCGTCCCGCCGCTCGACACCAGGAGATCAATGAGTAGGTAGTGTGCCGGTTAGTTACCAAACTACGTCCGTAGGTACCTACCTCTTACGGATTATAGCTCCGGCAACTCATGGCCGCTTTGCCTTCCCCTCTGCAAATCACCTCCCGGTATTACCCTACCTCCCCAGTAACCGCAGCGCGCATAACGAACCTGTCGTCGAACCTCGTAGCTCACTCACTCATGCAGTGAGGATTAGGTACGCATTATCAAATTGATATTGATTGGGTACTTTCGTAGATCGGCCGGCATTCACACATATGTACCTACCTCGGGTAAGGTAGGTTGTGTATGTGTATGTGTATGTGTATGTGTATGTGGATGTGTGTATGTATATGTGAGGTACGATATTTACCTAGGTACATTACGAAGTAGGGACTCCATATGTCTTCTCTTTCTCAGAGATTCATATGGTGATCGTTGCCTTGCGCCTTACAAGGCTGTTCCTCATGCTTGGAATGTTCTCTGAGAAGACTTCCATATATTAATAAGTACCTAATGTATAAGGTAGCCTAGGTAGTTGACACGTGTGCGGACTACGGAGAACCTATCTATCTACCTACTTACGTATAGGGCCGGCACGGGCATTATTTATTGCGTGATGTTGGACTGCCTACCTATAACTACCTAATATATGGGCTGCCCCGCGCTTCGTCGTCGACAGGGGAGCCGGACATGCTACCTATTGAAACGGTTCTGGGTTTAAATATAGGTAGGCAGGTATATGTAGGGACAAGTAACTACCTAACCTATACGTACGGACGTACATACACACGGGACTTGTTCCGCGCGCATACGGGAAAAGCAATACTCGCCGCCTTATGTAGGTACTTATTATACTTACACATCCACCTAACTTAGGTATCTCCTCGACTGGGGGCCGAAGACTAATTACCCCACATTACAATTCGGTCACTTGTTCTACCTACCCATATCATACCGAAAAGAGTACCGGTGCTCACTTGCACTTCGACGGAACCATTCAGTTGCTTCCGAAGGCGCCGCGGTATATGAGTCGACGGTTTTGTTTTTGGTTCATATCTTTTTACACCCTGATTGTAAGTAGTCTTCGGGTAATCGGGGAGATATGAATGTTACATAGGACCTAGATATGAGATTGTGAATTCACTGAGCTTCACTTGTTGTTGTTGGGGTGTGTATAATAGGTAGTATGTCCACTGTACGTACGTACTGCATACCTGGCCATGTATGTATTTAGTAGGTAACATACGGTAAGTGCATATGTAAATATGTAATTGCAACATGTAGTAGTCCGTAGAGGTAGGTAGGTAGGTAACACAGCACAAAAAGAACCAACCAACCAACCAACAAATCCAATGCGCCAACTACCGGCAACCACCTCATGGATCCGTAGGTAGGTGGTAGGTACCTAGTTCCCTGTATCTACTGCGTACACTACTGCACAGTCTGCATGGAACCTGGAACGAACAATAAAAGCCGCAACAGCCGCAAGGACTTCCTAGCCATGTACTGTAACCACCTAGGTGTAGGTGTAGGTACCGCGAGAAAGGAGAAAAGAAAATTTAAAAAAAAAAAAAAAAAAAAAAAAAAAAACCGTGGCCCGTACCTAGGGTAGGTAGATAGTCGATACGGACGTACGGACTACTGAATGTAGAATTCCGTACACTACTATGTACATATACGGCATATGTACTTACGGACGTAGGAATTCCGTACCAGGTATGGACGTGACTGAAATTAGCCCGGCTGCCTTAAATCTGCACATTGGCGCCCCACGATTTTCGACGCTTTCTTTCTTCACTGATCCTGTGAAATCGGTAGGTAGTACCTTAGGTAAGTACGAACGTACATACTTACTTATGTCCGTACTTATTACGGAATACTACCTACTACCTACTACCTACCTAGTGACTTGCATTTACACCTACATTTATTACATACTTATGTACCTAGTGTAGTGTAGGTAGCAGTGTCGCCGCCTGTTGAGACCATAGGTACATGCCATGCCAATGCTACCAACCTCCCCCACCTTAATCCTACCTAAAACCCCCCCCCCCCCCTCCCTCTCTTCCTTAGCAAGCATGATCCTGATGACCATCATCTCACTGACAGACTGACAGATAGACCGACCGGCCGATGCTCGTATGAGGTGACACAACCAAATCAAATCAAATCAAATCAAATCAGTCAGTAACTAGAAATCAGCAAACCCTTGATATGTACGTACGGACGTACAGAACGAATCGAATCAAATCAAATCGAATCCGAAGCGCAAAACATGGTTTGGGTTTGGCTTTCATTCTTTATTGCAGATGAATAAATCAATGAGTAAGGGAATAAGTAAATAAGTAAGTAAATGAATAAATCAATAAGTAAGTAAATAAGTAAGTAAGTAAATGAGTGAGTAAATAATTGCCTTCTAAGTAAAGTAGGCAGTAAATCTGTAAATTAGTCCAGCCACGAAGAAAATCATCGCAATCGCCTCATCTTCCTTTCCCGCTTTCTAGTTCACCACCACCACCACCAGCCAACCACAAATCAAAAACTTCCCTCCCCCTCCCCTCCCCTCCTTCCACAGACAGGTAAAGTAAAGTAAAGTAAAGTAAAGTAAAGCGAGATACGCCCGAGAAATCAACCGATAGGAAGGAAAGAGGGAAAAAAAAAAAAAACCCCCCCCCCCCAAAAAAAAAACGCCATGTCTATTCCGTACGCCTCAATCCCAATCCCAATCCCAATCCCAATCCCCAAAAAAAAACCCAATCAATCAACTCAACTCCCTTATTTCCCCCTCCTACAATTTGAGTTCCTCGGATTAAAATCCTCCAATCATGTATGTACGTATGTATGCATGTTATGCCCCCGTCACAATCGAAACCCCCTTGAAAAGAGACCATGCCATTATCCCCACTCCTCGTTTTTTTTTAAAAAAAAATTAAAAATAAAGAAATCATCTCGCCCTTTTAGAAGCGTCAGCTGCAGGCTTGCCTTCTTTTCCCCCGGTCCGGAAGAATGCCCTGAGCAGGGCGTCGGTCGGATACGAGGGGATTGATGATGACGATAAGGAAACCGACACCACCCCTTTCCCCTCATGTTTGTTTGTTGCCTTGCGGCTGAATCATTCAATCATTGGGCGTGATCACAGGGCCGGGATGAGGCAAAAGGGGTGGGGCAGACCAGACCACGCCAGGCCAGATGGATGGATGGGCATAGGGATTCAATTCGAGATGCATTTGCATTTGCGTATAGTACAAACTAGAGCCCCTCCAATGTATAAACAAATACAAGAGCCTCGTACCTATCAGATCGGACCCTTACATCAATCAAGGTTCACACATCATCGTAGGGTCGGATCATCATACCACATCATGATATGAACCAATCCTCCTCGCTGGTCTTTTCCTCCATCGTGAAGCGTGAACCTTGAATGTAAGAATTGAAATCGTTTGTACCGTGCTCTGTTGCCTGATATGACGAGTGTTAACGATGAGTGAATTTTGCGCGGGCGCCGCGGATGCGGCCGGGGGTGCTGTGCTGACCAGTAACATCTTCTCCTCCACGCCGTCCTCCACGCCGTCCTACATCTTACCCTCCATATTACCAGGCTGCAAAGTAGATGTCATCGACCGATCCACACCGAACCGAACCCATGAACACGTCCGTACCTGGAAGCTCTTGGAAAGTGAACGTGCCTACGCCTCCATGCGCCTGGCCCACACCCACACCCACACCACTTCTCACTCGTACTCCGGCAGTACGCCCGAGGCGGTGAGAAAGATAAAAATGGTGAGATCGTAAACCAAGTAGGCGCAATTACGCAATCGCACCATTCATTAATTGTACCTTGCTTTATTAGAACTATCAATTGAAGGAACTGTCAATTGAAGGAAAGGGGGGGGATAGTGGTGTTGAGCGCGGGTGGGAAAGCGGCTTGAGTGGTTGTGGACTATGCGGTCTCGACGCCAAAGAGACCTGTACTCTTGTCATACGTCAATTCACTGCCGCATTGGGTGATTTTGTAGCCCAGCCATAGTATCCTCTCCTTCCTGACATCGGCCATGGAGGCCATCTCGAGATATTTCTCGTCGTCGTCAATTTTGGTATTAGAGAACCAGTCGTCCGGGAAGTACCTGCTGACAAAGCTGAGGCCCTTGAGGGCAAAATCTTCTGGTAGTGGGTGGGGCGGCACGTCCTGTTCCCTGGGAAAGTCGTCGCTGAGGACGCGGTGGTGAGTCTTGTAGGATTCGAGCATTTCGTTGAGCTTCATGGACAGTAGTTTCCAGGGAAAGTGAGGCTCGAGGTAACGGATGGCGTTGGGGATCCGAGCAAAGTGGAACATGAACGTCATCACAACATGGATGTATGGTAGAACATTGTCGTCCTGTCGGGCGAAGACTACATTGTGGGTTTCCATGGCAAGATTGATGGCCTCTTTGAAGAAAATTGACGGTGTCTTGTCGTTAAATTCCAACTCCATGGTCTGGTCGTCATCACTCTGATCTCCAATTAGCTGCATGAGAACGTTGTTTTCCTGTCCGTAAGATAAGATAGAGCAACAATTGGCGATAGCAATGTGATAGCCCGCTTCGAGCCAACCCTTCTCGATCTCATCGATATGACCATTCAGTGATGTCAGGAAGTCCTTGACGGCGGGGCGGAACTCCTCTCCGTGCAATTGACTAAATAGTACCCCGTGTGCTTTGACGAATGAGATGTCAACAGTGCTTAACCGGCCATGCTGATACCCATTCTTGCTGAATATAGGGTCGAAAAGAGTCATGATAGACTCTTTAGTTGAGGCGAAGGGCTTAGGAACGCAAAGAGACTTGCTATAGTAAAATAGCTGCTGAAGCGCATTGGGTCGTGCTAGAATTGCAAGGTGGTGATACAGGCGCCCCACAGTTGGGTCCTTGTCAGAGGCTTTAGAATACCAATTCCGAGATACGGAAGTCCAAACATCCCTATCCCGGATATCGTCGTCTTCTATTGCCATTCTAACGAGGTCAGTCAATATACAGAAGCCAAATCGGCCTAGTCTGTGAGCTTACCTATATCTTCCAAGATCTCCTAGACACTCGATCCACGTCTCCTCAAAAACTGGAACTGTCTCGTATAACAGGGCTAACATGGAATATGCCATGTAGACGAATGTGAGCATGTACTCGAAAGATGCTGGCAAGCTATGACGCAACAATTCGAGGAAACTGTGAATAGCGTGTCGCCACATTCTAGCCGGCATAGCATACTTGGTAGCTAATTGTTTCAGAGCCGGACTGGCCGAGGGATGCTGAGATGCCAGAAAGAAGTCATGATGCTCATGCAAGAGGGTTCGATGCAGAGCTATCAGGGCTTGCCACTGCTTATTATTCAGCTTGGCATCACTTTGAGAAGACTGTGCGTTGTCGACCTCGATACATTTCGCTTCCACCATCATAAGCCCAGCATAGATCCCCTTCACTTCTGCGACTAGCTGCTCCTGGCTGATGGCGCGCGTTTCCGGCTGTTTCATGAGCGGAAGCACAACAAGATTCTCATCTTGCGCCAAGTCGTCTTCTTTGTGTAACGCCGGAGTCCTAGACGTCTGGGATGACGAGGGGTTTTTCCGAGCAGGGGCTGAGGTTGCTTCAGGATCCCATAGCTTGCCTTGCTGAGTGCTCCTCGGAACGAAATCCGGATCATGAGCGTTAGTATTCTGCTGACGAATTCGTGCCCTCTTAGGTACACTAGACGACCGCGCCCTAGTCCGCGGGCTGGAAGATTCGGCGGCCGGGACTGCAGATCCTCTTTTATAGAGATACACATGTTAGCTACCTGGGCAACGCAGAGTGAAGTTGAAGCATTCATTTGAAGCATTCATTCTAGAACAAGTACATACCGGCCTCCTTTGATTTGTCGTATGAGAGCGCCAATATCCTTCCCGGCTATGCCATCGGGGTGCTTCACGGTTAAATGCTCGCGCATCCTTTCGTCTGAGGCGAATCCATCCTCACAAAACGGACAAGAGAGCCGTGATGTCTGTCGTAAATGGTTGATAAAGGATTTGTCTATACGCTGTTCTTTCGCGTGATCTGGCGTATTTCCCATATTTCTTTTTCAGGTTCTACTCTCGGCAATGTCGTGCCAAGAATATCCAATAAAAATTTCTTAAAATCTCTAAAATTGTTGGCGAATGCTCATCAACGACCCTGCCGTATACAAGAGCGAAGAAGAAGAGTAAACAGCGAAGGAATAGAAGCCTTCGAGGATGCCTTCGAGGATGCCTTCGAGGGAGGCTAAGATGCTGTGTTCAATTGCTGGCCCTGATGATTGCCTGTTTTAACGCTCTGGACGCGCCAAATTCTGAATCAATGGGTCCAGTTGGAATTCAGCTCACGTATTGGGGCGGTAATCTAGGTGCAACGAATTTAGCCCTGTCAAATTCGTACGAAGACCAGGCAGCATTGGACGTACTAGAGGAACCAAGGGAACCAAGCGACCAAGCAACCAAGCAATTGTGCTACAAGCGATGCGGCTAAGAGTGTTGAGGGCGATGCTGTGGTATTTATGAAATGGTTCAAGATCAGCATTGCTGATTTGGACAGGACGTGTCGATGCGAGTGCAATATCGCGTGACAGACAAGTCAGAAGAAGAGATACGTGAAGGAAGCATTTGACTGTTATGTACTTATTCGTTTATTCGTATGACCCCGTTCGCGGTCGGCGTATTGGCAGGAATTAGAGGTAAGGCCTGAGGTGGTTCGCGGGCCAAAGTATTCCGTACATGGAGGGCAGGTACGACTTCTGGGTTGGGACTGTACCCACCCAGGGAGCTTAGGTACTTACATGGTACCCACTTACAACTGCAGGTACTTCGTACAATTACCTGGAGGTAGGCAACAACTTGAGGCTGACTGCGGATCCGTAGGGGCGCGCACCGCCCCAGCCTGGGTGTGAGAGGAGAAAGAGAGAGAGAGAGAGGGAGAGAGAGAGTTGATCCCCCTATCGGTAACGCCCTACCTACAGTAAGTAACCAACCTTCCTTCAAGTCATTCTGCTTCATTTTTGGTCTTGTTCAAATCTCATCTCATCTATTTTCTTTTCTTTTCTTTTCTTTTCTTTTGTTCTCTTTTCTTCTATTTGCATTCCCTGTCCTTTCAATTTCTTTTCAGTTTTTCTAGTCCCCTTTCACGCCATGGCTGGGCTATACCTATCCTATACACTATAGGTACCTAACCTACCAAGGTATGTAGCCAGTCACGCGCTAATTTTCTATCACATTACCTACTCAATTCTTCTTCAACTACGGAATAGCATTTGTTACAATCTACATAATAGAGAGAGTTTTGGTTCAACCCTCTGCTTAGCACCGAAAGATCACACGCTCTTTCGATAACAATATTGTCATACGGGTACCTAATACGGAGTACGGAACAGTACCTAGGTAGCAAAGAATTAGCCACGATCCTCAATTGCGCAAACTCCACATCTTACTTATTAGTTACCCTTACAAATCCTTCCATCGACTTCGCGGTCATGCGATCTATCCAGAGTAGTGAGCCTGATGTATTCGGTATGCAAGCCAATTGCCATAACACAATATAAACTGGTTCGAACCCCATAGTAGAAGGCAAGGCTTGTGGACCATGGGCACAGAATGAGCATGTCTCCGGCCATCGTGAGAAAGTGGGCACGGTCACATCCCAGGTAGGCAGGGAGCCTTCGAAACCTCCCTTCATACGAACAAAAGATATCATATGAAATCACCATGTAGGCGACCACATGAGATAGCAAGGCTTCTCTTCACCGAAATAGCTGTACAAAGGATGAGACAAGATGTTTTGCACTGATCTCAGCCTTCCACTGAGTAATCCGTACAGGAGTAGGATTTACCTACATACAACTTGACTTCGCAGCATCGGCATAGTCGGATAGGGACATATAGGTAGAGTTACCTACCTATTTATATTTAGGGATAGAACATGATTAAGGAGGAAACAAAAGCTACCGAATTCTGCTTTTTTTTTCAACGAGGCTGCTCTATATATCTGCCAAACAAGGAGTGAAACGGTCATGCACAGTACTTTCCCGTCGCCGAACTTGGGGCGGAATCCCCGAGGTTGTGTATCTCCAAATACATACAATACAATGCCTATCTAGATACCTACAGATCCGTAAGGACCTACACTAATGAGACAAGTCCCTATGTCGTGTATCCCGTACTGGACTGGTAACCACCTTTAGGTAAGTCTTCTAAAGCGCAAACGGATCTTATACACTACCTACGAAGTAGGTAGTAGTCCCTACAGCTTATAACACCTACGCACGTACGAAGTAGGATATCTACCTACCTTAGGTACGCTATGTACATACGTCAAATACTCCTTGTCAGCCCTATCTGCGACTGCTTACCAGATGACATGTTGTCCGAAGGACATCACACTACGAAGTTTGTACGTACACCTTCTACCACAAATAGCTTTTTAGTACGGATCCGTATCTAAGTATTGTACCTAGTCCATACTAGGCACTACCTACCTAGTAGGTATCTATCTACACTAGGTAGGTAGGTAGGTACACCAATTTGCGTTAATGTGATCCCATTGGTCCGGCTCTTCTCCGGTAATACATACAAGAAGCTCCACCGGCCCGGCGCGTTTTTTACGTATAATCGTATACGGACTATAAGCAATTGATGCTTAAATTCATACTCGACCGCACGGTACAGGTACCTACCTATGTACCTTAGGTAGGTAATCAATCTCACAATCACGCCGGCGCAGGCTGTAGGTACTTAGGTAGGCGTTCGAAAAATTCATACGGACGTACATACTGCATTTTTGACCAAACCAAAGCTTATACGTAGGTATGCTTATGGCGGGATTGAGTCAACTGCGCGGGATCTGTATCTATCTTGATCGGGAAAATATTCGCCCCCAATAATTTCAGCCAGGCGATATTTATACCTTAGGTTAGGTACCTAAGACAACCAACAAACGTGCAGTTCACCTCAGCTTTTCAAAAAAAAAAAAAAAAAAAAATACGGATACAGAAGCATTGGCCCATATTCTATCCGTGCCACACCCCACTTGATTGAGCTCACCAAGTCTTTCCACAGTCGGATTCGCACGAAAGTGCTCGGAACCGACCGGCATCGTGGAAGCAAACAGAAATCCGTGTAGAGATTTGTCGACAGTGCTAGAAGAAATGAAACGTCCTTGTTGCCTCCCCGTCGAGCCGTTTTCCATGTGGCTAGCCACAGAAGGTGATCCTCGTACGACCCATGGCGTCTTCACCAATCGCCGTTTTCGCGAGACATGGTGACTCTCTACGTATAGGCGCTTTCGCTAATTGTTGCATATCCACGAACGTACGGTCCATACGGAATACAATGTTGCTTAGTATTTATACCTAGGTGAGTTTTTGCCGTGAGCTACTAGAATTCGCGGATTCTTTAAGGGCTCCGGTCCCTTTTATCTCAATCTGTGAAGACACCCCAGCTAATCGGAGAAAAAGTTCTGCACATCATATCACCGCTCAAATAAATGGCTGTGGTTGGTCAAATTCGAATATAGCGGCAAGTTCACCGGCTTAGCCGAATGTATCCCGTCATCTCACTTGCAGAAGCTTGAGTCGCAACCTCATCCCTAGTACTTAATCCAAGGGGTCTCGTGACTGGCAAGGTAGAAACAGCTAATGGCTACTTTGAAGTCATATGATGCTCTCTAGGTTCCGGCCGAAAATGAAACTACCAAGCACAAGACAGCATGCTGGTGAACCTTGAGAATATCGCCTCTCTTCGGATACAAGATATATCCAATAGTGAGCCTACCTCGACTCTGCTGAAAACTGTTGGCAAGGAAGCTGAAAACTTGATATACCCAGTCTTCCTGGGAATCCCGGCTATCGAACTGGCGGTGGGGAGAAATCCGACGGAAGGTTACCGCGTATCTTACATAACATAATAGCCGGCAAATAATAGGTCTTGCAACTCTAGACAGTTGGCAGTTCGACGACCAGATCACGAGGGCATATCCAGGCTGCGTCAACCAGTTCAAGTCTGTCGAGCCTCTGCAACTTTCACCTCACACTTGAACAGGTTGACTATATCGTTGAATTTCGAAGACATTTGAAAATCAATTCCGCATGGATGGTTAGACAATGAGGTCGGTCCCAAAGCCGCTGACCACCTTGATCGCTGCCTAGTGCAATTTGTCAAGGCAACGGATAAGTCCTTGGAATTGGCGGTAAAGACAATGGCATCATCGTTCAATGGCAACGTCCGAGGGGCGTATGGTTCTGGGCTTATTCTCTGAATGAAACGTTTCCTCAACTCGATTATCGCCACCACAGATATGGCCACCATAAATTTTGCCGCAGAGGTCTCGGTGACTGATATGATGACTGGTTCTGCTTTATATGTGAGTACAGCATCATCTTCGAAAACTCTCTCTTTTTACTGCTCTGACACGACTTCAGTGACGTCTTTTTTTTGCCCCTGAGAATTGTGGAGGCGGAGTCCGACTTCTTGTTGTCACCTTTCTTGGTTTAGGCAGCCCATTGTCGCATAATACTTCTTGCATTATCCCCTCTCAACCGATCTACCTATTTCGATCGCTGACAGTTGTTAACTCGGTTCCAGAACCGCAATAGGTCCCACTGCGTAATGGCACTGATGCTCCGGCTTTCCGTGTAGGTAGGTAGATAAACATCGGACAGGACGCCTACTTAGGCATCTAGGCACGCCACCTGGTAGGTAGGTAGGTAGTAAATGATTACTTGCATGTTCTACCGACGCTTCTCATCCATCGTCCTATACTAGCTGGAAAATCTTCACCTAGCTAGACTAGCCAAAAGCCATTAAGGTAGGTAGCTTTGCCACTAGTCAGTTAAATGGCATAAGTAGCTTGTTTGCCTCGCCAAATGTCAATGCCACTCGAACCTGCGTATCCATCATGTACTTCACTAAGTCCTCGACCTCTCATGCTGCTGCCTGCTCCGACTAGCGGGATGAGGCTCAAAATACCAATACCTAACGGTATAATCCGTACAGGCGGGAACCACAACATGTAACTACCTAGCTTATTCCCAAGCAACATGTAAGTAAGAAATGACTCGTCAAGTCAGTAAGTAACCTACCTACCTACCTACCTACCTACCTACCCTACCGCACGAGTGCGATCTCGTAGGCAGTCCCTTTCCCACAATGCATGCAAAATCATCTCTCGGTCAGTTTTCCACACGAGCACCGCACATCAACGACCTCTCACGTGCAAAAAAAAAAAAAAAAACCCCCGAAACAGCACCCACCACGCCATGCGACGAGACTTGTGCCAGTAAGCTCCCATCGAGCGAACCAATGGAAGCCTCTAGAAAAGTCTTCCCGTCACGTCCACCCGGCCGCGCGGGTACGTATTGGGATTTTCCTCCCTGGCACCGACGGTGCTTCTCCACCAGTATTAGACTCCGAACAATCAAACCACTCACCCAACTCCAACGACGCTCTCGCCTCATACTGCAAAAAAAAAATTTTTTTTTTCTCACTCTCCTGCTTGATCTGAGAGAGGGCAAGGTAGGAAAGGGTCCCCCATCAGGCATCGCGAGGACGAAAATTCCCTCGCGAGCCTAATGTCGGCAATTGGTACCCAATCCCTTGATAGGCTGCTGTAGGTATATGTATATGTATACATATGTGGTGTATGGTTTACTGTGGTGTAGGTAGTAAGTAAATAGTAGGCTGATGATATCCACAGCCCTATAGGTCCCGCATTGCTACCGATAGGTATTTCGACCTAATTTTGTCCGCCATGGTAGGTTGAAGACGGGTACACTGCATATAATACCTACACTAAGTAGTGTAGTGTAAGTTCATATCCATTTCCCCCGCCCGGCGCCCGTGTCTGCACCTCGGCCAACCAGCTCGATGACTGTACACTACCTACTCGTACCTGGTCTGCCTGCCGCGGGGCCGGGCTGTTGTGGTGATGGGCGTTGAGGGGACCTTGTTTGGATATCGGTTAGTCTGAAGGACCCCTATGTAGGCAAGCGAGGGGGTCGTTTCACGAATGCTGGTCTGCACTGCATTACCCAGGCAGGATGCAAGCCTTGTGTCCTAAGCAGTTGAGATACATATCTACCTACATATGCCTGTGCGTGAGGACTGAGGAGTGCAGATAGATACGGATCTAGCGGGTAGGATGCAAGAACGGCCGCCACGCCAGCGTTAAGATAGGGACATTCTTCGTGCATGCTCCGTACATAGGTAGGTACATGTTAGGTAGGAAAGGGATTCGTTGAGTATCCACTCCTGGTGTCTGATATCATCATCACCGTCGCCCCGTCTCTGCCAGCTAATTACGGGCGTCTATCTAGGCCCGCCACTTGCTGTTTTACATAGGGTAGGTAATGTGGTGTAGGTAGTAGTAGGCATCATGCTCGGTACGTGGAGTGATTGATTCTTGTTCGACCTATCTACTTGACTGTAACTATATTTCCGTACTTCCTAGGTTCTCGCTATCATAATATGTCACGTCATAAGGGAGTGAGACCAGCAAAATAGCAACCTCAGTACTAGCAGGTGTCTTTGAAGTAGTAGTCCGTACGTACCATGGACAGGCAGGGAACTTTCAGGGGTTGCAGGAAGTGGGTAGGCAGCTCTCCATTAACAAGGTGCATGCAGCAAAGACGTATCTAGTGTGGTGTATTGTATTTTGTCTTGGTCGCCTTGTCTGAAAACTTAGGCAACAAAATCAATATTGAATCAAGATCTGGAACCAGCCTGACTACTGACTGGTTGCCCCTGACGATGGATGAGGTTATCGAGCAAGTCGCCTTGTTGTAATGTAACAGTCCGCCTCATTTGGGGACACAGATTCGTTTTCCGTTCACAATCATGGCGCCGCAGCCGCGCTCCAATCATAACAGCCCCTGCGAAATCTCAAATTGGAGGTTGGTTGCCCTCTCTTTTCCACGAATTCTTACTGGCCGAGATAGGAAAATGACGTTACATACACACCAATAACCGAACTCTGGCATGTATTATACGCTCATTTATCACAACTGCACGTTGTCGTTCGGAGAGCTGAAAGGGTATGATATTGCGCGCACGAAGCCGTCAACTCAAATTAATCAATCATCCATCGCCTACCCGCGTGTACAACCATGCGGTGCTACTCGAAGCCGGGGCGCAAGGCAGTGGAGATCGGATGCAAAACCTACACATCCTGTCTCGTATACGGAGGTCCTCTCTGCAACGTCCCAAGTACAGGTATAGGGTGCCGGATACAACCTTGACCGGCGCGCCGGCTGTTCCTCGGTCCCTAGGATGTTCCAGTTGCGTTTGAGGTGAATACGGGGATTCGACAAGGCAGTTGAAGCCGCCATACGATGAGTCATATTACGGGTGCCGGCCTCCTATTCCGGACCGGGGTGACTGATCCGACTACCGCAGTCGCGGAAATGTTTGATATCTATCTGAAGGTTGCATGGCAAAAAAAAGATATCAGATTTTTTTTAAGGCAACCAGAATGATGCCCCGCAGAGCACTCAACTGAAGAGGAGTCATGAGATCAACGAAGTATTGCAGGAGAAGGGAAAAACATCGCAGAATCTGTAGGCCGCTGTTTGTGTGTGTGTGTGCAAGAGAGAATATGACACGTGTTTTACGCAATTGGCGAGCCAGACACCATTCCGCCGGAACTGGACCGGTGCGAATGCATAGATAACCGCCGCCATCAATAGGCAGCACTCTCTTATACATAGCATAGCCTACCTACCTTGGTCAATCGTGACGAGTGCCGAGAATTCAACCGGTGAGGAAAGGGGATTTCCTTAGCCTCGATAGTGATGCCTTAGATGTGGCGGATTTAGAAATACCAAGCAACCCATTGGGTCCGCTTAGCGGTGACTGATTGGCAAGAAAACTCACCTCACCATTCCATACCGGCATCGGTTATCCACGTCATTAAGATGCACAACGGGTGGCCAAATTCTGTGTAGTCGCACAGACGTCCGTGTATCCGCAGGGCCAGCGTCGTCCGATCTTACCAAAGGCTAATGCGACAAGAGACGTAATTCAATGAGGCGAAGGTATCCCTACCCGACCGGCGGGTATTCTGGAGCACCAGGCTGGCGCCGAATCATCACCGGTTTGTTTGATATATGTAGTTATATGTAGAAAATTGTGAAGGTAAGGGCGGCGTGATTGAGCGTTAAGGGCCAAACATTAGCAGTTGCCTTGTCTTACTCCGATACAAACCACAGGCTTCCTCAACAGAAGTCGGGCCTATAGCCTAGAGGACGTGGATATAATATACGCGTAGTTGGTAGTACGGACATGGTACGCGAAACAAAAAATCGACATATGATAATACCCGATTCCAGGCATCAACCCAGTCGCCACGAGGATGGCACGCCGGACTGTGGCCACTTGCACTATTTACTATGATATACTCAGTCACGATGCCGAGAATAATTTATACCCACGTCCGGAATAGATTAGCTGTGGTGATGACCTTGGCCATATGCTGTGCAGCAGTCAGTCAGTCGATACGAGGGTCTCACAGAGATCAAAGGAATGTCGGCTCACGGACGAATTGAGAATGCTATTTTTACCAAAAAGATTCGTACTTTAAAGGATAGAGTAGTAAGTTTGAACCCTTCCTATATGCTGGAAAAGTTGATATAAAATCGCGTTTGTGGTGCTCGTGGAGCAGCCGAGAGGTTGGTATTCCAATCTGGAAGGTTTGCCTGCATTGCATGTTTTCTGCTACACCCGCTCGGTAACTTTCTTTGCGCCACATGAATTTGAGGCTGCTATTTTTATATAATTGTGGGTACGTCCGTACTTTTCCCACGTACGGCGCAGGGATCGGTACAATGACGAGGTGGCTGGTGGCGACCAATCAAATCTGATATCAATCCAGCTCGGCGCAGCGAAGTCCCACTAAAACCAAGCCACGCCCAGCACGCGGACAGCCGAAGATCCTCCGCCAATTTGGGGCGTGAGACTTGTCCAAGCTCACGATAGGAACAAATCCCATTGGTTAGAAATATGCGCTGCAACCCCCACTACGGACCCGTACCGCTTCTGAGGCGGGGGCGACGGCGAGCGAGAATCATCAATTGCATTTGCCAGTTTGCCGAGTCGTCGCACCTCACAAGTCGCTGTCACATTCATCGTCCACACTATATGATCCGTGTAGCCGTCCTTCAAGTGACACTGCTAAAATCAGAATGAACGCTACCTCGCGATTCACCCCTTGCCATTACAGCTTCGATGCCGTACCGAATCTTGTTCGCCCATTCGAGTGACCAAAGCTCGTCGAGCCTCACCCTCTTGGATCAGAATAGGATATCTACCTATCTATACCGATAGGATATGGAGGTGCCGATATACTCTACACGGTATTTTCACAGAGGCTCACAGCGGCTGCCTGGAGATTGCAGGCTATAACGAGTCAAGATGGTGTGGAATATGTTAGGCCAATAAGCCACTACTCCAACGTCGAAAACCAAGCTTCTATGGTGAACTAATGTGTTCAGGGCTTCGCTCCAGTGCAAGCCCTTGGCTTCACGTACACTTCGGGTCTGTACCTTCAGACACGCGACCTTCAGCTGTGCCAACAAAAACTCATTGGTACCAACCTTGACATCGTCTTTAGGCATGCTACTCCATCGTGATCGGTATTAGCGAATCTCAATTATTTCGGGCCGCCTGGGTTGGTGAGCGGGATGCGGCTGCCTGTAAGATAATAAGAGGCCTCCAACCTCGGAACACCTGCTCGGTAGGTGCTTCGGAACGGTTCTTGAAAACCTGGTCCCATTCCTGATGACACCACTGACGGGGCGTGAGAGGGCATGGTAGTGTTAATGCAGGATTATCATTTGAAAAGGCGACCAGGAAGACCATGCGTATCCATACAAATACACATGACTGGTGGCTGTGATAGGAGGGTAAGCTCCATGTGATGACAATATTATTAACCACTTAATATATCTATTGTAGGTCTGGGAAAAAGGGAAAAATAAGGAAGGCGACGACGGGGAACTCGGAACGTGGTAGCTGAGTGTCTATCACCGTCATGGTCATTAATTACCCTGCCTCGTCCAGTGGAGAGATGGGGCCACTCTCTGCAAAATATTGTCCTCTCCTATGGAATTGTCGCATCTCACCTCCGCTTCCCGGCGGAGCGCACACTTCCAGACATGATCGACACACACATGTTGCGCCTTTTTTGCCTTGATTAACACAGAGCACGTGAGGACCCAGGGACCCAAGAACGTTTGATGATGCCCCGTATTTCTCATGTTTATTAGGTGTGTTAAATCCGTGACAATAACACAGATACTAAGGCTGCGTATATTGCCAACGATCATCGTTGATTGGGGGGAACTCCACAGAGAAGAAGTACCTACTGCTTACGGGGACCCATATTGCTTGGAACGCACAGTACCTAGCACCTCCTTTCAAGGCAGGCGAAAGCTGAGTTAGAGGTCCTATTTGAAGGATTCAACTTACCTATCCAGAGTCATACAGATGGCTCGACCGGCTAGGGGACTCAGCTCGAAGCAAAAGCAAATACTTAAGTCGATCAATGCTCAAGTAGCCAATTTCATCAACATCACCAATGACAGTGCTTTCCTGTTGCGTAATATGTGTAATTCGCTCAGACTGGTCTGACTTCGCTGTATGGTAAAACATGGCTCTTAGGCCAGTAATATCGATTGATATTAGTGTGCGAATAAGACCCTATCATGCCATAACGTGAACTATTGCTCGCAGACGATTGAATCGTGAGGGTGGCAATTAATAGCTTATCAGATCGCCATGCGCAATCACCAATAAAAGACAGAATATGAACCAGAGCACAAGCGCGCCAGAGTCATATTCTAGCATGAGGTAAGACGGCTGAATAAATCATCTATCTGACCTTGGCATCACAAAAACAAGAATCAATACAGTAACCGAGCTCGTAAAGGGGAGCCGCCGCACCTCTGATACTCGATGAAGACGCCCTCTTGGCCAGAGGAATTTCAAGATCTTCATAGCGACCAACAGTCATGGTTCCAGTGCGCTGCTCATGTCGAGGCCATCTTCCCCTTTGAACAGTAAACCGGCAACGAGAGCGACGGCCCTACCGACCTCGAGATCCCCAGACTCTTCCTCCTCGTCATGTCACGAGTACCTCGAACGAAAATTACCCCTCGCTCTGTTGTAAGGGAACGGCAACGGCTTGAAAATGCGATGATTGGGCCAATAGCCTCGTAAAACAAAGCTATTATTACACTGGCTGGAATTCTAGCTGAAACCGGCCAGATAGACCTTATGCTCGCAGAGCGGAAAGACGACGGGAGACAGCCGGGCGCCTTTGTTCAGATGAACTATACCAACCACTGCTTTATTTTCCGCCGATTGCTTGCGGGTCGATGAAGGCACAGCTCCGAGGTCGTCAAATCCTCGTCCCAGTAAAGAGAAAGCTCACAGTAATAGCCCATTCAATTTGGCTACGCAAAGAGCGGGAATGATCTACAACCTGAGCTAGCTGCAAGAAAAAAGTCTACAAGCTGGACCATGGTTGTGTTGTAATAATCGCAACGGCGGGATGGAACCCGTAATCCCCTTTTTGGATTGTGTTCTGCGATGGCGAGAAATGAGATAGATTACGGGCCGAACCCAATAATGATAACGGAGCTTGGCCTCCTTCATCACCAACATCAATAATCACCTGCAAATTAGACCTGCCGACTACCTCACCGGGCGAACAAGCCTTTACGACATAATTCAATCTCTATTCTAAAGCATATTAGTAGTGCCAATTCGATATGATCCACCTGTGTACGCTAAGCACCGAATGCGACGCAGCGGACTTACTCATCCCACGCAGCGCTGCGGAGGTTATCTCAGGGTTCGGGGCAGAACACATGCCTGTGCTAGACTCCTGTCCAACCTTTCTTGCGCGATAGAGTTGGTGACGGCGTCGCTACCTGAACCGTGTTCGCGGGCTTAGTATTGTCGGAGTTTTGGCCACTGTGTGTGGCATTAATGTTATGGGGTTAGAGTGAAGGATGGGATATGAGTTTCGCAATTCAGAATTCATGCTCTGGTTCATGAATTTACATGATCTCGCTACCGTCTGATCCCGTCACCGCTAGAACTGACGATATTGCGTTCCTGTTTTGTCAGTTAGTAGATAATAAATGCTCAAGCAAGCAAGCACTCAAGCTCAGAGCAATGTAAACATATTCCGCACTTTTAACCTACACCAAAGCCTTCATGACACCAGAGTAAAAATTCATTACAAACTTTCACAATCCCACATATAACAATAATTACAACGCACGAACTAAATTGATCGATCGCCGCCCGTCGAACCACGCAATTCTATCAATACGATATTAGCAAGGGAGGGTAGGGAATTCTTGCGAGTCGGAAACACTGCGCTCTCTAATACTTCGTAATCTGCATCTATTCAAGAAGAAGTGGCTCTGTAATAAACTCGAGGTCTATAGAGTAACAGAACAGAAAGGTGAAGCACAAACAAATAAGAGGGCCTGCAATTCTCAGATCGTGTAAATGCTATGCTAAGTCCATGGACGACGCGTCCTCAGGCCAGAGAAATTATTCAGAACCATCACCACAGGGAACAACGCAATCCAGAGCCGGGGGTCAGGTCAGGTATGAGGGTAAGGACGTAGATCTGCTAGCAGCCCATGATCGTAGCCTCGATCCGGAGCCCAAGTGACACTATTTCATGGCAATCTGTCAATGGGACAGCGTACACTTCTCGCATCCTCGCCTCTCATAACTTCTCCCGCGATATACCTGCTACTGTTGAATCATCGCAGGTATCATTAGCCTCACACCGGAGGGCCAATGAAGTCGCCATGTAGACCTCACTCGCACAGCACAGCACAGCACAGCACAGCACAGCACAGCACAGAACGTAACTCATAGCATCAGAAGCGGGTGTAAGATAATTGAGATCATAGGGCCATACCGCACCCCCAACCAACTCCAGCTCCAGCTCCCACGTGCTGTACCTCCCTATGTACAGATCATACAAATCTCCGAGCGTCCCTCCCGTCGCGAATAACCCGTCTGACACAAGCACGTGGACAGAACGTGTCAGCTCATCGGAATGATTCCGGAATATCAACCCCAGGAGCACCGAAGTGCCGCAAGCCTCTAATGCCGGCTCGAACAACCGAGCAGGGGGATACGGCAAGAAAAAAGGAGAAAGGAGGGGGCGAGGGGAAAGGGGGGGCGCCATAGATCAAGCCATCAGACGCGCCATATCGGGAATGTGGATGCGAATTCTGAGCTGGGTCTCTTACTTACATACGTGAGTAATTAAGTATGTGCTTGCGTGCGTGGTAAGCGAGACAGAAGAATATGGGCATTGTTGTTTGCACGAGAGCCCGGCCAATTAGAGACGTGCTTCACACAGGTCGGAAGAGCGCAGTCAGCTGATAGGGAGCAGCCGACGAATGATATGCAAGGGGAAGAAGGGTGACAAACAGGAGAAAAGCGGCAGAAGCAAAAACATGAAATGAAAATCAAGGAGGTTCGGAAGGGAGATTGTGGATGGATTTGATACTATATATCATAGGCTTTGTGTGTATGTTTGTATGTATGGATAGATGTTTGGATGTTGTCTGTTGAATTAGTGACTTATTAGGACCCATTCGTGAGGGAGAGGGAGAGAACTGACTTAGACCCTGATCATCGCAGCTGAAATCCCCGCGATTCATCTAAAACACGAGACACACAGAGAGAGACGCATAGAGGGAGGGAAAGAGGCGTCTCCAAAGAAAAGGCCTGGGGTCCTTGGCGTCCTGTCAGGTGGTATCATCTCCTGATTTAGATGACCAGTCCGTCGTCTATTGGCTGAAATAAATGCCAGAGCAGAGGAAGGGCGTCTTATACGATTGGCCGGCAGGGTCAGGGAAACGGTTACCTGTAACCTGGTATCGGGTAAGAGCTCCGATGTTGCTTCGCGGCTGACTTCATAATAATAAAAGTGTCGTGGGCGCAAAAGCCCTCTGGACCCGTCACCACAACGACAAGATGGCTCCCTGTCAACCATTCTCACCAACACCATTGATTCTTGCTAATATAGCCCTGTAACCCATTGATGCTCTGGTGCAACGTCCAAATTGTCAATTGTGAGGGATTGATAGGGTGACATATAATGAGCGGAGTTAAAGGCTTCGATGTGACGTGAGACTGTCCAATTTGTCAATCAATAAAGAAGTTGACGTGAAGAGGTCGTACACGCGGATGGAGAGTCATTCCGAACATTATCAACCCATCGGCACCGATATCGTAGAGATTACCCAGTATTCCAACCTCATATCCAAGTGACAATAGATCCAGTGTCTGGACCATCATTCGTCAAGCTGAAATGCACCAAATGTTGATACAAGAACAGAGAAACGTTGCCTCCTTGCTGCCCTCATATGCTGACTAGCCCCTGAGCCGCCACATAGCCTCGTTTTCGGGCGTGGGGGGGTATTGACGGCTACAACAGACAGTCTTGAATTGCCAACCACCAATCAATATATCCCCGTGAAGGTTGTCCGAATTTCTCATTTCATATCCGGCACGAATCCCCTCCGCCTATTACTTCTTCGGAGAAGATGGGTTAGGGACCAAAAGATCTCTCTCTTTGTAATTGGGTGGGATACGGCGTGATGCAACCGACTCCGCCCTCCCCAGATTCGATGGAAATGATGTGCACTACACTCGAAACGTGGAGCAGGCATTGTAAGGTGCACTGATGCGCAATAATCTGACTTGCCACTACCTAATCCCGTGGGGTCGTGTGTACCTGGCTGAAAAGAACCCAACTTCTTGTTTTATCTTTAATAGAGTGGCCAATGATAAGCTGAATAATACACGCTGACCTCAGATACAGCCATGCATCTATTCGCAGTTGGTGCGAATAACTTTTCGTCCTTACTTGCTGTGAAGTGAGACGACGGTCTCTGATAAGTCTAGCAAGATCCCGGATGTAGAGCCATGAGATTTGCTGCCGCCTTACTAGGTACGACTTCAGTCAATTCATGGTATCGACATGACTAGGTAACCTAGGCAACTCAGAGTCACATCCGATGGTAGCTACGAAGCGTTGGTCAGCCTCGCCCAAGTTGGGCCCCCGCGAGGCTATCATCAAAACTGCGCATTTGTGAAATGCGTCCGGTATGCGTCGCTGACATCAGCAGCTGAAAAGGCACTTTTTTTTTGGGGGGGGAAAGGGGGGGGGACAACACAGACATGTACGTACTGCAATAGGTACATTGATGATGGAGACGATGGCCAAACGGGTAGATCCGAAAGCGGAAGGGTATCATCGGCAATAACGAGGACACCGGTCGGTACCTAAGCGAAAAGCTCTTGACATTGGATTCGGCGATAATACTGGCAAATGTGTGTTGGCACCTTGATTGGAATTCGCCTGCAGCTCAGGCGCAGAACAGACACTTAGTAAGTACGACAGGTACTCCGTGGTGTAGAAACCCAGTGTGGTGTACGTACGTTTCTGCAACTACGTATAGGCGAGAAAGGGGGGAAAAAGCAAATTGTTCCCCCTGATGCTCACGGAGAGGAATTCAACCTTCCTCGGCACTCGGCCGCGATAATTAAGAGCCCAGTATTTCCAATATTCCATGGAGTTGGCGGACTAGTTTGAACTACGAAGTACTGCGATGAAGTACGTACGTACTCATTAGTAGGTAAGGCATATGGTACCTACCTATGTAGGTGGTATGGATGTGACAGTAAGATGTGCCAGTTGGCGACGAAGAGATTGTCATCTCAAAAAAATAACGAACTTACCAACATTGTCTGTAACCTAACAGAAAGAATTAGCGTGGTATTGAGCGCATGACCATTGAACGGGCAAAATTTCCTACCTACCTACCCTTTTCGAGGTCGTCTTGACAAGAAGTACGTCCGTAGTGTAGGCACGGTGACAGTGGTGAACTACTTAGGTATGCCGAGTACATACTGCGTATGTAGATTACTTACCTAGTGTCAGAGCATCGCATGCCTGCCTACTTGTCCGCCCTAACCTAGCAAATGAAACTCTGTCAAGTCATACCTCGTGTACCGAGGTAGTGTAGGTAGGTAGGTAGGTAGGTAGGTAGGTACCGGTGGACAAATTTGATGTGGGCTTGCAAGGGAGATGATGGCTACTAGGTATACGAAGTAGGTAATACCGTATCTAGCGTAGTGTAGCTGTAGCTGTAGCTGGTCGACGGAAGAAACAGAGGCAAACTGCGTTCCATGACGTGCAAACAAGGGCTAGTAGGTAGAATAGGTGCCATACATACTGTGCACGACACATCCTCACAAGACTCCAAGCTTTTGAAGAGTCTGCGTTACTAGTGTACTGTGTACGGAGTTTGGTACCACCACGTCGGTCCACGGGGTAGCCAATAATCGAGGGCCGCGTCGCGTCTAGGTATTCAACAAAGAAAGAAAGCACACTAAAGAGAGAATAAAAAAAGGCCGTGTCTTGGTCATAGTATCGACCTGAGCACCCCGCAAGGGGTAGACAGATCAGAATCAGGTAAGTATGAAAGCGATGATGATTGAGACGCAGGCAACGCGGTGCTACCGGAGTCAGGAATAGTTGCAGCTTGGTAAGTTAGTTGGTTTGAAGAGAGGACCCGGCAGTGAAGTGTACGCTACAAAAGTTGTAAGTGTACTATGGAACAAGTCCCTAGTCCATGATAGATTATGTAGGTAGTGTAGGTAGATAGAGCAAGAGGAGCCATGATCATCATCATAGACATCAGGGGCCATGGTGTAGGTAAACCGAGTGGCGGTGAAAAGGAAGAAGCTGAATCCAACGTGCGTACGTAGGTATTACTTACCTATGGTGTCGTGTACTGGTTCCATCGCAAAGACGAATTGGCTGGCTGGCTGTTTTTTTTCTCGGGTTTTCAGTCCACATATCGAGGTATGTAGGTAGTATGTATACCGAAGGCTCTGCTCTTTGCTAGGCCCTGGGGTAACGAGTAGCCGGATTGTGGCCGAGGCGCCGTACAAACCTAGGATCAAGTGATACTGAATATATTTACAGACGGGGTAAGATGGCCCATGTGACTGTATCAATCTTTCGTGTGGTAAGTGAAACAGCAAATAGGCACAACGTTGCCTGTCTCTCGACCCGGCGCCTGCGACAGGGAGCCCGAAAGAGGGGAACAACAAAGTAGGTGGTAGTGTAGGTATCTACTATGTAGATACCTACTTTGTGAGGCCCCCAAAAATGGCCACGAAGAATTCTAGAACGATTTGATCCCAGTACAGCCCACGCAGGATCCGCTGAAAAAACGTGGGGAACACCCCAACGATTTGACGCTGCGAGAAACGTGCACACCGGTCTTCCTTCTTGAGTTAGCTGACTATTGCCCATTTGAATTTGTACCCGTGGTAATGTAATGTAATGTAATGCTAGGTAGGAGATGAAGGGGGGGGGGGGGGAAGGGGGGTTCATAACGTGGGCGGCTGACGGCCGGTGTTGGTAGGTACTAGGTAGTAGCTATCGTATACCTATGAAGACACAAAAAAAAAAAAAAAACCATCCATGCCCTACGAAGTACATACGAATAGGTAGGTATTGCAGACCGTACCTAAGTACGGACGTACTTACATGCTGAATACATATGCCTACCTACCTAGTAGGTACTGCGGACGTACTGACCGTTGGATGCGCCTACACGTACCTTGTATGCTAGGTAGGTCGGTCGGCGGGTAGATAAAAATATCTACATATACGTACGTACAAAGTACGGAATACCTACACTAAGAAAAAGACCATCCTGAGTCAGATCCTGTCTGGGAGGGGCAAGGTCATCCATCGTGGTAGGTATAGGTACCTAGAATTCGTCTTGTCCGAAACGTGGCCAACAAATTGTTGATGTTACCTACCTGCGTCGCAATTGTCCCATATCGAGTATACCGGTAATTGGCTGCACGGCGAGATGGACGCCGGCACTTGTCTCTAGATTACCTAGGCCATGTCGGCATGGCATAACGACGATGACAACGATAACGCCAGATATACAAGGAGTACGTCCGTATATCATAGGTAGTCCGTAGTGTAGCATACCTAGTAGGTAGTAGGTAGTAGGTAGTATAGGTTAAGATGGCGGACATGATTGTAGAGAGATCTTGAAGTTCTCCCCGTAGTTCCTACACAGTTACTTAGGTAAGGTACATAATACCTAAGTAGTAACTACCTAGTAGTGGTTACTACCTGATGAGAGGAGCGGGAGATTGATGAGTGACGGCTCCGATGTGGGGAGGCAATTACCTAGATACCTACCTAGAGCGACCCTTATTAAGTATCCTATGTAAGCCGGTGGATTAGGTACATTAGGTAGGTATCTACGGACGTACGTACGTATCTAACCTTAGGTACCTAATCCAATCTTCATCATGGGTACACGTTATGTACATACATGCTGCACAAGATACCTGCCAAAGGTCCACGGGTAGGTACCTACCTAGTACCTAGATCAGTTTGCCGAGCAATAATACTTATAGATGCACAATAGCGGTATCTACTTGTACGTATATGCATCTAAGGTAACTACCTAGGTATCTAGAACGAGGCCATGATGCTGATGATGCTGATGATGCTGATGAATCTTATCAAATCTGTATGATAGCTTAGGTAATTACGGATTACCGTGTTATGCAATAAGTAAGACCTATCTAGTTATACATAAAGTAGGTACCTACGTCCGTACCTACACTACACTACCTACCTAAGGTAGGTAAGGCACTCCGTCGGTAATCAACGCTAAGGTACGGACGTAGAACGGGCAATACCGGTTACTACCACATACCTACCTACACTAGCACAGTAGGTACCCAGGCGGCAGTACGGAATACGATGGAAACCAATTGCTTTCAGGTAACTTACGTATAAGTATAAGCTAGAGGTTGGGTACGGACGTAGGCGCTTCCATGTGACGACACCTAACTAACAGCCTAGGCCCATGCTACCTACCTACATATCTCTACCTTGGGTACCTAGGTAGGTAGGTACCTACTTAAGCTTGCCAAGTTGATATCTCTCTAATGTAACATCCTAAGCCGAGTCTGCACTACTCTGTACCTACCTAGCTAGCTAGCTAGCGACAGTTTACGGAATACGGATTTTGCGCCGCGTAGGTAGTAGTAGGTAGTAGTAGGTAGGTAGGTCCAAGTAGGTGCCCTAGACTCTAGAGGGAAAGAAAGGAAGAAAGAAGAAAATAAAAAAAGAAAGACAGAAAGAAAGAAAGAAAGAAAGAAAGAGGTTCTCTCACTGTGGGTTAACAAGAACAAGTACCTATTCCGTACCTACGACCAAGATCCAAACAGTAGGTACAGGTAATTACCCACCTAAGGTGGTAATTACCTTTTGGTATGAACAAGACAGCACGCAATTACCTACGCGAGTTCAACATTGCTTGCTAACTACCTACCTCCTCCTACCCTACTTACCTGCCTAGCCCCGGTAAAGACAAAAATACTTTCCACCTAGGTACTTAGGTGCTTACTGGCATCTATCGGGCCTGAGATGTTACCTAGGTAGGTACCTTAGGTAGCCCTGTCCACCATATGGGAAATTTCGTGATAAACCGATATTTGCCCGTTATATAGGGGATAGGTAGGTATAAATTCCTTGGTAAGCACTTTGTAACTACATGTAGTTAACTAACTGCCTTATCTTCCTAGGAGCATACCTACCTGGTAGCATAACCCGGTCGTGACCAGCACCGATCTGTCTGGCTGCCTGAACTGCCTGCCTGACTGACTGACTGACTGGACTGACTGACTGACTGACTGACTGGCTGCATCTTGCATCTTGCATCCTCCCATGCTTGCACATATTCCATGCCATGCCTCGCTCTCACAATTTATTACCTCAGGTACGTAGTATATACATCCATACGTACCTATTCTGTAGGTTTGGTAGGTACATAAGGCACGGAAACTCAACTCCTGAATCTTCTTTGTACGCTGTAAGTTGATGTACCTCGGGATGGTCTGTATCCCTATTCTATCTCAGCCTGGATGCTACGCTTTATGTGTACAGTGTACTTACTGCTACCTCCTACTACAACCGCAACAACATCAACGGCCTCCTCAATCTCAGCATCTCTGCCTATCCCGGTCCCGTCGTTCTAAAACACCACCTCCATAATCACTTCCTCCAACCTGGGCATTTGGATCGCCCTCACTTTATTTGTCCGGGCCATTGTGTGTGTCGGTTTTCATATGCTTGTCTACACATGGCATAATTATCCTACTTCCCCCGGGTACTACTCAAGAGTTCACCTTGTGGCCTCATGACTGAACGCGGGTTCCCACTGTCTTGTGTTTGATATGACCATACTTTGTATCATCTACATGGTATCTGCTCCTCCTCTCAATACTGATTCATATAGTATTCGTCGGACCTCGGACGACACCGCCAGGCCTCTCATTTTCACCTATCAGACCCGCCCACTTACAAACGCTTGTACCGTCGACCACATTTTGGACCTCTGACAACGTAGACGTCAGCCCCAGTATTCGGGTAGTCGGAACTCCCAAACGCGCCTCTCGGGCTTTTATCTGTTATCCTGGCTTTGGCGCAACCCGATCTTTTCGGTTCTTGTTTTTCCTCTTACGTTAATAGTCGACCGTGGTCCTCCGAGAGAGTCCTCTTCGTCAAAGGACCTTGCTACTTTGGCAATCGCCTTGACAAGTACTTGGTCAAACAGCGTAGCCAATTACAGCACCCTGATGAACCTGTCTTTAGGTTACGTATCGAAACCATTCATTGGTATCCCGAGGTTGCTATCCAACTCCCAACCTTGTGATTCGAGCTTGCTTTACTGAGCTTGCTTGACTGGTGACACCTCAATAGCTTGTCAACTCAGAAATTCTAGCCAAGCACGCGCGCACATCAGGCGTTAAATGTCGTTCCGGCACGCGGTTGTTTCTTCTACCAATCTTTGTTACTGTCTTATCTTGCTTACAGCCTTCACCCACAAGCTATGAATCAGAAACACACCTCGATCGCACTACAGGTATTCGTGAACAACGGGAGACGTTGGAAGATAGAACGGGAATCTGTTTCTGAAGCTATCGAACGCGCCCGTCGCGAATATCGTACAAGATGGCGCAGGAGCAGATGATCTTGCCCAAGGGGATTGTGCTTAATACGGATTCTATCTACGAAGAGATAGCAAAGTTCGATATAATACCGGTGGAGCGGATCCTGAGAGCCTGTCACGGTAAAGCAACCTCTCTCATCTCCACGATTGGGATTATCTAATTCTAGGTCCAGTCTTTACTACAACTTCCCGGACTTTAGACGACCCTACGGCGAGACGATTAGAGAACTTCTGGACCCGTGTATTAGGTGGCAATCGCCGCTACCTCTCTGGCAGAGTTCTAGCGCGACTATTCAAAGAAATCTCTGACGAGACCTCGTTTGTCAAGCTACGCGGCCCTCAAAATCGATATGAGCCTGTGAGTTTTAACCGAAACTAGTGACTATGTCTGGCTAATGAAACGCCTTTAGCCACCCCCTGAATCTGCAGCATCCAAACAACAGAATGTTGAGGCTACCTCTTCAGTGCCTACATCCAAACCAAAAGACAAATCTGCAACACCTTCTGCCAAGCTTCCGCATCCTATTCTGAAGAAGCCTAGGGGACCTTCAGCTTCGGGACCACGGCCGACAGCTCGATTTGTATCCCCGCCTGGGTCCGGAATTAGCAAGAATGAGGAGAAACCGAGCGGGGCAACGAGTTCTACGACTACTGTTTGCCATATCAACCATGCCAAAGATTCTGATACTTCAACTACTAGAGAAGAGAAGAAGAAAGGGCTTATTCAAAAGTCAAAGAAGACAACAGCATTCATCGCGTCCACATCATCCAGGCGAAGGCCAGGACTTCCCCGAAAGTCTAGCTCGCAGGCTTCTGGCGGGAGTTCCGATACCGTATCGAAAGGAGATTTATCAACCGGTGCCAAAGTCGATGGTTCACAGGACTTGGTCCCAACAGCGCTGGAAAGGCCAGGGCAACAGCTAACCGGTACAAAGAAGGTGAAAGGAAGTCCCGGCTTGAGTGCGAAGGCTGCTGGGAAACGCCCCGCCACGCAGCCACAAAGTGAGAAGTCGACCTCCAAAAGTAAACCTACGCGGGATAGCCAAGCTGGAGAAATTTCCAAAGCTGTACTAAATCCAACCAAAACTGATCACAAAAGCTCCCTGGATCGGTCTGATAGCAGAGGGAAGGTTAAACGACCCACAGAATGGTCGAAATCTTCAGCCATTACTATTCAAAGTAACGACACACAAGACTTATACGCCGAATCTTCGCGACCCATGAACAGATCTGCTTCAGACACTGGTCCAATCCGTTCGGCATCGCGCGAGGTGGGCCGGATTCAGATTCCGCCTTCTAGTCTAATGGCGTCGACTCTAGCCAAGCTTGACACCTCCGTGATAGGTCGGGGAACTATCTCTGGGTTTTCAGAGAGCGTTCCTACGCAGGAAACCTCCATTGGCGGGCTTCAAGGAGCGAGTGGTAGCAGAAGAGCCAGCGAAGGAACATCGCAAAGCCCTAGCAGTTCTGGAGTTTATCAGCAATTCACACCAACTGCCCCGAGTAACACAGTTCCAATACCCCTGGGTCGTACCAGAAGTCAGCTTTCAGTGCTTCTTGACCGGAAGCCTGACAATAAATCTAAGCGCCGATGATCGCCATTTCCACATAACGCATTGTTATGAATATGATACGGCCTTGCCGTCATTCAAATTAATTACCATGAGTCGCAAAGAAACGGTTTGGTGGCGTCATAAACCCACGAAAGAAAAGCAACTGAAGAAACGACTTACTTTCCCAAAACCTGGACTTCACGGCAACCCGGCAACGACTGTTTGCTATAACGTTTATCAGCGTTGATAAAAGCAGTGTTTATTCATCATTTATCTATTTGTTCCACGATCAAGGCTAGCGCTGTATGTTTTTTAAGGAGATAAGGAGAGTTTAATACTTCGACCGCGCTAGAAAGATGATGGGATCTAGTGAAAACAAAAGCAATCGCGGTTAGGTCGACCCTCTTTTGCAACAGAACGCATAATCACATCAAGCTGCCGTGGTCTGATGTCACAACAGCCATAGAGGAGCAGCTGGGCGCATATTTTCATCGGTGGCTAGACAGCATTGCTCTACGATTTGGCTTCATCCGTGGCAGCACTATTGAGAGCAGTTTTGAAAAGTAGGGTCACGTAATAAAAACGAAGAGGAGGAGGGGGAGGACTGTCTGCGTTGCTTTAAGCCTTCTATGTTCGGAGATAGGTATTCTGGAATGGGCAGAGCCTGGTTCTAGTTACTACTAAACCGTATTTGTCATACAGCGTTCGAATAATATCTCGTCTAATTAATAGACGGGATAGAGCGGACCATCATCATGTTGCTATTGCTAAAGTTGACAGAGAACAGATGCTAATAACTAGAACCTGGCGACATGTAAATTTGTAAAGAAAGTGACTACGTAGGGCCTTTTGCATCTGATGGAAAGAAATAAAGGGAAGGCTTGAGAGTGATTAGGTGTTGCACGATTATCTTGTAATTCGCGTATCTCGTTTCGAGGGCTCGCTCTCGCGGCTGGGATTTATTGATTTGACGTTTGACGTACAATACCTTGCGTGTTGTGTTATTTGGTGTTTCTTTCTGCCTACTCCTTTCCTTCCAATGGCAGTTTTGGTCAGTCAGTGTTGTTAAAATGACATGGGCATGAAGAAATCAGCAACGATTGAAACTGAGCTTCGTGATTTCGTTATAGCGACGGCTAGGTTGTCATATATATATATATATATGTATATGTCTAGGTATCCCTTTCAGATGGAAAACTACACTACACTACACTACGCTATCCACGTGTATACCTTCGTACGTACAGACGCAAGTATTCCGTACTGCGTATGTATGTATGTAGTGCCGTAAGCGGGAGATGATACGTATATGAGGCTGCGTCCGACTGAGACACGGGGGTTAAGTCATCATAGGGAAATCTTGTCCGTGTTACTTGCGTGCTTATGGCTCGCGACGGTGGTATCGTGGGGTAGGAGAGGAGAGTGAAGTGAAGTGAAGTGGCGTCGGGTATGCGGTGGGATTGACTGGTCACATTTATCGCTGTGACTGCGGAGTATTCCTTTCCTACCACGTACACACACACACACACATGTAGAGTATTACGGGATACTTTTGTGCGTGCGTGGCATGTGTTGCGGTACATGTGTTTGTATCGTGACTGGGATTTTGGTAGCCATCTTGAGTACTTGGGTCACTATCGTCGGTCGTGGTCTGCGGATGCCTAGTCGGCGGCTGAAGTATGTAATGTGATATGTACCCGCTATGTATAATGCGTGGTTCCTCGCTTCGTTCACGATCGTGGGGGGGGATGTATACACACATGTATCATGACATATATATATATAATTTTCCATGAGCTCCATGCGTAGGTAACTAGTGTAAGGCAACCCGTTGCCTTACCTACTGAGACATGGGGGGGTTGTTTGAGACCGGATGCGTCTCATCCGTCATTTTTGGCGTTCCGAGGAAAAGAAATGAGATTAAATGAAATGAGCTGGGTTCGTCCGTTCGTTTGTGATGAAAGCGAGGCATGTAGTGTATTGTATGTACGTATCAGGAAGGAAAATCTAGTCTAGTCTAATAGTTAACCTCTCCAGGTAGTTTTCCGCCTTCTTTCTCCTCGTCGAAGCGGTTACCTGGGCGCGTAGCTGTTTGTGCTGAGCTGAGCTGAGCTGACAACGAATACTGTTGATCGTGTTTGAAACGGGCGCTTTGGGGATCATCCCGGATGAGTGTCCATACAAAGTTCGTAGCATGCACATATACATGCCTTGGTTAGCAGTCATAGCCATCATCACGACATAAGCTGGATAAATAATACAGACCTTATCTACGGTACCGAGCAACATCTTTCTCTGGCTCATGACTGTATGTATGTATGTGGGTGCCATGTACGCATGTACGGACGGACGTGAATTGGTGAAATATAGCTTTACGAGATGTGCGTTTGGACTTTTGTCTGTTGGACATACGTATACACATGCGTATGTATTCTATGCATGAGAAGTTCAGCCTCGATGGGTACCGATGTTGTTTTTCCTCGCTCGGCTCACTCGCTTTGACTGTGTATGTAGAGTCTCGGCCCGGGCAAGGTCTTGTTGCCTGGTGAACTGAACCCATCGCCTCAACTTGTATCTAGATTGTACGACCCCGATCATTGGAGGACCGTCTACCTACACTGAAAGCTCGAATAGCTACAACTCTCGTCCCATCCACAGATACGCGCCGCGCTGCCGCTCGCCCGTGATCGACGCTGCCAGGCAGAAGGGCAGGAATAAGTATGTTTGCCGAGGGGGGGGGTCGCCATCGTAGCGGAGACGGCACGATCTGGGCCGGTGACTGTGCACGAGGTTGTGCGTAGCGTAGCCGGTAGGTAGGTTACTTGGATAAATTGACTGCCTACTATGTATTCGTGCTGCGCGCATGCAGTCAGTGGCTGCAGGTAGTGGAACGTACGTACCTCGGGTACCGAATCTTCCAGGCAGGCCAGCGCGTAATGAAATCCGTCCGCATGTACATAATTACGTGCGTGCGTGTTTACCTACCTACTAGGTAGAACAATCGTGTTGAAAAAGAAAGTTAAAAAAAAATAACAAACAGGGAGCGCCAAGACACATAAAATCAGGGACCGGGGAGCGAGAAAAAGTCAAAAAAGGATGGCGGTAGCCGGAATCGAACCGGCGTCGACGCGGAAGTTGTTTGTGACAGACCACAACGCGGCATACTAACCACTATACGATACCACCTTGGGGAATCCGGGCATTAATTTCAGTATAAGACTGTCTCCGTCGCTGCGATTATTTCATATGTGCTCGCAACCTTCTTCTCGGCTTTTCGAAGATGCGTACGGATTGGTTTTATTTTCTTTTTCGGTATATTCTGCATCTGATTTTCATCTTGGCCTCGAAAATATGTCAAAATGAGCCGTCCAAAGAAATTTGTATAGGGTGCGACGGTGACGAAGCTTATGGGTTTCAAGCACACGTATCCATCCATCCACAACATGATAGCCTTACACAGAGGCTTAGCCAAGTACTCTCAAGCAGCAAAGCATAGAAACTTTCAGGCCAGACAAAATAGTCTGCGGATCGAACGCAAAAAAAATATCGTATGTAGAGCCGTACTCTATAGGTTAATGGACACCGAGCAACTAAATCGCCAAATGCGCTGTACATTATGCGTATGCCACAATCGCTATGAGAGAAAATAGTCCCAAATATGCTTTACATTCTGAATACACCAAACTTAGTATTTCCCGGCTTGATCTCATTCCTTCCGCCCATGGCAGCCTGGAGCCCCAGGCCGAGATATCGCCGTGTGTGCTGCGGTGGGATCACACCATCATCCTGGACGTACAGAGTCAGCGGAAAACCAAGTATACGCCAATGGGAGGTATGGGTAGGTAGGACGTGAGAAGAATATTGTGCTAGCTTTACTTACCCATAATCTCGCAGAGGAATACACAGCATCACTCTCCCGTTCTATTCGATCCCGCAATTCAGGGTCGGCCTTTTGCCCAACGGTCTGCATCACGTTGGCAAGCTGTTCGCTTCCCATGACACCAATCCGCGCGTTAGGCCACATCCACAGGAAACGAGGCGAATAAGCACGCCCGCACATGCCATAGTTTCCGGCGCCGTACGAACCGCCTACCACGACGGTGAATTTGGGAACATTGGCACAGGCCACGGCAGTGACGAGTTTGGCGCCATGTTTGGCGATACCTTCTCGCTCGGCCTGGGCACCGACCATGAAACCACTGATGTTTTGTAGGAAGATCAAGGGGATGCCGCGCTGGGCACAGAGCTCGATGAAATGCGCGCCCTTTTGCGCCGACGAGCCAAAAAGAATGCCGTTGTTTGCCACAATACCCACCTTGTGTCCGTAGATCTGAGCGAACCCTGTCACGAGTGTTGTGCCAAAGTCTCGCTTGAACTCCGAGAAGTGGGAGCCGTCGACAATGCGCGCAATCACCTCATGAATGGGGAGAGGCTTTCGCAGATTAGTTGAGGCGATACCGAGGAGCTCGGACGCAGGATACAGGGGCTCGGCGTACGTCTTAGCAGGCGTCGCCGGCTGTGGCCAGTTCAAGTTGCTGATGCAGCGCCGTGCAAGCACAAGAGCATGCGCGTCGTCAACCGCAAGGTAATCTGATACACCGGACACGGAGGTGTGCAGCTCGCCACCACCCAGCTCTTCGGCCGACACTTCTTCTCCCGTGGCCGCCCGTACTAGCGGAGGTCCTGCCAAGAAGATATGGCCCTGCTTCTCCACAATGATGTTCTCATCACTCATAGCCGGCACGTATGCGCCGCCAGCCGTACAAAGACCCATGACCACGGAAATCTGCGGGATGCCCTCCGAACTCATCCTCGCCTGGTTGTAGAATATGCGGCCAAAATGCTCGCGGTCAGGGAAGACGTCTGACTGGTGCGGGAGGTTGGCACCTCCAGAATCTACTAAGTAAATGCATCTGCAGACAACCCAGCCATCAATCAATGCAAGCCCAACGTGAGCGCGAAAAAGAAAAAGCGAACGAAACGATCAAAACTCACGGAAGATTGTTTTCTTTGGCTACTTCCTGCGCCCTCAAGTGCTTCTTCACCGTGATAGGGTAGTAAGTTCCACCCTTGACCGTGCTGTCATTCGCCACAATAACACACGTTACACCCTCGACCACGCCAACACCAGTGATGATGCCGCCAGCAGGGACGTCAGCCTCAGGATACAGCTCGTGACCAGCGAGAGGCGACAGCTCCATGAAGGTGGTCCCCGGGTCAATCAATGCCGTAACACGGTCGCGCGGGAGCATCTTCTTCCTCTGAATGTGCTTCTCCCTAGCCTTCGCCGGACCGCCCTGCCGAGCCTGGTTCGTCAGCGCTGTGAGGCGATCTACTGCCGCGCCCATGAGCGATTCGTTCTCCCTGTACTCATCTGAGCTCGCGTCTACATTGCTCTGTATGACAGATACGGCGTTTGCCTGGTACGGCGCCACATAAGAGGCAGCTGTTCGAGCGGGCGCCGGAGATGGACACAGAGGAGCTCGACGCGTGACAATTGCCGCTCGGGGACAATGTCTGGTCAATTGACGCGAGATACCCAACAGATCCCGCGAGGATCTTGACATCAACATGGCGGAGTACAGCTGTTAGCGCCTCAATTCATTAAAAACATAGATTGGCCCGGTGATTTATTGTGAGGAAGGGCGAGTGGTTGAGCGGCGTGTCGCCTTTCCCGAGGTAGGTATACGATTTGGTCGGCCCGATTGTAGCCGCGGAATGCCGTGTCCCTTTTAATGCCACTTTACACGCCAGGGTCGGTACACCTGATAAGCTTGGCCTGCCCGATTAACCTCCTTCAGTTATGAAATGTCTGCTCTTCCTCTTTAGATCACCTTCTTCGAATTCATGTGTCAATTCACACATATGTAGGCAGGTTACAAATCTTTAATTGAAGTGTACATATATACAGGAATACAAGACATGGCGAGTATGAAGGTCGGCAAAACACTAGGACGTTTACGTCATCCCTTTTGCATCAGCTCGGCATCGCCCCGAGCCGCAACCACACTTCACCCGGTCGCTCTGCAACAACAAACTCACCACCGTCGAACCTACGCCTCAAAAAAGCACCCACAGGGCTTCGAACCCCCTTCCTCCGCTGACCTCGCAGAGCTGCGCGGGCGTGTGCAGGAATTCGTACGCCGCGAGATCACTGAAGAGGTTGCGGCGCGCACAGATAAGAGCAATGCCTTCCCAAACGACATGTGGCCGAAGCTGGGTGAGGCCGGGTTTTTGGGCATGACAGCCGACGAAGACGTCGGTGGTTTGGCAATGGGGTACCAGGCACACTGCACCGTCATGGAGGAGTTGTCGCGTGCCAGCGGCAGCATTGCTCTCAGTTACGCCGCGCACTCTCAGCTGTGCGTCAACCAGCTGCAGCTCAACGGAAACGCCGCGCAGAAGCAGAAGTTCCTGCCCGGCTTGATTGCCGGTACTAAGATTGGCGCGCTCGCAATGTCCGAGTCCGGCTCTGGGAGTGACGTAGTCAGCATGCGTACGAGTGCTAAGAAAGTGGATGGCGGCTATGTGCTCAACGGCACCAAGATGTGGATTACCAACGGCCCCGATGCCGACATTGTCGTCGTGTATGCAAAGACAGTGCCAGATGGCGGATCCAAGGGGATCACGGCCTTTATTGTCGAGACTAAGACCGAAGGTTTCAGCTGTGCCCGTAAGCTCGACAAGATGGGCATGCGCGGCAGCAACACGGGCGAGCTCGTCTTCGATTCCGTCTTCGTGCCCGACGAGCACATACTCGGGGCCGTCAACGGTGGAGTCCATGTGCTGATGGAAGGCCTAGACCTCGAGCGTCTCGTCCTTAGCGCAGGACCCCTTGGCCTAATGCAGGCCGCATTAGACGTCGCTCTGCCTTTCACGCACCAGCGCAAGCAGTTCGGTAAACCCATCGCCCAAAATCAGTTCGTGCAAGGAAAGCTCGCCGACATGTACACCAAGCTGCAGGCAGCTCGGGCGTACACATACGCGACTGCGAAGGTCGTTGATGAGGAGGGCATCATTCGGACGCAGGACTGCGCTGGCGCCATCCTGTATGCTGCGGAGCGCGCCACCGAGTGCGGGCTCGACTGTATCCAGCTCCTTGGTGGTATGGGCTATGTCGAGGAGATGCCCGCTTCCAGGATATTGAGAGAGTAAGTAATAGCTGCACAACTCGTGCATCGTTATTTATCACATTGCCAGTAACTGACCGTTCCGGATAATCTAGTGCCAAGCTATACGAGATAGGCGCGGGAACCTCGGAAATCCGCCGCATGGTTATAGGAAGGGCGTTCAACAAGGAATATGCGCATCTGGGAGCTTAAGAATCAGACACGTCTTCTTTCAAACACCATAGCGAGCATGTTGTTGCATTCAGCTGGCGTTCTGTGTTTTGTTCGCATATCTGCACATAGCCAATTTACTAGTCACCTGCGGTGCAGCAATATAACATATACGGAACAGGAAAACCTCACGCCATTTCGTCTTCCCTCTGTGGTGGAAAGGGGGGAGGGGCACATGTGAGGGCTCTTTGTTTCTCCAGGCATGATACGGAAAATATGATGGGGATATGCCAGCGCGAACGAACCCGTTGCTTAAGCGATGATCCGGTGAGGAATCTAAGATTAGATAGATATCCATACCCCGGACCCGCCGATGCAGTCTCCATGTCGGGGAGAGGAGAGGAGACGGCCGTGGGGAATAATTCCTCATCTCCAGTGTTTTACGAACTGTGATTGATTGACCTGTCCCATCTCACCGTCCCGATTCTGGTTAGGTAGGCCGGCAGTTATCACATATTCAAGCAAGCAAGTGTCTGGACTTGGTAATTCCTCGGGAATGGTGTAGTGTACCATGACCGGTAGGCCGCTCTGCTCCATCGCTACTCCGGTGGATGAAGAAGCTTACGTCACGCGGAGGTCAGCTGAGAGAATGAAGGGCTCGTTCGTTATGATGGGAAGGAAAGTATCTCGACTGTTTTTTCTACGACGATTGCGGATACTTGATGCGATGGTGTTCACATAGTCGGACCATTCTGTGCTTTTGGCACTTGTTCCTCTTGTCTGCTGATCCTCAGGTAGTTCACAACATATGCACACGATTATTAATGCCCGGGATTCATGGCGACCTACCGTGGGGAAGCACTGCATTATCTAAACGCCGTATTGTGCGTGGGTGTGTGTTTTCATTCGCGTCCTCGTCCTGCTGCCGGTAGCGGAGGATGGTGGATTGTCAATTCGTCGCTCCGAGTCGCCTAACCCATCTGCCAGAACATGGACAGCAATGAAGTTGCACGGGACGTATGTACTAACGGGTCGACATGTGGAAGGTAACCAGACCGATCGGCCATGCATGGATATCTGGTTAGACAGACCCTGGCCATGATTTTGTAGTGATTGGCTAGCCGTTAGGGATGCTCATTCCGGATAGACCGAATCACGAGGTCTCATAACACCATCAACACGTGGCGGTTTAATATATCAGCCAATCGCCATGGAAGGGGAGTGTAGACCCGGAATCCATTGCCATACGCAAAAGGCTCGTCCATGGCCGCCCCCGGTTGGGTTATTTCAGGATCGAGTGCCGAGTTATGAATGGGTAGCTCGGGTCACCGCTGGGTAGTATATAATCTCCTCCCGGGCCAAGACACGTGTGAGAAAGCGCACCAGTCATTCTGGTGGTGGCAGCTTGCTGCCCAACCTGTGGATATCAAGCATGAGGCTGAAGGCTGTTGCACTACATTGTACTTCTGTTGCGCTTGCGTATCCTGAACTGACTACAAATGATTATATTCGACCGATTTAGTGGAGTTGAGGGAACAATAGGACTTTTACCCGGGTAAGAATGAGTCCTGTTGAGTCTCTAAGCTCAGATGTATTATAACCTACGCTTACGTTTGTGTTTCTGAAGATCATTCTAGGGAACGGCAAGGACGATCCCATACTGGCACGATGCTGACTTACACCGGCATGAACAAAGGGGTGGGGACACCCACCGATATTGAATCTGATTTGACTTGGGGCACATCTACCGTACCAGCTTGAATCCGTGTATATGGGCCTTGGGATGCTTGTCTGTGGGCAGCCACAGCAAATAGTCTTAGAAAGAGACATAGCTTGCCGATCAGTCGATCACACGCCATATACAAACCTTTTCGCGGATGTCACCGGAACGTCGGACTGGTGAGCATATGTTACCAGTACATGTCTGACAAATTGGTCATTGTAGAAGCTTCTGGGCCCAACCTGTTTGGATGGACAGTGGCTTCGGAGATAGTCTTGCAAGTGTCTAGATTAAGTTCCAGTTTCCTAATTAGAACCGCGTGGCATGTCTAGCGCACATGTTAGTAAAAAGGTACGAAGGAGGGTGGTCTGCTGAGCTTTGAGGGTTGCCTATTGTAGTCGTGTCCCATACTGTCGGTAATACCGGGTACCTACCTAGGTAGTAAAGTCAAATGCGAGAGATTTAACTTTATTGCTGGCAGAAAAAGGAGTCAATGTCATGCGCCAATAGATCTGTGTTCATTTCGTGTGCCCCTTCAACTGTACGCTGCCTAGAGTTGCAACAGGCGATGGGACAGGCCCATCATACCAGGCAGGTAGCACCTTGCAAGGGCCAAGGGTAACCGGCATGCAAGGTTCGTGCATGGGCTGTGCCTGATTGCTTGAGCCGCCTAGCAAACTCATGCGAGGGAATGCTAGATGAGGGCGGCGAGGGGGAATGACGATAGTATCCAGTCCCTGGTCATTGATTTAACATTCCAATAAGCCCGGCCTATAGTTCATATTCACCGGTAGCAAATATCTGACTGCAATCTGACATCGGTGAGCCATCCTCTTAGCATCGGTCAACTGCACCCCAGCGAAAGATCAGACGATCACAACATAAGATAAAAGAGATCTCCTCTTTCTCTACTTCTTCTTTCTTCTTGATTCTTCAATTTCTCTTGCTCCCTATTATTTTCTCGACTGAGTGTTTAAGATGATCACAAAACCGTAAGTTCGTCTTCGATAAAAAAAGTCATGACCCGTAGTTTATACGAAAGAAGCCCCGTTGCTCTTGAAAAGAAAAGGGCGTTGCGTCGTGTCCTGAAGTACGAACCCCGGGTGCTTTCGAGGCTATCAGGCAGCAACAAAGAATCGAGCAAAAGCATACGGCCCCAGATCAATGCCGTCGACTGGAAGGACGAAAAGGTTTGGGAAAAGATCCGAAATGAAGGATGCTACCACAAATCCAATGAGATAATCATCAGTTGCGGCACAGTTACAATCAATAATGCTCAAGGGCCCTGTCCCGAGGTACTAGTCGTTTACAACAATGACATTGGCATATACCAACTGCCCAAGGGTCGCAAAGACATCGGCGAAGGTTACCTGGATGCGGCGATCCGCGAGACGACCGAAGAAACAGGGATCGCCGTTCGCCCTCTACGACTTCGGTTTGGCTCTAGAGCAACACCACCCAGATTAGCCACGACTACAGGGGCAGCATTATGTGGCCCTGAAGATCCGAGTACCAGGGTCACCAAAAGCATCAGTAATGAGACGATCGGAGTTAGCGAGTGGTAAGTGAGGGTAAATTTCCGCATTAGTGGTAGGCTATTCATGCTGGCCTTGCCCTTGGCTACACCCGTCTTTGTTTCACAGTAGATACTTACTGACTGACAAATTTATAGTACGTATCAGGCACATCCGAATTGTGACGTATCGGGGTTGGCATTGTCTGGGTGGCTGATATAATCCATGGCAGATCCGGATCCCGCGACTGGTGCGTGGCGTAATATTCATTGGTATGCGGCCGAACCACGATACGGTATCGAGCGGGATGAATCCTGCATGCCTCTACCGGAGGATCGTGAGAAGTTTTCGACGTTCTGGTTCACCGAGGTGGAGGCTCTCTCCAGGCTCAAGCTAGATGATGAGAAGTTTAGTAAGTCGCCATCCAAAATGGACCTCGATACCCAGATTACAAATTCGAAATTGGCATTGGTTGAAGCACCTGATGTTGGAGCACAACGTTAGGCCTAAACACCGGGAACTTATAGGTGCAGCTTTCAAAAAGCAGTCTTGCTAACTGGTCATCGATTCAGTGGTTCGCGTAGCTTTCGAATACACTCGCAACATGTCGGCAGATGATTGGTTGAGCAATAAAAGACTTGATAGCGAGGAGTTATCTTGAGAGAAGCATCACAGGAACCGTGGCGAAGAAACTGTAGAAGCAAGATCTGGGCAGACCGGCTGAACGCAACTGCAGTGCGTAGGGGGGTGATGGGCTGTGATCTAGAGGGCCCTGCCTATCTCATTGGCAAAAGCTGAAAATGAGTGAGATTTGAATGCAACGTCGGTGTCAAGGTGTCTCATTCAGGGCACGCCCGTCTCCCGCTTCGGGCTCTCGTCATCAGGAAAAGCACCCGTAAGTGGGAAGCGGCTTGGCATTAAAAGAAACATTCTTGCCAGGAGAAGGTGGCGGCATCACAGCAGATTGATGATGTTATTTGCTTATGATTGGATGGTGGCTGGGTGTATTCTATGACTGATAAACAAGCGATATGCAGCTAGGTTGTTGCAGCGAGTTGAGTTGCTGGTGATGATGCAAGAGTTGAGTTGTGAAAGGAATTCTGAATGTTACGGTATCCCCCTGCCGCTAAAGCCTGTGAGCCATTTTTAGGTTGATTGAAGGCAGAAGATCTGTCCAAGGATTGAAATGCCGGCAGGTACACAGCAGGAGGAGAAGCTCGTTTCTTGATTCGGTTTCCCAGCCGCATCGTCCTCCAGCCACAACAGGCCACTTCCAATTGTCAGTCAGCTAACTTAACTATTAGTCAGCCGAACGTTTCCAGGCGGGTTCTTTTTTACTTGCACCTGGAGACGGGAGAATTGGCAATGTACACATTACCTAGGTACCGACCAGAATGATCACTCCTCGTCACTCTCTTTCATGACTTTTGATACGACATTAGCCTTGTCCATTTGATATAACACATCGTTTTTGCGGGTGATTCTATATTCTGTCGGAAAGGCTTGCACTTGTTCTTGCTGGTGTCTTCGTCGTAAAGTTTCCCTATTCTTTGCCCCAATCCATAAAGCAGATTGCTTACGTTGGATAGCCGCGCACAGAACCAAGAGCGTGTTTCCTGCAATTGTTGATATTCGTAGCATCATTTCGGTTGATCCAAACGGGACTGCCCGCTTGGTCGAACTGGTTTGTTATATTCATTATGTGGTTCCAATGGTGGTGGTTCATAGTCTATTGATTTTATCAAGATCATGCCGCACTAACACAGAGCTTGGTCGCGGTCCTTCGAAGCTTCGGATACGTAGCAAGTTTCTGCTCCCTTGGCAATCTGGTCATATTCTTTATTACATACCAGCAAGTCGTACGCCCCCCTTAAGGACCTCCAACATGAGCATACTGTCGAGCAACGTGGTTTGGCCCAATAGTCTCGAGTCTTGACAAAGCTCTCGCAGTGTGCACTATCGCCGGCCTCGTAACAGCCAACAGATTCGGTGAGGGATGGCTGGTTGCCGATCCCAAATTTTTCCATGAGGCAAGGTTCATGGTGTCTCTTGACACCAGCCTGACTGATAACGGCCGCAGACCTACCGGGGAGGCGTCCGGGTGAGTAGGTTAGTTCAATCTGTCTTGAAGCAAGGGGCTTTAGTTCTATGCACAGGATACATGACTGATGATTGATTCTGCCCTTATCAAGCAAGGGCTTTGACTTGCCCGGTCTAATAGCGACACAGACTAAGCGGGATATGTAGATGGGTCATGGCGCATGGGATGCATGATTCATTTTAACTTGAAGCAAAGGACTTTTCTCTGCCCTTGAACATGATTCGGTTGCGTCGGCATACACTAGACGTACCAGGCAGCATAGATCTTCAATAACAATACATAGGTCTTTTTCTCAAATTATATATGTAGCTCATTGGGGGGAAAAGTGTCAGATCGGCTCGCGCCTTGAATTCTGTAATATTCGTACGGATTACGTACCGAACAAGTTGTGACCTTCTGAAGCGATTGTGGAAGTGATGCTGTACGTACGTAGTGTAGGTAGCCAATGTAATTATCGGGGGGCCTGGATATAAATATGTACGAATCCATAGTACACTATGTGAATCGCTCCAGTGGACACAATGTCTATCCGGAGAATAGCCGGGCTAACACTCCGAATTCTGCTCACGGCTTTCACAATAATTTGCGATAGCTGCATTGTTGTACGTATCTACATAACGTAAATTGTTTGCTGAACAGAAAAGAGTGAAGCTGATGGAGTCCTGAATGACATCACAGATTGCGAAGGATTTCAAGGGAAATGATCTCATACAAATGTAAGGATGCCTACCTCTTCCCTAGAGTTGGTGAGGAGGTTCACACGGAGAGCCCCTCCAGCCGAGACATTCCTATCGTAGCCGTAGACTTATTTATTATTAATACCTGTTTTCCAATACTACCATGCGCCTACCAAAGTCGCGAGCTGCCGCTCTCATTGCCGCGGCTTCTGAGACAGGAGTTAGTAATAACGGCCGCAAGCTATCCCACTTCGCTCGTGTACCCCTCAGTAGTAGTGCATCTACTCCTCTCCCATCTCACAATTCCACCAGGAGCATCACCGCTCGCTCAAAAGACATATTCAACCCCCAAAACAACGCCAAGATGTCGACTATGCCAGCTCAACACGGCCACAGCGTGGCTTGCTGTAACATCCCGCCCATCGTCTCCAAGGGTTACGAGGCAAAGGGCAGCTATGAGGAGCTAGGCGGATATAAGACATGTATGTAGAATATCCCTCTGTTCCTTTCGTATGATCTCGTATCCATCAACCAATGGCAGTACGACCGGGCGCAGATAAAAACAACAAGTCAATTAACCAGCCAATTAACCCTCGGCTCTCCAGATGTCACCGGCCCTGCAAATGCTACCAAAGCTATTGTCGTAATCTACGATATCTTCGGATATTTCCCTCAGACCCTCCAGGGCGCCGACATAATGGCGACGTCGGATGCGACAAAGTACAGGGTCTTCATGCCTGACTGGTTCAAGGGCGAGCCGAGCCCTATCGAGTGGTTCCCGCCCGACACGGAGGAGAAGCAAAAGAACCTCGGCGCATTCTTCCAGAAGAACCCACCTCCGGGCGTCGCATCCCAGCTTCCTGCCTACGCCAAGGCCCTCTCGGCAAAGTACCCCGAAATCAAGGACTGGGCCCTCCTAGGTGTACGTAGACTCCTAAGCCAAAAGCCAATTCCCCATACAGGCTCTCCAACTGACACATCATCCACCAATTGTAGTACTGCTGGGGCGGCAAGGTCGTTTCTCTCGTGACCTCCTCGCCTGAGAACCCCTTCAAGGTAGGCGTCGAGGTGCACCCAGCCATGGTTGACCCGAACGACGCCGAGAAGATCAAGGTGCCCCTAGCGCTCCTCGCTTCCAAGGACGAGGACCCGGAACACGTGAAGCAGTTCGAGGCCAAACTGACTGGCCCCAAGTTCGTCGAGACATACCCGGACCAGATCCACGGCTGGATGGCGGCGCGCTCCAACCTCGAGGACGAGCGCGTGAAGAGTGAGTACACGCGCGGATACAAGGCTGTTCTCAAGTTCCTCTCGCAACACCTGTGATCCAGGTGGCGAGAAATAGTTGATTAAAATGTTCTGCGTATTTTGTTGTATGTCGGGACCTACACGGCAAGGAACCCTGACTCGTATATATGTATTCTAGGGTTCCTGTAAATTCACTAGGCACCACCAACTAAAGGGGAAACAAAACTTTCACAAGTATCCCTCCAAAGTCCCTATATCCGCATCGGTGAGCTGGTTCATGGAGCAAGCCTCAATCGTGTGCTCATCATTCGTTGTATTCGTGAAAGCTCATCTACCTTCGCGCAGAGGACCTAATCTAACCTCAACCTGAGAAACAACCTCTCTTTTCATGCATACAAATAAGTAGAACGCCCCACCCGCCACAAAACTCCTTTTTCAACGCCTGGTCCTAGATCGCAACGCCGCGCACATAAAGGATGGTCATGAAATCATAGACCCAGACCCAGACCCAGACCCAGACCCAGACCCAGACCCAGACTGCTACGCACAAGCGCATAATCACTTATCCTACTCCTGGCCGGGAGTCTCATCTCCCTGCTTCGCAACCGCATCCCCCTCATCCTTCTGCCCATCGTTCAATCGCATATCAGCCAACATCTCATTGACGCCCCTCGTCTCCTCGCGCGGAGGCCGCGACAATCTCTCGACCGCGGGCGGCGGCGCATCGTAGTCCGCGACGGGCTCCAGCTTAACGACGGCCCATTCGAAGGCGAGCGAGGCGTGCCAGGCGGCCGGGTCGCGGGGCCGCGAGGAGACGACGTTGCCGAAGCGGTCCTTGCGCTCCCATTTCTGCTGCAGCATGCGCACGAGTTCCGCCGAGCGCGGGGCCAGGATGTTGATGCGCACGATCTTGAACCAGCCCTTGAAGGCGAAGCTGGCCTGCGTGTCGTTGCGGGGGTTGTAATATGGGATCCGCCGGCCTTCGAAGACGGCGAGGGGCCGCGGGTTGGTGGGCGTGTAGTCGATTGGCGTGATGGTGGGGAATGTGGACTCTTGGTAGTATTGGCTTGCGGGCGTGGTGCGGATGTTCATTTCTTGGGGCATGTCTGATGGTGTGGGTGTCGATGCGCTGAACGCGGCTTCTTCTTTGCGGATGTCTGTGTACTTTAGACGGCTGGATGATGTGACTGGGGCCGGGGGAGGAGGGGCTTGCGCCTCGTTGTTGACAGCTCCCTTTGCTTCCGTGCTTGCGCGGTCCATATCCTTCTTATCCTCAGAACACGGCAGTGCGCCTGATGAAAGCTCCGCTGGCGCAGCTCCATTATCCTGAGTCGTGGACTCAGTACCATCTTGCTTCGCAGCGACGGTGGAGTCCTGGTCCCCGGATGCGACCTCGGGTGCCCAATCCTTGCGCTCAGCCTTCTTCTCCGCAAACTCGGGCAGCAGCGACAAGTTGGACTTGGCGAAGATGATGCGATCGTTAGCCCAACGCGGATTAGCGCCGGAGAACAGCAGCAGATACGAGAGTTCCTGTGGACAATCCTTCGAAGCATGGAAAGTGGCATTGGTCGCGATATGAACGCGTTGCCCGTTCCAGAAATGCTGGTGAATCTCATATGGAGTGCGGAGATCCGACTCGTCGATCTCCGGTCTCTGCTGGGAGTACTCTCTCGGATTGTACCCTCCTTCCCCTCCTCTCCATCTGCCACCACCGCGACCAAATCCCCGGTATCCCCGGTATCCACGGCCACCAGACCGGCCCCGATTATTGTAGCGGCTGTCTTGGTTGGGACCGTCCGCACGTCCGGGATCGCCGGCGCCGTCGTTTCGGCGGAAAGGCGGGACGTAACTATTACCACCCATAATGAACTCACGGAAATTTATTCTCTGCGCTGCCACCGGTTTCAAAGCTGGGTAGCAATAGATATAGTGAGAGAGAGAGATAGAGAGAGAGATAGAGATAGAGAGCAGAGAGAGAAAAATTTTAGTTGGCGAGTTTCCCTTTTTATAGGACGGTTTTTTTTTTCCTTGACTTACGCGTCGAACAAGTTAAGATTAAGAAGGTGCGTATCAAGCGCTAGGTTTGAGTGGGTCTGTGCGTACTGTCGGCGCCAACTGGAGTCAATGCGATGCTGTCCATATGGGTGAACCTAGAATCGTAGAAATCCAGCTACAAATCCATGTGCATTCTGCAGATTGTGTCGACTAGCTTTCTTATCGGCATGCAAGCTGCATGGTTTCGTCAGATGGTTTCTTCCACCTTGTAAACCATCGGCCGTATTAGGTCGGGCCGGACATCGTGGTAACAGCGCATCACGAATTCGGAGGACTGAGAATCCCAAGATTCGGCCCTATGACCGGATTTGAGTCAGAACATTGATTGAATTTTAATGTCGGTGTAAAGCCTCTTCAAGGTTGTACACAGCGAGGTACTATCCGCCTCAATATCGCGAAGTATCAAACTCTCAAGTCACATGCTATAGACCATTTCCTGTTCTGATGCCCGTAAGCAACTTTCCACATTCTCATGCGACTTTTCAATTAGCCGACGAAAACCCAATTCATCCCAATAGCTCTTGGTAATAAACCAAAGTTGTTTTCCGCCTGGGATGCGCTTTTGCTTCTAAGCCGTCACATGACCCCATCCCAATTCAAATCCCTCCCAGTCATCTGCAACAATCCCTTCGGCGCATTTGGAAGTTGTGGCTTAAGATATGGCTTACTGAGGTTCCAGTCGAGGAAGCGATGGGATGTGAATTTGACTCCCCTCTCAGGTCAAGCCGGTACCCCGTCGCGTCCCAGATGATGCCATTAGTTTCCCCACAACCAACTCGTCGGCCCAGGGTTGCTTCAGATTGGAAATGTCTGGTTTCGTGATCGTCACGGTGTAAACCCATCGCAATTGTCTCTTCGTGAATTTGGATGACTGGTCAAGTGAAGTCCTGGGCCGCAATGACCTTCTAATCTCGACCAGCAATGATGATCTGCGCGAACCGATACCGTATGATGACATTGATACCTATGAGGCTGCGAGCAACCTATTAGCATGGAAGGTTCGTTGCCGTAAGCCCACGTCACCGGGCCAACATGATCGAAGCGTCTTAATGCCATGTACCAACCTCGCAACATCATCAGGAATCAAGCAGCTCGCCATTGACAGACTCAACGCCCACCAACGGCCGCACTCGTAAGACATAGAAAACTCCGTCATAAACCAACACACAATTAATAAAAAGCCTATCTACCAAGCTCACGCTTTCCCCGTCCCACTAACGAGCAAAACAATACTCCCGAACTGCCGCCGTATATCCTCCCTCTCAACATCATGCGTATCCTCCACCGCGCCCCAATTCCCAATCTGCCAATCGACCTCAAGACTCGCCAACCGCGCTGCCTCCTCCACTCCAAACGATCTCTCCCCCTCCACACCCACCCCAGCGACACCCTCACTCCACTCCACCAGCAGCCTAACAGCGCCCAGGAACCCCTTACCAGCAATAACAGCCCTCTCCAACCCGGCCAGCTCCCACGAGCTAAGCCCCATAATCCACTCCTCAATAACCCGTTTCGTAGCCGCATTCTGGCCCCTAGGCACAATACTCTCGCCATCAAGGACGGGCTCAATAACAACACCGGGCCAAACCCTCGTCGTCAAGAACCCCACGACCTCCATCGCCGCCCTCTCCTGCAATTCCCGCAGCGAATTCCCCTTCTCATCCGGCGAATCAACCCCATGTCTAGGCGGCGGCGCCCAACAAAGCAGCGAATCCGTATCCAAGTACCGCATCAAGAAGCGCGCCAGATTCCTCCTCGTCTCGCCGTTCTTCGCATCCTCGTCCGCAATATCGAGCGCGCGACAAACAAGACTCGTGAGCGGGATCAAATGCTGCCTCGTCGCCTGCTGCACCGACAGAAGCACGTCCCACTCGAGCGCCAGCGCCGCGGCGAGCAGCGGCTTCGACGTCGGCAGCCGCACGATCTCCTTCCCGGGCGTCGGACGGCGCAGAGGGCGCGCGTCGAGGTGCACCTCCAGCGCCCCGTCTACTTCGCGAACGGCGGAGTGCTTCCAGAAACGGCGGCGGCCCGGCCCCGCGGCGCTTTTGGACTTGAGGCCCTGGTCTTGCGCGAGGATTTCGGCGAGGCGCTTGCGGTGCGCGAAGCGCGTGTCTGCGCTGGAGGGGGCGGGGCGCGGGGGTGGGGGTGGGGGGCCTGTGCCGTGGATGGGGGCGACGGTGGCGGGGGAGGCGGAGGAGGAGTGGATGGAGCGGGCGGCGAATATAGATAAAGCTGGTGTTTTCGGGGAGGTGGTCGCTAGAGGTCGTGTCGCGAGCCGAAGAGCGGCTTTTGTCGGGGCCTTCATGGCTGTGATCTAATTGTGGGAGATCGAATGGACTTTATGTGTTGTTTTTTTTTGTTTTGGGTTGGTATGCGGGTATGGATTGATATGCCGAAGTAGAAACTGACTGACGTACGGACGTACTGGTAGTACTACCTAGGTAGTAGTAGGTAGGTACCTGCTTTATGCAGGTTGCTGTTATCGATAATGCGCATTGGAAATAAACTTCTGAGCGTGCTTATGTAAGTAAAGACGTAAGTGATTAGCCCCTGAATGTTCGCAGCCAGTAGGTACCTTATTCATACCTTAGGTACCTACCTAGGTAGGTAGGTATTCAGACAGTTTAATTCCAGACTTGTTTTCCTTATCTAAAGCACAAGTAGCAGTAAAATTCCATCATATCTAACATATTACAACTACAGTATGCTATAGTAATACACCGCCGTAGGATTAAGAGAGCTATTATGCGCTATGTACAGCTGAGTCGCCTCATGTCGTCGTCTTCCACCTCCACAACTCTTCTGTCTGTCCTCTTCATCTGTCTGTATGTATGTCTGTTCACCAGATATGATGGTACAGCACACTATAAAGCGAGAGGGAATGAAAAGAAAACTTATAAATTATACTACACCATATAACATACTCCATAGACTTTCGCTCCGTGAATGCTGCGTTTCACTTGCCAACACCCAACCAACCTCTCACTTTCTCTTTCTCTCTCTCTCTCTCTCAAAACAAAGACAAAGCCAATATAAGCTAGGCAAATTATGTCCCTTTTCAGTAAGGCGGTCTTGTGAGATTACCAATTGTATTCTGTCTAGATTTACTGTCGATGCCGTTAAGCAACGACTGCAGATCCATGAAATTTGCACCGTCAGCGTCGACAGGAGCGCTGGAGCTGACGCTTTCGCCCCTTCGGCTCTTGACACTCCGCCTTCGAGGCTTATTTGCCTGTTCTTGAATCGTAACCCGGTGTGGTTGGTCAACCCCCGTGTCCGCGTCTGGAGATTTGTCCATGAAGGAGCTAGGAAGGGGAGGTACCGGCGGCACAACATCTGCCTCCTCATCATCATCCATGGGATGAGATGTCAGGGGCCTCCCACATTCGTCAAGGGTCTTGTCCTTGTGCTCACGAGATTTTGACTGTCTCCGAGTCTGACTCGTTTCGTTGTTCTCGGGAACTTCAGGGCCTTGAGGGTTGAAGGAGATTTCCGAAGCTGAGAGATCGTAATTGACCATGCTATCACTACTGTCATCATCGTACTGAATGTTGTGGAAAGTTTGCGGTCTAGTAGGATCACCTGTGAGCGCTGATTTAAGCTGTTCAACAGAAGCGATGCCACCTCGAGCTAAGCCACTTTTTGTAGAAGCCCGGCTCCGCAGGCTCGATTTGCGAGGAGCTCCGTGTGTGCCGGCGTTCGACGACGGACGTAAATTGTTATGAGTAGTGTAGGCGGAGCCCGGCCTACTCGGTAGATGGCCATTAGCCGTGGACCCGTTCACCGCAAGGAAACTCTTCTTTGCTATTGTTGCTCCACCCTTAGATCCACTGAGAGACACCGATTTGCTGCCTCCTTGAATGGTAGCAATGGCCTCTTCTCGATTCCATTCTATTAACATCTCCTCTTTAAACCTGGCTGACAAACCATCCTGGTCATCGCCAGCGGGGTCAGTAGAGAGCGTCGAGCTTAGAGCTGGGAGAGAGAATCCACGACCGGGTGAAGCGGAAGGGCTCACTGGTGGAGATACGATCGAGTTTAAGTAATTGGCGCAGATGCTGTCAACCAAGGCGGAACGGCCATCGAATGGTAAAAGTGCCTCTGACTCCATTTCGTATATAGACATTTTGCGTTGTGGTCCTGGCAACCCCAGAGTGCCAATAGACTCTATTGATGGTGCTGGGATGTGTACTCCATCCACCCAGAAGCTCTTGCTTCGCCGTCGGGCAATTTCGTTCTGGATGGCTCTACCAACAGCTGAAGATTCAAATTCAAATTGTTCGCTTACAGCCCAAAAATAGCCATGGCAAAGGCTTCCTAAGCGGACCTTCGCGAGGGGTGTCGCTACTTCTTGAATATCTTCCTGAAGTCTGAAAATCATTGGGAGACCAAACCTAACAGCATTCACACCTAGTCTAGTGACAAGCTTAGTCAACAGAATGTGAGATAAAGTCAAGTCTGAATCAAAGTCGATATACCGAAGTGTGGTGTCATATATCGCGAGATGTAGAAGTAAGAGGAAGTGAGATCGGGGTAACCTTGCGGGCTTCTCCTTGCCTGAGGAAGCATGCGAGGCTGACCCGCGACGAGCACCTGCGTGGTTCACGCGCGAGGAATCATGGGCAAACTCATCTTTGGCTCTAAGATCCGCTCGTGTAGTTTCTCTGTCGAGCCATGTGACAAGCGCATCTGCGTATGCCTTGCGAACCTGCCCATCAGGGTCACGCAGCAGCCACTGCGTCCCGTCCCACACATGAATAGGAACTTTATTCCTTTTCAAGCTGATATTCCCACTCAGCTTTGTCTTTGGGTTGGCAACCGTGAGAATAGATCGAATTGCTTTTAGTGCAATTGTCTTCGCCAGATCCTTTGCAAAGTAACTGTCTAACTGAATCTGTTCATCTGAGACATTACCTGTCGAAGCTCCTGCGGCAATCGAGTTGGCGGGCTTGTCAGTAGTTGTTGTGAAGTCGGCAGCACTGGGGTGCGGCTTCAATTGCGAGAGTATGGCTGAAATCATGTCTGAGATCTGGTCGGCATAGTATACGTGGGTCGCAAGATCTCCTATGCATTGTTGAATACGGTTGATCAAACTTTGGTGTTCGGCGGAGATTTGTTCGTGGCTGTCTGCTATCGGTTGGCCGACGCGGCTTTTGCTGGACGTAGAACTATCCCGCGAGCTTCCACAATGTCGCAATGTTCGCTTCAAGTGTTGTATCAAACCAAGCAAAACGTCTATAACACTCAAGCCTATCAAATTGATATCAGATCGAAGTAGCGAACCGACGATGCCTGCGAGCACAATTTGCTCATTGACGTTTTCCCGGGTCGGAGGCGTATGCAGCAATGCCTCCATAACGGTTACCATGATGGCATATCGATCCTGCACCGGTGCCCACCTCGTGATTAAATCAAAGATCTTAATTGCCCACCCACCATCACAGCCATCGGGCAGAGTTCTTATCACTACCTCCTTCCGGCAAATGCGCTCTTGGGTGAACTTCAGCAACGCTGTAGTAGCTCCGTGTAGCTGTCCTCGATTGGGTATCACGAAAATCTGTTTCAGGCACTGCATTGCCGCTACGCCAGTATCTTCCTCGGCTAACTTGTCGATGTCACCGGATGTGCCGGAAATGGCAATAGGGTTAGCGTCGCCACCAATGTCAGCTGTTGTAACGGTTGATACGCTCGTCCTATGTCGCGATAACGCGATCGAATCGACCTTCTCCTCCGTCTGCGCGCGTTGTGATAACACCGACAATGAGTCCTCATTGTCGGTCCACAAGTTTTCTAGAATCATGGGCACCAGAACATCGAGCTGGCGTCCGGAAACGGAAGCAAGGGTATCTGAGGTCGCAATGCTTTTGATGGCTCCCAGACCAGCGTTGCGCCAGCGAAGGGCAACAGGTTTGCTGGGCGCCCCTTTTCCAGGTGCTTCGCTGGTTGAAGCGCACGCGGCATAGGCGTGTACAACCTCCTCATATTGACGGAGGTAGGCTTGATCGGCGAATAGGGATGAAGCATCGTGGTGCTCGCAGAAAGTCTGGAAAAGGGGTAATGAGGCCTCGACCATGGTGATGTCGTTGGAGCGGAGGATGAGTTCGAGGATTTTGAGGACATTTTGGGCGAAGAGAGGTAGATCTTTGGGAGACTTCTCGACCAAGGCCGCTAGTATCTGCAGTGTGACCTGGACATTTCTTCAGGGCATAAAAGTGAGCAAGTCGATCTGAATGGATTTACCTATGTGGCGTTTTGGGGGACGATGGGGAAATGAGAAGAACTCACCCAATATGCAGCCTCCAGACGTCGCTAGCCGTCTTCTTCTCGAGGAACTGACCGATCTTCTGAATCTTGGAACGTCGCGAGGTAGCGTAAAAGAGTAGATAGCTGAGCTCGCTCGAGTTGGGCTTGATGTCGACTGCACCCTTGGTGGTTCGAGGATAACACTTGAGGACGAGGACCTGGTGCTTAGGCCGACATTTCTGCTGGATGGCATTCATGGCAGTCGGGGCCAAGGGTTCACGAGGAACCCAGCAACAACAGGTACGGGATTGACGGATCGAATATACAGAGACAAGGACGGCACGGCCGTAGATGAGCTAGTGGTATTCGCTGACCGCGGTTATACCTAGCGGCTATGATGGCGGTGATGGTGGTGTTGATTATTATGGAGGTTGTTGTTTACCATTTGGACTCTGGGCTTGTCAGGGAGCGTCGACAGGAGAAAAGCATTAATTTACGGACCGTACGTACGTACATACGGGAAAATGACACAATTTCAGTCTAGCCCGCAAGCGCGTTTGATAGCCCCAGCCGGCTGGGTTTAGCATTGGATAAAGTGGGTAATTAAGGAAGCTGACAGCCTGTCTCAGGTAGTATTTATAGGGGCAAGCGATGCTATACCTATTGGGCTTACATCTTGCCTTACCTGTCTATGAAAGGCGAACGGAAAAGAAGATGTTGTATTGTAGTAGGTATTCGGAAAGTGTAACTATTCTGAATAGAAATGCCGCCTATTAACTATAGAGCAGTACTACTACCTTTTACTAAGGCCGTGTAGGCATAGGTAAGTATGTACCTACCTACAGTACCTAGGCAGACGAGATAGGTACCTAGGTAGGTAGGTAGGTACCTAAGGTAATAGCCGCATCCGCATAGGTACGCGTCCTTTTTAGTGTACCTACCTAGGTATGTAGGTACTTTAACTTGGTAGATCCGTACTGCTGGTAGCATGCGGATATGCATGTACGGAATACTTCGTACAGATGCATTCAGCGCTTAGTTAGGTAGTTTGTAGTACTTTAGTAGGTACATTGAAGTACAGAATACTGTATTCCGGACTAGTACCAGCTAGGTACTTTTTCGTACGGATCCGTACTTGCTTAGGTAATTACATAAGGTACCTACCTACCTTAGGTACACTACCTACGTCCATACTTCGTACTCAGAACCTACCTAAGGTACTAACGAGATACATAGGTAATCCGTGGTTATGCACGTAAGTACGGACGTAACTCCCTAACAGCAGAAGCTGTACGGACTACCTACCTAGGTACCTAAGTAGGTACCTCCTACTTATTAGTCTTTGGCATGTCCACCCTTATTTCCCAAACATTTTGACTCCGGCTTCCTTTTTAAGCTTATTCAAATTATCCTTTAAAGTAGGCGAGATTCCAGAATAGTAACAGGTAGGTAGCTAAGCAGGCTCGACTACCTATCGGCGGTTTGCCAGCCGCCATCCACCTCTATAGTCATCCACTCAATAGACAAGTCAACATTACCCTGCGTAGGTACCTTGTCATCAACGCTAGGTATTCATATTTGTTGTAGTGGCCCGCGACGACTACATTCGTAAGAACTCCTAGCATCTTGTTCAGCTCAGTACGGTTTACCGCATCATTTCGAGAAGCTCCCGCTACCTATCAATATATATCGTGGTAACATGAATCCTGAGCAGCATCCCGACAATGGTCCTAATCAGCCCGAATCAAGACTACCACCACTAGACCTCGTCCTCCCGCCGCACATTCTACGAGAGCTCGTTCGCAACTCTGATCCGCCACCTACCTTATCAGTAACGCCACAATTTGTGGCGCCTGAATATGTGGCGCCCACCTTTGCGCCGCCTACAAACGATCCGTTACCGGCGTTTTCGATGTCACAAGATTTGCCTCTCGAGAATATTCCCCAGCCAATGAATCCAGGGATTCCTGAGGACGACTCATCACAAGATTTGCCTCTCGAGAATATTCCCCAGCCAATGAATCCAGGTATTCCTGAGGACGACTCATCCGGAGATCACTCCCACGATACAGCCTACCCTAACTATGACATACCCGGAACCCCGATAAGCACGATTGACTTACCACAAGATGGAGGCTACAATGAGCTAGTAAAAAAACGAATTAAATGTCGCTTCAAATCATATTTAGAGGAAATGAAAGTCATGACGGCCCGAGACTTCGTGAACGGCATTAGGGCTTATGGTGGGAATCAACTGATGCTTCTGAGCAGAAACGCGCAGAAAAGGGTCGCTGATTAGCAAATGGCGAGGAAGTATGCATGGGAAGCTATCAGGCACGATGTCGAGCACCATCTCGGAAGGGATTGGGACCAGCTTGATTGGTTCCTGATGCAGGGGCCCAGCTTAAGATCAGATTTTGTACAAAATCGTTCTGTCCACAATTACAGACTGATCGTCAGCTTGGATGAGGCTCTCAAAGACAGTGTCAAGGAGAATCAGAGAATCTTCATCCAGCCCGATGTGATCGCCCAAGCCATCATCTCCTATGGTGGCGGAGTCGAGGACCTACCCCATCACACCCAGAGAATCTTGTTCAATTGGAGAGACGTCTTTCGTGGCTATTGGGAGTATATTCGGCCAAAACTTAACAGATTTCTTATGGCTGGCTGGGATGCCGGCGTGCCGGGGGCTTCGAAAATGGGATCGCCCTCGATGGGATACGACCACTACCTGCACTTAATACACCTTTTGGACACTAAAGCGGAAGAGATAACTGTTGCGGACATTGCCTATGGAATACAGGCATGCGCCAATATGAAACAGCCACTTCATCCTCGTATAGTAGAGCGCTTGATAGACTGGTCGATAGATAACAGTTTCCGGGAGGAAATAATCGTTTCACGAGTCATGGACTACATGGGCACAGAATGGGCATTGTCCAGCACGGAATGGGCATTGCCCGGCACGGTCCGGCTGAGGGAAGCGAACCCGATGGATTCGGTAGCGATACCAGCTAATTTCTACACGGACGTGCAGGAAGAGCAACTGTTCGACCCGGATGTGCCACTAGAAAATTTGTACGACTGAGAACAAGCCCGCTTTCAGAGGTTCGAGATGGTTTGGGAGCTAATTGGGGTGAAGATCTGGAGATCTGGAGATTTAGGTCGAGCGCCAGCGGACAACAACAGCGCCGGGAAATGAGTATTTGATGAAGGGAGGGAGTGTTGATTTCAAAAGCGAGTAAGGCAAGCGTCCTGATCCCGCGAGAGCGGCGACGGGAAGGTGCGGTAAGCGTTTTTTATACCAAATTAGTCGACTACATCCAGCGGTTGGAAGTATTGTCGTATGTAAGACATATCGTTCTGAGATTATTCTCTATTCTTGTATGGGTCAAGTCAATGTCAGACTTCTTCGAGCGTATCGGAATACTTACCTGTTCACCACCTACCTACCTACCTGCTTGACTTACACTGACCGACCTACACAATATGGGTACCGTAGAGGATTGTTTGCTGAGGGATAGGTAGATGGCGCGAGCGTCCGGCCTAGGTAATAACGGCTCCCATTTAGCTTGTGAGCCCTCGTATCCAGGGCTTCAAGATGCAGTCTGACGTAAAGCCGTCGCGGGATAATGAGCTGCGGCACCAAGAAGAAAAAAAAAATTTTTTTTTGGGAAGGGGAGAGAGAACGTACAAGTGGTACTACGCAGTACATATGCGGAAACGGACGAGATAAGTACAGTACCTACAATACAATGGAAAAAAAAAAAAAAGGGAGTCGGCGTAGATTCGGATACCAAACCGATTTCTGTCGCGTAGACTAGTGTACCTAGTTTAGGTAGTGTACTACACTATCATCTTGGTAAAGGAGGCATTTTCCGGACGTTACTGTACCGTATCTGAGTGCGGTTTTTTGCGCAGGAGTTGAAGAACACATATAAGGTAAACTGTAGCTACACTACCTACCTACCTAGTGTAGATACGCACGTACGCTAGGTACACACTACTTGGGATGGAGGTTTGGCCCGGCTCCTTGGCGAGAAAATGCAGTAACCGACCTCTTGGGTCGGTTTGTCTGCCGTATTCCGTACCGACTAATGTACGAAGTATGTGAGTGAGTGAGTATACCTACGTACGGTCCGTACGCAGTACGTAACTGGAACTCCTATACGAATTAGGTAACTACTGTGACCTACCTACATAGGTATCCGGCGTGTCGGTACGTGTGTACATACATACTACACTACGTAAGTCGTACGTGGAATTCCATCTTTGCTGTGGCTTGATACGGGGGTTTGTGTGGTGTAGGTAGAGTACGGTACGGTACGTATACCTAGACAGCCACTCAGACCATTGATGATCGATGAAATTCGGAGCGTAGGTGACTCTCTACCAAGGTGCACGAATTAGTTCCGAACGGAAGAGCGATTTAGGTATAGGTACCTACCCTACCTACCTACTTGTTCCTACCTACTAGGTACCTAAAAGATGCGCCGGTAAGAAATGTTACCGAGGTAGGTAGTAGTATGGTAGTAGTACCGGTACTGGTGGGAAGGATTTGGCGATCTTTAGCGGCGCAAGGACGAATTCGCGCTTCCATGTAGGTAGTGTGGGTAGGTTAGGGATTCACTTGTGAAGCCTACATACCTACCTGATTGTATGTATCCACACATGGGAAGCGGCTGAGTCCGATACAGAGGAGGTTTCCAATCCAGTTAGGACTTATCATGATGGGGTTGACCAGGCCTTACCGAGGTACATAATTGGATTACCTATGTACGGACCTACCTGCTTTTGTATTGCGTAGCGAGAAAACATCAATGCCGGTCTAGTGTAGCTGTAGGTTAAGTTAATTCGATGGTTCGGTTTTGCTTTTGGCTCGGAGACTACACTACTATTTGTTCACTTGACCTGACCGTAAGCAATCAAATGAATTGGGAACGGTCTGCTGTGAATTTGTACCTACCTCCCGATGTAGGTAGGTAGATACGTCTAACCTTAGCTATTTAAGGGAATATATTAACATCCGAGTCGAAGAGTCGTCCACTAACTACCTAGGTAACTACCTACCTAGAGGTAACTACCTAAACTAACTAACTAAATAACCTTAACTTCGCATTCGATCGCAACTTATTAAGCATTGTTCCGCGCCCAATTATGACCTGGATAGCGATACGTACGTATACCTACGTATACGTAGGTAGTAGTAGGTAGTTAGTAGTTATCGATTCACTTCTTCCCGATTGCTGATTGGATTTACACTAGGTACCTATACCTAGGGTATAGGATTAGCATTGCAGATCTTGGATCTACGTATCTACCTAGGTATACGTAGTGTACACTACCTACACCATGAGGTAATGTAGCTTCGGAATCAAGATGAGATTCAAGATGAGATCTTCACGTTCTACTTACCTAGATACTACCTACCTACCCAGGTACCTTACCTATCGTGCGACATAGGTAACTCACTACCGGTACTTGGTTCGCTATAGCGTAGCTCGACCGCCGAGACTGAGCTAACTTAAGCTACCTACTAGGTAGAATCCGGTATGTCTTAATAAACTCCTCCAATTGCTCATCCACAAACGGCACGGCACTTGAGACCAAGTGCAACAATCCATCCATTCACACCCACCACCCATACCTACCTGACCTGTGGGTCCTACCTTATTGCACCCAGAGGTACCTACGGACTACTGCCGGCACTAATTCGACGACAGCTGACGACCTTGTTACCTAGGTAGTACCTAGTATCTAGCGGGAAGGGATTATAAGGGCCGAGAACACACCATCCAATCCTACGTAAGTACCTCTGGCCCATGGGAGAGGATTTGCAATACATACGTACCTAGGTAGGTAGTCCGTAGTGGGGCAGCCTTTTCAGCACATCTTGCTCTTCCGTAAGAGGAGGTTTGTTTCGGTAGGTTAGGTACCTACCTAGGCGTAGCCAAAGACCACAGTTCGGTCCACTCGCAGGAGGGTTGAGCCGATAGAAACATTCTCGACTTATGAATACCAACCACGCCTGCTTAAGCAATTGGATGGTGGTCGAAGTGCAAGCGAGTACTCTTTTTCGGTATGGGGGGAGCAAGTGACCGAATTGTAGGTACCATAGGTCCCGTAGGTAGGTAGGTAGGTAGGTAGGTACGGATCCGTAGTCTTCGAGCACTTGAGGAGATACGAAGCTTCACGATAACTCCGATGTTACTACCCTACTGTTCACTACGGTAGACTTCGGCACACAGTGAGGGGCAATGCTGCTTGCATTGGGGAAATAGGTAATTCGACATAGGTACTGCATAGTAAACTACACTACCTACTTATACCTATACTATGCCACCTAGGTAGGTAGGTTTTACAGCCAAGACTACGAAGTCAATTTAGGAATGGCTATTTTGGGGACGATAGTTCCGTATTCCAACTTCGAGGAATACTCCTATTACCTACCTAGGTACTTTTTCAAGTTGTGGACCCTCTCTTCTGGTTAGATTTGGCTTTACCTACTTCGTAACCGTGTATAAGCTAGGTATTACGGGGGCTGTTTTCCCAACTAGATAGGTATAAGAATACTTAGTGGAGGTATGTGCGGTGACTAAGCATAAATCATCATACCTACTAGTATTCTGATTCCTTAGGTATTATTGAGGAATATTCATTCTTAAGTATCACCCAAATAAATCTGATCGGAAAGTTTCGCTTAAGTAGTTCTACCTTATTCCTATTGCGCGACTTATTCTTTTATTTCCTTATTCCTGTATCGAGTCCTCACCGTACCTACCTACACTATTCTCCGAGACTACTACCTACCTACATTCTTAGACATACCTTACCGGTAGCTTTTAGCATCCGGCTCGGATCTTGCCAACTACTACTCACCTCCACTGCCTACACTAGACTAGATAGGTACCTAAGGTATATATATACGAATACCTAGTAGGTAGGTAGATCGGGATTCAAGCACAGCTGGGTACCTAATATCCGCCGGCAACTCTCTAGCTTCGCATTGGCAAGGCCGCCCATCTTCTCCACCGGTTCATCGGTGGGGACTGAGCTTATCGTGTCAATGCACACTTGATTGTCATGTGCGTACCTACTTTCGTAGGCAGGTAGGTAGGTATTTACCCTATCTATCTAACTCTGTGGGGGTCCATTTTTCACGACTTCATCATGGGGTTGGGTATGTGTTAAGGCGGTAGGCTAGGTTCTGTAAGTAGAAGGGAAGGGAAGGGAAGGGGAAGGGCGTCAGTCAGCTCATTGGCATACGTACTGCGGTACGTGGCTTTGTCCATGTTCATGTTCAGGTAGGTAGTTGTTAGTTGTTAAACTAGTGTGCTACTCCGGAGTCCGGGGACAACAGAGGTAACTAGTGCCCATAGTAATACCATTGCTTTCTTCTTCGCTGAGCACTGCCCAGCGGTACCTATACCCTACTGGGTCTAATCATGCTGTCAAACCCATGGTTGAGAGGCAGCTTTATGCATTCATACGAAGTGCATGCCTAGGACATAAACTTACTGGGTATACCATAGGTAGTAGGTAGATTGGGCAGATGACAGCTAGTAACGGATTGATTGATCACAAGGTTCCATGCACATAGCCTAGATTCCTATCCTATGAAAAACTTCGAACCCGAGGCGCATATAGGTCGCTGCCGACTATGTATGGAATATGTCTCAAGGTGTACCTACACTGCATGGCATACACTACATAAGAGTAGTGCTTAGTATACCTACCCGGGACATACCTACCTTATAGCTAGCGTCCATACATAATGGGCGTCCCAAGGACCTGATTGGAATGGTACGGGCCCGATGTCGAAAAGCCACAAGATCAAAAAAACATTAACCACCTGCTCTAATGGTCCATAGCAGAACGACTTGTTTTCGTTCCCCGTCTCTGCTGGAGCGAGATCGCTCTTCCTGACGCCTCTTCTCTCATCGGGTTCTTTTCGCCCAGCCTAGGTAAGTAGGTAAGGCAGGTGAGCAGTCATGCCCAGTCGGCCATCCCAGGTGCGAGATAAGGGAGATTCGCTGGCGGAAACGCAGCCCCCGGTCCCTACGTCAACACAGCTGACGCCGCTTACCTCCTCATGGCAGAAAGCTGGGGAAGAGGAAGATCAGTGGAAAGGAAAGCTGGGGAGCAGATAAGAGAATTGAAGCTAGCCGCGCTGATCGGGACTCTTTCGGGGGTGGGAGACCTTTATGAGAAGATGCTAGACCTACCTACCTATAGTATTGCCCGCATGTACAAACCATGCAGTGATACGCACCTAAAAAAAATTCGACCAAAGCGAATAAACGCCGGTTCCTCATTTCCAGACCTGCAAAACCTATCTATTACGGCCATAAGTACACTATGCGTTGCCAGGGCCCAGCCAGGTAGGTATATCATGGCCGCGATCCCCCCCCCTCCTCCCCCTTGATGTTGAGGGAGGTTCCCGAGTTTTGGTTTCGGTTACGCACCGGATAACACTATTTGCCCACGTTATAACGCCAAGTGAACCCCCATACGGCATTCGCTAAGGAGACTCAACGCGAGGTTAGAGTTTCGGGATCGAAGTTACCTGCTGCTATAAGACTGCCCTAGCCCGTCTACAACTTACCTAGGCCACTAAAAACTCACTGCTGTCTCTGGCGGTGACCGAGGAGCTTCAAATGATGACGGGCCAAGCTGCTGGTAGCCCGGATGGGAGTGGGAACGCGAGTTGTGAGAATGTTGTTGACACGCCACGAGTACTGTTGAAGGGCGATGTGCCAAGTAGTAGCACCGACTTGTCGGAAGACGAAGCAGCCCTCGCTGCGCTAGGTTACAAGCAAGAGTTCAAGCGCGAGTTCTCAGTATGGACGTCGTTCGCAGTTAGCTTCGCCGTCATGGGATTACTGCCTAGTATAGCCACCACCATGTGGTATGGTATTGCCTACGGTACGTATTCATATCGAGAAACCGGCTTCAGGAGAACGACAGTTGCTGATTCAAGACTTATGTAGCGGGGGCGGCTGCTAATACCTGGGGATGGCTGGTCTCCGTGTTATTTATCATGTGTGTAAGTTGCAGCATGTCGAACCTCAAGCTCGTTTCATCGGCTTATGTTTCATATCCCACCAGATTGCAGCATCCATGGCCGAATTATCAAGTAGCATGCCGACCTCCGGCGGACTCTATTACGCAGCCGCCGTTCTCGCGGGTCCCAAATACGGGCCTGCAGCCGCTTGGATCACGGGTTGGTCGAACTGGTTCGTCCAAGTTACCGGAAGCCCTAGCATCGACTGGGGATGTGGTGAGTGAGGACCGTTCTATCTCTGAAAAATTCTTTGTTGACGACTTTTGAAAGCCTCGATGATACTGGCTTCAGCAAGCATCTACAACCCCGGTTACGTTCCCACAAACTACCAGACTTTTCTACTCAGTTCCGTCATCATGATCATCCACGCCGTAATCAGCAGCATGCCAACGTTGTGGCTCGCGCGTTTCAACGCCGTCGGCACTATCATTAATATCGCCGCGCTGGTCGTCACGATTATTGTTATCCCAACGATGAAAACTGTGCCATTTCAGCCCAGTAGCGTAGCGTGGGGCATTCAAAACTTCACGGACTGGCCGGATGGAGTCTCGATGTTGATGTCTTTCTTAGCGATTTGCTGGACGATGAGCGGATATGACGCGCCATTCCACCTCGCCGAAGAGTGCTCGAATGCCGCGGTTGCTTCTCCGCGGGCAATTGTCATGACGGCCGCCTCAGGTTCTGTTTTCGGTTTCGTCCTGAACACCTTGATCGCATATACCATCACCGACATCGACGCCGTGATGAACACAGAGCTTGGACAACCTTGGGCTGCCTACTTGATTCAGATACTGCCGAAACCGGTCGCGCTCGCTGTGCTTATTCTAACCATCATCTGCGCCTTCTCTATGGGCCAAGGGTCGATGGTGGCAGCCTCACGAGTCTGTTTCGCGTACGCCCGGGACGACTGCTTCGGCGTCTTGAGCGAACCATTAAAGCGTGTAAACCGATACACATTGACGCCGGTGAACGCCGTGTGGTTCAACGCGACCGTGGGAATTCTAATGCTGCTGTTGATCTTCGGCGGCAGCGCGATCGATGCTATCTTCAGTATCGGCGCGATTGCCGCCTTCGTTGCCTTCATTATCCCTATCTTCATCAAAATCGTGTTCGTGCGAAATAACTTCCGGAAAGGCCCATGGCATCTCGGTCGGCTCAGTATGCCCATTGGCGCTCTTGGCTGCGCTTTCGTCCTCGTCATATTGCCGTTCTTCAACTTCCCCGCTACTCGCGGTTCAAATCTTACACTCGAGAACATGAATTGGACGATTTTGGTCTATGTAAGTTCCGCCGGCCAGCTTCCAGTATCATGTTCCGGAGTTGCTCTCCTCTAATATATATGAACTGGTCTTCATGTTGATTGCTAATATGCTGGGATCAGGGTGCGCCAACAATATTCGTCCTAGTGTGGTTTGCCGTCGACGCGCACAAGTGGTTCAAGGGTCCTAAGATCAATATTGAGGTGAGTGACGATACCTAGAATAACGACGTTTCATGTGACGAAAAGCTGCTAACGCACCATGCTAGCATCGCATGCTCTATCAGCACGCGAAAGTCGTCGAAAATGCCGTTATTTCGCAGGCTTCCAGGAAGGATGGCGACATAGAAAACGGCTCTATGAGCCCTAATATAAGTATATGAGGTAGAAATATCTCCCAAATTGGGCCATAAACAATAATGGTTGGGAGAATATAATTGGCATATATGCCGCCATAAGGTCGGGCGTTCGATTTTCTGATATTAGTGCCTGAACATTTAGCTGGAACAAGTGCACAATTAGAAGTTGGTTCTCTCTCATGGAAATCAAGAGAGAATTGGACCCTAAACTAGAGCAGGGGCGGCCTTCTCTCACTCCTGCTGCAAACAATTTGCGACGGTCCCACGGATTGTCGCTGCTGAGTACGATCAGTAATGGTAATTGGGAGGGAATCTTCAGCATATACACTGAACAATAACTTCGAAGCATTACAATGCTCGTCGCATCTGAAGGGTCATAGAGCAGTAAACCAAGGCGCTATACACAAACGCCCGTGTTCTCCAGTCGGAGTGAACATGCACAAAGACGCGGCAACTGAGATTACAGTACATCGCACTCACAAGACGGAGCAGCGCATGGCATGAGACGTAAGATCGAAATATTTGAAAACGGCCTACAAGCCAAGCTACCTAGTAAAATGTCAATATCATATCGTTATATCAGAATTGAGTTAATGGACCGCCCCGGTATTGCAGGTCTGGCGGTTGCAAGCCCTTGTTCGACAATCTTTCTCGTCACACCATACATGTCTGACATCCCCCACATCAAGAAAACAGGCGAAAAGTTACGCATCTCCAATTTGCAGTATGAAAGAGGGGATAGGTGCCCGTGTCTAAGTAGAAAGAAAGGTTTGGCGAAGCGCCTCGTCAAAGACAAAGACTACTTATCTTCTCACTCCTTCGGCCAGCCTGCTTCTACTGGTGCTTCCCGAGCTCGGAGGATGCAGCAATTCGAGATTTAGAGCCGTGACTCCAGATAAGTGCCCGTTTCGTTTACGAGATTGTTGGCCTAGGTCTCTATTCCGCAGAAGGATTCAAAGACGAGGAAGACAGGAGTCACAGGACTGAGGAAACACAACGGCGCTGCCGCCCGGGGGGGGGGTTTGCGAAGGGTGGGTCCTGTAGCGTCTTCCGGGGAAATTATAGATAAGATAAGAGAGCGAATACTTAAGTAGCTTCCCGCCTGGTTGGTAACTCCATACCTACTTATATAAGTCACAAGACCGATCCCCTTATTTTCTCTTCATCTACGTCCGTACCTCCAAGTGCAAACACCGCTTTGCTGTCGCATAATGTGCCCATGATAGGTAGCCCGGTGGCCTTGGACTTTGCCGCTAACACTTCGATGATATGACCATGCCGAAGAACGCTCGAGACCGTTGCGAGCGGTTGGGTTGGTGAGGGGTTTCACCCATGATACCCTATCCGTGGTGCACATGCAATCATCGGGGGTACATCGTGTATTTCGTAGTCGATTAGGTACATACGTATAGGTGAAGTGTAAATCAAGAAGAGCATGCATACCTGCCCACCTAGAGATACTACGGCACTATCCAACGGCGCCAGTACAGATACTACCGTTGTCGTAACCCGGATTGACTGCCCTGGATGAAGGTGCCGAGGAGATGCTCGGCGGCTATGAGCGTCAAGATCGATAGGCGTGACTAGAAACACATTACGATTAGTGGCTTGGCAAGAATTAAGGACTGGCAAGAATTAAGGACTGGCAAGAATTAAGGACTGGCAAGAAACGAGTCGGCTCGTCTGGATAGGTAGGTACATAGATGCTTCCCTCACGTCAAATATAACCTACCTTCACCAAGCACTCTTGGTCTGCGCCGTGTCCGGCTTGGCGGCTTTCGTCCCGGCTATGAGACCACACCGGCCGGCAACACTTCCTGATTGTACGCATCCATACAGCGGGAGGCCTACTTCTCTTCGTACAGCGCCGAGTTCCACTGGTATACCTATCAGGCCTTTCACGTCTCGATGCTTAAAGTCTTAAGAAGCATCCGATAGGACAAGATACATCGGATGAATACCTTGACAAGGCAACTTCAAGAAGCTTTGTCATCAGCATAGGTATGAGCGACCAGATCGAGCACTGAGTTGCCTCCACGGCCGGGAGAAGTTATTCATGTTGGGACTCGGTCCCTTGGAGCTTCGGTCTGAGCCCTCACTCACAGCTGTTATAGGGGCTGACTTCTATATCCATTGCAGAACGCCGAGAGATATGCGCTCAACTCAAAAATGCTATCCCTGAGCACTCAGTAGCAGATAAGAGCATGAAGAGCAATGCTGGAGAGCCGACAAGGCTTTTGAGGCTCACATGCTAACGGCAAGGCGGCTGTCAATCCAAGACTGCATTGAGGAGCCAGAGCTAACAGAAGTCATTGGCAAATCAGACAGCAGGGCCTTTTTTTCATCCTCACTGATGTCAGCAGCAGCAGGAGATGGCAAGCCGGTGAGGCAAACAATAAGCCCATCAATTGACTCACGCACAGAAAACAGATTCCCATCATTCGTCCTCACAGTCGTGCTGTATATCATTGTAGCCTTGCAGGTAGATTGCATCATCTGAATAGTCGGTCAGAGAGCGACGTTGTAACGAAATATGTATTCCCTGTATGTCTACATGACACATGTGAGTTAGATGGAAGGGTTGATTACCAAGTTCGACGCGCGGATCGACGCGACCCATCCAAGCTTGCCTACTAGGTATCTTATAAGTTATAGGCGGCCAAGTCGTCATTTCGGCCTTACTTATCCCGAGAAAATATGAGCAGTCATTTCAGGGGTTGCCGACTACCTAGTGCTCCTGCTAGTGTAAGTTCTTGGTTATGCAGCGACTTACATGTAGCCGTATTTTATTCTCCCCGTGTGCGAGGATTCGGGGGGGGGGGGGGGGGGGGTCTGGAGCGATAGGAGGCCGCATTTTCAGCCGCATCATTGCGCATTGAAACCCTTCCTTCTTTATGTACCTAGTAGACTGTACGTCCGTAGACATATGACTCTTCACGAATTATGCAGGTCTTACGTTGGGCGACGCTGGAGATGACGTACACGCCTTATAATAACTATGCGAATAAGTCTGCAAATGTAACCGACCAACCTGCGGGTTCAAGGATTGATTGATTGATTGATTGATTATTTTAACGTCTATGGGCGTGGCCGGCCTCCCAAGGGGCATTAGACGTGGCCTGCTGCTTGTCTAGTTACAGAAGCCAGTTTCCTGCTTGGATGCTATTTTTACTTTCCTGGCAGTTGCCTCCTCCTTGCAGGGCATCCTGCTGTAGTTGTCTGTTTCCTGCCTTCGCAGGGATGGCTCAGTGCCTGTTTTTCCAATCTGTGTGGTTTAGTCTCCCTGCGGGTTCAAGGAACGCGTACGAAAAGTGAGATCTTAGAACGCATACGATGTGCAATATCATCGTGCGCCTGAATATACGAACTGCGCGCGCGGTGTCGAAATGCCTGAAGACTCCCTAAACAAAACCTCACAGCCGACGTCCTTCGGAGCGCAAAAGCTATGTACTAGTAGCTACAACATGCAACAACACAGTCGAGCTGAGCGCAAAGACTGGGCGAAAATTGCTGGGAGGCAGCAAGACCTGACTAAGCTTAACGAAACGGTGCCAAATCCTCACAACAAAAGCAGAAGCGTCGTGTACAGGAATATGAAAAAGCAAAAAAAAAAAAAAGTTCCATTCGAAACGATGTTTTTCTTTCCCTTTAACCGGTGGGATAATTGCCTGGCTTATAAGCAGATGCAACCCATATTGAACGAGCGCGCATATGTGCCACGCACACTTATATCTCCATTGGACAATGAGAAGAGTGTTGCTATGCCCTCGTGACATTCTTCATTGGGCTGTACGGTACACCGCCTAATACCCGTGAGAGCGAACGGGTGCAGCTGCCATTTAAGGCGACCATACGCATTGTAGCGTTGCGGCCGCGGCCCGAAGGAGAGGCAACGGTAATTGACCTCCTTGGTCTGTGAGAGAGTTCGAATACTCATGCGGCTGTCTGGCCCTGAACGCGTGACGGAGGGGGGAAACAAGTACACCAATCTAGTTCCCAAATGCGTACGACGGCCGATACAGGGTGAACGTGCTACAAGGATGGTTGCCCCGACGGCGCGTATCACTAGATGACCACCCGGATGTGCACCAACTGGCGTCAGAAAGCAGCATGAAATTATCCTACCTACCTATAGTTACTAGTTAGTCGTCGCTATTGATTCGTGCTCCCCTAGGATTTATAAGCATAAATCGACCTGGACCCAGCGACCCGGGTGTCGGTGTGAACTATACAATGTGGCTTCGACGTTGCTGCTCCCTTGTATGACACACCAAGAGAACTTTCGTTCTGATCAATGATACGATAGATACTGACAGGAAGACGGCTCGACAATGACTCACGATCGCTTGAGATAGTAGAGAATGATACCTAATATATCTGTAAACACCCGCTGCTAGCACGACAAGGCCTACGAATTTGACGTATGAGGCTTCCGGTATATAGCAACTCCAACCCAACCCTTGGATACAAGTAGTGTAATGCCTACCTGTCCTGCCATACTCGCATGCACCAGTGATCATGTCAACGCAAATTTCCAGTATATCGAGAATCTTGGCTTTCACCGAAAACTAAGGCGGCGACAGAGCCTCATTCGCACCGGTATGGGTCGAAGGTACGTAGCTACTCAGCCATCACACCGGCAGGATGCCATTTCTCGGATTTCGAACAGGTACCGTCACAAGTCCAATGATTCAGGCTTTACCATGCGGATTGGTTTGATTTAAATAAGCTTGGGCATCGATCGATCGACACTATCGGTTGAATTGTGTCTCAGCCACTCATCTCGTTGCAGGTTCTGCCGAAAATACACTACCCCGGTTGTATAATGCAACACAGTGATGTCCCCTGTTAACGCGATGAATCCGTGCCGCCAGTATCGTCGCGCTGAGAGGCACATTGCGCCAACGGGGAAGCTTTTGCCCGCAACACAACGGTTGGTTCCAGGAAAAGCGTAGCTTTCAGAGGGCGAATTGGGCGAATTGGTGTTGCGTTAACAGGGATTGTCACTGTATAACATTATGATCATTGGTTAGAGTTGTGGTTGGAGATGCAGTGATAGTGGTAGTGGTGAAGGTGAAGAGCAAATGAGTCCTTATCTTCTGAGTGCTTGCAGGAGTAGGTTAAGGGTCGCATTGGTTTCTACATCGGCACCATTTTCCTGGTATGTAAACCTACGATATGATGGATGCTACACTCGCCCCGATGATCAGTGACATGGTAAATTGACAAATACAGTCTGCTACAGATTGCTGTACGTGCTATGTCAACTTAGAATCATGGTTGAGGGAGTCAGGATGTACACTCACAGCATGTTCTCCACGTGGGAAATCTCGTTCATGTCTATATTGAGGTTGTCCCGACTTGCTTCTGTGAATGAACCGGGTGCATCGCAAACAGAGGTCACACAGACTCGAGTGAAGGCTGATCCAGCCTTTGGACACCACGAACAACGTTAATTCATCTCAGACAGACGCTCTCGATACCGGCTTGCTTGACGCGTACTCTCTCGGCAGCTCATGTCCACGGAAAGCCATCGTTGCTTTTCTAGTGTTCCAGACCTCCATGTCGCATTCTTGTTGCACTCGAGATGCTGACTTCTCTTTCTGCTTTAGGTCGGCGTCGTTCCGTCGTCTTCGTGCCCAACATGGTGCTCATGCTTTCTTCAATTTTGGTAAGCCGTTCCTTGTTCCTTTCTCACCGCCGCAGTGCGCCGATAACATTGAGCGTACCTGATGGCGTCGTGTCCCTGCATGATTTCGTAGCAGGGATTCGTTATACGTAGCGTTGTAACCCCCTCTATCTCCAAGAATGTCAGAGTTGTTTAGGCTCCTAGCCACAGCAGCACTCTATTTGCCAGTACTTTTCACTCACGGGGGCAAAGAGAACCCCGCTCCCCAAAGAACTTCAAACCTCCCACTAGCGCAATAGGGAAAAATAAGAGCACAGCCTGACTCTATCGACGGTCTTCTCGATACGGCAACAGTTACCACAATTCACCGAGTGGGTCCCTCAGCGACCGATCATGTCTTATGGCAACAAGTTCGTGTGTAGCTGCACGCACAGAAGGCGGGCCGTCATGTCTGCCTGGGCACTGTAACCTCGGTAGCCTAAGACAAGGTAGTTGAGGGTCAAACTATTTGTAAGCAGAACACCTTCGCCTCCGCGAATATACCACTGCCACCCGTAGGATTTCTGAATAACCATTGACTGATGAGGTGTTGACCACGCTGGTCAGGCAACAGTCAATAGCGTGAAACGGATGGGCACGGGCACACATCGATGGTTGCACAGAATTCGCACAACGGTCGGCCATATCAACCAACTATGGAGGCTATGACCCTATTCCGCATATACATTGAGCCTCCTCCTCTGTTCTTCTTCACAAGTTTGTTTGCCAACAAGCTTGAGACACAACGGCGACGACTATAGGTTTACCATAACCAATCATCTGCCCTGTAAACTCGATAAGCCTTTCGAAGATGCGTCATCATCACTCTCACCGTCGCGCGCGTCATCGCTCACGTCATTGCTCCCATGTAAGCAGCAACGAAGACATATTTGCAGCAAGCGGAGGGGCAGTATCGTCCAATCATAACACCCACAATCATGTTCCATCATGGCAGAGTGTTCCAAGGGCCTGGGAACTCATGGGCGTTCAGGTCTTCGATGACCTACTTTCGGCGGATCGTAACTGCGTCTCCCAAGACCAGGCGCTGCTTAGGTCTACAGTTCAGGGCAGCGGAGCTGCCGATAGCAGTCTCGATGGTAACCATCGCTACTCTCTCATGTAGGTGATTGCCCTATGTTCAAATAGACCTCTCGAGACTAATAACGCTCGCATTGCTTTCAGGCCGCCTGAACTTGATGGTGTTGCGGCCTCATACGTGGGCACCCGAGGGCTGGTATGGCAGACGTCGCTAACGGCCGGTTACCATCTTACCCCAGATGAACAGCATCAAATCTCAGCGTCAAGTACCCCCTCCTCGCCGACAATTGGAGACTCGACAACCTTTTCCAGAGGCACTCATAGTCAGTTGGATTCAAGTTCATACTGGGGATACCACTCACCCCAGGCCTGGACCCATCAAGCGCCTCGAGACTGGGCAGAAGTGAACCGAGGTTGGAACCGAAGGTCTCAGCATTTCTCCGTGCAAGTTTTTCAAGGCTCAGATGAGTATGTTCTTCACTGAATATTAGCAAGCAACTATGCTAACGTGGGGAAGCGGACATTTCAACCCAGGTCAATGCGACAATACCGCTGCGCGCATCTCGACGGGTCAGGCTGGAATTTTGGAAGAGCTTGACAGTAACGGCTCTAGCGATGGCGAGCACATGGCAGTTCGAAACCAATATGTTCGCAATTGTATGAATGATGAAGACCCCTGGTCGCCACAGCGCCCTCGCCAAACGCCCAGAGGCCACCACCCGTATTAAGTGACGACAACGTGGGAGTGTACAGCTACTCGGCCGTGCGGCATTATATACCCATACACATTGCTATTCCTCCCTGGACACTTGACCTTTTGGGTCGTGATACGGTATGATACCGGCTGATTGGCGATGAAACCTTATAGATTTGAAAACGTGGATTGGAGCTGATACGATAGCGCATTATATAGCCTTGATATGTCGAAAGACCCGGCTTGTGAGAGTCAGGGGTCCCTCAATGACATGGTCATCATATGTAGTGCCAATTATACTTCACACGAACAAGACTACACGTGAGGCCCAATTGCCCCCTTACGTCTTAATATATACTCCCTAAAACTTGGTCAGTGCTGTGCAAAACTTTCAGGGCGGTATTGAGACGTTTGTTCGATGACTACGTTGGTGTGCGAGGTCGGTGTACTAGGTACCTCAGCCACCTCGCCACCTGGGCCACCGTAGAATTCTCTACACTTACGTCTGCCTGACAAATCCGGCAAATCAAAAGGCAATGCTGGTGTGGCAATAAGCAGTCCCCTGTTCGGTCATTCCTCGCGGTTACAATGAATCTATTCCGTAGGGTTTCCCTTGATGTAACTCTTCTATCCACTTGTCGACACAGCCATGCAGGATTATCAGAAAGCTGGTAAAATCTCTCAAGTCGTGGTGATCGGCATTTAAGACCTCTAATAGCGAAAAAGATTCATGCGAATACTCAAGGCGGACCGCTGATAGGCGCGGAGGATGGCGAAGTAGCTGCTACCTTGCCCCTCGACTACCATCATTCAGTACCAAGACAGAAGAGGTTCATAGCATGGTTACAAGCACCACATCGGTGATCTCCGAATGGTACGACACCTACCAACGGGAATAAAATTCGAATTTGAACTGCTGGACCTTCTGAATATGTGCTCTCTGGGCTGTCTGAACAGCGCGAGGGCTCATAGGGTTTCCCGAAAATGGAATTCCGACGGCGGTCGTTCGAATTTCGGTGCTACTTTGCATGGTGACCCCTTCGCATCCTAATCCCACGAGCTGCGCAACCGGCTTCAAAACCGCTAATGCATTACGTGGCGGATCGCGACACAGTCGAGATCGGAGGTCTGATTCCTAAGTACCATATAACGGGACTCAAGGACTTCAAATGATTCAAATGATTCAAATGACTAGGTAGGTACACGGTCGTGTATGACCGAGCTTAGGGCATAATAATCGCGGGTTGAAGACTGGGCGTCGATGAGTATACTTGCTCGAGTGAAAGTAAATACTATCTGGAAGGCAACGGGACGAAATGTAACAGGGACCTTGGTAACGGACTCAGTCGGTTCATGTTGAAAATACAGTCGAGGCAGTACTTTTATGTAGTGTGAACAGGTCGGCAAATTAGAGACGTTGCGTGTACGGACCAAGTGCACTATATTTAGGTGCCTTTCCTCGAGTACATACTTCATAATTAGATAATAGCCAGGTATTGCATAAGCCATAAATATACATTAATTCTGTATTTTAATGAGAGGGTCCCAATAGGTACATTTCCCAGCCTGGCTTGGGCAGGTACCCATCAACTTTCCAGCATCAAAACGCGTTACGTTATTTCTTTGCCAAGGATATATTGCTACGACGTATTATTATTATGGCCTTGAAAAGAACAGCAGATAGCGAGATCGAGCTGAAACTCTCTAAGAATAAACGTCATAGGGTGGGTCGAACAGACTTAGCATCAAGTCAGCGCGGCGCGTTTGGTGACTTGGGCAATGCGACAACCGCACCCACTGGCGACAGTGATCTGGACTGCGAGGATGACTCTGAAGCTCTGACATATCTGAGATCTGTCAGGTAATACATGTTCCCAAATTCACACCTGATTTTCAAGTTTCGATCCTCGAAGCTAAATACAATTCCCCAGCTACGGCAGATCGAGGCGTTCTTTAAGCTGATGTGGTAAGTACAGAATACAAGCCTCCACAATACCGCACGTACTCGCTGCAAAGAAAGCTGGACCTAGTCTTCCTCCTCATGCCACTTCTCTCCCTGGTCGCTCTGAAGAAAGGATAGAGGATGAAGATGGCGAAGAGGGAGACATTGAGAGGACCATCTATGAGGATGGCGTGGGCGACTTCCGTGGATACTATGAAGATGGCGCATACGTAGCATATCCAGAAGATTACTGGAAAGAAGGCGATGAAGATGATGAATTATATGACGAAGACTACGAAGAAGGCGAACAGATCGACACTGAGTTAGAGGACGCCAACGAATCTGACGCATCCAAGTCCGCCGAGAGTCGACCGCATAACAGCAGCGCTGAAGAGATTAAAGATGCTTATTTCGCCTCGATCATGGAGCGATTCCTCGCGTTCCGCAAAATACTTCAGACTACTCCACCAAGCGACGTTATCCGTGCTCTGCCCGCAACGAATCCAACCGAGGTAGAAGAATGGACACGCGGTGCTGCCACGTTTCAGCAGTGGGGGGCTCGTTTGAGAGGGACGGATCCCCTCCCGGCACAGATTGCCGCCATGCACAAAGATGGTGTCTTTCGCCTGCTACGCGTCATCCTCGCTTCTCATTTTCTCCGCAAGAAAACGAAAATACATGAACGCACTAGTCGCTGGATCTGGGCATTGCTCGCACGATTACCAGACCATGGCGAGCTTGACTACATGGAGGTGGGGTGCATTCGTGAGCTGGGAAAGAGAGCTGTTCTCCTAATGGTCAGCTTAGCGGAACTTGAACTGCTTAGGGAGCACTTTGAGGTTGCCGGTAGCAGCCCCGAAGACCAAGATGAGTACGAGGTCGGTGTTGATGTTGATGAGTATTATGAAGACGATTACAGTCAGGATGACGATCGCATCGATGCCGCCGATACGCCTATCCCTGAGATTACTTCAACATACATCACCGAACCCGTTACAAATGATAATGCCAATCAGCTGTCCCCTGACTTCGATGAAGCGCATCATGAAGCTAGCAATGAGCCCTCCCATAAACAAGGCTCAGACAAAGCCTCAGACATCGAAATGCAACTGTCCTCCGATTTAGAGGACGGAGAAGTAGCAGACGTACCTCCTTCATCACCACATTCAGATCCAATCGCTCATATTGAGATGGCAAAGGCGCGACTCCTTACACAACTCAATAACCACGCCCTGGATGAGGGTGAAGTTGACGACTATGAAGGTCCTACCTCCGCAACACCTCTCGCCCAGCTTGCATACCCTGCTCCGTCAGATATAGCGTCAAAGCCTACAGCCGCGAGCACAGTCGAGCAGGAGCAAGACATGGGTCAAAGCGAAAGAGGCACAGACGATGAGCGCAACGAATACCTAGATCGCGCCAAAGTCAACGAGCGCGCCACGCTCAACATGATTCTCACCGTGGCCGGCGAATTCTACGGGCAGCGCGATTTACTCGAGTTTCGGGATCCGTTTGGCGGCCTCCAGTTCGAGTAAGAGTAAGAGGGTGCGCACGCACGACTTCTTCCCCATCAGCTTGTCAATATTGAGAAATTTTCATGTAGTTTGTATGGCTTGCGGTGAGTTTTCATGCAGAGATTCATTGCCGACGGCTCGGTTTGATTCATGAGTATTATGCATTGTATCGTCATCCCCCCGATGAGCTGAATAGCACACCCGAGGTAGGAAGCGTAATAGATCTCGTTTCTAGATAACCACGTCGCATTGTAAGTATCGTACTGTAATAGAATGATATCACTACTTAAGAAGAAGAGCCGTTACATGATAATGGGTTGTTGTTTGTATACACGTTGTTAGGGACTAAGTGCCATAACGTTCCTCATGAGGCGCTACACCCCTACTCCCACAACGCAGCGACAGTCCCCTTGCCGTGCAACGATTGGCGCGCCGAATAGTACCTAAGCAAGGTAGGTAGGTACCTAGGTAGGTACAAGTAGGGTAGGCATTCTGATCCAGACAAGTGTGCCCAGCGTGAAATTGATTCCGAACTCCCCGAACGCCCGCCTATGCAAACCCGCTGGAAACATCACGTCCTCATATAATATCATGATAGTGACAGACTAAGCCCCGACCCTAGGATATTTCATACCCTTGATATCCTAACCCCTCCCACGCCTTCGTGTTATTTCATAGTTTCCGCCCATAAACAGATACGGTATCTGATCATTTCTTCAAAGTCTCCTCTCCGGGTGTGGGAGACTAGGCATCGTTCATATCGACTTCCCAGACACCTCGGTCCAGAAACTCCGCCTCCTCAAAATCACTGTCGACGATCATGACGTTCTCCTGGCCCGCATCGGACATTTCCGCGGCCTGTCCCACGGCCTTACCCCGCGATCTCCGAGAGCGTGGCACCGCCATAACTCGACCGTTATTGTCCCAGTCCACAGGCAGGAGGCTGCGCGGGCTGACGCTGATATCGTGATTGTAGCCCCATATGTCCAGATGTCTCGGTTTTTCATCTTCGTCATCCTCGACAAAGAATCGCTTCCGTGTCTGCGCGCCTGTGATGGAAAGCGCGGACGTTGCGGAAGAAGAGATTGAATCGACGGAGTCCTGACTAGTCGTCAGTCCCGGCATGTTGTCGTATATGTTATTTCCGCCGAAGCCCGGGACCGGCTGGTACGCCGACGCCGTCGGGGCACCGCCTATATGTACGCTGGGCGTGGATGGCGCAAGGCCGTGGTTTTCTGGCTGCGAGGCTAGACCTCCGACCTTGTGAATCCCGCAGAAGGGGAGCAGTTCCCGTGGCGCGGAGAATGCATTTGCGCGGGACCGCTGCCCCTCCCCGGCGGATTTAATGTTGCGGTCTTTGTCGCATTCGTCCCACAATGCGAAGACACTGTAGCTTCCGGTCTTGTATCCTTCTGGTACGGATTTCCGGACACGCATACCTACCGAAAGCAGATTTGCTTGCACGGATGCGGGGAGATATGGCTGACCGTCAGACTGTTGTCTTGACGATGGGATAGAGGATGTGTTATTGTTGATGTTTGTTGTAGGAGAGGCGGGCGTATTCGCAGAGGTGTTGAAGAATGAGGTAATCTGGCGTTGTGCTGGGTCGCTGGCAGCGCCAGCAAATTGTCGCTTTGTTCGAGGGGCCGACATGGGGACGGTAGATTGATGCGGTGAAAGTCTGGACGAATAGTAGAATTTTGTTTTTGGATAGGTTTGGCACGGTCTAGCGATAGCAAGGTGGTGTTGTCCCCCTCAAGATGCAGCAGCGGATGGAGATGATGTCGCTGGAATTGAATGGCTAGGGAAAGCTTGGCAATAAGCACGGGATACCAGCGGCACTAGTGTTCCAAGCCAGCACACCGACACTGCCACTTTGATATCCCACCGAGAAGCAGCCAAATGGAGGATGCCAGATGGAAGTTAATTACTGGGGGGAGCGGGTGGGGTGCAGGTGGTTGACGAAATGCCCCGGGGTTCAGGCCACCAATTGACAGGGGAGTAGTCCGTACGGATCCGTAGGTTCTCACGCGTTAGCCCGACGTGTTTTAACGCGTAGAATGGTAGAGGTACGTACCTGTATTTTTGCACTGGGATTACGTAAGGTGTTCTGAACCCCAGGTAGGTTCCTACACAGGTACCTACTACGGGTCTACAGGTGTGTCTCAGGGTGGTGGACTCAGAATGGCTAGCGCCGCTGGTTTGCATGTGTTGTTGGGTGTTTTTTTGCCTACAGCTTGCATTAAAGATCTGGCCAATCAAAAATTAGGTTATTTGTTATTTTCTTCTGTTTGGTTAGCGCACATACTGAGTACGGACAGGTCGGCACCATAGGTAGGTACCTCTACGCAGTGAAGTGAAGTGAACCACAATAAATATCAAACTTCGAGTCTATACGTCCGTAGTAGGAGGTAAGTAGTAGGTAGTTTTAGGTCGGTACACGAGATTTTAGTCTTTCACGTTTAATCCTATCCACGATAAAGATTATCGATGACGATGGATGATCATGTGACAGTAGTAATAGCCGAGGATCTTCCGCTCAAACCTCATGGGACGTCTGGAGCCTAGGTATGCTGATATTGAGGTTATGTATGTATAGTTTGTAGAACGGCGACCGGTAGGCTGTACAAGCTCATGATGAAAACGAAGAATCGCAACGCAAACTGTCAAGAGGAGAGGCTTCTTCCTACTTGAGACCAGGTTCGTAGAAGTAGGCATGAAAAGAACTTCGCAAATGTGTTGTCCTACAATTATGAGTTGATTCGCTGGGAGAGGGCTTACAGTACCATGTATAATTAGATTATGTGACCCGTGGCGAATCATGACTTTAGGACACTCGACTCTTCCCGAATTTCCGTATCCTTCGATGATGGAAGGAGACGACCGTAATGACTATACCACCGATACTACTACAATTTCTATGCGGCTCCGGACACATTCTAGGCACGACATAGTCACTGGAAATGAGCAATCCTACATTGTTTACAAGCATGGATGCACACGCATTCACACAGATTTTGTTGTTACACGGAGAGCGATCAAGTTATCCGTGGAACTCCATGAATTTGCCTAGTGAGTGAAATTAACAGCAGAACCACTGCACTTGGGTATAGCAATCCTCAACCAGCGTTCCACGTCCTCACATTCCTAGAATCTGCTAACGAAAGCTTATCTTGGAAATGCTCATATGGAAAGTCGTTTCCAGCTACCCGCCCACCCATGCTAAACTGCCACCGGCTAGATGTAGACGATGGCCTCATGATACACAACAAGAGCAGAAACCAGTTGCATAAATAAAAGACGATGCAAGATATCAGGACCCCAAACGCCTCTTTTTATTGGAGTACTTTTTGGTATCCGTCGTCTATCTGCAATGACGCGAGTGTGGATCGAGGAAATCGTTAAGTGTGCGTGTATTCGGAAGGTTGATGCCCATTTTCTATGCGCCACATGACACCGAGAAGCTTCGCAGATATCCGAACTGTACCATCAAGTCGTGACCAATGCCCCCAGGAACGAAGAAAATAGGAAACATGATGCCTCTACTTTCTGCGGAAAGAGCAACCCTCGGTTAATCTGGCCTTACCACCGGTAGGCTGGCACAGAACGGTGGTGCAGCCCTGGCAGATGACGACGGTTTGGGCGTGCGAGTAGACGACGGTGATGGTGAAGCAACCGGGGCACTTGACGTCCATGAAGAAAGACCGGGGGGTAGGAACCAGGGTCTGCCTCTGTTGTTAGTAGACCTGTCGATTGGTCCATAGTATGAAATGAATAACCACAATGCGTACCTTAAGCTTGTGCTTCTTGGCCTCAGCAGCCGGGGTGGGGTTGAGAAGGTCAACGGCGAGAACCTACGCGCAAAAAAAGGTCAGCATCCAAATATTCGATAACCATCACGCAGCAGAGATTTCCATCTAGCTTGAAGACCATGATAGGATCGAGGGAATTATGGTGATTTCATTTGCGTCGTGTGTCTTGGTTGGATATATTGGAGTCTCTTAGTTGTTTCTTGGTGAGTATCTTGGTTCGCTATCCCAATTTCTGTCGCAGAAAAATTCGGTCGCAACAAATTGAACGCTCGGTGTATTGATTGATTGTGTGCTTCACTCGAAAGCCCAAGGCTTACAAATACAGAAAAAGCGACCCTGGACTTACCATTTTGTCTGATTTTCAGGAAGGTTGACCTGATTAATGGATTGGCAAGCGTGAAGTTGGCTGACGAAAATCTGATAAGGTGAGTGCAGATTTTGTGCTTGCAATGGTAGGAAGATGGACTGTTGACAGTGAGGGGAGAACAGGTCTGTGTGTGCAGAAAGTTCCTTAGGGATCCAGAACTGGCGAGTGAGGATTTTGGTTGGTGGGCATTTGCCTTAGCGACCCACTGAGGCAATGAGCCACAAATGACCCATCGGGTCGACCAAAATAGGCCTAGCGTTGAAGAGGGCTAGGGCTTTTCTACCGTCCAGGTTCTCGCGAGAAGAACTCCACTTTCCCCCAGCTGACACCAGCTTAACCAGCTGGTGCAGTAGAAGGGAGAGCCGACCCCTAAGTACCTACATGGTAGCTACGTGTACGTCCGTAGGTACTTTGTAGATGCAGAAAGCAGAAAAGCTCCGGGCCCTACCTATCTGGATGAGGTACCTAACTTTTAGGTACTTCGCTATCTATTCCATTAGGTACCTAGTCTGTAGGTACGGATTACACTACCTGCCAACCTACCATACCCACCAACATCACGATCGTGATCTGCCTACGTATTGCAGGTAGCAAATGCCGTCTTCTACCTGTACCTTAGCGCAGTAGTACGCCGAACCTATACGTCTGTACATACAGTATGCACACAGGATGCTAGTCTGAAGGGAGTTACATTGGAGACCATCAAAACTAATATTTGCTATTACCCACCCTCATCAAGACACTGTTTGCCTGCTCCCTTAGTTGCACGTACCAAGTCTTTCTATCAACATCACTACTATCACCATGGCTGCTCCAACAGATCAAAGAATCGCGGTCCCTATTGATGATCCAAATGCGGACACAGAATGGTGAAAACTCTTAATCTGTCCTCACAAACACCATTTGTTGACATTCGTCCGAACCGCAGGAATGACATCCTCCGTAAGCACGGGATCATACCCGAAAAACCGCCGTCTCCCACGCCTATAATTGAGGAGGCAATCCTTGAAGGTCGTCGAATAGCACATGAGAATAGACTAGAAGGAAAGGAGCTCGACGAGCTCGCCGCCCTTGAAGACGAAGAGGATGAAGCATTCCTGGAGCAATATCGGCGTAAACGAATGCAGGAGCTGAACGACATCACCAAGAAATCGATACATGGCTCTGTGTACCCGATATCAAAGCCCGACTATGCCCGAGAGGTCACTGAAGCATCGCACAATGGTCCCGTATTTGTCAACCTTACATCTGCGATGGGAACTAATGTTGAGTCAAGAGTACTCTCGGAACTCTGGCGTCAGGCAGCAAAGGAATACGGAGATATCAAATTTTGCGAGATCCAAGCAAGCAAGGCGATCGAAAATTACCCGGATCGCAACTGTCCCACTATTCTTGTTTATAAGAACGGTGACATTGTGAAACAAATTGTTACGCTCGTGACAATCGGCGGTGTACGCACGAATATGTTGCAGATCGATGATATCCTCGTTGGGGTAGGAGCCATTGATGCAAAGGATATGAGAGTGGTCAAGAGAAAGAGAGAGGCAGAGGAAGCTAAAGAGGAATCGATGACCAGGGGCATTAAGAGCAATAAGATTATACATACAAGTGTGGACGACGACGATGACGACTGGGATTAGGAGACGGCGATATGTACCAAGGGTGATACAACACGATACCCGACGCAGCGGATTTTCCGGCGATGTGACCGGACGTTTGCGTTGAACCAGCCGAACCTCGTGAGACCATCGTCAACATACCAATGTGAGATTGGTACGGCATGTTAGCATCTTGGAAGCAAATCCTCACAGCCAGACGTCTGCTTGTTTGCTCGTTCGCTTGTTCGCACTATTCGTCCGCTGAAGACATGTTACCTACTGCAAGACCGCAGCAAACCCGAAAGTATGACTGACTTTGCCTACCTACCTAACCTAATCTACCTAACCTACCTACCTACCTACCTACCTAAAAGACCCTTGGTGGTCCAATGACACAGGAAAGTCAGTTTAGGTATATGTGCCTACCTATACCCACCTCCACTACGAGATGACATCACGTGCATCTCAACCAACTAGGTAGTGCCGTCTAGCGCGTAAGCCACGGTGGGGATGCTTGGGGATCCTTGTATAAAGTACGGAATCCGGATCCGTAGGAACCTAGTGTAACTTCGATTTACGTACGCGACCCGTTGACGCGTGAGCGTCTATAAAACCACCTAATATGCTCTTTCGCTAACCCTTCTTGCCCCAACTCATATTGTTAATTTGTTCGCAGCAACTGAGGTGTCATGGCCGAAGAACCAAGTCTTCCCAGCCTCCCCAAGGCTTCGTGGGACTCCCACTACCAGACTTCCACAGATACGCGAAAACGCACCCATAACGCCGATTCTCCTCCGGCCCTTTCCTCCAATTCCAGTGATCCTGCCATATTTTCAAGCGACGACGATCCTCATGTGGACAACTATGTCAATGGGCGCCATCGCAAGAAGCGTTACGTTGGCTCTTGGTTTCAACAGAGGCCGGCATCTTCTGATTCAACCATAAGCGAAGCTGTAGTGCCCCAGCCAAGACCAAATAGGACATTTGAGCGTCAACAAGACTCAGGTGTCTGGATGGGAAGCGATGGATTAGTGGAACCTGATGAAGAATTCGATATCGAGATGGAAGACTCGCCTGAATCGAGGCTCTCAGAATTGCGGGGCTACAATTCTACCCCCTCTTCGATCTCGACCCCTGAAGAAGCGATAATATATACCAAAATTGACCTAGCCATTGAAGAGGGCGAACCAATGATCGACCTTTCGTACGTTCTTGCCGATTCACAGATCACACTTTGGCATTTATTCGAATTAAATGACCTGGCGACGCGGCGGGGTGTGAAAACTAACATGATTCTAGATCCCTCGGCATCTCCAAGATTCCGAATGGCATTCTCTCTCAACTCAGGGAGCTCGTAATCATTCCCTCGGTTGACAAGGACGTGCCCTTCGAACGAGCCAACCCCCAACTAGGAATTTACCTATCCAACAACAATCTTACACGCGTGCCGGGCGATTTACTCAACCTTGAACATCTAACGTACCTTAGCCTCCGAAATAATCGGCTTGAAGAACTGCCTCCCAGTATCGGCAAGTTAAGAAATCTACAAGAACTCAACGTTTCCCTCAATTGCCTTCAGTATCTTCCCGGCGAGCTCCTGAGTCTTCTCCAATTCCCGTCAGCACTGTCGTCACTACATATCCACCCGAATCTATTTTATCAGCCGAAGGGCGGACTTCCACCCTACCCAATTATTGACACTGAAATACGTAATGGTGATCGCCAGAAGGTAGATTTGGGCATCACAGATGATGGTGTCACAAAGATGTATGTTTCGCCAGACGGTCGTCCCGTGGATGAGATTCGTCGACAAGTTCTTGAAACTTGGCCCAAGTGCACCTGGTGGCAAGTTACTCTTGTTGCACGATCACCAGTCCAATACAGCGATAGTCAAGGTTTCATCTTCTCTGAATTTTGCATACCGTATGAGCTGCCACGGCATCCCTCAAATATAAAATCCGGGGTGAGATATCTTCATTTTATCCCGACCGAGGATGTCAGCCGACTTTCTGTGCCAGAGTTTCCTGGCCGACTCTCTAGGGACCCTTCCAGGCCTAGCCACGTCCCATCCTTGTTCGAGATGGCATTGAAATCGGCGTGCCGTGCTGCACAGACATGGGACCTAGCTTCCCACCTCCCGCGGGAGGCACCATTGAGTTTACTGCGGAGCATCAAGCGAATTGCGACTCAAAGCGCCGAGAACGGTAATTCGGGTACGTTACCTTGTTCGATTTGTGGGCGGCAGGTAGTAACACCAGTAACCCAATGGATCGAATGGTGGGACATTTCATACTGGAGCCATTCACCAGGTGGAATTACGGTGGACCTCATCAGTAGACATGCAGAGGAGAATGTCATACCGTTTCTGAAACGCGGTTGTTCTCAATCCTGCGTGCCGAAACCCATGACAGTAGGACAACCTGCACCAGGTAGCCTGCAGATGCGATCAGAAAACCGGTAAAAGCTGAAAGGTTGGCATCTGCGGCAGAACAAGATAAGTCATATATATGGAAACCACCGAGTATCCCGATGCCAGACAGCGGTTTGTGTGACAACACACGGCTATGCTAAGAGCGCCTCAATATGGGGCATCATTGTCACAATTGGAAGTGTATATGGACCCTTTGCTGACAGAATGTCTTGTGAAGAGGCAGATGTCTGCAGACATTGAAAGAAGTTTTGAGCGTAAATATTGGGGAATCAGTACTGTATAAGTTGAGCAGAGAGAGATGAAGAAGATGTAAGTAGACAGGGCGGATGCATAGTTGTGGTATGTACATCGGTATAAGTAAATAGTGTCGTGTTGGGGGTGGTATTCGGTAGTGAAGGGTGAAACACTGAGTTCCGAGGAGTGAATCGTTCTGTGATAGCCTACCCCTACCTATAGATAATAATGAGGATTTGGGATTCGGTTCCCCGACCTCAAGTGTAAGTACTTTTTACATGCCTTCGACTTCCCGAGAGAAGTGCGGGATTTCCCTTGGCGTAATCGCTGCCGACTGTTCTCCTTCCGATTCATATATCGTACATGTAGTTTTCTTGTCTACATATCTATCATCAGCTATTGATTCCCGTTCTTAACTTGTAATACCTACTTGGTTACCTTGGCCGCTCACCAGGGTAATAGGGAGTCCATACAAGGTGTTCGATGAATACACGTAGGGTAACGGGGATAAACTCGTTATTTTATTTACATAGTCAGATGTAAGCCCAACCTGGCGACAAGCGTGAGTGGAGGGAAGTCCTGATTCTGTCAAGTGAACGTCATGATTGTTTTTGGGAGCCGCATCTTAGCTAAGCACTATTTAGCGTACCGGGTACCTTACCTACCGGTAGATTTCCTCGAGACTGCCGGTCCGAATCTGCGATATTTTCTACCTTTAAGAGGTTTAGTAGAATCTCCACTGCGGAATATTAGCGCGTGATCGTGACCTTTACACTACCTACTAAGTAGGTAACCTACACAACCCAGCTGAGCAAGTCAACTTCACGGACCTCACTGCTTATTATTACTATTATTATTATTACTATTTTTTCAATAAGAACATCTTTTTTTGTTATTCCGAGACTTCCGAAAAGAAAAAGAAACCGTACGATTCGCTTTGATCTTTGCTCTTGACTCTACTGGCTGGTCGGTCATCACGTTTTGTTTTGTACGAAGTGCATGTCTAACTACCTAACCTACCTACCTACCTAACACTTACGCAGTAGACAGAATTTAAACTCACGGCGACAGCTTTGATGTGTCGTGAAAGAAAAAAAAAACACAGTGGGCATTTTCGAGTAATAACTATACTGTTACTTGCTTTTACTGTTACATATCTTTAGGTACTCTAGTCGGCGCGCTTCTCTCTTGTCATTAATAAAACCTACTTTTTTTTTTACTTTTTACTTTGCTCGGCTTCTTCGAATTCTCTATCCATGATGCCATCCTTTCCCTCCGGCCTTGTCAGGATTTTTAGCTCTGCTTGTACATGACGGAAGCCCTGCTACCCTACCCTACCCTACCCTACTCTACCTACCTAACTGTATATGTACCCTTACTTACGCCCATGTGCAGTAGGTACTTCATGATGATGGATTATGCTCCCTCCGGTGGGTCTTGGAGGGTGACATTGGAACCGACAACAATGCCCATCTTGTGGACACCCTGATCGATGACTAAAGGTGAGGCATGTAGGCAGAATCTCACCATATAAGCCGGTGGCACGTCTTCGACTCTCGTAGGCTGTAGCCGTCGAGGATAGCTGCGAACATTCGTCCGAACCTGTCCATATTTGTAAGTTTAGAAGGGAGCCTGGTATAAGGCTGGTCATATATATATATATATATATATATATCGTATCACTCGACCATCTTTAGCAATTCCAATCATCACAACTCATCCCGGACTTCAATTGAAGTCCTGTTCTTGTTATTTCTGCCTTTCTATTCTTCGCTTGATCATAACATCGTGCCTCTGGTTCTGCGAACCACGCTGGTTACACATACTGCTCCTCCGTCCAAACTGTGCGGCTCCGGAAAGGGGACATCGCCTACCTACATACACACATACACACATACACACATACATATATACATACATACATACATACCTATATACAAGAAACTACTACCTACTACTCCATATCACTATTACATACTACCATGTCTTCAACCACATACCAATCCCCCTACAAGTCCACCCCAACATCGTCACAACTCGACCTATTCGTACGCTGGATACGTCTAAAGAAGTACCGTATCGAAGTCACCTACGGCGTATACGTCTTCACGCCCGGAGAAAAGGCCGTCTTCTGGACCCTATTCTGCCTCTTCTTCGCCGCCATCTGGACCGCCCTAGCCGTCTACACGCCCCGGAGCCTCGCCCTTCTCCTCCGCGCCGCCACTTACCCCTTCTCTTCTTCTTCCTCCTCCTCCTCCTCCACCGCCCCCTCCTGCTGCCCCTCCGACTTGTCCTCCTGCTCGGCACGAGCCATAGGCGCCGAGACGGCAATGGATATGCTAAGCGGCACAGCACAGAACTCGCAGATCGCATGACGCAAAGCCTCGACTGTAGGGTTCACAATTCCATGCGAGGAGTTAGATACGACCGCATCCCCGGGTTGTTTATTTGGATGCTTCTTCGAACAGACCCTGCCTATTGTTTTTTGGCCCGAGTAATACGGCCTCGGCATCTAAGCTGATCCTTTTACGAACGGACTTTTAGGTGGGGCGTGTTGCGGGCGAGGTTGTGCGTGAATCGACTTGTTGCTTATATGTCCTCGTTCAACTCAATTCAACTCAACTCAACTCAACTCAGAGTTACGAAACGAAACGAAACGAAACGAATGACGTGCCCCGGATTCCTGAATTCAGCTAGTCATTGGCGCGGGGAAAAAGGGAAGGGGGATTTATATACTCCTTTTCCCTTTCCTTTTTTTTTTCTATTTTTGGTTCTTTTGTTTTTCGACTCTGTTTAAAGCATTGGTGTATGTGTGTTTTTTTTGGTTCTTTTTAGGGGGGCTGATATAAGCATTCATTCATTTCATTCATCGTGTCGATACCCAGCTGATTTATAGGTTTTTTTTTTTTTTTTTTTGCGTCTGTCTGTCTGTCTGTCTTGTCTTGTTAAAAGGGGCATGTATGTATGTGTGTATGTATGTATGTACATAACTATATATATATATATATATTATATACCTAGGTATGTATCATCGTGAAAAAGAAAGAGAAGGCCTTGAACAAGTACACACTACCTAGTAGGTACTGCGTGCATAACGGGGAACTTCAGGTACCTGAAGTATTCAAAAAGCGCCCCCGCTCTCCGAGTTCTTCCGCTCTTGCTTGCTTACATAGGTTGTACATACGGTACTCGACCGACCCGGGACAACAACACCCTGCAGGCATGGAATTCTTCTTTCAAAAAGCTCGAACGCAGACACAGACCGCCGGGCCCTGTTTGCGACGCGGCCAAAAATCAGCGCTTATCATGCCTCCTCGTGGCAGAGGAATCTAATAAGGTGTAGTGTATATACACATACATACATACATACATATACATACATTAGGTACATACATTAAGTACATATACGGTATTATGCGACACTAGGTATTACGAGGCACCTGACGAAGTATTGGTGGGGAGGAGAGAGAGGGAGGGATATATTATGAGCCCTCAATAACCTTGCGCGCCAGCTCCCTCAGCTTAAACTTCTGGATCTTCCCACTGGCCGTCTTGGGGTATTCGTCGATCCAGAAGACGTATTTCGGCGCGAGATGGCTCGAAAGCCGCGTCCTCACCCAGTTCTGGATCTCCCGTTTCCCCAGCGTCGTCTTTCCCGCCTCCTCGACTTCGGCTTCGGCTTCGGCTTCGGCTTCGGCTTCGGAGCTCGGGGCCCGGGCCTTCCCGGCCTCGATTATGCCGTCCCCCCCGCGAGTCTGCAGTCCCCCTACCGGGACCACGAAGGCCGCGACGGCTTCGCCTAGCCGCTCGTCGGGGACACCCACGATACTGACGTCCTTGACGCCGTCGAGCTGGAAAAGACAGTTCTCGACCTCGAGCGGGTGGATGTTTTCGCCGCCGCGGATAATGAGGTCCTTGATGCGGCCCGTGATCTCCACGTATCCGTCTGCGTCTATGCACGCCTCGTCCCCTGTATACATCCACACCGTCGTCTTCCCTTCCCCCTCCTCCGCGGGCTCCACTATGCGATCCACGGCCGTGCGCTCCGGGTCCCCGTAGTACCCTTGCATGACGAGGTAACCGCTCGCGGCTAGCTCTCCCTTCTCTCCGCGCGGCAGGATCTTGGTCCTGTCGACGGGCGACACGACCTTGACGGCTGTGTGCGGCATCACGCGGCCGACTGAGCGCGTGCGCTGCTCGAAGGAGTCATGTGGCGACGTCATGCAGGACACGGGGCTGGTCTCCGTCATGCCGTAGCAGATGACGAGGTCGCGGAGTCCCATGACGTTGAAGAGGCGACGCATCAGTGCTTCCGGGACCGAAGATCCCGCCGCGATCCCCTTGCGCAGGTTCTTGAAGGCGTCGGGGTGCAGCTGTGAGGCGAAGGCCGGGTTGGAGAGGAGCTCGAGCTCGGCCACGAACATGGTTGTTACGCCGTAGATACCGGTGGCCTGGTGCTCTGAGACCATGTGCAGCGCCGCGGCGGGGTCGAAGCTCGGTGAAGGGAAGAGGATCGAGGCGCCTGTGGTAGCGGTTGCCATGAGTCCGAGAATGCAGCCGAAACAGTGGAAGAGAGGGGGCGGGCAGACGATGCGATCGGATGGGTCTAAGCCCATGCGCGACGCGATCAGATACCCGTTGTTCAGCACGCTCGTGTGGGTTAGCATGGCGGCTTTCGGCATAGATGTCGTGCCGGATGTGAATTGGATATTGGCTAACTCGTCTGCTGATAGAGGCGAGTCTGGTGTTACGGGCCGGGGGGACGACTCGAGCAGACTCGTGTATGGCGTGAGAAGCCCCAATTCATGCAGTGGCGGGAAGCCGGACTGAGGGTGGGAGGCTGAGTTATCGACTAATACGACGGTCCTGAGCGTCGGTACCAGTGGAGATTCGATTTTGTCTCCCTTCGCCTTACTCTTCCCGCCCTGCAGCCCGGGGATCAGCGTGGATAGTAAGTCGAGGTTACTACGTCCACGGCACGACCTATAGGCGAGATCGGTCACGGCGCCGATGATTAGGACCTCGACGCCTAGGTGGGTTAAAGCCGAGCTCAGCTGGGTCGAGTTGAAAGTCGGGTTCAAGGGCACCCAGATGGCGCCGAGCTTTAGAATAGCGTAGGTTATGACCACGGACTCGGAGACGTTGCCCAAGCTCATGGCTACGCGGTCACCTTTCTTGACGCCTAGTGACCGCAGGGAGTGCGCGACCGTGTTTGACAGCGCGTCCAGCGAGGCGTATGTTACTATCGTAGTGTCGGGCTTGGTCGTCAACGGCGCTGAGACGTCCGTCATCACTGGAGCCCTCGCCATCAAGGCCGGTCTATCGCCGTATTTTGACACGATGGAGGCGAAGTGTTCCGGGACTGTATGTGGGAGAAGAGGCGGCTATGAAATTCATTAGCATACGACATTGACGACTCCAGATCCATCAGTATTTCTAAGCAACTCTCATTGAGAATCATGAGATGAGATGAGCATCTTCAATCGCGCTTACACAGGCATCTCTCACATCTCAAAGCAGCGCGTCAAACCATATCATATCTTCTCAATTCCTCGCAGACAGAAAACTCACATTCTTAGACCCCTCATCATAACTCATCCTCGAAGTGACAACACCTCTCCACTGCACCGCCGTGTTCCATCTCCGATTCCCCCACACAGCCCGTGAGCGCGCAGCCCGTAAGGGCAGCTTTAGTAACAACATCGCTCTTCTCAAATCAGCGTCAGCGCTGTGATATGAAAGGTTGTAAGTAAAGGAAGGATACGTAGGGAGGTAAAAAGGGAGGGAATCCACTGACCGCCGAACCGAACCGTCGAAGAGGAAAAGAAACGGCAGATGTGAGTTTCACTCATTCACTCGCTCGCTCGCTCGCTCACTTGCTCACTCTTAAGCATGTATCTTCTTTGGAAAGAAACGCAAAACACTCGCACCAAGAAGATTTAAGTAAATCCTCTTCTCACAAAGGGTATCTAATGTATGAAGAACGAACGAACGAACGAGCGAACGAGCGAACGCACGGACGGACGTAGGTTTGTACTCCATCGTCAATCCGTCGTCCCTATACCTACACTACCTACACTACACTACACTACACTACTACCTACCTTAGGTACCTAGTAGTAGTGTAGGTACACTAAGCAGACATAGGTATCTATCGTGTACGTCCGTACGGATCCGTCCTTTTAAAGGGAAAGCGGGTACTGTAGGTCACGTTAGTGAACAGCTGTGCTTCGTAATCTCCCCGAAGGACGACCTATGAATTGGTCAGTCACAGGGGGGGGGGGAGGTACGTATCGTCCGTACTTCGTAAGGTTACCACCAGTACCTACTTTATGCCTCTGCCGGCCCCAAGATTGTTGTTCATACATTAGGTAGGTAGTATGCTCGGACCAGAGGCGCAGGACAGGTGCTTCAAGCCCACTGGCATTTTACCAAAAAGTTTGATACTGTAACAAACCGTTGACTTGACATCTCAGCCAACAACTGCCCACTGGGTTTGAGTGCCAATCCCTGCTTTTTGGAGCATGCCTACCTACCTACCTACCTAAACCTACTACTTAAACAGTCTTGGGGTCGGCAGAGGTGTAAAGTACCTCCTGCTTTCCGCATGGTGGAAGCTAGGGATGACTGAATTGAGCCCTCCGGCACTCGAGAAGAAATAAGCTTATACCTAAGAAAGTACACTACGTCCGTACCTACCTAAGATAAGTACTTCGTACAGTACGGGTAGGTAGGTACCTAGGTACCTAGCCTAACCCACTTCGTTGGAGGGGAAGGGGGATTACCTAAGCCATTCACGCTAACGTCGTTGGATCTGGGGAAATTGGAATCGGAATACGGACGTACCTACCTACCTCTATACGTAGGTACCTTAGGTAGGTAGTCATATGAGGCTCCATAAGGTATTCCGTACCTTAACATGTTAGCTACGCATATAAAATGGTAGCTGGGTGGCTCTGCGTCATGATGTCAATATGTAAATCGTCTGAATGCGAGCGAGTGAGTGAGTGAACGAACAAGTGAACGAACAAACAAACAAACAAACAAACAAACGACTGATGAGTAAACAGGTGCGGGTAACTAGATACGTGCCGAGCACGTAACCTTTGAGCCAGCTTTCCTTCTCCACGACGACATGCAGACAGACAGACAGACAAGTAGGTACCTCGGTTAATGAGACGGATGAGAAATACCAAACAAACAGAGAAGACCTCTCCAAACCAATGACCAATTAATCCAAAGAACTCTCACGTCATAGTGTAGTGTAGTGTATTATTTCATAGTATATGATACAGCGTGTCTCTTCTGGATGCTACCTCAACTCTAGCATTACACCACACCACAAAGGTACCTAGCCATACATAGCTAAATCCATATACTACCTTCACTACGTGCCCTTACCATAAGTAGTAGTAAACGCCGAGCCTTCGAAGCCTACCTACCTACCTACCTACCTACCCAACCTACCTATCCACCTCCGTCTTGATAGGGGTAAACCAAAACGCCGCCTCTATAGTCATGGTGAGAATATATATATATATATATATATATACACACACACATATATATACATATAGATACATATCGTAAGGTAGGTAGCTGTACAGGTTGTATCGACTTATCGTTATTGATTTGAGTCTCACACATCTGAACTATGCTGACCGGATTCTCCTCGACGACCCCTTGACGACTCCCTATTATGATACTTCGATAGCGGCGCGAGCATGCCATTGCCCATTATGCGCCTCCTAAAGTATCGTGACTATAGCTCTCCCCAAACTATCCGTGCCTTGTCTTTGGTGGCATATACGCCGCCCGGGAGTTTGCACTATCTTATATGCATCGAGGAGGGTGAGCTAGGGAGTTTGGCTATGAATGAATCCATACCGGCCAAAATGGTTAGTACGAGGTCATGCTGCAAAGCATTCTCTTCATCTGAGCATGGAGACAGCATGGTTATGATCAAGATGCGGCCACAGCCTAACATTGAAATCTGAGGTCATACCCCAAATAGTGCGAACAATTTCTACTGTGTTTCACCGATATGTCGCTCGCTCTCAGGTTTCCAGGTTCCTGCACAAAGTTAGCGGGAGTACATCGTTAAACGAACCCAAAAAAAAGGAGTCTACCTTCAAAATCATGCTTGACGAAAGCCATGGGGTCGTCATAATCCTTGGCACCCATTTGTTGCACGCCAGGCGAGAAACTAGTGATGGGCAAAACTACCACATCCCCAACCTTCTTGGATAACTCCATGCCCGTGAAATTCTTGTATGTGATTTCCCCAGCACTGTGCTTCATATCGAAGTATCGGGGATCATTGAAGTAGTCGAAGATGGTGTCCGTCCAGATGGCAGGGCCCGTGAATTCGACAATAGATTTGTCCTTGGACACGAATACGCCCTCTTTCTTCCTCCTGAATGTCTCGGCAGTAATACGTGATACGATGTCGCGCAAGACCGGGTGTCCTGGTTTGGCTTGGATGGTCCACTGGCAAAACTGTATTCTACGGCTGTACCAATCTTTCCAGTCCGCCCGATCAGGATCGGCCTCGATTCCGATTACAAGACCGATGCTTTTCTGGGAAACAGAGTCCGGAACCCAATCCAAGGCGCTCCTGAGGGCAACTGTGTCTATATCCGAATAGATGCCTCCGCGTGCGAGCAAGATAAGGTAGCGGAAGAAATCGGCCTTGAGGACAGGCTCGGGCAAGGCATTGTATGCTTCGAGGATCTCCGGGATCGGGGCGTAAAGCAGTCGGATCAGGTGAACAGCGACTGTGTCCGTGATGACTTCGTGAACAAAGCCCGGGTGGAGATAGGACCAGGAGTATTCTTGGTCTCGAAACTCGAAGCTCTCGTCCGCAGGGGTGCTCTTCCACGTCTGCCAAATGTAGGCTGGGAACTTGGTCTCGACGTCATAGGGGTATTGGTAGGCTAGCTTATCGTAGAGTGACATCTTGGACATGTCTTGTAAGGCTCTCTGAGCGGGGATAGGCTTCTCCCGCTGGTCGTTGTCGGCCTGTCCATCGAGGGTTGAGGGCGCATGCTGCACGGCGCTGCCATCTCTGTCGGCAGATGACGACTTAGGGGGCGGTTTGCGAAAAATTTGGGATCCACTGGAGCTATGCGAACGGCGGATGAGTATTAAGGATATGATAAAGAGCGCAGCAAATACGATGGCCCTCCGAAAGGGCATCATCTTGCCGGTATGATTGATGTAGTGGCGGGTCCGCAATTATTGGTCGCACGGGCTCAAGCGTGTCTGAGTCCAAACGGGCGGAGAGACGTCGGCAACGAACAAGGATGGAGGGGCGGTCGCGTTCGACAGCGTGTTGGGAAGGTTAGGGTAACTTGGATCGCTGCATTGGACTCGATTAAAAGGAGGAAATTAGATGCGGTCGAATTGATAGTCGAATTGATAATCGATATTGATATGTAGGCAGGTAGTTAATAAATTAGTAGGTATGTAAGAAGTAAAGTAAGAACAAACACTCCACGAGACAAGAAGGTTAGGAGTAGGGATGATGAGTAAGGAAGGGAGAAACACGAGAGAAAGTGACAAGTAAACAACTTCTTGAACAAGGCAACACACAGCATATGCTTCAGGCAATTTTGCACATTATTTAATTAGGCATCTAGGTATTACGCCTCCCCTTTGAAACTGATCGACCGTCGAGCTTTCTCCGGAGTTGTAGTTGTCGTTGTAGATCCAAGAGCTGTCCCCTCCAAATTCATATATGGTGTATATTGTTGGAATGTGTTCAGCTACGTACCCATGACAAGAATAAAAATGCGTGGAGTGGTGATGATGTACCTAGCAGGGATAGGTGACTAGTGTACGTACCTACTTATACCTAGGTACCTACCTGTGTACGTACGTACCTACCTAGGTACGTATGTAACTCTAGATATGCAGTCCTTGGGTGGTAGGTAAAAGAGCATACCAGGTACCTATCGGCTTACACCAGGTACCACCCGGTAGGTAATTAAGTACATGAATACCTGCTCGGTACATGAAACTGACATACCGGGGAGCGCTATGTTTCAGCTACCTAGGCACCTATGGGGTTTAGCCCCCTTACTCCGCTAGATCCACCCCCGATTCTCTCTCATGCCTACCTAGAGGTAGGTATCATGACTCTATATGAATATATTACATGCTTAGTAGGTACGTCCGTACTTATTTAGACCCTCCTATAACCATATTACGGAATACAGTCATATCCTATAGACAGATTGCCTGCAGGTATTCATAGATCCTTTCCTACCAGGTACCTAAGGTATATCGATCCTTCCAGAGGTTACGTAGGTGTCGGAGCCTCTCCCTTTTAAACCCCGTTTTCTCCGAAATGTTGCCCAACTTCATGCTGCCAGGTAGTAGTATACACATACCGTTACAGTACAGGCAGTCTTCTGTCATTCGGGCCCGGCATGATGCAACCCCCGAGAATGCACAGTTGCAGGGCAGGGGCTCTTCTTCGAAGCGCTCATATGCATACCATGACTACGACTGTATTAAGTCCCGGCACCATCTACCTACCTACTTATACCTATACCTACATGACATGACGCGTTCTGCTGCGTAAGCTTGGAAAGGAGAATGTAAGCAACATTAAGAAGCTCAACAGCCATATATACTTCAAAAGACGGGCTCAGAGCTCACTGCGACGGCGATCTCTAGTATAACCTCATCTAAGAAGGGGGCAAGATGGTCCAAAATCAACTTTAGTCGCCAGTACACAAAGGATTCGCAAAGCTCGTGAAGTATCCTTTTTGGACGAACAACATCTGCAGATATCTGCACCTCCCAGCCGAGCAGCATTAACCCTTGTAGGCCAACAGGTTTTGACTTCTTTCTGCCCGGTTTGCGCCCAAAATGAACTATATCTCATCTCCTAGAACTGTCCTGAGTGAAAAAGTATATAAGACTCCGTTCCAGGATGCTCTGGCCCTTTATATCATGTCTACTCGTTCCATTGTGACAAATATCATTCATCCAATATCTCACAAGAACAATTCCCAACGTGTACTCAATTAAAAAAAAAATCAATATGCGCCGTGTTGGAGCTTTCGCCCTTACAGTACTAGCAGGATTCCTCGGTATTGCGCAGGCAGATGTAGACGCCTCACTCACACCAACAAACGACTATCCTAGCAATAGTAGTAGCCCAAGTCTTCTAGAGGAGTACAACAGCCTCAACCAAACGCCCAACCAAGCCCCCTCAGAGCTCCCAGAAGACTACGACGACGATGACGACGACAACGACGAGGATGATGAAGACGGCGACGATGACGATGAAAACGACAACGCCATCATCAACCCCAACAAGCGCCCCGACAAAAAGCCCAAAAAATTCCGCGTCAAAGCCGTCTTCTGCCTCGGGTACGACGCCGGCTCGAACGTCACCGATGCAAAGCTCCGTCTCCTGGACTGGGGCCGCAGCCACATGGTCGGGCGCAGAAACTGGTTCTGGGCCAACGGCGGCCACACCTTCGACGACCAGGCCATCGTGTGGATGTGCAACTGTCACTTCAGCCGCGAACTGCACGTGCGCTGCCGCGAGATCGAGGAGTCGCTGCGCGCTCTTGATATGACGTGCGGCCCGAACCAGGCGGGCATTGTTGTTGGGAATAATAAGAAGGAGTATGGGCGTATGTTATCCCCCATCTTCCCCTTCTCTCCCCTTCCATTCCCTTCCTTCCCTTACCTTTATATATCGCAGTTCATTTGACGCGGATACTGATGGTGATAGCAGTCGGTTCTCTCTTGGCATTGGAGCATCTCCTCCTCGCCAACCGCTACGGGTCCTTCTGCCACAGGAAGGACTGCTGCATCGAGAGCCAGGAGGACATGCAGGTGGCTCAGTGTGGGAGACGTCACCCGCCCAATTACCAGCTAGGCACGAGTGATTGTCCAGCTTAGGTCTTGGCGTTTGTGCCTTTGTCTCGCCTGCTTTGCCTTACTTCACACATATGCTTTTCACACGTCTGGTTTGCCCTGCGCATATGCGAAAGGAGCCCTCCTTATTTATCTAAGACACCTCCTACATTATAATCATTGTGGCGTTTTTCTTCTCACGATGCGCGATAAAGATAATCATATGACTTCACAGCTCCCCCCCGGTACGTTGATTCGCCCAGATACAAATTGTGTCACACAAGACGAGGGACAAAATCATATGCTCGACACTATCCAAAAGTGACTGACACGACAACCCCCCCCCCCCCCCCCCCAACAAACAAAGTCCCATCTTAGGACCAGACTAGATCCCGTTCATGATTCATCCATGATCACGGATGTCATGTCGGATAGAAGACCAATAGTCCATCCTGACATCAAACCCCGCAACGTCCTACCTACTTCTTCAAGCCTTTCATCTTCGTGCGATTCTATCCAAACTAGCGTCGCTAGGACCCTAGGTAGCAGAAGCCCCTAACAACAATTAGTCAAGCCCATACCTAACACACATTTTTTCTTTTTTTCTTTGTTTAAAATGGAAAGAAAGAAAAGAAAAGGGGTCATGGAACACACGATCGAGCCATTTCTCCCCTCTGCGACACCTTCCTTGCATACAACTCCTTAATCCTCGCCCGCCGCGACTCCTCCGCCGCCTCGGCCTCAAGCCTCGAGCCTCGGCGCGGGCCTCGCGGACCTTGGACCGGGCGGCGGCGAGCGCCCTATCGGCGTCTCGCTTGGCGGTTTCGGCCCCCATTACGCGCTCCCCGGCCTGCGTGATAGACTGGTCTATATCTCGGGTTCCGGGGCCGTGGCCGGAGGTACGGGTTACACGGGACGGGGGGGAGTCTTTTTGGCGGAAAAAGAGAGGATAAAGGGATTTTGTTAGTAGGATATTTTATGTTTCTTTTTTCATGTCATGTCATGTCATGTCATGTCAATCGTATTCTATGTCTATTGCTCTCTGGCTATCTGGATCCTATTCCCTACTTGGAATCTTTTGGGCTCTGTGGTGGTGCATTGGAAGGGGGGGGGGGGGGGGGGTGATACAAGGTTTTTTTGAGGCGGTTGAGATGGATGGATTACCTCCCGAGCTGGAGCTTGTGCTCGTTCGTGCTTCGGGAAGCACATGTGGAAGAGCGGTGGTGCGAGCCGCCGAAGATGCTGTGCCTTTTTGCTGGCGCCGGGTCTTTGACCTTGGGCTTTGGGTGGATGAACAATGACATCGCTAGTTTATATAGTACGTAGGAATGATCATGACCAGTTAGACAGTAGACATAGAGTCCACCGGTGTAAGTGCTGTGCAAACCCCCAGCTGAGGCGATGATGTTGCGACGGCGAGATGCGGGAAGACTGTAGTTGTTGATAAAAGCGGGAGGGAACCCCCGTCAACGCCGATGACGTAGGAACCATAGTGAGCTAGCCAATGAGAATTGCCGAATTGAGACGCCAGCCAATCAAAGATCAGCCCTTGCCGGAAGGGGTTTACTGCCGATTACCCAATCACGGGCGAGGTGCCACCAGGGGATTCGATTTTCGCCGGGGGACTGGCCGCGGCGTTCACGGGGTTCTGAGGCGTTGGCTAAAAGGGGCCCAGATCAGCAACACAAGTTTCGCTGTTTTCTCCACGGCCACCAACATTGCCTTGTTTGGAATAGGTACTCGTACCTTGGTGACGAGAAGTGGTTTACTTTTCCTTGCCTCCTTCGTCGGACGGCCGGATCGGGGCGCGTCCTGAAGCCACGCGTCGCGGAGGGTAAAAGGGATCTGGTCTGGCTTGAAGCCTCGCTCGATGGCCTTCGAGTATATCCGGTTGATCTGGGAGACCGAAACCCCGGTAATTTTGGCGATTTCGACACTTGTCTTGCCTACTGTGGGTGATTTGAGAGTGACGATGATCGCTCTAGTCGCAATGCTTGTTTCCTTAGCCATGGTAGCCGGATATCCCGGGGGAGGGAGGGGGGTGGGGGAGGGGTCTTGCCCAAGAATTTCGATAGTAGTGGGTATAAATTTTTTTTTATTTGAACATATATTGTTTTTTTTTCTTGTTCACATTCCTAATGCGCTTCGTATATAATGTAGGATTTGGTAAGAAATCCGGGAAAAAAAAAAAGAAAATGAGGAGGTGCGGGTTAAAAAAGTCATGCGCACGCCGAGAAATCGCTTAACCTCGTTATAAGCCTATGTGTCCTAACGGCTACCTTACAAACTTGCCCAATCCCGGAACAAATTATCTAAGTAAGCGGTCACATTTAAGTAGGTAAGTTAGGTAACCCTACATAGGTAGGTACCCGTATTTCGCATTGTGTTTATTCCGTAATCGTTTTTATAAATTATTTCGTAAACCCGTGCACGATTTTTCCTGACAAATATGCGGAATTTAGATTTCATTATTATTGGGCTAGATTAGGTAGTCCGTACGTACGTACGGATCCGTACTTCAATCAGATGTCAAAAAAAAGAACCTTAGCGGTCAAAAAAAATTTCAAGATTAGGTAAGCTATCCTGTATGCATGGCGATGGTGCTAATAAAAGGAACCGTTCAGCCATTCGGGTCTTTACTCGTATTTTCCGAGTCATGGGTCATGGTAGGTATGACATTACTACCTACCTATATATGGACGTATGTACGCTACCTACGTTTGTATCTCTATTGTATTGTATGTAATCTGAAGGTGGGATCGTCAAGGTCATAGGATTCCGCCCTTTTATTTTAATTAAATACTTGCTCGCGCTTGTCTGTGCCAAATGACCTCTACCTATCTGCATCGAGAAAAATCCGGCAACGCAAGCGCCTGTATTCCGTATACTGTTCGATCAAGTCACCTATTTCGTTAGCTAGTACGTCCGTAGTATGCATCGCGTCGGCCTGTGGTTTATTGCTGGCATTCCCGTCCACCGCTTCTCAACCGCCACCCAGCCGTCGATTTCCGACTATAGCGTACCAAGAACCATGGCCTCGGATGGTTCCCTCCCCCCCCACGCCCCCGGCCTGAGTATCTGTTAAACATTCCGGGCATGGCACGCTCGCGAACGGAAAATCCAACCCTCCTTAATTTTACACTGAGTGCGGCATAATTGTGACGGGCGAGGATGATGTCCTCAAAACATGCATCGGATCCCGTATCTTACCTGTCTAGGCAAAGTAGTAGCCCAATCAGAATATGTTCGCACCGGGAGGCACGTTCCGATTCCCTGAACCGTCAAAACTTCGCTCGTCAGGATTTTCGGCGCAAGATGGGTTATCTATCTCCTCGGCTGTCCGAAGACTACAACTCTGTCACTAGCTTTACCATACCCAAATGAATACCTGCTCACTTGTAGGTACTCTGGCCACCACCTACCTACTTAATGTTCTCGATAAGGCGTGGTGCTTATAAGTCGCCTGTTTTTTTATTGGTTGTATTCCGTAGTCTTCGGGCAGTCAAGGAGATACTACTTAATCCATAATGGAATCTATAAATAAAGCGAACGAATCAGAGGAAACCGATGCGCTGGCATAGGTAGATATTACTAGTTAGCACGCTACCTATGTCCGTACGGATTACCTACACCTACACGCCCAGCATCTTGAGTTACCTAGCTAGCTAACGTACGTACGTACGTACGTAACTAGCTACCTATCTCGAATTCTCAGGGCATCTTTCACGATATCTAGATACTTTACTTTGTACATAGATTATTCAAGGCCACATAGCTAACGAAAAAAAAGAAAAAAAAAGGAAAAAAAGGAAAAAAAGAGCGCATTCAGCCAATGCGAAACCACCGTTGTTGCTGCCTGACAATGTTTTTTCAAGTTCCAATAGGTAGAGCGTTCTAATCTCTCATCAAACTCAACCCAATGCCCATCATATGATTCTGTACGTACGTACCTAAAGTGCTGAATTTCATGCAGATGGCTAAAACATTTGTACAACCGAATTAGACGCCTACCTCAGTATAAATGTCCTAACTCCACACCATCTTGGCACATGAGATCGCCCCCCTCCCCTTATCCCCGCCTCCCCCCCCTTAAATGAAATAAATCTGTTGTAAATGGTAGCGAATGGCTTCGTAATATATACAGCCAGAAACAAAAAGATAGTAAATCCAGGAATCGTTTTGAAACGCTTGTCGATGTGAAGAATGTGTAAGCCGCGTGAGTAACTCACGTCGCGTTGCATCCAGGAGCTGGTGATGGTGCGAATGGCAACAGCATACCGATCGTGTTGGCTGTTCGAATTTCGTGATGTGCTTTTTCCTTTCCCCTTATCATCCATGTCCGTCCTGGCAAGGGCCGTGATCACAGATAATCCATGAGTGACTTATTCGCGACTCCCACGGCCGTTAGGGGTTTCAGTCCTCCCAAAGACCACAATCAAGCCCAGATATTTGGTCGTTTCGTATGCCCTCGGACGGTGGCAAAAGGTGCGGGCATTATTCAAGAAATCGTATGGTCCAGCGCCGGTTCGAATTGCCTTTTGTTTTATTTTCATATAGGTGAACACAATTTCGCGAACGTAGGGGCAAACTGTAGCGTCAAGGCAGAAAGGTCTATAAGCAAGTGCAAAATGCTTTTTTTTTATTATTTTTTTTTTGGAGGGAAACGGGCCCATTTTTCATTGTATCGAATTCGGAGGGTATCAGAGGCTTTTATAACAAGTCGGGCTTCGACAAGCACTAAGGCGACAACAAAGGTCAAATCGTGATCGCATTCATATATCGGTCATCTTGGGGGTCTGATGAGTGAGTGGTAGAGCACGGAGAGTAAGCCTGCGACAGCGTACCCAACCGTAAGACTAGTGACGAGAGCATCTAGGGCAAGAGACAATCACTGATCTCGGCCCAAATCAAATTGAGTTGGTTCTCACACCAGCTATTCAGCCAGATGACGTCCTTTAGCTTCATCATCAGTGTCTCCTTGTCCGTGATGCCTCTCATAACACAGTAGTTCTTAAAGGCGGTGATAAAGAATTGGTGTTGGTCACCGTGCGGTCCAACTTGGCACGAGCCTGGAAATTCGGCGGGAACTCTCGGTACACGAACACAGGCGCCCACAAAGAAGGTCCAGAGCAAGGCATTTTTTGTGAAGTCGTCCTCGGCTTTTGTCTGTGTGTTGCTAAAAATTGAAGTGTTCGATGTCGTGGTGGACCAGCTTTCCACTGAGCTGTTGCCGAGGCTGCCTGCGCTGTGATATGATTTGGGGCTGCCGTAGGGTTCGGGCTCGGAAAGAAGATTAAGCGTGAGTGCAACGTTGTATAGAGCCGATGTGAGGGATTCTGTAATAACTCGGTGCCTGGGTGCACCTGGGGGTTGTCCACGAAGTGCTAAGTGAAGGAATATATGACTTGCAAACATGAGGCTCTCAGACAAATCGATAGTGGATGGCCCCCCAACTCCTCCTTTGAATTCGTCTCGATCCTTCGATGGGTTCGAGTCTGTTCCCTTGAAAGCTACCAGATTGCGATATGATTGTTCGAGTCGAAAAAGTCGCCATTCAGCCAAGTATATCGAGTCGCTCAATTGAATCCGCTCGGCGGACATAGCCGCTATATTGCTATAGTCAAAAGAGCCTAGGCAATTAGTGATCGAGTAAAGAAGCTCAATTATTTCGACTATCTCTCGATGGCGAATGACGAGGCTGTTGAATGCCCAAGGATCGACAATGCTCTCCGTGGCCCTGCCTTGGAAGCGGTAGTGAAGGCTTAGAGGTGTCGCCAGTTGCGGTACGAAGTGAAACGCTAATGGTTCTCCGGCCGCATAAGCGTATGAGAAATCGGCCCTATTATTATTAGAGTTAGTTCTTGTGACGATGGATGCCCATATCATTATTGCAATCCTTACCATACTAAAGCCCTTTGGATCACGCCAATATGTTTAAAACCTTCCAATATCCCCCCTCGTAGATCAACAATACGCTTCAAACCGCACATGTGAGCCGCTGCTGCTTCGATAGAGCCGGTGAAAGTCTATACGTCTCAGTTAGAATCTGCCCAGCCTCAAGCTCTATCTTTACTTACCTCATTATTCACCAGCAATGCAACTGCCATGGTGATGCCGTCAGAGATTGGAACATTGGGATTGGTGCCTTCTACGTTTAATCGCTTGTTTACAGCCTTTATAGCTTGTAAACGATGGAAGTCGAACGTGCTCGTATCATTCCACTGAGCTAGTGAGTTGCTATATGCAGATCAGTGTGTCAGTAAAAATTCTTCTCATAGCACTCGTCGCTCCTCGATTATTACAAATCTGGTTTAGTTCTCAAAGACGAGACCACTACATGACATTGGGACTTGGCGGACACAATTGAAAAGTTCTTTCACATACTGCATCGATGCGACCATTGCCATAAAGGCATGCGTGATGGCGGTATCAACATTTAACTGGCGTATGAATTAATATCACTTAGCCATAATAAGAATCAGGGGATGGACGACCACACTCACTGAATCAAAGAAGTTTCCCTCCGGATTCATGGCGAAAGCATTAGCGAGGAAGCCGGTGTAGTCTGTATGAATTAGTTACAACTGAGGAAATATCGCGTAGTAGTTTGAAAGCGGCTTCAAGTCACGAAGCAAATCCAAGCAATGGAGGAATACCCACATGTCATCATGTAGGTCGGCGCTCCAGCACGATCAAACCATTTCTCTACCACGGGTTCCCGCGGGCATAAGCATACGGTGAAACAATACTTCAACAGGTTTTCCGTCAAAGGGGTCGTCTCGATGCGGAGCATAGGGAAGTTCGGAAGCTCTCGGGCCACTACTAAGGCAAGTTCAGGTGATACCATTGTGGGTGTAAAATTGACGTCAGTGACCCTCGTCTCACCGAGCGTAGGACCAGACACCGAGGGCTTCTTGTTATTAGTGGTCGTGACAGCGCCATTGCGACTGGGGCCGTTGCTCTCAGAGTGACTCTCGCGTGATTGAATACCAGGCTTTATTCTAAACTTCGATATACGTTCTTTTTGCGTGCTCGATTTTCTCGGCTGTGACGCAACGCTGTTGTTCTCATTCGAGAGCTTCTGGCGCCTGGCATGAGAGCGCACCTTACGGCGAGTCTCCTCATCGTGAGCGACCGTGTTGATAGAGGTGATGAATTGAAAACTGGTGGACCGCGGTATAACCATTGCGGATCTGGAAACCAAAAAAAAAAAAGGGGGGGAAGGGGGGGGGGGGGGGGGAGGGCAGGTTGATAATAACTGTGCAGGATAGTTAGGGTTAATAAATGATGGATCGTCTGTAGTCCCAGCGTTTGCGCATCTCCTGTCGGTCCATACTCGTTCAATTGAATATTGGAAAGAATCGAATCAAAACATCCCAAAGCAATCTTCGAGATGAGAGTGTCCTTTGATTCTAGTGTAAGGTAGGACTGCGGTTATGCGTAGCGATGTAGGCTTGACCAGGGCTTGACCAGGGCTCCAATAAGAGCGGTTCTGCGTGACAACTGCGCCAGGGCTCCGCAACTCCGTTTTGTTATCTAGTGTTGGTACGTCCGTAGTGTAGAACCTTCTTCTTTATGAATTCACAAGTTGATGCGATTATTATTACATACTTTGTACCTGCATAACGTATCCTACGCTAGAGGTAGTCTAGACATTATGAAATTATCGGGATGATTCAAGTTTGAACTGGAAGGCCTACTATGTAAACAGCTGCAGGAACATGGCACTGGCAAATGGTGGTGTTTATACGCATGGTACTCTGTACAGTAGGTACCCAGAGTTGCGGTAGGCTTGCCGACTACCTACTACCTACATATACCTAGGTAACTACCTATGTAGGTAGTATGAGATTTCGAGCCGCCCTGGATCGTCCACTTTGTAGGTACCTAAAGCATTCACCTACACTACCTAGGTACTTCGACGACGTGTGTATGAAGTACTTCGTACAGTAACTAGGTAACTACCGAGACTATGGACTACCTATCTAGTATATGTGTCTATCGAGGCACGAAGGCAGGGACGCTTCCTCTCGCCCTGAGTCGTGAACCATCCGGAATGCAATGAAGCCGCTATGTACCTATATCTAGCTCTAAAAGTCAGCACCGATTCCGGCTGGTCATTTACGCGCCTTCGAAGAAGAAAGGCATCCTCAGCGTTAAACAGCAGCTTGCCAATGCACATGTTTCAGTACCTACGTAGTGTAGATACCTAGAGGTATTCGAATACCTGGGTATCTATGTACGGACTACGGACGTATGTCCGTAGACTACCTACTAATACCTAGCACGCTGGTTAACGGACTTCTACTTGGGTGCTACCAACTCGGTAGCGCCGACGGTCTCAGAAGAGGTAGTACTTAGTTCGTACCTACGCTATTTGCCCTACTTCATAAACCTGGTCAACATCTCGTTTTCCTAACACAGTAATTTCGTCCTGGTGCATCCGGGTAGGCAACCTCACGATATGTCAGCTGCTAGTCCGTACAGGGCCTCTTTTGCGGGGGGGCAGTGAAGACCTTGTTGACGGTAGGTACCTACCGGTAGGTGATACGCATGGCCGGCCTAACTACCTACCTACCAATCGCGACTGACATCGCCTACCTATGACTAGGTAGGTACTGCCTTGGACCTGGGGACTTATGTCCATGGGCCCGTGTAAGTATCTAGCGTAGATAATCCCTATGAAAGGGGATATTGTCTAATACCTACCTATCCTACTGGTCTGCGAGCTCTGCAAGTCAAGTGAAATTAATACTTCCTAGGCTCGGTCCAGGTAGTGGTAGGGAAAAAATGGCGACAAAAAAACCCAAGGAGCAACGATAGAGAACTGAGGATTTGTACGGATCCGTACCTACTTGTAATGAAGTTGTCGTCCGCCCGAGGTTATTCTGGTGTACTTACGTATTCCGTACGTACGGATCCCTGGCTGGCTGTCGGTAACAACCGTTGGGAATAGTACCGGTAACCTAAAGTACCTACGCTGATGCTACCTATTTGTGTACTTAGGTAGGTTGCATTCCCCAAGGGTAAGGAACCGCATGACTTGCTAGTACCCACAGATGGCGGATACCTTCCTGCATGATTAGATTGATAAGGAGATGATCTCTCACGCCCTAAACCTGGGAATAAGCACGGAATATAGGTAGACGGGGTCAGGGATACGGATTCGAGAGCCAGGGAGTGCTAAGGTACCTACCTAAGTATCTACCTACTTATGTACGGTGTTCCGTAGTAGGTAGGTACTTAGCTACAGTATTTACACTAGATACGGATTAAGTACGAAAGAGATTCAAAAGAGCTTTGGTTACGGATCCGTATACCTAGGTATCAACCTACTTTCATAGCGTGAGGGCATCAACACTGGGCCGCAAACAGCTGTATGACTATTTGCAGTCTGGAATTCATGTGATCTCACTCGGCTGTCTACATACCTACTAGATACCTACTAGGTAACTAACAAGGACCACGCTCAACTCCATTCCGTAGACTCAGGAAGATGGCAACCTGGCAACAGTACCCACGATTTGAAACAATTTGCGGGGATGGGGAACTACCTACCTACTTAGCTGGCTGCAAGGAAATCCTAGGTAGTAGTTTAGGGTAGGTAGGTAGAACGCACATACAATTTAGCAAAACTATACGGAATACTAGGTACCTACTTACTTCGTATGGACGGTAGGTAGGTATGAGAAGGAAAATGAAGGTTGTGAAGTGTACGGGTCGTGTAAGTGCTTAGACTTAGCGAGTTAATTCCGGGCCGCAAAATGGTTTTCATTGCAGCTGTTTTCGGCCCGGTAAGTGCCCCGATACCACCCTGAAGTGTGGGCACCCTTATCCCTACCTAGGTAGGTACGGATCCGTCCCAAAACCTCATTTAAGAGTGGATGCGCCGTAATGGTATCTGAGGTACTTAGGTACATACCTACTCGTGTCGCCAGGGGTAGGTACCTACCTACCGTATTACGGTGGGTCTGATCCCGCTTAGCCTTTGAGCCGTTATTCGGCCGGACGAAGTACGGAACTCCGCCGGACCACATACGAAGGTGTTCTAGGTAGCTAGGTACCTACACACGTCTAGGTAGGTATTACGGAATATCTACCTACCTACCTAGCTGGTGAATGCACAGCGCGACGCACAAGTGGTATGACGATGTCTTGCAGCTCGTTACAAGAGCGAGGTTCGACAAATACCTAAGCAGAAGCGCGCAAGCTCGAACAGTAATCTCGACGGAGAATCGGTCTAGGTAGCGTAAACTGGATGCAACGCCAGTATGTATGCGAGAACCTATTGCGGCATCTGTATAAAATCGCTCTTCTGGACGAAGCAGGTACGTACTACCTAGGTAGTACTACTTATCTATTGCCACAGGCAACTTGGGTACATACGTACGTATAAGCACCTACCCTACCCATCTATATTTTCCAATACCCTATTCATTCACGTGCGTGGACATAGGGTTATCTAACATTGGAAGCTCCCTAAGACCAACTAGGTAGGAAGATGTGACCAATAACATCATAAACATGCTCATAAACATGCTCATATAATAAACATGCTCATCCAGCTTGACTAGTGTGTTGAAGTCTGAAGCTCATTATAACTCGGGGTTTGCAAAAGTTTGCACGCGGCATTTTTAAGGTGCATTGACTAGGAAGTTGACTCAACTGCTGCTTACCTACTTACATACTAAAAGGTACCTACATCTTACGAATGTGCTGGAGTCTGGCTATCGCACCAATCCGGCATAGATACCTAGATATTAGGTAGGTACGGACGTAGGTTAGGTCTGTAATTAGGTACCTAGTGTACGTACGTATTCTCGTCCTGCTCTCACGACGAGTTCTCGCGTCACAATAGTCAATTACGTAAGTCAATAGTGTATATTACCTACACTTATTTATTACCGAGGCTTTGAAGGTCCTTGAAGAGTTACACGGGCTAGGTAATACAGGCTCTCGGTGAGTACGCTTCAACTACGGAGTAGGGAGGTAGACACACTTGTAAGTACGAAGTAAGGCCTGAAAAAGTTGTAAATTGTGGTGTAGGTATCTAGATAGTTGTCGAAGATTGGATGACGACAGTAAAGGCTATCGTCGGGAATTCCTCTGTGGGGATGTCGACAACCTGTCGATTACTTACCTACCGGTAGGTACCTACTTTTAGCAGGCTTGAGCATCTCCGGTACCTATACGGACGTAAGTAGGTAGGTAGTGGACACTGGGAACTAACAGGTTGACCCAATCGACAATTAGGTAGTATCTTAGCGCTACTATTGTGATTCTGTCATTAGCCCCAGCCTGCAAATGACTTGTAGGTACACTACTATGTACCTACGTCCGTACTTACCTAGGGTACGTCCGTACCTTAATAATAATAGGTAACCCACCACATGTTCAGCCAGCGGCTCATGCGAGCGGCCCGAGGGTGCATGCGTTTCACTTTGCTCTGACGCTACACAGAATACCTGGTCATGGTGCTTTTTGACCCAGAGATTTCAATTCACAAGGCTGAAATTGCATATCAAAGCAACCAAGGTAGGAACCTACCTAGGGATAGGTAGATGTGAATGCGCAAGGTACGCATAGGTAGGTACTTTACTGCTGGGTCGTGAACCGACCTGGATAGGTACTGCGTACAAGTACCTACCTACCTAAGTACCTACCTATCCTACCTACCTAACCTAGTGTTAAGCAGTAGGTAGGTACCTTAGGTAGGCTCGCAGGCAGCATGGTGTACACTTAGCTAGGTAGTAGGCACACGTACTGTGTCGGTACATGCTAATTTGTTGGTTAGGTAAGAGGTAGTCTCTACACTATACCTAGCGAGTCTCTACTTATTCTGCCTACTCAACCAGTTGAAATCCCCAGCCCTCGTACCTTACTTACCGGTGCCCACCTAAGGCAACGACACAGCCACAACCTGACTGACCCTAACTACGGTTCCATACGAGTTCTGGGTACTTATCATATAGGTGCCATGGTAGTAGGATTTCTAAATTTCCTCCAGCAACGAAGGATTACCCATGAATGCGATGAAATTGAAAAAGAAAAAAAAGAAAAAAAAAAGAAAAAGAAAAAAACGAAAAAGTAAAGCAAAGAAGATATATATATTGCCCACTAGCGGAATCGAACCGCTGATCTTGTCATGACACTTGAGAAGTACTAGTGACACGCTATACCACTTAGCCAAGCGGGCAGGTTTCTACTGTGAAATTACCATCGTCGTGTTCATTGATAGTCTGTGTACGCAGTACCTATCGCGTAGACACCTAGGTATGATGTAGGTAGGTAGGTAGGTAGGTAGTATATGTCCGTAGGTGGGCAGCAGTACGTATGTACTTAGGTTTACGGACGTACCTACGGGCGTGATTTGGAGCTGAAGGATCAAGAAAGCTAAGGTAGAGTCAAGTAGGATTTATGACTGCCTCAAGTAACGCACCCCATGCACGTAAAGTCTAAGGTAGGTAGGTGATAATACCTTGGTACCTTAGGCACGTACGTACGTACGTACGTATACGTAGACATGCTTCGTATAGCTACCTACCTACGACACAAGTTGCGTTTGTCTGATCAGATAAGATCCACTAAGTCCGGATTACTTCATCGTACTCGAACCCCTGTATTTTCCTTTCTTCTTCTTTTCTTCCTTCTTTGCCTGTCTATTTCGTTTCACTATCCTGTGTAAGGTAGGCAGGTAACAGACGCTTCAGCAGCACTCTGTATACGTAAACAACTCTACCCGTGTGATTGGGAAATATTTACGAAGTACGGATCCGTATGGACGTAGGTAGTCCGTAGTGTACGTATACGTATAAGTATACTCAAAATATTTCAATTAAAGTGCGAAGGCTGATAAGTTTACACGTGACGCAAAGCACAAGTAATGCGTTATCTTGTGCACAGTACGGAAGATTTCCTGGTCAGAGATTACTCATCATAGGGTACCTCTACTATAGCCTTTTTATATGTCGTTTAAATGTACTTGAAAATTTGTTGCACAGTATCTACACCGTACATTGGAGGTGGGGTCAGCCTTTTGGCTTTCAGTCCCGATAAGCAAAAAAAAAAATGGAGGGGTCGATTTTTTCGATAAGCGGTATTCCCTATTGCCATCAACATTGTGTACTATTTCTCCCCTTGTCCGCTTGGTACAGACTTTTACTGTACTTACCCCCTTCTACATAGATAGGTAGAAGAGAGTTGTCGGGCTCTTTGGACGACGGCTAGGTACTATCTATCTTCCAACATCAACACCTTGAGACCACTGCGCATTTGCGCTTGTCTCTTGCCAGCAGTCTCATTTGCTTTCGTTTTCTTTTTCTGTATTTGTTTAGTTCAGTCATCCATACGTTACTCGCTCACCGACCTCCTTCCTGCCTCTCCACCTTAGGCCTCTCCTCCGACCCCTGCCATTCTCTGTCAACGATGCCTCACTCTCTACCGCCGCCAATAATGGTGGCCCGATCTACTGGTGCCGCTCCGCCCCCCTCGCAGGAGGATGTGTCTGCTATCCTCAATACCGCTTTCACCGCAAATTCATCCGCTGCATCCGTCGACGCCGCTTATGCCCTTTGTGAACTTCTGCTGAACAGCGTCGGCTTCCGAGGCCTTTACCAGTATGGCGTAGTCGCTGAAGTAAAGAAAGCCGCTGCCGACAAGAAGAGCGGCCTGCGACGCGAAAGTGCTCAAAACCTCCTCGGTGCCCTCCTCGAGAAATTTCCCTCACGACAGCCTCTCAGTGAGGTCGTTCTTCTACTCCAAGACGGTGGCCTGCTTACTGTCGCGCTGGATGCCTTGGCTGACAAAGGAACCGTTGTCCGTGATGCTGCTCAGTATGGTCTGGATGCCTTGTTTGGTCGTCTCAGTCCTGAGGCAATGGTCGCGGGCTTGTTGCCCGCTATCGTATCCTATCTCTCTAAGAAGACCGGCAAGTGGCAGGGCGCTGTTGGTGCTCTGAAACTTATGCAGCGTATGGCTGATAAGGCCCAGATGGAGATTGGTTGCACCAGAGAGCAAGCTCAAGAGAAGGATCTTCTTCGAGATGCCATGGGTTCTAAGCTCGCCACTTTGATTCCCATTGTTGAGAACAACATGCACGATCTTAAAACCGAAGTCGAGAAACAGGCAGTTCTTACCATGCAGTCACTCACAACATTACTATCCAACGACGATGTTGCTCCCCGTATTCCTTTGCTTATTGATACCCTACATCACCCGTCAACTCAAACCCTCCAAAAGGCAATTCATGCACTCTCACAGACCACCTTTGTTGCTATCGTCACTTCACCAGTTCTTGCGCTCCTGACTCCCTTTCTCGAGCGGACCCTGAATAACCCTAGCACCACTCAGGAAGTTCTGCGACAATCTACCGTCATCACAGAAAACTTAACCAAGTTAGTTCACGACCCTATTGAGGCCAGGACATTCCTCCCAAAGCTCCAACCGGGTGTCAAGGCCGTAGCGGACCGAGCTCCTCTTCCCGAAGTTCGCGAGCTGGCTTTCAGAGCCTTGGATGTCATGGACAAGGCCATGGGCAATGAGACAGCTGCAGTCGAGCGTACCTCTATCGATGACGTTGCCAAGGTCCTTGATTCTGAGATCAAAAAGAACGGAGGGCTATCCGGCGACTTGGAGTTCTACCAGTTGGCCCGTCCCTATATCTGTGAGATGGTCGCCGATGATTCCAATTTCCGCCAAATTAGTAGAATTCCCGGTAGAATCGCACCCTATCTACAGGAGCTGATGCGCCAGCCTGGTGCTAGTGACGCCGTCGCATCTGCTGTTCATCAATTCTATGTCGCAGACGATGAGCGTAAATATGGTGTGCCGGAGAAAGAAGACGACGGCGAGATTGAAATTGTCAATGCCGATTTTTCTCTCGCTTATGGTGGTATGCTTCTGCTGTCTCATACCAATCTACGTCTCCTCAAAGGACATCGGTATGGTCTTTGTGGCCGAAACGGAGCCGGAAAGTCAACATTAATGAAGAGCATCGCTGGAGGGAAGCTAGAGGGCTTCCCTCCTCAAGATGTTCTTCGTACCTGCTACGTGGAACATAACCAGGGCGAGGATGCTGAAATTAGCATCCTTGAATTCATGGTTAAAGACCCGACGATTGCATCGGAGGGCCGCGAGAGGATTTCGACGGTTCTAGAGGAGTTTGGCTTCACCGCTGGGCCTGAAGGCCGCCAGTCACAAAAGGTTGGATCGTTATCTGGTGGTTGGAAGATGAAGTTGGCTCTGGCTCGAGCTATGCTTCAGAAGGCCGATGTTCTGCTCCTTGACGAACCTACTAACCATTTGGACGTCGCCAATATTGCATGGTTGGAGAATTACCTGAAGACCCATACCGATATCACCAGCTTGATCGTGTCCCACGATTCGGGCTTTTTAGACAATGTTACAACTGACATCTATCACTACGAGCCGGGCAAGAAACTGGGTCACTTCAAGGGAAACCTTGCCGCCTTTGTCAAGGTTCGCCCGGAGGCTAGGGCTTACTACACCCTGACGGCCTCTAATGTTCAATTCAAATTCCCTCCTCCTGGTATTCTGTCGGGCGTCAAGTCCCAGACTCGAGCCATCATTCGTATGACGGGTGCCTCCTACCGATACCCCAATGCGCTCAAGCCGTCTCTTAGTGACGTCAACTGCCAACTGACTCTCTCATCCAGAGTTGCCGTTATTGGTCCGAATGGTGCTGGCAAGTCTACTCTGATCAAGATCCTGACAGGAGAAGTTATTCCTACCACTGGTCGTGTTGAGAAACATCCCAATTTGCGCATTGGATACATCAAGCAGCATGCCCTGGAACACGTGGAAATGCACCTTGAGAAGACACCAAATCAATACCTACAGTGGCGTTACGCTAATGGCGACGACCGAGAGGTATTTTTGAAACAAACCCGTATCCTATCGGACGCGGATCGGGAGCAAATGGACAAGAAGATCGCCCTGGGTGATGGCAAGGGTGAAAGGCAACTTGAGGCCGTTGTAGGCCGACAAAAGTGGAAGAAGACCTTCCAATACGAAGTGTAAGGACCCTATGTCGACTTTTCTCGAGCGTTTGTCGCTAACATTCTCAATAGTAAGTGGAGAGGTTGGCTTCCCAAATACAACTCGCAGGTTTCTCGAGAGACCATGTTAGAGTGGGGTTTCGAGAAACTTGTACAAGAGTTCGATGACCACGAGGCATCACGAGAAGGCTTGGGATACCGCGAACTTCAGCCTGCGGTTATCTCGAAGCACTTTGAGGACCTTGGTCTTGACCCTGATATTGCCAATCACAATGAAATCGGCAGTCTCTCGGGAGGTCAGAAGGTCAAGGTTGTCATTGCCGGTGCGATGTGGAATAACCCGCACTTGCTAGTTCTCGATGAGCCTACCAACTTCTTAGACCGTGATTCGCTTGGTGGTCTTGCTGTGGCCATCCGAGATTTCAAAGGTGGTGTCGTCATGATATCTCACAACGAGGAATTCGTCGGCGCCCTCGCCAATGAGCAATGGCATATCAACGATGGCCGGATGACGATGAAGGGCAATGCGGCCATCTCAACGGACCGGTTCGAAGACAGCAGGCCCGGAAGTGGGCTAAACAGTGGCATCGTGAGCACTGCAGCCAGTAGTGTTGTGAACAGCGCTATGAATAGCGCGGTTAATAGCGGGGCGGAAGACAACAACACGCCCTTGACGTTCAAGGCCAAGAAGAAGAAGAAGAAGACCAAGAAGGAGCTCAAGGAACAAGAGGTCCGACGAAGACTTCGACACATCGAGTGGCTAAACACTCCCAAGGGTACACCTCACCCTCCGGACACGGACGACGATGAATAGAGGATAGAACGGTTAGAAGATGCTTATGACATGGGATTTAAAGAGGGAAAGGCAGGCATGCTTGATCGTTACTTGCAACTACGAGCTATGAGGCTTGTCCGATAGACGGCGAACGACAGCGGGCGGACATGCATGGAACGATCATGATAGACATTAGAAGACACATAGGCTTTTCTATTTTTGTTTCTTTTTCCTTTTTCTTTTCTTTTTTTCTCTCTTCGCGGCGTTTCTGATAGATACGGACTGGGACAACGACGGGCATGATTTCGATTTGCCAGATTTGGCATGGGTTTGGATGAATTTCATTGTTAGAAAGTGGATCGACATCATCGCATTGAGAGATTCTAGAAACAACGAAGCGAATTACTTACCTACCTAAAATACACTAGGTATCTATACTAAACTGGTTGAAACCGAAATTTGGTCCCCGATGTCACCTATTATTAAACCTCGCACGTGTTCCTACCTAGTTGTATACTACCTATCTTACCTAGGTACTGCGTATTCAACAGGCGATCCCTGCCCTTCCATCGAGGCATCACCTCGACGTCCCAGAGTCGTGGGAAATTAGGTTAGATATACCGCACTAGGTAACTGGCTAACCCTAACCTCTGCCAGCCCTCACTACTACTACACAGTATTAGGTAGTGGCGTTACCGACACACAAGGCCAGTGCATGCCCTCTCGGGCCCGGCTCGTTCGGCAATGGTCCCTGGAGCTGAGCTAGGTAGGTAGGTAGGTAGGTAGCGTCGTATGGAGTGCCTAGCGATTTTCCCTGCGCTATGGATCCGTTGTTACTTTGTACCTTGTACGCTAGGTGGGTAGGCAGGGGACGCTATGCCCGGACCGTCCGTTATTGAGTTTAGGGACGGCGTTGAAGGAATCGGCTCTTTTTTTCTACCTAGGTAGCACTGGTTGATTAGTTGGTTGCTAAGTTGATAGTGTAGGTAGGTAGTTAGTTACCTACACTACGATACCTACCTACCCTACCGGTATAAGTAGGTAGGTAGTGTAGGTACAATATGTATGTATGTGATTGGAGCTTGCAGCTGAGCTGAGTTGGGTAGGGCGAAAGGCTGAGGTCCCGGTACCCGTAATTGAAAGAATGAAAGAAAGAATGGATGAATGAATGAATGAATGAATGAATTGGAGCCGGCGGCTTATACCTAGGAAGAAGAATTACCTACCCACCTAAGGAGAAAACTAGAAACTTACCTAGGTGAGGTACGGTTAACTCCGGGATTTACTTTCTGTAGTCTAAGTCTGTAAGTACGCTACCTACCTATATGGGCTGGTTGAGGTTTTTTTTTTCTGGTTTGTTTCTATAAGTAGATGCATTACACTTGGGTAGGTTAGAACCTGCTTGCAGGTGTAGGTAAGGTACTTTGTATACCTACCTACCTACTTCATCTATTCAGTACGGATCCGGTAGGTATTCCGTAGTTGTATGTATGTATGGTTCACTCACTCACCCTTCGCAGGATTCCGCCCCGACCCTTGCAGCGCTTTTTTTCTTTTCTTTTCTGTCCGGGGTTTTCTTGCATGCTGGGGTTCTGGCCGGTCCCTGCTTGCCTTCCTCTCCTGAGCTAGGCTCAAGATGGAGAGGATAGGTAGATGATTTGCGTGGATTACATGGTTGGTATCAAGTCTAGGTACGTCCGTAAGTACATACTTACATACCTAGTACCTACCTAAGGTAAGAGGAGCAATAATGTGCACATTACCTTAGGTAACTTGGTTAGGTAGTTCTAGACTATGTGGCTTAGGCAGAATACTAAGTTGAACTATTTACATATTTACAGTCGTCGATACGTGCTGGGTTTACCTAATGAAGGCGAGGCGAGACGACGAGTCCCCGCTCTACGTAGAAATGCGCTCGCATGCAGACAAAGAGACAGACAGACAGACATGAACGTCTTCTAAGTTCATATTAATGAATGTATTGTGGCGTAAGTAGTGTTAAGTATTATCAAGGAGCGTACGAAGCCACGTATCGTCGTCATCCTTATAGGTCTGCGGTAGGGTAAAGGTGGTTCTTTTTTCCCGGCTGGTTTTATCCCGCCTCACCCAAAGTCCCCAAAGGAGTGTCCATCTATCCGTCCGTCCGTCCGTCTATCCATCCATCCATCCGTCCATCCATCCATACTTTACCTTAATTCTTCCACCCCTCCTCTCCCGAAAAAAAAACGCTATGCGGCCTTTTTTTTTTTTCTTAACCAATGCTAAATGCCCTGTTTCCCTTCCTCCACCCCCACATCGCCTTTGCCCCTCATTTCATGTCTTGGTTTGGTGTTGGTGGATATTGCGTTACGTTGCGTCGGCTCGTGGAAAATCTAGCAGACGATTTTGTATGATTCCCAGGTCTGGCCGGGCGTGGTGGGGTTGGTGCAGACGCTGAGGCTCACCGATTCCTCGCCTGCTGAGCAGTAGGCATCGGAGTAGACGTTCACTATGTGGTTTGTTAGCTTCGGTTTCGGTCGAAACGAAGGAGAGAAAGGTAATGTGGGTGTAAGTGCGGTAGAACTCACGAGAGCAGCCATTGGCGGCTTCCGTCAGAACCTCTAGAGTCACTGAGGTGATGGAGCCCGAGGAGCTGTCGATCGTGTGGCAGACGTCGATGTCGGACTGGTCTATGGTGTAGAAGCCCATGTTCCGGTCGTGGCAGCCATCAGCGCCAAAGACGCGGAATTGGGCGAGCCGGGCACCGTCCCGTGGGATGACGACGGCGTTGATGCCGGTGAAGAGGGCGCTGGCGGCGACGAAGAGAGTTGTGAACTGCATCTTGAAGGTGATGTTTTTTTTTTTTGAGAGAGCGAGAATAATTATTAAGAATTACTAGTGAGGATGATGGGACTGTGATTGTTGCTTTGGTTGCTGTTGATGCTGGCTGCTCAGGTGATGAGGATGGAAGCTCTGAGATTGGGGGAAAGAAGAGCCCGGTGCTCGAGGGTTTTATAGATTTCGTCCAAGGCTTGGATCTCCAATGCTATATCCAAATAGGCTGGAGGTTATACCGCCATTTACCTAGACGCAAATACGAGAAAGTGAAAGGACAAGGTCATGAGCTCCTCCCCTCCCCCGTGCTTTGCCACTTTTTTCCCCTCGTGTATAAGCGTCGATCATTCCGTTCTGGATAGCTGCTTGGCCGGTCGATGTCATCCCTTACAAGCAACCGTACCTTGCCATATGCTAACCCATTTGCTGCCTACGAGGTGCAATCTTGGTTGCAACGTGTACCTAGTGAGAGATACGATTCATCAATCGCACAGGAATCCATGCCCGCTCTCGGCTAGCCGCATTGCATCCATGTCTCGTTCTGCCCGTTGGATCCGTTGTGGAGCCGGGAGAGAGGAGCTTGTGGCCGGCGCCAGATGATTAATTGCGTCGACACTTCAGGCCGCGGCTTGGCTTTTTGCCGGGGTGTTCTTTACGAGAAGATATGCATGCAGTCCTGTGCTCATACACACATACGCACACACACATGACCCGAGGAAGGGAAGGTGGTGGTAACCAACTCGGCTACTACCTACAATCCTTCCATCAACTCTTAGGTATTGAACTAAGTAGGTATCCTACCTATTTACGGACGTACCTAAGGGAGGTAGGTAGGTAGGTAGGTGTTCTACTCTACCTAGTTACTCTATTCCGTACTCCACGCGACGGTATAACAAATATCGCCGACGAATGCATCGAGCCGCCATGCAAACGTCCGTTGACGGCCGCTGGCGCCGCATAGCATTTGCATACATAGATACCTAAGTACATACGCTGCACTACCTACACACTCTTTTAGACATCTAGGTAGTGTAAGTGTTACTATATATAATCATTGTTTAAAATTTCCTCGTGTAGGTAGGGTGGGCAAAAGCCAATCATCCAACAAATGGTAATGGAGACAAGTACGGACGTAGATGTAAGCTGAATCATGAGAAATAAAGGGAGAGGGGAAAAAATGCCCATCAGCGAGGAGCAGCAGCAGCAGCAGCAGCAGCAGCGCGCTGCCAAGTTTTGCTACATACTTGCTTCGCCTACGTAGTAGTTACATTCATACACACATATAAATACCTTACTTTCCCATTACGAGTTCTTGAAAGGTCTACCCGGTCAAGATTCGCGAATGGGACGTGATCATGTCATCCGATTCGTCTGACCAACTTATTTTTTTTTTGGTTGGTTGGTTTTTTTTCTCCTCTGTGAGCCCGCTGTCGGGGTTCCAAGTGGTCGACGTCGCGGTGGCGTGCGACCTGGTGAGGAGAATGAGTAATGGAATTCTGACCCGTGAAGACGAAAAGAGAAAAGAGAGAGTGAGAGAGGGTGGCTTGGATTGGATTGCAGGTTCGACTGATGCGGTGTTTCGAAGGGCAAATTGACAGCCGGTAATACCCTTGTCTTCTTCCTTGTTTCTGTTTGTTTGTTTGTTTGTTTGTTGTAGCTACATGCAATATGTACAAATCATCATGGATGTAGTCACTACGTATGTACGAACCTATAATACCTACCTAGGTACACACTTACATTTATACTACAATAGAATGCAATAACATTATAGGAACAACATCGCATCCCGATCATAGCACCAGCATCGCTCATGTCCGCGCACCTATCATACATAGTTGGGCTACGCCGCACACGAAAGCAAAGGTGGTGTCGAGGTATTTCCAGTGGTAAACAAAACGGGTTTCGCCTTCAATATGGTCACGCCGTAGGTAGTGTGTAGGTAGAACGAGTTTACCCTACATATCTTGGAGAAATATGATGACATACCTACATACGGTACGTACATACATGCCCATCCTACCGGTATCATGGTTCTCCGAAATACTGCCCGGACAAAATGGCTAACCACATATACCTATCGCACAGCTTAAGCACTCCGCAGCTAAACTGAGACAAACTGCCCTACAAGGAAAAGCACGCTCGCCCCCGAAACGGCAAACTCGCCTCCTCTTCCTAGGTATCTGCACCGGGGAAGTGTCACGTCACGTCCCGTCTAGGGCAGAGAAGGAATGATGCCTATCTAGGTACGCACTCGATGAATGTTCTGCATAGCCATGCAAAGAATGGGCGTACAAGAGATAACCGAGCCGAACACACCGCAAAGCCGGAAGCGAGACAGCCGCAAAAGATGATATTGCATAAGTCTAGCTTACCTATCTCTCGAACGGTTTACCTATCGGTCGTCGTGAACCAAATACGAACAAGAGCAAAACACATGAAAGCACACAAGTCAAGTCAAGTCAAGTGCGAAAAGAGGAAAGAAAAAGAAAAGAAAAAAAAATCGCTGCATAATCCATGGAAGAATCCTGGCGTCAAAAATCCCTTAGGAAGAAGACCCGTAGGAGCTGAGGTTAGGTAGGTCCATGACGTCTTCCCTTGTCGTGATACGACATCGACTAGGTAGATACTAGTAGGTAAGTGAGTGAGTGAGTGAGTGAGTGAGTATTTTTCCTACACTTACCTACACTACTGACACTATATACGTGCGTATTATACTTGTAACCCACGAATTAAAAAGGCGCACAAGACTATATAATATAGACCCGAGCACAGCCCCCCTCCCCTACCCCCGGCCGTCGTGTGCACAGGCCGTCCGATCTTTGAGAATCGGAACCCTAATCGAGATCGAGTCCTCTGTCCCCGTGTCCCACGATGACCTCGCGCTTCGCATGAGTGTATGTGCGGGCCCGGGAATTGTGGGTTTTGATAGGTAGGTAGGTAGGTAGGTAGCGCCGACTTGAAGCTGTCGCACGTGCACGAAAGGACTCGATCGATGCTCTCGTGTGTATAACCGTATGTGCGGCCGCGAGAAAGTCGAACAGATTCCAAGACACGACACCACGCACGCTAAGCTCGATCATCTACCTACCTACCTACCTACCTACCTACCTACCTACCTACCTACTCGCCCCCATCGTCCGAGAAAGGATTGGAATTACTCAGACCGGGAGACAGCTGAAGAGTCGATACGGACATCTACCTACCCCTACCCATGATCCCCAGCTTATCATACACACCCTGTCTACCTACTACAAGTAAAATTCAATAACTCGCTTTAGTCTCCACGATAGGGTAAGGTAAGCAGTTAGTTTCGTGAATAGTGTAAATACACCATGCACACCGAGATCTTCCCCCCCTCCCCGCCCCCTATGCGCCGATCTTGGGCGATCTGGACGCCGATCATCAAATGAAGCGGGTCGTTTCAATAGGTGCTTGTACCTAGGTACTACAGTAGGTAGTTGTAATCCATACTTCGTACATAGGTAGTAGTTAGTTAGGCAGGTATAGCATCGACTACTTAATGCTTTCTACGAATTTGTCTAAGTATCTATCTATGCTTTACAGTACTGAATAACCTGAGAGTAGCCTCTTCTCCCCCCCCCCCCCCCGGGCCGCTTCCTTGTCTAGGTTATATTACTTACGTATTTCCTGGAGTCACGAGCGCCCAAGGGGGGGGGGGGGGGGGGTTGCGAGTTTACGCTAGGTATTTGTTCCTCCGCGAGGTGAGGAGGTCAAGGTCGTGAATACCTACCTACACCGACGCGCCATTTCGAGTCTTCTCTTCCCAGGCTTATATCTATCCCATTCACTTACATACACACCCAGTGAAGTAAGGAAACACGAGTAACACCAGTGCCAATATCAATATCACATTCACATTCACATTCACATTCACATTGACATTCACGCTCACAAGCCAACCAGAGCGCGAGTCTCTGTTATATCCCCTCTCAAGTGCGAGGCTGTTCGGCCGGTGCTTCTTAGATGTCAGATGTATGACATGACAGCTGAGCCCACGGCCACAACAAGAGAGAGGGGACCTAGGAGGCGAAAGTTCACGGCGATGAGTCGGCGTTGTTAGTTGATTCCAAGTCTGTCCAGCGCTGCATGTCGTCCAGGTTCGCACGACGACGTAAAGAAAGGAAGACGAAGACGAGACATCATGCTACACGTCTCGCAGTCTAAAAGAAATGTAGACAGATCATCTACAGCGGTGCACTGCTTTCTGCGTCCTAGATCTGACTACGCGGGCGTCATGGACGGGTGTCGGTGATGGTATCAGCCTCTAGGACCCTCTAATCACACATGAATGAAGATGAATGAAAACGGGCAGAAGCAATATATCGCCACTTACGATATTCCTCTTCTTAGACAGTATTCTCGGCAGATCGGCTCGGTTCTTTTCTCCAAAATTACATAAGTAAATTAGGTACATAGCCCGGTCATATCATATCATATCACCCCACCTCACCTCAACATCATCACCATAACTACAGTCCAGCAAAAGCAGCCCAATCCATCCCTCCCTCAAACAGCCGCCTCGAGCTCACACAGATCAGCGCTCCACCAACAGCGCAAAGCCCAAAATCCTCACGAACGCGCGTCCGAGCGCCGAATGCGGCCAGCAGGAATAGGTAACGCGGGGCAAGGTCGGCGAATTTGAGACAGCGCCCTCTGAAAAGATGTTGGCCCGGACAGTAAGGTATAGAACAGAACATAGATATGAATAAATCCAAAACACGCACATTCCCCATCGCCTCGAATAGCGTAATAGCGGGCCCTGTGAGCATCAAGACCCCTGCAGAAAAAAAGGGAGAGAAGTGAAAAGATTTCTTCGCGCGCAGGGTGCCGTTTTCGATGCTGTTGACAACACGACACGCTTTCCTCATTCCAACCTTTACCCATCTCTCAGACTGGGATCTGTGTCCAGTCGTGTCACTGGTCAGTTCGTTCGTTGGTTCTCGCGACGTACGGTACATTATTAGAGTCGAAACGTCCGTGCTGGACCTGCATCTGCGAGGAATGCTCGACATAAGAACATCTCCATTAACTAGTCCGTTCCTTCCCGGACAACTTGCACAGGGAGCGGTGCTCTGCTGGCGTTTATGCTGCAGTAGACGGTTCATTTCGAGGGCTCTGCTTCGCCTTGCGGCTCATGGGGGTTATGATGACGATAGAGTCCCGGACTTTGATGGTATATATGTAGATGAATGTAAGGAAGATGATCATCGAGTCGTATATGGACTTCACCGCGTGCTCTGAAGATATTAGGCGAGACACAAGCTTCCGAGTGCTAATCTGCGAATAATAATGATCAGTAATTAGCTCTTGGATGCATCGCAGTAGAACCTGGAGAAAAGTGAGATCGTGTACAATGCCTGACTGGTCTTCTATTCCACGAGTATTGGAAACGAATTGCCCAAGTACGAATAGAGAATACTTACCCTTATCCCCTAGGAGTTTTCTCTTCTTTATTTCTTATTCTGCAGATCACACTGCTCACTTCATTCTGCATGATTGACCGCTTTGAGGACCAATATTCGAGACACCAAAATATGAATCAATGGGAAAAATTGGTTTGATAATGCTGCATGGGTATGATACTGAAATTGCAAAGTCTATATACTGCGCCAAATCTCTGGGTACTGTAGAAACAGCCATAGAGCCTCGACGGAACGGTTGTCTCGGGGCTAGCACTGGATCGGGTTTTGCTGATGCCATCGACCATCCGACGGCTTCGCTTGACGCTGAAGTGCGAGCTGACCGTTCTTCGGCTAGCCTATGCCGGAAATGCTCGAAAACGCGCGCCTATCACAGGGCTGTTCAAAGCACTTCATTCAACTTGCTTTTCACAACCGATGCGCCCAAGCAACTCCTTTCGGTCGCTATGTCCAGGGAGACTGACTGCGGAGGACGCCGCCCTCTTCACGCCAGTTCGACGTTCCCATCCCTTCAAATCGATCGACTCCACGCCGACCTCTTCCTCGAGGAGCTGAGCTTCTTCGTACTCGTACTGCGCCTCTTCGCTCTCCACCTCATCGTCGCTGCGTGGATCATCAGCCGAGCCACCTCGTAGGACTCGTACAGCTACTCGAATGATCATGAAAAACCAGAATATGGTGATAGCCTGAAGCCCAAGCAAAGTGTATAGGAAGCCGTATACCACAGGTTGAGAGAAGCAAAGAGCGCCTTCAGGGTTCTTGAATGGCTCCAACCAGTGACGCCATCCATTAGGGATAGGAAGCGGGCCTCTTAAATTGGCGTTGTTGCCGTAAAAGCAGCCTATAGGCATCACTTGAATGGCATCTCTCCAGACGCTCCAGCACACAATCATATACAACACATGTCGAGCAATGAACCAGGAGACCATGAACATGCCGAACATGATGTCGCACATTGTGGAATATCCCAAATACTTAAGGCACTTTGCGAGCTACATAATTTATTAGCAAAGAGGGGCTTGTCGCAAGAGAAAACCCGTGGGGTCATGGTCAGGCACCTACAGGAAGGAATATATCCACAATGTCCATCAGCACGAGGATCAGAATCCCGACTCGAGTGTGGTGGTAGTAATATGAGCCGGCCATTAGCGCAATGGTAATGAAATGATGAGTGAGCATCTGCCAGTGGTCTTTGCGGCGCTCCTCGATGTGAATGACCAGTACCTGCTGGAGCCAAAAAGCCCATTGCCCCAGAAAGTAGGCTTTAACAAGCCCCGTTACCTCACGGTCTGGCCAGCCAGTCCACAATTCCCTCAAGTTCATATATGAGGGTGAATTGTAGTATAGATACTATCCATTTATTAGTGATTACGTTCATATACGGGCAAGCCGCAATTTACACGTTAAGAAGAATTATAACGGTCCACATACCACACCGATAGGCCAAAAGAAGGAGTAGTAGACTAAAAGCCAGGCTTGCTCTGAGAATCTAGTCATGTCCTTCCTCTTTTTCAAGCCCCATTGCTTGGCTAAAGGGGCAAATATATGCTCCATTAAACCAGCTCGGAGCCCGGTGAAGAGGACAATGCAGAATGTGATGAAGTAGTAATCATCACCGCCAATGGCATAACTCCCGGATGCTGGATTATAGTAGGACAAGGTGAAGAACTTGAATGTGTGAGGTCGCGCCTTTGGGATAAACATATAAGTCAAGAAGATGAGGGCTATCAGATTGAAAGATAATCCTGTAAACATAACACGCATTGGTTAGCCGGCCGAATCCGATAAGTCAACGGAAACTTTCTGGCTCATGGCTTATGAGGATTCATATGAGGATTCATATATGCCAGGTTGAGGTATGGTTTGGGGTCAAGTTAGGATTTGAGAGAAGAATCCAACAATGAAGCCATCAGCGGCATACTTACCTATCTGATTATCTAGGAGCCAGCGGGTTAAGCTCTTGATGGCGCCATCGCCCTTTCTCTTGACTCTTCGGATCAAGACCTTGTTGTTACTGGTCTGCATATAGAGCGGCCCATTCATAGAATTGCGTGATTGCACAGGCGGCCGTCTTGTGTTTGGTGTGGTGGGTGTCTTTAGCCTCTCAACTTTGAGCTCTTTTGGGATGGTGTTAATATCCAGAGTTAGTTGAGGACCAGCATCGGTGACATGGTTCAACTGTGGCGTCGTATCCGCCATATCGGCGGTGGGGAGTACAACTATGGCGGCTACAATCGACAGGACTGGGAAATGCGAAGCAGAGGTATCTCAACTTATATACGGCTGGCCAAAGGAGAAGACCGGACAGAGACAAGGTTAGGCAGTCTAGGGATTGGTGGAAGACAACATCAAAATGGTGTGTCTGTTACCGCTACCGGGCGGGTTTTTGGTAACGAAGGAGTAATTTGACGACGCTTTCGTAAACAAAGTTTGGCAATGCGGCAACCGGCGACCAATGTTCAAATGCGCAATATCGTTCTTTTGGTGGAATTGTCGATGAGAAAACAAGGCGGCACCAAAGAAGGAGGGGTGGCAGGTACAATGACCTTGCAGGTGTCCACACGCGACGACGTTGATGACGATGAAGTGAAAAAAACCAGACACACACAACACAGCGACGGTGAGAGGTAGAGAGAAGGTGAAGATAGGTAAGAGAAAGTAGTAGTAGTAGTAGTACACTGCTACGTATGTATGTATGAAGGATGTCTTGTTGAACGACCCCCTCAGGAGGAAGACCTGAGGAGAGAGAGATCTGCCCGGCCAGCACTGAATTCCGCCGGTAATATCAGAAATACTAGAGGAATTTTGAAGATATGTTGAGCTAGAGGTGGACCTCGGGACCAGCATGCAGGCGGCTGTGGCTCTTGCTGGCTGGATTTTGATAGGTGAATTTCACAGCCGAGTGGAGGGGGGTTTGCAGGCCTGTAATACAGTGGCTCCCTTGGCGGAATTGCGCCCAATGGAATGAGAGCTTCAGGGCGGTGAAAAGACAATTGGGAAACAATGAGGGGTGATTGGAAAAACACGCTTTTCCCTTTTGGGTAGTATCGTTTGCGCATAGGGGCCCATGTTCCCTACGTACGTACCTGGTGTCTCGGCTGTTATCAGCGCAAGAGCGTTGAACTGAACTCCAATGCCTTAGGTACCTATTCCGTACTGTAGGTAAAATACCTAAGGTACATAGGTACACAGGTACCTTACCGTCCTTCCTTCGGGCGGCGGTTATAAAGTGGTGTCCTTGCTGCTGTTCTTGTAATTTTTTTCTTTCTTTCTTTTAAGGAAAGAGGGGCTGAGACGAGATGGGATGGGATTTAGGTAGGTATTCCCCTGAAGACCGAGGGGCACACCAAAATGTGTCCACTAAGGAACCTACTGTAGCGTACCTAGGTACCTAGATAGGTATCTACCTACACTAGGTACGTCCGTACGGATCTTAAAATCACCTGAGATACAAAGAACGAAGAACGTTCCTACCTTCACTGATAAAACTTGAGCAGTGTCGTTTTCCTATCTAATGAACCGTGCACGGCCCGTTTCAGCTGCCGCTGCCCGCCAAAGATATGTAACTGCAGATAATTGAACTCTTTTTTTTCTTTTTGTCTTTTTTTTCTCATCCGCTGATAGGGCTGCTTCTCGGGTCGGCCCTAGATAGGTAAAAAAGTAGGTACGTACATACATTATGCAGTCGGGCGCTAGGTAGGTTCACCGGCTGGGGCCGCGGCTCAAACGAGACTCGTGCGCCGGTAGGTATTTCGTACTGTCCTTAATACCTAGGTACCTAGCAGAGGGAGAGAGAGAGAGAGAGAGAGAGAGACGAAGAAAGAAAGCAACGCGACAACTTCGCTCTTGGTTGCGCACCCACGGACAAGAAATCGCCGAATCGGTTCACTTGTGGGGTTTCCTGTAAGTATATCGCTTTTATCTAGTGTAGTTACTTAGCTTGATCTAAGTCTGAGGCCGGGCATTTTTACTAGGTACATATCCAGGTTGGTGCTTCGTACATCACGGAGATGCGATCTAACGCTAACTTTACTTAGTATACATAGTGTCGATTCATGGCACCACCTGCCTACGGACTAGCTAAGAAATTGTAGGTAGATAACTCTTTTACGCTGGAGTAAGGTACCTACCTAGGCGCAAAAAAAGAGATTTTAATATCTTTGGACGGATTCGTACCTAGGTATGCAACGTCTTGGTCGCCGAATAGGTACAAGGGAACTTGCGGACGTTCGACACCCGACCGTCCAAGTCCGCCGTCAACAATAACCTTATGGATCCGTTTCTACACAGTTATACGTACTAACCTACCTCCAGACCAGCATCACACATCTGTCCATATAGGTACCTAGAACATGGAAATATGTGCGCCGCTCTGACGCAAAGCAATGTCATGATCTTGTACACTACACGGCATGACTAGTGTGCACTACCTATGCTGCCGTACCTACAAGTACCGGTAGCTTTTGCCTCCGGTCGGGATTAAATTTTTAGTTGATCGCAGAACAGAGGATGATCGCTGCACGCAAAAACAGAACGCGCACGAGGCCAGCCGATGACCCCTCCAACTCTGCAACCTCATCTTCAAGTGGGTGGGTTTACCTATTACCCTTGTACTTCCTACGTCTGTCTGTACATACCTAGGTAGTATACGTATGTACCTACTACCTACATGTACCTACAGTCCCCACGCTTAAACGCGACTTGCTTCTGCACTGCACTGCACTGCGTAGGCGGATAGGTAGATTTCTTGAGAACTGAACATCTACATAGTACAGTTCCCACAAGTACAACGAATATCACGTGCCTACAACAACCCAATCCAGCCGATTAGGTCTTCTTGTTGTTGTTACATTTTCCTCTTTCCAATCAAAAGATAGACACCGCCGTACCGGTCTTACTTACTTACGTATACATATGAACCACTGTATGCCCATGTTCGTCGCCTGCCACGAGGGAAATTTTGAATCTGCTTCTCTGATGTAAATTTACTGCCTAGTGTACCTACCTAGACTAGTGTAGTGGGATGGTCCCCTGTGGACCATGACCATGGCTATGACCAGGACCAAACCAGCACCCTGTCAGCGACTCAGCACAACGTGCCTCTTTGCGCAATGGTATTGGCTCATCCGAATTCGTTGAATTTGACAAAGGATAGGCACGGGGGACCTAATTGTCATTTTCATCTTCATTCTCTACATTCCTATGTTGACCGCAAGAGCGGAGTTTTGGGGAGGGGAAAGCGATTTTCATTTGGAGTATCTACGTATGTACGGATGTGGTGTAGGTACTGAAGTTGGATGGATTTTTTTTCCGTATAAGTGAAATACCTACCTAGAGCCTGACCATTTCAGTGGGGCGTTAAATCCTTCCGTAAAATAGCCGGACTACCTATTTCGTACCTACCTACGGTCCGTAGTCCGTACGGATCCGTACTATACGTATATAGTAGGTATTTAACCCAAGGAGGTTGAGTATACGAAGCAGTACCTACCGAGGTGCCTACCTAGCACCTCTCTCGAGTGAGCACGGATTCTAAGTACGTACGTAGAAAAGCTCCAACGTCAATAACAACCCGTTTTGTAAGTCCGTTTTTCCTACGGATCAGGAACAGGTCCTCTGGGCAATTTCCTCGTGCATGACCTAGGCAGGAACATCCCTACGATGTAACGGCATATAGGTAACTACGGAATACACTACATGCTTTTAAGACATACGTACGGACGTAGTCAGGTTAGGTAGTTTACACTAGGTACGGATCCGTAGGAACCTACCTGTTAACACGATCCACCTTACCAAATGCCTTTCCTACCATCATGCAATGATACTCACGGACTGCCTGCCTTAGGTAGGGCGCCCCTTAGGTACCTACATAGAAACCTGCAGATGATCACGGACAGCTCCTTCTACAGTTCGCAGCTGTTAACTACCTACTAGGTAATCTGAAAAGTGATCACCAGGCATGCATACCTAAGGTAGTATACGTAGGCTGTAGTAGTGTGTAATTGTAAGTTCCAGGTACTTCATACTACCTAGGTATACCTAGCTACCTACTACGGACTACTTATGAGCAATGATTCACATTTATGGACATATTTCAACCAATGATGTTGATCCAATTCATAACGCGAGGTAATAGCGTCGCAAACTATTATTTGTATTCCATTTTTCGCACATAAAACTATACCTATTCGCCAAGCGTTCATGGCGGCGTTCTTTGGCCCGATATTGGGAGTAAAGAGTTGAGCCACATCGTGTGGAGGAGCGTGGCTAGTGAATGACGGTAGTATATACGTACGGGCCCTTACACTGTGTGGGGGCCCAGAAATCCCGCAGGTCGCAATCGCTCTAGTGTAAAGTGACGCCACTACTACCTACCTACTCATGACTAAAGCGCAGGCAACCCTTTAACACAGCCTCATCGACGCTTCTACGCTGCCTTACCTATACAAGTTTCCGCCACCCTACAGTACAACAGCTATCTCACTATATCCCTACTGCTTTCGTCATCGCCATCAACGAATAGCTCAATAATTCCAGTTCCTGGACACAATCGATCACCAAATTTCAGCATCGCGAAACGAACATCCAGATCGATATGGCCGCGAACACAAAGTACTCACCCGCGCCGACGCAGGACCCGGACTCGGGTAGCTGGTCTCAGGCACCCCCTTCATACCAACAAGAAGAGGCATCGTCGGTTCGCGCCGACCTGTTCGGTGGCGCGCCGCGCAGCAGCGAGGACAATATTCCCGACGACTTCAAATTTGGCGGCTCCGTCGCCGAAGCGACCATCGATATTCGCAACCAGTTCATTCGCAAAGGCAAGCAAGCTATTCTTCGACATCCCGTGTCCAATTCTGCACTTTATCTATCTGTGTGGATATTGTCGCTGACCACCATTTTCACTACAGTATATACCATATTGACCGCACAAATCCTTGCGACTGCTGTCGTCAGCGGCCTGAGCTTCTGGAGCAGCGACTATAAAACATGGATCCAGTCGCATCCGGCACTAGTCTGGGTTTCGGTACGCGGCCTTCCGTCTCCGTCTCCATCATCATCATCATCATGCACCACGATCATCACATGCTATTCAAGACCATATGTATTCCCCTGCAACGTTATGGATATAGCTAATCAGTCAATTTTTTGCACAGCTTTTTGGTTCGCTCATCTTCATGGGCCTGACCTGGTGGAAGCGCAAGTCCTATCCCACGAATCTCCTATTCCTTACCGGTTTCACGTTCCTCGAGGCCTACACCATCTCCGTCATCGTCTCGTTCTACCAGACTCGCGTAGTGCTTAACGCCGTTATCCTGACGGGTGGAATCTTCGTCTTCCTCACCCTATTTGCCTGCCAAACCAAGTACGACTTCACATCATGGATGCCCTACCTGTTCGGCGCGCTCTGGGGTCTTCTTCTTTTCGGCTTCATAGCAGCTTTCTTGCCCTACAGCAGCACCGGCGAGCTGATCTACGGTGGCCTGGCCGCTCTCATCTTCTCCGGCTACATCCTCGTCGACACCCAGCTAGTCATGCGCAAGCACCACGTCGAAGAGGAGATCGCTGCCGCCATCAGCCTATACCTCGACATCATCAACCTCTTCCTCGCCATCCTACGAATCCTCAACAGCCAAAGCAACAACTAAATCGTAACTTGCACATCGGTTTCGACAAGAGAGAGAGCCCGTGATCGCGCATGTTTGTGGATATTGTCATTCTTAATATTTGGGGATGGGGGAAAGGGTAAGGAGTCAAGCGGACTTTTAAACTCGGTACATACATAACACGGAATGATGATACTCATTTGCTTTTCTTGCTTTTGCTTTTGCTTTTGCTTTTTTTTTCCCCAAGATGGATAGTGCGGTGGATGGCGGGATGGGATGTTCATCACCGGTGCTCGAAGCCCTTCATTCTGCTGCCCTTCTCTATCCTTTATCCTTTGCTTTGCTTTGCTTTGCTATTGCTTTGCTATTGCTTTGCTATTGCTTTGCTATTGCTTTGCTTTGCAATCGCTATCAAAACCAATCCAGTCATGCGAAATCATCATAGGAGTTCAACGCGTCCCGCACCACGTCTCGCACGTAGGAAAGCATTATTTTGTTTTGCTTTACTTTGCTTTGCTTTGCTTTGTTTTGCTTTGCTTTGCTTTGCTTTGCTTTGCTTTGCTTCACTGTATTTTGTTTTTGCTTTGCTGGCTTTGTGTATGTATGTATGTATGTATGTACTGCGTCGTAAGGTAAGCTTATACGTAGGTTTAGGTTAGGTCAATTCAATTCGGTTCAGTTTAGTTCGGTTCGGCTCGGTTCGGTTCAGGCCTTCTAGGTTAGGTCACGGTATATTCTTTTGTTCCTGGCAATGCAATCACGTCGTCGTCGATGATACCTCGTACGTTTCAGATGTGCGCCTCCGGTTTTTTTTTCCCGAGATGGGTGCGCGAGGGAAAACATTACGAATTTACGAATTTACGAATTACGAACTACGAACTACGAATGCTCGGCAAAAACCCCTCCTGCTTAAAAGTGATCAAATAGTTCTGATATTTGATATCTGCATTATGACAATAGTACTAGGAGACAATACATAAGGGGGTAAAAAGCCTATAAAATAAGCCGGGGGAAAAGACCTTGTTTCTTGCAAAGGCACACTCTGACAGCAGACGGTTTGCTCCCTTCTCCAATCCCACAACAGCATCTCAATTAAATTACGTTTGGTACTGGTCCGAGGAAGAATCATTTCCCATAACAGTCTGGTCGTCTGCGTTTGAATAGTCGTCGACGTAGCATGCTCTTCAGGGAGTATTAAACTCTAATCTCGGCCTTGTAATCCTGACAGACACATCAAACCTTCAGCTATGCACGCGTTGGAAAGGCCCATTAAAACGGTATCAAACTTTCGTATAATGTGCCATGTTGGGCACGTATCCCGGGGATGTGTGAAGGTATCAAACACCCAACGCGCGCAACCGATTTGCACCTTTTGTCACGCCCGTGACAGTTGCAATTGGAACAATTACGACATTTAGTTAACGTCATGTTCGCCATTAGCTTCGGATGACGATGGTCCAACCGCCGAAGCCTCTCGGTGCATCCTGGCCTCGATTTCACGAAGTTGAGATTCACGGGCCAACAATTCCTGTCGCTTCTCGTTGATTTCGCGTTGAACCTTGATCTCAATCTCGCGGAGCTTCTCTTCTTCGCGGCGGAGTTGTTCCTCCTTTAGACGGACGGATTGGGAGGCCAGGTCCTCGGGGTTCATGGATGAATCACTTTTATAACTAGTTAGCAAAGACAGTTCAGACGGTAATTGTGGGATGGATGCATACACTCCAGCACCGCCCTCAACGCTCTTGCTGAGCTTCTCGGTACGATAGTTTTCGTAGAGGAAGTCATGAGTGATCTCCTTCAAATCAGCAAGATGGCTGTGGAGGAGTGCCGATCGAATAGCAAGGAAGTCGGAGTGGCGAGGGTTATCAACCTCGACAACGCCCCAGGGGTACTGTCGAGCGCGGACTTTGCGGCCACCAATCTCCATCACCTCCTCAGAGCCCACAATAGCGAAGGGCATGAGTCCTCTGAGCTCGGCATTCTCCTCGACAGTATCTTCGTCATCTTCCTCGATATCGTAGGGAAAGTTGTACACGGGAATGCGGTAGTGTTCAATATCTTCCATGACTAGCTTCTTCGATTCAGCAAGTTCCTGGGGCGTGAGCGAATCAGCCCGGCCGATAACGGGAATAACGTTGACACGGGGGGCAAGACGCTTCATTAGCTCGATATCGAGTTCTCGGAGACTGCAAACTTTGTGAGCAAGCCTGTTCTCAATGCCATCTCTGCAAACCAACGTACCCATGGCCGGTAGGGGCAATGAAGTACAGCATGGCATGTACACGGTTGTCTCTAAATCTGGGGTTACGCTTGATACGCGACTCCTCGGCCAAGATGTCGTCATATTGTCTTTCGAGATATCCGGCGATCTCCGAGAAGCTTCGAGAGAGGAACGTTAGCCTTGATATGAGCTTTAGATTAGAGACCAATCTTCTTACCTTGCTTCGTTGTCAATTTGGTCACCAAATCCGGGGGTGTCCACGATGGTCAAGGAAATACGGGTGCCTTCCTCATCCAGCTCGAGCTCTTGACGTGTGTTAGGGCCAATTAAGCTAGCGATTCTTCGATATACATACCGACAGTGATGGGCTTGATCTTAACGCCATCCTCAACGTGAGCGGAGCTTGCATCGTCTGCGTCTTTGTGGGTTAAGACACTCTTGCTGCAGAGAGTGTTGACGAAGGTAGTTCTGCCTACAGAAGGATCTGGTTAGAACCTTCTAGCATAAATAGCAATGAGACTGCCTCGAACAAGCCGTCACGAGGACAAAGGATTCCGGAAGGATTTGACAAGGCTAGCAGCGGAGGAATCGTACCTGTGCCAGAGGCGCCACAGACCATCAGGCAGAATTGAATTCCCTTCTTGACATGCTTCTTCCGACGCATCATCTTCTGGGAACGCATCGCGGCGACTTGTTAGCAAGAGCAATGAAGACAACAGCGAGATAGCAGACAGAAACCAGAGATGATGATGTGGTATGATTTTACGAAGCGGTCAAGGGGCCGTGACAAAATTACATATCATCAACTGGATAGGGGATTCACTCACAGCTGGGGACGACATATTAGGCTAGTGTTGGAGGTTTGTAAAAAGGGGATTGGAAGTCGGAAACGAATGGATGAGACAAAATTACGGACGAATTGGATCGACAAACGACAGACAGACGTGGACGAAGAAGAACGAAAGGTCGAAGGGATGACACGAAATGGGTATCTTAAAACGGTGGTCTGGTGAGAGAAAGGGTGACGGTGATGTTGATGTGTCCTGGCAGTTTTGGTGAAGGGCCAAGAGAAAGATTGGGGAATTACGGGGAAATTTGGTACGCAATGTACACTGGGATTTGTTGATGCTGCAATTTCAAGCAGCACGGAATGAGAACAGGGGGGATCGCTTGAAGAGAAGGTTAGGTAGGCGCTACACTAGCACCGTAGTAGCAGTGGCTTGGGGAAAGATAGCGTACTGTAGGTTAAGGTAGGTAGTATAAAGTACCTAAGGTAGGTAGGTACCTATCCGTACCTCTTACAGTAGGTACTTAAGGTAAGTAGGTACCTATATTCAGGAGGTATGTGGAGACAGAGTTAGTGTACGTATACCTACCCTTTGGGACCTCAGGTAGGTATCGCGTACACTACCTAGGTACCTACCTAGGTACCTACGTACCATGTAGGGGCCCCTTAGGTACCTTCCATGGTAGGTAGGTAGATCCATAGGTAGGTACTGGTCGAAAGGCTGCTGCGAGCGAGCTACCGGTATACCTAGTGTGCACTAGTAGGCGCTATAAGTAGTAGTACCTAGGTAGTATATTAACGTCTATCTTAGGGTAAGTAGGCACTATAAGCACGGCGTACACTCCACTACCTACACTGCCTACCTACCTACAACTCTCAGTAGGTACCCAACGCCGCACCACTTTAGGTACCTATTTAACATTACCTACTTGTTGTACGGACGTACGTACGTACCTAACTACATAAGGTACTTCGTACATTGGGTACCTAATGGTTACGGGTGTCTCATTAGTGCAAGGAAGGTGGGGCACACCTGCCTTCGTAGCACCTACCTACCTCCTACCTCCGTAAACTGTACGGATCCGTACGGAATACGTCCGTACCTAGACCTCTTAATCGTCTTCTAAGCAAGGTCCCAAACAAAAATGATAGGTACCTGTACCAATAAGTAAGTCGGACCTAAGCGGGTAGCAATTCCACAGCAAAGCAGTCTACTTATACCTAGGTAGGTACCTAAGGTATTTGGAAGTGTACTAATCCGTACCTATGTAACAAACAACATACATACCTAGGTACGTTAGAAAAACCTGGACATACAGCAGAATTCCAAGATAACAGTTTCTTTCCGCGACTTGAGCTAAGCTTACACTTACCAGAAAGTTTGTCAACTTGAGCTTGAATTGCTCATACCTCAGGTGCCTTTATTTTAAGATGTTGTAAAGCATCCGTTTAGATAGGCAGGAACTTACGCGGGTACTTCATAGCCCGGCACAAATTAAGGTGGGCAATGAAGAGAAGTTTAGGTACCTACTTAGTACGTTTCTAGGTAGTACCTAGGTAGGTACCTACGTATAAGTAAGTACCTAGTGTAAAGTGCAGTGGGGTGTCATGTGTAGGTAGGCGGTTCCACCTGAGCAACGTATCCACACAGTCCACAGTAGGGTCAAGTCTGACATTTGAACACTGTATTTCCACCAAGCTGATAGCACAAGCGACATATGTGGCGCACTTTCTAGGCAACGCACTCCCTGTATTCATACCTGCCCAGGTGGTGTTCTCGTTACCTGATACCTAGCAATCTTGCCGGAGCACCCATCTACAGTGCATCCTACTGTGCTTGCATAGGTATCCCGTATCTATACGCAGTACTTCTTCTTCGTCCTCTTGATGTAGGTAATAATCTAGAATCCTCGTGCCTCACTAAGACAGCCAACACTTCGTATCAGGTCCAGATCGAATCACGCAACACCGGTTAGGAGTCGTCTCTCTCGACTTTTCATTTTACGACTTATACTTTCAGCTCGTTTCCTATATATGTATTTCAAGCGTTCACTGTGCCTGCATTTACCTAGCCATCCCTACAATACAAACCCTGCCCCTTATTATTTGCCTATTTGGCCAAATGCTGTTGCAAACCTTAGTCTGAACATAGCTTTGCCTTGCCTGCTTATGGTATGGTATTTGAACGTGCGATTCGCCATGAAGAGGTAGTCCCCCCGCGTTTTTCAATGACAATTCGGTCTTGGATCTTGTCTGCGCTGCATCCGCATTTGTTACGTCACGGCCAGCTTCTCTCTGCCTCCCGCGCTCAACCGCTCGTATTACGAGCCACGAATCACAGTCATGAATACTCGCCCGCCCATCGAATTACCCAGTGAACAGGCCGCTTTATCTATCGCCTTCAATAATGACTCGAGTCGCTTCGCTGTTGGCATAGATTCTGGCTTCTGCAGTAGGCCAGCCCTTAGCCAGTCATCTTGCTTTTTGCCGAGATCTCCAACTCTAGCACGTCCACTTACACTGCCGTAGTATTCCTTGCAAATACATGCCAAATCCAGACTGCAAGAGGTAAGTTCTGTCGTAAATACACAACACGCTTGTTCACTTACATTCCTTTGCAGACCTAAATGCTGGCCTCGGTCTCGTTCAGATGATGGGCAATGCCAACTACCTCGCCCTGGTAGGTGGCGGCCGTTCACCCAAATTCCCCCAGAACAAGGTCATTATCTGGGACGACAGTAAGGGTAAAGTGGCTTTTGAAATCGCTGCTTTAACCGCCGTTCGTGGCGTTCAGATTTCCAAAACTCGTGTTGTTGTCGTGCAGCAAAACAGCGTGCGTCTATATGCTTTCGAGAAACCTCCAAAGCCATTAGCCAAGTATGAAACCGCCGATAATATGCTAGGCCTGTGCTGCCTGACGGACAAGTATCTCGTTTTTCCCGGGCGGACTCCCGGCCATGTGCAAGTCGTACAGCTAGCTACCGACAGCGTAAGCATCCTGCCAGCCCACTCGTCGAATTTAGGGGCCCTGCAACTCAGCGCAGACGGTGAACTGCTTGCAACAGCAAGTGAAAAGGTATCTGATTCATCATCCCCAAAATTCAATTTCCACCCGTCAATACTAACCGAATCAGGGAACACTTGTGCGTATATTTGCGACAAGTAGCTGTGCGAAGCTGGCGGAACGAAGGCGAGGTACCGAAAATGCTACGATATTCTCGCTCCGTTTTAGCCCTTCGGGTAATATGTTGGCCTGTACATCAGACAAGGGCAGCTTGCACATTTTCGATGTACCCAATCCACGTAGACCGGCGTCCTCTGCGACTCGTTCAACGCCCCCAATTTCACCATCTGTCGCATCTTTCAATCCCTCCACCGGTGCCAACCCAAATACAGAGGCTACTAATAAATGGGGTATCCTCAGTAATATCCCCTTTGGACCTTTTTCAGATGTTTATTCATTCACCTCCATTCCCTTTGAGACCGGCAGCGAGCCTCTGCAGAATAGCAACAACATGCGCGGCTTTAATGACAACGCTGTGTTGGGAACAACACGTCCAGTCAAGGGAGTTATCGGATGGATCGACGAGTGTACCCTGCTAGTTATCGGAGCCGGACAAGACGGGCGGTGGGAGAAATTTGCCCTGCGGGAGGGTGAAGATGGCCGCTCTGTATTGGTTCGCGAGGGCTGGAAACGGTATCTGGGCCACTAACGACTATAATATTGTTTTTAAGACTTTCAAGGTTGGGCATTCGAAGATACCCAGAGGCATCTATATAAACAGGTTTATTTTGGGCCCACGCTGTTTGGAATTGGGGTTTGTGAGGAACAAGGCAGCCATGGGAAGGGGCGTTCAGGAACATGGAGAAGAGCGACGCTGCACAGTGGCATGATCGGCCATCATTTATCACGCTCTAATGAGGCTTTATGAAATGACTATGCCCGGCTCGATTCTATCAATGCTGGGCCTACAGGTATATTATTACCAGGCGTTAAATATCAAACCCATCTCCAACTCTATGATCGTGGAGATTTTGAGCGGCTCCGCCGCCTACTTTTACGGTACCTATCTCTGTCCCTATCCGATTCTTCATCTTCGCGATGTTTTGTCCGTCTATCAGCCGGATCTTCACCTCTCCGGTGGTCACGATCCCTGTGCTCACGGTCTCTGCGGCGCTCCCTATCGCGATGTCTTTCATGGTCATCATCACGTTTTCTCCGACTCCGATCTCCCTCTCTTGAGCGATGTCTATTTCGAGAGATCTCATCTCGATCGTGCTTTTCCACGTCCACTGCCACGGATGTTTCGTCGCGCCTGGATCTCCTTTTATGCCGGTCTTCACGCTCTCCGCCCTCACCTTCCTCTTTTGGCGAGTGGCGACGGCTTCGATGATGATGCCTATGTCGCCTCTCCTTATGCTGCCGGTCCTTTTCCCTCCGTAATGCGGCATCCACCTCTTTCTTCTTCTCGTCGACGAGGAAACTCTTCATAGGATCGTCGTCGTCGTGCTCCTCGATTAATTTTCGCAACTCTATCTCTTCCTTGATCATAGGCCTTCTAGCTTCCTGCTCCTCTTCTTCGTCATCCTCGTTTTCGGTATCGAGGGGTTCGCCCTTGGCTGCTTTCTCCTTCCGCAGAACATCCACCCAGCCCACGGCAAACTCTTCCGGGTCCTCGTCGTCGCGGGCCTTGTACCGGGCATGGTCTACGCGGATCAGGCGGCCAGAAATCTCGGCGCCGCCTAGGTTATCCACGGCCAGATCACAGCTTCGCTGGTCCTCGTATTTTAACCAACCAAAGCCTTTGCTCTTCCCCGTCTCCTTGTCCCGAACTAGCTTGAGGAAGACGGGCTCGCCGTACTGGGAGAAAATGGTAATTATGTCGCCTTCCGTAAGCTCATATGGTAAGCCGCCGAAATTGACGAATGCGGTGTCGCGGTAGTCTGTGTGCCAGGATGCATCGGGCGGTCTGTTGTATGAGAACTGTGTCAGTGAAATTGGAACATCGCATTGTAATTTTATGTGTTATTGGCGGTGGGAAGTTTTGTTGGTACGTACACGCCATTCTCGATCTCGCGTTTGTTAAGGGCCTGGATGGCACGGATTTGGTTCATGTTTAGTATCGCATGTGGGTTTCTGTTCAATCTTCAATATGGGAATTGTGCCGGGAGGTATGGATTCCGCAGAAGGAGACGGTTATTTTGGTAGCTTGACGAAATACCTACCTCGGTAGGTATGTTGAGATGATGCTGGGTAGGTGGTAGGTAGATAGGTAGGTAGGTATACCTAGCTGTATGTTGAAGTTTCTTACAAGACTGCGGTAGATACTCATATCGTAGGTAAATACGTCCGTACGTCGATACATACAGTACGTATTAGGTAGGCATGTACTGGTACACTATACTCCCTATAGACTACCTAGGTAGGTTAGGTACCTACCTAAACCACAAGAGTCCATCTTTACGCGCTAGTGTACGCTATAATCTGCGCTAGTTAGCGTGGGTTCATCACTACTACATAGTATTTATACTGTACAAAAATACTGTACACTCTCCGTCCCACCAATTAATCTTACATAATCGGAGTGGCTTGCAATCGCGAGGCGTTCCCAGAATCTCTCGACTGGGGAAACGTCGGACCGCTACCTAAAGTAACGCCCCAGCAGGGATGGCACAGGACTCTCTCATGAGGTTCCAAAGGGAAACCTAGGTAGCTGCAGGTAAGGTACGTACGTATACGTACCTCCTACCAGACTTCAGGTACGTAGCTTGTACTGTACCGCATCTGTCCGTTGGATAAACGGATACCTAGGGCGGATTGTCACAATCGACACATGCATGTTTATACATAGTACGGAACACACCACTCAGAGTCCAAACCAGCTTGCTGTGTTCTTTTCTCTCTTATAACGCGCCTGCGCCTCCTTAATCTCTTTTCTTGTTCGACAAATTTGTACGAAGTAAATTCTACGTTATTGGAATTCCCTCCCAAACCATTGGATCCTGGCCGAATTCCAGTCGACGCGCGCTTCGACTGCAAGTCATTACTACGTCTTCAGGGCGTATCATACAGTAGGATAGCTACACAGTTGGAAAGTTGAACAGCCGGTTCAGCTCTTCAAGGTCTAGTCTTCCTCCGGCTACCTTTATCACGACTGCTCTTCGATCTCTCAAATGCGATTCCACGGTAGTTATCGAACATAATGGTGAACCCGAATCGGTTTTCGACATACACAAGTACTTCAGTGGGCACCAGTTCTGAGGACAAGAAAGATGATCAGAAGATGGACATGTGGAGCTCTATGCTCGACTCTGTAGCCAGCGCCAAGAGGCTACCCGACAAGAATATCTTGGTTCTAGGTGCGCAGCTTCTCCCCTCAACTTTCACTTGGCTTCCTCCCGCAATGTTAATAAGAGAGGACAGGCGGCTCCGTCGATTCTCAACGCGAGTTTCTTGAAGCCCTCTCAAATAATGGCCAGCGAAGGAATATAGACCAAACCGACCTGCCGCCAATAGCCAACAGTTTTGCTTTGGGGTACACCTACTATGATGTCCTCGACGCTGACCACGAAGGTCAGTCAACCGTTCTCTTTCGGCTGGAACCACGCTCACTTGCTTGAAGATATCCTGGCTAGGGTCTCGCTCTACCTCCTCAGCAGCCCAGCACCTTCGTTCGCATCTCTCATTAAACCGCTTCTCACATCCCAATCCATACCGAACACCCTCATCGTTATACTACTGGATTGGTCACAGCCATGGTCGTGGATGCGACAGCTGCGCGAGTGGCTCTCGTTACTACGAAGTGTTATTCTTTCACTCAGTCCCGAATGCAAAGAGGCCATGGAGGAAGTCATATCCGGCTGGCGTGAGCGAGGACGAGCTGGAGGTTCTGTCAACCTAGATGGAACAGGCGCAGTCGCTGCCGAGGATGACGTAGCATTGCCGCTGGGGCCTGGAGAATGGGAAGATGCGCTGGGCCTGCCCCTTTGTGTGGTCTGCCAGAACGTGAGCAACCAAGTCGTTTTATCTCAGTTATACGGTACTGATCACGAATCCAGTCGGAAAAGATTGATTACCTCGAAAGAACTCAGGGCTGGAAAGAAGAAAAATTCGATCTAGTGCTTCAATACTTAAGGACCGCTCTTTTGCGGCGTAAGCGCATAGCTACTGAGTCGATGGCCCTCACGCTAACACTGAGACAGATGGCGCTTCTCTTATATACACAGCACCGACAATGATGACGCCACTACAAAGTCTTGTTCATGCAAGCTTAGGTGTACATTCGCTTCTTAAACGAGCACCCCTGAAGCCCAATGTCATTGATCGAGACAAGATAGTAGTCCCTCCAAATTGGGACTCGTGGGGTAAAATTAGAATCTTACGGGATGGATTCGAAGTCGAGAGTGTTAGTGATGGTTGGTCCATAGATATTAACCAACCTGCGCCCCAAAGCAAGCCCCAAGTAATAGACAGCATCACCATGGAAAGCGAGGTTTCTGTGGAGAACAGCACATTGGAGCCCGAGGGATCAGCAGTTGTCATGTACGAGCAACAAGTGCAAGACACGAGCCTCGATGCATTGCAACTAGCACAGGGCAATCGGGACACAAACAAGCTCGAGGTACCATCGGTTGACACGCAAGCCTTCCTAACCAATCAACTCGGACGTCTAGAACAGCAAAAGAAGGAAGATGAGAAGACAATGAAGGAAAACACGTTTGCGCAAGTAATGACAGATGACATAATCAGCGATCACATAGGGCCGGTGCAGTTCAATATGGGTGGTATTCAGGTTGATGCTGACGATATGGTGCAGCGGCTTAAGGTGAGCTTTCTGTTTTCTCGAGAAAGCTCTTTCATGCGCAAGTATGTACTTGTACTAATAACTCAGCAGGACCGACAGGCCTACGGACAGTCACCTGAGCCAATGGCGCTGGATGATGAAATACAGGTTGAACCAGCACCGCAAGTAGATACAGATACTCTAGCGAAGTTCTTTGGCAACCTCATGAACAGGAAACCAGCGTCTGGGGGATCGCTCGGGTAAAGTGGACAAATCAGATTCCCAGGGCGGGTCGATTGAATGTAGCACTCGGGCAAGACCACACACTACTCTCACGCAAATCACCAAAGTGGTACGCGAATACGAATGCCTCTTATGCGGGAAACAATGTAGCGAGGCTGATCAGGAGTCATGCTCGGACGCGGACGGCGAAAGTCTTAATGGCTATACCCGGACTGCAGCAACTATTAATGTCTGGAGCAATGAGGAATTATCTAAGAAGTTGTTCTGTATTGCGGCTAGTCTAAGGCTGTGGATTAGATACCCCTGAATGATTGTTTTTCGAAGAACCGACGTCGCAATCGGTAGTGTTATAGGTATTTCCACCTAACCGTCGTCTTATGATGTTTGCGTACCTAAGTGTAAGTACCTAAGGTACACAAAACGCTGTAGATTTTTCGTAACTCTATGCGTAGACGGTACTTACATAATGCCGCTGTCTTATGTACCAGGTCATTCTTTTCGGTACGGATCCGTACCATTTCCAGTGTTACATAATGCAGCTGTACGCCAGGGCCCGACTACGGAAGGTACCGGATACGTGTTCTATCCAGGTGGGTACATGATTGGTAAGTACTTAGTACATACTACCTACCTACCTAAGGTACCTTAGGTACCTATACGTAGGTACCTAGGTGATAGTCTTGGGTGGGTATCCTAGGGCTCGATCTTGGGTTTCGCGGGGTAAGGTGCAACTGGTAAGGTGCAACTTTGAAAATACCTTAGGTACCGGTTAACATGTGGCAGGTAAGCAGGTGCTACTGATAGGTATGTAGGTAGTACCTACCTACTACCTCAGGTACCCATTCCGTAGTAGGTATATATACATAATCGTCGGGAAATTCTTCATCTACAGCTGCACTCAGGCCAAACCCATCTCGTGATTATATGTGTAATCATTTCTCTCCTATATATATCCCCTCCAACCCCAACTGATAAAGGGGCAGGGTTCTCTTTCTGCTTTCTTTCAGTAGTTACGTGTCCACACTGTCGTATTTGATACCCATATCAGATAAGAACGAAGCTGGTATTCGAGATGATGTCTGCTCAACTACAGCAGCCTTCTAGCGCTGGTACCTCTATACCTGGAGCTCGAGCACCCGACGTCGCTGAAGCCAAAGAAATTCCAGACGCGCGTGACTCTTCAAGCCGCCCGTCCTTCGCACCTTTGCTGAATCGTGTTGCGCGAAGCAAGAGTCCTTACGTGCGGGCACGCTCGAACAGCCCCGTGGCCTGGCAGCTCTTAGACGATGAAGCTGTGAACCGTGCCAGAGCAGAGAACAAGCTGATATTTCTCAGCATAGGCTTCCTTGCTTCTCACCGTAATTCAAACGCCTCCTGTCTATTCTCTCTAGTCCTATCTTGACTGACCAAAGCCTTTCAGACTGTCACCTTGCTCATCTCGAATGCTTCTCTGATTCGACTCTCGCTACACTCCTTAATGAGGAGTTCATTCCCGTGGTCATCGATCGTGAGGAGCACCCTAATTACGACTACATATACATGAACTACAACGAGTTCCTCAATAGTGTTGGGGGCTGGCCATTGAACGTATTTCTCACACCTGACCTGGAACCCGTCTTCAGTGGCACATACTGGGCACCGCCCGGCGCTACGGGTAGCGCTTCCAATGTGGATGAGGCCGACGGAGCAGGCAAGCTACTGGACTGGCTCACCGTTGTAAAAAAGGTACATTCCTCGTGGAAGGATGAAGAGTCACGTGTTCGCGATGAAGCTCGGCGAAACTGTATCGATTTAGCCCGGGTTGTGAGCGAAGGCATGGTCGACCATTCGTCTGAGGTCCCGCAAACACGGCAGAATACGTCCGTCACTGATTACACACAAGAGATTGAGGGTGAACTTGACCTGGAACAGATCGAGGAGGCTTTCGCGCGGATCACCCGGACCTTCGACTATCCGTTTGGTGGGTTTGGACATCAGGACAAGTTCCTCACGCCGTCGAAACTTTCGCTCATGCTTAGGGCTACACATTTCCCGCCCGAGGTTCAGGATGTAGCCGGGCCCAAGGATTGCACCTTCATCAGCGACTCGGCCCTCCATACCATGCGCCGAATCGTCCACGGTGCTGTCCATGATCATGTCGGAGGTGGCTTTCATCGTCACTCAGTCACTAGAGATTGGTCCTTGCCGTCGTTCGAGAAAATGCTCATCGATAACGCTCTTCTCCTAGGCATATTTCTCGATGCATGGCTTCTTTCTGGTGGAGACCCAAGCGATGAGCTTGCAGGAACAGTGAGAGAGGTGGCTGATTACATCACAGGCGAGACCATGATGTCGAGCGGTGGTGGTTTCTTTACTAGCGAAGCAGCCGACTCATATAGTAAAAGGGGCGACCCGGCTATGCGGAATGGCGCCTTCTATTTGTGGACAAGAAAGGAGTTTGATACCGCTGTCAACAACGATAGCGAAGCTGAGGTTGCTGCGGCTTATTGGGACGTTCAAGCACATGGGAACGTTGATCCAATGCACGACCCGCATGACGAGTTCCTTAACCAGAACGTCTTGCGCGTGGCTAAGACACATTCCAGACTCAGCAAACAGCTAGGCATATCTGCCGATGAAGTAAAACAAAGGATCACGTCTGCTAGAGAGAAGCTCCGCATTTATCGTGAAAGAGAACGCGTTCGTCCTGTTGTCGATACCAAAATTGTAGTAGCATACAATGGTATGGCCATCGCAGCTTTATCTCGAGCGAGTGCTGTTCTCCATGATTTGGACATTGAGCGATCCACTAGATATCTAGCCGCTGCAAAAGATGCAGCCAATTTCATCAAGGCACAACTGTGGGATAGTAGTCGAAAGATACTTTACCGAGCATACTGCGAGAGTCGCTTCGACACCGCGGGTTTTGCCGAGGATTATGCTTATCTGATCGAAGGACTCCTGGAGCTCTATGAGGTGACAGCAGATGAGTCGTGGCTTGAATGGGCTGATGAATTGCAGTCGGTTCAGATAGCCCTATTTTACGACGATGCCCCCTCTGTTGCGGTGAACACCAGCGCTAGATGCGGTGGCTTTTACTCGACCATTCACAATACACCCTATACAATACTCCGTGTGAAAGAAGGCATGGACGGATCGCAGCCCTCCACAAACTCGGTATCCGTTTCCAACTTGTTCAGGCTGGGTGCACTTCTTAGTGACAAGAAATACACTTACCTTGCGAAGGCCAGCGTCAATGCTTTTAGCGTGGAGATATTGGAGCATCCAAACCTTTTTCCAGGCCTTCTGTGTGGCATCATACCTTGGAGGCTGGGAGGCAGACACTGGGTTTCTGTGGGCGATCATGCCAAGGCTAAATCGCTCTTTCATAAAGCTCCGCGTGCCGCCTTGTCGACGCTGCGCTACCATGACCCTCGGAAACCAGACTTATGGCTTAGAAAGAGGGATCCAAGTCTGGATCTAAAGGAAACAGGCATTTATACGCAGGACAAGATTAACCAGTACCGAAATATAACGGACTCTGACACGCCATGGATCCACGGCCGAAGTGTGGCTTCCGAGTCGACTACTGATAAACCCAGTGAGGCTGCATCGGCGCCACAGTAGTATCGACTCTTTGAGAAAGCGACTAGAATGTTATGTACAGCAAATTGCCTAAATTCAGCTACTCTACCTACCTCAGTATGCAACCAAAATTCAATTTTATGCCTCAATCGACTGTGCTTTACGGACAAAGTTGCTGCATGCTCCACTTTACTGGGCTCATGTCGCCTCGTCCCATACTGTTGGGTATCTCTACAGATTCCGGTCACTCAGGCATACATACACGCAATTATATAGTTGACCAACAAAGGATCTAGCATCCTTAATTTTCTTCCACTTTGGCAGTATATCCGAAGGCTGAAAATGGGGACGTTCATACTGGCTTACAATACTCGCTTGCATCACGAGAGAAGTTGAGGACCGTCATTCAGAGATCCCATTAGGTTTTATGCTGCTATCTCGGATAAATCACCTAAAGACACGAGGGCAAGATCGTAGTTCGGCCGAGAGAGGCTCGGCTGCGAGGCTCAAAACGTATTTTTTTTTCTTTAAAAAAAAAATTGCTGTCGCGCTATATATAAGTCTCTCGACTATTTCCTTACACCTCCGATTTTACGGATCCTTATATATATACACCCTACGTGGTAGAACCCCCCCCCCCCCCCCCCCCCCCATCCCTGGCCTCCCCCCGGCCCTGGAAAACGGCAAAGGTACCTACCCTTCTTTTCACAAGTCGTTGCTCGGTCGGATCCACACGGGTGCTAAATGGAACGCAAGTCCCCGTTCATTAGCTCAATCTTAGCGGCTCGGCTCGGCCCTGCACCACTTCGGCTGTGACTGATGTGGTGCCGCTTGGCGTTACCTTGTTGCTCTTTAGCATGTGTTCAGAAAACCGATGAGTACCGCAACATATTCGAAGGCATTGCTTATGCATTTGAAATGTTGCGCGGAGGGTCGCATTATCCCTGGATCATTCTGGGTTTGGATGATATTGGAGTGGCGGTACAATATACCACTCAAGCGTTGCCTTGAAACGGCATCACTTGCTGTTGTTGAGTTTGTTCCGGGCGATGGAAAGGTCGTATCCGCTTGGATCACCGGCTTGAAGCAGCTGATCGGCATCGGGTCTCCCTGCTTGGCAGACCTGGGCCAGCCAGCGTGACGTCGTCTTCGCAAGCCGCGGTTCGGTAGGACCCTCACAACGTGGCTGGTTGGCCGAGAAGATAATTCCTCAGGTGCCTCCCTTACACCGTCCGGTTGGGAGGAGGAACATTCACACAGAGATAGCGTGGCTCAACGATATGGTTGCTGGCGTGGTTGTCGAAACGGTCCCGCCGGTCTAGGTTCGCTGTTAGGATCATGGTTCCCACACCCAGTGGATATCCGGGCCCCTACTAGGCGTCCGGTCCCTTGCGCCTGAGGGCGCCGGGGGCCCGGAGAACACTGATAAAGCCAATGGGGCCTGTTGTGGGGTCCTCGCAGTCGTGTGTTGATTGCAATTGAAAGTTGGTTCGGCAAGCACTATCTCGTCGTCACCGCCGTCAACACGACAGAGAGTCCTATGGCGCGACGGCGTACATATACCATTTGACACGGTATGCGTGGAACCGCAACCGCACCGAGTGTGTTGCCTCGAAGCGCCTCGTATCGTGTTTTCACGTCGTCATGACTACGAGACGAATCGAAGACCTCAAACGCGGAGGAGCCAGACCCAGGTGTTAAGAGCATCTCGGACGTCCTTACCGTTTCGTCACAAGCCGACAATCCGGTGGTTGAGATACATGGGTCCGGTTCGGATCCGCAACGAACTTAAGCGTCCCTTGGCGCTGTGGTGGATGAAGTCGTCGCAATGTCTGCTTTTTTAATAGTTCGAGAGTCGTGGTCTGAGGATCGGGTCCGGATCCGCAACGAACTTAAGTGTTCGCTGGCGTCGGGGCAGTCAATACTGTGGGCGTATAGATGAGGAAACGCAGAGAACGCATGAGTAATGCACCCCTACTGATGCTGAACGGAATACTGGGAGGCAGTTTTGAGGCTGTTTTACTTCTCCTTCCTGCCGGGTATTATTACGCTGGCCGTTTGTTAGTCATTCTATGTATAGTTATATTCGGGTCAACGAAGTTTGAGATATCAAGTCTCGAGATATCAAGTCTCGCGATAAGTAGACTGCTAGGAGAACAGATTCTTAATCGATCACACTTGCTGCCGTCACTCTTTTTCTTGACAGGCATTGCGACATGTTTGCGTATCTGAAAGGAGCGCCGCTGTAGAATCGACTACACTCGGTACCAGTACTGCAATTGCCACGGTATGTATAGCGTAGATAGAAGCAATAGAAAATCCTCTGGCACGGCTGACCTTTGCTTTCAGGCTTCAGTTGTATTGTACTGTACACTAGATATTCTAGCACTCTATGGAGGAGCCTTTGCTCTCATGCCTATTTAGTGATACTGCGGACCAGCTCGTTGTCGTCGGCCTGGTAATAGATGGGAAAAGGCTCGTGGTTGTAATACACCAAGCTCACAAAGACAGACTTCTATGGACGGACAAGCTCACGGCATTCAGTCTCGGATCTGGGCAATAAATAATGGATTGGGTCAAATCTGCATACGGGGGGGATAGGGATAATACACTAACTAGACCGACAGAATCATACCTAGCAAACTAATTTACAAATACAGCGGACGGTGGGGGGAGGGATTGAAATAAATGGAAGGGGAAACAGATACATGATTCGTATCACATAGGAAGGGGGGGGACAATGACGGAAATGAAGATGTAGAGCGATGGGTTGGGAAATGCGTACCTACCCTATTCAACGCCTCCCGACACCCGACCGCATCGTCGTCGCAAACGTCGTCGCAGCCGGCACAGACGACAACGACGACCGCGTAGCGGCCAACGGAAAAATCGACACCTGGTCGAGCCAGATGGTATTCCCCGGCGCCGAATCAAGCTGGTAGCTGAACGTGAGCTGGAGAAGCCTGTCGCGCGCCGTGTAGTCCATCACGATCTGCGTCCACTGGCCCTCGTCGTCGTCGTCTGTCTTGGTCCGCGTCTTGTACGGCGGCGCAAGCCCGGATGCGCTGCCGCGCGCGGCTAGCGCGGTGCCGTTCCCCATGCCGTTCTCGTCGCCGCCGGGCCCGTAGTTCACGGCGCTGACGGCGCGCAGCATCTCGTCGTTGGCGGAGAGGACGAGGCGGGCGGCGTTGCGGGCGGCGAAGCGGACGTGGAAGATGATGCGGAGGACGGCGCCCGGGAGGCTGAAGACGAGGTCGGAGCGGAGGCGCAGGTTCTCGCGCAGGTCCTGCGTCTGCGGGTTCGAGACCATGGTCACCGAGAAGGCGGTGCAGCTGTTGTTTGCGCCCGCGTTCGTCTCGAGCGCGTAGTCGGTGCTGAACAGGTCCACGAGATCCAGGCTCCACGGCGATAAGCCCGTTTCGAAGTCCCCGTTGTCCAGGATCCCCGTGTTCGCGGGCGTTTGCGTGCATTTTGAGCTGGGGCTTGGGGTTGCCGGGGACGTCGTGTTCCTTGTTGGCGTCGGTGTTGATATTGGAGGTGTTGATGGGATGTAGGAGCCGCCTGGTGCTGTGGAGGATCCTGGTAGTGATGGTGATGGCGATGGCGTCGTTGCACTGCTGCTCTCTTGCCCGCTGCTACCCACTGTCGGGCTTGACGTCGCGGATGATGAGCCTGAACCTCCACTGGACCAGGTGATACCGCTTGACAGCGTGTTGGACGAATAAGGGGCTGGGGTTGGGGACGTCCCGGTGCCTGTAAAAGTCGGAACGCTGCCTGTCAATGTTCCTCGCGACCATGTTGTTGAGTTGCTGTTGGGTCTTGTCCAGCTTCCGCTTGACTGGACACCAAAAGACGATACCGGGCTCGTCATACTCGATGACGCAGTAAGCGATCCGTTACTCGTCGGCACAAAGCTACTCGTTGTACCGCCTGTCGTCGTGGAGTTCGGGTAGAACATGGACGAGGCAGGCGTCCCCGTCGAACTTACACCGGTGCTGGAAGCCGTGTCCGTTGAATTGGTGGATGCGTGCGTAGATGATTTACTTTCCGAAATGACCGTGCTAGACGATGATGACGTTACCCCTGGCCATAACGTCGTCCGCGTGGATGATCCCCATGTGCTTGTGCCGGATACCTTAGTCGACGATGACCCTGTCTCAGGGGGACTAGTTGTAGTGGTGTTCCAGGATACGCCTGACGTCCAGCTATGTATCGTGGCTGTTGAGCTCTGATTCGCGTAACTCATCGATTTCATGCTTGTCTTTGAGGTACTGATGCCCGTGGTACTTCCGCTTGTGGAGCTGAGGGTGAGGGAGATTGTTGTTGTCGGCGTGGGCCCGGTTGTGTTTACGCTTCTGGTAGGCACTGTTGAGATGGACGAAGCGTTATTCGATGAAGTCGTTGGCCCCGGATTCGTCGTTGTGCTCCCGGCCCCGGACGTAGAAGAAGTCGTTTCTATCGCGCTCGAATTCGTGCCAGCTGCTGAGGGCGTAGTAGTAGAAACGCTCACGTTGCTTGGCACAGAAACGCTGTTAGTAAACGTCGGCATCGTCTCGGTTGGGGCGGTTGAGCTGCTCTCGCTGTTAAAGGTCCCAGTCGTCGTAAATGAGGCCGTTGCCTCCCCTGGAGGGCGCGTGTTGCTGTTTGAACTAGTCGGTGTCGTAGTGTTCCAAGAAGGCCGGCTAGAAGTGGTATTCAAGGAAGGGGTAGTAGAAAAAGTCGATTGGCCGGAAGTCTGGGTATCAGAGCCTGAAGAACTTGTTACTTCCCCACCACTACTGGTGGCGGGGACGGAGCCTGATATTGTGGGTGTTGTAGTGATCGACCCTGTCGATGACAAGCCGGAAGATGGCCTAGGGCCCCCTGGAATCGTAGAAGTTGTTGACAAGGGGCTGGTAGTATTTGTTGGTAGCGTAATGTTAGAATAAGGCCAGCTTGAGATCAGTGATGTGGTATTTGAGAAAGAGGCGGAAGAGCTCGTGGTTTCTCCACCACCACCACCAGTAGTCGTGGGAATAGAAACCGATATCGTAGGCAACGTAAAATTACCCTCCGTCGATGAGATCCCAGAGGATGGGCCAGGGCTCCCGGAAACCGGAGGAGGTGTTGACAAGGGAGAATTGGGGTTCGCAGGAACCGTCGTGTTTGGAGAAAAATAAGAAGTAGACGATCCGGTTAACTGGCTCGAGCCTTGAGTCCCAGAGCTCGTCGTCTCCCCACCGCCGCTGGACGTGGGAGAAGACGCCGAGATCGTCGGCTGAGTCGGGCCGGAATTCGTCGATGACGGTGACGGGCTTCCGGAGCCCGTCATTGGCGTCGATGAGGAAATGGTGGAATTCAAACCCCCGATTGACGTGGTGGTGCCGCTAGAAGTCACAGACACCCCGGTTGAATGGTTGCTCCACGTCGTGGCGGCACTGCTGGGCGACGAGAGCGTGATGCCGGGGTAGGACGAGACTAATACCGAAGTAGTAGACGAACAATTCGCATCCGAAGCGATTGTCGACGAGGGGCAGCTCAGGGGACATCGGCAGGCCTCGATGTAAGGGGACCTGTCGGACGTGCCACATACGGCCGTGGCCTGGGCCGGGTAGTTGGTGGCTTGGTATGCGCCCACGGTCGAGCAGTACTCGAGGGCTTTGACCAAGGCGGTGGCATTGTCACATGGGAACAAGGCGCTATAACAGCTTGGTGGACCAGGATGTAAGTAACCAGTGAAAGATTCAGGAGGGGAGGGGAGAAATACATACTTGTTTTCAGTCCTATCGCATTGAGCTCTCACGACGGTCACGAACACGAAAAGTGACAACGTGCCCCAGATTCTGAGTCCGCGAAGCAGTGAATCAGGCATGATAAAAGAAAGACTTGTCCTCATGATCGAGGCCCCCAGAAAAGAGATACAATTAGATCGCGATATATTGTAAGTAAAGTAAGAACCCCCTTAACAGGGCAAAATTGTGCAGCGAGTTCAGGATAACGGCAGCCAAACCCGTGACGAGCTCCCTCGGACAGAGGGGGGGAGTGGCGCCATGGGCGCCGTCGTAGCAATTTATATTAATTAATTGCGTGGGACACGGCGTGAGAGTCCCGCTCCTCAGCACAGCTTGTCCGTAGTCGAGAAACAGACTGCGTAGCCCGAGGTGTGAAATAGACGTGTTATGTCTCATGCTAATCTTTCGCGATGTCGTACCGGCGAGGTGTGGTCACGTATGACCAATAAATAAACAGATAAATGGATGAATGGACGGACTGGCAAACCGAAAAGGCCAGGATTTCTGAAAGGAGATCTGCTGGATGGGTTTCAGGGGCGACATGGTGAGCCCTTGGTTTGGGCACGCTTCTCATCCATATGCCATAAGATGAGGCCATCGTGGTCAAGTATGCGTTGATAACGAGCGGTATCCTTTGAGACCTCGACGCATGCTGCACAACCGTTTTGTGTCAGATCTAGTCCGTGTTCTGTCAGGCCATCCCATACCCGCGCCGGGACTTCCCAGGTTAGCAGTCCATGCTATGCGTCTCGAGTGAAAGGAAATATTGACACCGAAACTCCGCCTGTCCTAGCTCATGCCAGGAACAATCGGCCACGACATGAGGGCACGGCAGTGCGCCGTAAGAGTCAGGATGAGAAACACCTCGCTACTTCGAGACGACGCCGTGTTCAACAAAGCTCACATATGCATAAAAGCTCAGTTAAGGCCTTCCGGTAGAGTTGAAAAGCGGAAAGCATCCGGTCTGCGATATATACATCGCGAAAGGGGTCGGACAAGACCTAGCCTGAAGAGTCATAGTTTTTCCTGAATGGCCCTTGTAAGGCCGAGACATCAAGACGTGTTACCCACTAGCTTTTTCGACTCTCGTGGCTTTCTGTCCAAGGCTGAATGAAAGGCGAAGTTCCAGAAGCAGGAGTTATGCCGAAATCTCGTTCAATAGAGGAATCAAAGCGAGCCTTTTACTCTACCCCGGTGTCGATATCGGAACTACTTGGCATGGAACGGTGCCAAATAAATACTGAAAGCAAGTCACCTGCCGTCAATGACACAGTATCTCATCTCAGAATACTACGATGCTATATGACCGAGCGCCAGCTTAAAACTAGAACACCGGCATTCAAGTATCTCCTTCCGAATCCAGCCAACTCCCCGACAAGCAATGTCAAAGGAGCCGAAAAGACATCGTCACAACGAAATCGCCCCAATGTCATTGGCGCGGCCTGATTCATACGCTCTCAGTCAACAAAGACAAAACCCGACTGTTGAATCTCGTATAAAAAACCAGGAATCCGTGCTGCCGAGGCCAGGAAATAGAGAACTCGGAGAGACATGAGTGACACCGCCGCCTGGCCTGGTACTATGTGAAGTCGATCTTCCCCTTTTCCTTTACTTCATGTGAGATCTTGCGGATTACTCTGGACCCAACAGGCGAGTCTAATGGGACTGCATGCTGTTCACATAAGCCCATGTCAGATAAAGTCTCATGCTCAACTGGAATTTAGCGAAAAAAGTTTAGAAATTTAAATACTATATGTTACGTTATGGTATGGCATTATCACGTCAGTAGATTCATAATACTCGATCAAGAAATTCATGAGGATTTCTGTCGAAATCGTCCGCTTTCCAAATCTTCATTCAACTCATCGGTCCGGGCACCGGACCCTGCACCGCGCGCAAGGGTGGGCTGGGCCGCCCAAGTAATGTTATTACAATTCCTGCTCCCTAGACCCGTCATTTTATGCTGTTCAGCCGCAGATACGGGGGAGGACAAGCGTCCGTGCCTGTAATACTCGTCGCTTCGCTTGTAGCTGTGGAGACGAGGCCTCATCCACGCGTTACTAGAGCTCATAGTGTTACCATTGAATTCCCCAGGGCGGCTTGGCGGAGGTCGGTAGTAGTCCTCGCGGCGAATCGAGAGGGACAGCCTTGGATAATCGGGTTTTCCTCGAGTGATAGCTGTGAGGTCGGTAGTGGGATCATCCGCGTTACATTTGTCTTCCCTAGCCCGTACCCGACCCCATTTATCGTGCGAAGTTGATTGCCCCAACATCTCCCTGGCGTTAGAGAATAGGTTCGAAACCCCATTGGAGATATTCTGAACCGTAAACGCAAGGGCAATAAGAGGGACACTGACGGCCAGACCAATGCCAAACAAGTATTTGCTGACGAATGGGATTGAGAGCGGTCTCGATTGCTCCCACTCTGGAAAGTTTATCGCAAAAAAAGACGCGATAAATGACAGAGGCAGGAATATAATTGTCACAATGGTGAACACCATGATAGTTTGCCCCTGCTTAGCTGCAATCAGCGCTTGATCACCGGCAAATCTCGCTTCAAGAGCGTTGCTATGCTTCTGCTTTAGGTCAAGCAAGTCGGTAAGACTGTTATAAAGTGACTCAGCCTGTCTGTCCATACGATTAACATCCTTGAGTTTTACGTCAAGATCTCGCCTTTGTTGACCTGTGCGCCGCCGTATCTCCGACACCACACCCTCGGCATTGCGACGCGAGCTTTTATCACGCAACTCCTCCGTCATGAATCCTTCAAGATAATTGATCGTTTGTAATTGTGCTTCCAGAATGCCCACAATGATACCAAGTTCATCGCGAATGTCTTTGATCTCGGCGAGTAGAGAAGTCTCGCCAACTATATCAAGCAGTGCGTCGGGAAACTGATCGGCGCCGTCTCTGTCTTTATACTGAAAGTCCGTATCCGACGATTCGATTTGAAGTGACCGGCTAGTACGCCGTCGCCGGTGATGTTGGAGCCATCGTGCTGATTGATCGGAGGCACGGTTGAAGCGGCTGAAAAGTCGACTCTCCTTGTCCGTGATGGATCCTATAGAATTCTCAAACATATCCAAGAATTGGTAGTTCTGATCGTCGAATCGACTTCGGTCGAACATGCCCGAGCACCGACCTGTGATCAGCATGGCAAGGTCGTAAACTGATTGAATTGGTGGTCGAGTCTTGGCATTTGTCTCTTCAATAATGCCCTCTAAGACATTCAATGGGTCGTTTTTAGGCTGGTCCCAACGTTGAGGGAAACATGTAATGACCAGATCTAAGAAGGGCGCGTTAGCAATGATTTGCTAAGAATACTTGAGTGAAAACTAGTACCTTTGCCAATAACCCAAAGCCAGAGTTGATCAACCATAAAAACCTTTTTCTCGATTTTGTATTTTTCGCAAAAGCGATATACTACCCTGTGAGACAGAGGAGTGAGTAATTTTGATAGAGTGTATACAAGACCGAAAACATCTCAACAGTAATCTCAACTTTGAGCAGTTATTGAGCTATTATGTTCTTAAAGCAGGACAGAATAATAATGCATACTGATCCCTATCCCGAGCCGAGGTATCGATGCCATGATAATAAAACTGGTCCAGAGTCCTGCGCGGATGTAGCGACGGGGTGTTTTCTAAATACGCATTAATAAGCAGAGCATCTTTCTTGAGAGTGTCGATCTGCTGCGTCTTTTCATGCACGCAGCTGATAGCACGGCTCATCTCTTGGCGCCTCTCGTCCGTTTCGTAATGAAGGAATGGCATCTATATCAGATTAACCGAAAGTCTCAAATTTGCTATTATGCGCCTTACAAAAAGTACGATCTTTCCATGTGATGCACCATGTTGCGAAGTATCCCAGGGAAGAGATACTTGAACCTTTTTGCTTCCACCACTAGTCGTGTTATCTTGAACCTGAGGGGGGTTACCTGGTGGTCCTTTACCCCGACCGTGTTTCTTTGGGTGTCGTTCGGCTATTTGTTCGGCTTTGTTCTTTTTTTTATTTTTCGCCTCAGTCTCTGACGTGCCGGTATCCTGAGCCTCCGGTGAGTTCCGGGTTGTGGCGGCATTGTCGTCTTGGCTAGGGTTTGCGTTGGGCCTACCTGTTCCGTCCCTTCGTGGTGATTGTATACGATGACAGAACGTTCGCATGAAATGAGCATGGGGAAACTGCCCCCGGTGCTCTTGGTCAAAACATTTTTCCAAGGCCTTGAAAGATTCGATATCTTGATACCCGGCCTCTATAAAAGACTTGGCTAATAGAGTCTACCAATGTGAGCGTACGACATCTTGAAAATGGATGGGTAGGTCAAATACCTCGACCCATGCAATCTATCATTTGATGTTAGCCAATATTCAGTCTTGGCATTAAGGGGGGGGGGCACCGTTACATTATTGGCAGGGAGATGGATCCATCTGAAGTCTGGTTTGTAATGGATATTTTTGGTCAATGTTGAAACCTGTGGTTTATCAATTTCGTCATTCCAACCATACAACAAATCATAGACCGAGTACTTGGACACAAGCTGCTTCTTTTCAAAATGTCCAAAGTCTACGACTGTCGCTTCAAAAGCCTTGCAAGCTCTCTCTTCAAGAGGAGATAGCCTGTTCGAGGTTGACGCGGGCGATAGTAGCCAGACAATGTTCGCGTGGCGCTTCTCAGCAGCGCAAAGCATTGGCGTTCTGTCGAAGCTATCCTTCACAGAAGTATTCACATCAGGCCTCGATAACAGAAGACGTACAAAATCTTCAAAACCGTTGAATGCAGCCCAACTACCCGGATCAAATTAGCTACCAGTGCGGCAAAATATGCCCAGGGGATTTTGGGGGGGGGGGGGGGGGCGAGTTGAGTTGTACGTACTGTAGAGGTGTCATCCCGTTGGAAAGTTCAGCGTTCACATTGGCATTTTTTTCCAGCAACAGAATGGCAACAGAGAGATGCCCGTTCTGCGCAGCATTGTGCAGAGGCGTCCAGCCTCCGTCACTAGTAGCTCCGGGGTGCGCACCGTGATCGAGCAGTAATTTTACCATGCCGTCACGATGCTCTTTATCATTACTTTCGGCTGATAGGTGTAGAGCTGTGCGGCCACGATTGTTCGTAGCTGCAACATCGGCCCCATTCTCGAGCAGAAATTTGGCAAGCTCAATATTGGCATTGGTTGCAGCCCACAACAGAGGCGTGCGACCAATGTGATCGCGTACCTCGATGTCCGCACCGCCCAGGAGCAGCAAACGCAGTGTCTCGAGTGTCCATCTCACTTTGGATTGTTTTTCTGACGCCAGATAGAGTAGAGTGGATCTACCCTCTTTATCCTTGGCGTTTGTATCGGCGCCACCATTGAGCAGCACCTCGATGACTCTGTCATGTCCTCTGATAGAAGCACAGAACAGTGCTGTCTGGCCTAGACGGTTGCGGGCATTTGCTGTGGCGCGATGGGCGAGGAGTTCAGAAACGACGGCAGCATTGCCAGCCTCGGCGGCTTTTACAATGGCAGGCACCTCAGCATCGGGCTTGGGATCTACGTCAGCACCGTGCTGGATAAGGAGACGGACAATGGAGAGTTTGCCGCGACCGGCCACTTTCTGGAGTGCTTGGCGGAGGGCATCTCGGTCAGCAGAAGAAGACCAGGTGGTTTCTTCAGTAAGGATATCTTGTACGCGGGTTTCGTTCGCTTGCGCTGCAGCAGCAATGATTCGTATGTGGCGCTGTTCGGGCTGACTGCTTGCAACGCTGGTCCGCGGTGAGGCCATGGCAGGTCCGGAACAGCAGAGAATGCCGGGCGGAATCGGGGCCTAGTAATTGAGTTTCGGGTAGGGTCGTAGTCTGATAGATCGGTCTTACCGGTACAATCCGTTCCTTGATTAGAACTGGGATGCCATGTCATAGGTAGGTATCCTATCACATAATCCGTACTTCCTGGTGCTTCTACCTAGGTAGTCTCTCGGTGTATTTTAGACTTAACTTCGTCAAACGCACTGGGGAGGAAGCCAAGCTGCCAAAGATGCAACGTACGGATCCGTACACCTGTTAGATGGGTGACGCGTCCTGTCAGCTCTTGATGGGCTGAAGTTGAACGATTTGGTGGCGCGCACGTCCGTAATTAATCCGTAAGTAGAGGTCGCCGGCTTACTTATGCGTGTTCTCATTTGATAGGCACGTGGAGGCGAACTGGCGGTGCCCCAGTGGCGCCTTCCAAGCTTATCTTAAGCTATCCTAGACGCATCAAGATGTTTCACCAGAGTCACACGACAGACCTTAACGTTTTCTTATTTCTAGTCCGTACTGGATAGATAAATAGAGTATGGATCCGTAGGCAGGGAGCATTGATGAATGTACTTATGTAGGTAGGTAGATATTCAATCTGCGAGGGAATCCTGGAAGCAAGTACGATAAAATACATATAAGTACGTCCGTAGGTAAGCTAGCATCCTGATAAGCACATACGTATCCTTGAGTCTCAAGTACCTAGGTACCGTATGTACCTAAACATCATGTTAAGTAAATAATACGTAGTGTACGCACGTATGTACGTACCTCTCTCCTATAACAACTGGGTAGATAGATGCCTCATCTACGTAGGTAGGTGCCTAATCGAAGACCCAACAACAGAATAAAGAGGCTACCTATTCAGATAAAGATAAAATGTTGATTAACGTATAGGTACGGCCTTGTATCATCGTGGTATATCCCTTCCAAAATGTGAAGCTCTCTCCTGCTTCGTCCCAAAATATTATAATCCTCTATATCTTCTATGTAGGTTACATTGTATGTATAACCCTTGGTGTTTATATGAAGCAATTGAATCCATGACATCGTATAGGTATAAGTCGTTGGCAGATAATGTGTTAAATGTACACCTAACGCCGCTCGCCCCGTTCTTCGCTGTGCAATTTTAATGACTGTAAATAACGATATGTCCTCTTTATACCACCAGCATCTGGGGAAATCTACGCTCCCTACTTCGACGTGTGTGGCTTATCGGGTTCTCTGACTCCTGATTTTCCTGTTGCGCGTGCATTGCCTCAAGTTCGGCCTTCATCCTTTCTATCTCGGCCTGCTCCGCGGCCAATGTTGCGTTCTCTATCGCTTGATGTTGTTCTAGGTTGGCAAGATAGACATCGTCTTTTCGCTCCTCATCGCCATTATCAAGAATGCCCATGATCGGCTCGGGCGTCTGTAAGAACCCCTTGGCATCCGCCTCGATAATCGCCTCGAATAGTTTGGTCGCCATCATCTCATAGCCGGCAGTGCCAGGATGCATTCCATCCTCAGCAAGATTCTGGTCCTGAATGCCATCAGGGCCCTGGAGCTCAGCGAGGACAACAGGTTTTCCTTGCTCTTGGTAGATCTTAGCGAGTCTTCGGATTTGTGGATTAACGCGCCAGACGTCTTCTCGGCCGTTAAACCGCGTATCCCACGTAGGGAGGATAGTGGAAATGATCACCGTGGCTCGTGGAGACGCTTTCAAACAGTACTGAACGAGCTCGTCGTATCGCTTGTAGAAGTTGTCGATATCAAGATGCTGGAAGCAGTCGTTGGAGCCGGCGTTGATGAGAAAGAGATTTGGTTTTCTGGATGGTATCGCTTTCTGAGCATGGTAGAGAATTCGGTGAGTGGGTACGCCCGGGTACGCCTCGATGTCGTTGTCGGTCATGTTGCCTAGGCGTTGGCTACCGACGAAGTTGACAGGATTACCGATCTTGATAATCTTCTCTCTAAGAGGCCGGCGAAAGCCATTATTATCGATGCCAGGCTCAGGGCTGTCGCCGCGGGTTGTCGAGGCTCCCAAGGCCATTATACGCAATGGCATTCCATCCGCCAGAGGTAACTCATAGCCGGGCCGTTTGAATGGCTTGCTCTTCCAGTACTTGGTAGTGCCATGGCCAAGGGAGCTGTTACCCGATACATAGGTTATGCCACCGCTGCTAAATCCGCCAGGTGACTTGCCATCTCCCGTCACGTAGCTGACGCCACTCTTGAACCCATCACCGAGCGACTGTGACCATTCACTTTCGACAGTGCCTGTGAAAAGCAATGCTATTGCGCGGCGTCAGAGAGACGACGATACAAAAACTAACTACAGGCGATAGCACGAAGAGAACAGGACCTTACCAATGAGCACTAAAGGTATGAACAGAAAGGCAAGGAGTCGCTTCCTTGCCATTACTATGGATAAGATGTTCGTAGTCGTCGCGTGTAATTGCATAGGGAAAGCCGGGAAGGCTGGTAGCTTGTCCATTTTGCCGGCTCCTGATGCGGCACAAGGATAGGCTAGGTATTAAGAGTATACCTAGTACGGATCCGTTGGTAGAAATTTGACTACCTATGCACTCAGGATGTGTTGCAAGGATCTATTTTCAAAGGAACGACTAGAAAAAGAATAATAAGAAGAATTACGGTAGAAGATGAAGAAGAGAAGACGCGATGAGGCTGGCTAACCCGTCGTCGCGAGGACAGGGAAGTAGAGAGAGAGTGACAGACGAGGAGAGGAAGAACACTCAAGGAACAGAATCCCATGAAGAGGGCTCACGGCGGTCCCCATTCGCCCCCTTTCGCTCCTAGTGTCCTACTTAGTGTACAATTTAGTGTAGAAGCAGAAGGGGAAAGCCAAGCAGCGCCAAGCCGACAAGGCGAGGAGTATCGCTGGAAGGTTTGGACAGTTCTGTGGGGTTTTCGGTGGGTGTGGACCGAATATTAGAATTAGGTCGTATCTGTTACCGGTACAGTACGGAATCCATACTGCGTAGGTAGTAGGCAGTACCCGGCAATGGGAATGACACGAGGGACCTTCCTTGCCGTGTCGAGCGGGAAAGCGGACAGCGGCGACCATGAACTCAAATGCTTTTGAAGAAAGTACCTTTTTACATGCAAAGAAAGAGTTAACAACTTTCTGTAACCAAGTTGAAGATCGGTTAGGAAGCATTTGCTTACGACTTTGTACGAGGTTAATTGATTACACCATGTACCTACTGTGCTACTACATACTAGGATATAATAATTATTATAATAATCATAATAATCATAATAATGATTGTTGAGCAATACAATGCCTATGTTTGTTTTGTAGGTAGGTATTGCAGACTAAATTGTTGCGATCTACCGAGTACTACTTAGGGAGGTCACCTGGTGGTGGTTACCAGGCGTGTTTACCCTCCTATACGTACACTACATACATATGTCCAGCTAGATACATATCTTCTAGACGGGATAAATGGAATGTACGTACGTCCGTACGTAATCCGAACCTACCTAAGTAATGTATACGTAGGTAGTGAACTGCCTACATGCATCTAAGCCACTTGCTTTTTATTCTTCTATTGTATTCCGTATTCCGATCCATACCTTATAGAGAAGTAGGTTAGGTACATACAAAGATAATTAGCGTAGGTACTTATGCCTACAGATCTGCCTAAACTATAGGGACCTAGTCAATGCCTAAGCACACTACGGACTACCTATAGGTACCTACGTAGGTTCCATCCGTAGGTAGGTAGGAGGTCCGTCGCAATACCTTAGGTACCTACGTCCGTACCTAAGGTAAGGTCGCTTGTCCACATCACATTTTCTACCTCCACATCTACCCGCAGTAGATATTACGGACGCACTGCGTACTTCCTACACAATGCTATACATATAATTGCGTGCTTCTCACCGTCATTGGACTCTCCAAAATTGCACCTGACGTGCCTCACTGACTTCAAAAGTCTCGCTTCACACTCAGGTGTAACGATCAATAACCTTCCCTAGAGCATAAACTGCTCAGTCTTGCATTGTCTTGCAACTAATACAGTCTGTACAAAGTAGATCTTCGCACCCCACGAGAGCTCCGGGACCGCTACGTCCGTACTCATACTACAATTGGTGGACACAGACGACGAGTCCCTGCAAGATTGAGTCTGCAAGCGCAGCCGCCAAGACCTTTCAATCCGTACTTCGTAGAAACGACTTTTGCTTCGCAGGCAACCTACCAATTCATACGGTGCCGAGTTCCGACAGGAGACGATAATGTCGATGTTGATGTCACTGCCTAGAAATTCTCACTCCGATTTCTTTTTTCTCTTTACAACTTTTTCTTGTGTGTTGACCTTGGTCTTCGTCATATATTAGGCAGGTATCTATACTATAAATTGAGCAGAAAAGAGAAGGGAGGAGAGAGGAGAGGAGAGAGAGGGGAGGTATGTAACCAGCCGCCCGCAACGGCGCCACGCCACGTCTTCAATTTCAATCGATATTCGCCCGTACTAGCGTAGTATGTACGCAGTAATGTGCATTACAGATTCCGAGGCCTGGCATACGTAGGAGGCGGTGAAAGGCCAGGCCGACGACGCTGCGAAATGTCCGTCCCATTGCCTATGGGTTATTTATTTACACTACGTCCGTACCTACACTACAGATGGTGAACAGTATAAATGCTGATAGGTATGTCATCACAGAGTGTCCAATTCATCTCGCAAACTATTTACATACTTCGATCTCACGTTTGAAAAAGTAGGTACAGCAATACCTAGATATGATATGACATAAGTTGATGCCACCAAGACAGGTGATGCCAGGTCCGACTACACTACACTAGACAGCTGTCATGCAATAGATATCGAGCCTCATCACGAGTGGTCGAAATTCTGCTCATAACTGCGCCATACCTGATATTTCTATTCCCTGTTCCCGTCACATCTTCTCATACGTTCGCCTCAACAGAATGAGCTGAACATTGACGTAACCGCCGTCATCCATCGTCATTCAGGCCTATACTGCCGCCTTCTTTCTTCATCATCACGTCGACGGTAACTAGCCCCAATCGTGTAAAAAAAAACAACCCAATAGGAGATGTTCATTCATTGGAAGCAACCCCACGAAAACATAATCATATGATCCAGGAGACCAAACAGGTACCTACTGCATCTTCATACGGAATTACGCAAAATCTTGCAGTATACATATTCTCCCTAGTCAGCCAGCCCACCAAAACGCCACGATGACTTATCCCGCTAGATACCTATCACATGATAGACGCTACGACATTGCCCTACAAACCAATCGCGACGACCAACGACAGCAGAAGACCCGCAAAACGAGAGCAAAAAGTTCCAAGAACTGCCCATGTCTCGTGTGGGTGTGGGTAGGTAGGTAGTATAAATGAATACCCGCGCCTACTTCTTCCCCTCTTCTCTTTGTATCACAACAACGAACAGCAATCCCAGTCTGAATCCTCGAACCCGAAAACGAAAAACGACCCGACATTCCACCGCCAGCAGTCATCTACAAATTGTCAGACAAACCCGAGGCAGGACAGCGAAAGAACCACAAGCCTCCAAAAAAATGTTTGAATTACCCAAGCTATTCCCTTCCCAAATTTTTGAAGAAAAAAAAACGAGACATCCCCAAAACTCTGCCCCTCACCCGGCCAACCGCAACTGAATCACAACTCAAATCGATAAACAAAGGTATGCAGACTCTAACCCAAGTCCACGCTCCAGCCCCATCATGGCATACGACGAAGGCCTTATCTACCTACACTACAATCTTGAACTCGATCTGGTACAAAGGTAAGTGATTCGACGGTGCGTGAAACAACCACAGAAGACCCGATTCATGTACACAAAGCTACCTAGGTACATACAACCTCATGCCCGCAAAGCCCCTCAATCTGGAGAGCTACATCGCATGGTACTCAACTCCCATGTCGGAGATACACTGCATAAATCCATCCATGCCGGGGATTGCCTACATAGTGACGTCAAAGTCCGGCCTGAGTACACTTCAACGACTCGGGACATGAGCATGGGCACGGGCACGCGGACAAGTCACCTACGCCATTGAGAACGGGACCCATACATTCAATGCCATCCTACGTTCGGATCAACGGCCTTCACTACCTAATCTAATCTAATCTACCAGAAATAATCACAACCGTGCCCTCTCTCAACCAAGGTTCTATCTCATCTCAGTCCTCATCTCATGAAATCTACAGATTATTAAGGCACAGAAAAAAAAAGAAGACCCGACTCATCAGTTGCAATCAAGTCGGTTCTCTGATATCTAAAATCACAGAAAGAAACTCTACTACCTACACATACTGGTGGGTTTTCTATGCCAGATCATAAAAGTAACAGAAAAACTGAGGGCCGGCTCAGCGGGTCAGCTTGTGTATAGCTATAATTCATATATAGTCCATGCAACTTGTAGATGCAGGCACAGACTGACCCGCTGAACCGGACCTGTGTTTTTCTGTTTCTTTTATGGTCTGACATGGAAAACCTCCTGCCCAAGTCACAAAACAACCCACAAACCACAAACCACATCACACTCAAGACCGCAACACGTTCCTAATCCGCGAAGCAAATAAACCCAATCAAACCAACACTCAAGCACCACGTCCAAAAATCTAATCTGTCCACAGGACATTATCTCCTTGACTATCCAAAGACCACAAAATACGTAGCTCACGCGGTTGTGAACCAAAGAAAGAATAAAAGAACCAAAGAAAGAAAGAAAAAAAAAAGCCGACTTAAGAGTACCACACGCCTTATCCTGAACTACAGGCGAGGGTCAAAGTACAAGTGAGTTTTAATTTTGTATTCATTTGGGTACGGCGGAGCCGGTGACGAAGTTGGTAGTCAAGGAGGTAGTCTAGTCTACCCAGCACAGTCAGTCAGTCAGTCAGTCAGTCAGTCGACTGGTCAGTCAGTCCACCGGCACAGCAATCCCCATCAGCTACACACACAGACATCGAAATACCAGGTACGTACGTACATAGCATAGCGTAGCAAGCCTTCCACTCGCACCTAGGAAAGAAAGAAAAGACAGAACACGCGCACACACACACACACGCACACACACACACACACACATACACACACAGCATAGAGACACCATGCAGACACGCAGACACGCACATCACAGAAAAAAAAGATATAATACAATACAAACTTCCTCAAACTTCCCCAAGACCAAGTCCCCCCAAAAAATAAACCCCCCGTCTACTAGAACACCAAAGCGGGATCCAGACTCAGTAGGTACCTAATCCATCGACTTCCCAAACCGGGTCCCACGACTGGGTGGGTGGTCATACGAAGGAAGTACCAGTACTTTTCATTTCATCAAGCTTCGAAAACCGGCGGTAGGTAGGTAAGGTAGATGGGTAAGGAAAGCTTATGAAAAGCGAAGCAGATGGTATTACTAAGTCTGGCAACGAAGTGGAAAAAAAGTGTTGTAGTAAAAATAAATGCTGGTTCGGTCGGTACGGTAACCACCCCCATTGCTAATACTGGGTGGACTCATCGCAAGCGTAGAATCGTGTTTGTCAGCATTTTCTGTTTAACCTCACCCCATTCATCCCTCCTTCCCTCCCTCCCCTCTCCTCTTCATATGTATCATCCGCATAACACGACGCCATTGTCTCCATTGCCTAGAATGACTCCTCGAGTATAGATCTCGTATACACATGCCATACTTGGCGGATGGCTCAACGTCTCTGTCCAGCAAAGCGTTACCTCACCAAAGAGGGATTCTTGCGTACTACTTAGACAGAAACGGTTGCGTCACCCCTAGGGCTCTTGATATTAAGAGCATATAAACCGTTAATGTTTCCTTTCAAAAACCTGTTAGTAACCATTTATCTCGAGGAAGGAAAATTGCAGGCATACCGGGTGGGTGGTAGTTGCAAACGCTGAACCAGGAATCCAAATTGCTGTAGGCTGTGCCGGCAGGACAGAATTTCACAGCGCATCCGATACTCGTAGAACCCGACCAAATAGTCTGGCTTAGATGACCCCATGTATCGAAATTGGTCATGTCTGGGGTGGTCTGCCCATAGTAGGAAGGTAGGAAGGCTCTAAACTCGCCGTCGTACCACATGTTCGTGACGGCCATCTTAATGGCTCCAGTTTCACCAAGAGCCAGAGCCCCAGAGCTTACACCATACAGAGCGATGTTCTGACCATATCCAGCGTTACCCTCGTTCCTATATGCGGGTTAGAAAACAATAGCTGACTCTGAAACTTCTCCTACGTACATGTCATGCGCGAAATGGCACGTCGCAGCTGTGATGGCAGCATAGCCAGCGATCTCGTCGTTCCAGGTCACCTCTGGAGATGAGTGGTTTGCGCGGTGGATGTTGTGGTGAAATAGTGCCTGGGACTGGAAGTCATCAGCTGCAGTAGCAGCAGCCTGGGGCGCCGTGGGAGGCGCCGTGCTGTCTGGTACACCGGCAGTGACAGTGACAACAGGCGGGGAAGGCGGTGTCGTGCTATCGGGGGCTCCGGCAGTCACAGTGACAACAGGAGGGGAGGGCGGCATCGTGTTATCGGGGGCTCCGGCAGTCACAGTAACAACAGGGGGGGAGGGCGGCATCGTGCTCTCAGGGGTCCCGGCAGTGACAGTAACAAGGACGACTGATGGTTCGGGGTCAACTTGTGGGACCGGCGCTGGCTGGTGCGAATTCGGGAAAGGCCTTGCCTTTGCACCGCTAGAAACCTCGGAAGGCGCAGCTTGAGCTTGAGTCGGGGCGGCCTGGGTAGGTGTAGATTGAGGAGGGTTTCCAGTAACAGTAACTGTGTAGTATTCCACGACTATATCGGTCTCAATGGCACGCTTGTCGATAGAGTTGGCCAACGCCAGCGCGGCGCCCGTAGCCGTAAGGAAGATTGACGACTTCATGTTTCTGGTTGTCCAAATGTTGGAAGAAAGAAGAACTATCTATATACGGAGTTAGAGAACGTGGCTCGTAATTGAATGCCTGAAACTAGAAAACAATTGTAATGAATGTAGTATGTTATTGCATATTGAGGTTGCTATGCAGTACAGAAGGGCGAATTGAGAAACACGGCACCCAGCAACTTGTAGCTCTGGCATTTATTGTGTACTCTCAGAGGGCCGGGCCCGTGAACAAAGTGTGCAAAGACCCCAGACAAAGTGAGACACCTCATGGCGCCTTGCTTTTGTTGCGGTTGCTTTTTGTAAGGCCATCAATAAGAATGGCCGGGTCAGGCCGAGATTGGACACACAAGAGTAAGATAGAAGTGAAAGAAGAGGCAAATAGCTAGTATGTAAATTTCAAGTTACTGACCTTTGTTTGGGGTTTGACTCGGACCTCGACGACAGTGATGGCACCTAGACTCTGCACAAGTTATCGAGCAGAGAGAGGACAAACACACACAGACGCACACGAGGGAACGACTGAAGCGACTAGCGTGTGAGTGAGTGAATTGAGTGAGTGAGCGTACTCCAGGAGCAGGAAGGCTTTCTGGACTGTTGGAATGCTGAAAAGTTCCAAGAACGACTGGCGTCCTGAGAAGAAGTGAAGGGAGCAGCGAAGACAGAAAAGGAGTGAATTAAGTGGCTCAAATAGGCCGGGTCAAAGTCGCACGGGTGGTGATTAGATAGGTCGATGAATCTTTTGGGTGCGTGCGAGAGAGAGACCGAAGATTTAAAAAGAGCGGAAGCGTGCTTGAGATAGACACGAATAAGGAAGGAGTGAAAACGGTTGGCTGAAGAGAACTGGTTGGTCTCGTGAACAGGCTCGCTGATATATCAGGTGCGAGGGAGGCAAGGGGAATAAGAAGTACGAAGTAAATGGCGAAAGAAACAACAAATGGAGTCGGGGATTAAGTGCTGTGGGGCAACAATGAAGCACTTGAATGTCAGATCCTTGTCGGGATTGAATAATGAAAGAGAGAGAGACGGGAGAGAGAGAGAGAGTGAAGTGAGAGAGAGAGGCGGCCTTGGGGGGGGGGGGGGGACGTTACCAAGGTACATGCCTGGTAACCACAGTACCTACTACGTACCTACCAGTAGTACCTACCAGTACGGATCCGTACCTTAACTGTAGATACTCCGACAGAGGGAGGAGGACCCGAGGTGAAGTGTTTGCAGCGTACCTGCCTTAACGCACGCTTGTCGGCAGCTAGGTACCTAGGTAGGTAGGACCAAGTATTTCTCCTGTACCAGTCACGCCCACATTACGGGACCCGGTACATTAGTGTACAAGCCTGGCAGCCTCAATCAAACAGCCAGCCAGGTTTTGTTAATTTGCAGATGCGTGATTTTTAAAAATACAGTCAATTCCTTCTCAATCTGTGATTCGTACGCAACTACGGATTACCTAGAGTACCTACCAGGAGTACGTAAGTGGTAGGTACAAGAATCAGAAGGTCTTCTTCTGACTGTGATGGCAAGTGATCTGTAGGTACGGACATATCGATCCTCCCGTGACAGAGAGAAGTCTGAATATGAAGTCATAGGTACTAGGTAGTAGCTATTATAATATTCACGGAAATATTCTGTTATCATATCATCATTCATCAACTTCCAATGTTCTTTTTTCCTCGACTCTCCTACTACCTACCTAGTACCTACCTAACCTAAACCTCTCACAGCCGAGGTACCTAGGTAGGTAGGTTCATGAACCGAAGGGCGCTGTCAGTGATGAAGCTTTACTTAGGTACTACCTACCTAGTACCTTTGTTGGAAGGGCCCCTTTTATGTCATTTTTCCCGACCGTAGGTTTTAGCATCCATCGATATTTGGCTAGATTAGCGCGTTTCACACCCTTGCTAGCGTAACGGTACCTTGCAGATTTGGTTTCCAAGAATTTCGTTCGGCTCAACTTAGTGCGCGCTACCAGCCTAGTGCAGGTACACCCCGTACGTAAGCGCCTACCTAAGAGGTACCTTAGTACGTACGTACCTAGCCCTAAGGTACTTTTAGTAGGTACTTCGTAGCGAAGGGTACGGTACGAGATAACCACGCCCTGGAGTTCCCGGGGGGAGGAGGAGGAAGACCAGCACAAAATACCTACCTAGGTAGCCTTACCTAACCTACTTCGTACGTATACCAGGTACCTTGCCTACCATGGGCAGCCATGTTCAACCCCTTTTTAGGTGGAGAATCTTTTACTGTCGTGTTCATGGCCTCTAACCAACCTACCTACTTACCTAGGTACCGATCGTACAATATCTAGTGTACCTCCTAGGCAGTGTAGATAACGGTAGGTTAGGATAGGTACGGTCGTGTAGGTAATGTGAGTTAGGTAGGGAGAACACCCAGGTAGAATCGACAGGCATATACGGATCCGTAGTGTACAAGTACACTATTATCAGGGGAGTGCCGTGCATAGCGCGTTTACTTATATAATCAGGCTATGAACGTGTATACATAGTAAGGTACTACTATAGGTAGGTAGGTATATGTAAGTATGTTGGTAGGTATTTCGTACACTAGGCCAGGTAGGTAAGAAGAGCGGCGTGTGATTTTCATCAGGCGCTTGCAAAGGCGCCTGCAGTTTCGCAGGTCAACCCTTTCTGGTAGAAAATGAGGTGTGAAGATCAATAGGTAGAGGCAGCTGGAACAAAGAAAGAGTTTTGGCTGGGGGGGTGTGATGGCATCCTCATCAGCAGCACGCCTCTCTTGAAACGCCCCTAATCTCGGCGCGGTTGCTGTTGTGAGGCTACAACAACAACAACCTACATACGTAGGTAGTAGGTAGGTATTTTGACAGGAGAGCCTCGGAAGCCTCTGAAGGTGCGGGAATATACAGGTATTGTATGGTACGGACGTACGTGGCAGATGGAATTCAGGCCGGCTCATTATCATCAGTTTGTAACAGCCACAACGGTCAGACAGCGTATAATCCCTTCAGCCCTGTACATGGAGAACTTAGGGTATTGGCGATTCAATTGGCCCCTAAATATATAGGTAGCACCGCATACTTATTTCGATAAATACTCGGAATTGTATGTGGTGGCTTGATGAAAAAAACTAAATAAATAAATAAAAATACATAAATAAAAAACATGACTGCTAACTCTCGATAACGTCATCTCGTGCGCGTGTGTTAAGAGGAGCTTTGAATACCTAGTACCTACTTAGGTACCTAAGGTAAGAACGGTTCGGTTCGGTACTTACGGTACTAAAGTATTTGACGGCCGGGCTGGCGTCAAGAATGAGGATACCTTAGGTAGGTACTCACTGCCTACGGATCCGTACCTAGGACCAAAATAGGTAGGGATACCTACCTAGGTACCTACGGACGTACCTACTTAGGTATTCACTTAGATGTCCACACTAGTGTGCAACTAGCCTTATATACGAAGAGCACTACCTCGTACCATTAGGTAGGGCGTTAGGTGCCTGAAGGTCTTATTAATGTAGGTAATCGGGGGCTCATTTGCCATTACGCTAGGTATCTTTAACTATGCCTAGACCATACTATACTTAGCTAGAGTTACTGCGCTATAGGTGATTCCGATCAATATCTTGGTAGAACTTCAATTTGCATTCTGCTCTTGATACCGGTAGGTGTGAAATTACGACGTAGATCCGTCGCCATGTGCGCTTTGAGATACCTACCTATAGGTAGGTAGGTAGGTTAGGTAATCCTCCAAAGATAGGTACCTTAGGTACCCACCTAGCCTAGCTACAGGTACGCTGCAGATCCGTTAGGTAAGTAGGTACATGTAGGTAGGTACCTGCCTACGGACGGACGTACCTACACACCATTTTTTACCTATCACAATACGTCCATAGGTACGGATCCGTACAATCATACCTATCATATTTACATACGGACTGCCGTACCAACACCACCTACCTACTACACTACAACTGACTGCCCTACGCGATCACGATGATTTATCATTCTTGCCCCACTCACCGGCTGGAAGAATCGATCGGGTCCAGATCCGCTCCAGATCCGGCCCGGATGCGTTTCTAATAGATTTTGAAACGTTGAGGCGTTTGTTCTTACTTACTGCACCCTAGCTCACTCAATTCCTACCTGTGCGCTGTATTTTTACAAAGCCATTCCACTACGTCCGTACAAAAATGTCCAACTCCCGTTGGTGTACCTGCCTACCTCCCTAGTGTAGTATCTGTCATTGATCGTCGCCAGCAGGGGTGCGGACAGATGAGCATTCTTGGCAATGGTGCGGATCCCGTAAGTGGGTAGGTGTATAATTCAGCTGGGTGTGGAAAATATACCTAGACGTACAGTACCTACCTTACTACCAACTCTTCGAATTCCTACCAACCTTCATCTACCTAGTGTAGGTACGGACGACCTAGGTAGTATCGGAATGGCCCCAGCTACACGGTACTGTGCTTCGGCTGGTTTTTTTTTTAAATTGAGATATATTGTATCCTTTCATGCTCTACCCCAGAACTACGGAGCACGCCGTACTGTAGGTAACTCCTAAAAGGCACGCTACGTATTCCCCTGGTTTCGACTGCATACAGTACATCCTCGCCGCTGCGCTTATGAGGGGCTCACCAGAAAGGCACGGCTCCAGTACCTACGAGCATGTCAAAAAAAAAAAAAAAGACCTTGTTTCAGCGTTTTACTGATAGCCACCTTGCATACCTACTTGCGACAACGTGTAGCGACATGACTGAGCCGTGTCACCGCATGCCGCATGGTTATTGGCGTGTGAGAGATCAAACACCAACACTGATACCCTTTTTTAATGACACGAACTGGTCGAATTGAGGCACTCACTACTTAGTCACCCTCGGATCTAAACAGAAACGTCGCCGGTCGAAGTGAGACACTCCGTTGCGACATCTGGATGAGGACAGCATAGGAGAAGGTGAGCTATCTTGGGGGCCAGAAGTAACCGAACCATCAATCAGTTGTGCAACCAAGTCCTTTGTCGGTGCTAAAAGGCTTCTGTTCCGGACTATCATCAATCAAGCTTCAAATGCATTTCACATCAACACTACGAATTATCGATCGGTCCCTCAAACTGAGTAAATGAACATTAGCCACTTACAGAGACAGTTTTGCTAGGTAGTTCGGCTGGATAGTTATCTCATCATGAAGACGGGTACGAGCCGGTACATGAACTATCAACGCGACCATCACCGCCTGCACGCACAGCTATCAAGTACGATTGCCTGTTTCGAATAGGTTGGGCAACCAAGACTCATTCAAATTGTGTTCTATATAGCGCGGGCACGGGTCTAGATGATCCAGATGGGTTCATGTTTGGCTACAGAGCGGTACTCGCAGCCGTGCAAAGTTTTTGCGCTACACTTGACCAGAAAAATCAGCATCCATGATTCCAAATCGCACCCGTCCTGGACAGTCTTGTGGTGATGCTTCTATAATGTTTCCTTGCATTGAAAGACATGGTATACTCCGAATTTCTTGCTGAGGTGGCACGGCCGCGCCACCATCCATGTGCTTTTTTTTTTCTCCCGACCAATGCTGATCGCCCATGCTACAAGTCAACGTATCCAGTCCGGTCCCTGATTCTACACTCGGCGTTGTTCATGATGCGAATGACAGATCGTTTTGTGATGATGTGTACTTTATTTATTATTATATTACAAACAGGACGCGTACCCTAGAGCTTTCAGCTGTCGCAGTGAGCTGGTGGTTCTCAAAATACCGACAGTAGAGATGAAGAAAGGATGAACCCGGTCTTGATAATATTGGGGGGATTGTCCAACAAACGACCCGTTTCCTGACCCTATGCCCGGGGAATTCAACCGGTCCCTATGAATCAACACGATATCGACATTGCGTCTCGGGTCACTCGTTGCCATATGTCCCACCTGCCAAGTCTCGTCATCCGAACCCAGCCACCCGTGCTGTTGATGGTGCCGGTAATCCACACATCAGGCCAATTGCCTCACCATAGTTTCACGGCCACAACACCCTCCCCGTGACATAAGAAAAGTCGATGTCTAACAGCCATCGGCTCGGCAATTACGAACCATGTCTCGTCTCGTTCTCAGACGAGGCGTTCAATCCACAAACATGACGTTTTACCTACAAAACCTAGCTAACTGACTTAGTTCTCTGCACCAGTTCTTCTAGCCATACATAATCGTCTTCCATCTAGGTAGACCACCAACCAATCAACCACTGTGTTGTTCACGGATAGGTTAGCATCTAGACTAATTAGCGTCGTATCCGGGACGCAGCGTACCCCCCTCCCCCCCTCCTCATCAATTTGTGCCTCGCAGAATAATATCGAGACCGCGGGGGTGGAAGGGTGACACGCGAAGCGTCGTACCGACGACATACATTCGTACCTACATAACATACATACATACATACGTACAAAGCAGCAAAAGATCTACATACCTACCCAGCGGACGCACAGCACAAACACTCAGAAACAAGCATGATCCCCCCTCCCCATCATGGGGCCTCGCTCCCAAAAGTAATATATCTATGTTACCTACCCCACTGCGCAGACTCATTTACCTATTCTGACCTTGATGTTTCAATTTGACGAACCCTTCCCGTTATTCTGGAATCCGTGGTGTCCTTAGTTCACCTATCCGCGCTTTCTAGTGTCTTCTTGCATGTAGTACCTACCTACAGTCCGGACTACCTTATGTTGGTAGGGTACCACTGATTAATCTCCCCTTCGTCTCGAAACCAAAAAAAGCCCCTCATTCCTTCCAGAATCTTGACCCCCCTCTCGCTCTCCCAAAAAAGGAAACCCATCATCTGGTTCGGCTCGTGGAATCGTGCCACATACGCAATTCAGATTGCTCTAGTCTACGGTAGGTAGGTATCATATCTAGAAAAAGGCCAATCGATATCCCTTGCCGCCTTTCGAAACGTCCTTTTTTAATCTTTCTTCCTTTTCAATTTTCCATCTTTTTGCTTTGTCCTGGTGCGAAAAGTACCCGAGGCACGGAATATCTGCCTAACCTAACTCATGGCCTAAATTTGGTCCTGAGGCGCTCCGATACGTAAGGTAAGATAGGGGGGTAAGGTAAGGTGAGGTAAGAAGGGGGTATATGAAGTTCCGGGTCTACAAAATGCCATCTACATAGACGTTCATTTCTTCCATGTGAGTGAGTATACGTCCGTAAGTAAGTAAGTAAGTACCTAAGTAAGTGACCAAGTACCTATTTCCCCCACGAACTTCATTCCCTCCTTACCTTAGGTAGTACATATACATATCTAACTACACACGCATCTAACAAAGCTAAAAATACCGGCGTCATGCAACGTAAACCGTGCCCATCCCATCCCATCCCATTCCACTCGCTCGAAAGGAAAACGCAGCTTTCAACCCGTTCCCCCGCCTACGTAATGAACCTCCCTTCCCCCTCCCCCCTCCCTACCTAGGCGAGGGTGAATAGATACCTACCTAAGTAGGTGGTGTAAGTACGGACGTAGGTACCTAAGTAAAGGGTCACATTCGGCTGCCGCCTCCACTTAATGGATACATAGGTACACTAGATGAGTACAGTAAGTCAGGGTCGCGTCGCCTATGGTGGGGGTCGTATTCCGTCCGCATATGTGTGGGTGGGTGTATGGCGCACATTATCCTGATCCGAGGAAATAGTTAGAGTGGTATTCCGTAGCGTAGCGTTGCGCTTTCGTTATTTTTGATAGCACAACTAGGTATACGTAGTATATGTATGTGTACCTGTGTATATTTCGAGGCAGGGTAAGGTGGCGGGAAGGATGAGGAGCGAGGGTTGAAATTCAGGGTTTTCGCTTCCGGGGCCCTGGGTTGATGCCGTGGCTTTTTTGTTTGGAGGGGTCGCTGATTTGATATCGGATTGGGTGGATAGGTTGAGCTGCGGGGCGGGATTGAATGTGCTTTATCTACTTGCTACCTACCATGGTCGAGGGCACGGGGCCTGCTGAACTGAGGCATGATGAACTGGATTATATTTAAGTAAGAAGTAAGCAGTAGGACCATTGTCCATACCCCCCTCTCGCCAATTCCACACGTCTCTCTCATCAGCATTGCATATTTGACCTCATCATGAAATTCTGAACACGTCACGCACCGAGTACTTCTTCAATAAATCTTCTTTGAAACAGTGTGAAAGCAAGTCGAGGAGGGGATGAAACAGCGTCAAACCCCATGGCTGAAAATTAAATGAGCTGTTGCGGGGACTTTATTCGGCGGAAATCGTGCTGTGTTTCACGTGTGCCCGGCCGAGTCTACATAGAAGGCACAGCTCAGCGTCGAAGGGCCCGCGATAGTTGATGGGAGGAGGAAATAGACGTGAGATTTGCATGGGAAGCCGTTTCGGGGGCTGTTACGGGGGTCTACCTGATCTTGTCGAAATCAGACAAGTTGGCGTCGATGTCCTACTTAATTGACGAGATGATGAGAAAAGAGGAACTGGAAAGGGGAAGAACAACTCCAAACTCCGTGGTTTTGCTTTTCTTCTTTTTTTCCCTTTCTTTTTCAAAATTTTTTTCCTTTCAACGCGATCAAATTAATAGACGTCGCATCCTCACAGAACGATATTACCATGCAGTCAGGATTAATGAACATAAATTGATGAGATCGAGAGCATGAGGACGTATGTAGAACAATCGACTCATTTGGCATTCATGCTGTGTTTTATGTACATACCGTCTCCACGCTATAAGGACGGCTTTCTAGAGCTCAGTAGGAAATGCAGTTTGTCTAAGGCTTCATTCACGAAGAGGCAGCCTCTTTCTGGGCCCGAACCGAAGGCGGGTCGATGGACTTCCCGAGAGGGGGTTGACCAGGGTCTCTGAGGATAGGATAATGGGCGTATATTTGTTTCGTTCGGAGGTGGACGGGGATCTGGTCCTTAGGGGCGTCTGGGATCGTCTTTTCAAGTTTCTAGGGGTGTGGATTAGCATGGATTGGGGGGCGCGGGAGGCCATGATCGCAAGCTCACGAGGTTGTCGAAAACGCATTGGTTGAGTTTCCACTCGGCCTTCCGGCACTGCCAGAGCTGGTGGTTGTTGTTGTCGAGGCACTTCCAGTGCCGTTGGAACTCTTCTAAGCAATGCTTGTTGATATCCCCGATCCTGAATTAACGCAACACCGTCAGTATCTGAGCCACTGTCCTCTTATATTGATCGGTTGGAGTGACAGAGGACTGAAGAGTTTCTCCTATCTCCTGCACTATTCTGACCGAGGCAAATGTCATAATATGGGCTCGTTGACGTACACACTGGCGGCGCATCTCGTCACGCGGCGACCTTCCTTCAGGCATTCGAATTCGCCCTTGCCTGGGTTCTCGGTCTTACATTGCATGTAATCATCGTTGTAGGGACGGCATCGGGCGCCGATGAAGAAAGAGGCGGAGAGAAGAGGTGCAGAGGTAGCTCCAACCTCCTTGACAGCAGGGATCGAGTCCGGAAGAGGAGTGGTGTCATACAGCACCTGCTGGTTGAAGCTGTAAGGCCGTTAGCAGTGATTAGTCATCGCATATGAGATGGAAGATATGGATCCGGCAAAGTGAAAGATGTGGTATTGTGAAATAGTACCAGACAGAACTTACACAGGCTTCCGGGCCGCCATGATTGCGTTGACGTCGGGGGTTCAAAGGGTGATGTCGTTCAACGAGAGAGCTCGGAAATGGAGCCAAGGCTAGTGGAGGTTGGCAATTGAAGCTGCTGATTGGCGTAAGCCACGCGAATTGCTGACTTATCGTGGCGTAGCTGTCTACAGTGGCGCAAGAGATAGGTACACAGTTAAGATCCACTTTTCTATAATCGTGCATTTCATCGATCGACGTCGCAGCGTCAGCGTACTTTAATGTCCGAGCTGTCAAGAGTGAAAATTGAGGTTCTGAGAAGGCACTTTCCTAAGCATATCTTGAGCATAAATTGTGAAAAGTTAGAGATCGCTGCGATTGACGCATCATACGACCTGGTTGTGTTCAATGATTTGGATGGCATGTTATGATCCAGTGGATAGGGGCCTAGACACACCCTGCCTGCAAATTCATGGAGCACGAATGTGATACGCCTGGTAAGGTGACAAATCTCTATGAGAACTATGTCCTCAACGACTTCACCGGGAAATAAATAAACGAGGGTTTAACTGGTAAGCAGGTGATGTGTGTTGCCGATGCGACATCGAGTGGCGCACTCCTCACCTCTTCACCTTGACGGCTCTGACCGATTTGGTACCACATGATCCAATGGTCTCAGTTACTCGAACGAAATGTAACCTACTCTGCTTCTCGTCATCCTGAACAATAATTCTATCATAAATGAGCACCCGAGGCCTACAGAGTCAGCAGGTCGTCTCTGCAAATTCTTATGTCGGCGGCGATTACTGGAGATCTTCTATTTGCTGTAAAAAGGCCTACCTCTTTTGAATACGACTTCTGTATCCGTTTTTGCCTTGGTTGATGTTTCAATTATGTGATCAGTATGTCACCACTCTGCATCGAGGTGTGCGGATACTCGCTCGATAGCAATTGAAGACAGAAGATCAGATGCCTCGCTCAGCTGAGTTTGGCAACATGTCTTCTGAATCCTTGAAAGGAGTATGACTGCTGTTCTCCCTTCGCACCAGATGGGAAGCCAGATATTGTCACAACTCATATCTACCGAATCTAGTTGCTATACTCAGTCATAATGACCGACTAATCTAAAGAAGTTCTGTGTCGCCTCCTAAGCGAGTTCAGACTTGCGCAGAGAAGCAACAAGCTCTATTACCATACATAGGGGCTCGTCAACGTTCTTCGTCTTGCGAACTTCCTGCCCAGATGAGTGATCATGGATGACCATAGAATTCGCACAACGCCGCAGGTTCAGACCAATACTAGAATATCTCTAGTTTGGCTTACCAAAAAGTACGGAATAACAAGGAGTGCAACTCAGTAAGAGGTAATTTTAGAGTGACTCCCGGATCAAAATCCCTTCATGGAGCAAATTTTCTGGCCATGACCGTAGCATCTGCAATGGAGATGACAAGGCATGCCACTCAGAGCACGCGCCGCATGTATTCCAGCCAACGCAAGATATCACCAACGCACCTGTGAACGAAACTGGCCACGAACCTACGTACCGATAAACCGAGTGTGACCATCTCCTTCAAAAACATGGCGTTTAACTATGTCCCCCAGGTAGGCCTCATCATAATCTTGTTACCCGTGCATAATCTGGGCAGACGGAAACTTAGTCCCCTAATTATTTAGCCCTTATCTCTGCTCGCTGTACAGTATTACGAACAGGGCCCCGATACAACTCTCGACTCCCCTCACCTGATTGCCAGTGCGGTCAGGCTTTGAATGTCCGCACTATTCATGGATTGACTCCAAGCATGTGGAACGGTTGAGCAACCCGAGCCGTAAACGTCATACAAGCCCGCCAAACTCAGTGGCCAACAAATCAGCACGCAATGAAGTTGTCGTACCGTGCCACAGCTGAACTTTCTGCCAGATACACCAACTCAGAAATCACTGGTTCTCTTTCAGTAGAATCATAGTGACCCTGGCAACCACCGCTTGAACTCATGACTAGCGTGAAATCTCTACCCCTGAACGGACTGGAAAATCAGAGCTTCGACTGCTACCCAGATCGCCAGTCGGCTGGGTGAGGAGGGGAGGTGGCATCACTGCGCTTCTATCTCGCCACACCTCGCATGACGCGCGAATATGGATACGCCACTCGTATGCGGATATACCACGAACAGAAGATCGAGGGCAAAAGGGATACTCTAGTGTTAGGATTTTGAGGGTACCTTTGTAGAGTCAACGAATATGTTTTAGGCATATCTGACAGTGCCTTTAACCTGCATACCTACCTAGGTAATCTCAACCCAGATGTTTACAAAATGTGTGTACATCCGTACCTAGACACCACAGCATTATGTAGATATATAAGTTACTCGGTAGCATAATCTTACCTATCTCCCTCAGTACGGTAAAATTACACTGTAAATACTCGTCACGGAGTATCTCAGTAAGATAGCAGGGAATGCGATGCTGTTGATTTCGAGCTGGTGGCCCGAGAACTGTAGTGTACAGTACCTGATTCGTACGTTGATCAACTCTGTCTAAGGTACGGATCCGTACTTGCTTGTAGTGTGAGTCGTTCGGTCTGGTTGCCCACGGTAAATTTCTGTATAATTCCGCACACCCAGGTAGGTAAATGTAATCATATCTTGTGCCACGACTGGCCCAACTGCGATTTTCAAGCCCATAGCAAGTGTGGCTGGTACGAATTCACTCGGCAAGTCAGGCACTCAGCTGAGTATTCCGTACTGGATGTACTTCGTACCTTAGGTAGCTAGATACACTCTGAGATAAGCGCATTAGGTACGCTAGGGACGGACGTATCTGCCTAATACATACCTATCTGGGTTAGGCAAATAAGAAGAGATGAATTTAACGATGCAAAAATACCTACATTTGGCTAGAGGCTTGTAGGAATAGGTACCTACTACCTACTACCTACCTAGTAGTTGCCCGGGCCTTTTTTGTTTTCACGATCCCAGCCCACATCGCTGCAAAGCTGTCGCACCTGCTTGACGTAAACACCAGAACAAAGACTTGCACCGATACCCATTTTCCATTCATGCGATTAGGTAGCTCCCACTCAAAGTACCTGTTACGATTTCCTAGACCGTATATATTATAATATCTAGGCGAATTTTATCGCCTTAGTACCTAAGGGGATACTTCGCTCACCCGCCTGCTGCGTTGAATCCAGGCCGTCTCCCGCGCAGACTTGAGCTTTGGCGACAACTTCAACGCCACAACAACTCCACAGTCTCATCCTCTCGACGCGATCGACTCTTCGGCCAGCCGTAGCCGCCAGCATTTCCGTTTTCTATCCAACTACCAAGTTCTTATATCTTCGCGCCATGTCTCTCTTCGGCCGGCCGGCCTCCACCTTTGGGGCCAGTACGGGCGCGTTGGGTCAGCCTGCACCTACCGGCAGCCTCTTTGGCCAAACGACGAGCCAACCTCAGGCCCAGACACAACCACAGACGAGCGCTTTCGGTTCAAATTTATTAGGACAATCCACCGCCCAGCAACAGCCACAGCAACAACAGCAGCAGCAGCAGCAACAACAACAACCAGCCGCCTCATCTTTCTTAGGTGCTAGTCAAGCCGTGCCACAGAACAGAACTTCTATGTGGGAGCCGGGTCGTGAGTCGATGAGTATGTGCAGACGTGCAGTTGACACTATATTCAGCTTGTATGTATACGTGCTAATCGCTTCCCTTTGTAGGCCACAAACCAGCCACCGACCAGATGGAAGCCATTCTAGGAAAGTGGATGCCAAACCACCCGAACACCGTTTTTAAGTATTACTTTTACAATAATGTTGGCGCGGCTCGCGTTCCGTTCTTTCAACCTGGTCCGGGTGAGGACCCCCGAGAATGGGAGCAGGCTGTGCATGATAAGCCAGCTCCTGGGTTCATGCCCGCGCTAGCCACTGGATTTGCCGCTGTGAGCGAGAGGCTGAAGATGCAGGGCCAAGTGTTGGCTAAATACCGTCTTGTTCTGCACCAGATCAATGCATCGTTGGATGCTATCTTATCTCAACAAGACTTGCAGACGACCGTGCGGGCATTAAATGCGCGCAGGAAACATGCAATGCTACGACAGCGATGCCTCGCCCTAGCCACCAAAGTTCAGGTCTTGCGCAACAGGGGTTACGCCCTGGATAAGGATGAGGATGAGCTCAAAATAAAGCTACAAGATCTTGACCGGGGCTTGGCGGATCCCGCTCTAAATGCGCGGACCGAGGAACTTTGGAGTCGGCTTTTACATCTTCGTGGTTACGCCGATACGCTGCGGGATGAGATCGAGCGGCGGGGTGCTGAAACCCCGGAAGGCCTTGGGGAGGAAGTTGAGGCGAAAGCGAAGAAGGTATGGCTATTGAGAAAAGCTCTTTGTCTGCGCCCTTGACAAGCACTAACTATATTCTTAGATTCTAGAGGACTATGACAAGCAGCTTCAGACCTTGAAGACCCAAGTGGATATCATCAAAAAGGACTTTGATGAATGGCAAAGTGAGACACAACCGAATTCGAAGTCGTAATTTACAGGACGAAATACCCTACGTAGTTTCGGACGCCTTCAAACGCATACGATCATCGGGTGGTGGAAAGGGGGCACCGATTTCTGGAGACGTATGCTTGTACTATCATATAGAGCCAGCGGTAGGAAAATGCATAGGCCACGGCGTTTGAGATGCTAGCGGCCAGGTGGTTCTACTACTAGTAACTTTCACAACCTGCGGGTGCGGATTTGATTCTGGATCAATGTTTGATAAGTCGGGTTCACATGATGTTGGTATATCGTGTGCTCATGTGAGTCGCAGAGCTGAAGTGGTATCAAATGCTATGACAGTGAAGGGGATGCATGTAACGACACTGCCTGGTCGTCTTATACCCATTGTATGCGTATGTCTTCCTATCCGGCCATGCCATGCTTATGCGTATAGAATGTACAGTTCAAGTTCAGTAATGGCTACATCCCAGGGCCAAAATCATCCCGTGTACGAAGCAAATCGTGTCGACATTGTCGACTCACGAGGTATGCTGGTGACGCCGGAAGAAACACCGATTTCTCGCCCCTGATCGAGTCGTTCCTGCACTGTTATGCGCTATCGTTGTCCTGGTTTTCACCCACCTAGGTGTCTGGTGTTTGTCCGGGGGGGTTTCTTAGAAAGCGTTTGAGACAGCCTCGACGACGAAGGGTGCTGGTAGATTTTGTTAGTCGTGTTTCTATCTGACTGTACGACGGGACGGCGTAATGTCATGTGAAAGAACGGTAGTGGTAGTCATAGTGGTAGGTAGTAGTGGTGGTGGCATACAGATATACAGGACGGCGGCGGTCACGAAAAACGATTTGACGGTCCAACCGGCCTCGCGCTCGAGAATTCGGATCTCCTCCTTAGAGAGCTGTGGGGGCGCAACTGGTTATGGTGGGATAATTAGTACCTAGCGTGTTCGTTCGTAATGTACGCAGTAGAGGGTGAAGCGATGCGTTGGCATCGATTTGACGGGTAAGACTCACATCCACCAAACATATTGGGATAGAGAAGAGGTGGGGAATTGACGTTTCTTTTTCACGGGACTTTTGCCCTGTCTTTCTAGTGGAATTAAGGACGGTGGTCTTCTATTGAGGTAGGTAGGTAAGTAGGGGATTTAATTTATTATGGAGGCGGAAGGTAGGTATTTTGAGAATGAGGTTCGTGATGGTAGGTAGGTATTCGTGACGACGACGAACGCAGGTACATGATCATGCCGCGAAAAATGTCATCTTGGGATTTCTTCACTATCGAGGTACATGCGGGAAGTACCGGTATCCACATGGATTTTGCCATAGCACCTAACGTTTTTCGCGCACCCACTTTTATTTTAGTGAATTTTGGGTTAAAATCTCGGGATCAATTGCTGCTACGCTAAACCCGATTCTGTACGGACCGTGAATGAAGCTGCCACATTACACTATCGGCTTTGACTGATCGAAGACGACAACTGGGTCACCGTCACTACTGTTGACAACACTCGAACTGGGCTAAAAAAATTTATCACTGGCCTAAGTACTTCTTTTGAATGCGAAGTATTCGTAAGTCAACTGTTTGTTGATTGGTTCTCATCCCTGTCATAAGTAGTACTTAGTGACTGAATCGTTGTCTTCAGGCACTACCATATCTAGGAGATACAAAGGGATTCGTATCTCGTACCTAGTTATTTTCACGACCTGCGATGCATGGAGCTGCAGCAATAGTGTAATCCGTACTTCGTAGTATCCTCATTACTATTTTCGTCTTGATACCGGTTTGCCGCTTGTAAGTACTACTGCCTACCTACACAGGTATCTAGGTACCTAAGTAGGAGGTAGGTTACGGAGTTACTATATAGGCATTCCTTAACTTGAGGCTTGTGTGGCCGTGATAATTCTGGCGGCTATTCTCGGCCCGGGCGTTGATTGTTCTTTTGCTGAGGGTCTTGCGTTATCAACAACTCCGGTACGGAGTATTCCGTACCTTACTACAGAATTCATCCTATCTGTACGGACGTACGTATAGGTGCACTAGGAGGTACCTACCTGGTATCTAATAGATACTACGCTCGAGCGGTAGTTCCCTGTATACGTAGTTAGGTAATAATTGATAAGATAACTATTCCGTAGTCCTGCTACGGACGTACTTACAGAGGCCCAGATTGGCTAGTTAGGTACGTCCGTAGTTAGTTGACATATCTCGTTACATAAAGAATTCACCGTAGAATTGAAGCCATTAGCGGAAGAATTTCAAACTAGTGTCGCTTTAGGCTTTACGGACTAGAATCTTCAGATTCTTGCATGACAGGTTTACAGGTAGGTAGGTAGGTACGGATTACCGGTACATATCTACTGTACCTATTTCGTTGTGGCGTTTGCATGTTTTTGAGCCTCTAGGACAACGAATAGTGGATCCAAACATGCCGGTTGGTGCGTATGTAGATCTTAACCTGCATCTTATATTCCTCCGTTCGTCTGGTAGGTAGGTCTTTTATCTTTAAAGCTTCTACCTAGGTACTAGGTATCTTTGATGTTCCCAAAAAACTCCCAGGTTACCAAGTGTACTTATAGGAATTTCATACGAAATACTATTTCGTAGTGTACCCTACCTACCGGGAGATATACATACATTAGGTAGGTACCTAGCCTTAAGTAGGTCGATAAGGTATTAAGGAAGGGAGTATAAGATGCACCTAAGGTACAAGTAACTCAACCAACTGATTCCGAACTACATGATCGGCTAGGTAGTTGAGTTACATCTTGGTAGTAGTAGGTAGTAGTAGTGTAGATAGATACTCATACGTATAAATTCTCTATGGAGTTTACCCGGTATCGCTACCTCTAATTACGTCACATCGTACGGTCCTGGAAAGACCATACAGATACCTACTTACTCAAGGTAGATATGAAGCTTTATCAGGCATTCCGGAACTGTTGTCCTTTAATTGTAAGTACCTAAATAAATAATTAAACACCAAAGGGGAAAATTAGGCAGGTGCTTCGTACGGTGAGGCGGCAAGTAGGTAGAATCAATTAGTAGTTTGTAACTGGTCCGAATACGCCCGTCACTACGGACGTACTAATCCATCTACCTACCCGTAGCCCCAGCTCTCTGCGGGATCTGTTGAACCGTAAAATAGGTAGGTACGTCCGTACCTAGGTAGTACCTACCTACCTACCTTAATTCGCATACCCACAGTACCTACTTACGTACTTACGTACGTAGGTAGTGAGCGCTATCAACACCACACTATAAAGCTGCCTATCTTATCTTCAGCCGATGGCGGCTCGAGCTTTTTCTACACTACTTAATCCGTATTTCTATCGCTTCGCTGTCTCTCGTTCGGGATGCCGCATTGAGTTGTTTAAGTAATCTCTTGTCTTGTGCTGCGCTCTTCTTCCTGGGCATGTAGACCCTCGGAGCCAGTTTTTCCTATATCTACATCTCATACTCTACCACTTTGGACCACTGCCTCTATCTTGATCAACAAATTGTTATCTGCTCACTCGCATATCCTCTTGGATTGTTGTACAGCATAGACGGAACGACAACACCGGCTATTCCCGCAGCCAATTGGCTTGTCTTATAATAGTCAGAAGGGATCTATTTGTCCACCATGGCTATGAGCTCACTGGCGCGGCCTGTTCCTCGCCGTCTGGGCCAGCTGTCGGCTCGATCGCGGGTTGTCTCTCTCTATCCTCGCCCTTTGTTTGCGGGAAGTCGCAGATGCTTCAATGCATTCAACAATGCCGACACACCCAACACTCAAGCGGCCGAGCCGGAAATGTCTTCGAGTGGATCGCTCAGGTTTCCACCGCTCCAGTCCGAAGCCTCGGATAACAAGCCCATCTTCAGACTTCTGGATACCTTCCCCCATCGCCATATTGGGCCCGACGAACTCGACGTGGCTGACATGCTGGAGTCTCTATTACCTCCCGTTGAAGGCTTGGATAATTTTGTCTCTGAAGTTATTCCGCCAAGTATTCAATCGATGAAGCAATGGAATATGGAATCCCAAGGCGTCACTGAAACCGGTCTCTCTAAGCTGCTTCGCAATTACACGACTAGTATTAAGACAATGAAGAATTGTATCGGCCAGGGCTATTATGAGTCCATTACTCCTGGTGTTATCCGACGGAATGTACTGGAAAATCCTGCTTGGTACACAAGCTATACCCCCTACCAACCTGAGATTAGCCAAGGCCGACTAGAATCGCTGCTCAATTTTCAGACCATGATCTCGGATCTCACCGCGCTTCCTATTGCCAATGCCAGTCTTCTTGACGAAGGAACCGCAGCTGCCGAAGCTATGACGCTTTCGATGAATGTTCTTCCCAGCTCAAGGGCCAAACGGACAGATAAAACATATATTGTCTCAAACGCCCTACACCCTCAGACTATATCTGTCATGCATGGCCGTGCCGAAGGATTTGGTATCAAGATACTCCAACTAGATCTCACCCAAAAAGACAGTCTCGCCACGATAGAAGCGCTCGGTGACGACCTAGTCGGTGTCATGGTACAGTATCCAGACACTTTCGGTGGGGTGGGCGACCACGCAGCTTTAGCTGAGGCCGTACATAAGCAAGGCGCTCTTCTCAGCGTCGCAACCGATCTCTTGGCCCTGACCGTACTGAAGCCTCCAGGAGAATGGGGTGCGGATATTGCTTTTGGGAGTGCTCAGCGGTTCGGAATTCCCCTCGGCTTTGGTGGGCCTCATGCCGCATTTTTTTCCGTCACCGAAAAGTATATGAGAAAAATCCCTGGCAGATTAGTTGGTTTGACTAAGGATCGATTGGGCCGTAACGCATACAGATTGGCGTTGCAAACCCGGGAGCAGCATATTCGACGAGAAAAGGCAACCAGTAACGTCTGCACCGCGCAGGCGTTGTTGGCCAATATGAGCGCTCTATATGCCATATACCATGGACCCAAAGGCCTCAAAGCTATAGCCGAGAGGATCATTTGTGGAGCTAGAACTGTCCAAGCTGCCGCTGAAGCCAATGGGTTTAAAGTAGTCGGGGGAAAGTGGAAGGATGGCCGGGTGATGTTCGATACGCTGATTATCGATCTTGAAAGGCAAGAGGTTCGGAACCGCTACCTGAACCTGGTCTCCCTGAGGGAGGTCCTCGCTCGCCCCGTCAACCAGACATGTGTCGGAATATCTATCGACGAAACGACCGCACTTGGCCATGTCAGCGTCCTCGTTGCATGCCTTATCGCTATTCGCACAGGAACTAGTATAAATTTCGATGATGCACTGAAGTTCACGGAGAAGATTATGGCCAAGGAAGGGAATTCATTAGATATCCCCAGTTCAATCCGACGAACAACTCCCTTTTTGACGCATCCGGTTTTCAATACCCATCATTCGGAAACGGAGATGCTGCGATATATTCATCATCTCCAGTCGAAAGATCTGTCTCTGGTCCACTCTATGATTCCTCTCGGCTCTTGCACCATGAAGCTCAATGGAACAAGTGAGATGGCACTCATATCAAACCCCAAGATCTCCAATGTACATCCATATTCTCCACCTCACCTTGTCAGGGGCTATTATGGACTTATATACCACCTCACAAGACAGCTGGCGGCCATCACCGGAATGGAAGGCGTATCTATCCAACCCAATTCTGGAGCGCAGGGAGAGTTCGCTGGACTACGCGCTATTAGAAATTATTTGAAATCCAATAATCCCGGGGAGAAAGAGCGTGATATTTGCCTCATTCCAGTATCAGCTCACGGTACCAACCCTGCGTCGGCAGCCATGGCAGGTATGCGCGTGGTACCGATCAAATGCAACCCCGAAACTGGTAACCTTGATATAGAAGATCTAAAAGCAAAGTGCCTGAAGCATCAAGATGAGCTCGCAGCTATCATGATTACCTACCCTAGTACCTACGGAATCTTTGAGCCTGAAATTAAGAAAGTATGCCAGATTGTGCATGACCACGGAGGACAGGTTTATATGGATGGTGCTAACATGAACGCTCAAATCGGTCTTTGCTCGCCGGGGGATATTGGAGCCGACGTGTGCCATCTTAACCTACATAAAACTTTCTGTATCCCTCATGGCGGAGGTGGACCAGGCTTAGGGCCGATCTGCGTCAAGACGCACCTCAGGCCCTATTTACCAGGAGTCCCACCTACCCGACACCTCGAAAACTATAAGAAAATATTAGGATCGTCACCTGTGAGCAGCGCTCCGTATGGCAGTGCAAGTATCAGCGTCATCAGCTGGGCCTACATTGCCTTGATGGGTGAGTGTTTCTGGCGCTGCTCGCACTTTCTTGTACCTCCGTTCAAATTTTGCTGACCCTGCTACCAGGCGGTGAAGGACTTCGGCACTCTACCAAGATCACGCTCCTCAATGCCAATTATATGCTTTCCCGGCTCAAACCTTACTATCCCATTCTTTATGTTAATGAGAATGGAAGATGCGCACACGAATTCATCCTTGATACTCGATCATTCAGCAAAACCGCCGGTGTCGAGGCCATTGATATTGCCAAACGTCTTCAGGATTACGGATTCCACGCACCCACTATGAGCTGGCCGGTAGCCAATACGTTGATGATCGAGCCAACTGAGAGTGAAAGCAAGGAGGAGATTGACCGCTATGTCGATGCTCTTATCAATATTCGCAAGGAGATCCGCGAAATTGAAGAGGGCAAGGTACCTCGAGAGGGGAACGTGCTCAAGAATGCACCCCATCCTATGCAGGATATCATTATGGGTGACGGGGACGGAAAATGGGAGCGAAGCTACTCGAGAGAGAAGGCAGCATACCCGCTCCCTTGGCTAAAAGAAAAGAAATTCTGGCCAAGCGTTGCCCGAGTTGACGACAGTGAGTCTGCCGGCTTTTTTTTCCTAAGATACTTGTGTACGATTTCGCGGACTGACACATTCTTAGCTTATGGTGATCTTAACTTGTTCTGCACGTGCCCTCCCGTTGAGGATACAACCGGAGACCTATAATAAGTTAGAGGCTAACTTCTTCAACGAGGCTGATTTGAGCGTGGTTTTCCTTCACATTTTCCTGCATAAATGATGGCCTTACATTGCGATTGATATCCAGGCTTTCAACATCATGGAATACGGCGTCCTGGATTGTACGGGAAAAAAAATATTCAACATGGTGGCCCCGTGGCATTGCATAACTCAACTTATTGGGTTCCCTGACCGGGCTTCTCTGAGCAAAGGAGCCGGGCGGGGCCTCTCTTGTTTTTTTTTGTCGTCTGTTTCGACGCTTGGAACGGATAGAATTCTAATAATATTAGGACAGACGCCTAGAGCTCTATAGATGCTCATCGCACGTGTAGAAAATCTCATATGCTGCTCCATTTTCAAGGTGACGGGTCGGACCCGAGACTCATCTGTTATTACCTGCGTGTGCTCTCTCTCAATATTATGTGAAAGAATTTTATGCCAAGACCGCTTGTAGTACGGTACGTACTGCTCGAAGATTTCGCCTTGCTTCCCCCCATCGATCTAGGCCTTGCGCATACCTACCTACACCGAACCTCATGCATCAAAGTCTAGAATAGGTATGCAGAAGCCAAGCAAGACGGCCAAGGACTTCGGCAGTCCAGTCTAGTCCAGTCTAGACCATGGAACACCCAGATCAAGACTCGAGCATTCTCGACCTCTGATCTCTTTGTTACGTACGTAGATGTCGGATTCAAAAACGGGACTTCCCGCGCAAAGAACGCTTTCTCTATGTCTGTCTGATCATTGATCTCTTTCTTCTCTTCGCTATGCATGGGTGGGTATACTGCGTGGCGAATGACGTGCTTATCTTACCTGGATTTGTTTTTTTGGGGGGGTTTTTTTTGACCTGGCTGTTTGTGGCTTTCTCGGTTGTGGGTTGGTGACGTGGTTGGGTAGGTAAGTTGGTAAGGAGGGGGGAAGGAGGGGGTTGTTTGTTTGTCGCTTTGGGGCTGGATGGGATGGGATTTCGCTTTATGGCTGAGAGGTGTGTTATGCTGTCACAAGGGAATGAATAAGCGATGAGTATGAATTTCGAGGCTTATGTAGGTAGTGCAGGCCAGTAAGTAGATGAGCTGATGAGCTGATGAGACTCGAGACGGCGGAATCCAGGCGTCAGTCAATGTGAGGCGGAGTCTAAATTTTTTTTTCGTCGTTAAGTATACATAGATTCAGCCCAAGAGGCTGCCAGGTGGTTAGGGATCAACCTTGCCATATTTATTTACTTACATATATATAGTATGTTACACCAACATCGTAGTGGGAATTAATATGTTGATGAAGAATTGAATATGACTGGAATGTTAGTCGTTTGCGTATAGACGTTGGCCTGGTTCTGCGTTTACACACATACAGACATAGAGACGGGATAGATAGGTATATAGATACATATATCTGCTACGGCATGTGATTATCATGAGGCATTTCATTTAATAATGATTGAGCCTGTTTTGATGGTGTGATTTGGATGAGTGAAATGCCCTTTCCATGGATTGGTTCCGTTGGTGCGGGATGTGGCTAGACGCTCTTACGCGCTGGTGAGTGCCTTTCCATGGATTGGCTCAGTTGACGCAGTACCTACGGACGTACTTGTATGTGGCTACCTATTAGTTTTTACGCGCCGATGAGTGTTCTCATAACTATTTCAAGTTCTCTCAAAGACCGGCCGGCATGTTGAGGTCTAGATGGCTTTGTAGACGCCGGGCCGCGTCAGCAAGACCAGGCTGAGTCTGATACCTAGGACCAGCGTACAACCATACAAGGTTTCCTAATCCGTAGTTATGTAAGAGACGATGACTTTGCTGTCAGCACCGATCGGGCGGTTATTTGTCAACATATGTAAGCGCGGCAGATGGGGGGTTAGACTGGAGTAAAGCCTTTTTTAATCCCTCGTCAAAGAGGCGGACTTTTTTCTTTCTGCATGTTGTGCCTTGCTTAATACTAATGGTGAATTTTGAGTTGCTGGGTAAGGTGGATTAGGTAGTATTTTGATGGGTCAGTATCGTGTTCACTTTCAAACACGTGGCTGCGACATAGATGAACCCTTCTAAGGTAAGGTACAATTACATCTTCCTACCTCACAGAAGTGATTCACATTTCATGGTAGGTAGTCTGAAGTGGCGTGCAGGAATTGATTGGTGAAAGGTCCTGCCTGTTCGATCTCTGTATGTACACAGAAACACAAAGAAGAAGTTCCTCAAGGATGAATGGCGACACGAGAACGCAGTGGGGATCGTGTGCTGGCCTAAGAAGTACGTATAGAATTCTGGATCTGTTAAATACCAAACTTTTCCACTTGAGCTCCTGCGAATGGACGAATGGAAGCACGGGTGCTGCGCTGGCAGGACGAGCGAGTTCGCAGCCAAGAATGACGAATACCTATCGGCTTTCACATGAAGCAAGTACCGCCGTGGGTTGGGATACCTGCTTCCTTCGTATAGGGTACCTACAGCATGGTGTGGAAATCATGGTGCGATGCAAGGCTTATCAAGTAGGTTGATGGTAACTAGTCCTCTGTACGTCCGTACCCACTGTCGATTCGCGACCCTACCTAATACTACTAGGTAGGTAGGTAATTAGTAGGTAATTACCAGGATCTTTCTACAACTTTTAACCGGTAGGTTAGGTATTCCTTTACCGTGTGCCTAGACCTACGACTTATACCATTTGTAAGTTAGTTGAACCGCCGACAAGAAGAAGTGCACCGCTAGGATTTTCTAGAACGCCTAACAAACATACGTACGTACAGAAGGCCCGGATCCGTAGCCGACAAGGAGCTAGTACCTACAGCCTACCGGTAATATCAGACCATATGGGTTAGTCTGTGGGCGGGAAGTATGTAGTAGTAAAAGTCTTTTCTCAGGGCTGGCGTTGGTAAGTGTCAAGCTCTCCCTCGCCCATCCTATGCCTTTCCAGTTCATGAAGGTTGAAAGGAACACCACATAGGGAGACATAACAGTTGATATTAATCTCCGATATTACATGTTGAAAAGTAGCATACCTAGTAGGTATCATACCTACCTTAGGCACACAGATCTAGGTATCTAATTCTAGGGGGGATACGGGTGATGAGAAGATGCATAGAAATCCTAGAATTCTCGAGGGCATGTCTAGCCTCATTAAGACATTCCCAAGAACCATAACTACCGAATGCATCATGACAACGGCAGCTTAGGGCATTCTCTCTTTTTACCTGTACAGAATACATGCTTAGTTGCTAATCTATACTTCAAGTTGCCTCAAGCAAGGACTTCAAATCAGCACATTCTGCATAAAGAAGTTTTCTTTCAAGCCTACACTTCCTAGATACATACCTCGTCTGTCTAAGCCGTATAAGATGAAAGTAGGTTCTAAGGTAGGTACTTATAGATACCTCCTTTGAAGTCCAGCCTTACTATGCACACCAGGTACATGTAGGGTAACGTAGGGTAACATTGGCGTGTACGCTAGTACACTTACGCCCCACCATCAAAGGCTCAAATCTCAAAGACCATTGGCCTACAAAGAGGTGGACCCTAAGTGGATATCACCGAGACCTATCAGAGTCCTTCTTCCCCTGGGGCAATCGCTAATTTTATAATGCAGGTAAGATGCAGATCATAAGTAGGTTGGTACGCTGTCTGCCAGGTACCCGTGCTTATTATTGGTGTACCCAGTGACATACCTACTTCCCATCGTTCTTGCCTTACCTTGGTACCCCTCCGCTCCTTCCGCCCTGCCTCTTTGCTGTAGACCATCCCGATTCTTCCCCCCATTTACATACCGGCTGGCCTTCACCTCGTCACGTTTCTTCTCTCCTCCCACCCACACACTCCTTTTCCAAAAAGAAAATAAAAGACGGACTTCGTTGGCAAAGTTCCCAGATTCATTACGACTTTTACGATCAATCCTCACGGATCACGTTTATATTTACCCTCTTTAAATACCAAGTACCTCGGCTGCTACCGTTCTCTGCATTGACTGCATCGCCGTATCGCACGCGCAACGCACACGCTTTATCTCAATTGTCGCCGATCACCAGGTGTATACATCACAATCAATACGCGACAGGCGCGCAAGAAAGAATAACAAGAAGAACTTGACGTTTCTAGCAGGACTACAATTCTTCATCACGATGCAGCTCAAGGCTATTGTCGCAACCGTGCTTCTGCCCCTGCTGGCCGTCGCCGATGATCCTTCCGCCTTGACAACCTTGACATCGACCATGACCATGACCAAAACCATTACCATCGCCAAGGCAGCCATGTCAAGTGTCTCGCTCAATGCTACGTCAACCACCTTCCACCCTACCGGCACCGGTAGCCCCGCTTCTGCGATCATGTCTGGGTCTGGCTCTGCATCCCACAGCGGATCTCCTACCGGCTCATCCCCTGTCACCAACCCTACCACTGACAAGGGCAATGGCGCCGGCTCCTTGAGCGCCTTTGGCTTTGCTGGAGTCGCTGGCATGGCTGTGGCTGCGCTTCTGTAATTGAGTGAAAAGGGCCCCGCACGAAGCAGACAGTGTCGGTGGCATTCGGGGAAGAATTACTGTTAAACCGACCTCGTTGATGCGAACATCGCTTCATTCATTTCTTTTGTCAAAAACCAACTTTCGTCATTTTTGGGTGTTGTCGGGGAAAACGACATGCAACGAGTTGAACGATCAAATGATAATTCCGAGTTCCGGCAACGAAGAGCAACGCAACCCCAACAACATGACCTCTTTCATTTCTGCAGGCCGTGAGCATACGCTTACAGCCCAAACAATCACCGCTTGTCGGTCTCAACAACTTTACTTTTCACTTCTTTTCGGATGGTGTGCAGTGTTTGGCCTCACTCGTTGGTCCTTCAACAAGCCAGCAACATATCAGACCAACTTCCTTGTAGTGGACTTTTCAGGCAGACTCGCCAAATATCTGACCATGAGTTTCAACTTCACTTGTCTCATACTTTCACTAAATTCGCATCTTGCGATACCCTGTCGTGGCCGTAGTGACGGGCTCATTTTTGCAATCTCTGCCAACTGTCACCTTACAGAGTCACGCTGGATCTGGGATACCACTCGCCAGTTGATATGGTCGAACCATACTGCTGGCTGATTTTTTTCACTATTATTTTCACTTCTGACCCCAGCCTTTTTTTTCACCTGGCCCTTTCTGCGACTTTCAGTCATGATCCCGCAAGATAGGAGCTAACGGAGGCACTTGTTTTTTTATGAATTTTAAAGTGCCCCCGCCTTGTTAAGATACCCTGTTGTTGAGATGTTCGCTGGTCGGGAGTTTGAGGTAGTCCTGCGAGTGAAAGAGACAAACAAGGACGGCCATTCCGCAAATTAAAGACACATTCTGCACACGTGTGAAGGATTTCTGTTGGTTTTTGACCCATACTTTCATCAAACTCCTGTTGACTTTCGCCACACATCTTCATACCTTTCTGAACCGACTGGTGGATCTTACGTTGTAATCAGAGACAATGAGCCATGAAATGATGGATCCATGCAAGGCATTCTGTATGTAGGTGTGGTGCTAAGGTCTGGGGAGTGGACTGCAATAAAGTCACTTAGACTATTTCCATCAACATTGTGCCTATTGTGATTTCAAGTCGTAACTGGGCTTCCTTGAGCGTAGACCCAACTTACCCTACTATCTCTTCTGAAATACACGACAACACTTTGCGGCTTAGATGCTGGTTACGGCCACAGCCGTTTTACATATCCCATCGATGCCTCCTATCCTCTCAAGTCGACCACAGCAACAGCAGGTCGCATGAGCCACACTATTGAGCAGGGTTCATATCTGACCAAATTGCTTCACTTCACATCCCTTTGCTCATGCGATATTATCCACTTGTCTAATTACTAACGAATACAGGCTTGCGCGATCTTAGGGGTGCGAATGTCTGTGATATCGTCTACAGTATCTCCTTGGGCGCACTTTAAGCAAACAAACTCGGTCACTGACGAGGGGGTTTTCACCAGTCAACTTATTGCTACTTTGCAGTATTGAGCTGAGCAAATGCGTGGTGGTGGAGAGATGATTTGAGTCTTGTGTTGTTTGTCTTTTGGGCGGCTGAGGTGATAGATAGCATGCTATGCATGCTCTACTGTGTTTTGCTGTCGTATTATATTGCCTTGCGCTCGTCTCTTTGGGGGACTTTGTTTTTGTTCTTGTGTGTGGATGTTGCTGGACTTTGGTTTACGTGCTTTACTGCGCTGTACGTGTTTTCTTGCCGTTGTGGTTGTGGTGTGGATGCGTGTGCGGATGGCTTGGTTTGCGTACTCACCCTACTTGTCCATCGCATCTGCTTAGGTAGAGTTGCTTTGCTTTGCTTACACCTTGTTGAGAGTAGATTCAGCCGATGAAGTGTAGACACGTACGTACGTATGAACATAGTCTAGATGCACGTAGGGCACACCGCTCACTTTCACTTTCACGTTTACTGGTGTGGCGCTGTAGGGCTGTTGCTTGCAGTTTATGTATGCGTGTTACTATGTATGTGTATGTCTATGTGGGGGATTGTGGGAAGCAGGGAAGATTTCCGACTTGATGAGATTCGGTCTTGTGGTGGACGGATGGACTTTTGCATGTGTCTGTGCTGGCGTGGATGCAGACTCCAGACGCCATATCTGTGTCTTTTGCTTTGGGATGGGCTTGGATTTGGGTCTGTGGTAGGGGGCTTGGGCGTCGTGTTGTTGAGTGTGATGTACATGGTATGTCTTGAGGTGGTGAAAACTAACTTATCGACACCCTCGATTATGTCCTAGACAACAAGCTCGTTTCCCGTGGACACAGATCCTATACCATGGACACCATCACAACAGGTACAGGGGTGGAAAATATAACACATGAAGTCGTTGCTATGCTCATATGTTCCGCATTGTCACTGCGGCGATGCGGCGCCTCGTTCTACGGTATGGTATGCATTGAGCAAAGAATTCATTCCTGCCGCAGGTAATTTACCAGGGGGTTCATGTATGTCTTCTTCCTATCGAATACCTGCAGCGTCTAGGACTCACATGTTAGTGATAACGACCTACACCGCCCTTAGCGTATTGACGAGCATGAGCATGAGCATGAGCACATACATACATAAGCGAGGACATCGCAAGGTCGAGGGATGGCTGAAGCACACACACATCCATGACAATTATCTAGCGGTGAGCAGGCATCGTGAAAATCCAATACATACATACTACATACATACACACACACACACAGTAGTAATCTACGCAACAGCCAGCCTATCGGAACTTATTGACGGTGATTCCTGGGGATGGATGCGGCTCATCTGAGTCAATGCTGTCAGCTTTTCTTTTTTGCCAAGAGGCCCTGCTTCTACTCTACAGCTACGCTACGCTACACTACACTACGCTACATGTGCTCGATTTTCCGGAGACCCTCCGCGGGGTGCACAGCAACGTGCTTATTGAGGTAAGGGGAACCTAGACATGTTTGATTGAATGACAGGTTTTGGGCTGCGTCAGTGTGCTGGAGGAAGTGCGAGAAAAGAACCACTTACGTACACGGGGACTTTGATTCGGGTCCTCGTCGACACCATCGCCGTGGCAACGAGGGGACTCGTTAGATATGTCGGGCAGGATGCATTCATGCCGGGCCGGATTCGCAGTCTCGGAAGACCATTGATTATGAAAGGGTTGAAGCCCATCCGCATTCCGAGGCCAAGCCGACGTCGCGAAGGACGGCGAACACGTAGGTTGTCCACTTCCATTTGCGCAAATACACGCTCAGCCGAAAACTTCGGGATACTCTACTTCAAAGCCTCGGCTTTACCCCCATCTCGCATTGCTGACTGGTCGTCCGTGACAAACGTAGCACCATCCTTGCTGCCAAAACACATGCAAGAGAGCGCAAGTGCAACGGCCTGAAGCATATCAGCGGACTCGTCCATTCAGCAGCGGGATAGAATGGACAATTGCAACCAGCACAGCAAACAGCACAAAGCCGCACAGTAAGCTTAACGAACGACTCCCGCGTCCACAGGCACAAGGCACGGGAGGCGAGCACACATAACGTAAAAGGAGACAGGACTTGGAATGTAAGGGCGAGCCGATTGACGACCGATAAATATTTGTTGGGCCCGAAGTGAAGGTAGCCAACCGCGGTGAGACGTGAAATATCCAGGTCAGACATTTCTCACCCACAAACGCTTATCTAGTGTAAAGATTGAATCGGGCAACTAGCTCACTGTTGTCTCAGACCGGGGGTTGTAGACTTTTGTCTACTTATGTGCTTGCTTCTATCAAGCAAGGTTGCATTTCTGGACCCTGGTCGTGACGCATTATATTGTTTGAATATGAATGGCAGGGAGAAGAAGGGTTGCAAACAAAATGGGGGGAAGAAACCATGATAATGATCGGGATACACAAAAATCCTACGAAAGTACACTGCAGCTTTCAGCAAACGTCGTACCGTGCCTGATGATGAAAATAAGTTTGAATAACAATGTGGCCAAAGTCAGGGGCGCGGTCCTGCTTCCTAGGTTTGGCAAGTAGATGGTTGCAGGCGTAATACCGTTTTGTAAGCACCTCGCGCCGGTTTCCATTTTGTGTTCTATTTTAGATGAATGCGTGCGAGCCGTGCCGGCTTCTGGAAATGCTTATATCCTCCCCATATGCTGTCGCATACTTACCGTGCAACGGAGCACGAGGATGAGCGGGATACAGCAAGCAGCGTGCAGTTAAATTGTTGGGCGTGGGATGCAAACAAATCATATTGAAGGCGAGGAAGACAGCATCTCTGTTCTTTCGGTCCCCCCAGATGAGGCGTAATAATCTCATCCCAACATCGATGAAGAGATACGTGCGCCTATCAACACACTCCTTTCATCGGCTTGTCTGCTCTATGCTGCAGATATTGAGAACAAGTATTATTCGAGGATGCCGACGAAACGAGACATATCGCTATACATCGCAATTCGGATTGTTGAATGGGTAGGTATCATAGTTTCCGCATGCGTCTGAAGTATCTCATCATGATGCGGGTATCCGCACCAAGCACATCGCCAGCTGAACGGGCAAGCCATTTCAGGAGGGTAATGCCACTTTAATCTATCCATTTTTGAGCTGGCACTTATCGTCTCAACTCGCCGAGCAAGCTGAAAAATGGATTACAACAGCATATCAGAAATGCCATGTCATCAAGGTATTGCTAGGTGAAGTAATAGACATGAATGTATGCCTGCATGTAAGCACGCGCGCAATCCGCTGCCGCTGCACTTGTCCGCCCATGGGTAGTAAATGAGATGCGGCGGGATGGGAAGGCAGCAGATAAAGCTCCTACAAGCCTGAAACCAATATCGGGGATGGCCTGCTCGCATAATAGATTGGAGTTATCCAGCTATGAGAAACAGGGCATCTCGCACGTTGCGTCAAGAGTGAAGCTGAACTCAAGCACGTGACTTACCCGGTCACATATTATACATTGCCGGAATATTGAAATCTCCATTGATGGGCTGATGATCACTTGTGCCTGCGTGCCGCTTAAAGGACGTACATACATACCCCGACACATGAAGCGGACAAGGAACCCGGGATTCGGTAAGTCGTGTTTTGCCTTCTACATAGCGCGATGCACTATTGGGGTAGGTACTTGACGTACCGTAATAGGCGTTCAGAAATTCGTCCGCTGTTGGCTGTCTGTCGCGTCCCGGTCCCTAGGACCTTTCCGGCTCATGCTATGATATCTTATAGCTCGACTTTGTTCCAAATGAGCCATTGCCTATGGCACAGCGCCCCCCAGCATCACTCAACAACATTGAACTAAGTATTTCAAGCACGATGGTCTAGGTATGTTGTTGTTGTTTTTGCTTGTTAGTTAAGTATGGAGAAACGCCGCCATCCCAGGCTAAGATCCACACATACCCGTGGAGCACGGGAATATGATTGTCTTTTAGGTAGTGTAGATCATTGAAATGAATGGGGCTTGCTGGATATTCCTCCTGCAGTGGGACGACGGCCCGGAAGCGATTGCAACGCTGGAGACGTTTGGGCAAGCCAATGGCTCTGTCCCGCATCGGGGCGCTTGTTGCGGGATAGGCAGTTGCTTTTCCGGCATTTGCGCTTGTCTTTACCGGCTGCAATACCCATGTTCCACGACACGCAGTTCTCTGCTCAAGGTACGAAATACGCACCGCCGGGGCTGATAGAACAATGGGATAATTAGGGAAAAGGCCGAATATGAATGCTGCGGCCGTGGCCGCGTCGATCCCGAGAGGCCCGAGAGGGGTGATTGGCTGGGGCAGGGTAGCTGGTTCTGTGACATGATCATTACTTCTTGTTGGCTGACTGCAAGGTATCTCGCAGGGTCGGCTGGAAGAATGAGTGAATGCGGCAGGTAGGCTGTTATGATCGGTGTTAGAGCTTGGCAAATCAACTACTACCTAGTGTACAAGGTCCTCGTGAGTTGTGGTTCACGCCAGCGACTAGAGTTCCTTTCGGGAGATGTAGTTCCTCGCTCCTTTTGATCTGTCCGGCAGGTCGGAAAGGCCAAGTCTATTGAATCGACGTCGTATCACCTATATCCAGGGCCGATGAGGTCAATGCGACCTATCTCAATCATATCTGACTTCGGACGGGGCGACGACAAGGCTATTGTGCTGTTGCCACGATGATAATAACAACAACAATGCTCTTTAGCCTCGTACTACTGACTGATTGACTGCCGTACTGCGCCTTATCTTTCCTGCATACATCCGTTTAGTATATCTGAGTTTATTTTCTAGATTTTCCAGGCTGTTAGCGTTCACCCATGATACATAGTCTCTTTAACACGTTCGCCATGTGACATGGCGTTTCTTGAAGGAGAAAGATTTGTGCGTGATGCCGCCGGATGTGTTGGCTCCTCTTTGTAGAAACCGCACTGATGAAACGAGTTCCATGCCTCCATGGGTATGAGGCTAGGATCTTGTTGTCTTCTACCCTTGCATCTGTCCCGGATTGCTTCGAGGTAAAAGCAGTGGCACTGGGAGATTGCACAGCATATCGTCTACCTGTTTGCCTCCTGGGCCATCATGAAATTGTGAGCGTTTAGCCATTGCCCAATAATACAGAACATATGCCAGCCGCGGGAAGTAGCATGTCTAGTGATCTAGTACGACAAGACGAAGGAGAAGAGAGAAGAAACGTCGGAGGACGGAAAATTAGGTTGATATGGGGGAGATACACAGACAAGTTGTTAGGATGCCGGCGCTGCTGGTGAAATGTAGAAAGTACTCTTGTAATCACATAATGCATGTTTAATCTATATTACTGATAGCTATGCGTTCTACCAAGTTATGCCATTCATGGAGCTTGCCAAGCCTTGTGACTCAGCCACAGTGGCTTGTATTCTCATTTACACATCCGTACCTGCACCAATCTAGTGCGCCAAACGTATGAGTCCCAATTCCGCGATGTACGGAATACAATTTGAGGCTTCTCAATCCGAGATAGCTCCTATCTTTGATATGGACTGGCCTTTTTTCAATAAGAAGATGTCTTCACCGCATGTGCCTTTTTCTGCACAACAAGGGTTTCTGGCTGCTGCAGGATTCGTATTGCAAATACCATTGAAGGCGAATCACAGCTCGTTCTGTCATGGAGGCGAGTATCTTGCAGGACAGCTTTAGGCACGACAGCTCTTGATAGGATTTGTTGTGAATACCTAGCAGATGTGTAAGTAGCAACGTTCCCTGCGAATGAAAGCTGTAGATTGACTTCCTGGCTGCTGGTGAAATGCTTACCCGCTGCAGCGTACTTACAGGATATGTCAATCCTGACGGGGTACAAATGCAGTGAGTGTCGAGTGCAGAACGGATCGCGGAGAAATGACAAAAAGGCGGGCTTGTTCGTGGTATGTAATTCCGTCCATTCGGAAATCATTTGCCTTGAGACAAAAGTCATACTATTTCCGCTGTGTTCAGCCCATCATACCCGCAGTATCGGCGAGCAAGTTGCACCTCCATGTACACGAGTAACACGACGAAGTACCTATATCAATACAACTTAGCTATTTGCATCTACAGATTATGCTACATAGGTAGCAACTAATGGTTGAGCAAATTGTTTACCACACCCACCATCCTGTCTTACTCGGGAATACGTAGACACTCAGCGTATACGTGTCAAAGCGGCGCGGCATGCTTGCGCTATCTAGTGAATTCAGTAGGATTTCAGTCGGTGCTTTTGTCAACAGCTGATCAACTACTATAGTGGTTACTTCCATAGGTATGTAAGACAGAGAGATTATAAGTAAACACTACCCACTGCATGGATCATGAGATAGGTATACAGTAATTAGCAGATAGTGTGTACTTCCGTACCTATTGATTAATATAGACATTGCCGAATAATTGATCAGCTGAGATTGTGACTGTTGCTGGAATTCTGCATTTGGTCTACCTACCTACATCAGATGCCAGAGACGTCGACCGCCGTCACCGCGTCAGATCATTCCCCTGTTGTCCACCTAACCTTCTCTGTGTTACTGTGGCCCGCTTCTATACAGAGGTCTCGGCTCTCCTTGAACTGTTGTGCCAAGCGCTGATCATTAACAACCTGCATTTGGACTCCATAGTAGGTACCAACCCAGTCTTGTGTGCTACCTACCTACCCAACTGCTCTGTAAGTCCGGATTGGGAGTTTTGACTTTGCATTGCTGAACAGCGTCTTCTTCGATGGTCTCTAGCCCTTGAGGTCATGCGGCATATCCCGGAATGATGGACCTTTGTATGTACGCCTATATGTAAGTTGCTTCGTACTGCACCATGTATGTAAGTAGATTCAATTGACGGGACTACATGTATCTGCTAGGTACATATCTACTTCGTACACAAGGGGCTCCCCAGGTACCGGGCAAAAATAGAGGTCCAGATTGAATGGATGCCTGTGTACGCTAGGTATTCCGAAGTTGGATCCGATTCTGACATTGGTGGTGCTGTGCCAGAATATGCAATGCATCCCAAGCTGCAATTCATCGTGGTGGCCCACCTCCACTGGAAATTGCACACCTAGGTACGGATCTAGTGATGGTTGGCGGGAATTTTGGCAACGCCGTAATACCTAATCAGACGCCTGCTGCGTAGGCAAGCACACTTACCTACTACGAGGCTCGATTGCCCTGAACCGGACCCGTCACCTCTTGGTGAGCTTCCAATTCCGGCGTAATCGCCGTAAAGGTTGGTTTCCAACGATCATGGTACTCAATCAGCTCTAGAGCAGAAGCGGCTAGGCATCACAATACACCTAACCCATCACGTCCAACGAGACCAGGGTAATGAAGGTCGGGCAGGGTTTCTTTACTTGGGGGCGATGACTCCGAGCTGTCAATCTGATCCTGGGGAAGTACAAGATTGAATTGGGAAGTGGTGTAGGTAGGTAGTGTACCTACACTACACTACATACCTACACAGGCGCTTAGCTTATCGGTTATAGCAACATCTGACGTCAATAACGATGGTGATGGCTGAGGGACTGGTAGGAATAGGCAATGCGCTTTTAATCGGCTCAAGCCAGAGCTGCTGATGGTGTTAGCTATAGGTATGTATTAGTAAAGTCCGATCAGCACTGCTGAAGGAGCAGACCGATAGTACCTTGCAGTCGTCGTGTGCACCATCATGATCGACTAGGTGAATTTCGTGAGACGCGATCCGTACGCGATGGTACCACAACCACATGGCAGTTGGTACCCATCATTATGTGGCTTGCTTTGAGCCCTTGACTCGGGTTTTCCGTCGGCATAGGTATGCCATAACCCAGGAGATACGGTATCCCGTACATACACCTTGGTATGGTATGTACTTATACCAACTGAGCTATGTACCATAGTTAACCGCGGTGAGGGCAGGATCAACTTACGGTAGTGCAGTCTTTCACGGCCGGATGCAATACTTTGCGAGCTGGGCCGCAACGATGCTGTTATCAATGACTAATTATTTTGTTCTTATTGAGCCATCGTTCAGGTGTAAGAGGCGCTTCGAAAAACCTGCAAGATAGTGGTATCAATGGTGCACCGCGGATTCCGAGGGTGTATGACTTACTATTATTGGACTATTCGTTGTATTATAGGTAGAGAGCGCATGTATGAATTAAGCACAGGAATTGCTTGTTACTGGTATTCGGTCGGTCGAGACTGGGAAGATCTTACATCCTTTTGGTTAGTGTTGCAAGTTTATATATAAACTGCCAGTAGTTCCGGTACCTACAACTGCCTACACTAATGTGCGGAACAAGGTCGGTACTTTGACAGCTTCGGGGATTGTGAATTGTATAAGTACAGACATACACTACCTACGTATGCTATAATAATTTCAAATGTAGCTATAACAACAACAATGTGTATGGATGAACAGTTGACAAGTACCTAGACAAGATTATTACTCTGATACTTGTGCAATATTATGTGCTGTTAGGTCTTTCTTTTCTTCCCTTCTCGCTTCTTGCAAAATAAATGTACAAGTTAGCCGTGAATTACTGTCATGGGAAAAAAGCCCCGTACGAGTTCTGAAAAGCCAAGCAGTCGTAGCATAGAACTAATAGTGTAGTGGGTTAGCCTTGGCTGCAACAGGGGGGACTGCAGCTGGTACATATGTATGTAGGTATGTAGGCATGTATGTAAATGTATACGAAACCACAGATGAGAAAGGAGAAGGCTACCTATACCTAACAGACATCCACAGGTTTTGAAATTGACACATGTCCCGGCAGGACAGACAGGTAGACACAGGACGCGGGCATAATCTGCCAGGTAGGCATATTTGTAAAAGGTAGATACTACTTAAATTATTAAGTATGAGTATGAACTATAGGGCTTGATGGCAGGGTCACATACTGAGAGGTGATGTACAACGAGAGCTGATCACGGCAGCAGAGATTCTATAGTCCGTAAGCAGTAGTGTATACCTAGTGGACAAGTACCTACTTTTAAATACCGAGGTAAGTGAATAACCTGGTAAAAGGCTTCCAGGATGTTTCCTACATACATCGGTGGTGTACATGGTAGTAATGACAGGCGGGTGATGCTGTAGGTAGTGTACATGTACGTGCATCTACATAGGTACATATTACCACACAAACTTCTGATGGTGGATGCCGCCATGTGAAGGATGGTAGCGGCGGCAACCCGTTGTGTGATTTCTTGTCCTCATCCCGTTACTGCCATAGGCAGGAAGCTATCTTACGGCAGTGAATATAGTCATACCACTAATGGAGGTTGGTGCCCGTGTCGGACTTCAGCTCCTTTTAGTCAAAAAGCCCCGTGCGTACCATATTCCTGGGTCTCCTTTCTCCAGCTTTTCTCCAACATCTTTCCCACCTCTACTATGCTCTGACGAAGTTTCCCTCCCCTTCTCTCTCTCTCTCTCTCTCTCTCTCTTCTCTCTCTTGCGTCCTTAGTCCGTGCCTTTTCCTTCTCTCTCTGCCTGTGTTTGGACGGCATCCTTGGGTAGTCTACATTACCAACCAACGTTTGGAGCCTGAAGCGATAGGTCTCAGGTCAACCTTCACAGGTAGATATACCTAGTCAAATGAACCTCGCACAGCGCACGCTCTTCTCATCTGGTCTGATAGACAGCATTAAAAGGTGCCGCATCGAATCGTTTGACGTTTTGTGGTCGTCAGTTCCAAGCTGGCGCGACGGGAACAGGAATTGGTCTCAGGTTCTGGTTCACCAGACAGGGGCACGGACGGCACCGACCTAGGGATAGTAACAGGCACAGGCACAGGCACAGGCACAGGCACAGACTTAGGCATGGACACAGGCATGTTCCAGGCTCAACCGACTCCATACTCACAGTTCCTCCCCTATGAGCTCCATGTAGCAAATTCTGCCATTCCCGATTACACCTTTGCACCTTCACCGCTGCTGGGACAATTTGGTGAAGGACGTGGCAGGGGAAGCAGGGCTGGCAGCGGCAATGGCAGTGCAGATGCAGGAATTCTAGGAGGAAGGGCAGGTGCATCAGTTGTTCACGCTTTCCCAGCATCACCCAGTAATGATTTCCAGGGAGGTGCGACTGACAGTGTTGGCGTTGCTATCGGCGGCGTCGGCGTCGGTGTCGGTGTTGGTGTGGGCGTTGGCGTCGGTGGTATTGGGGTACAGACACGCGGTATTGGCTCCGCCACAGCAGCCTGTAATAGCGCTAATTCCAGCCATGCCTGCCCCTACAACATTCCCATGTCTGTCTCCATACCCCGCTATTCTCTTGGCCAACAACAACAACATCAACAACATCAACAACAACCCCCACCATCACTTCAGCTTCAACTTCTACCGCCGCAATCTTCTCACATTTCCGGCCGCGCTGCCGTTCTGGGATACAAGATGGATCAATCGCTGGAATTAGACCAGAATGACATCTCCCAGCAAGAAGCTGCGGCGAGGGATTATAAACCTCAGCTTGAGGTAAGTAGTCCGTCCGATAAGCCTTACCTTATCGACCACATTTTCCCCTAGCGATCCAGGCCGTCTTAAGATGATATTCAGGTGTGTTGAGGTATCTGCGCCTGCAAATGTCGCGGACCACTGGCAGTCCCCCTATGCACTTCGCTAAACTAGTCATCTCTTCCCGTTCCTACAGTTTTGTCCTTAACTCTCATCCTTGACTCTCATCATTCAATTACTTTTGAGGACCTTCATCTTTATCCAATTGTCTCACCACTGCACTGAGCCGGAAATCGTGTAGAATGGGTCAAAGCTCACATTGAGAACAAACATACAGGGTCCACTGGTTGGCGACAAGGTGTTGAGCCAGGCCATCACCGAAGCGTACGCAAGAGCAGATCCCACATATGTTGCCAAAACTATGGTTAGTTGCTGGTCTCCCAAGTATTGGGCTGATGTATGAGTTAACACCCCGTTCTCCTCAGGCACTACCACAGACATATTCACATTACCGGCCAATTCAAGGGGATGGTAATTGTGGCTGGCGAGGTGAGCTTCTGACCGGTTATGCATACCTACTAATGACCCCATGCTACCTCTTTTTTAATCCAATGTACTCCATCTTTGCTTTTATTCATGGTGCACAGCTATCATCATGAGCCAGGGTGATCCTTTGACTACTGTATCTCAATATAACAATTACGGCCATATTTCTTTCATTATGATAGTTTCGCAATTCTGAGAACAAGCCATGGGTAGCGCGCTAATTTGGGTCACAGCTATTGCATTTGCCTACTTTGAGACATTGGTAAAATGTGGCGACATTAATCTAATTCAGAGTGAGCGGCAAAGATTAATTGGCCTGAATGAGTATATTGAAAAGGTGGGTGGACAAAATCCCGATATCTTCGACTTTATGGTGTCGGAAACTATAGACTTGCTCAACGACGTTCTATCGTCCATGTCCGAGGGCAGCGATGCCATGCCCATCTTAATGGCCAGGTTTAACGATTCCAACACATCCATGTGTCTCGTCTATCACCTTCGACTACTTGCCTCTTCGAGGTTGAAAGGCAACCCTGCCCAATACGAGCCGTATCTCGTTGCCGATGCCGATCCGGGTGTGAAAGACGTCGTTGAAGATTATATTGCGTCAACAATTATGCCTGTTAACCGAGAGATCGATCATATTTCCGTGGTACTACTTCATGACATACTTCTGAGGCCAGCTAACATAGTGCTCGACATTGCCTATCTGGACCGCAGTGAAGGCGACGAAGTCAACGTGCACCGATTACCTGAGGAAGCGAATGGGCAAGACCCATCTACCCTAGGCCCTATTATCTATCTCCTGTATCGTGTTGGCCATTACGATATTCTCTATCGTGATGCTCAGGTCCATATTCCGTCAATCCCGGTTGCGCCGGCGCCCGTTGACCTGCAGATCAATAGGGTATCTTTTGTCCATCATAACCAGGACTTTGAAAACTCGGCGTCAGCAATGCAAGATGCACCTTACACGATCAATATGAGCACATTAGCTATGATACCCGGCCTCTCGTCGTCTACACTGTCACCTATGTCATCACTGTCCCCATTCGGCCCTCCGTCAACTACATCATCTCCGATGACAGATCCATACGCGTCTTCCCCTGCGACGTCATGGGCATCTCAGCCATTTACACCAGAGACTGTACAGGTGCCACCTCCTAATACAACAAACCCGCCGCAGCAGCAAGCTACGGTGCACCCGCTTCGCTTCAGCAAATACAATTTTCAGGGTCTTCCGGGAGTGACGGTGGAGAATAGCAGCACGCACGAACCCACATGCATGACCAACACGTTCAAGAATAGTCATTTTAACACAGCACACTATAATAATGTGCACTTCCAACCGGAAATGTACCAGCCGGATGCCGAGGATGAGATTCCAAGCGGCAGTAATTGCAAGATTGGAGGTCGAAAACGGAGCAGCGAGCATTGCCCGGGCATCAAAAAAGAGAAGGCGGGATAGAGGAGTCTGCGCTTATCTTCCTTTCAGTATCGGATTGCATCTTGAGATCGGCGTTACGGCCCGTAATGTTTTCAAATATTTTTTTCTTCCTCTTATGAGTTCTGTTCTCTCCATTCCAACATCCGGCATTCATGAGAATTACCACCCCAGTGGGGGTGGCGTTAGCATGGCGAACGGGCATGTAGTAACTGACAAGGCTTTTTGATATTTGGGAAGCATGCAGACTGTGATAAGTCCACCGGGACGAGGACAGGATTACAACATCAGACACGAGACGGCATCATCTCACGGGAAACTACGAACAAGCGTCAATGGGACAAGCAATAGGACGCTTTTTAATGGTCAGGTGGACTTGGAGATTGAGCCAGAAGCTAATATCTCTATAATTCTGCCACTCATAGTGCTGCCTCATAAACGACTACCTAAGGTAGAATCAATGATAATAGTTTACAACGATTGTTCCCAATGATGACGAAGCACGAAACGATGTAGTGAACACTGTTGATTCACGAGGCGTCGCCACGATTGGCAAATCCCAGTAGTAAGCACAATCAGACCACCCCTCATGCAAGTCGGAACACCATTCCCGATGTCGGTACCTGAAGTTGACGTGTTTGGTTTCTCATAAACCAGCAGCAGCATAGGTAGCCTTTGCCAGGTTTCAATCTCGATGTATGTTGTCTTTTTTTTTCTCGGTTTTTCCTCGTCTAGCTATACATGATGTGGTGCGAAGGCATGGTGAGCTTTCACCTGGATGAATGGGACGGCTGTATGGATGGATGGATGGAGCTACATACATACGTATTGTACCTACCTATGCTTACATAGTAAATAAGTGCTGTGGTGTATTGTGATAGGTCCCCCCCCCCCCCCCCCGGCTCACGGAATCCTGGTACGCTAGCGCATAGTCATTATGCTCGGGTTCATGGGGAGAGATGCTGTTATTGGGCGGTCATAAGTTGGAATTTCGTGGTGTACCTATCTTATCCTGCCGGGTTGTTGGGCGGGTTTGACCATGTGTTTCGATGGATATGTGTGTGTTTGTCCGCTGCGAATGGAATGCGTTGGTAGGTACGTACGTACACTGCGTTATGATTACTGGGCAGCGGGAAGTAGGAAGTAGGTGTAAGTGATTTGTAACCGAGGTTGACTTCGCAATACCTACCCTTCCTACAGACAAGTACCTACCCATGCCAAGGTATAAGGTACCTGGTATGAAGGTGTTTTTTTGTAGTATTGTGTTGTTAATGCACCGCGCATGTACAACTTCAGTATAACTTGAACTGTTGGTTTTACCTACATAACATAACATAACATAACATAGCATAGCATGGCATAGCAGCAGTGCAAGGACAGCTAAGATAGGTAGAGTAATCCTGGAGACGCCCAGCAACGGTGAGCTGCAGTACCGTTGCTTTTACGTCCGTACTTACGTACGCTTTGCTCCTCGTGCCGGGTAGTGCAGGCTGCCGAGGGAGAGTCGTAACGTGCTATGTATGTTATGTTCGTATGCAGGACGTGCAATTATCAAGCTGGATAGGTGGTAGCAAAGGTAACGTGCGGAGCGACGTACATAATACATACATATCTCTACCTCTACCTCCCACCTCCCACCTCCCACCTCCTACCTCTACCATAGGTAGGTATGTAGGTATGTAGGTAGCAAGTGGTAGTGGTAGGTATTGTGAGATTTGCGGCTGGGCATGAGAATGGAAAGGAAAGACGTCTAAGATGGTGCGAACGCCGAGAAAAAGTGCGGGGAGCAACGCATTCGAAGCGGTTTGTTTTTTCTTTTTTCTTTTTTTCTTTCCCCTTTCCTCTCCTTTCTTTTCTTTTCTTTCTCTCTTTCGGTGTAAATGGAAATTACAAGTCCCACCCAGTTTTGAGTCCAGGTAGGTATTTGTGATGTTTGTTTGTTTTTTTTTTCTTCTTGTAGATACCGATTACTACCTCTTCCTACTAACAACTGCTATATTCCCCCCTCCCATCTGTTTACTATAATGCAATACTACACCACGTAAGGACCAAATAGCTACCCATGGGTGCCCATCTTCACTATGTACTAGATTTGGGGTGCTTGATTTGTTCGTTTGTCCGAAATGCACTTATTTGTTTTAGGCGTTTGACTGGCAGGACGTACATGAAGCCAGTCAATCCTTGACATGTAGGCGGTAAATGTAATTGGGAGAATCTGTCTACCTATTGTGGAGGACAGCCTCACTTTTCTCGTGGTGTTCGCTTTGCTTTCAATTCCTACGTCTGGTAGGAGGAGCGGTCTCGATCGGTTTATCCTTGAATATACGTAGCTCAGCTAAGTAGATGCGAATGCCCCGATGATGGGAGCAAGGTTCTTCCGGAGTGGCATTCAGCACGCCACCTCTGAACCCCCTTCGGGGTATTGGCTGGAATAAACCCCGACAGACCCAGGCGGCACCAGTGAGTAGACGAGCCTGTTTGGCTGGATTTACGTGATATGGCTGCAGAAGAGGAGAAGACTATCAGAGCGCAGGAATGGTCTCTTTTGCAGCCTGAGTGCCTACTGGATGGGAATATATACTGTTGCCGGAAGAGCCTAACTCGTGCCGTTCATACGGCGATCCCTGTGAAGCTAACGTTCAAACTGCATTGGGACGCAGATACGAGAAATGAAAGGCCCCAATAATTCGACGTATCCGTGAGAAAGCGCAAGCCATTCAATACGTTCACGGGTCGAGACTACTGATCGGATAGGCTCTGACGGCGTAGTCGTCCCTCAACCGAGCCAAGGCATTCAAGTCTGCCATGTCCTGGTCCGGGTTCGATTCGCGGACCATGTCTTCCGCGACCGCGTGCATCTTCAACCGCTTGTCGAATTCAATCCACCAGGTCTGGGCCAAGCTTGCTAATTCCTGGTCGGCGTCGGCTGGGATGGTGCCGTTGTTAGTGCCTAGTTCAGCACACACACTGGTAACGCGGCGATCTCCCAGACCACAGGCTACGATGCGGCTCCAGGGATTAATTTCCGGAGGGCCCGCGACTGGCATGTTATAATTGATGGAGACGCCAAGGCCCGTGACATGACGACGGAGGTGCACTCCCAGGGCGGCGATCTTCCGCTCGTCAGCGCCCCCTGACTGAGAGTCACTAGACCGCACCCACACGCCTGGATTTTCTGTTGTGAAACCCTTGATCCCCCATCGTTTCTCTAGCGTGGCGATCGTTGTTTTCTCGAGCAGGCAAGCATAGTCACGCACAGAGAAGTGCGCATGCAAGGGAGAACGCAGATCGATGATGGGCCAGATGACCAGCTGGCCAGGACCATGGTACGTTGTCAGACCGCCGCGGGGTGCATGAGATATCGTGGGGAGAAAGAATGCGGTCTTCTCATGCTTGCCGATCACATCCCTGCTTGCGCTTTGCCCACTAACAGCCCATCTCTCGCTTGCGCCTGAACCCAACAAGAAGAGGGGCGACTGCAGACGAGCAATCTCGCTCTCGGATAACGGCTCTGTCTGTCGTCGGCCGAGCGTGTAAGTCGGCGATGGCGTAAAACAGAGGACAGTGGGTGGCGGTGTCGGACCGCGAGCGTTGAGTGGACGAGCTTTCCAGTCTAGAAGGGCTTGCTGGTACATGGTCTGAACAAGCTCAGCGAAGGCATAGCTAGGGAATTGGGGTAGGACCACACTCGATCTCGACTGCAAGAATAAGTGACGGAGGAACGGCGGCATGGGAGGATGGGTGGGTGGGATCGGATCGGTGATAGAGTCTGGAGTCGCAAAGATTAACCTACAAGCCTGGACAGGCACAAATGGGCAGGTACTATACTTCACACTTCTAGGTCAATGGATAAGAAGCCGGATTGTTCGGGATGACTGAGTCTAACGGAGATAACGGAGGTACAGTTTGTCAACGTTTCGGTGTTTAGTGTAGTGTAGGTAGATGCGAGGGAAGGAAGTACCTTGGGTACGGACGTACACTAGGTAGGTACGAACGTAGGTACGGACGTATGTACCTAGGTACTTGATTCAGTAAGCTTGGGTGACGCACAGGAAGGTACGGAATACTGGTAGGTAGGTATGTCCGTAGCTTAGGTAGGTACTACTTAAGTAGGTAGCGGTTACCTACCCGACAGTGCTCGTACCTACCTAACCCTATCTAGTGTATTCCGTGCCCCGTACCGATAATTGAGAAATACCTACGGACTTACGTCCGTACTTCAAGGTTAAAGCAACCTTAGGTATTCCGTACTTAGTCCGTACATAATCAAGACTACCTATACGTACCTAATCCTTTATATTGGCATGTACCCCGATACCTACCTACTTAGGTAGGGCCTACTTACGCGTATCTATTATCTCCTCACAAACTTACAGACAGACTTGGGTAAAAGAAGTTATAGACTGAACAGAGACGCGGTGTCAACAACCGGAGTGATTTTCCCTTTTACCTTTGCACGCGTCAATGAAAGCCTTGAACAGTAACTTACATTCCTAAACTAAATCAGTACAGGTTGTGAGCGCACAGGTTGGCCATCACTGCTCAGGTAGTCCTAAATGATCTACCCTAAGTCTATAAGCACAAGTCTGACAGTCAACGAGAATAACCGACAACAGCCCGAGATCAGCCGCAGTGCCGGGCATTGTATTGTTCAATTGAGATCGTCAACGCAACGTTGATGTGTCATGGCCCCATGGATCGACGGGCAACCGTCGTCATTCCTCCGCACCAATGCGCTCTACCACCACATGAAGAAGCGAGCACATGACCAACTTGGCCACACGTATGCATGTGGGCGTGTGCAACTAAAGGGCCGTTTCTCACGCATGGTCTGGGGAAGAAATATTTGATGGCGTTTTATTTTCGTGGCCCCTCGGACAGGCCGTGGTGGTACAAATAAGCTGCATGTTAGGGAACAGAAATGACCCTCGTTGCCTTTCGACCTGCCAGATTCTCTCTGTTTCGGGAATCGGGATTGTTGGCCTCCATGAACACCCGATTCCCAAGGGTCTGGGTCATTCTGTCGATCCTATGATGACTGCTCTCCCACCCCCCTTAGCATGCGTCTTACTCAGCTTGGCTGACTTCATTAGCGCTGAAGTGCCGCGCCCTACGGTCCCCTTTGCTCAATCCTACTAGGTATACCGCCTATCGTTGACGTTACCCATCATCGTTATAGCTGAGGATAACACGGCTATAACTCGCCAGATATCTCTCTGCTAATGGCAATGCTCCGTTGATGATATATCATGTATCCAACCGGCTGCATCGCAAACACTTTCCTACGAGCGTCCGCAAGTCCGCCTCGAAAATAGCCTATATGTATCTGCCGGACGGCGGGCTTCTCGCTTATTCGACTGCCCAATCGGGCCGGAACCTTGTTGCTGTATTGCTATTCGGTATCCCAGAATCATCTCTTTCGGGGAAAAAAAATCGATGACATCTCATCAGACCACATCTATGTCAATCTACCGCTAGTTACTTTTGCCATGGTGGGTGGCAGTGACGGTATCTCTACATGTAAGTTACATACCTGTAAGAATTGTGGGTTGGAAAACAGGGCCACCACCACCAAAAGGGAGATGTAATCGAAACAGGGCGGTCTGAAAAACAAGGACAACATTTTGGTAGAATCCAATGATTGCTTGCGCTAGTGGTGGCTTCCAGAAGGCTCACAAGAGTGGGCTGACTGTTAAAAGAAATCGGCAATGGAATAATCGGTACCATTTGCGCAGGACTGTGGAAATCCCTTTTTTGGGGCTTGAATGGGAAGACAGCGTCGCAGGCGAATCACAGGGCGTACCTGCGCTGGCGTGGTAAATCGATCACAAGAATGCGCCCGCCATGTGAGGTTCTCCAGTGGCGCTTTCGTATCCCCAAATGAAACCGGGGTTGACGCGAGACATGTCACGGGACTTCGGGGCAACATTAAGTCATTGTTTTTAGGACTGTCATCAGCGGTTCGTTAAGGTGACGAGATTGTATTCAGTGGAGTTGCCACCCAAAACCTATACTCTCGACCTCTAAGGTATCGTCACGATAATGAAAATATTATTCACGACAGCGCAGGTGTGAGAGTTTTGCATATGATTGTGACCTAGAAGCCCAAGAAGACAGTAACTGATATTGCAAAGATTCAGAATGACAGTTAACCGCCACAATAGATGAATGAGAATAAGGCATCGACTGTATAACCTAGAGAATAGAAGTCATGTATTTTGAATATGACTACTACATCCGTAAACCAGTCAATTTTTTCATATTAAGCTCCTCGCACATAGGTAGGAAACAATAGTAACCCAACACGACATCAAATCTTAGGCAAATCAATGTCTAGACTTCCAGTCAACCATAACAATACTCCGAAGTTCATCGATCGATCACCTCCTCATAGCCGTCAACGCGAGACTAACGAGAAACATACCGACGTTTAGTTCACCATGTCTACACCGACATATTGCATCCAGCTGCCCTCAGCCGAAACTTTAGTGCTAATCATCCTAGTTTTAGCGATTATATGCTTTGTCCTGATCATTATCGTCGCTAACATCTATTGCGCCCAATGCTTCCGGACATGCGGACGTATAAGGCGAGCACGACTCCCCCGTAACGCGAGAGCGCCGGACGCGCAAGCGGTGGATATGCTGTCCAACAGTACCAACGCGGAGGACTTCGCGGGACGAAGCGCCACCCCGCTGCCGTTGAGCGATGCAGCTGAAGAATTCATATTTCCTACTGTTCATGTCCCGGGTCGACGATGGTAGGGATGGCCATGTTAACGATATGCTACGTTTACTTGCATTGTTTGGTAAAGGTTCGGCTGCAGCCACGGAATGGGCTCGTGAGCATTACTGGTGATTTTTATATGCTATAAGTATAGCGGTAGATGTCTCCTGCATCCAGTGATGCGTATCACGGGACTCCCGTGACGGGAGGGCCGGTTGTCCTTGTTAGGACCGGCTCATGACATCAAGAAATCACCTTGACATTATCGTTTATTTTTTCGTAATAGAAGAGCGCGTGGCAGACAATCACATTGATTCAGATATCTCAGGGCGCCTGAACCTGGAATAATGCCTCTGATGTATGACTTTATTATCGAGCCTCGTTAGATGGCAGAGATCAATATTCTAGTGGTTGTGCGAAGTAAATAGCTATATGACCAATCTCATACTCAATAATTCTTATTGTCATCTCCTGCCTATAGATATTGCTATGTAGCGAATAGAATGTACCTACATGAATGGAATAAGAGGGTGTGATGGCGCCCATATCTCACGCCCCTTTTTGTTTCCATGTTGTCACCAGCTTCTTTTTGTGATGCCGTCCACAAAGGAATATACCTAATGTTCTGGGGGCTACGCGTTTCACGGCGAGTACAGTTTTTCCGAGTCACGATCGCTGATAGGTAGAGTCAATGTGTCCAAGTAGCTGTGAGGGGGTTTCTTCCCAGAGTGAGAGAAATCAACAGAATACTAGTAGCGAGGTCTCACTGCGATATAGCAACGTAAGAAGAGAAGTCAATGAAAGTTGAATCCTGAACCCTCTTGTCAGGGACATCTAGTACTCATGGTGACAAGATTACTAAGGGGTAGGCCTCAGCGAGGCACTAGGGGACTAGCTAGCAGACAGATGCCTATAAGTAGACTGGACCGCCGCCTCTAAGAGAGGAGCTTCAGGATTCAATGACCATTGACTTCTACCTACCCTAAGTATACTACCGCGTCCTCGCTGTGACCTCGCATCTACTCGCCTCTCTCTCACTCTGGGAAGAACCCCCTCACACCCCTCCCTCTCATAAGTACGAGCATTTAGTCTACTTACAGGCATCTATATAGCTGATTCGCCCACGGCGAGAACTGCCATGGTTAGAATGTCGAGCATAGCAAAGGGCAAGACAGTCGGACAATGTAGTGCTGCAGCAGACATACGCCTGCAACCTCAATAACATCTACGTATTGTTCTCGGAAATATATCCAGGCCATGACGGTGAGGGTCCTAAAAAAATGACATGTTGATTCGATTAACAAGCATTCCAGCAGATAACACATAGCGAGATGGCGTCTTTGCTTAACAATTATGCAATGACGAAAGCAAAATAAACCAGATGCTGCAGGATGATGAAAATTACACACCCCCATAACGTCCTGAGTCTTCAAGCTCGCAATTTTTCCTCGCTGTTACTCAATTCTTTGCATCCAATCTCGGCCAAAGCCATCGTCTGAGAAAAATCGAGCCGTCATTACAGGCAAGCAAGTTCCGGACACTCGTAGTGGTAGTGGTAGGGGTAGATACGTGATCTCTTCTGGTCCAGAGAAAATGCTTCGTTTATCGCTTCCACCGGTAGATATTCCAAATCAAACGAGGACAACGTCGCGTGATTGCCAGCAGAGAGTTGAATCATGGCACCGGCTCGTGTAAGTCTTCTTCGAGGAAATAATGTCGTCATGGTGTGGAATCTTCTCAATTGTTCTTCGCTCCGGAAAACGAGCTCTATGTATCTTCCCTCTTTGACGACGTTGCTTTCGTCCCTGTAGAAGCCTTTGCGCATGAACCATGGCGCGTCTCGGCTTTTGGCGGGCTTCTTCGCCACCCATGCCTGTTTCTGGTCGAAATTGGGAGGGTCGGGATAGAATGTAAGTACTCTTGACGGCTCCTTTATTTTTGTCATGGTAAAATTTGCCTTTTGATGCCGCACCTAGTGGTTGTTGCGGTGGTTAATAAAGAGAACCCATTGATCATCTACTTGATTCATTTCCTGTTTATGTGCTTGATTGGTCTAAACCTACAGACTTATCAACCTTCCTTTGCCTCCCTTCATGTCCCTCTTCTTCCTCATCCTCTCCCTTGAAAGATAACAAATTTAGGCTTGGTTCCGACGAGCAAGCCTCTTTGGACCGTACAGTCCTTCTACTTGACTCGGGGACACACCAGCCCTCTTCCCTGTCAGGTTTTACCACTCAAGCGGTGGTTTTCCCCCTGATAGCACTTATCCGCCTCTCTAGATCAGGCTCCGCAGCAGGTTCGCGAGGTTACGGGTGAAGACACGTTACTACGAAACAGAAGGAATTGCGCCCTTACAGCCTCGAGTTGAATCCGATTCTAATATATGAGCGCCTATAGTAGACCACCACTCGAGTATTGCTGAATCTTAAAGTATGTATCTCAGAACAGTGACCGTGTTAGGGAATGGATACTTGACTAATGCCGAGTATATCAAGGAGGTTTTGTACGGATTATTATGTCCTGTAGGTAGGTATATACATTCGACCAACATCGGATTGCGTTACAAGAGAGTGCGATGCATCCAGCACGAGAGGATACGAAATAAAATAGTCGGGTCCCAGATACTTCGCTCGCGCTCAGTACTCACTGGATGAAGCCGTCTTCTCACAAAAGTCGGCCTCGGAAGCGTTTACTGCACACATGAAAATGCAGATTCTGAGCCCATATCTTGCCTGCCCGAGAAACCTGTAGAACTTCCTCTTTGGCTCACTTCGCATTATCCCTGGATTCGAAAGAGTTTATTTCTACACTTTATATGGCGGGAAATTCAAAAGTTCCGACCTGGCGAGTAGAGGCGGCGGATCTGGGTGAGCTCCTATGAAGGCGGAATCCCCGCGTAGAGGTAATGTAAACTGGAGACGTATCTTTAGCTTCCTAACCTTTCATGCGTGGAGCTGGGAGACTTCGATTCTTGCATACCCTCCTCTTAGCCGGTTGTAGCGAAGCCCATCGCAAGGTCGACCCTGGGACGGTACATTAATACTGTCTCATTAGAGAATTTTTGAACCGGTGGGCCGTGAATGGGAGGTGCTTTTGACCGGGAAACCCAAGGTCGTGGACCTGGAGACAGCCTCGTTTGAAGAAACACGGGATCCCTGTCTCAAATCAAGTATTGGGATTAAGGAGTCGGGAGCACGTGACATGGTGGTGCGCGATAATATCGTTTTCTCTCTGTAAGCGTGACGGAAAGCTGTGTTAACAGAGATCCAAAATTTTTTCTCGATAATATTTTTCGCCCATCATCGTTGCCAGAACGCACGCCGTCGTGAAAAGCAGGCAAGTAAACCGCCAAAACAGGGTATTTCCAACTTAGAATCCCTCGAAACCCCATGAAACGCCTTCATATGCAACATGTCTCATATTTTACTTTCTAGGGTATCAACATTCCGAATTCCATGTCACATCCCGCTGGACTCGTATCCCTCCAGGCGGTATTCTTCCCGAACCCGGTCGTGCGCTGATATCGGTGTACAAGTTTCCACGCTCTTTTGGTGGCACAAGTACCTGCATATCATTAAGCCCTTTGGTTAGTTGAGCCTCGTCATCCGACTCGCGGAGAGCGGTCCCGCTGGCCCCCAAATTTGACCCTGCCTTGGTATAAGTGCGTGATGAATTATTTGGCCTGCTGGTGAACCTCGATCGATGAAATATGGGCGTGTCGCTTGCAGTCGGCTGGCCACGAAATCTCTTGTAAATAGGCAAAAGAGTAGGGGCACAGGTACCGATGATTGCGATATATATCTCGAATCCAGCTGTTGCGGACACTGACGCGGCTGTGTGACATTAGTCTACTCCCTTCGGAGCTTCCTCCCACTTCTATTGGTTGTCAGCGTTACTTACCAGCACTGCCATATACCGACATTGCTACGAGCCGCGCAACACTAGCAGCAATGGCACTGGATGTGACATTAGCAAGAATAATTCGATATCCAGTGGGTTTGCGGCCAGAGTTCAACGCACATTTTACCGATGAGAAAGACAGTGTAAATTAGAAGCCGCCTCTCCCTCGACAGCTCTAGTTTGAACACCTCATGAAGAGGCAAGACCACGATAGCGGTGTTGATGACAACGTTTAAGGCTCCTAGGACGATGTTCCCGGTTTTGGTAACGATGCAATGACCGACCTGGGTTTTCTGGTTCCATGCGTATGCAATAGGCTTGCATGTCGCAAGGTTGAGTGCCTCAATTACGATAAACCAAGAAACGCATGCAGCGGCAATGGCGTAGGTGCCGCGTTGTAATATCTTTATAGGGAAGATGCGAAGATAGTGTAAGACGAGGGCAAGGCGAATACTAGTCCACGCTGTGCCGTACAGGATGTTCCCAATGAAGATAAGCTATGATCAAAATGTGAGTCTCGTCTCAACTTCAGTTTTTTTGTGCACCCGGCAACCACACCTTTTGCAATTCCATGGCAGCACGATAATCGGCTGAGCGCAGAGTCGGTACGTCAAATCCAAGGCCGTCAGAGAGGAAAGCTGCCAATATCGTCGCGCAGAACCCATGATGGACGAATAGCGCACTTAAGGTCAGCCAGTCATCCAAATGAATACCGGAGCCAGTCATCCATCTTGACGAGAGGCGAAGGGCGAGGGCAAGACTAGCGAGTACGGCAAGAAAGGCCAACGCTGCTATGTAGCCCCAGCAATCTGGCCAGACTCCGAGAGACGATGCCATCGCCCGCTGACACACGAGTTTGACATGCGTGTTGTGAGGGCAGCTTAATAAGTGGTCCAGAGCGAAAACTTGGAACAAGCTAGGTAAACGAAAAAAAAAAAAAAACCACAACGAACAACAGGCGTGCCTGGTGGAGGATAGGTGGGAACTAGTATTCCCGATACATAATAGGTAGGTAGACAGCACGACAGCCAGTCAGATTCGCTTACTTCAAACAAGAGAACTGATGCAGCCGTAAGTATGGCGATCTAAGGTTAGCCAATGTGGTAAGATCCAGCTACCTACCTGCCTACCTACTTACCTACTTGTCGCATCCAGTACCAGCTCTGCATACAGTAGGAGACAGAAATAGTGCACCACGCTACACAACCGCCGATGCCGAACCAATAAGTACAGCTGGTGATTCGTACAAGTTACTCCGTAGGTGAAAAGGCTTGACAGGCCTGGGTCAGCAAACGTGGCTTTAATAAGATGACGACATGGGTAGGTTGACTCCCTGTTGATTTGAGACAAGCAGGTCATGTAGGTAGGTAGCGTAGAAGGATCGCGTTGAGGGTTACAGCCCTACTACCTACGTATGCAATCACAGTCGACTCAAGCAGAGACGAGGCTCGGTCATATGGGGGGGAGGGAATAACGGGGAATATTTCCCAGCTGAAGCCTGAGGGTAGAAATACTACCTAACTGATGATTGCCTTGCATCCTGCAACATGGGTACGAATCCGTACAGAAAAAAGTCGAGAAGAGTTCTTAACGAGCTTAGGTAGGTATTCCGTATAGGCAGGCAGGTAAGTTGTTGTTTACAGTGAGTGGATGTTTTACCTAGTTGATTGAACTTTTCAATCCCTGGGATCTCATTCGACAGAGCGACCACCCTAGTGATGTATCATGTACCTAGGCGTTTATGCAGATATGTATATGTTATGCATATACAGGGGTAGCCACTGGTAGGTACCCACCTACCTACGTCCGTACTACGGATCATACCTTGAGTAAGTTGAGAGCGGGAAGAACGGACGGGATGAATACCAGGTAGGTAAACGAGGCAGGCTGGTGGAAAAGAGTTGCGTGTAAGATCTTAATGTGCCGCTCTCTCGGATTCTTTCCTTTTCGTTGTCTCGCTAATACTTAACTAGATAAGATATACCTAGATACCTAGCCTGCACTACCTTAGGTACGGATTACCTACCTAGGTACCTACCTAATCTCATAGATACCTGGTAGGTAACATATCTTCTCAGTACGGACGTATGGTAGCATCGTCGTCACAGTGACCGTGAAAATACGAGGTAAGGTACGTACGTACCTAGGTAGGTAGACGACCCTACGGAATCCACTACCAAGGTAGGCAGTCATGGCCTGCAGACGCTGACGGATACCCCCGAGCTTCCACACCACCAACCAACACAATCTCTAGGTACCTACCAAGGTGGTAGTGTAGGTACCTGACCTAACAACTGACTGGTACCTGCACTAAACCTACTAAGTATACGTATGTATGTACTCAGGACGTGCATTATCGCGTTTCAGCCAATAATGCACTATCCGGTGTTTCATTAAGCAGACTTGGTGCGCTTAATATACTTAGAATACCCGAGAATACCTACCTAAAGCATACGGCTTAAAAATGAATACCTAGGAGATCCGTAGTGCCTAAGTAGATACATACGTCGTACGTTGTAGGTAAGAATGGAACAAGTGAACACCACTTACCTTTGATGTTTTACCTGCCTAGGTACGGACCCGTACATCATTCAAATTGGATTGTTTAGATATTTGTTTACACAAGATATTTATTACTGTACCTAGTATGTATGTATTTAGGTAGGTAGGTTAGGTAATGTAGATCTTTATGGGTATCTTCATAAGTTAGGAACTTCCCCCGCGCTTCTGTAACGGACTTTCCGGCCCGTTACTTTACTGTACTTTTATAGCGGTGGGGTCATATCTAAGCCCCGATTGGTTTCCTTCTAGAACTGCCCGGGTGGACAGTAGGTACATCCGTATTGCGCCATGAACTGTTCATCCCCGAGTGTACCTACGCTAGGTAAATGTTCCGGGGCCCATCCAACGCTGCTAAGGATGAGTGGCTACCTAAGGTTACCTAGGTAGGTACCTAAAGGTGTAGGTACAGCTCACACGTCTTTGCACGAATCATAAACAGTGAATTCGCAATGACGGACTTCATAAGTATACTAGTATTTACTTTGCAATGCGACCTGCTTTGAACTCATTCACCAGAGCCGCAAGTTGGTATACCTTAGGTACCTATAATGACCTCTCTACACTACCTAATCTATGGAGTAGGTAGGTATACGTATATGTAGTTACCGGTATTGTAGTACCTAGTAAATTATTCCTACCTACGTATAAGTACCTAGGTACATCGGTATGTAGTGTACGTAGGTAGTGGCACCACTGTCAGGTCTATTTATAGAGCTTACTTACCCACTACCTAGGTAGGTTAGGTACCTAGGCAGTTAGGTACCTACCTACACTACCTATACGTACCTCGTCTAGCATGATGAACAGCAATCTTCGCCCGGCTTCAGTCTGCTGAGTTCGGCATACTTAGCTGTACCTAGTCCATATGTCTGTCTTATACACTATATGATTGATTTTGAATCTAAGCTTGGGAATTCCCTCGCATGTTTACTACCTATAAGTACCTAAGGTATTCAGTATTGACGTCTGCGTTGCAGATATCTACCTACCTAGATAGGTAGCTTTACTACCTACGTCCGTACTGCTGACCGTAAAGCAATGGCCCCCGGAGGAGTGCCTGGTATAAGTATCTAGGTACCTACACTATTTAGGAGTAGAAAGGTGGACATAGGAAACACGTGTTCCGAGACAAAGAAGAAACAATGCTCATCTTGATCTTAATAAAAGGCATTCAGCATCTAGCATGATTCAGGCTTTTCTCGTCGCCTCACTCACAAAAGGTATATTGACAAGTGATGTCTTGATGACTCATCCGGCTCATGGGAGCCTCGCCTCGAATCGAATATGTATCACTTAGGTACCTACGCTTGATCCAGGCTCGCGAGCCGCTGCCGTAGGACTTGGCGTCAGATAATGATGGGGGCTCGTTTTCTAGCGAGCTTACATGATCGTGGTACAAATATGTTGCTTCGTTTATTACCACCACCAAAATAAATTCAACAGTTCATACAACTCACCGGAGATTTTAAACTTCCGCCTCCTCGAGAGTCCCCACGGCGTTCAATTTGAGAATTTGGGTGAGTTTAACTATGCGAAGCCGTCTTGCTTTCTACTGCCGTGGGTGTGAATTCTTAAACCGTCCGCTGGTGCGATCACCGCAACCACTTCCGTAAGACGCGACGCTGATGGAGGTGTGCTTTCAGTGTCGCCGGATCACGCCTAGCCCGGGCCAGCCTCCCAGGCCGCCAGGCTCCGAAGGTCACCTTCGAGATCCGGCTTAGGGAGCGCATCATGCCATGCAGTTGGCTCTTGCGCTTCAGAACGGACTCAGTGCCGATTCGTACTATGTAAATTTTACCTACGACCAAATGTTTGATGAAGATGGCAAATTGTCACCAAAAGCTATCAGCGTTCCCCTTCGAATATGGGTTACACTACGCCAACTACCACAGCAGGGCAATACAGACTACACTGCATCCTATCAAGTTTGGAACATTGCTCGTTATGCGGAGTGATGCGAATGCTGCCTTGGTTCTGTGGCCTGTAGGAGACATTGAACACACTAGAATCAGAATTTGTCGATTCCATGAAGGGGGGGATATATCTAACACGTCGGTGTTACGGCGATGCGAAAGAATCTAATCTAAAGTGGTGATCCATTCGAAGTCGCCCTTACTTCCATCGACCACTCGTCCGCTATACCCTATGACTCTCTTTGAACTACCTCGCTGAGGTATAATGCTGACCGGTCCATCCGGTATCACGGATTTTCAACACGGCAAAGTTGATATCCCGATTGCCTCCACCGATCATTGCCAACACACGGATGGCACCAAAGGATATCATCTGGGTCGACTGCCCTTTTGATCTGCAGCAAGCGCTCATAGTTATCACCCCAGAACGTATGCTGCCAGTCTGGCTCACCGGGGTTATTCTGAAATTTGTCAGTTTCTGACCCCTTTGTGCGTTGACGTGAGCTCATACCTCGTTTACGTAGGCTCCCATGTCAGGGGCAAGTTGCCGTAGAGGCTTCGTGAGAGCATCGACGGCCGCAAGAGACTCTGCTCTTGCTGTGGCGTTGTGAGGCGCAAACACAATTGTCTCAACTACGAAACGGTCCATATCAGTTATCGTGGAGATATTGGAGGACAGTAGATGGCTTACCAGCATGAGCGATGGCCTTCCTCCATGTTGGAGTAACCGAGGTACTACCACCTCTCGGCTTGGCGTCTTGCACACCCTTGCCAGCCACCAGGAACGCTGATGCAAGTGAGGTTCTGAAGGCTTCGCCAATGGTGGTGCTGTTTGACATAAGAGCTTTCTGGTCGAGAAGGCGCGAGCCAGCATATTGATCGTTACCTGTAGTTCTATTGTCGTAATTTATACGGAACCACGATTGAAAGGATGGATAAGGATTCACTCTCACTGAAGTAATTGCCTCTGGCCAGGTATCTTTTACATGGGCGACAATAGGGTCCCAAATAGCCTGCATGTCGTCGGTGTCCTGTGTATCCTGGATCATAAACTCACCGTTCATACCGGCATAGCTGGCATTGCCATTATTGCCACTAGGAAGAGTAATATTGGGGTAAATGGGCGCATATCCCGATACACCCTTGGAATCTAGATAGTGGAGTTGGGAGACTATATAGCCGACCATGTCCCAAATCCAAGGCGCATGGAGATCTGCGCTGAGTATGCTGATGAACCCTGCCACCAGTCTTGGAGTAGGATGTGTGGCTATCGTTACGGAGGTCATAATACCAAATGTCGAACCACCACCCTAGTGTACTGTGAGCTGTGAGCCGCGACGAAGTACGCGGATGTTCGATGGCATACTTACGCCTCGCATGGCCCAAAACAAGTCTTCATTTTGGCATTCGTTGGCGACGACAATATCACCCTTTGGCGTGACGAGTTCCATCTCAAAAACATTGTCCGCCCCCATGCCATAACGAGGAGCCAGGATCGAATGGCCACCACCGGTAATGTAGCCGCCAACGCCTACTGACTTTGACATCCCTCCTACTACAGTCTGGTTGATTTTATCTAACGCCTCATATATAGGTCCAAATTGCGACCCGCCGCCTACAGTTACTGCCGGACTATCTATTGTGAAATTGCACCCAATCGGTTTGAATGTATCGTGTGTCTCGTAGCTCTGCATGTGACGGATCCATATAGACAGGGCCCCTGGTGCCTGCGAGCGGCCCTGATAGTCATGACCAGAATTCTTCACAACAACGCGAATGTTATGCTTGCGTGCTATATATTGTCGATCAGCATTGGCTCTGTGAATCTAGTATGTACCTGACGAACTTACCGAAGTTCAAGCTTAGTTTGACATCCATCGCCGTTGTCGCATTCACAACATAGGCAGGATATCCCTCAGCACTGCATGAAGTATCAGGGTCAACCAAACAGGTGTCATTATTGTATTGCTGCCACATGTTTGAAACGGGATCTTTCTCATGGAACGCGTAGGTTGACCAGGCTGCAGTGACGAGCGCGCATTGAACGGGGCTGTTGAGAACCAAGAGCTACTAGTCAGCAAACTCACGGGATAAGGGATTCTATCACGCAATACGTACTCCCATGTGGGCTGTTCACGATGACAGACAGCTCCAGGGGGTTTCGGAGAGATCAGTTTCCCTCCAATGGACTGGTTGAATCTAGTCCAAACCCCTTCGGATGGCCACTATCCGCAAGATGTCAGTAAGGGGTCTTGACTCTCGAGCCTGCGTACAGTTTTGATGGCAGTCAGCTGAATGACTTAAACCCTTCCCGCATACACAGGCGATGTTCCCCAGGCTCGCAGTGAGCTGTATCACCTTGTGGCTTTCTCGACGACATTGTTCCAACCTCCAAATCAGAAGATACTTACGGCGGGTGTACCAGGGAAGGACCTGCACGCTTTCTGGTTATGGTCGCCGCGTTCTTCTGGCCTGGCCGCTGAGCCACAGTCGACAAAAAGGAGAGCGGCCGCGAATGATTGATATATGAAGGTTTTCATTTTTTTCAGTATCTATCAAGCGATTTGCGGAGCTCCAATTTCTCATCTGGATCCTGATCGTGTTTGGCCGGAGAAATCAGCTCTGTTGATATATAATTTTTGTTGCACACTGTCGCACCGACGAGCCACCAGTGTGGAGGAGGTTCGAAGGGCGCATGCACGGCGTCCTAGGGATGTCAAATACCTACATTTCTATTCTCCTAACCGCCACCGCCACCATCATCATATAAACGTGAGTGCTAGCCCCCCGCCGACAGGGTCGTCACTCAGCACAGTAAGATTAGGTATTCCTACCGCTCAACTGCATGCTCACGAAGCAATTTTCCGTGCAGGCTTAGTACTGATATATTTCAAACACGTTATATCGGGCACCCAGAAACCGGCACTTGGACGTGATGCTACTTGGTGAAATCAGCTTCATGATCATGCTACAATATCTCCATGCCCAGCCGTAAACGGTGACGCGGTCGTGCGAGCACCACGCTAGACAGCCTCATCCCCTGCCGATTTTTACCTACAGATGTGCATATTAGCCAACCGCCTCGACAAGAATTGGTCGTGCCGAAATCCGATTGCCGCCGGCTACAACGCAGAAGCCGTCCTACCTCAACATCCGAAGTCGGCTCTCCCTATCTGGGCTTTTCCTCTCTGTATGGCGAATCACGAGATGTAAACGAGCAAGGTGATCGGAGATCTGCGATTTCCACTGAAGAATGTGAATGTCTCGATTTGCGCGTAAGGAGCTTTGGTCGCTCGCTTCAGCGCTGGAAGACTTTACGCAGCATTGCGCTGATACTTCAAGATTTTCATGATGGCTACATACTTATCTGTTCCTGGATTTGAGGGTTCGTACTCGGTATGAGTCTGGTTATCACAACAGAGAATACACTAGTAGCATCATGCTCAAAGAAAAGACAACCATAAGTAGTGTACGGAGTACAGCAGGAAGTAGTGTTATGTTATGTAACAAGATCTATTTGAGGAAAGGTGTTGTGATTGCAAGCAAGAATTCTTACCTTATTTCTGGGTTTTCGGTGTTAATGCATTACGGGCGGATAGCATAGAAGCAAATTGGAACGCTCTCGTAGCGTGGAAGCTTTCTAGCGTGATCTAAAGCCCCTGTCCCTGGCTGCCTAGTGGAATGCGTACCGCTTTTAATGCTTGTACAGGCACATATGCATCTAACAGATGCGACCAGGCTTGGCTAGCGTATGTAGTGTGATCGTGGAATTGCAATTAATTAATTTTGGTAATGCATTCATTTATGCTGTGCCGAGTAATTATGTACCTATTACGATCTCATGTCAATTTTTTCAATTTCATCTGCGAATTCCTCGCTCTGCTTCGCTTGAAACAATTGGAGTCATGATGTTGTCACTGGCAAAGTAAGTGTACACAACTTCATATCCTTCATTGTGTGGTTACATCTTCACACTTATTCCGTATTCGTTTACACGATGGCTTTTGTGGCTTGGCCTTTATTATGTAGTTACAAATAACACGGAATACCTGCCTAACCGGTACTTCTAGGGGTACAAGGTTAGCCATGTTGCGGTGGCTGTGCAAAGTGGCTTCGAGAGAGTCGCGAGTCAATCAACCCAAGGACTCTAATATCAACAGGCACCGGGCTGATTGAAGCTTGGGCTCCCAAACACTTCCATTTTCGTTAAATTAGAGATGATTTTCGGGTAATGGCCATCTCCTCCTGATCGTGATGGCTTATGAGCAACCAAACACCGCCATGGAGAAAGATCGATCTCTGCTCTCACCTCTCTCGTACGACGATGATGCAGTGTCTATCCACAGCCGAAGTGACCAGGACACCGACAGTGAAGATGACCAGATATTGGCTGCCGCGAGGAACAGCAGGGAGCTCCGGGCCCGCGACCGTATGCTGCTGACGGAAGAGGAAGAGATGGGAAAGTTGGTAATTGACTCAAGGGCGAAACAGCGCCGGGGAAGCAGTCTTCAGCGGCAGGGTTCTAACCTTAGCCTACCCAATCCCATCGAAGCCCTGCGAAAATATGGCAGAACGCGCTTTGATAATGGGTCATACGATCCGCTAAGCTCAGCCGATGAATCGCACGACGAGAAGCGGCAGACCCGACGGAACCGGCGCAAAGAGAAGCGGGAGCGTCTGCTCCAGGAGGCGCACGACGGCGAGGATGGCAAGCTCATGTTTGAAATGGAAGGCGGGACGATCAAGGATGGAAGCTCTACGGGTGATAGCAGCGATCGTGAAGATAGCGACGAGTTGGATCGCCAACACCTCCTTTCTGTCTCAGGGGCAAAGAGTAACAAGTTGCGCAGATGGAGAGAATGGGCACTCATACATGCCGTCATTGCGGTTGTTGTCACATTGCTTGGGCTACTGGTCTGGAAGTTCGTCTTTGACAAGAAGCCTCCTACGGCCACCATACTTCGGAGTAATGGGACGGCCCTTTTCGCCCCGACAACCCTAATCATCAGCCTGGATGGTTTTCGAGCCGATTTTCTGGCGCGCGGTTTGACACCGCGACTAAATGCCTTCATCAGAGAAGGCGTATCCCCATTATATATGACGCCCTCATTTCCATCTGTTACATTTCCTGTGAGTGCTAGCCTATTGGGATGACTCCGAGTCGGACAGCATCTAATATCGTTTCAAGAATCATTATACTCTCGCTACAGGATTATACCCCGAGAATCACGGCATTGTTGGTAATAGCTTTTGGGACCCGGAACGGGAAGCCGAATTCTACTATACTGACCCCGAACGAAGCCTTGATCCCGCATGGTGGGGCGGTGAACCTTTCTGGGTCACGGCAGAGCTCCAAGGAGCTCGCACAGCAGTACATATGTGGCCCGGGAGTGAAGCACAAATAAACAACATGTATCCGAGCATCGTAGACAAGTATAATGGCAATGAGGCCTTACCCAAAAAGGTCGCGAGAATCCTGGAATTCCTCGATATGCCAGGGTTGGAGAATCCTCAAATTAGTGCCGAAGAGTCGCGGCCACAGCTTATCGCAGCTTACGTACCAGATGTGGACGCCATGGGCCACCTTGCCGGTCCAAACAGTACCGAAATCCGCACTACAATCAGCGAAGTTGATACTATGCTGGATCAGATCTTTCACGGACTCGAGGAGAGGAATCTCACGAGCATCGTTAACGTAATTATCGTATCAGATCATGGCATGGCTACTACGGACGTCAGCCGGATGATTCAACTCGAAGACTTGGTCAATATTACGAAAATAGACCATCTTGACGGATGGCCACTGGTAGGGATTCGACCAAAGAAGCCAGAAGACTTGCAATCTCTTTACGAGCAGGCATCTGAGAAGGGTAAATCTAACCCGAATTTTGACGTCTACCTCAGAGACAAAAATATGCCTGAGCGCTATCACTTTAGCAACAACGACCGCATAGCTCCTCTTTGGATCGTCCCCAAGACAGGCTGGGCAATCGTTGAGAAGGCTGAATTCGATATCCAGGAAGCCAAGGCGCAAAACATATCATATCACCCCCGGGGATTGCATGGCTATGATCACGAACATCCCCTGATGCGGGCCATTTTTGTTGCTCGTGGACCGGCTTTTCCCCATCAGCCGCACAGCAAGATCGAGCCATTTCGTAAGTCACCTCGCTTACCGTGTCGGTAATCCCCTTTGCAAACTAATTGTTCTTAGAGAATATCAATGTCTACAACATCCTATGTGATTCAATCGGCCTGAACCCTATGCCGAACGACGGAACGCTTCGACTACCTCTGAAGGTAACAGGACTTCATGATGATGAGCTGGCACTCGAGGAGCCTCAAGACCCTGTCCCGGCGTCATCTATTGAGAACGTATTTGTTAGTATAACATCAACCCTTCCAGAAGCGACATTGTCGGCGGTGGCGCCAGAGAAACCTACAACAGACGCGCCCGAGGACGAAGCAAACCAACCCGAAAGTCCGGGAAAGCCTGAGGAGTCCGAAGATTCGGAAGAGCCAGGGAAGCCGGACCAAGAACAAGCACCACACCACTCCGATGGAACCGACAAGGACAAGAGCTTTTCCTTGTGGGACCATTTTAAGGATACATTTGGTTGGGTCAAGAACAAGTTCGATCATTTTGTCGACAAAGTCACTGGCGCAGGCACTTCAGCTTAAGAAGCGAGACTTGTTTTATATATTGGATTAGTCTATTGGTTTTCAGCGCAGGTTATTCTGGTATTCAGTTGTGTGGCACAATTGCGGTTTTAGGCGTTGGGAACTGTCTGTTTTTTGGTATTCTTCTAAACTGGGAGTCGATAATAGAGATACATAAGCGCCCCTTTTACCATACATATTTAGGCAGTAGGCACTCATCTGATAGATGACCATATCACTAGTTGTGTGCTGTTCGTATCCCACTATAATTTGAAATTGTCACTTTACTCATGGGAATCTGTGGGTTAGAGGCTGCCAGGGGCTACGTCACTCACCTTAGACCGAAATGGTAGTCAGTCCGGATATATTGCTACACTACGTGCACAATTCTGCCTGGAGAACTGATTATTTGGGTAGTAAGCGCAACCAACCCGATTGCCGCTCGCTGCAAGGATCAAACGAAATGCACTTTGAGACATCCTCGCTTGGAGTATGAGAACGCATTGGAGTATGTAAGTTGGTGTACTGGCCGGTTCCTTCGCCCCGGAATGACTGCGTGGGTCTTCTCAGAACGAAGCCTTTGTCGCAGATGATAGAGGTGCGTGGACGACTGCAGCCGAAGAGATTGTGCACATGCAGGGAGGCCTCGTGAGGCCAAGAGATAGGCCCGAGGAGCAGGCACATATAAAGTACGAGACCATATCAACCCGCAGTCGGATGTTGCGGCTCTGTTCAATCCATCATCCCGTTTGTGAGATACATCGTTGAAGTCCAAAAACAATATGGTGATCGGCATCCGGCTCACTGCTTTCCAGGCTGTTTGGTCAATAGGCGTTTCGGCCCTTTTCAACGTTGGCGACTTCAACTTCAGTCTCCCGGATGCGCTGTCGTCTAGCCACCTCTACGGCGCGCCGCCGAACGACTTTTCGTGCAAGTCGTCGCGCAATCCCGTGGTGATGCTGCACGGCCTCTCTGCAAATCGCGAAACCGACCTCAACCTGCTGCAATACGAGCTCAACAGCCGCGGCTACTGCACATTCTCAAAGACGTACGGCGCACATCGCATCCCCAACTGGATCGGTGGGCTGAGGGATATGACGATGTCATCTCAGGAAATCGCGGACTTCATACACGAGGTCAAGGACAAGACAGGGGCGTCAAAGATTGATCTCGTGGGACATTCTGAAGGCGGCGTGCAAGCTATCTATGTACCACTGACACAGAGCGGTATCCCCGGCATCGTCGGCCACATCGTGGCACTCGGCCCGGCTATCCGCGGCGCCACGTACTGGGGCTTCACGAACATGTGGTATATCGGCGGGGATACCACGCGGGCATTCGTCGGGTCCCTGATGCATCTCATTGGGTGCCCCGCGTGCGAGCAGTTGGCGCCTGATGGGGTGGTCACGGGACAATTTGCGGAGGCGAAGAAGATCGCGCAGGAGGGCAATAACATCACAGTTATCACGTCAAAGTCCGATACCCTCGTGCCGGCTGATACTAGCTTTATCGACGAGCCTGGAGTTAGGAATGTGGCTGTTCAGACGACGTGTCCAGATGATGGGGTCGGACATGCCGGCCTTGCGTGGGATAAGTCTGTGTGGAGGCTCATTGTGAATGCGCTGGAGGAGAACGATGAGCAGGTCTTTTCTTGTGAGAAGGGGTTGCCGTTTTAGATGTGGTAAAGATATAGAGTGTGATATCCGAGGGTCGATTAAGGTTATGTGTGATTTAAGGCTAATCTTCGTTACGTTATTTGTTCCTATCTATCCTTTTCATAAGACGGAGACGACATACTGTAATGAAGTCCTTCTGCATAGCGGGTTCCGAGTTCAATGTTAAACAGACGGCGTCGTCCGAGTCGTGACCTTGTTTCTTTTGACCGATCTGCATTTGTATGAAACACGGATAAAACAATATTACAATACTATATTATGTTCGTAACGGTATGCACTTAACCCCTATCTAGGTTAGGTAGGTACCTAAGGTACCTCCTAATGCTTGATAGGGGAGACCGAAACGGGAAGCTAGAAATAGTCGCTTATCGAGTTGCATCGCTTATCGCCAGGGTTGGATTTGTAACTTGGCGTCAACATTGGAGATTTCCTGTACGGATCCGTACCGGGCAAACAAAAAGGGGGCTGCCCTGCCCTGACCGCCAGCGCCAAGGGACCTTTAGTGTACAACTAGGTTTAGTGTAGTCCTGAAGAAGGTAGGTATAAATCTATTTCTCCACCAGATAATTCGACGGGATGGGATTTCGCCCGTGGGAAGAGACGCGCGCGTGTCTTTTTCCAGAACTTATACCTACTTGTACTTACAGTAGTACCTAGTATTATAAATATAACTACTGTAGTGTAGTTTAATTGAACAGCGGCTTTATTTTTGTTAGTTGGGGCATGGCGCTATGGAGCACCTGAACGCACTCAACAACTTCATCCGGCTCAACAAGCCCAAGAGGTTCAGTGGTGTCCGTTTAGTGTCCATCACCGCCGCTGTCTTCTTTGCCTTGCTCCTCCTCTACACGGCTGTCGGGTTTCGCAAACGTTCATGGACCTGGGCTGAATGCGTCGTGAACAGCCCGCACAACTACAAGCACTGGGGTGACGTTGATCCGGAACTTCGGATAGACAGCTTTGAGAAGACGCTGCGCGATGGCACCCTCTACTTCCACCGCCAGATCGTCGACAACAGCAGCCCTGAGATCTTGATCCTGGTTATGGCCCAGGATATGGATTCATGGAGCAAGGACTATATCTCGACGAGGCGGAATATCTACGATTTTCTTGATCTCCTCATTTCTACCGATCTGGACTTCAAAGCAGTCAGCCTCGGACTCATAACCTCGTCGCGGGAGGAGTATGATAAGGCCGTGAAGGCTACTGAAAGGTTCCCCTTCGCGCGTGTCGCCTTATACTTCCGCGAAGAGCAGGGGCAGAAGCTGCCTTACGCAAACCGGAACAAACCGCACGTGCAGCACGAGCGCCGGGCGAGGATGGCTGGTCAGCGCAATTATCTCATGCTGCGGACATTGCGCGACGAGCAGCACATCGTATGGATTGATCCCGATATCGTGTCCATATCCTCGGGGATTGTGCAGACGATGATGGGCCACGCGAATAACAACAATGGCGTGGGCATCATGACGGCGCTATGCACTCAGACGCGCAAACATAACTACGACAAGAATGCGTGGGCGTTTAGGCAAACTGTGGGTGACGCAGCCGCCGCCGACGGAATTGAGTCGAAGCTCGATATTATGGGTCCCATCTGGGATGACCAGCTAAGTGCGGCCGTTCAGCAATTCGGCGAGCAGCGTATATATGTCAGTGAGCTTATCGAGAACACGCACGACAACGATCTCTTGCACGTCGACAGCGTCGGCACCTCCATACTGTACATGCGTGCCAATTTGGTTCGCCAGGGCATTCTGTTTCCAACCTCAAATATTGTTGGTACTACCTGGTCACACCCCGGATGGGCGGGTCTCGAGACGGAGGGGCTCTGTTACATGGCGTCGCAGCTTGAAGGTGGCGGCTGCTTCGTTATGGGCGGGAATCATCATGTGAGACATGCGGATGTCAGCTGAGATGGACGACTGGTGTTTACATATGGTAAGGAGTATTACATATACATATATACATAGTAATTAAAGTAGGTATCTCCCTGTAAAATCTCTCCCTAGAGAAAGAAAGACAATTCACGGCTTCGCGAACAGTACAGTAATGGCGTGTGGTTGGAGGCCGTCGGGATGTTCTAGAACAGGCTAATAAGTGTAGAACGATGTCAATCCTGGCCCCGATCACGCCTGACACCGGCCTACCTAGTCCATAAACGCTCTTCCGAACCGAAGCTGAGACCCAGACGTTCTTAAAAGAAATGTCCGAAATGTCCGAAATGTCCGACTGTTGTTCTCATTGGTTCATGGGTTTCAGAATCACGACACAGATCGTAAAAAAATCGTTTATCTTCACTCTTGAATTTCTAAGACGCGTTGAGTTAGTATTTACGAAGTATCTGCATATGTAGGTAGCTGAGGTCGAAGTACCTAATCTACCTATGTCAGCACTCAAGAGTCGAGACAAGGGAGACTAATAAATTTGAAGCCATGATTCTTGGCAAGTTGGTACATCGTGTAGTGTAATCCTTAAGGAGTACGGATTCGTACTGTAATATGTAGGCAGATACCTAGTGTCTTCAAGCTCTCTTGTAAATACCTATTGTTTCTCTATCACCGCCCCTCGTCTACACTAGGCATTTACAATATCCATACACTACCACCCACACTACACCTACTTACTTACATTCTTACTCACCTTCCTTTTGCATCCAGGCCCATTAGTGATCGGGCCGGTGTAACTACTTACTATAGGTATGCGTATTCTGAGCGTGTACGGACATAGATCGTTACAAAACTTCCGTATTACTACCTGGTAGTAGCGGGAAACATCCCTATGATAGGTAGTATCCCGCCGATGTCGTAGCACGGCTCGGCAGGCTTACTTCACACAATGCGTCCTGTCACAAGCAAACGTCTTAGATTCTAGGTTAATGTCTTGTAGCACATGAAATACGGGCCTCATTTTCTTTCAGGGTGGTGCGCAAATTTTGAGCTTTAGCTTAGGTACCATTTACCCCAGATATCCAGGGATCTGTCCATGTGCTGTATGTACGGTACTAATAGGCTTATTTTTTCACGTAATGAGCAGAGCAGAACAGAGAAGCCGAGCTGACCTCAGACCAGAAGGACCTCGTGAAGCGTAGCAGCACATTGTTCGGGCCGCGGTTGTGCTACCACCAGCTCATACAGGTCTCACCATGTGTGAGTTCACTGTTCAGCAGTGAGTCGGGCAGACACCAATTTCCTTTCCCGTCCTTCTTATCATTGTAATGGAAATTGTTCCGTCTTAGAACAAATGAATGCTCTCGCTTAAATCGCGGCATTTACGCGGTTGAGGATGACGTTTTTTGCGCCATTTAAGAGAGTCGGGCTCTGGTGAAAGTTTGCAGGCGCACAATGAGTGGTCTGCTGCGTCTAAGAATGGAGAGGGTGAGACATGAAGCAATGGATGCAGAATGGAGAATTTCAGCTGAGTGAGAGCTACTCTCCGCTATCCACACGCTATTTAGGTACATGATCCTTTTCGGATAATTCACCGACCAGCCTTCCCAGCCTTTCCAGACTTCAAAGTCTCAAGAGCTCGAAACTCTGACCTGTGATAGGGTCATATGGACGTCAGGGCTGCAAATGGTCGACGAGCTCATGCCTGTAAAACATCTCGGATTCCGGCCACTTCGCTTATGTTGCAGGGCCCCATATGCAAGACTTCATGTTCCGGGATCTTGCCATCCTGCGTAGGAATTTGAATACCAATGGTCTCTACAAGGCCTGGATAATCGGTGTGATGACCTGTCGAGCTAACATCTGCTGTGTCCGCAGCGAAAATCAGACCGTATTTGCCTCCCTCGACATATGCACTTGTAGAATCATCGTGGGGCAGAGTGATGAAAGCCAGTCCCGACGTGAACAGAACCCATCTAAACGACTCAGTTAAATACAAAGAAACCGACACGGGCTGGCGAGCTAAATTCCTCCATGTTTTTTTCTAAAGGGGAATAAAAGACCTACTGATTGTGCGGAGCGTTGTGTATGCCGCCGTCGAAGCTTCCGGGAAGGACAGAGTAGGACATGTTGGCGAGATTACCCAATTGCACCTGAGCCGAGCCTACAGTGCCAGGTTGATCGGAGACGACGAAGGGGCTATCCATTTGCCAGCATTCGAGAGTTGATGCGCCGTAACGAGCACTGACTGCCGTCACGTTGAGCTTCATTGCGGCTCCTTGCCATGCTAGCATGGAGAAAGCGAGTAGCAGCTTATTTCCCATTTCGGATAAGTTCTACGATTAAAATGTCACCCGTCGGGCGAGACTTGTATGTGTAGAGAGAGTGTGTGAGGTTGTAGGTTTTCGGGGCGTCGTCGTGTGCAAGGTGGAACAAGTAAATATTATTCGCTGAAATAATAACTTTTTTAAAAGATAAAAGAATAAATAAAAAATAATAATAATAGAAGCACTCGTTCCGTGACTCAACGCGCAAAAGGAGAGAGAGACAAAGGTTGTGTAGCGACAGTGAGGGCGAAATCTACCCTATTTGTACAATGAAACATTGACCTACGGAGCTGTATAAACTCACCTCACTGGGGTGTGTGGATTCTAATACCGACGGACGAACGTTCCCTACATACCCTACACTAAGCATCGGTTTGTTCGTGGACCCTCCAGCCCCTCATTTATTCATATACCTATGCCTTGCCTGCCGCCACCCAGCGGAGTGGACGCCGGTTTGTCATCACGGTGATTGTACGGATCCGTAGTCCGTAGCTAGTGTAGGGAATAGGTAGACGCATCAAATAGAACTCTCGACTCCTTCGCCCGGCACCGAGGGGGTTTCCTCAAATCGCGACTGATACATTTACAACTTCCACGTGAGACGGGAGGGTAATTCGGCGGCAGCTAAGGCGGGAGGCGGCATGTACATGTATCCCCCGAATAGCCAAGAAAAGAACATGCATACGAAGTAGGTAGGTAAGTTTCACTCAGAATGTGGCGTGCCTACCGCCGGCAGGGCTGGTCACCGACCGACCAATTCCAGACAGGGACACTCTCACACAGATTCTGGTGCCAATGGCTATTATCAGTCAGTCTTACGCAGTAAGGCTGACCTAGGCCGGTAGTTTTGGTCTTTCGATGATATAACATCCTCTTCCTCCACATTTTCGGATGTCTAGCCGGCTTTATTTTCCGTATTATTCCAGGTTCCGAACATAATAGACTTCACGTTGCTCATGCCCTATGTCGTGGGAAGGGTCAGCAATCAGTGCCTCAGCCAGAGCTGAGGCGCCCATTAGCACGGCAGAGCTGCTGGGTGTTATGCTACTTTACATCTTGATATGTACCATCTTCACCTTCGCGAGACTATATGCCAGATTCTTCATACATCAGCAGCTATGGTGGGACGACTGTAAGTGACCTACCCCTGTCTACCTACCTTTATCCATCAAATCGATGGCTTGTTCTGGTCCAGCAGTTCATTGACCTTGGGCCATCATCATCATCATCATCAGGGACCATGTTATTTGCATGGATCGGTACTATTGCCTTATGTGCCCTGCAACTCATATGGATCCCATACGGCGCAGGCGTGAATATCTGGGAGGTTCCACAGGGAGAACTCGAAAAGTTCCAAAAGGCAAGCATATCCCGCTGCTTCTTCATATCACCTAAAAGCGCTTGTGTTAAACGTGACAATGGTCTTAGCTGTGGTCGGGGGACCAAATGGTTGCTCGTATCTCCATCTTCTTCGCCCGGCTGTCGATCCTCTTGTTCTACATACGCATATTCTTCCCGATAGGGTCAGCGAGGACCGTGTTCTGGTGGCTCATACAGGTCGTTATCTGGCTCAACTTCCTGTACAGCATCTCGCTCATTCTGGTGTTATCGCTTCAATGTGTTCCCAAGCACTTGCCGTGGGGCAGCAGCTGTGTTAATCAGTGGTTGATCTTGATCAACGCATCAGTCATCAACATCATCAGCGACATCGCGGTCCTGGTCATCCCCATAGCCTCCATCGTGAATCTCCAAACAACGAGGAGGAAGAAATGGGCCATCTGGGCCCTGTTCGCATTCGGCGCGCTGGCGCCGCTGGCTAGCATTGCTCGACTCGCGTATCAGATTCCCGTTGCCAACGGAAAGAACAAGACGGTCATATATCCCATAGTCCTGATCCTCGCAACCGCCGAGCAGACTGTCGCTATGATAGTTGGATCCGCGCCAATAGCGAGCGGTATAGTCATCGGACTATTACGGCGGAAGCGGAAGCCAGCTACCCCAGCTGCTAATAAAACGTTTTCACAGATTATGTGGCCGGGTAGGGAAGCGAGGAGCGGGCCGGCCCGACGGGTGCCAGCAGCAAGCCCATATGACTTCCCTTCAACGGGTGTAGGAAGTGTTCAGGCTTTATATACCTATAATGACGGTGAGAATGGATATTGCCCAGGATTGGCGAGCAGAACGACGTCTAACGTAAACAAGGGCACTCTAAGTGAACTCTCCGGGAACAGCTATGTCTAGTCAGTCTACACAATTGGCGAATTAAGAAATATGGAGTCCCTAATCTAGGTTGATGCAAAATGAGAAAATCTAAGCAACAATTTCAGCGTTTCTTGAGTGATTTATTGAACGCTCTACTCTAGTCACCATTCAAGCAGGTGCAGTGTCATTGCCGTTTACAATGCCATCTAGCGACCCGGCCATTTAAGGTCGGAATATGGGTATTTGGATATCAACTTGAAGATATATTCAGTGTTGGTATAGATGATGAGGTACGGAATATCCAAGGTGCCGCCCTCTCGTGCCAGTCTGCTAACACGACGAACAGAATTGAAGTGCCGACCGTGGGCCCAACGACGAGATGTAAGCCTGAGTGACCACAACAGTCCGCAAACAAGCCCGCCTCCCACAAACAAGTGATTCTTCTCCAATTCCAAGGAATCCGGGATCTAGATGATTAACATCCTAAGCGACATGACATGGCGTCGATGAATCATCTTCCCCTCCTCGATCCCCTGTCTCCATCCCCCCTCTCCCGGGATTAGCCGCATCTGGGGCAGTGAGGTATGTACACCTCCACGGGATGATGGCCAGAAAAATTAGAGAACAAGGGGCGCCCAATCATGTTTATAGTGAGAGGTGTATGTCCGGGGCAGCTGGCGGGGCGGGGCGGTGCAAAAGAATAGTGAGACCGCAAAACTTCCTACTGGTCATTAAAGTAGCCACGATCAGTGGTATTTTGTATATTTGCGATCTTAACTAATTTTTTCGCACCGCCTCGCCAAGTAATGCGCCTATGTATGTATACCAAAGCAGGCATTCTGTCCTAGTAATAGCTCGGTCCGGTTATGGAGGATGGCTGTGCTGAAGGCATATTTATTTAAGGGGTCATGTTCTCCCTCCTAGGTGGTTCATAGAGTCTTATGTCGGCATAGACAGTCTGCAGGAATGGGTAGGCTTTTTCTTCATCCACGATCAAGAAGCATCAGTGAAACTCATGACCCGTAGAATTGTTTTAAGGCTTTGTCGGTCTCCCGTTTGACTTTGTCCTGGTGCGTCGCTTCAATATCCGATGTGCTTCGAGACGATGCCATTATTGGATGGTGGGGGTCCTGGCGGTAGCTTGAAAGACGACTCTCCTGGAGATACTTCTGATCATTCCTGTGGGCAGTAGGTGGATGAGTAGTATAGTAGTGGCTGGGCCTTGACGGTGCTTGACTGGCGGGTCTATTAGCTTATCATGCAGGAGCAGGCAAGAGATGATGTGAATAGCAACTCACCCGTGGTAAACGGACTTATCAGATGCAGGCGACATGATCGTATGGATGGGTGAGAGGTCACGAATAGGGGTGGTCAATTTTTGAGCGTCAGGCTTCGATAGATGGTCAAGTTGATTGAATCGAAAGTTGACGACCACTCGACGATGCGGGCACTTTTAAAGAATTCATTTCCTTGCGAAGACATAGATTTGAGCCGCAAGACTCAAGGGCCTCAACTGCACTAATGCGAAAGCGCCTCAGTTAAACAGTCCATAGGCATCCATACGGCACAGGACTTTTACTCGAAGGTCGCTTGAGGCACTTGAGGCCCTTCCCATAAGAGGGCCTCAATTCGTTATCAGGCAGCAGGCCGTCCATGATCATCGCGGCACAGCCACCACCTCATCGCTCTCGTGTGTCTTTTGACTGTGACGTAAATCGAATAGTACAGGAATCTGTGAGTCAAAACAGTCGGTGCCAGGAACTGGCTTTCGATGCAGAAAAATTAGGCGGATTTTCCACCGCTTTTACATCCCGTCATATCCTGCGCGCAGCCTGCAGATCAAATTACCTCTCGGTACGGGGATATGATTGCATGTATAAAACCCTTGGAGGTAGCCATGGTCAGCATACCTACATGGAGATACATGTTACGGGGACCCCCCCGATACAGCGACGGAGGTTGCCTGACAAAGTGAATAATTCATGAAATCTGAGTAATTGTACATAACACTCTGTTGGTCAAGACACTTTCACGCAAGTCTAGGAGTAAAGAGGCCCGTAAGTATTGGCATCAGCCGACTTTGTCCTGCAAAGCAATTCATTCTCCATACAAGCTGAATAAGGGTTGATTTCAACGAAGGTACAATGAACAATGCCATGAGTGATAATCATGAACTATGATGCCTACCGAAATAATAGGCATCGTCCGGGAGTGAGGCGTCTTAGCGCCGCGACATATTCCCAACGATGTAACGAGAGGTGACTTTGCATGTTTACCGATTACTCACTGTATGGAACTGCCTACCGTTTGTTTGTGCGTGTGATATTATCCGATCGATCCCTTGTCCACCCCGGACTTTCAGAATCACCATCCTTCTACAAGCGCAACTTTCACAGGAATACCGTTAGCTGGGCGCATCGTTGGCCCTCGTCGCAGAGGGATCTTTTTTTCATCTCTAAACAATTCGTCTGCTAACGCAAACTCGAACCTTCCGATGAATACTGCCAGCGCTAGGGCCAATTCGGATTTCGCGAACGACTGCCCTATGCAACTCCTGGGACCATGCGAGAAAGTCAACGTCGCGTAGTTACTTCTATCACCTACGTATTTATCGGCATTCTCACTGTGCCCGTCTTCACCGAACTGGTCATCGTGTGTCTGTTTTGGTTGCGATAAATATCGGTTAGGATTGAAGATATGGGCATCACCACCCCAGAGTGATGCATCGCGATTAGTCGCAAGTGGACATATGGTTATTCGCGTGCCAGCGGGGATTGCTATCCCGCTAATAGAAGTGTCCACAGCAGCTTCTCGGGAGATGATGGGTACCGGCGTGAAGTAACGGAGAACCTCCTGACACACTGCGTGCAAGTAGGGCATGCGGTTATCAATTAGCGCGGCCAGATCTTCGGAACCAATCCGTGAGTATGAGGATGATGTTGGTGAAGTTGGACTTGGAAGACAGCTCCGGATCTCATCACGCAGCCTGGTCTGCATATCAGGATTCTTGCTGAGAATGTATACTGCCCAGGTTAACGCCGTGGCAGTAGTCTCGTGGCCGGCTGCCAGAAACGTGAGGAGCTGTTCGACAAGTTCTTCTTCCGTGAAGCCACCATAGGAGAGCGCTACGGTCAATATGTTTTTGTCCGTCTTAGCTGCAAGTTCATTCTTGAGATCACTCTTTTTCTGACGAATTAGCTGACGACATATTTCGCGAAGTGACTTTGCCGCCTGGTCAAGCTCGACGAATTTTTTCAGAGGCAAGCGTGATAGGAGCCAGTCAGGTGCGTTCCATAGGCGAAGGATGAAGCGAATCAAGTCTTGTCTCGACGAAGTAAACACGCTCTTGTATATGCGTCGCAGATTTGTGTAAGTATCGTCCTGGTTCTGAATAGAATCGAGACTCTGCCCCATTCCAGCAACGAAGATAAGGTCCAGCGCAAGTGTGCTCGCCCATTCGTTGATATTTATGATGACGGGCTGCTGATTTGTCTTCGAAGATGTGGTGACCAGTTCAGTTAGAGATGTGACAGCATGGATTGAAAGTTCCCATATGAGGCCATATTGATCCTTTACATGTCTGTAAGCGAAAGCAGGCAGCAGAGTTTTCCTTTGACGTTTATGCTGATCGCCTTCAGCCAGCAGGAGACCCTTCCCACCAATTTGCTTGATGACAGCCACGGTGGTCTCGGGTTTCTTGAATTCATAGCTCTTCGTAGTCAAAACCTCGGATAGTGCCGCGGGCGTTGCCGGAATAATTCGCTCCGCACCTAGAGCTGATCGGTAGCGGATCAGACCATTGTGTGGGATTTTAGCAATCCTATCCTCCCACGAGCGAGTTAGGTCGAGTTGACTAGTCAGGCCGCAAGAGATATATGGGTGGCTCATATCACAAATAGGTACGGATCCGTACGTAACGTGAAATAATAAAAGAGTACGTACCAATCAAGCTGGGGAAAGCCGTTGGGCTCAGTATATAGGCGAATAGATTGGTAACTCCACCATGAATCGCCATCCACGGTGGGAAGGTGTCTCAAAGGCGAGAAAAGGTTGGGATAGAGGACACAGCTGTATACGAGCCGTGACAAGAGGCATGTGGCATACAATCGGAATAAGACACTGAAATAGGACGTCCCACCGTATTGAGCGAGAGGATAGGAGAGAGTAGCGGAGATAACGAACAACGTCGTGGCCGAGATCTTCAGCATGTTGACTTTGAAGCTGGCACTATCTTGTGATTACGTATCTTCGAGGCGTAAATTGATGAACATACACAGCTGTGATAGCTCATGATGCGATGGAGGCAATTCCTTTATATATCTCCTATCCGAATGAACACCTAACTATCTTGTAAGTATTTGTGAATGTGAATATCTTCCCCGCGGACTTTGTACGTCGCAAGTATAATATTGTACACTATAATACGTACGTATTGGTGCTGCGAAACGATTCCGAAAGCGAGAAAATCAACGCATTATTACTTAATCAACTTGGCGCCAAGCTTCGGCATCGCAATCGGGATTTGGGACGGATAAATGTTCAAATATAAATAAAGGTACGTACATAGTGTTCCGTACAACGTCGCTCGTCCAAACAGCAGCTCACAAATTTGGCGGGAGGCAGTTCTAGGCCTCATCAATACAGATCCGTACGTCCGTACCGACTCAGAGAAAGCCTGCCACGACTCAGATGTCTAACATGTTCACTAGAGCGACCACATCCAGCACCTAAAAAGTCCACGCTTGAGCTCTTTGTAGATTGGGCTACTTCCAATCAAATGTCTTCCTCCTCAGCCGTTGTTTTCTCAATAACGTAGTACTTATCGCGGCCTGACTTGGGGTCCGCCTCATGTTCAACTACAATTGATACTGTTAGGCCCGTCCTGAAATGCTCAAAATAAAGAAAAGGGATGAACATACGAGCAAGCTTATTGATGTGGCCGATGACGTTCTCGATGTAGGAATCCTTCTTATTCCGCTCTTTGCGCCCTAGATCCTTCACCCATTCAAAGCTGTTTAATGCGTGATATACGATAGCGAGAAATACCACCACTCCAATCGAGTATGCCCAGATGACCACAGCTGTCACAATATCAGTAAATCCACCCTGAGGCGTCACGCCAGCTCCGCCGGGACCAGTCAGCCAACCAAAGACACAGAAAAGGGTGGCCAGGATATCAACGCCAAGAATCGCTCCGACCAGTTGCCATGAAGGCCAGGTCCGTCCGCCTCGGGTGATGAAGATGAGCCAATTCTCTGTTAACGCGACTTCGAGGAACAATACTCCCTGGATGGAGCCGAAGTTCTGAATTATGCCCCCACTTGCGAGGAACATAGTGCCACGGATGATCCAGGTAGCTGCGGCAAGGAGAAACCCCAAAATCACACTGACAACCCATATCCTCTTTAATTGCCATTCCACTGGTCGAGGCTCAACGTGGGCGTTGTCGTATGCTACTGCGACCGTGGCCAGGTCCGCAAATAGCGCAATAAAGACGATGAGATCTGGCCGAATGGTTTCGTTGATGATGATCATCGACGTTGTTAGATAGATCTCAAGGTGCAGACACAGAGCTATACGATATTCTACGTATGCTTTCATCCGCTGGAATATCTGCTTGAAAGTCAGCTAAAGAGTCTGACTCGGTTCAAGATGCGATGACGAGTGTAGACTCAACGTCAAGCCCAAGCACTGTCATGAGAGAATCACATCGCATGCACATACCTGGCGAGCTGTTTTAATTGATAAGATAATTGTGCTTAATCCTGGCGCTAGGAACACAATATCGGCCGCTGCTTGGGCTGCCTCAGATGATCCTTCTACAGCGATTCCGCAGTCGGCCTTTTTCAATGAAGGCGCATCATTAACACCTGCAGTATACACGATCCGTTAGCAAATATATACCAATAGGCGAATGATTCATGAGACTGGGCAGATTGCGATCCTACCATCTCCCGTCATAGCGGTCAAGGAACCCCTTTGTTGAAGCATCTCAACTACCTGATACTTGTGCTCCGGAAAGACTTCAGCAAATCCATCAGCACGCTGGACAAGGTCATGCTGTACAGTTCCAGTCAAGCCACTGTGCATCAGCTTCTCCGAGTTGTAAACGCGAGTACCAAGCCCCAGCATCTTGCAAGTCTCTCTGGCTATGGCAATGGCATCACCAGTTAGCATCTTCACCGGGACACCCAGATGCGCAGCTTCTATGATAGTCTGTGCGGTGTCCTCGCGTGGCGGATCGAACATGGACAGCAAACCTAGAAGAACCCAAGGTTCATCATTCTTCTTATAGGCGACGCCGAGAGATCGAAAACCTCTCTGTGCAAATTCTCTCGTCTTTGCATTATAGTTTTTATATGTCTCCTCGTTGACGTCAGCGAGAGCGAGAACAGATCTCGGCGCCCCCTTGGCACAGATATAAGTATCCTTTCCAAGACGGCAGTGACTAGTGATGCGCTTCGAGACGGGATCAAACGGTGTGAACTTGTCAGTTATCCAGCCTTGACGTAGGATTTCTCGAGCCTTCGGGTATCTCTTCAGGGCCGTGATGATGAGCTTGTCGATTGGGTCTAACGATGCGACATTATGGGAACTAGCCAACGCCGCGATGGTCATCATCCAGTTGACATCTTGCCCTTCTGCCACATAGGGGTCACGAAGGCTGAGTTTGTTTGCTGTAAGAGTCCCAGTCTTGTCGGAGCAGAGAATATTCACCCCCTATCAAGGTTAATGTCAAAGTTGAAGCCATTTAAGCCAGAAAACTTACAGCAAGAGACTCAATAGCTGTCAATTTCTGTACGATGGCCTTCTGCTTTGCCAGGTAAGCTGCACCTACGGCAAGCGTTGTCGTCGTCACGACCGGGAGACCAACAGGAACGCCGATGATGAGCAGAACTAGGGTATAAGTCAATAGATTATTGGTCACCGGTGTTGCGATGAGAAGATGTCGGAAAAAGCCGCCAATCCAAACAGCCAAAACCCAAAACATCACAAGGACTAGAAGCGAAGTGCCAATGCTGTTCATGACGGCCTTGAAATGGCCTTGGTCCTTCGCTCCCTGGACCAAGGAGGCAGTACGCCCAACGAAAGAGTATTTTGCTGATGTAAGTATAATAGCGTAAGCTTTCCCTCGCTTACAGCCCGTGGTATAGTATATCGTATCTCCCATATACTTATCGACGGCGAGCGATTCTCCAGTAATGGCGGACTGATCACAAGCAACTAACGAGTCCCCGTAGTGAATAGATCGTAGCTCTTCCTCTTCTTCGTCTGGTGGCTTTGCTGCATCTTTCTCATTATTGGGAGCAGTTTCGCCCGCTTCTTCCGCGTTGAACTTGTCCTCCTTTTTCAGCTCGTTATACATTTTGAAATCGTCTGGTTTGTTGTAATTGCATATCAACTGTGCATCCCCCGGCACTGTTTGACCTTCCCGAATCACCACCTGCGTCGCGTCAACTCAACCGCCCTGATGATCGCCGCCAACAGTTCATAATGAGAGCAAAGACTTACAATGTCACCAGGGACCAACTCTCGGGCAAGAATCTGGTCCTCGCGACCGTTCCGAACTACCGTGGCCCTCATAGCGATGTCGCCCTTAAGACTCGCCACCACGTCTGCCGCTTGCTTTTCCTGGTAGAATCCGACAAATGCGTTGAGGCCTAAGATACCCAAGATGACGCCGAAATCGATCCAATCTTGGAGGCCGAGGGCCAACAAGGCAGCAATCTCCATGACTAACAACAGTGAAGACCCATTAGACAAAATCCAAACATCAATCATGAAATACAGAGGATCTCTGCGCAATACACATACCATATAGAATAGGACCCGTGAAGTACCCAAACAATTTGGAGAGGATATTCTCTTTCTCCGAGACCAACTCATTCCACCCAAAGCGTTTGCGACGCTCTTCCACCATGGTGTCACTGATACCGGTCTGAATATCCGTCTCGAGCCAGGAATCAGGGGGTTTTCCAAGAAAAGCCTTCGGATCGACCACAACCCTCGGTATCGTCTGCTCATGCTTCCAAAATTGCCACCATTTGCGCTTCTTGCGCCGCGTTATGCTGCCACTGAGACTGGCTCTGCGCTCCTGGTCGAAGTTCGTGATGAAGCGGTCCAGAATCTCGAACTCTCCGAGATCCGAGCTCTTGGGCGGCGGTGCCTTTTGGGACTCGCCGAATTCGATGTGATCGCTCTTTCGGGGACCATTGTCGCTATTGTGCGCCGCGGCGGTGCTGGGGTCGTTCTGCGGAGTGGCAGCGGCGGCTTCGATATCGTCCGCCGAGGGAATGTGCTGTCGATGTGGACTCAGGAAACTCATTATCACGACTTCGGTTTCTCCTCCTAGGATCCTTTCTTCTCGTTCGGCTGCTCGAATGGGGGAGTCGGGACAGCCCACAGTAAAAGCGAGCGTCTCCCAACTTCGTCACGTTAGTATGGTGTTATCCTGTTGTGGGAGCATGAAAGTTCTCCCCAGAATTTCTCTACACATGGTATCTATCAGCATGAATGAACTCCTTTCTTGAACTAGGTCCATCGATGATATTTTTGGGCCGCGATATGACGTAGCTGGCCTATATCTAACGATGCCATCATGAACAGATTCCTTACGGGTATCTCTGCGCTAAGGCATGTCATCTTGGCTAAGAATGTATTCTGTCAAAACTGTGACGGATCGTTCACACTACGCGGCTTCAATATGCCGTCATCACCAGATCTGATCAGCCTGCTTGTTATACACCGAGCTACAACGCTTTGGAAACAACTAATCTCTTGATTCGGCTGATTGAATCGCTACCTATGTCCGTATTTATTTAGCTTCCACATTTAGAAGGGCCATTGCAGAGTGCGTTGCCGGGCAACTGGCGTCTGAGCCAACGTACATAGGTGATTGTTGCGCCAGCCCCTGACGTCTGCGAAAGTTAGTACCTTAGAATCTGAATTCAATTCAGCAGCACTCTCGGTTCGAGCTGGTAAATGTACCGTTGTACCTATTCAACGACGTCAATGTGGGCTATGGAGTCGCAATGATGTAATCTAGATTCTGTTCTCTTTAAACTCTTGCGCAAAGCCTATTTGTGGACCGTTTGAGCAGCAGATGTGAATGCTAATCCGATCAAGACTTAGGTAAGGTAGTTCTGGTGGATCCATGAGATCGTGCGAATCTTGTCATATATAAGAATTTTCTCTGATTCATTGGAGGGACGTAATGTGACGTATGAAGGTTTCGCTTGGTCGCTCCCTTACTATACATAATTGCCACGACGACCATGGCCGTATCGTTCGCGTACGATAGGTGCCGATAAACAGCATGGACACATCAGCCTCCTTATTATAAGGTTATTTGCCAAAATTATGCTAGAAATTGAGAACAACTGGAACGGACGTGAAGGTGATGCACGCATGACGCAGATTAGCCAAATAACAAGCGCGCAAAAGTAGCTAAGATAATGATCTCACAATGATATATACTCATACTTACTTTAAGCACTATTTGCTTGAAGAATTCTATAATTGCGCCTTATATCGAGAACAGCCTCGATTGGCAGCCCGTGCCTTGTCAAACAGAGGCAGAATGTTATTAACTCACTAGTAGGTAGCAACCTCTCGTCAGTGAGATGAGTTATTGTTCGTCTCAGTCTGTACCCTCCATGAAATCCGACCGAATATCGTGTGAGGCATCGCATCAATCCCCTTCAATTTGTCAAGGCAATTTGTCAAGGATAGGTCAAGTGAATCACCCAGACCCATCACACTCGACTGTGGTTTGTTTTTCGGCATTCTTGACAAAATCTCCTGATTGGGTTTCTAGGTTATTTGGCAGAAAACAAGACCGATGATTTTCGGTCATCATAGGCGTGATTCATCCACGCTACCTACCTACATCAGTGAACTCTGTTGATGATGAAGTAAGGTTGCAGATTATAAGGTTATTTACGGAGGTTAGGCAGGTAACATACTCGCCGCGACACCTGAAATCAGCGTCTGGCTACGTACCGACTTAGCAAGTACTTTAACTTTCAGGGCAGCTCCAGTCCGAACGTCAATAGTGTAATGTAATAATGTCGAGGTTACAAGGTAGCTATACCATTATAAGGTGCGAAATAAGCATCTTTCGCAGAAAACTCGGGCAATAAGTCTAAACAAGATTAGCCATTGTTGATCCTAGAGTCAAAAGCAAATCACTCATAAGAGTGCGTGATTGCGTGCGTCAATAAAACATGACAGACTGGCGAGAAGACCGTTCACTCCTGTTCTCTACAAGCAGAAAAGATGATTTACTTTCATGCATTGGACCATGTCACTTGTTATCAGTACCTTAGGTAGGTAGGTATTTTCTGTAAGTGCGAAGAACATGGCTTACGGCCTCATCTAATACTACAGTATATTGCTTGAGCTTATTACATATCTACTTATGTAAGTAAGTAAGTGGGTTGATCATGAATGGCCGACCAAGTCGATACCAAGACAAGATAAGTCGAGTCGAGTACGTATATGTGAGAATATGGTAGATTAATAATGACTGTAATAGTAAAGAAGGTGAAGTGCTACGGAAATTGACCATCCAAGGTCGCGTACGAAGTAGATTGGGTGCGAATCGTAGGTAGGTTTTCAGAAATCAGGAAGATTTGTATAAGCTACCTAGATGGTTGTCGGCCATCCATGCAGATAGCGCGTGGGTACCTGAAATAGTGCAATCGGTGCCTGAGGCCAGGAGGCTAACTACCTATAAGTACCTAGGTAGGTACCTATCTACATAGGTACCTAGATGATACGCTACCTGTCTACTTACGTAATAAATATAGGCACCCCGGGCCGACTCTGACCGCAAAACTAGCAAATTATGTAATGCGATTAGATAATACACGGACAACCCACAACAACACTATGGATGGACTGCCAGTAAAAAGCACAGGTAAACAACACAGGTAGACAAAAGACTGCAACATAGCATCAGAGACCAGATCGTTACGCCCAAAATTATGCCTTTCCATACAAGTGGTGCCGATCCCTGCATTGAGAGCCTCTGAGAGCAAAAGCTATGTTTCTTCGCAACGTGCTCTCCACGTATCCGATATACCAATACAGCTCCCTCGACAAGCTGCGCGGCTCGTGGCCGGAGAACTCAAGCCCGCTGCCCAGGTTTGTTCGTGGTGACCTCGCTGACCTGGATCTCTTATGCATGAGGTGTATCATCAACGTGGGCACCATTGCGTGAAGGACTTCGACCACAGGTTTGACGTCTGCACGCTGTGCAAAGGCGTCGCGACAAGAACGGGATGTCACGCAGCCAGTTGTCACCCGATTGAGTATACGACTTACATGCTTGATGCTTAGTGTCATCTCTATAAATCGGGGGGCAGAGGAGGTCATTGTGCCTGAGGATCGCGTCGAGATCATAGCAGCGTACTCGAGCAGGCTGTAGTTGTACGGGAGATGGAGAGGGAGTAAAATCAAGCTTTGAGAGATTTACGAGAGACAGTGCGAACACTTATACTTTTTCTCTCCATAGTAGGGACGCCGCCGCAAAATCAACAGTGCGAGCATCTTAAGGTTTGACGTTGTTGGGTCCTCGAGTATAAAAGGAGCCCTTTCCTCCCACAAGTCTGGAGTTTTTCCTTTCTTTCCTTCTCATACCAACTTCAAGAGAAATAGCAAGACAAAATTGAAGACTGCGTTTGCCAACCGCGCTTTACAAACAAGACAAGATTACGAATTATAACACATTCAGCTCGATTGATAGAATTGTATTTCACTATCATGTTTCCTTTGTCGTCCACGCGCGATGCTGACTGTGCAGGCTTTTGTTGATTACGCTCTTCGCGTCGCTCGAAACCCGATTGTTTACGTGCGGGCTGAGCCTCAGCATCAACACAACAAAGTGTCTATTACTATATATCACTCACGTCGTGCCATTGACTTTTCTCATAGCTCATTACCTGCACTTATACTTATATAGCAACACGCTTTGATCCTCATCTTCTAGGCTGAGTTCGTCGACTTACAGATACCCAGCACTGCATTGTTCGACGTGAACCAAGACGCGTGACGAATCTCAAGATCGATTGCCGCGTGGTAGTGATATTAAGAACAAGAACTTCACGGACACAGTTCCCGCTATACGACGCGAGACTCTAGACGATTCAATCGATCGACCGACGTGCTATAAAAGTGACACATAGTCTGTCCTGACTGCAATCAAGACAGCTCATCGCCCAGTAATCATAACCACAAATATAAATCTCCCGCCCTCTTATTTGTTTTTGAAGACATTTCACCCAAGACATTCTAGTAGGCCTCTTGATCACCACCTCCGATTATACGCTCGAGACCTCATCCTCGCTAGTTTAGGTTGTCTAATACCGCTCACCATTACAGCACGCCGGACTACGTGTGCTATAGAAAGTGTCGCCATTCACAATCATCACGTAGAAGCATACGCCTCCCGTCCCCCCTTTGTTACTTAATTCATTACCAGAAGCCATTTCTAGTGGGCTTCTTTATTAACGATTCTCGTCATATTCTCAGAACTACAATCCCGCAAGCCAGGTCAACTATTAACATTACCTAGGTACTCATCACAACACACTATACTGCCCGTGCCCAATGACCCATAAACTTGCACACTTCTTGACACTTAATAGATTCTCAGCATCCTGTCTAGCACGCTCTCCTATGCCACATACTTCTAACATTATGATCTCTAACCTATTTCCATGGGCTGAGGTCGACCATCGTATACTAACAGGCACCCAGTACTGCAGCACAACCCACGTGCCGCCTTATTTATCTTTCCATAGTCCAGGCCAAGGTCGATCAACGTACATTTGGCCGTTCGTCTTGTCCTTTGCGACACAATTCATCCCTACAGCACATTACCACGCATCTGAACCTGGTCAGTCGTAAACATCCATGCACACGGACAATTATTTACTCAACATTCTTTAGTCAACATGGCGTGCACAACATCACTTCAGTCAATTGCTTCCTACATTCTCTGCTGCGCACCTTGCAGTATGCAGTCGCACCATTATGAGGCTGAGCCCGATGCTGGGCAACAAGAAAAGGTCGCAACAGCAGGCAAAGGCTGGGACATGATCCGACAGCAACCGGTACTCGTGAATGACAGCCCCTGCTAGTTAGAGGGGCCCAGCGGTAAGTAACTTTTGCATTTGCTTGCCTCTCCTCATTATTTGCTCCTCTATTCATCGCCATTCCATCTGCTCCCCATCAGGTAAGATCACAATTATTGACACTCCATGCTGCAGAGAATTCTCCCGCAGATCAGAACAATTTCGAGAAGGATATCAGAGCAGCCGAATACACCAGTCAACCAAGTCGAGCCGTCAGCGTTGGCAATAGCAGCATTGCAGGTGCCACAATTACTAACCTTCTTCCCAATACTCACTCTAAGGTCCGCAATACCGACAATACCTTCCATGCTAGTAGCAACCTTCTACCCCTTAGTATTACTCCCCGGAGTAAAAAGGATATCAAGCTCAACGGTGCAAGCATTGGTCGTGTTCATGGCGATAGCAATGGTCCAGATCTTGCTGCTGTTGCCCTAGGTTTGAATCTAAGCCCAAATTCGCATAGCAGCAGTCCGATCAAGCAAGATCAAAGTGCTGGCCCATATCAGAGTGGTCCCAATATCACAATTCTCGGTCGTACTTCAACTAGCGAGTACGATAGTTCCAGCCTCACTGGCACAGATCTAGCCGTTACTGCCCCCATTTTTGCCCAATATTTATGTGAAAGCCCGGTTTCGTTTGGCAGCAGTCCAATCAATGAAAGTGCTGGCCGCTATCGGAATGGTCCCAATATCACAATTCTCGCTCGCACTTCAAGTAGCGCGCACGATAGTCTCAGCCTCACTGGCACAGATCCTACCGCTGCTGCCATACGTTTGGACCGAAGCCCTATTTCATCCAGCAGCAGTCCAATCAAGGACGATGTAGGCACTGACGGCACCCAGAGTGAACCAAATATCACGATTCTCGGTCGTACCCCTAGCAGCAAGCACGACAGTCCCAGCCTCACTGGCACAGATCCTACCGCTGCTGCCCTACGTTTGGACCGAAGCCCTATTTCATCCAGCAGCAGTCCAATCAAGGACGATGTAGGCACTGACGGCACCCAGAGTGGACCCAATATCACGATTCTCGGTCGTACCCCTAGCAGCAAGCACGACAGTCCCAGCCTCACTGGCACAGATCTTACCGCTGCTGCCCTACGTTTGGACCGAAGCCCTATTTCATCCAGCAGCAGTCCAATCAAGGACGATGTAGGCACTGAATGCACTCAGAGTGGCCCCAATATCACGGTCCTCGGCCACAGCGTTAGCAGCAATCGCAACTGTCCGAAGCCCATTAGTAGAAACGTTGCCACTCCACGAAATTCTCGGAACCGCACTCATGATGATTGGTTGAAAGAACTGTCTCCTGCAATCTTCTCACCATCGCCAACCTATTTCAATCAATTGGGTCGAAAAGAGGTCAGTCTTCAATAGGCTCTGTAACTGCTAGGCCCCTTTTCTGGCGGGGGCAAAAGTTCAATCAGGCATATTCTACTGGTGCTCAGCGCAAGCCCTAGAACATCCCTCTCATCTGTCATACCGTAGAGGCATTTACTGACTGCTGATTTATAAATTAGAAGTTTTGGAATCACATGGAGAATTATCTAGCCGGCATGAACGCCCGAGAAGAAATGATGGAGGACGCTCAATCATACTTGCAAAGTAGTAGGCTGATTACCGTCATGTATCGGCAAGAACGGCCAAAAGGTATCTAACGATGAAACTACAGCAGAAAGAGAGACCAAAGATGATGATGGGCCTCCGGTGTTCAGGCAGCTTTGGCCTCGTGACAAGAGCTGCGAGTTGACGTTGGGGTCTCCTCTACCAATTAAAGTCGGAGGAGGCATTTGTCTCAACAGCTCTGTCATCGGACTTTCTACACCACGTAGAATAGGTCATAGCCAAAATTGGTTCTCAGCTCTACAGCATTCGGCTCAACGAAGTTCGTCGGCAAGACATTCGGCTTCATCCCCGTATGGTACTCGGCTGTCACAATCCCAAGATCACAGTCCTGAGCGGCCTGATGAAATGTTTATTCCTCGACACCGCAAATTGCCAGATTTACCAACAACACATGGGGCAATTTCTCCAGAGTGTACTCAATCGGCGCAATTCAAGGACCGTTGCCTCCTGCGGGCTCTTGAAATGTTCAATCCTAGACAAAGACAACAATCCGCAGCTTCACAGCATCCGGTTGTCTTCCCGCGCGGCGCTCAATCGCCACAATCTAGAACACACAGCCCTCAGCCGCCTGATGAAACATTTGTTTCTAGAATCCGCCAAGTGCCAGCTACACCGAAAACACACGGGGGAGTTTCTCCAGAATATATTCGATCTGCAAAGTTCAGAGATCGTTGCCTCCTGCGAGCTCATGACATGTTCAACTCTCGCAACCCCGCTCAATTTGCAGCTTCGCAGCATCCGGTTGTCTCTCCACGCGGTTCCCAATCACCAGCATCAGAACACAGCCCAGAACACAGCCCCGTGCGGCCAGATGAAATGTTTATTCCTCGACATCGTAAATTCCCAGCTTCGCAAGCTTTCGAGCCTTACAGTCCTTGCAAAGAACTGCAATGCGCTCAAAGGTTCGGCTGGCGACCTTGCACGCCGCCTCTTCAGCGAGCGCCTAGTTTCATCCCTGCCAGATGCAACTGGCTGCCCGGCACACAGCCTCACCGTCGTGAGAAGAATCCGTGTTTCATATAGCAATGTTAAGCTGGCCTCGGCTCTCTTTTTGTTCGCAGTGCTTTGAAGTTATGGCGTTGGGGTTTTTATTGGAAACTTTCCGTAAATCATCTTTTATGCTGGTTCCTCGATTACGGCGCTAAGGCTTTTCTTCTTCGCGACATTTGCTCAACTTGGAATCGCGGTCTTGGATTTGTTCTTTCCTTATTTTTTTCGGCAGTCTTTCGGCGTTCTTCCGGTATACATTCTTACTTGTGTTCGTTTTCAAGTTCGGCGTTCGTGGGTCTGCTACTGGTCTTTCTTCCTTCGACATTGCTCTGTCTGAATGTTGGCCATAGGGAATTCTTTTTGGTCGACAACTTTTCGAAAAACTATTTTCTCACTCACGTTCGTTTATCAACTGCGGCGTCGGGGGTTCAGCATCCTTTTTGTTTTCCCTGGGAAACATGCTTCGGCTAGATTGTTGCGTTGGAAATTTGTTTGGGCCCCCCTTTCACATGTCATCTATTCACTTCCAATCACGCTTGCTCATCAATCGCGGCGTTGATATGTTGGCAGCCTTTTTTTCCCTGAAACGCTTGCTTCAATCAATATGCAGTGCAGGGTTTTTTTTCTGGCAGCCTTCATCTTCCCTTTCACTCAATCACGCTTGCTCATTAATCGCGGCGTTGATGTATCGGCAGCCTTTTTTTCCCTGAAACACTTGCTTCAATCAATATGCAGTGCAGGGTTTTTTTTTCGGCAGCCATTCCCCTCCGTCATTGCACACTTCTGTATGATATCATGTTGTTGGTGTTTGTGGGGTTTCTGGCAGGGTATGGATATGGTTATGGAGATGGTCATGGTTATGGTTATGGGTTTGGAATTGGACTTGAACTTGGGATCAGAATTGGGGTCAGGCACAGCGTTGATATTTTGTTTGAGTCATTGGTGTGTGGTTGTCGTTTTGGGTACGGTTCTTCAGCGTTGATTCTTGTTTCGGTCACGGTGTGGATGTTCTGGGTTCGGTTCTTCAGCGTTGAATTCACATCTTCTTTCCCTTTCCCCTCCCCCACAAACTTGAGTTTTCCTCTTGATGCTATGTGACATGTGAATGCTATTATTGCCATTCGTGGTGTACCGTGAATAAAGTAAGTACAGTTGTAGATGTTGACTCTCTCTCTTGGAGTGCTATTATGGCTTTAAGTCAATGCATATATGCTCGCCACATTGCACGAGCTTAGGATGGGAATATGCAATGAATGCGTAGCAAGGGGAGTATCCAGTGGTATGCTGTGATAGCCTAGCCTAAGTTCAGAAATCTTGTCAAGCAGGCTATATCCGTGTTCCAATATATTTCACTCATCTTTGACAGAAGAGTGGTCATTGCGAGAATTTGGTAAGATGCCTTGTGGGAGATTCGTCGGACTTTGTTGGACGCTTGCCAGCATCGGTGGGCATGCTGGGGTATGAGATATCCCCCCTTGATAAGTATTCAGCTGATCGAGCAAGTAAGTCGATACAACGACTGTGATCGCGGCGGATTCTCCCCGGACAGGTTTAGAATAGGCATGCTTTGGTATTGTAACCGCCAATACACGGCTACTCGCCGAATAGCTTTCTAAAGGAAGAAGAGACGCTCATATCCTCAGGTGATTCAGCGGGAAGGCTTCCAGTTATAGGAATCAAGGCCGCACTTTTGTATGTGATTTGATGACTCAAAATTGTGTACTTGCGCTCGCTCTAAGCGCCATTTTGAGCGCTCGACCCTGATGGTATGTGCTCTTCGAGGTCCATTCAGGCAGAGCAGTCATAAACGATACGTCCACAAACCCTCGAGAAAAGCGCGGCGACGAATCAGTGCCAAAGAAAAACCTGCAGTCTTGTCCCTCCACAAGTGCCCCTAGGTACTGTTGGGATCTCCTACAATATCAGGGTTGACACCTGGGGACTCGCGGCTATGTCAAACGCCAGTGTCGTGTGATATATACTGTAAAACGGTTTTAAGAATCTGGTTATCAATGCTCGTCCCAACTTCACGTTCGAGAACCTAGACAAAGACTGCGATTCCAGCAGAGCGCGGCGTCCTCGCCAACGTCTCGCTCCCAAGTACACTCTTGAAAAAAAGCTGATGCACCGTCTGCCTAGCCTAAGTCAGTCCAGTTTTCTAGACCAGTAAGACTAGATAGTTAGTACGCAAACAGGAGGGGTATCGCATGTCTACACCCGTTAACGTGAGCCACAGCAGCTGCTTTCTCATCAATGTGAGCTTAGTCGGGCGTAGAATCTCATGCGGAATCCCGTAGATGCAAGCTCATTGGAAGACGGCATCTCGTGTATCTGAGATACCCAGTTCGACGACTGGTGACCAGCAATAGAGTATGCTTCCGCTCGGTTGAGGGACTCATCTAAGCCAAACCCAAATCCCATGATGCGCTCGCTGAAAGGTGCGGTGAGAACCCTACATGACGAGCTCAAATCGGGCACTCGCGGTTAAGACGCATGGCCATGAACTTCAGGAGTTCTGTTAGGAATAGGCACGATGGCTTCGAAATTTTACGGATGTTACTTTGGATATCTCATTGAGAGCATCCAGACCAGCGACGCAAATCCATCTCAACGAGCACCAAAAGAACAAGTGCGTCAATCTACCAGTTTAGAGGATAGTCGCGAGCAGAAACAATATCGATCGTGCATGTAGATAGGTACCCAGTGGATCACCAGGACGAGTGGCTCTCAATAAATAGGTACCTACCTACCTACCTAGGTAGGTAGTTCATCGGTAAGCAAAGTGCGTCGATCACTGATGTAGGTTGGTGGTGTAGCGGTAGGGATTCCGTAGGCCACGCCATAACACCACACCACACCACACCCATCAACAAACAGCACCGCCACAACAAGCCCGCAGATCGAAGAAACAAGACCAAAAAAAAAAAGAAAACAAATTGGAAGGCTCCAATTCCAATCGGCGCACAAAATCCCACTTGATGACAGAAAACAAAACACAGAAAAGGCAGGCGAGAAAATGCAGATCCGGGGCGAGATCGAGGACTTTACGGCTTTAAGCTTAGCTTCCGATGCTTTTCACGTTCCCGCCCCGTTCAGGGCTTTAGATATTAAATCGGTACCGGAAATATGCCGTGCAGTATTAAGAGCTAAGCCGGGCGGGTCTTTACGTATTCCTATAAACTTAGTTATTCCGTAGCAGATGCGAATTTAATGGGGAGACGCATTCTTCTCTTCTCCCTTATTCCCCCTCATTTCCTCCCACAGTACTTGTGGATGCGGATTTCAATGCGCTTTTTTTGTCGGAGTATGAACAGAGGAATTTCATGTTTTCAAGTCGATAGTTTGGGTCCTTGGAGAGTTCTGGTTCTTTATTTTGTTGTTTGGTGATTATACCGGTACACTCGTACGCCTGAATACCTACCTAGGTACCCTTTCAAACAGTGCCGTGGTCAGGTTCAACACCTGACCCGTTCCAACAACACAGGGCACTTCTTCACCCTGGTCTTCGTACACGAATTATCCTTGCTTCCCTAGCATGAGCCGGAATCCGGCTCGGACATTCTTGGTCCTCTCACCCATTCTCTCTTGTCGTCCATGCATGCACCGTCTTACGTGACTGTGTAACCGCCGTCGACGCGGAGGTCGGCACCGGTTACGTATTGACTGGCATCTGAGAGCAAAAATGTGACAGGACCCATAAGGTCGACGGGCTGGCCCATCTTACCCTGTGGGATCAGCGATGTCCATTGCTTCTTGAGATCCGGGTTGTCGTTGAGGATCTTCTCGGTTCTGATCATCATTGGCGATTAGCTTCAGGCTTCAACTAAGTAGGAGAGGCGGGTGTGGGATCTCTAGGATACTGAGATTTGAGCGACGAGAACAGGATGAGGACTTACAGAGAAGTAAGCATATAGCCGGGCGAAATGCAGTTGACGCGGATACCAGCGTGTGCCCATTCAACCGCTAAAGAGGCAGCCAGATGCCGCACAGCGGCTTTGGCGCTATTGTAAGGTCTGCGATGCCCGACGGCGTTAGCTTCTCAGTTATGATCACGCGGATTTCCCGGGCGCCAATCGAGAGATGGTAATAAAGGCGCCGTGGCTGTACTTACGCTTGAGGCTGAGGCACGTTCACAATGCTACCGCTCATACTACCAATGAACACCATGCTACCCTGCGCCTTGCGCTCCATCAGGTGCTTGGCGATATTGACAGCGAACAGGTAAGTGCCGTCGACATTGACGGCCCACAGCTTGCGCATGCGATCGATCGGGTAATCGACAGCGTTGTAGTTCTCAGTGAAGCCTGCGCTGGTCACAAGGTTGTCGATCTTGCCGTGCGACTTGAGGATCTCAGCGATACAAGCCTGTACGGATTTGGGGTCGGAGACGTCCGCATAATGGGCCGTCACCTTAGGCACACGGAATGAGCCGGGGTTCTCCCTTCGGAAGACCTCGACAAGCTCAAGGGCTTGCTTGTCGGCTTCCTCCTCTGCTCGCACGAGGTAAACAAGGTCAGCTAATCATGCAATCCAGATCGCGAAAGACAAAAATTACGAGTCAAGGTCCGAGTATAGAAGCTCAAACCCAGACTTTCCGGCCGCGTAACTCGGGCTTGAATTTACGAGTTCCCACGGTCCGGACGGTGCTCACTACGGAAGCGAACAGCCAGAGACAAAACGCGCACTTACTATTCATGTCAACAAGAGCAAGATTAGCACCGCTAATAACCATGCCCTGGCCCATGACAAGACCGAGACCTCTAGCACCTCCAGTCACGACACCGACCTTCCCCTCCAATGAGAAAGAAGCAAGCGTGCGCTTCATGTGCTGGCCGCCACGACCAGCAACGGGCACTGAAGAAGGGAGCTCGCCTTCCGCGGGGTACTCGACAGTAATCGAGTCATCAGTACGGGCAAACGCACCAGGCACCGATACATTCCTGTCTTTACTGGCGTTTGCCATAGGTGGCTGTGTATGTATGAACGCCGCGGCCGTAGCTGCCGCGAACTGTGTTGAGCTGTGAACGGGCACACCGGCACCGGCAGAGGCCGAGCGCAGGGCGCGGGCGGATGTGCGGATGAGCTGGCGAGAGAGCATCTTGGTGAACTCAATTGATTGTGTGATGGTGGGCGCGGGAAGGGGGAAGCTAGGCAAACCCGCTAGTCTATCTAGCTATATATATATATATATATATATATAACCGCCACAGACAAGCTTTATCGATCTAGATAATGTGTAGATGGAAAGATTGGCCTATGCAAGTGGCGGATTCAAGTTTCAGAAAGACCAATTGGGAAGTACGATGGGAATATGTAGAATGTTGTCAATGATGCCGATGCTGCGTCGGCTCGAACACGGATGGCTGATGATTAAAGGTGTTATTGACACGCAGCAGTGTCGGTTGAGAAACAACGTGTGTATTATTACTTAAGGGGATTAAGGGAAGAGCAGGCAAGTGTTTATTTATGGCTGCTACAACAAAAGCGCGTTCGTATTTTATAAGAACGAACGATGGAGAGAGAAAGGATGGAGGAGAGAGGGAGAGAAAAAAAAGGATGGGAGTGCTAGGCCACGATTCAGGCCCTCTGAACGCTCTTTATGTAGAAAAGAGAGGGCAGGACATCTCGTTTCGTTTAGTGAAACTGGTCAGGGCACCTTCTACCTGCACCGCCTTACCTCCACCACTTACCTTTACCACTACCTACCCTTCTATACTACCACCTACAGGCAATCTCACGATCTCTTTTTTTTTTGCTGACTCCGACGGCGGCGCTTTGGTTACGCCCACCTCACCGGTACCTATAAATCTGGGCCTCTCATGTGACGGGTCCATTTCTGGGCATCGCCCCCCACTCCTGATGGAGCGTTATCGAATCTGCTTGGTAAGTGTTGTGTAGGTACGTCCGTACCTACGGAATAGCTGGGGGAGGACAGGACGATATCCTTTTAGCCTAATAGGGTATGAAAATAAAATACTTAAAAGGCTTAGCGGACGCTATTAATCTACTTAGGTATTCCGTACGGATCCGTACTTACACTACAAATATGGGCTGGGTTGGAGATGGGTTGGTTTTCTTGGCTCCCGGGTTCGTACCTTATTCTAGACGAGTCGACGAACGGAACTCGCGCTTCGTCTCTGGAATTCTAGACTGCGGAACGAATATAGGACAGGCTTTCATCAGTGGGTTTGATGCATAATATATCTACATATACGGACTAGGTAGAATACCTTAGCCGACGTTGGAGTTTCTTCTCTTGAAGAAGAAGAAGCTTGCGACGCGAAGCTTTTGTAGGTAATCGGTACTACAATATGTACGTACGCAGGACTACCTGCCTACCTACCACCTACCACCTAAGGCACTCTCACTCTATTTAAATTACTTAATGTTGTCCACAGAATGCGAGTCGACATACGAGGTACGGAGTACCTACCATACCTACGTATACCTAGGTACATATCTAAGGTAGGTAAAAAGTTCGTAGCTTAGGTAGATGTACTTACCGATATTTATACTGTCCTGTCCTCGTAACTGATCCGTATCAAGCATGGTATTGCAATCACGAGGTCCGAAAGAAAAAATTTCATTTGCTCAGGTAAGGCGGTCGAGGCGGTCACCTGCCAGTCAGACACGGCCCGGGACGAGATACAGAGGCTGTCACACATAGTGCGTAGGCTACGGATTACACACCGATGCGTGTGAGTATTAAACCCGACACACAGGCGTCAGATATGTGGCGGGCCGAGCGTGACCGGTTAAGGTCTTCCTTGGCGATACTCCAAAAAAATAAAAATAAAAATACAAAAAAAATAAAGACATGGGGATTCGGAATCCCCCGTACTTACAGCTTTAAACATCATCGTGTACTAAGTCGTCGAACCAAGACCTAACTACCTAATCAACGCGGCTCGTACTTTACACAGGCGGTTCTTGCTGTCTAGTGGCAACAAGAACCGAGGTTCAGACATTGTCACCCTGAATCATAAACCAGGTCTTTCGGTTCGAATTCTTCGCCATGTTGGAATTCCCAATCTACATACCTACTTAGAAGAAAGATGACTCTAGAAAACCTTTTGGTATTACCCGCATACTTTCTAGAGTAAGATTACATTATTCAATGACGTGGCTCTTGACATTGGTCGTCTGTTTCATTGCGCCGTTCATTCCACCTCAACTGGCAAGTTGGCCATACCAGAAAAACTACGTTGATGGTAACATAGGTAAATAGTAAGGCACACTATCGTCAACATTGCGAAAAGCAAGAATTCCCAAAGCCCTTTTTTCGCCGGCCACTTTTACCCGGGATCGAGCCACGGCTTGTACTGCCTTTATCGCAGTTTCCGTCGTACCCTGTAACATTATCGAGTTCAAACGACTCGCTGCGAAGTGTATGCAACCAAGCGCCGGCGCTAACGGAACGCCCCCCTTAGCCGAACGACCCTACGATTCCGTCGAAGTACATACTCTAATCGTCCAGTTTAAACATACGCCGCAAGGCGCCAAACTTTTTCTTCTTGAGAGGACCGGGTCCCTCTATTCGGCTTTCGACCCCATAGTCTAGACTGTGTCCAAACTTGGGGCTGCCGATCGCATCCGCTGTGAGACTGCGGTTGAAATGATGCTGAGATGAGGTCGGCCTTTCGGACTCCCTGCTGTTCTTATGGCTCATCGAGAGCCTTTTCTGAAGTTTAGGACCAAAAGTCTGCTCATTGCGTAGATCTTTAAGCTGTCCTGCATCCTGCTCCAATGTTATGTCACGTCTTGCAGCGCTGTCAATGAGCTCTAAGTGTTGGATTTTGCCTAGATCGTCTGCTTTCTTGTTGCGTCGTAGTCTGCCCAGCAGAGAACCGCGTCTTTCTGGCACTGGGAGGACAGGTGTCGTGAAGGAATGAGTGAGATCGCCTCGGCCGGATCTGGATCGGCCCAAGGTTGATGTGCCAATAGCCCCCGAATTTGCCCATCCCAATCCAGGACGTCCAGTAAAGATGTCGCTGGTGACTCTACGCCCAGGAGTCCGTAACGGACTCGGCATGAGGCCGTCATCACTACTAGGTAACTCTGGCGACTCTTCGTGCAATTCAGGCACCGGCGCCGGTCGGGAGAGGCTGGGTACTGTAATAGACCCACGTAGTGTACCTTTCCTCTGAAGTCTGGCGTCTCCTGCGGACATGGGGCGTTTGTCTTCCTCATCGCTTGAATCACGAATACGGCTTTGAAAGCTAGTAACCGGCCCTTCATCTTCACCACTTGAGTCTTCAAAACGACTAGACCATTTGGAATCCTTGGCAGATTTCATGGACCGCGAAAAAAGAGGGAAATGTATCGAAGAACGCTTCCCATCAACACTAGATTCGCGGGTAGGTCTCAACGTAAGTTTCATACCACCTGGTAGAGTATTTGTTGGCTCAATTGGAGATGGAGACCGTAGACTGAACCGCGAGGAGCCTCTAGCTGTCCCTGAGCGTGGCTGTATCGGAGAAGTTCGGCGCATTGTCTTACGGAAAGCAACAGTACTGCTAATTGGAGGACGATTGCGTTTGAAACTACTATCACTTGTGTCTGACTCTCGCCGTTGTGAGTTAGGCTTGACTTGGGTTACGGGCTGGCTCCTAGTAGTTGACAGAGTGGAAGGCTGTGCTCGAGGTTTCGTAGCTTGACCGTGACTAGATAAACGCTGAGTAGAAGGTACTACAGCACTTTGTGCTTCTGCATTTGGCCTCAACGTCTTACGAATACCTATTCGTGGCTGAGGGCTTGCAGGCCTCCTGATTTCTTCATCCTTGATAGAAATTTGCACCCGTGATTCTGCCTTTGAGGGATTGCCAAGAGATGGATGCGTCTGCTCCGGAAACTGCTTTTTGGCACTATTCCTGCGAACTGGTTTTGATACGTCTTCACGATCACCATCGGCACCAGCTTCTTCGGCGGCCTCAAGTTCAAGTTGTTGTCGTTTCTCGGCGGTCAAGCTCCGCCAGAAGGCCTTCGCCTGCTCCCAGTCATTCCTATCTATGGTTGGTGTTGATTGGGCCTGATTACTTGATATACCCTCTAAACCGATATCAGATTTAGGCTGACTCGAGGTGGCAGGCATTGACAAATTGTCTGAGATTTGAGATCCATCTGCTTTTCTCTCTTCGTTCGTCGTACCCTGAACGATTGCATTCAGGGACACAAAAACGCCGGAATCAAAGTCAGGAATGTCTTCATAAGCATCGCTATAAATGCTCTCTTCTGACTCGTCGTCTGTCACCGGTGTAGTCACACCAGGTCCAGCCTGAAGCGACATGTTTTCCTGATATTGTTCTGCATCTGCGGCACCATGTTTGAATATGGCGGCACTAGAAGACGAGGCATAACCCGTAGATCCGTCTTCGACAACCGTGAGTTGGCTGTCGTGACCGCAATCGGCTCCCCAGCTAGGGAAACTCCCCGGAACATCAAAGCGCAGACTGGTTGTTGAGTCGCCGATTCGAGGAGCCTTGTCTGAAGCGGTAGAGCTCGAGTCACTGAATGAAGTCTTTGATATGCCTGGCTGGTTGGTAGCTATCGTTTCGAGAGCCGCTTGCCCACTTTGAGGAATGTCGATGGCGGTTGACGTGTTTCGATTGTTGACATCGAGTGCTGTTGTCGGCGTATTTAATATGCTTGAAATTGTTGAGGATTCAGATACTGCCACGTTATTGCGCTGATCTTGGCAGTCGGAGCCTTGCAAATTCTCTGAACTATTCCTAGAACTTTCGATAGAATTGACTACCGATGGCAGTGGTTCTCTAAAGCGTGAGATATTTGCTGCGTTGCGAGAAGTCTGGTCCTGGATCGAAGACGCGCCAACAGCATGATCGCTCGACTGGCCTAAACTTGACTCTTCAGTTGTCTCTGAATCATTCAGAGTGCTAGAACTGTGAGGGCGCTGGGTTGGCGGAGAAGGCACAATGGAGGAGCACGCAGGTTCGGGCGGCCGAACGAGCGGCCGTTCTCCAAGTTCACGTATCTTCTTTTCTCGGATACTGCCAAAGCTTGGTAGTGCTGGCCGTGGTTTCATGATCTCGTCATCGTCCAAGATATATGCTTTCTTCCTACCACGACCTAAATGGCTAAACCAAGCTCGCTTGAATCCCTGGGGGCTCTGCGCAACGGAAGACTCCCCTTCCGAAACCGGATTGGGTTCTCCAACAATGACTGTACCGTGATCGTCGAAGCTAACACGAGCTGCTTTCTTCCGGGATGTGGTAGTTTCTTTCTGATCCGGAGGATCTGACCAGTTATCCGGCGGCGAAGCTTCCTGTAATGTTGAGCTCGTATGCTTCATGGCTGATTTGATCGGCGAGGCCGATCGAGGAAGAGGAACATGCCTAACAGCCAAGCTTTCTGCGGGCCGAGGTGCGAATCGAGCTTGCCGCGCTGGACTATAGGAGCTCGAACGCCTAGTAATCCCAGTTTCCGCGACCAACTCGACAACAGGTCTATTCTCTACGATCGTCAATCTTTGACTTCTGCTAGTCGTTAACGATTCAGGCCTATCAATGCTAGACAGCGCACGGAAATTCTCGGCAGTCTCGTTTCCGTTCAGCTCCTGCTCGGATTGAGGCCATTGGGGGCGAGAACCATTGAGTAAAACTTGCCGGGTAGGTATAGCGTCCAACGCTTCTAGCACAGTTAATGACGGTCGTCGTAGGTCCGCCATATTTGCTGTTTCATCCACCACGGACCTGTCTTGCGTGGTTGTCGGGGGTTTGTGTGCCAAGCTAGGTTGAGGGCTGCTACCCAACTCGATGACAGGTTTCTGCAAGGATGCCGGCTGCGTTTCAAGTTCCGGTACACTAGGTTCTGATGACCGAGGTGGCTTAATTGACTTGTCAGAGTTTTCGGTTGGTACGGCGACTTCCCCAGCGGATTGCTCTTGTAGGGGCATCTCATGCGTGGTGGGCAATGATTCGATCACTGGCTGTTGTTGCTTATATAAGCTATACTGATCTTGGTCCTCGTCTACAATAGCCGTTTTTGATACTAGAGCCGATTCTTTAACACTCTGTCTTCGCCCGGATCGCGAACCGCTTTCCCTCCTTCTTGATGGTTTCTCTACAATCGATTTCATTTGAGGCTCGATAAATCTCTCAATGGGAAACTTTGGGACCATTCTCCTTGAGTTTGGATCGTACACAAGCTCCGTGGCCCGTGACCTGGGGTAGGATGAGGACCTTATATTAGAGTTCAAGATTAAACCTTCCGGTTGAGGTAAAGATACCGTTACGCGCGATAAGGAGGGAGAAGCTACCGAAGATGGGGGCGACTGTGGGCGAAAAGCCGTAGGATAGGAAAAATTGACCGAGTTCCTACTATCCGACCTAGCAAGTTGTGAATCGGCTATGCTTCGAGGAGAGTTGGTCGTTCCCATTATGGAGTCTGACCTTCGCACATTGCTTGTGTCGCCGGCCGGTCCGACATACCAAGAGGGATGCTCGTTTTTCATTTTTTCAGACGCCGTATAAAAGTTCTGCATTCCCACGCCCATGGGATTTGACTTCGTCGTTGCAGTGATTTTATGACTGTCGGGGATCTGAGGGACAGGTGGTTGCTGCTCGCGAGCAGTCGGCGCCGAGGGTCGATGAGGGGAAGGACTACGAAAAGTACGTTCTGTCATGCTTGCGGAGCTCCCTGGCCTTTCTGGACGATTGTGACGATTAAGTAACCCGGCACCCACCGGTCCGCTCCCTGTGGAAGACATGGAGGCGCTCCGGCGGAGCGTCCGTTTCGTTTGGACTTCAGCGACATTGGTAGGGGTATGTGGGCGGGCTCGGAGGGCAGCAGCGGCAGCGGCTGAGGATAGCGCCTTGTTAGGGTTATGACTTGTGGCAGACATATAAGCGGATGCCGCAGCCGTCGTCGCATTGGGGTTGGCGGTTGCCGAGTTCAGGGGCTACAAGACAGGTTGTCAGCATCTGCATTAACAAATACTCCAACATAATAGTCATTCGTACATAGACAGCATTAATAAATCGAAGGGAGCAGGTGGACCGGGGAGGATAAGGGATTGCAATCTTTAATTTAGCTTTCAACGACAGCCTACTTCGTCGCGTCATAAACCACAGGGTAAACCAACCAAGGGCGCAATTGTACCGCAAGGCAAACTAGCGCGAACGAAGGCAAAAAGGGGTCTCCCTAGATGCCAAAGGCATATGCATGATACCTCACATAAGAGACCCAAGGATATGGTCCAACACCAAGCAGCAAGAATCTTGCGCCCTGCGACATAAGCTATCCAATCCATACCATACTTACAGTGGTTGGAGGTCGGCGCCTCCTCGATCCGCCAAACATCTTGTAGATATTACGTGGGCGCGCCGGCTTTAAAGCCTAGGAAATGTGTAACGAAGCCGGATCCGGCATTGATAGAGCTGCTTCACAATAGGCGATGATGGCGTTCGCGATTGGATAGAAATCTGCCAGCAAATTATATCGACTGCGTATAGGACAGGAAGTCCATGAGGAGTCGAAGAAGGACGAGAGGTGCTAGGTAATTCGGGAGCAAGAACTGGGGCGAAAGTGATGCGGTTTCCAATTAATTCGATTATGCGGTAATAAGAGAATGGAAAGTAAGATCTAGGACTGGGGATCCCATTTGAGCCAGATTCTCCCCCTTGGTTTATTAGTTATTACTTACATTTACTTCAAAGAGCTGTTTGCCGGTTGATGACGCCGCTCGAGGCGGCGAGGGAGCCTTATAATACACTAGAAACGCTAGCGCAGAGCGTTCGGGAATGGAGTTTAAGCCACTTTGGGAACAAGTCTCAAAATCCGCTTCTGGTTAACCACGTATTATTAATCATGTTGTGGCTTCGCACAAGGTACCTAACCAAGTACCGGTACCTGCCTGCTACTAATATGTAATGTACGAAATAGGTACAGATTACGGGGTGAATCCATACGGAAGCTGGAGAATTGAATACCTAAGGTAGCGAGTTCTCAATGACACCACCGTTAGTATTACTAATAATTAACCTGAATGTTGAAGCATCACTCAAAAATCAGAATCAGAAGTATGTGCCATGTACCTCCATCTATGGATCCCTATACATATACAATTCTTCATCCAAGCTACACGGTAAGCTTAGGTACTTAGTAACACCTTAGGTACCTCATAACAGTCTCCCCACCACCAGGACCTGTGGCTTACCGTATTATCTGGTAGTACTTAGGTACCTAGTTGGATGCCAGTTAACAAAGCCAGTATTTACCGATTCTCCATGTAGCACATCAAACTGGTAAGTCTCCATTATATCAAAGCAGCTACAGAAACGCGTAACAACAAGTCCAATTATACGAACTACGCAGTACGTACGGATCCGTACTCACATACAAGTGAAGTTCACTTAGGTACTGCCACCTAGTCGTGGTACCTAGGCGAGGTACCTAAGGTAGGTTAGGTACCTGTGAGTTAGGTTACCTACCCGTGCAGTGTAGGCACGCTACCTAGGTACTTGTACGGATACGTAATGCAATGTCTAAAGGGTCTATGACGTCACATATATGAGCGGCACTAGGTACTACCTAAGGTAGTACCTAAGGTATTCCGTACCTAGGTATTGAAAACTACCTAAACTAACCTACCACCTAACCTACTACCTACCTAGGTACGTCCGTATCTATAAACGTACCTCTCTATACTTACGTATTGTACGTCCGTGCCTACACAGGTAGGTAAGGTAAACTGCCTTGCCTACCACACCACATCTTCATACTACTACCTAGCATGTACCTGCACTACCGGTATCTAAATAGAAGCATGTACGGATCCGTAGCTACCTTAGTACTAAGGCTAGTCAGGTACGGTTCCCGTTTTGCCTCGTGCCATTGAGATGGGCAGCTGGGTTCAAAATTGAGGCGTTGATTATTATCCTTATTGCGCTGTGGCTCGACTGTAGCTAGGTATTACGTGTGATAGATAGGACATGATGTGGGCAGATTTTGCCTGTGCCCGCATCATAGCTTGAAGCCGATTAGACTTGTAGGTAGTTGAGAATCGACCGAGTGAGTTTGTTTATGCTGCTGGATTTGATAGTCCAACTGTTTTTTATATGGTCTTGTTATCAGTACACTAAGGGGTATGTTTCTCTACCGCACTACACACATGTAACTATTCGCACAACTTCAGCCGTGTATTTCCTAGGCGCCTCCCGTGAGATATTGAGCCCTTTGGCGCTATCACCCGATAACCCCATCCAGGCCGTAGCACTTAATCCGCACATCTATGGAGTCAAGGGCCAATCGTTTCAGGTGGAAGCGGCCTCGTGATTTGTTATAATAGAAGCCGCTGTGCGATATAGATAACAAAAAGATTGTTGAGCACACGATGCTGATCAGAGGCTCAAGCATTCAGCAAAGTAATTGACCTATGAAACCCTTGCAGGCCCACCTCCGTCACCCTGACCCTCCGTGCTGGTGGGAGGGACAAACTGCGCATGCGGTTCGTCAGGTATCAACGCGTGCAATTCTTCCTCGTAGGAAGGATGGTCGTCATAATTGTCTTCAGAATCAAACGCCTCGCTACGGAATTCCTCGCCATCTTCATGCTCGTGTCGGTGAACAGCAGCAGCTTGGTGCTGCGTTTCGCTGGCTGTTACCGAGGCGCGATCTGTCATGGTGTTGCTCTTGGCCGGTATCTTATTCGTGCTATTGGCTTTCTTGCCCTTTCGTGACTTCATTTTTGCCTTCTCCAAAAGGCGACGTCTTTCTGCTTCCTCTCGGCGCCGCCGACGGTCCTTTATTTCATACTGTCTTATCAAAGCTTCAGGCGCCTGGCCAAAAATGAGCTCGTACTCACAGAACTCACAGAGATAATAATCTTCTAGAGCCGGTGGATGATGCATGTTCTGGTACTCGGTTTCCCTGCGGCGCTGCCTGGCAGCCTGTAGGAGTGAGTTGACTCGTCGCTTAGGCTTCTTTGAGCCGGCAGTTGGGTTGGGACCTCCTTTTCCCGAGTTGTCACTGGTCTGATGTATGCTAGTCTGGGAACTGCCTGGTCCAGGTACATTCGAGGACAGGCCAGTCGCTGTTTGTGTATTTCTGCCAGTACTACCATGGTAGTCAGCCACACTAGCGGATTGAAGAACACGATGAGATCCAGCAATGACATGTGGCGCAGGGTCCGAGCCAGGCCAGGAGACCGAGTTTTGAGAGCCAAATGTGAAGGTGAACTGCGTGGATGATCTAGGACTGGTTTTGGGGTGTATTTGTTGCTGCAAAAGGCTTATGTTTTCTTGGCCTGTTGGTAGCGGAAGTTTCTCAGCACTAGCCATGGCGGTAGAAATGATACCGGAATTTTCTAATCGATGGAAAAAAGTAAGCATCTGCTATCATCATAATGCGGCTCAATGGTGTAAACAGTACAAAGTGTCGGGAGAATGCTATTTATAGGTAGTTACAAAAGACTAGGGGAGGATAGGGTTCAAGGAAGCGTCGATGGTCGTCTGCTGTGACCTTTCTACAAATCCTTATGAACGAAATTATACTTACCAGCGGGAGGTGACGGATACTGGTTTGCAGCGCGCAGCTTCATGTTGCGCCCGGTCCAATTGGCATTCGAATCAGGCAAAGCTCGCAAAGGGCTCCTGCCGTTTCGCACTCTGCCGTATCTTCCCCTTCCTGGACCAGAAATACCCTGCCCGTTGCCGAGAGGCCCTCCGGATTGGTAATAGGGAGTGCTTATGGGGACATTATCACCGCCATCGTCATCTCCATTTCCTGGAGGCGATGGCATCCCAAAAGCGGCGGGCTCGTTAAGCACGTGTGTACCATTCAAAACTATCTCTCCAGCGATAGGTATTTTTCTCTTCTTCTTATTATTCGTATTTTCAAATGAATCGTATCCATCAGCAGAAGACGTAGTCGAGGGTGGCGGTTGTGGTTTTGGCTGTCTGGATTGAGCAGACCTTGGAACTCGGAATCCATGTTCTACAGACTCATGAAACCCTCGAGAACCTAACGCCCTTCGGGCTTGGATCATCAGTGAATCATCGTCACGACCTGCCATCGTGAGGCCGTTCCTACGAAATCCAGAGTCCAACACCCCAGGTTTAACACCATTCCCCTGGCCAACAGTACCTACTAGATCTGGACTGGCCGTCGGAACATCGTCTCGCGGGTTGTATGGGTAAACGAACAAAGGGGTGTTAGCTTGGGGAACTGGCGGGTATTTGATACTCTCAGCGACGTCAGGAGAGAGTCGTTCTCGAAGTCGACGTTTAGGCAACGGTCGGATCGGCCGGTCGGGGAATAGAGACGATGTAGAATCGGGTGACATATTCTCATAGGTGCCTAAAACACCGTATCGGGATAGTATTAGCCATATGGATTTGATTGCATACATCATTACGCAGCTATAGACAATCAACAGAATGCGGTTGCCAGATAGACTGCACAATGCTGGGGGCAGAGCAAGAGGCACCGCTTCTCCTCGGTGTTGATTCGGCGAGGACATATGTGAGCATCAGATAAATAGGATAGGATCTTGACCGTCTGAGGGCGCCATATAATTACGGGGCAATTTTGCTCCTGCAGAAATCATGAACAGCAGAGAAACCACCTACCCATCACACATCGCTGACTAATACTGACACGGGCACATACGCAGTTTGTCCTTAATGGAAAGCCTGACTGCAACCTGAGATTCCCCCGCAACGTCAATCCACGCAAGGCCAAGGTGCCGGGGAGGGAGGGGGGGGCTAGTACTTAGGTATGTATTTAAGAATTAATGTGCGGAGCGAGAGTCGGCGGCTCGTGGTTCTGAGTCGGATAGAAAGTGCTTTCTCCTGTAGAAGTTTGTCATGTCAGATTAACACACTCTGCTCCAAGCAGGCAGGACGTTGCCAGATTGTGGGGGTATTTATGTGGCATCCACAAGGAGGCAATCTTTAGGGAATTACCACTCGATACGTAGAAAGATCATCCAGCTAGGAAAATGACATGAGCGTCCAGACATACATGAAGTGATAACCCAGTGGGATGGCGAAGAGGAGCAAGAGAGAACTCAGGGCCAGCGTTAGAGGGCAGAACGGCCGTAACGAGGGGGCAATGGCGGGAAGTTCAATGGCCCCGAAATCGTCAAGAATATGCAAAGCGAGATATACAAGTTGGTGCGGACAAAAGTAAACAAGCTACAGCACGAGTTAGTATGAGTAAGACACGGCAGCCGGGACTTGGGAAGCTGTAGTTACAGTTGAAAGAGAGACGGGATAAGTTGGTAGGTAGGAGTCAAACCGATGGGTGTTCTGGGAAAGGACAATAATCGACTTGTGCTTGGCTGGTTGGTGATAATGGCCGAATGAATGCTGTAAAAGCACATGTGCTCTGTGCGCATTGGACCTGATGGTGGCGGGCAGAAGGGGGCAGGGACACGAGACTTGGGGGGGTACGAGCAGTGGGGTCAGGGGTTATTAACCTGGTGTAGCAAAAGCAGGCGGGCTTCTTGATTATCAAGCCATACACTATATGGCATGCTGGAAGCCCATTGGCTCAAGTCGGGATCGGAGCCAACTTTGGTGGGTCCCATTCGATAAGATTTGGAGTTCAATTCACCCATCAATGTCAGCCCTTCCACTAAGTACGAAATAGATACCTAGGTACCTACGGATCCGTACCTACTTACCCTACCTAGGTACCTTAGGTAGGTACCTCATGTACCTATAGGTAGGTACTTCTGTACCTACACTAGGCCCACGCTACTAATCACTAAGTATCTACCTCCTAAGGTACCTTAGGTAGGTACCTACAGTACCAGCTGTAAGCAAAACTGGCACCACCACTAAGTACGGGATTATGTAAGTACCTACCAAAAGACCCGGCTCTACGTCCGTACTTTACTTAAGTATAACTTCAGAACACATACGGATCTGTAGCACATCAATTTACCTAGGTATCTCTGCAGCAATCACAGCAATAATGTAGTCCCTCAACAATGCTTCAATAGCTATGAAAGATACCTATCTGCATTTGTACTCATTATCCTCATGTCACCACTGTGTTAGGAACGGGGTATTATACGACATATACTGTACGCAAGAACGTCCGTACGGATTACCTCAATGTACTCTACCTACCTATGCCCCGCGCTGGCCGACAGGCAGTTACAGGTACCTTAAGTACTCCCAGGATGAAAAAAAGAGGGGGGGTAAACCGATGGAGGTAGGTAACTCCGAAGTAGGTACGAAGTACTACATGTACGTACCTAGTACTTTGCACAAGTGCCGCACCGGATCCGGATCAATTTGTGCAGCTTACCGCCAGCTGCTCGGCACTGCCACCACAAACTGCTAATTTCGACTTAGGCTCGGCCCCTGTCATGGACTCAATCATACCTTACCAGGTACATACCTACCTACCTAAGGTAGAGCGTACCTAGGCACCTAAGGCATGTATTTACAGTGGTGGTTCAGGTACCTATCCCCCATCACTATCGACGCTACAGAGCGCTGTAGGTACCTAGGTAGGCCCTATCAAGCTCTCTCGTTCTCCAAACCACAAGCTGACCCTCTCTCCATTCCGTACAGTAGATTCTCACACACGTCCAACTCGCCAACCCAGGAAATCCTTCCCCGTTTCTTTCTGCCCACGGCACTCTACGACTTTTTTGATCTAGCCATGAAATATCCGGTCAGTGCTAGGCGATTGCTGAATATTGTTTCGCATAATCTGTAATTACAGGAAGCTCCCCTTCAAGTCGCATAATATCCTTGACCAAAAAGAAGCTCTTTGGCGCTGACCCTCCCTACCCGTCCAAACCACCTTGACTCGAGCAGCACGCTTCCGCAATAACGAAACCTCCGAGCCTGAGACCATTCCTAACAGAGCCAAGGTATAATACACTATTCTGACTCGACGGCTCGTCTATTTCGAATCAACCTCCTTGGTCTCAGCCTTTTCGCACCTCTCCTCGTCATACCTGTCTCCCTCTTCTCTTTCTCTCCTGGTCGCTTGGCCCCCGAGCCATGGCCGGCACATCTCCTACCAGACGCTCCTCTCGCGCGCGGATATCCCAATCCCAATCGCAAGTTTCCTCCACTGCATCCAGTTCGTCTGGACGTGTCGAGCGAACTACCAGGGCTTTCACCAAGACAGGCTCGCCTCAAAAATCCACGGCCAGTGGATCGCTCTCGTCTGAGCCTCCCGAAGACTCCACGACGACTGAGGATACAGTACTCCGTCGTCGCAGCACCCGCGGCAAAGACGACGATCGCGAGAAACAACAAAAATCAGACGTCGTCAGCATGTCTGCCGCAGCTGACGAGATTCAAGAGGACGACGAGTCCGTCCGCTGCATTTGCGGTCATGACGAGTACCCAGGGCCACCACCCTTCGACGAGGACCCGAAACATGGCGTCAAGGATGCAATTGACCACGAACGTATCTTTGCGATCAAAATTACTGATGATTTGGCCGGCTTTTTTGTACAATGCGAGATTTGCAACACATGGCAACACGGCGCCTGCGTGGGCTTCACTACTGAGGAGTCTAATCCTGAAGATGTTGAGTACTATTGTGAGCAGTGTCGTAAAGATCTGCACAAGATATATACTGCTAGCAATGGGTAAGTAGTATCACGTCGTTGCAACCACAATCGTCAGCCGCTAGCTACCCATCATTTATCCTTCCGTTGTCCCTGGCTGATTCTAATCACTGCCGTCACACGTCGAGGGACAAGTCGACAATCCTTGGGCCTCATCGCGCTAACCTCCTATCACTTAGGCAAAAATACTCTATTTTTATGCCAATACACCGACCCTCCCGAACCACGTCGCGTGCCACATCTGCTACCAAAGAGGATGCGCGGTCACCTAAAGGCGGTAATAGTAAAACGTCCCGTGCCTTGGCTGCCGCGCAGCATGCTTCCAAACGACGGTCCACGATGAATAGTCGAGATGCCGCGTATGATGAGGAAGAACAACTCCGTCGTGCCATTGAAGCCAGTAAAGAGGAAACGCTACCAGAAGACACAGAAATGGTCAATAGACGTTCAAAAAGAGGTCGGGAAGGGAGTGAAGAGTATGCAAGGCCTACGACAAGTTACTCCAGATCTCCGCTAAATATACTACAGAAAAGTGGAAAATGTCAAACGACAGCGAACAAATTCGAAATCCCCACCCCCAGCTCCAGATAAGCCCAACACGAACGCTCTTGATGAATCGGATGACGAATTGACTCTCCGAAACGGTTCCTCGAAGAAATCAAGAAATGCTGTACGAAATCAACGTGAACGAGCCGAACGAGAAGAACGCCGTGAGGAGCAAGAGCGAAAGCGAGCCGAAGCCGCAAGCAAACGTAAAGGCCGTGCAGAGCGCCGGCGGGCTGATGGTAAATCCTCTCTTTTGAGCATCACCAAAAAATGTGCAAGGCTAAGCAATCCAGATTCAGACCCTTCCGAGGAGGTACCCCTTGCAGTACGTAACGTAACGACCCGGACCACGGAACCTACCCTACCTTCAGATCCACCAGCTCCGCCCTCACAACCACCCCTGGAGACTACCCCCATTCCCCAGGCGCCGGCCACCTCGAGCAAGAAAAAATCTACACAATCAAAAAAGAAGGGCCGAAATCAGTACACCAAAGACCGTGATAACGATCATGAAGAGTCACCTGCCAGGTCCATTCCTCGCGATGTTGCTAAGAATGCAGACGAAACTGGAACAAATTCCACCAAAGGCACGTCACATGAGGCAACTGGGAAGCAGGGTAAAGGAAGGGGTGGTGTGAACTCCAAAATAACGATGAGCGACATGAGAAAACGTGTGAATGGCATCTTAGAGTACATTACTCGCAAACAAGTCGAACTGGCCAACGATCCGTTATCAGATTCAATGTCCAGCCCGAGTCGAGCTGGGACGGAAGACGATTCTATTTCTGCCGCCAGAGTCAATAGCGACAGCTCTGGTACGAAACCTATTGGGGAAACACCGTCCACAAATATCACCGCAAACAGTGGACCGACGGACCAAATTGCTATGTTCAAGGCAATGAGTTGCGTTGAAATGATGGACTCCTTAACGCGAGATCTGATGAAGTGGCAACAGGAGTTCATCCAATAAACGGACTCCTGACTTGATTTTCTGTTGTTTTAGCGGCGAGGCATCACAGGCAGCTCCTGGTATCATACCAGTCTAGCTTTGGTTTTCAATCGGCGTTGGGTTCGGAAATGCGAGCTTTCTCATATAGGTAGGTTGTAGGCGTTTGATTAGGGGTTGAGATGCTGGGGCGCATGAGAAATTTTGATTCAGGTATTCCAAAATGGTATTTCCACGGCTTCTTCTAGCTAACATCGTCTTCTTCATCATCCCATCCTTGCTAGGCGCTTGTAACATGGGATGCTTTTAGCTGCGGGGGATTTTCTTGGGGAAGAGGGGAATGCGCTCTGTGCGGACTAGTTGCGTCCGAGTGTCACGGCTAAGAGCGTGGATTTTCGTGTATCTTTATTTACAGTGTGGGCGATGATATACCTCCCTCACATAGCTTCAAATTGCGGAATATAAATTACAGTACACAACAAGTCGAGAAAGAAAAAAAAATGCTTCTATTCATTTTCCGGGTATCATACTAATCTAATCTACCTATAGATTTGGCCAACTCGGCCACTGCGTTCATCTTTTACTTCGTACACCAGTATCAAAACTCCAAATTTCATTTGGATTCAAAATCTACGCTGTTAATATATCAAGCGTCTGATAGAACGGCCGCCCTCTTGGCCGTATTCTTGACCTTCCGCGCCTCCTTTTCGCGCTTCCGGGCTTGGTTCATGCTTAGCGGCTGGTTCCCGCCCTGCTCCAGCAGTCTCCTCGCGCGCTCCTTCAGCCTCTCCTCGCTGATATCGTCCAAGCCGAAGCGGCCGAGTTCTCCCTTGCGCCATTGCTGTACTACCCAGTCAGCGGCTTGTTCCCGCGCGGGCATACCGCCCTTCAGCAGCTTCCCTGTCCGCCGGCTCACGGTGTCAAGGAACTCGCGGATATCATTCGTCGGTGTGTCGCAGATATGCGAGTATAGAGCGGGATCGCGGCGGTTCAGCAGGAAGAGCATGTAGTCGGCCACGGTCTCGGACGGGATGATGCCGTCCTTAACACAGCCGACCAGCGCGAGTTTCAGCATCGACTCGATATCAGAGACGTATGGAACAAATACACCAGGCGTGTCGATCACGAAAACGCCCTCGCCTACGTCGGGTTCGTATCTACGCTTCTTCTGGTCCTCAAACGCGGCAACAATGCGCACTGGACTGGCCAGCTTCCTCGTCACGCCCGGCTGCGCGCCCGTCTTCGCCGCCTTGGGTAATTTCATGCCGACACGACGCAGCGCGTTAAGTAAAGTTGATTTCCCCGCGTTCGGCATGCCTACCACGAGGGCGCGGAGGCCAAGGAGCGACTCGTGAGCCGCGGCGCGTTCTTTCACGGCATTGAGGAGTCGGTTGACGGTACGAGGGCTCTGCTCGTCCGTGAATACGACCTCCGTCTTGCCGCTCCTGTTCCCCGCGGCGAACTCTCCGGTCTGAACTTGCGGCATGCTCCACTTCGCCAGTAAACTCTCCTGCTTCTCGATCCACCGCGTCGACGTGGCCGGTGCGCAGAGATCAGACTTGGTGTACACGATTATGCGATCGCGGCCGGCTAACGCGGTCTCGAGGAGCGGGTTTGCGGACGTCAGGGGCACGCGGCTGTCTCTGCATTCGATGATGAGACCGATGTTTGAGAGGATTTTTTGCATCGATGTTAGGGCGGCTGTGTGGTGGCCTAGAAAGTAGGATCGCGTGATGGAGGCGGAGACTTCGAAGACGGCGCGCGGAACGAATGCGCTCGCCGATGAGGCGGCGGTTTTGAGCGGCGCCGCCATGTCGTCGTGGGTGGGAGATTTTGAATTTGTCCAAAAGTTGAAGGGAGCCCTACGGCCTATGGCGAGTTTCGGTAAGAACCTTGATGGCCGGGCAGAACATTGCGTCCATGGGGATACAGAGAGGTCAAGACCTCTTTTCGAAATTCATATTGAAATGCTTGTAGATTTGCATTGCGCTCGACGGTGGGAAGTATGCGGAATTCTACACTCAGGGCGTAGCGTGTAAGTAAGTAGATACCAGCTACCTACTACTACCTAGTTGCTGGGGAAAAAAAATAAATCGATAGATCGGTTTTACGGACGACGTGCCACCGAGAGTGGTTATCTCTGATGTCATAGCCTTGCTTATCGAAGAGTTCTCATTGGATGTATGGAGTTATACTGGTACCCATATTTTGTGCACAACTACGGATCCGTACGAAGTACCTAGGTACTTACCTAGGTACATACCTAGAGGTACCGGTAGATACCGGCACCTTAGGTAGTGTACAGTACGGATCTGTTCCTACTGCACGGTTAATGCAGGAGACTCTGACGTTAGTGCCGCCGTCCATCGTGTACTGTGCTAGCGAGATGCCCACACTGTAGGTATAGCTTCGGAACTACGTATAGGTACTCTGTCAGCAACCATAACCGCAATTACTCGGCCTCAACGTCAACCTCTCCACTACCAGTGTTCAGTACCGTTAAGTAGTGTAAGCTTTCATTCATGTGTTTGCAGTTGCAGCCCAAATGTCTGCATATTTATTATCGTTATCAGAACTACCTAGCCATTATCTATTGCAGTCGTTTTTGGCTCCTTCATGATTGACAGCAGAGTTCATGAAGCTCCGTAAAGTCCGTTGATCCCATCAGAGCCACGAAGTGCTCCTTACAGCCTGCCATGAATAGTTATATGTGCTTTGAGAATTGACTTGACAGCTCAGTTCATAGAAAAGTTCGTGGCTGACTAGCTAATCACATTTACACTAGAAAGCATCACTTACATGGCTTCGTCTAAGGCCGTCTTTCAATGTTTGTTACATGAATCATGACATCGACCTCGAGCGAGGCATCTTGCGTATGAACATGCCGTATTTTCAGAGTTTGGTACTGAACATAGCATGTCTAGATGTCAGAAGATTCATTCGCGCGATCTGAAAGTTTTGTCATCCCAACCATAGGTTCGATTCAGGCGATGAGCATAAGCAAGCAACCAGTGTCTCTCTACACGCGATCCATGTGGACGGTGCAAGGTGAGTGATTTTTGCGTTTCCATGGTCTCCGGAGGATAGAATGTGTATGCGGAGCCAAATTTAGGGATGACTGAGAATCCCAGCTCTGTTAGTGCTGCCACAAATTGAACCCATGAGATAGAGCCACGAGACTCTGACCTGTTGAACAGTGTACAAAAGGTCTCAGCTACGGCGGGTTTGACCTCGAAAGGCTCAGAAGGTGTCGTCGGAGCTTGTGTGGCAGCGGTAGCCACGAGATTCGCTGAGGAAGCGATTTCGTACACACGCGAGTGTGCCGAGCGGGTTTTCCTCTTCTGTCTCCTCCCCTGCCTATGAGTTGTTGAAGACGTTGAAGGCTCAGGATTCAATGGGATGTGTTTGCTTTCCTCTGTGTTAATCACATCTGATAGCCTTTCGTCGTTGCTGCTGTGTGCGTTTCCTTCGTCCCGAATTATATCGAGGCATCCGGGAATCAGGTTCAAATAGAGATGTCCTAGTTCCGTGCCTGTTCTCTCGACAATAAACTTTTTAAGTGCTTTCATGGCAGCCTTTGTCTTTCCTGCCTTTAGTAGATTATCGATAGGATAGGCAAAGGCAGTAAGGTTTAAGTTGGGCTTAATATTGTTTAGTTCAGTCTCTATATTTGTGGCTCTGCTGACAAATCCCAACCCCTTTTCGCAGTTGAGAGCCGGCAGAGCAATTACTGCCGAGAGCGACTGAACGAAAGCCACAATGACAGCGACGTCATCAAGAGCGTGTGTTTTCCATTCATGCAGTTCTTCCCTTCTTTTTGGGAACTTGATATGAAATTCATCAAGTTTTGTTACCCACTCAACGGCTTTTGGAGCATTGGTTTCAACTTGGCATAGACGTAGCAGATACTGTAGCTGTAGGTCTCGCGTTGCGAGTGCCTCGGGTTTGACTTTCAAGGTGATACGCGCATTGCCATTGTCAGATGTATCGTAAAGTCTTTTGAACCATTTAGAGCCAGAAGTCATTGACATTTGACACCTGAGCCTAGCTTGCGCGCGGGTGTATTCGAAATGGCAAACATTAGCAATCTCTTGAACAACTAAGTTTCGTCGAGGCAAGCCTGCTAAGTCTTTGAGCCATCCCAATAGTATTTCAATGTAAGCCCAGTTGCCAGCTCCCTTGACAGCATTGTGAATAGTATCAAGGAACGCACCGCTAATTGACTTGCCCGTATGTGCCGGCAGTATGCGGCCTTGTTCGTCGGCGACTAGCTCCGGCCTGCCGGAGAGCCAGTTTCTTAAGGACTGGCACAGAAAGTTAGGTTTGGTGTTAAGCAAGGTCAATTTGTTTTGGAATGAATCCTTCTGATTCGACGCCATGTAGACAAGGCTAGACATATTGAGCTCGGGGATCGATGATGCAATAGAAATCTTGACAATGGCGGATGTAATTGCTTCGGAGTGTTTCTCGGGCGGCTTCTTCTCGCTTCTGGTAACCAAGGCCTCATTGAGGATATTCTCAATCATGCTGTTGAGGGCTTCTAGAAGACGGCTCTGTCTCAAGAGAACAAGTTCACCCGTTGACCGTGGAATATATAATGCAGGATTCAAATACGGCCTTGTATCGACTGATATTTCCCGCTTGTATTGTACTACGGAAAATACAACGCCATAGAATTCGCCATCGAGGAACATAGTGAAGTCTGTTGGGAAGGACTCAGGGTGCCGCAGATCTCGTGTGCGCATCATCTCATGGATGTGCTCAAAATCTCCAGGGCGGCCGTCAAAGCCAAACGTATACTGCTCCTGCAGGGTTTTCGTAGCTCGATGTTCGAACATGTGCAAGAAGAAATCTGGTTCGCCAGTTGTCACGTCTTTTAGATTCCACTCAGGCATGATACTATACGCAAAGCCGGTTGAGTCGTCATCTGAATGGCTCAGCACACTGTCATCGAATGCTCGAGCCTTCATAACCTTCTCACGTTGAGCTGGTGTCATGTCATGCCACAGCTCTTTAATCCTGGAACCGTGAGTATGATACTTGCAAGCGAGAGTGCGGTGCAAGCCCATAACCTTGGGTTTAGACATTCTATCCTTTTGTCTTTTGTACAACTCTTTCGAGAACCACTGATGCAAGCGTGATGATGGTGATGGTGGTTTGGCCGCAAGGCAACTAGACAATGATCGACTAGCAGATAATAGACAAGCTGATTTTACTTTGAGCCTCGCGATTGGAATAGACAAATGTTGAGAATAATATAGTGGTGGAAACAGTCAGAAGAGATGACTTGTTTTAAATAGAGTTGGACATGCGCGAAGGGGAGGAAACGGGAGATGGAGAGAAAAGATATGGAGGGAGAGAAGAGAGAAGGGAGAATGGATAAGGGAGAAGGGAGCCTCTATATAGGCTTGATTTTGTGTTTCTAACGGGTTGACTGGTTAACAATTGTGATAACTCAGGGAACAACTCACTGTAAAATAATCACGGGCTGGTCACCCGTAACTGCCTCAGGTAATATCTGTAGGTGCAATCCCTTAACTCTTGCCTGCTTTAGCAAAACCCTTTGGCTGGGCGAGGAAGTTCAACGTCAAGGTTAGTACAAGTACCTAAGGTAACTCTTATGAAATACAACTCGCGTCTCTGGACCGACTTGGGACTTTAAACAGTCTCTAACTAACTATCAATAACGGTAACCAAGAAACACAAGTAAGACAACGAGAACAAAACAGAGAAGGAAGTAGCGTACCTTCCTTCAATACTGACAAGCCCTAAGCAACAAGTTTCTGATTCATATATTATAACGTGTACGAATCCTTTAACTAATTCTCGGCCTGATTCACTTTTAAGCACTTGCCACTGCCGCTGCTGCTCAGCTGACCGTCACAGTTTGATTGTACTCCAACCACCATATCCTGAGGGCCGAGATAATGGCCAGCGTAGTTCCTCGTTCGCCTAACATCCCCTTCAGGGCACTGCCCATAAACTGAAATTTCAGGACTTTAGTCATAGACATGCTATCGTTATACGTCCACACCCCAATGACCTCGTGCCCGTCGCTTGCCGAGCCCGATGCTCGTATGTGCCTGTCTCCGCCATCACTCACAGGTGGGTTGGATAGGCGTACGAGCTTCCGTCCCCATCTATAGCCGTGGAGTTCCTTAACTTCGTCGCCGTGGCTTGCCCGCCACTCAAACTCCTCGCAGTGCGTCTCCTTGCCAACGCCAACATTGGCCGTGTATCTGAAAGTCTGATGCGTCGAGTTGTACTTGACATGCATTTCAACACGTTGGCTCTCGGTGTCGTGATCGACTCCCTCGTGTGCGGGGACCGTTAGGATCGACGTGGAGCTGTTCCACTTTGACTTGTAGTTAGCTGTCGCGAGGATGGCGCCTTTGTCATCCGGCCCTTCATAGAACACCAGCTCTGGGTTGCTTGTGAAGCCCGAGTGCATCCGCACAGCGAAAAGTGGCTCTTCCCTCTTTTCCCCAAGATAAAATGTCTTCGTGAACTTCGCTTGAAAGTAGGCGTTGAGCGATGGTGGAAACTTGGGTCTCAAGCCGCATACTGGGTCAGCTCCCAGGCCGGCTCCATACGATGAAGCCGGTTGCGAATAAGGATTCACGTCGCGAGGGCCGTTGTATATCTGTTGATAAGGTGGCGGTGCGTCTTCGTCGGTAGGTTCTGCGAAGGATGCTTCGTTTGGGTTTCCCATTTCTCACACACTTCTCACAATAGTCTAGATGACAAGGTATCAGTATGTCCTAAGAAAGAAAGACGATGGGGCCGTGATATGTGAAATTCAGGTTGAGATTAAATTCCTGGAACACATAAGTTGATCTCGAAGACGGGGAGAACCGACGTGTTCTTATAAACACGTTATCGTTCATCCTGATGCCGTTACTTTATTCTGCCTTACACTGCCTTACACTGCCTACAGATCACCATCCAAGTTCAGCACCCAATAACCACTTATCACACCACCCTCCAAGATTGTTCAGAGGCTTGGCCATAACATGCCCTCATTAGGTAAGTCAAGGTATGGAAGTCAAAGGTGTTAATCGGATTGGCGCTACGCCACCCTCGTTCTGAAGCTAATGCAAGTAATAAATAAAAATAGGTCTAAAATACCCTACCTATTCCGCGAATTCACACAAGAAACCAAACTTATGTACGGATCCGTACGTACGAAGTACGAAGATTAGGTATTACTGTACCCTCATTAAGTACGTATAGTTCCGCGACCTCAAGCTAGGCAGGCTAGACAAAAAAAAGAGCGGAAAAACCAGCACTTAGGAACGAATGGGAATTGAACCCATGACCTATCGAACTGCAGTCGATTGCTCTACCACTGAGCTACCATTCCAGCTGAATGTATACCGCCCACTGTGATTACATACTATAGTTGAGAGTCATTCCTCCACCCCCAACCCGACCTTCTATTAGTATCTACCTAGGTATCTACCTACGTCCGTACTTGATACGCTATCCATCGGGAGACCATTTTTGCAATTTTGTTTTCATTGCCAATAGCATAGGTAATCCCTCGCCGTAGGCCCACTGAGAGTGAGTCCTAAAGGAATGCTAAATCATTGATCTTCAATTGAGATCTCATTCAATTTGCTCTTATGGGTGTCCACTCAGAGCAACCCGCGCTGCAATTTTCCAAGCCTTCACCCGCACTCGGGGAAGTTTTATTAGGACGTCGTACCTATTTAACAGATCCAAACAACCCTACTTGAGGTCCGAAACACACCATGGCGGGTCACGTCAAGTTGAGTCCAGACTCGCTGTCAAATTCGCCCATAGAACACCAGGGACTGCTGGTGTCTTTCTACTCACGGAACTCTCCGTTGGGTACTAGATAGCATTACTCTCTCTGCGCATGCTCACCATTTTCAGTTACTCTATCGGCTCGTCTTCACCTTCTATATCTTCGACGTCTTCTCGACCAAACCCACTTTGTCTTGCCTTGGTACCCTCAACTGTGCCTCGATTCCGCTTCATTGAGTCGCCATCGTCTTCTAGCTTTTTCATGGCCGCAGCGAATTCGGATTGAGCATTCGCATCACATTTGTGAAATATTTGTCTTGTCCAGCAGATTTGAGGGCAGGACCTTCCGAAGTCAAAGGGACGTGTCTCGGGACGGACACCGCGAGAATATGAGCTGTCTCTTTGAAATTTCCGTATAACATCAAAATTTAACGTTATGTATAGGTTGAATACCTAGTGCCGTAGGCTGCTTTAGGATTTTTGTTGAGTATTGAAATTTCACCTCAACCGTTGCGATGCAGAGCATCTACCAACGCAAATCATACATTTAGTAAATACATTCAACCATGACTTTCAACCACGTGAGTTCAGAACATTGATCTACACTTCACAGAAATAGTCATAATCAGACGTCAATTTTCGTACTTTCTGCATGACGTTGCCACTTATGACAGATTCTGCAGAAATACTGACACCTCTGAATTGTCAGCGGTCCACCCAAATCTCGTGTACCCAAGATGTTCTCATTACATCTGTCGCCTGCTAATACATGCAACAGAACTCGGAGCCTGCAGTGCTTAATTCCTCCAAGTAGAAGCACTCGACCCCATCTTCCCACATGTAGAGCGCTTCACCAGAACCTCGTTAGCAGTTTGAAAGGAGGCCTAGGTAATGCAGCACAAATCATCAACAGAACGGTCGAGACGATGTTTGTCAGAAGAAAGTCTGGAATCTTCGTCCTTTTATCGGTATTATCTTCGCGCATGGTGTGCGAAGCCATCAGTTCCTCGGAGATACATGTTCCGACATCCATCGAGAAGACATCTCCGGCCGTAATTGATTGAAGGCCGGCTGCGCCGCCCAAACCGGGACAACTCACTGCTCGATTCCCGATCATAATAATTGCCCCGGATTCAAAGATGGAAGCATTGAGCTCATGGGCAACTAAGTATATTTCGACAATTTTGCTTTTCGTCGTTTTCCCAGAGACATGTCTCAAAGAAGTGCTCTTCTGACCTTGATGTCCCGCACTGGCCATTTCTCAACCAGCGTGACTGATCCATGTATTAATTGTCGCCTCCAATTCCCTGTTCTGGAATGCGAATGCCTCAATGGCCAAGGCGGGTTAAAGACACAGTCGGTTTATCTCGGTAGGTTATCCTCTCCAGCTTGAATAATGCTTGTTCTGCCGCTTATCTTAAGCACTATCAGCGTGATTGGAACTGGCCCCGGCTGAGACAGGCTTGAAAGTCGTATCTGATCTATGTATTACGAGACCTCTTCGTTAGGATCGATTCGATCGAAGATGGAGTGTTAAAATACTGGGAACAACATTGGCAGCACGAGCTCGGGTTGTGCTCCTCCTCGTAACTCGTCGATATCCTCGTCAATTTTATAGTCGTCGTCCACATCTCAGAGCTCCAAGAACATTTCACTATCCTCGCCGCCGACCTCAGAAGTATGTACGAGTACTTTACCGGTAGCTCTGTCGTCTTCAACTTCTAAGGCACAGCGACTTAGAAAGTTCCCATTCATGTCACGATAGTCAATTAGCCGCTATTGCTGACCAGTAGCGGGTCTGATATGCGGAAAAGTGAATCATTTCTATTTGTGTGGCGGTTTCAGCGTGTTGGGGCAGCTTGATGCTTATTTGGTTGAGACCGATGATTGCTTATTTACACCTGTTACGGTGAATTTCGAAGAAACCTGAGGAATAGAAATATCACCATGGACAGTTGAATCTCGTAGAGTTTGAAGAATATAACCAGCTTTTTTTGTTGAAGCCTTGATTTCATTGCTTGCAGTATCATGCAGGTGTTCTTCACCTCCTGCAAAGTTTTCAGTTGACGATATCGGGACAGAGTGGCTGGTTTGCAAGGGCGTTAAGGAGTGGCTCGCTTATGCGCCAACCGTACCATCAAGACTTCAGAGGCCCAATTTTATCTATATAACTACTCCCCAGCATTGCTTTTTCTTTCTTGTGAAACTGAACTCTTCTTCTACCATGAGTCCTGCGAACTTCTAGGCCAATTCCCCCGGCATCGAACTCTAGATGTAATCTCGTATTGTAACTCTGTGGGTTGCTTGCTCCTTACCGATTAGTACTTCATTAAAGAAAACGTGCCGGTGAACAAAGAGTGGTGCATTGGCATTGTATGGTGAGCTGGTAGCGAATTGGAACCCGGCCCAGACATATTAATATAAGTGAGCTGATCCGAGCCTTTATCTGTTATTTTGTGGCTGAGGTGGAAACGTGTCATGGCACAAACGCCCAGAACGAATAGAGATTCACCAAAAATTGATACAACGAGAATCTGATAGAATCATCCACATGATTGGTGAATCAAAAAAACAACTCAGTCGAGAACGGATAGGACTCAACAATATCCCGTTGAGGTGGACATTCATTGGAGACATGAACTAGATATCACTGACTGAAAGGGTTATGCGAGTAATAACTGCTTCACTTAAATTGCTTTGTGCTTCAGGTTCAAGTCATCTGTTTCCTACTTCTTCTTTCCTCATCAACGTACGCCTAAACTTGATTTCGTCTATCCTGCCACGGACCTTGCCGCTACAGAATATTAAGTCATAAGTATATCGTTGTGCTCTTCCTATCACAATGGCCGATCAACGCATCGAAACAGCCGCTGAAGCTTCAGCAAACGCACCCACAACAACACCTCCTCCAGCATCTGTGTCTGCTCTACCCGTCATACCTCCAATCTCTCACTGGACGGAGCCGGTATGTCTGAATGACCTCCAGGGCTTATAACATAGCCTTCTAGCTGAATCAAGATGCAAAACCACATTTCCAAATACAAAAGCTGACGAATTATCGCTGCTAAGCAGCAAGATGACCAAGACGACGAACAATACGTTCTCGAAGATGGAGACTCAGCACTTGGTGATGACGCGTGAGTGACATCCGCCACGGCCATCGCCGTCGCTGTTTAAAGCCGACTATAGCGCTCATGATCATTCCCATGATAGCGCGAGTACCACAGCGTCGCTGTCCGCTAGTATACTGGAATACAGGACACTTCATGGACGAACCTATCACTCACTGCAAGGCACTGCCGAGCATTGGTATGGCTCCGTCTCTCAACCTCGCCACCATGTGACATGTCTTCTAATCCAAAGACAGGGCACCAAATGATGATATACATCTGGAGAGTATGGATTGTGTGTAAGCCATACATCCACTGTGAACCCGAGGTCGTTGATCGCGTCATTAGAGCTTACATATCTCATTCAATGCAGCCACCACTGTCTCACACTTCTCCTCAACAACAAATTATATCTCGCACCCATCCCTGAAGGCCCAATAAAAGTCCTCGATATAGGCTGCGGAACAGGTAAGACAACGCCAGCAGACCCTTTTGCCGCAACAGCTAACGGCTCTATGTCTAGGAATCTGGGCAATGTGAACAACCCCTATATATAATACATGATTAGCATGAATGGTGAACACGTTTAACTTACGTAAGACAGTGACTTCGCAGACGCCCACCTCGACGCAGAGGTCATTGGCACCGACATATCTCCGTCGCAGCCCGATTGGGTGCCCCCGAACCTGAAGTTCGAGATCGAGGATTGCACACAGCCGTGGACATATCCACGAAATCACTTTGACTTCGTCCACCTTCGGTACCTCTTCGGCGCCATTTCCGACTGGGACGAACTGTACAAGGAGGCCTACAGGGCATGCAAACCCGGCGGCTGGATCGAAGCCATCGAGCCTTCCGTGAACCTGAAGAGCGACGATGGAAGCGTAAAGGAGGGCGCCGCGCTATATGATTGGGGGCGTCTTTTCAATGAAGTCAGTAACTCCCGGAGACTCGCTACGAGTTTTTGCTTCTGAGGCACTGTAACTGATTCATCGCCTGGCATGATGTAGGCATCGACGAGGGCCGGCCGCAGTATGAGCATGGTCGACGACGGCACGATCCTAAAGTCGGTCAGAAAAGCCGGGTTCGTAGACGTCAAGTCTAGAATGTTCAAGCTCCCCGCTACCGCCTGGCCCCGGGACAAAGACCTTAAACAGCTTGGTGCATTCGCTCAGCTCGCCATAGAGCAGGATCTCGATGGTAATTCTCCCTAATGCCATTACCCGGAGCCTATCCCTCAAGCGCTGTGTCTCTACTCCACTTATATGTCCATCTGCTGACTGTGCTACGGTTCAGGCTATGCTATGATGTTATTCACCAAGGCCCTCGGCTGGTCTCGACAAGAAGTCACTATTTTCCTGGCCCGTGTCCGGAAGGAGATACGCGATCCGAAAATACAGCCCTACTTCTTGATCGAGGTTGTATACGGTAGAAAGCCGTCAGAATAAGCGTGATAAAAGGATTCCTAGCGAAAATGGGCGGATTGGCGGTGTGTTTGTTCGTGATACTTAGTTTGGCATCGTAGCTTGTTTTGTAGAGCGGCCAGGACATGTCGAGTATATCAGTTTGTTTGTACGGTTGCTACGAAAAGTATTTGAGAAAGACATCTTTCAGACGTCAATATTGGCTTGAGTGCCATTTAACCCAGCGTCTTGCGCATCTAGTATCTCATTTCATAAAGCAATGAGTATCGGCACTGCTGCTTTAGCAGCCAACCGGATCTTCTGTACAGTGCCTTTCTCTCACGAGGATGCAGGAAAAAATGTTAAATAGATGGGCATAGATCCCACTTGATGTCAAGACCCGTGTCATGATACTAGGTAAGCAATTGGATCTTTGAGTTCAGTTGGAGATGGTGCGTATGTATATACAGAATCAATCAACAAGGAGGTTCAAACCAGTTTGTGTAGAATCCGTCTAAAACTTATAGATATATATATATATATATATATAAGAACTTCTAGTGCTACCATCAGGATGTATCAGTATGGAGTCGAGAATGTTATACACCTCTGAGCTCGTTTTAAAAGCGACAGAAGAGAAGAGACATAATTGAACGCCGGATATTTGTAGTATGTTCATTCTATATTGTATACGGAATACAATTCCTCGCCGAGAACGGGGGGGGGAGACAACTCTAATGCATTTAAAATCTATACTGAACGCCAGACACCTACATTATTATTAAAAATCCGTTCATATTTTCGCTATAGTCCTTCCCTCTCCCCTATTATATCTCAGCTTTCACGTCAAAAGAGCCACTAGCCTGACCAAAGCTACTTGTGAAATATAGTGGCATCAAAACCCAAGATGTAGATAGCCCAAGAGTGGATGAAATTCTTGCCAGGTGAACTCAAGGCCGGGTCACTTACGCGAAAAAATGTGGCCGCCACTATCGTCCATACGCATTTGACTTACTGTGCGTTGAAAGACGTCACGATACTGCCCCTTTGGAGTATTTTCGCTGTTCTCGATCACTACGCCGTCGTATTGATCATGAAAGACCTTCACTTTTCCGTGTGCCCATTGTTGAGTAGCATTTCCAACACGATCTGTTGACCTGCAACTTCTGGATGAGCCATCGCGATTTTAACGGTTCCCTTGGAGTCCGCTCCGTCGCCCACCCCGTTTGTAGAGGCCGTACGTCCGGTGGAGGTACTGAGACCCCCAGTAGGACCCCTGATACCGTAATCCAAAACCCTAACGTCCCGACCGGCAATAATTTGGCGCAATCGACCATTTTCGGCATTTCGTACTTCCACATAATCATCATTGAAGAGAAGCAAGTACTGTCCGTAAATGGTGGCACCTTTGGCTTTCTTTTGCTTGCCAGAGTACTCCATAATGACACTACGACTGACGTCGCCGTGCTTGTCAATATAGACCGCGCAATCTTCGTACGCAAGAATATACTCCTGATCGTTAAGACGAAACATGCCTAGGGGCCGCTGATCTCTAACACGGGTCGCAATATTGGCGATAGCTGGTTGCCTGGAGTCAGGAATGGTCATGGGTACTTTCTTGTCCAGGGTCATGAGTTCGAAGCCTTTGGCTGTCGCAATAGCGATGTAGGACTGAAAGATGTTGAGGGAATAACACTCAACAGGGAGATAAAAGTCGTCATAATCCCTGAATGTTTCAGTAGCACCACTGCCAGCTCGTCGAGATCCACCAAAGAGGCGTGATTTCTTTTCCGTTGCTTTTTGAAAGACAGGTTCAAGGACCTTGAAAGTGCTGTGCAAATTTTCTTTCTTCTTGTAGAATACCAGCATCCGGTCCTTCATACGGGCCGTTGCGAAGAATGCTACATCTTTTGCCAGCTTTTGTGGCGAACGACGAGGGTTGTCGCTCGATGGAGCTGGGAAATTAGGAGGCGGTGCTACCACGTCTAGCGGATAAGAAATGAGATTCCGGTCTGAAAGCACGAGAACTACAGAGAACTCCTCGAGGACGGCCATTTGTGTGACGCGGGTTGCTGAGATAGTCTATCATTGCATCAGTATTATGATTCAAACAATTGTGGTGCAGTCCTACCTTGGTCCAGCCTCTCTGATCGCTAGCCTCCGAAACGCACACGCCAACATCCGTACCGACTGCTACCATGTTTCTTTCAAAGGCAGTGAATCCAGTAGCACAATACACTGCAGAACGTGAAATTGGCTGAGGGCCCTTACCGGGGCCAAATGTCGCTTCCAACTCTCGGATGGCCCTATCCAGAGGTGTGCCACGAATATGGACGCCGCCCATATACTTTCCCATGCTAGAGACGGAATCATAAGCGAAGGCGCTGTCAGCCATGACACGGAGTTTGAATGGCTCCGCATTCTGAGTGTGCAATGCTTTAGCATGGCGTGTTTTTGCTTCGATTATCCTATCACACCAGTCCTGGCGACACTGCGCAGATGGAGCGAAGAGCGTATAGACTTCGTGGCCCAGATGGTTGACCCGGAAGGGGAACAGTATCTTTCCCTCACTATCACCTGCATTCAGAGGAGCTAGCCTATTCATAGCAGCGCCGACGGACAAATTTGTTGCGGTATGTTCGACACCGGGACGCTCATTTCCATTTGACGCGATCTTGTTAAGCTTGGTGTCTGATCCGGGGTTCGTGGAACGAGTCAAGGGCGTGGCGATACCTTTCTGTTTAGAGATGGGGTCGTCTTGACTACTCTCTAGGAATAGAAGAGGCATAGGAATTGGCTATAAGGGATTAGCAGGAATCTAACATCACTCAAGCTGGTGAAACTTGCCTCTTTTGATACGTCATACTTCTTATCTTGCCTACTGTCGCGGCTCAATATAAGTTTGGCAAGAATTAGATAATGATCGAAGAGTAAAGCGTGTGTGTCCACCCATCGTACACCTTTAGAGCCCATCCGTTGCAGGTCGCCTTCCAGGATCAACTCTCTGCCTAGGTGGTCCAAATTCAGGTCGGCGTGAAAACCAGGTCGTAATACTAGCATTTGATCGAGCTCAATCATCGTCACCTTTTTCTCCATCTCAGCTACTTTCGCGTCGCATTCGTGTGCAACGGCCTTGATTTCCTCGACAGCTTTGAGCATGTTTGTTTTCTCTTCGGTGTCCTGTGACATCTCTTTTAAAACACTTTCGAGGAGAAGGGGATAGCGCTGCAGACGCGTGATCGGGGATTTTATGTATGTATCATAATTGAGGCGCTTTGACCGAGGATCACTCCTGACGCTATCCAAAAACTGACGAAACATGACATTTCGATCAGCTTCTCTCCTAATCAAGAACGACGCATAGGGAAATGACGCAGCGTAATCGATGTACGCTGTTCGTGCCTTGCGAACCCATTCTCGAAATATGTCGCTAAGACCCGTGATCCAAGGGCCTTGCTCTTTTTGACGATATTTCATTTGCGCTAATAGATGGTCTTTATTGACGCGTTGAACAGCTTCAGCTTTACCGAAAACTGCGTTCACAAATTTATTTATTCTCGATTCTGCAATTATCCTCGGCTGGGTGGCTATAAGCCTGTCCCTGTATAGGATTCTTAGAACCTCGAGCTGGTCCATATACAACTCTTCTGAAGTGACGCATTCGTGCAGGATGTTCTGCCTCTTGATTTCATGCTTTGACTTGTCTTCAAGGTTTTCTTTCGTTACTTTGTAAAAACTTGCCCAGTCCAGAATTTTCTCCCCATCTGACATGAGTTCATCGAGATTGGCTTTCTTCAGTGTCCGCATGCAGTGGAGGGAATAGCATCGCCCTGGCATATCCTGGGATGCTGTTGGCCCCTGATGGTCATGCAACTTAGGTGCATAGCAGCCAACGCCTGTCAGTTGCCAGAGCACTCCGGAGATAAAGCCATCACCGAACTTCAGCCATTCTTCCTCTGGTACGAGAATACCTGCTCGTAAGATGGATTCCACCACCTGTGCGCTGAGGGTCTCGGCATCTGCAACGTTCATCGTAGGAACCTTCAGACAAAAAAGCTTAACGAGGCCCTCCTCAACAGTCTTGCGCTTGAGATCGGGCTCGCCATCTGCCATCTCTCGAATCCATTGAGCAATTCCACTAAGTGCCCATGGTTCTGTGCAAGACTGAACATCAGCCAGCGTAAGCTTTTCAGGCTGGAATTTTCGCCGCCTTCCGCTTGGCAAAGTTATCACATCATAATTAACAGATGAAGGTGTGCCGGTTTCATAACCCTCATATGATAACCCTGGCTGGGCTGCGAGTTGTTGCTGTCTCAAGTGTCTCATTCTCGCATTACGCTCCTCAGTGGCGTCAGTCTTGGACCGCCCGGGAGGCTGAACCTGGGGTGATGTGCTATGGCTTGATAATGAGATAGATCGCTCGACCTGTAATTGGTGGGCATTATGTCCATAGTGTGTATCGGGGCCATTATATGACCGGGAATCGCCACCCAACGAGTAGCCATGTTGCTGGCCGCTTCGGGTTGGAGATTGGACGGATAGCAATGAGCTGCTATCTGATCCAGCAGGTATAGCTGGTAGAGGCCTGTTTCCAATGCCCGGGTGGTAAAACATATCAGGATAATCATCTTTGGGCGACGGCTCGCTGCCGCTGTTTCTCGAGTGTACCGAGACACGCTCATCCCCGTCGTCAAAACTAAGACGGTGGGCCCTGGGATACTGCAGACCACCACACCCTTCGTAATCGACATAAGCCTGTTCGAAAGCAGGATATCCCGAACTATCATGACTTCTTTGAGAAGCGTGACTACGATCAATAGTGTTTGTGCTGGGATGCATCTGTTCGGTGCTAGGATGGGAGCTAAGATTATTGCCATACGCAAGGTGACCGTCGTACCCACCACCCATAAGGCCCAGGTCCATGCCAGCATAATCGCTGTCACTGCTTGGCTGTTCCCTATGAGTTGGGAGAACTGGTTGAATTGCAACTTCAGGCTGGCTGAATAATTGGAAAGAACCACCACCAGCAGAAATAAATCGACGATCGTCTTCCTCTGCTTGTTGCAAGGCCCAGGCACCGGCTGCACCCTCGGGATCGCTTTCGTCGCCATCATATTCCGGAATAGCATTGTGATTCCTTGAATTGTTTCTATTGAGTGTAGAAGCATTCGAGGAGTAACGATTAACGTCGGAAGATTCGTCCGAGTTATTCATAGTGCTGGCGGTAGAATGGTAACTTGCGTTTGAGATGAGACGACGGAGGTTTTGGGGGTCACCTTCAGTGTGTCTTCCGTTGTGTTGCTCATAAGGAGGTCGGTCACGTTGTGAGCCTCTCACCCTCCCAAGCTCAACCTCAATGTCTTGCATGATGTTATCCTGCGTGAAATGCTCCCGGGCCGCGTCTGGTCGAACAGTGCCATTAAGTCCATAAGGTTCGCGGGTAGGCTCTTCGACAGGTCTACTCGGTAACGGCGCGTTAGTCGGATGTCGTGCTAAAATGGGCGACGCGTGCGGAGAGGGCACAGGTGAGGATGTTGAATTGGAGTCGGATGCAAGAAAGGAATGCGGATCCCGATCAGAGTAATTCGGGCCAACGGGCATGTATGATGAAGTCGGATATGGGGCTTGAGAGGTCGAGGATGAGTATGAAGTTGCTGGGGGGCTTCTACCATTTTCCCATGATGTCGGAGCATACTGGGACTGGTTGGCTTCATACGTGGATGTGTAGGGTGAAGCGGTAATACCCGCGCCGATACTTGGCCCATAAGTTGAAGCCGGCATTGCCTGGTCAGACTCTGCGTACGCGGTTGGCAAAACAGGCATGGATATGTGCTGAGTCGCGTAAGGTGCGTATACTTGCTGCGAATGATAGTAAGGAGACTGACTTGTCGGGGAAGACAATGAGTTGTTGTAGGTATGGCCGTAGCTTGCGTACGTTGATTGACGTTGAGGAAACGTGGAATTGGGGTACGCGGCCGGATTGTAGGGCGGATGCGCTAAGTTTCCGGGGGTTGGGTTTGGGCCATATGGAGCATTTGGAACACTTGACTGACTCCATCGATTGGTGGGACGAGGATGATGTGGCAAGGTAGTCGAATGGGGACGCACAAACGACTGTGGATTGTAGGTCGATGGTGTCGGTGGAGTCTGTGCCTGATAAGAATTTTGATAGCCAGACCTAGCAGGGTCCGAATTGCCATAGTTCGCTCTGCTGGTTTCTACTGTGGAATTTCCTGCCATGAACAATTCATCACTCATGCCAAGACCCCCGCCAGCCGAAGACGAGAAGTTCGTGGAATCGTCGCCATTGCGAAAACTTGGACTCCGAGTAGGATAAGCCGTCTCGTCCTGTGAAGGCTGACTTGTGACGGGATATTGAACTGGAGGAAGATGGCCATATCGGCGTTGGTCGTCGCCTCTAAAAGACATCGTGAAGCTTTTACGAGAGCAAAAGGACCGACTCGAAAAGCTCGATGACGAGAAGGAAATTCTCTTTGGGGTGTCTAGGATGGCGGCTAGAGAATGAGGGGTGGGATCACATCGATAACCGTTTAGAAGTAAATTTTTCTTCGATTGGTCACAATCTCATCAACAACCTTGTGTGTTTTGCGCTGCTCACGCCGATGGAGACGATAGCGATTAGGTTCGCAATGTCTGCTTTGGGGAAGAAAAGCGATCTCAACTTGCGACAAGTTCTGCAATTGACTCGAAGAGTACAAAAGGCTCGTCACAGATGAGTTGAGAATAAGTGAGTAAAAGAGAGGAGGGGGGGGAAAAAGAGAGAGAGGTGAAGAGAAAGAAAATGACGGTAGCTGTTTGATGTCTCGTCAGCTAAGCTGTCATGTATTTTCCGGGTAAACCATCAGAGAAGGGGGAGAATCACACACAGGCTCTCTCTCTAGTGTGAGTACGCGGATATGTAAACAGCGGTATTAGCGATGATTTGAATATAGGTAGTGACCTATCGTTCGTAATATTTTACAGCCCTGAGGGCGAATGGGAGAAACAGTGACAGGGTGATAAGCAGGATACGAGGAGCTGAGAACCAAGACAGGACAGACAAGGATCAGACAGGAGGATCTCGTGAGGTAAAAGTCGAGGCTCCCGATGCAGAGCTGATCATTTCGGTTGTGCACTTGAAGACCGCGCAAGCTCGAATTCGCACAAGCAAAAGGTGGGTGCTTAATAGTGCAAAGGCACACTAATGAGGATTTAAGCAGATAGGGTCGGTCCAAAGACACGGACTGGTTTAGGTAGCGCTGGGAGGTAAATTCCTTAGGTTGTTTTTTGCTGTCAAGGAAGCCGTTCGCACAGACGGACGACGGGCAAAGAGGGAGGCATGTTTGGAGATGGGGAAACGTGGGCTGGCCCCGCTTATCTAATCCAGGTGCACACGAAGTCAGTACCTAATGTAGTACCTAATTCATACCTGCGTCTTACTAACTGGGATGATCACTCAGTGTGACCAAGGTAGGGTATTTTGTAGTGCATAAGTTGATTAGAGGTAAGAGGTACCTCTCAGTAGGTAAGGTAGATACTGATAGATAGGTCCTAGGTACCTACCCCGTACCCTCCGGCCATGACTACCTACTAGGTACCTTAGGTAGGTACCTACATAGGTAGGTACGTACGTACCTATCCCGTATTCCGTACCCGTACCTTAAGAGGTACGTAACCTTCATTACCTAATTATCAGGTACGGAATAAGGTACTAGTACGTAAGTAGTCTATTTAGGTACCTTACTTAGGTATCTAGCCCAACCCTCCCTACCTCCCACACTAAGGTAGGTACCTAGGTACAATACAGAGGCACCTTCCAGAAACTTACTGAACCCCAGCCCTATACGGGGCACTGTTAGTGGCATTAACACAGCCATAATACCTATTGATACTCTACCTACCTCCAGGGCTAGGTAGGTCCCAAGATAAGTACTTTAATGTGGGAATATCCACATAAGGTAAATTCCTTACTTACCGACCTAGTTAGGTAGTTAGTTGTACCCTAAGATAGACGTTAATATACGGTAGGTACTATTTGTTGAACGGGCCTTGTACGTACGTACGCTTCATGGGGGCAGAAAGGTAGTCTTGTTCCTATGTATATACCTAAGTTGTGCGTGCGCAGCCCTACGTGGCTAGTAAGGAGTGGCTAGTAAGGAGTGGCTAGTAACTAACACTTGGGTTGAATTAGGTATTTTCGTTGTTCGAACCACATTAGTTACACCACGTACTGAATTTACGTATAGTTCTTGGCGACTACCCTAGGTAAATATCTCCTTGACTTGCTCGGCTCAAAGACAACAAATGGGTACTGGTTCCACGCTACCTACCAAAAAGAAGACTCAACCGGACATCCATTGTCAGCCAACTTCTTAAGAAGGCAAATGTACCCGCAAGTCTACACTTCTTTTGATTGGTTCACACACCCCTGTTAGTTACCGAAATGTTGTCTTCGAACAGTCAAGGAGATAAGTAGGTATGTGTACCTACTTCGTTGGTAATCTTCACATAGGTACCCATAACATGCCGCCTGCAAAACATACCTACCTCACATACCTATGTAGGTAGGTAGTATCATGTAGCTATAAATACACCACCTATGTCGTAGGTAGTGAAGCACACAAGCCGCTGGCCAAAGTCTTATGTAGCGTAGGTAGTACTACTGAGATAACTTTTAAACAGGGCTGCAATGCGACGGCTCCCCGAACTTGGGACAACTTCGAAGGATAAGTGCTCGTTCACCGTCTGTTTCAACAACTAAGTGTGCAAGAATGTCTCGGGGCCAAGCATTGGCTAGAAATTCCGAGACTCGACTAGGTACCTACAGGTGGTTAACTTATTGGGTATGGACGTATACCTAGATCCGTACCTACAATAGGTAGATAGGTACACTAACAACTACTACGAACCTCCATACACCTTACCTTGTACGTCCGTACTCCTAGGTTAGGTAGACGTTAATATACTGCTACTACGGATCCGTACTACTACTAGGTACTACCTACTACTAGGTATCAGGTGTTCCGTCCTTGAGAAAACAGTTTAGCTCACGCTTGACCCTTAGGGCTGAGCTACCTACGTTTCATTCTAAGTAAGTAGGTAGGTAGTAGTTGATCCTATTGGGGTTCCGGCTTACCTAGTTATGTACGCATCCGTACTCATCTTGTCCTCACAGTACCTACCTAGAATACTACCTACCTGCCTGAAATAATATCTTGTTGGTATGACATGCTCAAGAGATTCTACGTCTTGAAGTTCAGAAAAGCGTAGGTAGTATTCATCATGGCAACTCATGCATTAGCCGCCATGTTCTACTAGTTAAGTTTGTATTTTAATTGGGATCAGTTCTCCGCTCTCGGTAGATAATATAGCACGCAACCACATCCGGGACTAATTTTCTTTACTTAATGTCATATATGAATGTATCTACGAACAGTTCATACGAAAGACATCTCCTTACTGCTCACGCATGCAGCTGGTTCCCACAGATATCATATCAGAACAAGTACTTCGAGTAATAGACTCGAGCACCACCCGGTCGTCCAGGAGAGTTTGCCCAATAGCTGTGAAGTCTTGATGAGAGCTCCCTTACTCAACTTAGACACAGCGTTGCTATGAGTATCAGCGCCTGCGTGATTCGCGTTATAAATATAGGTAGATAGTCGATAATGCCCTTGATTCTCGTATAGGTACAACGTTTGTCTCTAGGCCCAATACCAAACTTACCGGGTACCTAAATACCTAAGGTAATCCAACGTGGCCGGCTTCGACAACTATCTATCAGTGTGCGGCCCGGCAGGTCAGATCACCCCGGGTCATTATATATATATGGGTAGATTCAGAACAGATCATTCGGTTTGATGTTGTCCAGTTCATTGCTCGGTAGCTGTGCACAATTGACCTGAAGACCGGCCCTACTTACGCTACCAATGCCAAACGTTCACTTGACCCGAAGGCAGGTCCCGCGCAGAGCGGTGGATGCGGGTGCGGGCCTGCACGCAACCTTCTCCAAGTGAGCTGAGTTTGGAACAGTGTAGGGGCCTGCCTAAGCATATCCATTCTACCTAGGTCATGCTTGTCTAGAAGTAATTAGCAGCTGTTAGGAGACGACGCCGACAAGCTGGTCTCGATCAATCACCTTCAAAGCTCACATTCCTAGTATGACAGGTATGTATTCCGTACTTCGTAGGTACGTAGAATTCAGGTGGATGTTCCAAAATCACTTATGAATCACTCTCAGGCCGTCAGAACTTTGGCAGGTCGTACCGGACCGAGGCCTGGCCGAGGAGCGCTCTACTGACCTCATTCTCACCTACCTCTAAGGTACCTTCACCTCTGACCTGTCCGGTACGGCGGTACCTCTACACTACCTACCTAGGTACCTCCTACGTCCGTACGGACGTACTTATACGTAAGGTACCTAGGTAGTATACTGCGTATGTAGGTACCTAACCTAGTACGGTGTATTAATATACGAGTCTATCGTGGCGGGGGTGTGAATACAGTGTAGATTACGGAATAGCACCGCTCAAACTTATCGAGCATGCGGCCGTGCCCCTCTCCCCCCTCTCGGCCGCTCCCCTCTTCAGTGGATTGTCCATTCAAATTTATATGCAAGCTGTCTCATCCCCTCTACGTACTCCTCATCCGATCACTATTTTGTTTGCTGTCGGTTACTAGCAACAACATCCATCTTTACACCACCTTTTTCTAAACACTTTTTAGCAGAATTTAGCCAAAATGGTCAAGGCTGGTGAGTTCAAAGTCCTCGTTAACTTAACCATTCTGCCGATCCCGCGTGCCGGCCGGCTGGATGAGCACAATTGTCCACACTACCTACCTATTGGTGCCAGAGACGACATCGAGTCGACTTGTGGCTAGCACTTCGGTAGTTAGAGCCGTTGGCAGAAACAGCACATGGCAATCTATGTTCGGACATCAAGGTTCTTGCTTGACTTGGTCTTTAGAGACTCTGTCCTCTTTTCCCAGGTCCCCCAACTCCCAAACTAATTTGTCTCAAATGAGTGCGTGTATATTGTATCGAGTCAGTACTGATGATACCGTGGCCGAATAGTCGCTGTTATCCGTGGTGATTCCAAGGTCACTGGCACCGTTACCTTCGAGCAGGTCTCGGAGACGGCGCCTACCACCATCTCGTGGGACATCACAGGCCACGATGCCAACGCAAAGCGTGGCTTCCATATTCACACCTTCGGTGACAACACCAACGGCTGCACCTCGGCCGGCCCTCACTGTAAGTCCGACCCTGGACGTATTATGGCAGAACAAGTCAGCTCACCAACTACTAGTCAACCCCCATGGCAAGAGTCACGGTGATCGCGTAGCCGAGAACCGCCACGTTGGTGACTTGGGCAACATTGAGACTGATTCTCAAGGTAACGCCAAGGGTTCCGTTCAGGACACACTTATCAAGCTCATCGGGCCGGAGAGCATCATTGGCGTAAGCCCCCTTCATATATAATACTATCACAAAAAGCGGAGGGTAGACATTAACTTGGTTGGGGTGTATAGCGCACCGTCGTAAGCCACGCCGGTACTGATGATCTCGGTTTGGGCGGCAACGAGGAGTCTCTCAAGACTGGCAATGCTGGTCCTCGACCTGCCTGCGGTACGGATCACGAATATCAACAACCCAAGCATTGCTTTGCTAATCATTACTAGGTGTCATTGGCATTGCCAACTAGATCGCACGAGAAGACCATGGTATGAAGCTCGAGCTGAGGGGGCCAACGTCTAGGGACTTGTAGCTTGTCAAGTAGCTAAAATTCCCAGCAAATTGTGATCCCAATGTAGTTCAGAAACAAAAAAACAAACAAACCCAAATCCAGAATAATCTTGGTTACACGCTGAAAATTTCCGAGTGGTCGAATTGTGCCAATTAGGTACCGTACCACAGGATATTTATCTGGGGTACCTACCTACCTGATTCACCACCGATACAATACAATGTAAATTCACTGCGGATCCGTACCTACCTACCTACCTAGGTAGGTACCTATACAGCTACCCACAGCTACCTACCTACCTACAACACCCCGCACGCACAGGCCCATAATATACGCTATACTACCTACCTAGTACCTTAGGTAGTCGATGATGCCATCGGCGTACGGATCCGTAACGGTACCTAGGTACCTAAGGTAGGTATACGTACCCTACGGATCCGTTAGGTACCCCCCGCTATGACTCTGCCGAGCTTAGCGGGACTCATGATTGATTGATTGATTGAATTTTTAACGTCTATGGGCATGGCCAACCTCCCGAGGGGTATTAGACGTGGCTTGCTATACTATGTACATAAGCCAAATTCCTTGCCGCAAGGCTACTTTCTGTCAAGGCAGTCGCCCCCTCCTTGCAGGGCACCCTGCGTTTTTGTCGGTCGGGGACACAGCTGGGTTGTCTTAGTAACGCTGCCATCAGACGTAAGCTCGTCGGGCCCATATTGGGCTTGGCCGTACCTTCCAGAGGCATAACCCCACTGATCTACCCCTTGCCCCAGAGTTGACTGACCGCCATTCGGCCTGTCGATGATAGGGAAAAACTGTACAAAGCAGAAAAACCTTCCATAATCAGTCTGTCGGCCCTAAAGAGGGACAAGACGCTCTGGAGTGTCACGGTGCGCTTCATGCCTAAGCATGAATGACGGCGACGTTGTTTCAGTTACCAGACATAACGGTGTATGCCTGGTGTGGTGGTGCTTTCCTTAAGAAAGCGCTGTACATTTTAACGACTTGACACTGTCGGACCCATCCTATGCTTTCTATATTCACAAAATGGAAGGGGAAGGGGGAGGAAGGATGTGAAGTGTAATGGCCGGAGAGGAAGGGAAAGGAAGTGAAGCTGGTGATGTGGTGAGAAATTGCCACACTAGGAAATTAGTGGGCCGCTTCCAAGAAGTGAAAAATAAAAAGGAAGGAAGGATGCTTAGCGGGACTCATTCTGTGCGAAGTACGGAATAGTACGTACCAACACGTAGGTCATATCAGCTGTTTGCCACTTGCCAGCCACCGACCACATTGTTTGCTATAGGTACCTAGAGTACCTACCTAGGTACGGATCCGTACCTTGAGTACCTAGGTGGTCCGTACCGTAAGGTAGGTATTCGACTCGGCCTTTCTCCACACCAATCGTGAAACCTGTCAAAATCGAGATCATCTCTCAGGCCTCTTCCCAGCTCATTGATTTTCTCAACTCCAGTATTAGTAGCTGCTTTTTTGCTATACGCTCTAATTCTGCGGTGTTTTGTACGGTCACTCGTCCTTTCGGTTCAACGGTTTTCAGTAAGTTGAGATTTCCCAAAGCCTCTTTCAATTCCGACTCTATCCCTTCCTGTTTCTCCCGGTATATCAGCCAAGCTACATCGTCCAGAGCTCCAAGTATCCTACCGCGTACCCTTGGGTAGCTGATCATGGTATTTGACGCCTTCGAAATGCTATTTTTCAAGAGCAGCCATTTGAATTAAGTACGGATCCGTACTGGACGACGATTTGATGCCCCGTTGTTATACTTATCTTTTTCTGTTGATTCGTATCAGCAGGCGTCCCTCCATACCTACGCATATAAATAGTAGCCTCAACTTAGCTACCTCCTGTATGCCCGTCATTGATATGATCCCCAACCTTTTGTCTGCACTGCAAAGTCATCTAGCTTGCTGCCTAATATCCTTCATGTTTCCAGATTTCTTCTTAGCAATACATCTTTTCTCAGCCTCTAGCTCATTGCTTTCTTGGTCAAAAGCTTCAGAGTCATGCTTGCCCGTGATCCTCTCAATTTGATAGGATCTACACCTTATCTTCCATGTCCACTCGATACCCAAACCCCTATTACTCGCAGAGAATAACGTGTTTAAAACCCGTTCATATCGATGCTTGACTACTAATAATCGAATTGCACAACATCAGACAAAAATAAATTTGACTCATAACCTTCCTTTTCTCTCTTCATTACAACACTTCTGCGACCCCGTACTTTTGAAAATTCATGCTAATTGAGTCCAGAGAGTTGCGAAGGCTTCTGTTTCTTGCAATTGTGTCATTTTCGATCACAGGCATCACATTACAACTACAACCATGGCGAAGCAATTCTTTGCTAACGTAAAATCGGTTCTAAGTGGCGATACCTTAGTGTTGACCAGTCAAAACAACCCAAATGCTGAGCGAACCTTTTCCTTGGCTTTTGTTACTGGCCCTCATCTAAAGAGAGAAGGCGACGAGCCGTTCGCGTTTCAGTCCCGAGATTATCTCCGGACCTTGACAGTTGGTAAAGCTGTTCGATGCACCGTTCTTTACACCATTCCTACCTCAGGGCGGGAATATGGCTACGCTGAACTGCAAGATGGCACCCAACTTCCCGATGAGCTTGTGAAAGCCGGATGGCTCAAAGTCAGGGAGGATGCTGGACGCAAAGAAGAGTCTGATGAGACTCTAGAGCGCCTCGAGACACTGAGAAGTCTAGAGTCCCAGGCAAAGAGCGAAGGCAAGGGTCTTTGGGCAGGCACCAGTGGCTCCATCCATGTGCTGAATGATATTGGATCCATTGACTTCGACCAATGGAAAGGACAAACCGTCGACGGAATCATTGAACGAGTACTTAGTGGCGATCGATGTCTTGCCCGGCTGATACTGAAAGACACGACTCATCTTCAAGTCATGACCCTCATTGCTGGTATCCGCACCCCTGCCACAGAGCGTGTTAACCAATCCACCGGCCAGACCCAGCCAGCTGAGGAATTTGGCAACGAGGCGCGGCAATTCGTTGAGCAGAGACTCCTGCAGCGAAGTGTCAAAGTAGAACTTGTCGGCATCAGCCCACAAGGGCAACTGATTGCCTCCCTTATACACCCACGAGGAAGCATTGCCGAGTTCCTGCTAGCTGATGGCTTGGCGAGGTGCAACGACTTTCACTCGACCCTACTTGGATCTAAGATGGCTGCGTTACGCGCTGCGGAGCAAAGGGCTCAGGCTAGTAAGCTTCGCTTGCACAAGGATCACGTAGCTAAAGTGGCTGGCGGCGCCGCCACTGATATGATTGTTTCTAAAATCATGAGTGCTGATACGATATTTGTTCGTACAAAGACGGGAGATGAAAAACGCATCAGCCTCAGTAGTGTTCGTGGGCCTCGTGCAGGTGAACCATCCGAAGCCCCTTTCCGAGATGAAGCTAAGGAGTACCTTCGAAAGAAGCTCATTGGCAAACATGTGAAAGTCTCGGTGGACGGATCCAGAGCTGCGACTGATGATTTCGAAGCCCGTGACGTCGCTACAGTGACTGAAAAGGGCAAGAATATTAACCTTGCACTTGTACAAGACGGTTGGTGCTCAGTTATCCGTCACCGAAAGGATGACACAGATAGGGCCGCCAATTATGATGAACTTCTTGCGGCTCAGGAGGAAGCAAAGGAGCAGAAGAAGGGAATGTGGGCAGGTAAACCCTCAAAAGCCAAGACGTACGTCGATGCATCTGAATCTGTTCAGAAGGCCAAACTTCAGCTGTCCACTTTGTCGCGCCAGAAAAGGGTACCGGGTATTGTCGATTTCTGCAAAGCTGGATCACGGTTTACAGTTCTGATTCCCCGCGAAGGCGTCAAGATCACGATGGTGCTTGCTGGTGTCCGCGCCCCGAGAGCCCCTAGATCAACCGGAGAGAAGGGTGAGCCTTTTGGACAAGAGGCCCTAGATTTGGCCAACCGCCGATGCAATCAACGTGACTGTGAGATCGATGTCCATGACATCGACAAAGTCGGTGGGTTCATTGGTGATCTCTACATAAACCGGGAGAGCTTTGCCAAAATTCTCGTGGAAGATGGTCTTGCCCAAGTTCATCAATATTCAGCAGAAAAGGCCGGCAATGCCGCTGAGCTTTTGGCTGCCGAGAAGAGAGCAAAGGAGGACCGTAAAGGACTATGGCACGATTGGGACCCGTCCCAAGAAGATAATGGTGACAATGAGGCTCCAGCTGCCGAAGCGTCGACGCAGTTGGAGGCCACTGACAAAAAAGCTACCGACTATCGTGAAGTCGTTGTCACTAACGTTGACTCGAACGGCAGACTTAAGTTACAGCAGATTGGCGGGGGGACATCTGCCCTCGAGATCATGATGAATGAATTCAAGAAGTTCCACTTGGATTCAAAGAATAATCGGCCTCTTGGTAACCCTCCTAAGGCAGGCGAATACGTGGCGGCCAAGTTCTCGGCCGATAACCAATGGTATCGTGCCCGTGTGCGTTCAAACGATCGAACCGCGAAGGTATCTGAAGTTGTCTACATCGATTATGGCAACAGTGAGCAGATCCCATGGTCCAAGCTTCGCCCCCTTGACCAGCCTCAGTTTACAGTGCAAAAGCTCAAGGGACAGGCTATCGACGCGGTGCTTTCATTCATCCAGCTCCCCACTGCAACGGACTACTTCCGTGATGCGAAAGATCTCATTGCCGAGGCTACTGATGGCCGCACGTTGGTTGCCAGTTTTGATTTCGTTGACTCAAAGGAGGGTCTTAACTATGTCACGCTGTTCGACGAGAATGCCAGCGGCCCCTCTGCAACATTTACTGACTCGATCAACAAAGAAGTAGTGGCTCATGGCTACGCCATGGTGCCAAAGAAGCTGAAGGCCTGGGAACGAGGCCGTGCCTCAGAGGATGTGCTTAAGAAGCTGCGAGCAGTCGAAGCAGAGGCTAAAGCGGACCGACGTGGCATGTGGCAGTATGGCGACATCACGGAAGACTAAGCCGTAAACCCGGCATGCCACACGTGAGGCTTTGTCAAAGTCTTATAGATACCTAGATAGGTAGTGGAAGCCAGTTTGTGAGTGAAGGCCTTCAGCTCGATCTTAGAATGAGAGATTCCTGGGCTCTGATAGATGCTCCTTTCTTCTAGATGGGAAACTTGGTTGGGACTAGGGCAGCGGCATTTCGGACAAAAATGGGATTATTTCCGTATCATGGCACCTTCATGCATAAGCATTACTATAGGGAACGAGGCGAACATTTCCGCGGGATGACAGGTGATCGATCCCCTTCATCATCTTTCGGACCATTAGCAGACTTTAATAAAAACATATATGCATTCGTCTCAGAATTCAGCTGAAGAGTTGTAAAGTTGGACTCATTCTTGGCGATTGATCCCAGAGGGAATTGTTGCACCAGAATTACCTACTTACTAACTTGAAGGACGATGTGACCACGAGATGGGTAGGTATTTTGAACAGTTGAGGAGTTATACTTAACCTGTAATAGGTACCTACCTTACCTACCTACCTAGGTAGGTAGGTACCATAAGGTAAGATGTACGGACGTAGGTAGGCACCCTACGTACGTAGTCGGCTTAATAATATTCTTCTTATTCAGTCTCGTGCAAACGAATCACTGCACGATTGGCTCGAGATGATTAGGTACGGGACGTAGACAGATTACCAATCGTCGTCGGATCACCGGAGAGACCCACGCGACCAGAATTTCTAGAATGACGCAGTAAGAGGAAGAAGAATTGGCGGGTTCAACGGTGAACATCATCTACCTATCTATCTACAGTACGTACCTAAGTAGATCATTCAGTTGCGGATTCTTTATGAGACTCGTTTGAGATGTTGCCGTCGTGCTACCTTTACATCACTTCTCCTTACATATACTGAGTCCAGTCCAACGACCCATGTAGTGTAATAATGTACGAAGTAGGTAGAGGAACTGCGTAGACAATGAGGGTATAAGTGCGAAGTAGGTAGGTATACTGTATTATCCGTATTGAAGACGGATACTGTTAGGTACCTAAGGTATACCTAACACTTACCCTACCCTAGGTAGGTACTTAGCCTTCCCAAGTACTTATGTAGGTCCCTGTGTACTTACGTTCCATTACAGCGGGTCTCAGCGGGGTTATCTAAGTACCTCTTAGGTAGTAGCAGTACTTAGGTACGTCCGTACCAGTCTACGGAATAGGTAGGTCCTGTCCTATAACTAGATCTTGAAGCCACTCACCGCATAGGTATCTCTGTTGTTTCTGAGGTGAAGTCAATTAAAAGTAGCTAAAAGAGCCTAAGCATCTATTCTCAGTTGTACGGACGTACCGACGTACGTGTACCTACCTAGGTAGTCTGACATGCTGTGTACAGAGGATCTGAGGCCTGTACCTATACATGAGTGTACGTCCGTACATACCTACCATAGTACCTTACGTATAGGTACCTTAGGTAGTAGGTACCTAGAACACCGAGGGGTCGCTGGATATCCGTGCTCCGGAACTGTACGGAATGCTTATTCGGTCCTAGTTTACGGATCCGTACTTACGTATAGGGTCTGTAGGTACCTATCCTTACAGCGTACGTCCGTACCCACACGGATTAGTACTATGTAAGCTCGCCACTCACCGAGCTACGTACCTTACCTACTTAGAGATAGATACGGAATACCGTACCTCGGAACGTTTGGCTCACAGTGCGCATACGGACCACTACCAAGACGGCTGCCCCAACCGTCTTCGTCACTTATACGTCCGTAGACTGACCTGACATTACATTCTCTTACCTACTCTATCCCCAACAACAACAACAACGACAAAACAAACAGCATCGTAAAAACGGCATAAAGCCATCATCTCTACATCAATCCACATTCAAGAATAATTCATTCCAATTCTATCCCAAATCCATCAAAATGAACTCCCTCGACCAGTTGAAAGCTTCTGGCACCGTAAGTACATTTGATTTACCCCTCCTGCTGTCAAAACTTGCCCCTCCATGCTTCTGCCGTCGCGGGCGCCTTGGAATCGGTTGAGTTCGCAAGGGTCGCCCGGCTTGCTCGGCGCATTCATGAAAGCTTATGCCATGCTACCTGCATCGAATGTTGTTTCTTATAGAGCTTTTGTTTACTGACTTCTGTCGTGGTTTATAGGTGGTTGTGTGTGATTCCGGTATGTCTCACGATGCCGTGATGAAAAATCCCCTCACTCAAAATCCAAACCGACCTTGAACAAAACGCTGGGCCTTGACTAATACGTTATATCATTTTTATTCTTACAGGTGACTTTGCCAGTAAGTGTTCATCCACAGCTCTTCTAATCAATTCAAGATACTTATCATAGTGTAGCAATCGGAAAGTACAAGCCTCAAGATGCCACCACCAATCCTTCCCTCATCCTGGCCGCCTCCAAAAAGCCCGAGTATGCTAAATTAATCGACAACGCCGTGGAGTATGCGAAGGCCAAGGGCGGCAGCGTGGACTCCCAAACAGATGCCGCCCTCGACAGACTCCTCGTCGAGTTCGGCAAGGAAATTCTCCAGATCATCCCTGGCAAGGTCTCAACCGAGGTCGACGCTCGATTCTCCTTTGACACCAAAGCTTCCGTTGACAAGGCTTTGCACATCATCGATGTATGGATTCCAAGTTCGAATGCATTTATAACGTCTCTGTAGGCACTCTACTGACAGGCCATTGGTTGAATAGCTATACAAGCAGCAAGGTATCTCTAAGGACCGTATCTTGATCAAGATCGCCTCCACCTGGGAAGGTATCAAAGCTGCCGAGATTCTGCAGCGCGACCACGGCATCAACTGCAACCTTACCCTCATGTTCTCTCTAGTCCAGGCTATCGCCGCCGCCGAGGCTGGTGCCTTCCTAATCTCCCCCTTCGTCGGCCGTATCCTTGACTGGTACAAGGCTGCCACAAAGAAGGACTATTCCAAGGAGGAGGACCCAGGTGTCAAGTCCGTCCAGGACATCTACAACTACTACAAGAAGTTCGGCTACAAGACCATTGTCATGGGTGCCTCATTCCGCAACACTGGCGAGATCACCGAATTGGCCGGCTGTGACTACCTCACCATCTCCGTAAGCAGTATCCTGGTTTTCTTTTATCTCTATCATTCACGACTGACAAGGACATTCAATTAGCCCGGTTTGCTGGAGGATCTCATGAACTCCACCACCAGTGTACCCCAGAAGCTTAATGCCTCCGGTGCCACCTCCCTCAATATCACTAAGAAGTCCTACATTAGCGACGAGTCGCTATTCCGCTTCGACTTCAACGAGGAGCAGATGGCTGTTGAAAAGCTGCGCGAGGGTATTAGCAAGTTTGCCGCTGACGCCGTTACCCTAAAGGACATCATCAAGAAGAAGGTTTGCGCATAAACAAACAACACTCGCTATCTTAGGTGAGGATTCAGTGATGAATGGCCTTGGACCTTCATGAAGGGAATCAAGCATCTCATCAATCAAAAGAAAAAAAATAAACCTTATGTATTCCGTTATCTCAGGCTGCGGGATATCATATCTCAAAGAAAAGAATGACGATTTTATATTGTTGGATCATCGTGACATGGAAGACTGCTTGTACATAGAAGATAGGAAGGATATCTACTTTTAAAAATATTGGCCTACTAGGTTGGAAATCGACTGATGTGCGTCAAAACTACGACGTATCTTGAATCGCTGCGAGTTCGATGGCCGCAGCCCTTTCCCTTCCTAACAATCCATACGTGCTTCGTGTCGTCAATGACAGATTCTCAGTAGCAACTGTTGCAGTGTTCAACTTAGGTTATACTGTTTTTTTCCTTGCTTTTTCCGTTTCACCCACTATCTGCGCAAGAAACGCTGACCAAGCGATGGCGTATTCTGAGTTTACCCTTTCGATTGGCGTGATCGAAATCGGAGTTTGCCTCTTCCTTTTCCTCTTCGTCATCAGCATCTCCATTGGCTTGGTCCTCTTCTTCTCCACCCTGGGCCTGCGCTTTGGCGGTGCTGAGCTCGAAGATGACGCCGGTTAGCGTATTGTCCTGCCCGCAACCGCTGTCGAGCCCGAAGGCGTACTTGCGCATCTGCAGTCCGGATTTGGCGTCATGGCCGTAGACTACGGTCGTGACTGGGGCCGTTTGGGATGAACACCAAACCTCGGCCCAGGGGACGCCGTCTCTGGACGCGCTGGGGATCATGGGTTTGTTTCCCTTGCGGCCTTTCTTGCCTTTCTTTTTCTCGCTTTTGGACTTTTTGCTCGCTTCTTCGTCGCGCTCGTTTGGATGTTCGTGGGCTTGGTCGGCGGAGCGAGAGCGGGAATTGGCGGGTAGAAGCGTCCGCATGTTCATTACTGCTTCAGCGTCTTGGGATTCTAACTCGATTCCGGGGACGAGTCCTGCGTGCACGACGACGACGTCGCCGTACCGAGGGCCAAGGCTTCCAACATGGAGAATCAAGGGACGGGTGGATAGCCATTTTCGTTGGGCTGGAGTCAGACTTTTGGCTGTTGCTAGGTCGGCGGCGCGGGACTTGCGGCCCTTGTGTTTCGCCTTCTTCTCTTTCCCCTTATCCTTCGACTTTTTCTTCTTTCCTGATTTCTTGTCTTGCGCGCTGCCGGTTTTATCTGGAACATTCTCCGTCTCCTCGGCGTCGCTCCTTTGATCTGTCGCGTCGCCGTCGTCCTGTTTTTCCGCGCTCCGCGCCCGCTGCTTGGATTCGTAACGCTCCCAGGCTTTGAGCACCCTTTCTTCGTGGTTCCCGCGCACGGCGAACGCGCCAATCTCCATTGCGAGCGCCACGACGCCTGCGCTGTCGGGCCCTTTGTTGACCATGTCGCCCACCAGTATCACGGCGTCGCCGCGCGAGGTCGAGAACTCGGCTTTGCGCAGAAGGGCTTTTAGGGCCCCGAGGTGGCCGTGAACATCGCCAATGATTATCAATCGCCTCGCCGCATCATGGGGGCTTGATGGGGTCTTTGGGAGCAAGGAGGCGGGCAGTTCTGAGAGATGCGGGTACGTTTTCCCTGATGGACCCGGCTTTGATGTTACTACTGTTGTCTCGCTGGGGGCAATTGCCGGCGTGTTGTCCGCGTTAATGTCACCGGGGTCGTCGGGTTTGTCCGGTTTACCTGGAGCTGGGCGAAAAGATAGAATGAATGAGGCCAGGTTGCTAAGCATGCTGTCACTGAGGGATGAGGCAGAAGGTGATCGACGTGCAGGCAAATGAGATGAGGTAGAGGGGACAGGTTCGCGAACTTTCAAGTATTATAGGGACGGTTTTCTTGCTGTTGCGAATCGTCGTGGGCCATTTGAGTGCGAAGTCGGTATTGTTAGGCTTGTGGAAAATGCATAAACATGTTATATCCGAGTGCTGAGACAAAACTGTCTTATTAATCCGGATTGATCAGGTAGCACACAGGTAAATAGGCCTTTCAGTGACGACGTGTAATTTTCTTATGTAATTGTGTCGTCATTCGCCATCATGCCAGGGATGCCGGAGATTCAGAATTGCATACGGGCCAACTTTAAAGAGCTTCCATCTACCTCTGGAAACCTTCTAGTGTAGGATATCTCGATCCTCATCTGCGCCTAGTCATCATCAAGTTTGGCCCGACGACAGTAAGTCTGCCCGGATCCGGCACAGCACAGGCACAGGCAGGCAAAAGTAAACGGAATTCATAAGAAAATAACGAGTTGGATCGTAACACGACACGCACAGGCATAAACGAGATGCCCGACCCGGTCGAATATTTGAACCACCAATATACTTTGTGCGCCTGCTTCATATTCATGATGAGGTATGTACGAGATGCAAGGCTTTTTACATCTCCTCTCATTGGTCCAATTTGTCAGCTCCTTAAGTAAGCGGTACACCAAAGATGCCGGTTTCTTGAATGTGACGAACAACCATCAATGCAGTCGTTTCAGACCGTTGCTCCTATATAACCGGTCGATTCAGTAGCTACCTAGAAATTCGACTCCCTGACCAAGTTGTTGTCATTTTTGGTGCCGTTGTAATGGAGTGAAAACTTCATCTGTCGGGATAGATCATCTCTGACCCTATCGACCTTTCTGAGTACACTTTCTGGGGCACTCAAGACCATACTATCCATTATCCATTGTGAGGGCGACGAGTGTAGGTTTCTTTGGCTGCCTTTTGCTTCATCAGCAGTTGGTGGTGACATCGTAGCCTTCGATCAGTGAACCTTCTTGTGGAGTACTAGTTATTTTTTTAGCCCTCCAGGCATGTGTACAAGATGGATAACGTAGTGAAAAGGTGGATAGGACTCTTGAATTCGCACGAATCTGCAATAAAGACAAAAGGAGCGACGTCGCAGGCGATGGGCCGCGGCATGCTCGGTCGATAAAGCTCTATAGACCTTTATCGTCCGCGAACCAGGCGTATGGACTAATTGCAATCGGTTAATATCTGAAATAATCAGTCACCGAATATCAGAAAATATGAGCACTTTAAAAAAAGCTCTAGACAAGTTGTCACACGGAATGCAGACGGGCTATGTGTGTATGCCTTCTGTGCAATGGCGTGATGGCAGGCTGCAGCCGTTTTGTAGCATCAGCCGTGGCCTGAATCTTGAGAGTCACAACCCAGAGCTATCTTTCGGTCAAGTAACATCTGGAAAGATTATGGCAGGCCCAACAGATGTGATGAGAAAACCAAGGCAATTATTTGCGCAACCTTCTAACGCCGGCCAATGCATTACTCAAAATGACAGTTCGCAGCCGCGACCTCCTCTTCCTTATATCTTATTTCGTATTCTCTTGCTGAGCCTGCTGCTGAGCCCGAAGCTTCTCGTTCTCAACCTCGCGCCAGTCTCGAGGTTCGGGCTCGTTGCCGTCGGTGGGCCGGACGGCGCCGGAAAAGGCAGATCGACCGGCGTACAGCTGGTACCCATCACCGGACTTCTGAGATGTCTCGAGGGTTGTGTAGGTAATGGGCTGGTTCCCGCGGAACCGCTTGCGCATATCGATCATACCGCGCCGGCACTCGCCAAACCCCTTCTTGAGCTGTTGGCATTTAGGCGGAAGCGTCTCAACTAATGGCGATCGCAGACAATCGGCGGCCTTGTTCCGCTGGATCATTACACATTCGGATTCTTGCAGGCATTGCGCTAGTGCAGCTCCTGTTGGCAGTGGGATGAAGATTAGTTTGACGGCTTCTCCTTCGCAAGCAATTGATTTAGAGGAGGGTCTTATATGAAATGATAGGTGGTGGACGAACTTATTTCTTTACATGAGCTCGGCATGATGAGTGAGTGATGTGCTTATATGTCGATACACCTTCAAACATCAACTTGAGAGAAGATTGGGGTTCGAATCGAATGATGATACGGATTACGGATCCGTAACTTCGTAGTGTATGTATCGCCAGAAGTCCGGGACAGGGGTCAGGAATTCGCAATCTCTAATTGGACATCTTCGCCCAAATTATTTATAACTAACCTAGTCGGGTAGAAAAGTACTACTGAATTAAGGTAGTACTAGTACCTACTACTATGTTGCATAAGGTGGATTCAGTGAGCCGTATGTCCGTATTTTTGCAGCAAATGTACGGATTCCAGGGTGGAGCGCTCTAAAAAAGTTAGGAGTATCATTTAAGCTCAGTATTTTTTTACGTTTTATTACTGTAAATGACCAGTATCTTGTGGGAGAATGGCGAGGGTTGGTTGTATTACTTCGTAGTGTTAGTGCTAAGTACTAAACTACAGGGGAAAACCACCAAGATATAGGTAGTGCTAGGTAGGTCAGGTGACACCCCGACATAAACGGCTTAATTTTTGGGGAACGTTGGAGTTACCTACCTTAGGTAAGTAAACGTAAAAAATGTGGAGCGCTCCAACATAGGTAGGTATTGGAGCGCTTTAAATTTCACACTACCTACCTAGGTTAGGTACCTAGTTAGGTAAGGTACGGACGTATTCGAAGCCATAACTACGGACCGTACGTACCCATCATCATAAAGGAGGCATGGATGTGTGGGTTCGTCATTTTCATGTCGTGGCTTACCTAACCTTACATGTCTTTTAGGTACAGCACAGCAAGTATCCAACAAGGATCCCTATTGAGACTACCTTTATCTCAATTAAGTATACATTACGTCTGTACTGGAATGTTTGCCCTATATTTATGTGCAATCGATAAGTAAATAGTACCTCTAAAGTACTTATTACGGATAGGTTCGCGTAGATCCGTGTACCTACCTAACATACATGGCCAATAATTATGATATACCTACCGCCAGTTCACTTTTGCATGTGACATCACCTAGAGCCTAAACAACCTTCAACGACCTTATCACGACCTAATTATTGCTGAGCAGTTTGATCGTGACCGTCAACCCCTACTCCTACTACCTAGTGTATATACATACTAGTAGTAGAGACCCACGAATTATCCTTCATATGGGCATCTCAAACCTTTCCCATCTTGTTAGGAGCAATGATGATTCAGCTGCGATCTTGCAGTCTCCAGCTATCTATAGCTCCCTTACCCTGAGTTACATTGCCCTCGATCTACTTATCTAGACGTGCGAAGAATCAGCCCAACATGCCTCTGCCCTTCATAGGCAGACTAAACCCGTTCGTCCTCGTTCCAGAAGTGCTGTCATGCAGTGCCGTGTGGCTAATATAAATACAGAATCGAATATGTTGCCTTAATAGGCTCGTTCTTATTCGTTGTGCTCGAAGCTATCGTCCGAGTCCTGACACTCGCGCTCCGTACGGGATCCCGCATCTGATCCGCACTCACTATGTGCTCTCTCTATTGCCCTGTCTTAGGTGCTGACTTGGGCGTCTGTCTAGCAACATCACTCATAGACCTCCTGACCGACGCGTCGCGGCGCATATTCAATGTCATAAGCTCACCAGCTCATAAGAGAGCCGAGGAAAGGAAACATGGTGCGTTGTCGTCGAATTTTTTGGCCGAGTCTTCTCTGCTAGCCCTGTTTGTCGGTTGCTAACATTTTCTGTCAGCCATCTCTACCTCAATAAGGAATGCCACCGATTTCGTTAGCATCTGCGCCACCTATGGATATACCGCTGAGGAACATGTGGTACAGACCAAAGATGGATATTTGCTTGGGCTGCACAGGTTAGCCTGGAGAAAGGGTGAAGAAGAAACTAAGGTCAACAGTGGCCCTTCCAGTGTTAAGAAGCGTATCGTCTACCTCCACCATGGTCTCCTAATGAACAGCGAAGTTTGGGTTTGTCTGACCGATGAACAACGATGTCTGCCGTTCGTCCTGGTTGAGCGTGGCTTTGATGTTTGGGTACGTCATATTTCTCGCCATTGCATTTGGCATCACTGACACCGTTGTTCAGCTCGGCAACAATCGAGGGAATAAGTATTCCAAAAAGTCCATTAATTGCTCGCCAAACTCAACCCGATTTTGGAACTTCTCAATAGACGAGTTTGCCTTCCATGACATTCCAGATTCGATTCAGTACATACTCGACACCACAAAACAGCCGTCTTTATCCTATATTGGCTTCTCTCAAGGGTCAGCACAGGCATTCGCCAGTCTAGCTATCAACCCTAAGCTGAACGACCAGGTCAATGTTTTTATTGCGCTTGCACCTGCCATGTCGGTCCCCGGGTTGCAGAACAGTATCGTAGATGCTCTTATTAAGGCCTCACCGCAAGTTCTGTTCCTTCTGTTTGGCCGACGATCAATCTTGAGCTCTGCTACTACATGGCAGAGCATTCTCTACCCTCCAATTTTCATCAAGGTGATTGACATTGGCAACAACTTTCTCTTTGGCTGGAAGTCAAAGAATATAGCGGTTAGCCAGAAGCTTGCCGCGTACCCGCACTTGTACTCGTTCACAAGCACGAAATCGGTTGTACACTGGTTTCAAATCATCCGAAACAAATCTTTCCAGATGTTCGATGACGACCTGCTGACGGCTTTCGGGATGGCCACTTTGAACAAATATACCAAGGTTGCCAAATATCCGACTCGTAACATCAGGACACCCATCGTTATCCTGTACGGTGGAAGTGACTCTCTGGTGGATATCAATGTAATGTTACGGGAACTTCCGAAAAAGACCGTCGCAACTAAAATTCCTCACTATGAGCATTTGGATTTCTTGTGGGCTCGAGACACCGACGCCCAAGTTTTCCAGCATGTCTTTGATGCCCTTGACAATTTTACTAGCACGGAGGATCATCTGAAGGAATACGAAAGCTACACTCGTGCAAGAAATAGGAGCTTGTCCGCTTCAGCAGCATTCAGGCAGTGAGTACCTTCTTTCGTGTCATCAATCATAACGACTCGTCTTGTTCTAACTGTAGCTGTAGCGTGCGTGTCAACAGTGACGCGCCGGATTCCGATAGCGCCTCTGTATTGTCCAATGGCCAGGATAGCAGCAGCGATCTTAGTCGTCAACACCAAGCAAGAGAGACGTTCTTGACTCCTCTGGTAATTCCGGAGGAACTTACACCTCAACACCCACACCCAACACACCCGTATACCCGTTCTATCACTTTCATCAGCGAAAATGGCGGCTCCACTCCAGACAGACCCTGCTCAAGGGGCTTGGATGGCGCATGCGGAACAAAAGCATCAGCACAAAGTACTTCTCCCATGACACCCTCTCCCACACCAGGCAAGCTGCCTCGCCGTCGTGGTAGCGCCACAAGCAACCTCAGCATCGACTCACCAAGAAACGGTACTCGAGGTGGTATCAAAATAGGATCTTCTCAGCCTGCTGACAGCGTTATAACAACTAATGGCGGCGGTGAATTATCACAATATCCAAAGAAATGACATATTTAGGCCCAATTTGGGTTAGCCATCCTTCCTTTTGTATCGTTAAGATACTTGTAACAGTACTATACAAGCATAGGCTTGACAGGCAACAGGCTATGCTGGATCATGCGGCGTTCTGTATAGTACAACATATATGGAGTTGGGGCATTCTATTGTTCATAAAGGGTTATTGTATGTAATTGCCCACCTGTTGTTCAGTTCATGACTATGGTAATAGAGAGAGGGAGACCACCATATGTTATCCATCTGGGAGCACAGAATTATAGATCGAGAATTTATTATAGCTTTTGACCGAAAATGAGGGCTTCTAAGCATGCCTTGCCTCCAGTAGCCTCTGATGTACATCATGGCTGTCAGCAACGTGTACTTCTATGAGAATTGCATCTCAGTGAGTTGGTTACATTAACAGTGAACAAATTTAATCCGATGGAAAATACCACATCCCTCTCAACGCTGCCAGATGCACATTTTTCTCTCCCTTATTTGACTTATTCTAGACTTATACATATATGTAACAGAACAGTGACCACTTGCTTACACTCTTCAGATATTACGTACACCCCTATTATGATTGTGTCAACATAGCATCCTCAGACTCTGGTGTTTGATATGCAACAAGGACTACAGGTGAACAAGTAAGTACCTCGCCGTTCCATTCTTTGGTCATGATAGAATCCCTCGGGTGACCGTATCTATGGAAAGAGAAATGTACCGCGCTCTCCAAGATTATCAGAATTTTGCGACATGAGCCGACAGTGTAAAAATCTTATGCGCAACTAATGGTGCAGGATTTCAGGGATTCGGTCTATACAGGATATCACATGTATAACTGGCCCATAATATCACGAACTGATCTTCAATAAAGCAACTTGTCCTGTATTTGTTACTGATCATGAAAAGCGTTCATGTACCACCATTCGCCTGGGCGCCTCCTTGTCCGGACTGTCATGTCATGTCATGTGCCAAATACCACGCAGCTACTTAAATAAGTACTAGCGATAGACATACTGAAGATGATGCATTCTACCAATGTACATATGCCTATTCACATTTCAAAGATTCAAACTCATTCCAGTTGTACACAAGCTATCCCTGTCGGAAGTCGCCCCTCAAATCTGCCGTAAGAAACAAGTCAATTCGTCGACCAGAACCTCCAGTAAAAATCACATCCCTGTCCTGATGATCATGACGACTTGATCAGGATTCAATGTGAGTAAAGGAGTATTAAGTAATATTTCTGACGTGTGTATCGAAGATCTCGTTTCTCCAACCTCCAGCCTCAAAATCCTGGATCCCATGGCTTGCCCTTTCGGTCTCGTCATGCCAGATCTTGACGACGCTGCCAGGGGCATAGACGCCTTTGAAAACGCCTGACCCAGGTTGATCGACACCGATACGAGTATAAAGATCCGGGTCTTCTTCAGGTAGGAGTCGTGCCGTAACCGCCTTGATGAAAGTCCATAGATCACTGGGGTTGGCGATTCTGGTAGCGCGGAGGCGTTCCCTAGCGTACAACAACTCCCGGTTCCCTGCATGGAGGAAATCACGAATAGCCTTGGCTAACTGGACCTCCAAGGTTGTCCTGAGGATTGGACGCAGAAAAGGCTTGATCAACCATCCCAGCCAAGAGAATTTGCTCTTGCGAAGCTTGTAACCTAGGTTGTGAACATTAACTCGTACGCCCCTAAGCGTTAAAATTTGTTCCAGGCGCTCTCGACATATCTCTACTTCCAAGTGAATGTCGATACCGCGCTTGTCTAAAGAAAAACTCGCTATTCCCTCATCTGCTAAGCGGAATAGACCGCTGTGCGCTCGAAGCCAAAAACCTACCTCGTCAGCACAGACAGATAGTCCGTCCATCTTGATCAGCACCAGATGCTTGGTACTTGCATTGGTTCTGAATCGGGCCTTGCAAATCTCTAGGCCGTTGTATGTCTCGATCTTGAGGCGGTATGGAAGGAAAGAGGTATGATTCACCGTGGTCCCGGGCTCGATAATGAGGTTCTCCAATAAAAGGTCCATGGCGGGTGTACTAACTTCCAAGCGAGGAATTGGGATGTATTGAATAGCGTTGATGATAAATGGAACGAACACACTTATGAAATCCTGAATTAGATCTGGGTTGGTGGCAAAGCGAGGAGGGGAGAGGAGGCCTAATATGCGAAAGGTGATGTCCACGAGGTTATGGACGTCATCATCACGAAGGACGCTCTGTAACGTGATGGATAGTTGTTGTAGAAGCTCATCAACATCGTGTCGCAGACTACTCTCTGAACCAACCTGTTTACTTTTCTCTCTGAGCTCTTGTAATTCATCCGCTGTGTTGTGGAGAAAATCCGGATCAGTGAGGAGCTTTTCTACACCATCCCCGAGTTGCTGCATCAAGTCCTCAAACCCAGCATCTTGGTCCTTGTGGCTCATGACCTTCCGGAAAAGCTTCTCGCATTTATCCCATTCTATCTCGTCACCAAAACTCTTGATAAAGACCCAGAGATTGGTTAATGCACGATCAGCATCTCGGTTTTCGGTAACGTCGCTTCGAGCAGCGTCTGCGACCTCTCCCGCAGCGCGTGAATATACAAGAGCATACCGCTTGATCAGGAGCGACAATGTAGATACCGAATCCGAGTAATCCTTACGTTCTCTCAATTTTGAAACGGTTTCACGGAGGCGCTTGAGAAGTTCCTGACCTTCGTCTCCTAAGAATTTATCCTTGGCGCTCTCAGCGGCTGCATTAGCAACATTGCTGCCACTACCTACGACCACCTTGGCGACACTCTGAACTTCATCCTCTAGATTCTGGGTTGAAGGGGGCTTCCCGTCACTGGCTTCTTGCGTGACTCTATCCTGAGCTCCTGGCGACGGCCCAACCTGTTCCCCGGCTTGCTCTGCAGCGTCACGCAATGCGAATGCCGAGTCTTTAAAAATCTGTCTTCCAACTACAGTAAGATCTCCGAGAAAGGTGCGGAACTCAGGGTTCGTGAGAAGCAAGGAGCCAACGGTACGCAAACTTTGATAGACAGCAGCCGTATCGGCCTTAAGCTTGGTTTCTTTCGCTTTTGTGCCAATGTGGTCAACGTCAAAGGATATTCTGCTCTTTGAGAGGAACCAAACTAAGTCTTGAATTTGATCCTTGCCGTTCTTGTTATTTAGAAACACAATGAACTGCTTGAGCCATTGCTTGATAAGGCGCAGAAGTCTGCGGCCAGAACTAGATAAGTCAGGGCTGTCTGAGTTCAAAATATCACTGGCCAAGAGAGTACGGAGGTTGACGATAACTTGTTCGGAGCTGGGCATGTATCCTTTGGCCAAAGCACGGTACATCTGGTAGCTGTGAAGCTTTTGGGCGAGCTCCCGCTGTAAGTGAGTATCTTGCTCATACTGTGGAAGTAGAGGTTGCTGCTCTGGGTCTACATTCCTCTTACGCAAACCAAAGCATGATGAAAACATGATTGTGGATATTGTGATGGTTACCTGCTGTCTAACTGTTGAGCACACCGAGGTGGTGCTGTCATGCGCTGGACAGAGAGATGACCGTGTGTGTTCGCTCGGGAATATTGTTGTTGAAAGGGGGATGTTTACTCGTCTTTATTCGTCGTGCCTATGAACTACTTGCGCACTTATGTCTCAACGCTCATAAAATATCGATGACGTCGCTTCTTTTCCGTATACATAAGGTAGGTTAGGTACCTGTTTCGAGGCCGTGGTCTTCACAGAGACACTGTGTGCACGACAGCAAACACGGTACTAGTATGACCTATGATTCCCTATAGGTTAGTTAGGTACGTAATGCACGCTGGCGACACTTGTTGAACTGCATACTAATCGCTGCGATGGAGGAATTTGCATTCGACTACTACCAGGTCACTAACATCTATTTCACAAAGAGGCGCCAAGTCTTCTCTTGTGATCATGTGGACCGCACCTTTCGAGACTCTCTCTCTATCTTCCCGGCAAGCCCTTGTCGAAAATTAATCATGTACGACATGGAGGGAGCCCGGGACATCTCATCTATTCTCTGGTTTTTGTTGTCCCACCTTACACACTACATTAATTCCTCCTCTTCGTCTGTATTCGTGCCGTCTCTTCGGCCACCGCTGGCGTGTGTCGGTCTTACTTCCTCTCTGTGACCTGCGGCACAGCTCATGCGTGGCGTAAAATGCTGAATATGGGATATCGTACATTGATTGCAGGAAAACAAGACACCGACTCCGTGAGCCCTTGCTCGAATTCCTTTTGCAAACTCCGTAAATCGACCATGAACTGCTGCCTCGCGTACATAGCTTGTAAGGTGATCTGGGCTATCACGCTACTTGCAGCAGATGGCTCGATACATGGGGATATCGCTGTCAAGTATTCGGGAGAGGACGGGGATTATTACTACGAGGTGAAAGTCGGCATGCGCACGACGAATAAAGCTGTATGTGAGCATACTACGAAGTTACCTATATGATACTAGAATCCAGAGCAAGCACTCTGGTTTGGTCGCCGAGAAATTCCTGTCTGTGCTTGAGGATTGCCTTCGTGATACGATCGAAGTCTTTGACCCGGTTGGTTTTGAGGTCACTAAGTACTCGTTTGAGCCCTTCGATGAATTTGGTTCTCGTCTCTCCGACGAACATGTCCGCAGAACCAAGTTGTGTAATAATATCGGCGTCTGGAGCACACGCCATGAAGTTAGTTATCCAACGAGGGGCTGGTTCCAAAGAATTCATTGTGAAAAAAAAAAGTAGAAGAGGTGTTGTTTGCAACTCACCCGCAAGAATCATCGAATCGAAATGCTGATACTCGCAGCTGGGTCCGTTAGGACAGGACTGCCCAGCTAGCACTTGCGGACAGAGTTCTCGCATGGGGTCGATCCTAGCACTAAAGGTCATGGACTTTAGGCCGCCTGGGACCTCCTCAAAGTACTTTGGATGGAACCTGTAAGCACGAAAATAGGAAAGAGGGCTTTTATAAGGAAGCAAACTCTCCAATACTGGCATGCTGCCCTGGTTATCCTGTGAGGTAGTCAGTAGGGGGGGCTCCTCAAAGAAGCGGTTGTTTACTTCATTGGCTGTATGTTCTGGCACTTGAGGATTCTGGTCTGCCGACGTATGATTCGAAATAGTCTCTTCCACAATGTCATCAACGACCTGGCAATTGGTGAGTGAATTTTCACCAGAAAAGGGCAAGTACATCTTTACATCAGTGCTATTTTGCTTGCCCATCTGAGCGCCATGAGTTTCAGAAACCTGAGCCGGTCTGGGTTCATAAGACTCATCATCGCTCTGGGATAGCTCGGGAGCAGATGGGTGATCTGAGATATCAGACCCGCTTAGCCCATTGTCTGGTTCACTTGACCGGGTGCTTGTGGCAGAGAGAGCCGGCTTGGCCACATGGTCAGCTTGTACGTTGATGGTAGCGGCCTCGATGCTTTGCTTTGCGACGGTCGCCATTTCGGCGGTGGCCAGATCGGTTGGGCCAGTATTCTCTGGCGACCTATGGAGGCCATCAATAGTGGGAGCCTCCTTAGCAATAGGGGAATTGTTGGCAGCGGGATCAGAGACGTCTGCGTCAGTCATTTCGAGATCCATGGAATGAGTATTATCAGTGAGAATGGCGGCTTGAAGTGCTTCATCGTTACTCATTTGAGTCGCCATGTCTCCATCAGTACTAGTTGAGGGAGGATTTTGACTGTGGGATGTTGGCCGGTCCAAATGATCCCCTCGGAGAATTAGTTGAAATTGGGGGTCCGCAACTTTTCCTATGTGAGATGAATCTGTTATTGAGAGGGGAGGTTGTGGCGGTGTCATTTCGGAATACGTATCGGTTGCAAGCGGCGGCGATCGCTCTTCTGTTTCTGAAGATGAAGCAGAGGATTCGGCAAGGCATTCCATTTCTACTGTGAGCTTCTGCCGCTCATCCAAAGTCGCCTGAACCTCAAGCTCGAGGCGCGCAGCTTCAGCAACGATTGACTTGAGCTTATCCTGTTTTTCCTCGAGGGCAGCAATGACGCGAGGCAGCTCGTATGTCGAAATTCTATCGCGTCTGTCGTGGATCGCCCTCTTCTCATCCGCATCGTCCTCATTTGCCTTAGGGATAATCACTTGTTGTAGTGTATTCGGGCTCATAGGCTTGGGCGAATTCTGGGCTGTTGCTTTCTTTGCAGCCTTCTTTGCCTCAGCTTCAGCTATGCGCCGTTTTGTTTCTTCGATTCGCTTGTGCAAAATATCAATCCTGGTGCCGTGAATGGGAGGTGTGGGGGCCGAACTTGAAGCTGGGCTTGCCTGTTGACGTCTATTTGGACCATCGGATTGCGAAGGTATCACAGTTAGTGCCCGAGGAGCCGACGCAGCGCCGGTATCCGATACTGGTGACAGCTCATCTACTGGGGAGCCTATATCCATCTCTACATCCTCGTCGTCGCTAACATCGATGATTAGCCTCTCTTCAGTTCGACTGCGTTTCGGCGGTTCGAAACGGGCTGTAAAATTGTCGAAATCAGAGGCAACAGGCCGTTTCAAGTTCCGATTCGATCCTTGAATTGGCTGAGTGAAAGCCAAAGAAGGAAAGGATAGTCCAGGGATATTTTCATCTTTTGCGTTGCTTCGAAGCTCAGCAGATGGGTTTTGATTTGGGTTTTGTTGAGCAGAGCCAACCGACTTAGTCTTAGGTGTTAAATCGCCATTGTTGATCTTATCGGGTATCGTAAGCTCCCTAGCCACTGGAGATGAAGCGGCCGTACTCTCGCTTGAAGCGACTCGTGCTTTGTCTGCTGCTAGCTGAGCCTGCTGCTTCTTAAGAGCAGCAAGCTTCTGCTGCAGTATTGCATTGTTTTCAGCTCTGGTTTTTGCGGCGGTCGGTGGCGTATTGACGGCACTTGACTTGGAGCCTGTCGGTACAGTGGGCTCAGTGCGAACTGGAACTGAAACAGGGGCAGGAGATGGAACAGAAGCAGTCGAGAACGGAGCGCCGGCAGCCTCAATTGTTGGGGCTGCTGCTGAAGGCGCAGGCGCAGTAGTCGTAGGTTCCAAATTGACAGATGTAATAGGTTGTACACTTGTCGCTTTCTGCGCAATTGCGGCGAGCTTCCGCGCAATCTTGTCCTTGCGTTCCTCAGCCGCAGACTTTGCCGACACATTAACATCAATGGCCGTGTCTTTTTCAGCCTTGTCGTTGCGTTGTTTAGTATCCGGTAGCGGCGCTTGGAATTTCTGCAGAGGACTTTGTGGCTGAGGTGCTATGTTTAACGAGGGAACGGCCTTGGAGGGCGTTGATCGAGAAGCATTAGTAGCTTTAGTGGGAGCACTCGCGGCCTTGGAACTGGGTACATCTAGTCCTAAATCCTTAAAAAGATGCTTGACCACGTTCGGATCTAGTCCTTCGTCAAGGTAATCTTGAAACCGAACCTTATATGGCCACAACTCCAGTATCGCTTCTTGGGCCCTCTTCTTTAATTCTTGGGTTGCCTTCTTACCTTCTAGAAAGGGTCGAGGTGACGATGGATCTTTACTGCGTAGTTGGTTCTTGGAAGTGGAAGAAGTGAAATCGGGGTGAACCATTGGAATTAATGACGTAGGCATAGGCATGCCTGTCTGATGGGTGGGTTGGGAGGATACGATTGGGTCGGCAGCTAGAAATGTTTAGCTTGTGTTTCAGATTTGGGCATTGGAATTGATATACCCTTATTATCACGAGATATGCTCTTAGCAACGGAAATCTTGCGGTGGACCTCTCGAGGGGAGAGATAAGGCGAGTATGAACCAGACCGATCGCGGTCCGGATATGAAGGTTCCCATTCGTCATCGGGAAGATATTCCTGCTCTGCAACCGGTAAATTGCTGGATGTGGCTTGGGTAGGACTCTCGCCGCGGGCAATATGGGGATCATGGGGGTCATAGATGGAAGATCCATCAGAATCTCCCACGCTGGTAGTACGACTGTCCATTTTGTTCAAGGGTTTGGTAGGTTTGGTTTCAGGCGCTAGCTGTGAAGCACCAGTATATGTTCTAGGCTCGTAGAGATCCTCGAACTCACCCTCCCCTTCACTCAACTCGCCTTCCTCGAGACTATTACTGTGCGGTTGCTGGTAGGTGAGATGAGGCTGCTGTGGTAGAGAGACAGGAGTTTGTTGATGATTTGGGAAGTAAGCATTGATTTGTCGGGCTTGTCCCCCGGGCACAGGCACAGGTGCGGGCACGGGCCATAGTTGGGACACACCAGACGGGAAAGATGTTGCCGAACCATTTGTCGGAGCAGTCGGTGGCCCGCCAAGTCCCAATCCTGGGATCCTATTTGAATTGTATTCATACGCGCTTGCACTCTGAGGCGACATGTATTGTATAGGAGGCGTGGCGCTGACTTGAGGAGCTGTATAGTATGGTTGCGTGTTTGACGGGCCAGACGTCGGAGGAACCGAGGCATGAGGGTAGCGGCCATAGTGCTGACCGTACTCGTACGGATGATCGGTCATTGCGTAAAACGCGTGTCGACGAATCGATTTTGACGAAAGGAAAAATATCGGCGACAATATTCATCTGATGCAGAGCCAGATCCAGATCAATGGCGCGCGTGTTTGTCCTGTCGGGCAAAGTTCTTGCGCACAAAGGTGGAATCAAATGAAATACACACCATGTACCGTGTAGCCACAAGAAACTGATATCGACCGATTGCCTTTGTTAGACCTGAAAAGTTTGCTCTCCCAACGCCAGCCACTTCGCTCATTCCAGATTAATGGTTCGTGCAGCAGAGTGCAAGAGAGAATGGCCGGGATGATGAACTGTCTATAATGATTTTAACGTCGATATACAGTGCTTCGTGAATACACAATGAGCATGAAGTATATATTCCAAACGAGAGAAACGTTATGGGGGAGGAAGGGGAAATAAAACGAAGAATGAATAGATGTGGCTACCTATCTCTCCGGAGGGAGAAGCTTCGAAAGACAGCACAATGCAACAAATGAAAGCCACCAAGGTTACAAAGGGAATAGCGCCAACATAGGTAGGGCTCGCATGCTTTTGCAGCGTGATACTATGTTGTAGCAAGAGGAGCCCAGCTGGGGTGATGTTGATGTTGTAGAAATTCGAGATTTGCGTGATGCAGTAGGTACCGAGTAGGATACGTCGTTGGAGATGGTTTGACCTGACCGTTTGGGTAGCGCCAATAAAGCGTACACAATAGTTTTTAGTTTACGGATCCGTATGAAAGTGCTGAATCCGTACGAATATGGGGTGGGTCAAGAGACGAGCTACTCTCCTTCTGCGATGAAATGGGGTATTTGGTACCTAACTTAACGCATTTATTGGCCCTAAATATAGGTATTCTCTACGAATTCTCCCAGAGAAAGCTTGTACTTATCTACGGATCCGTACAGTGTTTTTTTACTATCCAGACTCGCTAAGTACGGACTAGGTACCTACGTACCTACGCACCTACAACGGAGGCCCCTTCGTAAACGGCGCCATACGCTCGCTGCCACTTCCTGACAGCTGCAGAGACCCAGCAGTGGAATGACCCACAATGGGAGGGGCATACCAATGAGGTGTGCCAAGTACCTAACGTAGGTATACCTACCTAAAGTAGGGAATACCTATTGAATGTATGTTTACTTTCGAAGCCCCGTTGCTATGGGCCAATCCCCTCATGCGCTCAAGCCTACCACATTAGGTATACACGGCGGGTAATCAACAAATACCACAGTACCACCTATTGCTGTAGCCTGTAGAATAATACCAAGACGACAGACTTGAAAAGCAGGCTGTGACGAGCACGCCATTCATCATTCTTTCTTATCTCGCCAATTTTCTCTTACTCCTGACTGTGACCTTGGTCGGGACGCGTACCGCGCGTTTCCGAATGGCATTGTGTCTTCTCGTCAATTTCATGGATGCATTCGTCGACGAAGCGCGCTGTCAGATATATTGAGACCCTGAACTCGAATGTAATGTTGGTTATGGTACATTTGTACCGCCATCGCGATGTCAGTACGCAACAACCCATTCGCCCGCATGGGTTCCTCCACCCCATCGCCTAGTCCCAACGCCCCAAATGGCAGACCTAAGTCTGCCTTATTTACTTCACAGCCGACACTTTCGAACACCACGACACCCTCTATATTATCCTCACACCACCGCACAAATTCCCACAGCAGTCTGGCTACCGCGGTGGTGCCTGCAAACAGCCATGGGCTGGGGCCGCGACAACAACGCGCCGACTCTAAAAGCATCCCTCCAGGGTCGACCACGTTCGCGCCCTCCTTTATCAAGACCGAAGATCTGAGAAGGAGCATCGACGTTGTCAAAGGCATCGAAGGCGAAAATGACTTTTCCGGAAAGAGATATGTCTGGCTCAGGGATCCGCAAGCTGCTTTCGTGAAGGGCTGGGTCGTTGAGGAGATGGGGGAAAATAGGCTGCTCGTACAATGTGACGACGGTAGCGTATGTAAAAGTGAATTGTATCCTTTGAAGCGCATCTTTTTGCTAACGTTTCCTTCAGCAACGTGAGGTCGATAGTGAGAGCGTAGATAAAGTCAACCCCGCCAAGTTCGACAAAGCAAATGATATGGCCGAGTTGACGCATTTAAATGAGGCATCTGTCGTTCACAACCTTCATATGCGGTATCAATCCGACCTCATCTATACCTACTCCGGCCTCTTCTTGGTCACGGTCAATCCTTATTGTCCTTTACCAATCTACACCAGCGATTATATCAATATGTACAGAGGCCGGAACAGAGAAGATACGAAACCACATATTTTTGCTATGGCCGACGAGGCATTTCGTAACCTTGTCAACGAGGGTGAAAACCAAAGCATTCTGGTAACCGGCGAATCTGGAGCCGGAAAGACGGAAAACACCAAGAAGGTAATACAGTATCTTGCGGCTGTGGCTCACTCTGAGTCTCCCGCCAAGAGCCGGGGGCAGCATTCAAACCTATCGCAGCAGATTCTTCGCGCAAATCCCATATTAGAAGCATTCGGTAATGCTCAGACTGTTCGAAACAATAACTCTTCCCGATTCGGCAAGTTTATTCGCATTGAATTCACTCCCAGTGGATCTATAGCCGGTGCATTCATCGACTGGTATCTACTAGAGAAGTCGAGGGTCGTCCGGATTAACCCTCAGGAGCGCAATTATCATATATTCTATCAACTTCTAGCCGGCGCCGATGAACGAATGCGACGCAAGTTCATGCTCGACGGGCTTGGCATTCGTGATTTTACCTACACTCGTGACGGCCACGATACTATTGTCGGCGTCTCGGATATAGACGAATGGAATTTCTTGCTTGAAGCTTTCGACGTCATGGGATTTTCAGAAAGCGATCAAGATGCTATACTGCGCACCGTGGCCGCAGTCCTTCACTTGGGAAATATCTCCGTTGTTAAGGAAAGTCGTATGGCCGACCAAGCTCGCCTAGCCCCGGATGCGAAAAGGGTTGCGGCTCGCGTCTGTGAATTGCTGGGTATACCCCTAGAACCCTTTCTTCAGGGTTTGTTGCACCCGAAAGTCAAGGCTGGCAAGGAATGGGTAGAAAAGGTGCAGACTCCCGACCAAGTGCGCCTCGGAATGAATGCGCTTGCGAAAGGCATCTACGAGCGAGGTTTTGGGGATCTCGTCACCAGAATCAATCGCCAACTTGACAGCAACGGTTTAGGCCTGGACGATTCCCACTTCATTGGTGTCCTTGATCTCGCCGGGTTTGAAATCTTCGAAGAGAATAGTTTCGAGCAGCTGTGCATCAACTATACCAATGAGAAATTACAGCAGTTTTTTAATCATCATATGTTTGTTCTGGAGCAAGAGGAATATGCACGGGAACAGATTGAGTGGAAATTCATCGACTTTGGTCGGGACCTTCAACCAACAATTGATCTGATTGAAGTGTCCAATCCCATTGGAATATTTTCATGTCTAGATGAAGATAGCGTTATGCCTAAGGCCACCGACAAGTCATTCACTGAGAAGTTACATTCACTGTGGGACAAAAAATCTACTAAATACCGACCCTCCCGACCCAGTCCTCACCATGGATTTGTTCTCACCCACTATGCTGCGGAAGTTGAATATTCAACCGAGGGCTGGTTAGAAAAGAACAAAGATCCTCTGAATGACAATGTCACACGCCTACTTGCCCAGTCCACTGATGAGCACATAGCCAATTTATTTGCCGACTCCGCTGATGAAGGCAATGGAAATGCGCGAAGTCGGGTAAAAAAGGGGCTCTTCCGTACAGTGGCCCAAAGGCACAAGGAGCAGTTGTCCTGTCTCATGACTCAACTCCATTCCACTCATCCACATTTTGTTCGATGCATTCTTCCAAATCACAAGAAGAAACCAAAGCAATTTCATGCATTACTTGTATTGGACCAGCTAAGGTGTAACGGTGTTCTCGAGGGAATAAGGATCGCTCGTACCGGATTTCCTAATCGACTAGCATTCAGCGAGTTTCGGCAACGATATGAGGTGCTTTGTAGAGATATTCCTAAAGGCTACCTTGAAGGACAAGCAGTAGCATCGCTGATGCTAGATAAGCTTGGAATTGATAAAACACTATACCGTGTTGGTCTTACCAAGGTATTCTTTCGGGCCGGAGTCCTCGCAGAATTGGAAGAGCGACGCGATGCTTTGATTACGGAAATAATGTCTCAGTTTCAATCTGTTGCTCGTGGTTACGTTCAACGCCGAATTTGTTTCAAAAAACTGTATCGTACAGAGGCGACTCAAGTCATTCAGCGTAATTTTAACGTCTACCTTGAGCTCAACGAAAATCCGTGGTGGCAACTTCTTATCAAGATGAGGCCGCTATTGGGGCCTACCCGTACGGCTGTGGAAGTGAAGAGACGCGATGAGAAAATACGGGAACTCAACGAGAAGATGCGCCAAGAGACTGAGAATAGGACACGGTTAGAAGAGGAGCGCCGCAATTGTCACGCCGAGCTTATGCGGACCAAACAAATCCTTGAGAGTGAGCGAGCTTTGGCCCTAGATAAGGAAGAGATCTTTAAACGTCTTCAATTTCGAGAGATAGAGCTGGAGGAGGAATTAAAAGGCGCCATAGATGATCAAGAGAAACTGGAAGACCAGCTCGATGCCCTCCTCGACGCGAAGAAGAAAGCTGAGCAAGATTTTGAGCAGTACAGGTCTCAGCTCGAGCAGGCTGCAGGACTCATTGGGCGGCTTGAGGACGAGAAGTCATCACTTAATTCCCGGGCGACCAGTCTTGAATCCGAACTATCCGAGCTATCGAGAAAACAGGCAGACCGGAGCGTGCAAGAAGAAGTGCTGGAAGATGAATTGAAGATGCTTCAAAGTCAGCTTTCTTTAAAGGACCGGAAAATTCGAGACCTAGAAGGAAAACTACTTCAGGTTGACCAAGACGCGGATATCAAGCTAGCAGCTACTCAAAAGGAGCTGCAGTCTCTAAAGATACGCGAACAGACTCTTTCTAGTGATAATCGAGAGATTCAACAGCAGTTATCACAGTTGTCCAAGACATCCACAGAGTACGAAGATCTTGTTCGAAAAAAGGAGAGCGAATTAGCTCTTCTTCGAAGCGACAACAAAAAACTCCAAACAGATCAGCAGAGCTTTGAGGATCAAAAGAAAGCTTTATTAGCTGAGAAGGAGAAAACCGCGAGTCGCTTGCGAGAAATCCAGGCAGAGATGGAGGCCATGCGTTCTCAACAATCCCAGTTACAGCGTGAGGCCGAAGATGCAAAACAAATTTTACAGGCTCGTCTTTCCGAGGACGCCCAAGCGAACCAAACCCGCGAACTACTAGAATCACAGATCAAGGATCTGAAACGTCAACTCTATGAAATACAAACAGATCTAAGCAGGGAACGGCAATCCAGAGATGATGTCGCGCTTCTTTCAAAGCACAAGTATGAAGAGTTGCAGCAGCAACACGAGCAGTTGAAAGAAGCAAAGATCACTATAGAAAAGGAGCTTTACCTTCAACAAGACACGATGCGGCGTACAATGGAGGCCCGTACTACGGCGGAAAATGAGCGCGACGAAGCTCGTGATGAGATTCGACGACTCCGTATTGCGAAGTCCCATGCCGAGGAAGCGCGCCTGGATGCTGAGGAAGCAGCCGATCGACAAGCAACACGCATAGCTCGTGAGCGAGAAGCCAGACTACAGAAGGACCTAGACACAACTCAAGAGCGACTCAAATTTTATGAAGAGGAGTGCGAGAAGCTTAATCACGAAGTAGAGGACATGAATAAGTTCATGATTGAATCGGGGGAGTTTGGTCTGAAGAATGACCAGGCTAAAGAACGACTCGAACGAGAACTCGTTACAGTGAAGGGCCGTCTGGCTGCTTCCGAGAATGACAACCGGGCTTTGCTCAATAAATTACAGCAGAAAGGATTGGAAATAGCCCGCTCTACCTCGAAAGCCACGGAGGCTTCCAGGGGCCAGATTCTTAGTCTTCAGCGCGAGAAGACCAGACTAGAAGAGTTGAACTCGAAACTTAACAAGCAGCTTGGCGATGCTTCATTGAATATTGCTGGCTTGGAAAAGAAGGTTGAAAAATTGCAGCTCAATCTAGAGGACCTGAATCATGAAGTTGCTCGTGAAGCCCAATCCAATCGTAACGCGGAGAAAGCATCATCGAGTTTCACCGCTCAACTGGCCGAGGCCAACAGAACTATTGAGTCTGAACGCCAACTCAGGACACAGGCTCAATCAACGATCCGCACCATGCAAGCAACCCTTGATTCACGTGTCAAGGAGACTGATGAGCTTCGGGCTCAAATGCTCAGAGTTCTCAAGGCTGTAGATCCAGAGATAACGGTTCCAGGTCCAGTTGATGGAGTCCATGATAAGGTCACGATAGAAAATTTCGACATGATCAGGAAGATTGAGGAGTTACAGCAGAATTTGCGAATCCAGACGGCTGCTCGGGCTAATGCAGAGGCGCATTTGGCAGAGAAGCGCAACGGCCGCGCCGAGTCTCCAACTAGGCAGAAATTGGAAGAGATGCACACCGATGAGGTTCCTCTCCATGGCTCGCCAACACAGAGACGTACTAAGCTTCATGCAAGACATTATTCAAGTACATCAACACCGGCACGCCGCGTTGGAAACGAGAATGATCTAGTTCCGGGATCTGGTAGGTCTGACCGGACTGCTGACATTCTCAGTTTCAACAATCGCCAAGACCTTAAGACTGAGGTTGAGGAATTGCAGAACCAGCTCCAGTTGACACAGCTGCAGAACCGGCATCTTCAAACGCAACTTGAGCGCTCCACCACCTCCCGAGAGTTCAAGTTGGACGATGGCCCTTCTGTTCGACGGATTCAAAAGCTAGAGAAGGTGAACAATCGACTACATGATATGCTCGATGATTCAACGAAGAAAGTGTCTTACTTGGAGAAATCTATGCAAAGCGGCGAGCTGTCTCTCCGTGATATTCAAGCTCGGTCTCACGAAGAGATATTAGAGTTGCTCAACAGCCAAGAAGAATCTCGGAGGTCATTGCTGCATAGCCACAACGATGCGATCGCTGAGCTTACAGATCTCAAAGAACATTATGAGAAGACGCGACATGATCGTGCGAATCTTGAGGTTGAAATTCGAGATGTGAGATCAGACTTGCAAGAAATGACGGCCGCTAGAGAGCAAGAGGCTTCGAGCCGAAGTCAGCTCTTGCAAGAGTACGCTGACTTGCAAATTCGACTGGACGGAGAGACATCCAAGTTGGCAGATGTCACTTCAAGCCTCGAAATCTACAAGAGTCGAGCCGACGAATACTTTAGCAAGCTGGAACAAGCCGAGATTGCCGTGTTGAAAGCAACCCGAGCTGAACAATTCGCTAAGGCACAAGCAAAGGAAGCTGAGGAAGCCTACGCCGAAATAATGTCTCAGCGAAACAAGTCGGATGGCAGCATGGAAGACTTACGGCGACAAAATCAGCGACTTGAAGAAAAGCTCGAAGACATCTCGACAGACCTGGAGGCCGCGACCCAGGCTAAGAAGCGTTTACAGCACGAGCTCGAAGACTACAGGAATCAAAGAGCTATTGACCTTGAAGACAAAGAGCTGAGCATGGAACAGACACGCAAAAAGTATCAGGCTGAATTTGCCAGCTTGACTAAGGAACTGGACTTGGCGCGTGAGGAGAAACTGTACAAGCAGACCGAGATAGCCCGGCTACGAGAAGAACTCGAGGACCTGCGATCCAAGTGGGATGACGAGGTCTTGAACAGCACAACTTGGTCCAAAGAAAAGTCTCGGCTTGAGAGCACACTTGCTGATGTTATAGCTTCTCGTGACGAGGCTGTTAGCGCTCATACCGAAGCGCAAGGCAAGGTAGTGTCACTTCTGTCCCAAGTTCGAAGCCTTCGAGCTTCTGTTGACGACATTACGGCGGAGCGCGAGGCTCTCATTCGAGAGAAACGTAGCATTGAGACGAGACTAGAAGAAACCAAGGCTAGTCTGGACGATCTTTCCAAGAGCGAAAGCCCCGCCTTGCAGAATGCCGCCAATACCGATAAGGAGATTCTAGATCTAAAGTCTAGCCTTGCTCAGCAAGAAGATATTGCTGCTGCTGCTATCGAGAAGATGCGGCGAGCTGAGTCTCTAACAACCGAAATGCAGAAGGAGATTATAGCGGAGCGTGAAATCAATACTGATCTCTCCAAGCAGAAAGCAACGCTCGAGAAGAGCCTTAACGAAATCCAAGTTCGACTCGTCGATCTAGAGACCAAAGGGTACTCGAGCGGCAGCCAAGACATTAAGTTCCTACATAAGCGCATCCAGGAGGTTAGTGCAAATCAAAGTCTCCTCCCCCAGAGACGAACGTGAGACTGTACAATCCAAAGGCTCCATCCCTTTTTCAAAGACCTCTTTGACCTCCCCTTTAGCTTGCTTACGAGACATAATGCTTATATTAACCTGCTATGACAGCTCGAAACCCAACTTGAAACCCAGGCGAGCGAATATTCCAAGTCTCAAAGATCAGCACGCAATATTGATCGAACCGTCAAGGACTTGCAGTCGCAAATTGAGCGCAAAGACAAGCAGGCAGTTCAGCTGAATGAGGATTCCTCCAGATTGCGGGACAAGGTTGAGAAGCTTCTCGAGACGATTGGCGAACTCCAGGCCAGCGAGAGCACAAACCAACTAGCTACTCGACGGGCCGAGCGAGAATTACGCGAAGAGAAAGAAAAGTGCTTACGACTAGAGCGTGAATTAGAAGGCTGGAAACACTTGCGATTGGAGAAGGGTAGCGTGAATAGTAGCAACGTGCGCTTCGGAACGCCTGCCATAGAGGGAGGTGTGAGAAGGGCGAGCTTAATTAGAAACGGTGCCAGCACATATGACGGAGACGATACTATCAGCCTCAGCGGAACGGGGATCGAGGTGCCCAAGCGAAAAAGCAGCATCGGGCGCACGCCGAGTTTCTCAAAAGGTTTCTTGTAGGACAGTAGCGGTAACATTAGTAAAGGAGAGCATCATTGGTATATTCATGGCGGTACCGGCGTATTATACTATACATTCATGTTTTTCTAGGAGTCGGCACACTGGCTTGTTACGAGTAATAAGCACGGTGATGAGGAGGATGATAACATGAAATATGTATGACTTTAGAAGAAGAAGTCTGTACAACATAGCACGTCTTCCCATTTTTTATCCCGTTTCTGGCGTCTACAGATCAGTTCCATGTGAATACGAGTTTTATACCTCATTATCGACATTTACATCGAAAGGATGGGGATGCCTATCTGCCTATCTTCTTTTCCCCCCTCCCTGTTTCCCCCCTCCCTGTTTCCCCCCTCCCTGTTTCCCCCCATTCCGTCTAGGTCTATGTACTATCAAGATTGTGACGCAGCCCAGACAGCACCAATCATTGACGATCTAGCTAACCCCCAGGTCGCAGGGCGTTGATGTTGGCCGTGTTTGCATTCCATTAAGGAAAATGAGGCCAACTGTGAGTCGCATAGCGTCGATAAAGCGTAAAGTGGGACAAGACGGGTACGGGCGATATAAGCTCGTATACGTTGTTGAAAGAAACGGCTGGTTGCTTTGATTGAAGGGGACGAGTATATATAGAGTAGGCGCTCATTCGTCACGATATCTGGCTCATAATATATTAGTTGCTGCTCGCTAATTTGGTTCTTTCCTTTTCACCTCATCTACCGTGAGTTGGGGATAGTGTGACAGTAGTAGAGGTTTTGAGATGAGTTCATGTCCTGGGAGGCACCACAGTTTGTCTCACTCTCGTTGATCCATGAACTAGCCTCCTCGGACAGAGCCATCCATACGTTGATTCGGCGTCTGATCCCCATGACAGCGTACACACTTATCATGCCTTGTCCCCTATAACGACACTGTATAATCGTTTCAGATACGCCCGCTTCCGTTTGTGCTGGTTGTTTCATCGAGCAGGCATGGATAGTTTTCCGTGGACGAGGCTAGAGTCTCTCTCGCTTTTTATGCTAGCCTCGGAACTGAGTAATACCCATCATGCGAGGAGTCTCCCGATACATTCCTCTTGCGAGGCGAATTGCTTTCCCAGCCGCATTATCAAATTTCTGTTTTACCATTCTGGCGCATAATCTTAGTACACAGAATGTAAGTTTGCGGATGCTAGTCCCCTCTTTCACTCTCTCCTGATTGCATACTTTTCTCTCATTTTTATCGCACGCTACAGAGGCCTATCGCTTTCGAATATAACAAGCAGCTAAGAAATATGGTACACCATGCCTTATAAGCTTCATCGTTGGGAACACGACTCAGACTCGGATCCGGGCTGGCCCAGACGATACTTAACCTATGACCACCATACACAGTGCTGGGAATGCCACCAGCCTAGTGGTCTGTTGCGTATTATGCGGAATCTATTTGGCGGGCCACCCCTGCGATGCAGACATCATCACAGCAGAGATGGTTATCAGGATGGCTTTCTATTGGAGAGGCAATGGAGAGGCGGTATCAGGGGAATCGCCAGATGGAAGAATTGTGTGAGTAAACACCTTGTACACCTTCCCTCCTTCAATCTGACTTGTACGTTGAACGTGGATCAAGCATGAATTGAGTATCAAGATGTGAGGACAAACAAGGAAATTTGGCATTTACTCAGACCGTTCTGACCAAGACATCGTTCAAACCTAATTAGAGAAACAGCGAGCATTATGCCCTCGCCTTTCGCTCCGGCTTTGATACTTCCTCATATCCAGACAGGCTTGGGCCGTGCTGTATGAACTATAGGACCAGTCTTCCTCCAAAATGCTTAGGACGGGCACCGAGCGGGTGTAGACCCAGCCACACGCTGCTATTCTACCACTGTCCATATACGTATGGGCTACACAGCAAGAGCGAGGACAATTGTATGTCACCCTACTTGACCTCAGTTTAACCCCATATTGTTGACCAGATGAGTCAAGCTTCTAATTGTCATTGCCGGGAACGCTTAAAAGCCTACTACAGAAACCTCAAGAGAGGACATAGAAGCAAGAAATTGAAGCGAAAGGGCAAGAGTCCTAAACAATGATATACGAAATATTCACCAAGGTACCGTGAAAAGCGCAGACACAACGGAGAATGGACGAGAATTATAACTATGAGCCCTGGCGTCTTAATGCAGAAGACGGCCAGTCGTTTACAGGTACACCTCTCCCGACTTCGAGGACCTCTTCCTTTTGGTTCCTCAGTCGTATTCAACCCCTAAGAAACGCCCTTAATCCCAGACTCGTCTCGTGCAAGGTGCCCACCTTACCATATTGTAATACGACATCGCTTCTTATGGATTTTATCTGCCTGTCGCAGTATTTCCACCTCCGCGGGTTAGTAGTGGCATAGAATTCCTAGACTACGAGCACTCCGAGCTCTGCCTTGCAAATGAGGAGACACAGGCGTGGGCGTCATGGTGGTGGGACCGGCAAGGAACCCGAAAGAAGAGACGGGGGTCAAAATCACAAGCAGAATGTGCCAGATGATGTCGAGATTGTCAATGGTTCAGTCTAATGAATTGATAGTACTCATTTACATTCTATCATTGTCCGAACAAATTTAAGCAAGTAAGGCCAATCCGTAGCTCAAGCACCCCAAACTTCAAAGCAACAGCGTTATAGGATGAACAAGATGAGCATCATGCTCACGCAATTTTGCTCGAAAGGAGGATTAACTATTACTACTAGTTACGATCCTCGCATGTATGTGATCGTAGGGAAAATTCCACTCAATAATTCCTATTCTTCCATTTCTCCCAAAACTTTTAACTGTTATCTGAACGAAAGTATGCCCGAACCAAAAAGAAGGCTAAATAAAACGGTAGTTCTATGCTCATAGAAGGTCGTTAGGACTAGGTGAGATGGTGTTATATTGTACAAGAGTAAGTCATAAAGAGGGAACGTTGCTGTCCGTTGGTTACGCATTGCCTATAAAGCAACAACTATGGCTGCCATGCCCAGAAAGCCTAGCCCTCTGCCTAAGTGTGCGGCTCCAGCTGTCGGAATAGGAGAGACAGCGGCAAATGTGCTGACTGGATAAGCTCCCACATAGGCCGAGGTAGTGAGGGTGGTGAAGGCACTGCCTGTCGGGTAAGGGAACATGACATCATTGGTCGTGGAAGTAGGATTGATGGCAAAATACGTGCCAGGAACCATAGCAACAGAGCTAGAATTACCACTAGTAGCAGATATCGTGGTGAACATGACCCGGGGAACAGTCACGACGGTGCTGATAACGACCGTACTGCTGGAACTTGGGATAGTCTCACCAGCATCGTTGGTGCCCGGAACAACTGTAGTGGCAGTGACCCCGATGGTACTGTACAAGGCAATGTGAGTGAGAGTAACAGTCAGCATATTGGTGACGGTCGCGGCGCCGGTTACAATACCGGGATTTAAAGACACGAACGGTGCGCATATGCCCTGGAAATAACCAACAGCCTCGGATATAACTTCGTCAGATTCTCCATGGGCATACAAGCAAGAAAAGACATTGTTCACAAAGTTTTTGTCTGGGCAGTAGCATGCAGTGTCGGTGTTATCCTTACAGCCAACATCAAACATCCAGGTATTCAAGCACGATGGAACTATGTCAGGACAGGATAACGTCTTAACGGGGCCAGCAGGAGCGCTAAAGGTTGACGAAGCTGAGTGGTTGGTATTCGCATCGGTTGACGGCAACGAGGTAGGGTGATCAGACTGAGCTGGCGACCAGACAGTGTAGGCGGGAAAAGGTGTCCCGCTAGAGGTGTCGACCCACAAAGTAGAGACAAGATAACTAGACTCAGTTCGCGACGAAGCAGTATAATGGGCAGCCGACGAGTCAACCTCAATAGAAGTGTCAGCTGACGGAGTGAAGACGGGGTAACTTGACTCGGTCTGTGAGACAGTATAAGGGGCAGAAGAGCCAACATCGGCAGAAGCATCGACAAGCGGGGTTGATGCAGGGTAAATAGACTCAGCCGGCGACGAGACAGTGTAAGTAGCAGAAGAATCGGTGCTGGCAGAGGTCATAGTTGGCGAATTTATAGTCTCGGTGATGGAGCGGGTAGTCGCGGCGACAGGGACGGTAACAGCGGTGACAGCGGTATAGCCGATAGGACAATCAAAGACATCGGGGCCACAGCTCGTGATAGTCTGAATGGGGGTGCTGGATACAGTGGAGGTTGTAATGTAATTGGTCACCGAGTAGGTAGGGCTGACAACGGAGGCTAATACTGCTGCCAGTGAGCTGCTGCTAACAGTGGTTGACTCGACCAAAGTAGATTGAGCTAGCAAAGACTGTGGGGAGGTAGATTCTAAGATTGTCGACACTGCTGTATTTGAGCCAATATCAAACGTGGTCGAGTCGACAGGAAAGGATTGAGTTGGTTTAGACTCGGTTGGTTTTGACACTGCGATAGTCGAGCTGCTAACAACAGAGGTCGACACCACAGTAGTAGACTGGGCAGGAGGAGGCCGGGTAGGCGTGGACTGTGTGAAAGTTGATTGAAGAGTGGATTCAGTAGGCACACTGGAAGGGCCAGGTGTGTATGTGGAATAGAAACTCGAGCCGACGACTGAATCAGAGGATATTGCTGAAGAGTCAGACACTGGGGCGGCGCTAGATCTTCCAATAGCGCTGCTCTGCACGGGCGTGATCTCGACAGGAGTGAACTCAGTGGGCACGCCGGAAGTGCCCAGAGTGTAGACAGGATAAGAGTTGGCAGCAGTCGCGGCAGGGGTGGACACAGCTGCCATGCCAGAGCTTCCGAAAATACTGCTCTCAGCGGTAGTAGGTTCGGCAAGGGTTGATTCAATAGACACACTGGAAGTGCTAGCAGTGTGGACAGGATAGGAGTTGGGAGAGGTCACGGAAGGGGTGGACACGAGAACGGCGCTGGGACTTTCAGCCGACGTACTCTCGGTGGAAGTGGGTTCGAATACAATCGATTCACGGGGTATTGATTTAGTGGGCAAATCGGAAGGGCCAAGAGTGTAGATAGGAAAAGAGTAGGCAGGAGTTCCGGAAGGGGTGGACACGGCTGCCGTATCGGAGCTTCCGAAAGTGCTGCTCTCTGCGGTGGGAGATTCGGCAAGGGTCGATTCACCAGGCACACTGGAAGGAGCGTAGACAGGATAAGAGTTGGGAGAAGTCACCGAAGAGGTGGACAAAGGGGTGGCGCTGGAGCTTTGAGCTGACGGACTCTCGACAGAAATAGATTGAGTAAAAGTTACATCGACAGGCATGCTGAAAATAGAAAGAGTGTAGGCCGGAAATGAGTGGGGAAGAGTCGTTGAAGTTGTGGACGCGGTTGCGCTGTCAGAGCTTCCGATATAGCCGCTCTCTATGGGAGCGGAAGATGTCTCGATGGTGGATATCCCGACCGGAGTACGGATTGTGGACGGAGGGTAGGTGAAGTACCTGGTGCTGGACTTTGCCGTACTGTCAGAGAAGCTAGTCAGGGACGAGGGTGAACTAGCAGCATCATAGACAGTACTGCTGGGGTATGAATTTGGGCCAACCGGATAGTAAAGTGTGTTGACAGGATATGAATCCGCATCCGCAGGATAGAGATGAATATTATTGGGGTAGAAACCTTGTTTGGTAGGCTTGCCCTCCTCACAATCAAATCCGATGTGATGGATGCCATAATCACATGTATCTTTCGGTTTATCAGGCTGTTGAGGATAGACCACAGTCACCTCAGTAGCGCCACCACACTGGGTGTTATTGACAGTAGTACCAGAAGCCTTGCAGGAAGCGCGGTGCTTGCAATTTGATCCATCGGGCATGGTATAGTGAAACTCGAGATCGCAGTCGAATTCAGTGGTTACCTGGAACTCTCGGATTGAGGCCTTTTCAATGCCCTGGCTCTTGTTGCAGCTCATCTTCGGGCTGTTACGCCGGTCTGAAGAGGCTCTGCCAGTAATGCACTTGGATTGAAAGTTTCGCCCCGTGAGTGTATCCAGCTTGCCAAACTTCTCAGAGCATTTGTAGCCAGAATATGAGAAGCCCTTGTAACTGTCAAAGTTGCCAAGGCTCAGATCGTTCCAGCCAAAACCCTTTACCATGTCCTGTGTACATTCACTATCCGAGTTCTCGGGGGAGGTGAATGACGGAGCATCACGAAAGCTGAAGTGCTGCTACTATTATTAGTACAGGCGCCGAGATGTGCACTGACTTGTGGAAATCTTACGGCTGCGGTGACCTGACCGAGGCCAGCACCAAGGGCAATGAACGTCAAAGGTTTCTTCATGCCGCCGGTTTATAAATTGAACGCTATATTCAAAAAGTGTGAGTAACTGCTATCCTCCTGTATGATTCTAGAAGAGCAAAGCAGATTGTCCTCGGCAAAACAATGACCGGAACAAGAAATGAAGAAGTCAAATAGAACAATCGAGTTATCCTGACATCCGGGTCTGAGGAATACAGCGATTGATTATACCCTCGAGAAAATGAAGGTTTCAACGAGACCGAAAAATTTATGGAAGATAGAGTGAGTATAGTGTTCATGATGACAAGAGGGAGCAATGGCTTCGATATATACTGCTTCATGATGGAAGAAAATGAACCTCTCTTTTAGCGAATACCAGGTCAAAGATTAGGCCATGGTAGAGAGTCCTTAGTCCTGAACCAGGTCTGGGAACGGATGGTTTCTGCAGAATATTCCATATCGAACACTTGCCTTGTCCCATGGTTGGGAGCAGGTACATGAGCGACTCCATATTGAACGAAAGCAGCCGATATGGCGAAATGTGAACAACAAGAGGTCTACCTGCCGAGCGCGTGGCTCCAGCGAAGTTTTACCTAATAGGTAAGAGCCTAGACTGATCGGAATACTTCCGTTTCTCGAATTTGTAGCGGGTCAATCTGCAAGCTGCGCATCCATGAGATTCCGTCACGACGCGTCATTGGTTCCGATGTGCCGGTACCAGTTTTTTTATACCCGCGTAGGTAATATTGTTGTTGACCGACAAGGTAGATGTATGAGCATCATGTCCAGATCCTGGCGGTGTTGTCGTTGGTCAAATCAATGGCTCTCAGAATTTGGGCGCCAATTTATAAGGATCAAGAATGTACGGAATATACTAGGGTACATCTTAGAGACTGACTGACCCACTGAGCCGGCCGTGTGTTTTTTCTGCTACTTCTATGATCTAACAAAGAAAACCCATGAGTAGGTGTGCAGTATGTTCTATTGTTTCGTCCACGGAATACTTACGTACACAGTAGGTAGTAGTATCATTATTTGCGTCGGTGTAGATCCGATTCTCCAGCACAGAACATTGTCTCAGCTTCTTTGAGACCAGAGCAGAGCCTAAGCGCCGAACCACTTCACATATGTGATGGGTATACGGACGTACGAACGTAGCTCCAGGGTAATAATACACCACACGCACACATAATATAATGATACTGGTACCTAGACCAGTAAGAATTATTCATTGATATGTGTAGATCTCGGGTTCTCGGCAAAGAGAGCGCTAAAGTCTGAATGTGTTCGGTAACTTCCCATGAGATAATACTGCTTGTTCATGGATTTGGTATTCTCTCAGAAGAGAGTTTTCTCTAGCTGGATGGCATGAAAGCCATCAAGCCGTCCATTTTGTTGGGCTCAATGCACATAGAACAGCTTGGCCTTCCATATATGCCTTCCTGATCCTTCACAAGCAGATCATTAAGTTGCTTGCCATAGCTGGGGCTTCTACCCTTCTCATGAGTCAGTAAATAGGCATAACACACTACATAGTACATAAGGTCCTGTAATCAACCCATTCTTCATAGAGAACAGCACCTCCGCACAAATCGAAGGGCGCATACGTCCGTACTTTGTACCGGATATTTTTTAAGGGACTGGCTATCCAGCACACCACTTTGGCTATCCAGTTTAAGCATAGTGGCAGCCTCTCAAGCGGGCAGGAACTCTACTGAGGGACGAGCACTATACATATGTCACCGCTTTAAGCCACCGATCCAACGCCAAGGCCCAAGTTTTATTCCACAAATACGCCATCTAAAAGCATCTACGGAATACCTACTATGTAATCGTATTAGCTGCCAGCAGCACCCTGCTGCATTCTCCGAAGCCGCTCTTCCGCCGCACGCGCCCGACGCTCCCGATCCAGTTTCATACGCTGCTCAGCTGTGAGTCCACGAGCCTCTTCTTCGCGGCGGTCCTGGGAAGAACGAGGCGCAGAAGCATCTAGAATGCTACGGCCCTTCCCCGTCTTCGCATCTGTTACTTTGGGGCCTTCGCGCTGCAGCCGGATCTCTTCGGCCGCGCGACGCTCGGCCTCTTTGCGGTCAGCCTCGGCGTGTTCGCGCTCTCGACGATTTTCAGCGTCCGCGCGCTTCAGGGCTGCGGGGACGCGTGCGGCCTCCCAATCCCACGCCGACTCTCCCAGCTCGTCACGTGCTACACGGAACGTATCCCGTGTTACACGGTCGCCAGCTAGGTCGAATGGGGTCTTGTTCTCGTTGCTTTGTAATGTTGGGTTCGCACCCGCCCCGAGTAGGCCGGAGACGAGAGGCGCTGAGTTCTGGCTCGCTGCTAAATGCAATGGCGTTGGTGCATGATAGTTCTGCTGCGAGTCAGTGGGCTGGAAGCGGAAATCCAATGGCAGGTTGTTATTTTTCAGATAAGAAAGAAGGGCAGGTAGCTTGGAACGCCGAATGAAGGCTTGGAGTTGGGATGTATGAAGCTGTGCCATTTCTTCTTCCTCAGTCAGCTTAGGGGTCGCCGGCGGCTTGCTGAGTTTTGCCTGGTCTGTCTTTGTTGAAACTTCCTGCACCGTCTGTGCAGGATCCAAAACTCTGTTCTTCAGACGGGTGAGCTCGATGAAGGAGCGCATGAGCTCCTTTTGAGTAGCTCGACGTGTACTGAACGGAAAACCCCGTATCCGGGGATCGTTAGCTCGTAGAACCTGGCCTTCATAGGGACCAAAGAGTGTCCGCCGATTCATTGCGCCCGTTGCACGGATGAAGAGCAGCTCGCACGTGTCAATAAGACCTTTCCAGTCTCGGAAAAGAAGCCGAACTTCATCTGTGAGAGCCTGCTCGTTGTAACGACGGATGCTTGAGCCGGCAGAATGCGCATTCCCCTTGGCGTTGTCGTTTGCCGACTGCGAACCACCCTGTTTTCTTCTCGTAGTATACCGATGGAAAGTCTTATGTGCAAGAACGGTGGCCTCCTTATTCATTGGACCACCGGCGCCCTGTTTCATTTGTCGTGGTGCAAGCGAAACCACCATGGCAGCAAAATGTCCTCCGCCGATCATGCACAGAAATATGTGTGGTCCTTTGTATGCTTCCGGGACGAGGCTTCCATCTGCTTTCGGCTTTGGTATCGAGATTGGATCCAGCTGCTTTCTCTTGAGCACATCGACGATACTCAACTCGTCCTTCAGCTCATCTGGTGAGAACATAGCACGGTAGACGCCAAAGTAGTTGTTTGTAGGCAGCAAGGGTGAACTGAACCACAGCAGAGGTGGCTTACCATCAGCCTTCGGCCTTTTCGTCTTTACATCATCATCGTCCACAACGGCGTCGGCACTGTTGTTGTTAGACGGTGAATTCATTTGCGCCAGCGTAGCTTGCTTCCTGAGCAAAGCGGTCAGGGTTGTATCCTTGCTACCACGGGATTCTTCGTCATCATCAGATTCAGAAAGCTCGGAGCCAGATAGACTCTCGTCCAAATCAGCAACCAGCGTCTCAAACTCGACTTCAGACACAGGTTCATTTCCTCGCAATTTTTGCTTCAGGTTGTAGTGATGCCAGTCCGATTTCTGATGGCTTCTCTGGTCCTCGACACTAGCAAAAGACAGACCACAGAGCGAGCAAGATTGTGAACCAGCGAGGTTTGGGGTGGACGCATTTCGCGTGATATCCGTATTATCAGGGTGTTGCGACTCGACATCGGCGTTAGCGTCTGCTTTGAGGGCGAGGGTTGAAATAACTTCGTGGGGCAAATGGTAGACTGCAATGGCGGGGCGCGTATAATTAGTGTCATGGTCAGTATGTCGTTAGATACAAACAACAAGAAGCAGTAGCTAAGTACCGTAGAGAGGTCGCTTCAACAAGTCTTCAGTTTTCCTGTCCATAGCGGGCGACACAGCTTTTGACTGCTGGTCTACGGCTTCCAACTCGCCTGGAGTGAGCACGATGTGAACAGGATTACTTATTACTCTTCAGAAGAGTAGATGTTAACTAGGCAGTGTACGTCCGTACGGAATCCGTACGGAATACGGAATGCGGAGTAGGTAGTAGGTAGGGTGCAGGTGGTTTGTCTTCTACCTACCTACCTAACCTAGGGTAGAGTAGGTACCATTGGAACCTTTATTTCAAACGTCGAGCACCTGCGGGCCGTTTCGGGCCGTCCATTTCGGCCATTGACAGTTTGTAGCGCCAGCACCTTCAACGTACACTAGGTAGGTACCTCTTAATACGCCTCGTACGAAGTACAAAGCAACAGTCCCATCCTTTTCTCCAACAAGTCTCATGCTCTAATTTATTCCAGAGAGCAAAATCCTTCTAGCACAATAAAGAACCTATATTCTTGGAACAAAGGAGCTTCAACAAAGGAATGCCCTTTCCTAACGAATTTGTCGTTTCACCACCAGATTCTATAAAGGTTAGAAGAATCAAAGATGCCTGTTGTTCACAAGGCTCTGTGTGAGCAAACAAGACTCCTATTTGTTTGCATCTTGGAACAATGGCATAGTCCTTATGCACGACACTACATAATCCCTCGTTTCCTCCTCTTCATCACGGACGAGGAATTTATTTTACTTCCCAACTAATATCCACAGAAATACACTTATTTGATGCCTCCTTGGGTACTTACTTCCTGGATCAGTCGTCCAGGTCTCACTTCACCACTTATCTACTACAGGAAATTTGTCGAACGACGCAGGCATGTGTTTATCGAGAATGTGTGGGTGTGAAAGGATCACCTACATCTGCCTATGTGTCCACAAAGAGGTGAGGATACAGTATTGTTTCGCCTACGAGCTCCGGGAACAGGGTTCCTGCTTCGCTTGGTGTTTCCCTAAATGTCGGACTAACGTCGGACAATTCTATCTCCAACGCGTCTGCGAGATGTGCGAGGACTACTTCTACTACAAGTATGGCAAGCGCCACTACGAGACAATGATCAAGCGTTTCCTTGAGTACAAGGAAGGGAAGGGCTGGGGCAGCATGAAAATCGATCCACGAACTATTCCCTCTGGAATCCTCTTCAGATACAAGCCTACCCAAAGGGAGCCGCAAGGGGTAGAAGAACAACAGGGACAAGAGCACAGACAAGGGTACAGACAAGGGTACAGACAAGGGCATAGACAAGGGCACAGACAACCGTTTCAACCACACCAGTCCATGATGGCAGCCACTCCCCGACGGCCGGACCCTACCTATACTCTCGGTAGGGACAGGCCTTCGGTAACGGTGGACAATCAATACGTAATGGACAGCAGATACTCACGGGGAAATGGGAAGCAGACAAGTATTTTCACCCCATCGCAAGTCGCAGAATACACCGGCAATGGGCTCCCATCCGGCCTAACCGTAATCCCAGAGCTTGCCTATCTTGCACGGGGTCAAGGTTACGTTATTAATCGCTCACCAGGACTACGTCAACCAACCTCCGGAACCGGTAGAGCAAAACCTCAACTACCGCGAAATGTTGACCGCAGCTCAGACGTTAGCCTTGTGAAGAATCTCACCAAAGCGGCTCAGAACATCGAAATTCCCAACATCGAGTACATAGAGCACGAGGGAATGCTTGTACCCAGAATATTACCCGTTCCAGAGGGAAGACGCAGGACACGCATGTCAACAGCCTCGGACGCTTCCAATATTAATGCAATTGATGTAATCATCGCCGCTAATACCGCGCCAGAACCCCGGGTACCAAGCCAAAGCACGGCAGCCGAGGCTGACAAGCAAGAGCGAGGCGCCCATAAGGGTTCCTCAACATACTTCGTCATGACACACCCCGACAGCACCTCGCCCAGCGGCGCCTCGGCGCGGGTCCAATTCTCTCGTTCTCACCAGCGTGTCGCCGTACCACCGCCTCAGCGCCTTGATGGCGTTTTGGTAGCAGACATGAAGGAGTGTACACATCACAATCAAGGAGGTGAGTCCGGTGACTGCACTGCTTGCCGAGGCGCTTTCTTCAGAGAACGCGGACTTCCTCCGACTTCGTACATCCAGGAAGAAAGTCGCTCCGCAACGCAGTCGCGTCCGCCTATTCTTCTGTCAGTGAATACCCCTCCGCGTAGCTATAGTTGTGCGGTGCAATCCTGTTACTGTACGGATAAAGATGGAGACGACGAGAGATGCCCTTCCTGTCAGGAGCGGGATAGTATCGCCCAGGAGTTCAAAACTACTTGGATCTAGTAGGTGAGTCAAGAGGAAGACAAGCGCCGACTAAGGTAGTGAGACTGACAGATAGGTGAGTATTGGCATGGATTTAATGGACAGCTCAGTAATCCAGCTATCTTTTTCCTTTTCGTCAGTAATTTTTAGACCATCAGTTAATAGAAACCTCTTCTGATATACGCTCATCATGTTTTGATCTAAGTCCTTGGGATAGGTGATAGGTATATGTAAGCAAGTAAATATCCGAAACGTATCCAGTGTATTTGCGAAGTACTTCCAATGCAAACAGCTCCTTGCAGTACAGTTTCTGCGAGCCCTTCGAGATTTTTCAATGCAATCTGTACACTTTCTCTAGGCTGTAAGCATGTAAATCAGTTACCGAGGACATACTGTATATTCTCAGAATCATCAGATGAAACGAACAACCTCATTTCTTCTTTCCCCCCTTCCCGCCTCCCTTTCCGTTTCCCCCGTTGCCACCCCCAGTTCCACCGCTGGCCATGATCTTCAAGCTCTTGAGAGGCACGGCGTTGACAATGTCCTCAGGTTTCAGAGCCTTTATTAACTCAACCTCACGAGGCCATATTCGTTCTGTATCCATGCTTTTTTCGTCAACGACGCCCTTCTTGGCTGTGGCGGCTTTCCAGGTCTCCAGTATCTCCTTGACGGCCTTCCCCTTCTTCTGGGTCCCGGGCTGCAGTTTGACCTTGTACTTACAGCGCCCGAGCGCAGTATATGGCGCGCATAGCGCCACTACATCAAGTATCTCGTCGCCTGGCAAGGCCTTCCCAACAAGAGTGTCCAGAAGTGACAGGTTCGCTACTTCGTCTGGGTCTAATATATCGACATTCTCGCTAAGCATAAGCCTGCGCATCTCCTCATGTTCAGCCGTCTGGCGTTGCTGTCGCTGATGCTGGGCGCGACGTCGCTCGTGCGCTGCTTCGATTGCGGCTTCGCGTTCTGCTTTGGCTTTCGCCTCAGCTTCAGCTCGTTGCTTCCTAGCTGATGCGCCAACTAGAGCTTCTATGGCGGCGCGATCTTCTTCGTCCTGATCTTTGTACTTGGCGGCAATTTTCTTCGCTTTCGCCCGTTGGCCCCTCTTGGTAGGTTGTCCCTTTTGGGAGGGCTGGACGGGCCGTTCGCGAGGAGACGTCAAACTTTGGTGGGTATCGCTCGTCGGAGTTGTATCTACCTCAGTCGTAATGCCGTCGCTTTCTACGGCCTGCTCCTCTTGTCCTGCGCCCTGATTTGGCTGAGATGGGTCATAAGACGCCGACTGTTCGGTAATAACCAAATGATCCATCTGCCCCGATGCTACGTCCTCAACTAGAGTATCCAAACGTCCGGGTTCTCGGCTGCCTCCGAAAGACTGGAGTGGATTTTCTCTAGGCTTCGAGTCCTCTTCGGAGGCGCTCTCATCGCTTTCGCTTTCCGCGGGCGCCTCTTCTCCCTGGGCAACCGTATTTTCAATAAGTGTAGCATTCGAGGTTGCAACTGGAGCCTCCGAGGGATTTGTAGACCCCACCGGTGTATCGTAATGGCGATGCTTAACATGTTTCGCCTTGCTCTTCTTGCTAACATTAAACATCAAGGCAATTCCCATAACAAGCTGAGAAGCAGGTAGGAAATTCTTCTTCCCACTAATTGTGAAGGACCCTGGGGGCAGAAACTCGCCCGTTGGCGCGGATTTTGACACTTGATCGGCGGTAACCCACCAGGCTGACATAGAAGCCTTTGAATCCCATGCAGAAGAAGAACAAACGACAAGAGTCCCAGCTTGCGACAATGTCGAAGGGGGTATCGGGGCATCAGGAGTATTTGGATTGTTCTTGATAACGACGCTCGCGGCGCCATGAAGATCAGCATGGACATAAATATCCCCCTTTTTTAGGTGTTGTCTGTAAAGCAGCTCATTTTGCTGAGAATCCTTACCACCAAGCACCAAATAACCATCAGTGGACACAAACCAGACGTATTTCTCGAACCACACCTGCCGGCGGATAGGCTGTAGAAGGGGCTTCTCTTGTTTGAGTCCTTTCTTTAACTCAGCCTCGATCTTTTGTCCTGCGCTTTTGAGAGCAATCTCGGACTGATGCTTGGTCTTTTGCTCCTTCACGGCGGCTACCTTTTTCTCTTCGTAATACTCTCGTGCGTTACTGAACGGAGACAACCCTAGGTTGATATCCACGGCAAGCCTTCTACTCTGGGTCTTCGGACTTGAAAATATGCTTTCACCCAACCCACTATCGTCAGAGGAGTCTGTATCGTAAATTTCATCTTCCTCATCCTCCTCAACTTCCCCGAGTAATACAGTAATCGTGTTCTCGTGAAGTTTCAGAGGCAGGGAAATGATGAGCGCCACAGGATTGCCTTGTTGCCTCTCCCTGTGGATTAATTTTCCAATGTCTTCCCAGTCCATCCCATGGCTTATTAACCCATTCACGGCATCCATTGCCTCTTGGACTCTTTCAATGTTAGCCTCTATGGCGCTTGCCTTACGGACGTTCATTGTCTGAACCGCTTGCAACCCCTCGATTCGTTTGGCCTGGTCAGCCTTGGCGGCCTCTAACTTTTGTTTGGCAATAGCTTCATGTTCAATCAGGCGGGACTTGAGCTTTTGTCCTTCGATAGACGAGAAGAACTCATCCACAGTCTTGCCAAAGCTATCGTAAGACAGGACAGTCAGCGTTGGATCCTCTTCCAATTGACGAGGCAAGAAAGGGTGAAAATCTTCATATAGTAAGTTCTCCCTTAGCTGTTGTTCAACTTGAGGAGTCTCAGTTGGTGGTTCTTCCGTCCCAGATGAACGCGATTTTGCAAATATATACCCGCTGCATGCATCGTTACGAGTTATATCCTGTACTAGACTCCTAGCTCCTTCGAGCGACCGGAGTAACTGGTCCAACAACGCCTCGTCATCCCGAACAGTTGCCGGTTGAACTGTGGAGTCGAAACCACTAACTTTCATGGCATGGTCTAATAACACCGGTGGCAGCTCGTTTATCGTAACGGCCAACCCTTTCCTCAACTCATCCCCTGGCTTTTTCTTGACCTTTTTGCCACTTTGAGTCGATTCCGCATTCTTCTCAATGATAGTCTGAAGCGCCTCCTTTAAACGAGCCTTAGTCAAAGGCGGCACGCCGCCATAATTTTGCCGATTCTCTAATGAGTATGAAAGGCCGGGTTGTTGTGGTTCCTGGCCCTCTCCCTCGGGCACATGGCGCATCAGAGTTAGGATTTTGAGCTCATTGTTGGTCAAAATGACGTTGCCACTGGCGAAGAACTCCAAATATAGCCTGTACAATCCACCACTGAATTGGATTTCAATTATTCGGTCTGTTCCTATCTGTGAGACAGCGGTGACACGTCGGGTCTTCAAATCTTTGCGTAGCTTCTGTACAAAGACACTAGGCAGGGCAGCAGTGGTACGTTCGAATTCGGTCAGATGGCATCGAAAGCCGCAATCTACAAGGAGATGTTTCTTGTTTCCCGGTTTCGCGAACTTGAAGAGAAGGATCTTGGAAGACAGATCGTAAATGTTGTACAGGCGCAAGGAGACCAGGCTCGCCGAGAGCTCATGAGCGATAACCTTGACACATGTTGCCGCACATTAGCACGCATATGCATAAAAAGTTACCACGCCAGCTTCATACCTTGACATCAAGAGAGGAGAATCTCTGCTTCATGTTGTGAGAAAAAAATGAAGCGAATCTCAACGTATATATCTTGAAGAAATATAGGATTATGATGTATCATTACGCTATGACCTCGGATGGTGGGATGTAGGTAGTAGGTAGGTATAACAAAATGCTGGGACATGGCGGGGCAGTCAGCTGGCAGCCATTGGCATTACATCATCAGCCAGCCCCACTGCGAGGTTAGCAACTGGCATAGGTATAGGTACGTCCGTACGTATCTAAGGTACCTAATATCAGGCACCTAGCATCGAAGACGAATTCGCATCGCAATAAGTCTCACACTCAACTGCTATCGGCTCACCAGAATTCGGACTCAAGAAGAGCAGCAAAGGTGCATACCTAACTCGACGGTGTATCCCGTAAGCATCCCATGCACGTGCGTAACAGCGGCAGAAGACGATCACATCAAGGTCACGTGATGCAATGTTTTTGGTGAAAATACGGAATACGTAACGTACCTACGGACGTACCTACCTACGTCAATGTTATCGCCACGCATTACCTACAGTAACGTTTTAACGCAATGAATTGGGATAGCCAAAAGCGTTTTTGGCGTTGTGCTTAGGTAGAAGGACTTCGCGGCAGCGGGGAGGGCGGCTTTTGTGGGTTTTTGCCCCTAACACAAGCAATATGTTCCAGAGAAATCGTTGCGTTCAAAGGGATATCGCGCGAACTTGTGTTGCATCTTAGGGATTGTTACATGTACCTAGGTAGTGTAGGTACCTTCGTAGGTTAGGTAAGCAGTTGGGATCCGCACACCGGGTCATTCGCTTAGGTATACCTACCTACCTTAGGAGGTACATTGCTCCCGTCGCTCAATCCCAACTTTGCGCAAACCAGGGTGAAAGCATTTCGGATAGGTACTAGGTAGGTACCTTAGGTAGTTAGCCATTTTGGCAGAAACAACCGCAAATGGTGTCGCATTTCTGAGCTCATACGTCCGTACTACGATGCGGAAAACAACCAACCGCAGGCCAATAAAGAATGAAAGCCTTTAATGTCTCTTTGATTGTTGAAGACTTGCTGCTAATAAGAAGTAGGTAGGTACATTAGGTAATCATCCAGAGATTTTAAAATGTACAATTCAATATGGGAGGAACGTCGGTAGTCCGTAGACCTGACAGTTACCTTAGGTATCAATCAAGGTACCTCTTAACCACGCGAAAAGCCTCCATTTTCGATAAGTGCATAATCATCCAACTACCCAGTACATATCACTTATCCTGCATGCCGTATTGTCTTAAACGATGGTGGTCGATTTGCTATTTAAGTTGGCTGCCAAAAGACGTGTGCCCTCTCATGAAAAAGACACCTCATCCCATCTCAATGCAAGAAACCTGTTGTGTTTCCTTTTTGGATAATGAGGTACACGATGCGTACGGGCGCGCCGAAGAACTGGCGGGAGGCGATCATACACCACAACCGGTCTGCATGTACGTACGTACAGGTCTGTACAAAGTAGGTACCTAAGGTATAGCTAGGTACATGATACGTGGTAACAAAAATTCAGTCGGTGATGAAGGAAGCGTTTGCGAGTGCGAACTGTAGCTACATACCTCGGGTACGGACCTCTAAGTAAGTACGGACGTAGGTACCTATATTGGTATGATGCACCCTGTTCAGAATCTCCTCGCTGCTGCATAAGCCGCAAATTAGGTATCTACCTACTTCAACGCAACAATCCCTCGGCGTCTCGGCCTGATTAAGACGAATATTTCACGTCTGACTTAGGATCTTGTGAATTTCTTCGCACACAGTAGGTAATTTTATTCGCGGAGAGTGCATCAGGTATACTAACAAAGCCCCCTGCGTTGAATGTGAGACCTCCCCCAAAAACATGGATAAGTCAACATCTGAGGACGGGTCCGCTCTCATTACTAATTGGTGTCTTGTATTCCGTAATAAAAAGACGTCACTTCAACTACCTACCTAATTACGATCGAAGGTACGGATCCGTACCTTGTGTGCACTACCTAAGGTATGCTCTCTCGGCTATCTGGCCATCGGAAAAACTTATGCGTGATTGGCGTTTCTAGTGTAGGTAGGTACATACGGAATACTGTAAGGTACTACACTAGGTACTACATTATGTACCTACTTAGATGCTTACTCTCGTGATGCCGCCGCCTCTCCACATCCGGGGTGCAAGCGGTGGCCAGTCACCGCCGGACGTTGTCACGGCAACCCAACGGAATTTGACGAAGAGGTACCTAGGTAAGCACCAACCGCAGCGACCATGCCTACGCTATACCAAAGCTGGGCAAATATCTGGCACTGGTGTGAATCGGGTGTAGGTACGTCCGTAGTGCACACTGGTATGCCTACCGACTGCGTAGGCGAGGAGGCTGGTAAGTACTTCGTAATCAGATCAGAGATCGTTAGTGGGCCAGCTGAATATTTTAGAAACATCCAGGTGTAGGTAGGTACTTCGGGCATACCTAGTACCTACTACCTAGAACGCCAACCAGCAGACGTTATGGAGCAAGTTACGCCCATAGCAGTGACTCTAGGTACCTAGGTAGTATACTGGACTTGTACACGCACAAGTACCGCCAGGTATTCCGTAGATATGAAGGAGGTTGGGATGCTACCCGGTGGCCGGGTCTCGCCATAGGGTCTCTAGGTAAACTAGAGTTAATTACCGGCAGTACCAACTTATCAACGGATTTCCGGACTCTTGTAGGTACTTCGTATACCTACGGACGTACCGAAGTAGGTACCTGTATAGAGCTCAGTACGTGAATTCGCACGGCATACTGTGTGTTGTTGCTTATTGGTGGTTTCTCCAGCCTTCGACATTATTCTCTCCCCAGCCCTCGAATACTAAAGTCGATAGGTAGGTAGATGATAGCGTCGATCAGACACAAGGTTCGGCTAGGTATGGGGGTTGGTCAAGCGTGATGCAAAGAAGAGCTGGAGTCTTGTAATCGCCAAGGTGGCACCATACGTTTATTATATACTCCTACACATATACGTACTTGACTATCCATTTACAATTGATGAACTTATTTACCTGTTTATAAGACCTAGGTAGATAAGGCACAGCACACAGGGCTGAAAACCAATGATAGAAAACCACGATGCCGCGCGTCAATGGCAGATGAAGGATGCTTCGTGACTGGCGGCGAGGGCTGGGCATGGTGTCACGGCTAAGGTAGGTAGTGGAGAGATGTCCCCAGCCCCCCGAATTTTCTGCATCCACTACCTACCTATGCGTACGCTGTGCTGACCTGACTTGCCTGCGTTATTATGTAGGTAGGTAGTGTACGGAATAGACTACCTACAGTAGGTGGTAGAACAGAGGAAGCATAGGTGGTAGGTAGGTATGTATGTAGGTACGGATCCGTATACGAAGTACGATGTACGAAGTAAGTACGGAATACCCACGCTAGCATGAAACAACACTCGGCCGTACTAACTAGGTAAGTAATCGATGGAGACGCCTCTACTAATAGGCACCGACTTTGCGAGAGGAAGCAATGTATCGGTAGTGAAGGTAGGTAGGTAGGTAGGTAGTGTGCCTCCTCATCCAAGGTATATACGTAGGTACACTACTACGTACGTACTCATACACTACAGTACAAGTACAGTAACCCATCGGAGAGGGGGCCCGGCTCGTTCGGCAGCAATTACCAATTCGATGAATGGAAATCATACTATGTATGCACATATCTCTAACAGTCAACAGTGCATTGAGACAGTATCAGAACATACATAGTAATGTGTAGTGTGTATACCTAAAAGCAATCAGCTATAGTGGTACGTTCAGTGTTACGCTGAGGTGACATTTTCTTAATAACGTAGGATAACGCCGGCGTGGCGCGTTCAAGAGAGACATTGAATAGGTAGGTAGGTACGGATCCGTATACCTATCTCACAGTCTAGGTATACTGTGCACTCTACGTAGAAGGAGAGATTGGTCTGGCGTAGCAGGTAGAAACTATTGTACCTAAAGTGCTCCATCAAGAGAACCTCTAGAGCCTTCCCCGAATGCAAGGGGTCTTGGAGGCGAGGAAAACCTGACGTAGTATCCAGAGTGTCCAGTACGGCGCGAAGAAGTACACTGTTGGGCTAGTCGACGGCGCTTAACCATACCACGTGTACCTAGAACTCAGGTACCAGCCGACCGGGGGCCCCGACCGGGGGGCTGGGCCGGGGGGGGGGAACCCGCCGGTGGTTGGGGCCGATCCTTTTTATCAGTGGGGAAGGCGATCACATACGAGCGAGGCTGCATCGCACTCGAGCTAGGAGACGGCCCTAAACTGCTTCTGCAGGATGATAAACAGACCGCCCATTACCGACCCACTCCTGTAAACAAGAAAACACCATCCAATCCCTGCATTCAGGTCGTCACATCGTGGCGGTCATAACACGCTTTCTCTGGACTAAACCCTAGCTGCGCAGTTCCTATTTCATGCTCGCCAATAGCCGCCTTGCCCTCCTCACCTACTTTTCCCCCGACTATTTTTCCACACTAACCCAACTGTCTTCAGCACCCAACTCTGTATCCGCTCTTGTATCCGCTCTTCTATTTTAGACGCATCTGCCAGGAAGAATCGAGTCGAGAAAGGAGCGATCTCTACCGCTACTTCACATACTCCTTTCTTTTCACCAGATATATTTAGAAGAGCAAGAGATCAATCTTCTTGATTTTCCTTTCGTTCGTCAGTTCGAAAGGTAGTCTAGAAGAATATCCTTGCACCCTTAAATCGTCACCCTGGACTTTGAAGCTCGTGTTCCCGTGCCCTTCAGCATCTTCCCTCGTACATATAAGGAAGCCGCCGAAGCCACCACCACCACCACCACCGAAACTCACACAGAGCTCGAAATCAAACTTCCTGCCAAACACGAGAAAGCCGGACGGGAGGATCACCACTCTTCTCTCACAGCATCAGTTCACTTGCCTCCACGACGAGAGGAACATTTTAACGAAGAAGAGGTCCGTATTACACGTGAAGAGGAACGCTATCGCCGTCCCGGTGTTCGACAAGAGTCCTACGAGGAACAGACGTGAGTCTATCTATATGAGAGGCTTGTCTATCCGGGCATTTGCTCTAGAATCATGCGCGGGCTAACAATTGACTCGTCAGCCACAGACCTGCCAGCACCAACGTCTTTAAAGAGACCCGTGTCTACACGCCTCCTTCGGCTCCCCGCCACCAGCACACTTCATCCACCTATACAGAGTCTTCTGTTGAGGTAGATAGCCACAAGCACAAATACTCTCCTATCGATCGTATTGAACGCGAGTACCGTGCCCGCTTCAAACCATCCACCCACAAGGAAGAGATTCGTGCCATCGACACCACTGTCGATATCCCTTCTCGTCAACACCAATCTGACAACAGAGTCGCTGCAACCGGCACTACTGTTGATACCATTGTCCAACGCCCTCATTTCCCCGAGAACATATCCATCACGGAGGAAACCGTCGACACACCGACCTCTCAGGCCCTTACGCCGTACCACAAGGACGTAAAGATCACCGAGGAAACCTTTGAGTCTCCTCGTCAAACCGTCGATCAGAAATCTAGGATGGGATATTTCGAAGAAAGCGGTAAGCTCAGCGTGGTGACACGATTGGTTCTTGTCTCTCACTAACACTTCTGACACAGGCCACCACCACTCTTTCCGGAACGCTCTGCACAAAATGGCCGACCGCGTCTTCCACCCCGATGACTCCGTCGCCACCCGCGAGGGCCACCACTCATCTCCCCGCGCCACCAACGGACATGATGCCGTTCCCAACACTGTCACCATCCCTTGCCACCACATCCGCATGGGTGACATTCTGATGCTCCAGGGTCGTCCCTGCCAGGTCATCCGCATCTCCACCTCCGCTGCCACTGGTCAGCACCGCTACCTCGGTGTTGACTTGTTCAGCAAGCAGCTTCACGAGGAGTCTTCGTTCGTTTCGAACCCCGCTCCCAGCGTTGTCGTCCAGACCATGCTTGGTCCCGTCTTCAAGCAGTACCGTGTGCTTGATATCCAGCACGGCTCCGTCACCGCCATGACTGAGTCTGGCGATGTCAAGACTGGTCTCCCCGTTCTTGACCAGTCGGGTCTTTACTCCCGCCTGAGCACTGCCTTCAACGAGGGTCATGGTAGCGTCCGTGTCCTTGTCCTCAACGACGACGGTAACGAGCTCGTTGTCGATGTCAAGGTTGTTCACGGATCTCGTCTGTAATCTCTGACACACTCTCGTTGTCCATAATGTATTTGCGATATGAATTAATTGTTGGAAGTTTGGAATAGCAGAAATGATGAAGAATGAAAGATGAAGTATATCAAGTAGATAGCTCCTGGCATCATTGGTAGTACGATAATGGTATCATGAAAGTTATGTTTCGAATCGTTCCGTTTCTCTCATCCGAATTTTTGGTCCCTGTTCTTTAGCTGATGATCAAAAAATTGTGGTCGACAATGTGTTCAACTCTTGGACATTCAATATTGTCTTGTTTATGCCATTGTTCTACCTATGTCGGCATCACTTGCAATCACCTCCGGCCACTTTTCGCCGGTGAGATAGCCCTTGTACTGCCAGCTTACGAGGTGCGACAGCAACTAGAGCTCATCACCTTGCTTAATTTGGACTTTAAGCACAAAGATGTTGAAACGTACTTGTACCTTTCTGTTGTGGACTTTCAAGTGCGACAGCTCCGAACTCAGTATGAGAATTTCCTTTCGAGATAGTAAGTTCCCATTGCTGGGAGTAGGCAGTCACACTTGACCGTGAGGGCTGCCACGATTATCTCCCCGTTCGTTCTCGAATCATATCTGAAGACTTAGTGGCCCTCTGAGACCGATTGTGAATTCCCACTGTAAAGTAATTCGTGTAATCACTGAGGCATTACCTCACAAAGAGCGCACCGTCAGTAGAAGAAGCACTCTGAAGAAGCATCCCTGTACTTGTCCCAGAAGACCGACACGACTTGCAAAAAACTGCATAGTCGCGAGTGGCCCTGTCCACCAGATAGCCTTGTTCGTAGGCTGACAGGCGAGTTCTAGCTCTAATAGTTGCGCTCTCAAAGTGAGATCGATACAGAGCAATTACTCAAATTCGTTTCCATGGAAACGAGAGGGTGGTCCTCCACTACTCATCCCCTCAAGTGTCCGAAGAATACAATTCGGTCACTTGCTCCACCATACCGAAAGGAGTACTCACTTGCACTTCGACTACACCGCCCAATTGCTTAAGAGAGCGTGGTATTTACAAGTTGACAGTGTTTCTATTGATTCATACCCCTGCAAGTGACCGAATTATAGTCTTCGGACGCTTGAAAAGACACTTGCCCTAGGTAGTTTGAAGGCATTATCGGGGACTGTTTGTCTACGGCTATACTATGGTGTGATGATGGGTAAGTTCGGGACCCTGGCCGTGTATTCAAGCCAGCCGTGAAATCAGAATTATGGCTCAGGCTAAGTACTGTCCCCATAAAGTCGAAGGGCTAACCTGCTTATTGGTGTATCCACGAAGAGGCTATGCTGGATATAGCATAGACACTCTTCACTTAGGCGTTAGACTTCACCATGAAATACCAAATCTCGGACGGCTAATTTGGATTCAGTATGGCCGGTAGACCTCTGCTTTAGCGTAGTACCTTCACAAGGTCTTAAACTTTTGCCTGACACCGCAGTAGCGAGAAGGTGACTACTAGGGGTTAGATACAACTGTTGATTTTGTTCTATTTGCTCAGAGACCCAAAGAATGAATAGGTATGTACACTGACCGCTCAGGCTTAATGAATTTTATTATCATGATAATCTCTCTGCACTTGATCGCCACATGCAAATCTGTGCACGAGAATGCCGATCTCTTTGTCGAGCATACGATTGATAGGGCTAACGGAAGCCTCAATGATTCCCCAGGCCGTGGCCTTCGAAAAATTTCTTGTGTAAGAAATGCACGGTTACAGCAGTATAAGAAGTGATTGACTTGAAAGTGGGTGTAGGAAAGATTCCTGAAGCGTCAAACAAGAGCGAGAGATCTTAGGAGACTTGAATTCCCCGCTGAAAGGCGGACGCACACGAGGGCATATGGAATAGGTACTTAGCTAGGAAAACTAGAACGTACGGCCTCTATCGACAAGGTGTAATTTAGAAGGGTGCCTACGGCGACTATCGGGGCCTACAAGACAAAAGAAATCATGTTCGTAAGAACAGGATGACGGACTTTTTGGCACCGCAGAGCGTCACTGGTCAATTCGTGGACTCTAATCATTTCAGTGATCAGTGGTGCTGACCGAATACCCAACGCAGCCACGGAATCCCATGGCTACAATGGGAGTCAGATACTGACGGGGTTATACTTGCCATGTGTAGCCACGCTTAAGACTGGCAGAGCTGAGTTGAGTGTAGGTTGAACCACATTGAACGTCCGAATACTTACATTAGGAAATCAGTTCCATTTGATGCCGAACTGTAAGGGGCATCAGCCAAAGAGTGGATGAAAGGCTCATTAAACTCACAATTAGGCGACAATTCATATGGTGTAGGGCTCATTTAGGCCCAAACATTCAATATTGTTTAAGTTATGTGGTAATATAAAAGTGAGGTGGATTCCCGTTAAATAGACCGAATATACCTCTACTAGGAGTCTGTAGGGCAGCTGGTCATTACATATTCACTCTACACGAGGAGCCCAGAGAGACGGTGCACTTACTAAGCCGGTGTAGTAGATACTTAGCACTTTGTGTAGCACAATCTTCGTGTCGTGATAAGATTCATACTCCCAGTTGTGGGCAGATGGGATACAGCACTACGAAGAGGCGTGATATCTTGTGAGAGATCAAAGAGCTGGTACTGAAAGTAAGGTCAGAGCCAAAAGGTAGCGGCACAGGGATAGAGGTGACTTCAGTGCGGTCATGTGCTGCTGATCCGCATGGTACGATATATATTTCAAATGAAGAAAGGTAATGAAGCTAGACCAGGTCTGCCGGGTACACTCGAAGCCCCTTTTCACTTGCTCATTTGTTATAAGGGTGAATATTCCACGTTCTCATTCGCCCCCAAGAATGTTACTACGATACAAAAGCCATGGTCGGCACTTTGCCCCGAGCACAACTGCTGGTTGAGATGTTAGTGTACCAAAGTATGTAAACAGGCTCAATCACTTGTCCTGGGTTTCTGGTCCGGGCTTCTGCGCCTTGTACCGTACTAACATGGTGTACAGGGAAGCTCAAACATATCTACTTTATCTGTCTGTGTTAACCTTGTCCAGTTGACTTCTGCGTCTCGGAATGCGAGTCCGAATTTATGTCCGCCAGATATGACACATACTGTCCTCCCGCTTGCGATGGTCCGGATTGGTGTGCCGTTTGCAAGTCGGTGAATGACGTGTCGACTATGATGGTTATTCAAATTCAGTGCGCGACGATTTGTATGACTCATTGTGCTGGCGAGGCGAAGATCCCCAGACCATGAAATACACTTATACTGATTGATCCGAAAAGTGCAAGGGCAAAGTAACGCAGATGAGGCCCTCCGCTCGGGAGCCTTAGTGAGTATTGGTCGAGGTAAATGACACATTCAACAACTTCTACAATGCTTTTGAAATCCTATGACGAAGTACAACTGGTATCCATACTGCCAGCTATCAGCCAGCCCGACACCGAGGGACGAAAATGTGGAAGATGGCATACAGAAAACGCCCTGAAAGGGGAAGGATGCCGATACCGGTCTCCCAGTTGCTCATATTGTCGACGGCCAAGTAGTGCAAGCTTTATCCGTATCAAACATCTGCCGCGAGGAGCACGTTTTCCTCAGCTTGCATGATACAAGTAAGAAAGCCCAACGCAATGCGAGAAAGCAGAACTAACGTCGCCGCCGCCGCAAGTCATCGTGTCACATCATGTATCTTGGTGAGATAGAACCTCAGCAGCAAGAGGTCCGTTGAACGGACCTACAAACTATGCATAAATGAGGATATTTTGGCCATATTCCTAGACCTATTATTCTATTCCCCTAAGTGATTAGGTAGCTCCCATTTGAACCCCTACCCGGCGGTTGAATAAGTTAGTGCGTGAGAGAACCATGGTTCAGTTCGTGCTATATGTTCATCATATTCATCTCCTACACCTACCACACGGTCGAGAATACTAGTGTGATACTAGCCATAGAAAATCGGGGCGACACCAAGAGCGTTAAGCCTGATTCCGGAATGTATATCCACGCTTAAATTTATGTGTAAGTTACTTCAGAAACGTGGCAATGGAAGAGAAATTTTCTGCACGTCCGTACCTAGGTACCTATCTGTTTACCCTACGCAGCCTTGTTTCCGGCCCGGCCTCCTTCAGGTTACCAACAATGAACGCACCACCGCATTTCTCTAATGCTGAGGCAACAGCGACTCTTTTCCCGAGTCTTTAGCACCGGTTGGCCCATTCTCAAAAGTCAAACGCTTTATTCCCCCGATCGGAGCCGAAATCATCACAGTCAGGCCGGTTGACCCGGGTTCATCGATACCCACAGTCAACAATGCCAGCAACATTGGCTCACAAAGGCGGAAGCGTGCACCTAACTTAACCCGGGAGCAACGGCAAGAGATACGCACTCTAAGGCATCGGGCCGGGTGGACCTATGCGAGAATCTCTACGGAATTGGGATGTACACATCAGCAAGTACAAACCGCTTGCACACAGCCCCTTATCCCTAAGAAGAAGCGAGGAAAAGTTGCGATCGATACCCCCACACGATGTCGGATACAAGATTGACTCAACGAGGACCGTGAACATAGGAAGATTGGGTGGCGGTTTTTACCGTTGGTGGTGCCGGATTTACCCTATTTTGGGGAAGTCGCAATAAAAACTGCGATGACCACCTTAGGGTACTCCCGACGTGTTCACCGACGCCGGATTCAGCTTACTCCTTTCCATACACACAAACGTGTTGCCTTTGCAACATGGGCATTAAGTTTATGGCCCCAACCCGAAGATTGGTTAAAAAATAACTCAATCGCTTTTTCAGATGAATGCTGGGGCTACAATGACCCAATGTGAAAGACATGGGTTACCGTACACCAGGATGAAGATGCGAGCCAATTTGCCTTAATTCGTAAGGCCCATCCACTAGGATGAATGATTTGGGGGCTCATTCAAGGTATTAAAAAGTGTCAACCACATATTTAGGAGAAAGGGGAATCTGTCACTTCCCAACATTACTGCGAGAAAAGTTTGCCCCTTGTCCACGCTTTTGCAGCTGATAAACCTGGCTTTATTTTTTAGCAAGATGGGGCACCAGCTCATAAGGCCGGAATTACTAAACAAAAGATGGTAGAACTTGACATATGCAGCTTTGAGTGGCCATTACGGAGTCTCGACCTATTTTCTATGGAAAATATATGGTTTTGAATGAAAGATTGGATGTATAATAATTACAATATGCAGGCTCTCTCAGCGACACAGCTCCCGGAGGCACTTTTATCAGCTTGGGAAGCAGTGCCAATGGAACTCTTATATCTATTGGTCACTGGGATGCCAGCAAGGCTTAGGGAGGTAATACGGCTGAACAGGGAATTACTAGACCGCTGATACATCACGTTTCAATTGTTCACCACATAATAATTTGCTTGCATAGAATGCGGCCGGGATGCACGCCTTTCAAATCAGTAGTAGTTCAACATATTAATTGTATGAGAATATACATTATACGTAAAATTACACTCAGAACTTCCTGATCATTGGCACGCATGTGTGAGGTTCAGTCATCGCGATGTAGAGTTCTGATTTCTTGCCTCCCGTTCGATATTAATACGTCGTATTCTCTATCTGAGTATGCACTAAATTCCTGCCTTCATTTACCCCCCAGTTGAAAGAAACCCGGACACACGGCAAACCATTGAGAACAATCCAGTAAGTTGCCTCATATCATGATCGGTTTACATCCTTAGCCTCGCCGGACTAACTTGTGCCACCCTGGCAGTTAACAAGAGTTTACACGAGTTTACACGCGCTTTTTATATCACACACGTCGAATATGGAGTCATCTGCTACAAAGCTACATAATCTCGTCCATGTTGCTTTATTTTGTACGTCATTCCGCTCTTTAAAGGCCACTACTCAGCACTTGTTAACGAGATTCACATGGGATGTAGATATACCGGAATTCATGCCCCCGGTTTTATATTCAGTAGCTAGCGCCTCCCCGCCACGTGTTGATAAAATGTACGAGCTTCGATTCATACGTAGTCCCAATAGGTTACCGGACGTAATAATCGAGAACCTCATGGGTCAATACCAGGGCCATGTCGACGTTGAAGACACCAATCAGCTGGTTCAGCTAGTTAAGGCCGGCCATTATCTTCAAATCCGTGTACTTGACGTCGACGGTTACTTTGCGCTGGAGCATGTAGAAGGTGGTCCCAAATATCGTGGTGGTATTCGAGTTACAAGGAAACGGGGTAGACGACACTATTCAATCATACCGGCAGACCAGCTTCAATAACACCTAATTCCCCATATGATATCTCATGCGTAGTGTACACTATATCCAACGACGTCCTGTCTAGGACCCCGATCTTTGGCCCATCTACCTACACCATGTTCAGTATAGGTCCAGGTAGTGAAGTGTGGTACTAGTATTCTCGACCGTGTGGTAGTTGTAAACATCTACTGTACATAGTATAGGGCCAGAAAAACGTAGCTTGTCACGTACCACACTAGTAGAATTAGACACACTATACCTATTCTGACCTAGCATTACGCGTATCCACCTACTATGTAGGTAAACAAACCTATACCAACTACCTACCTTCTTAATTCCTACCTACACATGAACTCACCGAATATATAAATATAGATAAACTCGACCAGACACAACTATGCTTAATATCTTCACTGTTATCGTAATTACTCTTGTCTTAAGGGTAGTGTTGCTCATCTTTATTATCACTATTATCATCAAATCAAGAGAATGGTTTCAAGCTACCGAAATGATATAAGTCGCCCACATTTTCTCACCACACAAAATGCCTGCACACCTTGCAGATAAAAATAAAACCAGCATATGTACTTTGTACATAGACAGATGGTTTTCCTTAGCGGAAATTTGTGAACAAACTTTCTTTTCAAAAGGGTAGGTTAATCGTGCTCTATTTGCCCCCCAAAGCCCCCAATAACGCAATGACCTGTCACCCGTACTCGGCCGACAGAAGAAAAATAACTTATTGAATTTATCATGAGTTTACTGAAAAACCGATAAATGACATGGAATACCATATCAAAAGTACTTTTCAATGACGCGTACAGTGAAAAAGCGATTAGGAATGCGTTTTTTTGTCTTGAATATAAAGGTTATCCTACCCGCTGGAAGCCCCTGCTCACCGATCGAAAAAAAACTTTATGTATGACTCTTGCCGACACGCACTGATTTTGGACTCTCGAACAGTGGTCTCAAATATTATGGATTGATAAAACATAAGTAATTTGGGGCTTACACTTACAGCCGTATATCACCCGACTACAACAAGAAAAATACGACGATAACTATATCATCTATAAAATTCGAAAAAAACCTGGTTGGATGTTTTGGGGTTTTTTTTCGGTGGCAATGGGCAAAAAGCACGGGGTATTTTGGGAAAAACCTTGTGTTTGGATCGGTTTAGCTACCTACCACAAGCATATTTTACCTATTATACACGACTGTATTCTACTTTGTGAGCAACAACATGGTGTATAACACCAATTGATGCAAGACAATACCCCAGAGCACATAGCTCACGCAACAACAACTAATTTGACAGCTGGGAGCATTGAGGTTATTGATTGGCCCCCATATTCACCAGATTTGAACACAATTGAGACAGTCAGGAACTGGATGAAGGACTATATTGATAAGCACCATGGTCATATCAATGAACCTACTTATAATCAGATGCAAAAGTGGGTTAATTGAAGCCTTAAGAGCGGTACCAGAGGACTGGCTGCACACCTTGGTACATAGTCCAAGGGAACAGTGTCAATAAGTGTATACTGTGCAGGATAGTCATATAAATCATTAATTTATTTTTATGCTATTTCTGTAGGGACATATGGACTACGTACGTAGCTTAAAGAGACAAACATTGCTACATTAAATACTAGTAAGTAACCTACTTACTTGTAGGTATACGTATAAGTGTACCTAGGTAGCCCAGAAGACTTGACAATGGCTGTTATGTAGGGGGGTAGGTGAGTAGAGAGGTATGCACAGTGCCTATAATTTTTGAACCTATACTGGTTTAAGTAACCGGCCGGGCTCCCATTTTTTTTCTGCATTAAGGGTCTGTTTGAAAGTAAAAGCAGGATCCAGGAAATCGTGACTTCGATACATTTACTGAGGGGACCTAAAAAATTTACAGCTTAGGCCCATACTAAAGTTTAGTGCATGGTCTTAGAAATAGTAGTGCTGTTGAGCCAGATAGCAATGACATACCTAAGTACCTACCTCAAATTATAAATAGGTACAAAGTATATGGATCCCTTATACTTGTATCAATATTTTATGAAATATAGTACATACATATCCAAAAAGAAGTTATAAAAAATTTGGAAATAATGAGATACAAATATTGACTAGATTTTGGTATATAAATTCATAATCACTTAGATCCAAAAATTTTTAAATTTTTTATACTTTATATAAATTTTGTAATAAAATTTGTATATAATTTTCTACTGTCATGCATTTGTCCTATGGTTAAATAAAATTTTCTCATTTCGAGTCTTAAGTTCGATTCTTTAATGTGACATTTCTTTACAAAATTAAACTAACTAACACAATTCAACAAAAAAACCCAATACAACTGACAATAATGTAACGAACATCATTTTTGAGACACAATAACCAGAGTTGAATGTAGCCAAGTCATTGCTTGACACATTTGAACTATATTCTTTTCAAGGCTACCTACGAGATTCAACACTGCTTTGATGGACCAGTTCTTTGCCACAATTCTCTGTCTCCAAAGTATACAGCTGGTCAAATAAAGTAGTTACATTCTTTATATTAGCTTTATATGAAGCAAAAAGAGTCGGCTTAATTATCCCAAGTAGAATGGAGCTCGGCCCTGAATAGTGACGAATTCCTATCTGGAATTTCATATGACAGAGATTTTGTAAATATGGTCTCACAAATGAAATATGAGAAACAAAATACAAGTTTGAAATAGATTTAGTTTTTAAACCATAGAAGTGGCTGATGGAAGCTGAGTATTCTGCTACTAAAAAATTTAGTATAGATACAAACACAGGACAATTCACTGCCAGTGAAGAACAATGAAAACATCATTTCTCCATAAAGGCAAATGCCAGAGATAAATGACTGCAAAGACAAGGAATGCCAATGTGGGCGCAATATAAAGAGGCATTTGGCAAAAACATTACAATAGTGGAAATAGCAATAAGAATTCAGCAAGAACAAAAGATACTACCAACAAAATATGTTCATCTAAAAACTCATTTAAATACTTCACTGAGTTTGCAACATAATCCAGGTACTACCCGAGTGTAAGCCAGCGGTTGCCACACCTACCTATCACTCTAGCAATGCACACACTGAAATAAACACTAAAACAAACAAATCGGCTACTATAGGGGGCAGTCAGAGAGCTCCCTATGATATCTACAATATCAGAGGCTAGGACAAATGGATAGGAGAGATAGGAACGGCGCTACCAGCAGGACTACAGCGCCACCTCCTATTCAATTGATTAAGCGATGCCAATTTCACCTATTGAATGCAGTAGAAGGTCCCTAAAACAGACCTGTGATACGGGTATAAATAGGGCTATTCGGACCCTATTTCTAGGCCAACGATTTTATTCCTTCTGTGGTAATTTTACTTATAAACTATAGATCTACCGCACCCATTGACTAGTTGTCACCGCCTATAATTAGCCCGCAACCCGAATTTATAATCATACACTTAGTCATCACCTTGTTTATGTAAACTACTGTGATTACCGTGTCCCGGCACCAATACCGTTACACGGAGCTGAAGGATTAAGGATAACACAGGAATTGGGAACGACTACCACTACAATTCGGACTAACTTTGGAGCTGAGTCAAGTCGGGCAGCAAAAAAAAGTTTCTCAACCCTAGGTACCTCAGATGAAGAATTTGGTTATTCAGCCAAGTGAACATGAAAAATGTTGAAACTAGTTCTGATGCTATGTTGACATTTGCACAGGCAATTTAAGAACACGTAAATCGAATGAAACAAATTGAGAAAAACTTTTCCCAGGCTTTGAATAGAAAATTGAATTAGGGATTAAGAGCGTATGCTTAAGTTCAAAGATTGGAGTTGGGAAAATAACGTAGAAGCTGCTATATTGAAAGCACTTCAAAATAATATCTTATGTCACATGGATACGTGGCTATGTCTCATACCGCGATAGCTAACAGTCTTTAGCGGATCCTCGGTGATTGCGTCACAGATGCCTGCGACCTTGTACCTCGTATTGGAATCGTTGGTGCGAAGTTCAAATTCCTAACGCGCACACTGATGGGTTATTTAAATACGAGATTTGGAATCGAGAATTCAGATAATTAGTTTTTGCAGCTGTCCGACCGGGCAGTGCCTCGACGCTACCATCTGCTGGATAATGGCTAAATGTCTCTAAGTCAAAATCTACGCCAGAATGTGGTGATACCTCCCACACGTTGTAGATGAATATGAAGAGGCCTTGGCCGCTAGTCGACGAGCTAGGAGTTCTTCAAATCCCGAGCTTGTTGCCTGTAATTGCGATGTTGTTGGTTACGACGTAATTGCTGAGGATTTACGCAAAGGTTTAAGTAAGTGTAGTCTCTCCTGATGTTGTTTAACGGAAGACAGAGGACCCAAACAACTTTTTACAGCCATAAATTATTATAAGCTAAATTGAATTATCATTTCAAGCATTTCACTCTCGTACAATTAATACTCGCGTATCAAATAATCATCCTGGGCCGATAAATTCTGCTCCGTCGGACTAAGATTTTTGCACTCGTCGCGCGCACTGTTGTACGCTATTCCTGGCACAAAAGCCATTGTCACGGATTTTCACAATGGTGCTTAAGGCAAATTTGAAATAGAACTAGTATGGAGGACAAATAAGCAACAATAAAGAAGAGAGGAAGAAGTAATGTGAGTGCTACACGGATTTGTGGACATGTGTCATATCGCAGTAGCTTATTGTCATTTGGCTGAACCTAATGATCCACTTCCACTAAGGCTTATCACAGGAATTGTCCAAAAACAAAGGTGTAGGCTACTAAGTATAGCTTTCGACATTTGATACTCATTACCTTGCTTATGTAACTTACTGTGATTATCGTGATCCGGCACCAATACTAATCCAATTGGAACTATAACTCTGTATTTATATATCAAAAATTTACATATTTTATTCAACTTTTAATTTTCATTTGATATAGCCTCGTAGCTTAAATTTCTTTTTCAATTATCAAGTTTAAATGTTTAATACTTCATTGTATTCTTGTTTTCAAGCAATTATTTCTTTCAATGATATCATTAATAGCTACAGTCTTGAATGCCTCTACAAATTTCATCAAAGCCCTCTTCATCAAAAACAATCAATTCATGAATACGTTAGCATCACAATTTGCTAATGATGCTGAACAAGCTACTTTGACAAATCTTCAAGTCTAGCATAACATGAACATTCAATGTATTTCCTGTCCCATTAATCGAAATGAAGGAAAAAATATAACACGACATTATTTCCATGAAAATATTGATGCTCATTTGAAGAAAGCATTTTGACTGACAAAAGCAACTTATTCCACATCATATAACTGGCCTGCTGGGAACACAAGAATCAAAGATTCTCAACATGTCAGTATACAGTAAAAAATCATAATATTCCTGTGGATATGTGCTCAAAATGAAATATTAGGCCAAGTCTGACTCATCTGTCATCATTTAATTCAAACTATCAGCCATATTATGGATGAAATATCAGATATTATGATCGTTCTCCAAGCAAAATTTACAAAACCACAAGATTGAAATCAAGTGGCACCCGAAATTGAGCTGTCTTATCTCTTTAAGCGGCGGAATCACTCCTTAAGCATGGGTAGGGATGTATTGACCAATAAACAAGTTCACTGCTCGGTACTTCCGCGCTCACCTAATTTACACCATGCCAAAAGTCGCTATATGTGCTGTTGTTACATAATGCTACATCGCACTCACCACAGCCAAAAGTCGATTGTTTTCTCTGAATCTGACGATTTCCATCAATCCCACCTAGCCCACGTCTCTGGGAGTAAATGGTTAGGCCCTTGCAAGCCTTACAATCTTGTTTTCTACCTCGCTTCACCAGCTGGTGGCCTGAAAGCGGCCTTTTCAAGCTATTCGCGCTGGCGTACCCTTTGGTGCCAGCCTTCGAGGCAACACCATACCTTTCAAAGAGGGAACTCATCACTGATTGCCGCCACTTAGCTTGAGTCTTGTAGGGCTTCCAATTGATGTGGCCGGCCTGTTTTTGCAGTAGGAAGGTGTTGGCTAATACAGTTTCGAGAATAAATTGAAAAAATAAGCATTTATCTCGCCCACGACGAATGCGATGACCCCAGCAGTTGTATGCCTTCAATTGATTAGCGGTATCGACCCCGGCCTTTTGAATATTATAATCATGGACTATGGCGGGCACTGCGACCTGTAAAGCCGCATTTTTTCTAAAGACGTGGCCGGCTGTCCTCGTGCGTGGTCTCTTGCGTATTCGTTTCTCGTATTTCTCATCACCTGAATACACTGTTGACAAAAACAGTACCTGGCCGCTATCCTTATAGGCCATTGTTTGAACCTTGCCGCCAGCTACCGACTCGCATTTCAATGTATTCCAGGTGACACGGTCATTTGAATCGCTTTTTTTGTACTTCACAAGGTCGTTCGAAATCCCGGACCTATCACGAGCAGTTCCGGTAACCCCAATGCCCATATGGTCTCGGCAGTATACTAATAAAGCAACTGACGAGAATAGGTTGTCGATATATAGGTGGTAGCTTTGCTGAGGAAGGCGTCGGAGTAGTTCCACAACTACTTGCTGCGTAGGATTCAAACCCTTAACCTGACTAGAGATTCCGATAGGGCCCTTATGATTAAAATGCCATGCCCAGTCCAAGACATACCCCGAGGCAGCAACAACCCATACTTTGAAACCGGTAGGGTTTGGTTTTCCTTTAACAAATGTCGTGACACAAGAACGTCCTATAAACGCTATCATCGCTTCGTCGATAGTAATCGCAAGTCGTATGCTAATAAATTTCTTTGCAGCATCTTTCACCACGTCGGAAACTTCGGAAACTCTGGAAAATACCCGCATGGCCCCAGGTAGGTCGTTTTCGAGATTCCAACATGTGAAGTATCGGTACAGGTTTTCAAATCGGCGGAGGCTGATATATAGAGGCAATACGTGTTTTGGGCGGTGGTTACCCTCGCTTTTCCAATAATTTGGAATTTTATTTTCCCCGTGGAGGCCCATGTAAATCAGGCACGCGAGAAAGCAATACAACTCGGGTACCGACGTCGAATGCCACTCCTTTTTACGCGGGTTTTTTCTGGGTGGTGTTAACGTAACATCCACCCTATCCTCGTAATAAATAACCCATTTGGACAGTAACCACGGCGGTAAGAAAGCTTCAAACAATTCAATCGGTGATGTCGGTAGGTGCTTTACACCAAAGGCACGGCTTTTCAGGTATAAAGGCTTGAAATTTCTCGGTGCTTCATAGTAAACCGTTGGGGGTACATCTGGTTGGAACGTGCCAGCATCTGCTTCCGGTTTTGCCGGTGCTGAGAACTCCATATTAACTCAATTGAAGCAGCTGAATTGCTTAAAAGCTACGTAGGTAGGGAAGTCAACAAACCGAAGATGTAAATATCACGGGGCCCTACCGCGTTTGGGAGTCAAGGGACTAGGTAGCGGTGATGTCACCCGGTATTCAGGGGTCGTTTGAGACAGAAAGGTGGGTACTTTAGTGGGGGGGAGTGATTCCGCCGCTTAAAGAGATAAGCGATTTTCGTACTTCAAAGACTACATAGGTCCAATTGATGGTACATTAATTCAAGCTCATGTTTCGGCTATCAAGGCTAGAGAATATAGATGTCAAAAAGGGTACACATCTGCAAATTCTCTTATAAGTGTGAATTTCGATAGAACATTCAGCTTTCTCATGGCGTACTTACCTGGATCAATGCATGATGCTAAAGTTCTTAGCTATGCAGAGTCATGTGAGATCATAGCATCACGAGGAAAATATTGGCTGGCAGATGTTGGTTTTAGTCAAGAGGGCAGCTTCTTGGTATCATATTGCAATGTTTGATATCATTTACATGAATGGGGTGACATAAATGAGAGACCACAAATCAAAGAAGAACTATTCAACATTAGACATAGCTCCTTCAGAATTACAGTCTAACATTCATTCGGTTCGGTCGAACATCGATTTAAAATTATCCTATCAACAGCACCGGAATACAGCATTAAGAAGCAAATAAAATTCATATATGCTTTATTGGGTCTACGTAACTTCATTGCAGTTACACAACACAAATCATTGATGAAAAATGATGTGGCAGAAGAGTTGAGGGCAGTTCCAGAGTGGTTGTCAGAGGAATGGTATGAATGGCAGATAATGTCTCGACCAATATTTTGTCTACCACCTGAATAAGTGACAGAAGATGGAGCCATATTCACAGGACCAAGAAATATAACAAGCAGGGAGGACATACATATATTGAGAGATGAAATTGAGACAAAAATATAGGAAGATTATCAAGCATATAGATGAATTGAATAAACAAAAAAGGATATGATATAAGTACAAGTTAGTCAAAAGTTATGTGGAATAAATTATTTATGTCATGAAAGTTATAAAAGTAGCTTTATAAGTACAGTACAAATTATTTTATTATTTTACAAAAATTATATACATGTAATCAATTTTTTATATATTTACATTTTCACATTTTTAATATTTTTAATATCATTTCTTATATTTTTTTATATATTCACTCATGAGTATTAATTGACAAAATAAAAATGATATATGATGAACTCATTTTTACCAATCTATTATACAATAAAAATATAATGGATGTAGCTGGTTCAACACAGCACATATTTTTGATGCAGCTGGTTGAATCCAGCATACATATTGAGTACAGTTGGTTGGACCCAGCACACATAGGTACTGAGTGAAGCTGGTTGAATTCAACCATATATCAAGATTATTGAACACAATCAGCTGAATTGACCACAAATTCTCAATGGTTTATCTTGAATGAGCCTAGTACAAAGTTTTTGGTCGCTAAACTGCTGATAGTATCTGAAATACAAATCAAAAGACCACTAGTTTAATTTTTGTCAATGTACTTCTTTCCACTTAACACAAATTTGCTTCAAAATTTTAATTAGTACCGGTCCAAGATTTCTAGTAAAAAGGCCAGGTTTTTAGCAGCCAGACTACTCTACAATTGTCTTGGTCTGACATGTAGTCCAGTTTACAGTACAATGACCTGCCTTTTCAGGTTCATCTAGCAGCTGCATCTGTGACGGGGGTCATAAATAACTGAAGTGCCGTAGCGATAGAGTCAATTGAAGTTTGCATACGAACTGAAGATGTCGGCTATGATAGTGCGACACGGCAACCAATGTCTTTGATGAGGCCTGGAACGATAGTTCAATTCAGCCTATAATTGATTATGGTCGCAAGAGTCGCTATGGTTCTAATGCTTTCTTCCTATCCTCTTTCTGGGAACGTCTCCATTTTATATTTTCCTCCGTCGCGACCGGCAATAATCTGCCAGCACCCTCCGGTACTCTCTATAGGCTTTAATAGCCCTCCAACTCTCTGTAATAGTGTTTTGCCGTGTGCAGTTATCTTCCTGTAGGGTCTGGTGTTGCTAAAAGCCACTGTGGTTCGGTGTCGTCAGGTTTCTTGATTTTCCTTTTGTCACTTCCCCATCTACCCACCGACCCCACTTGGGTTAAAAACACGGTCCGGGTTTTCCCGCTCGCTAAAGTCGTTTTTAAGATATTATTAGTATGTAGAAACTTTCAAAAGGACTCACAGGAGCTGTTCCGAGAGGAGTTCTCAGGAGGTTAAGGGTCTGGACTTAGATGTAATGACTTCATTGTTTCAGTTAGACCATCTTGGTTTTTCCTGAAGCCAATAATAACCCTTCTGCAACATGTTTTGGGTATCCAACTGTGTTGATCTATCACCCAGACTGTCGTATAACTTCGGGAACCATCCTCTTTGCCGCCAATGAGCTGATCTCTTCGTATTAACTTGTAAGGGATTGGTTTAAAATGTGTGACTGTTGGGTAGTAAGACATTGCATCGTCCCATCAAGGGCCACGACGGCTACAACGGCATGAGTTGACGTGTCCAGTAAGTTAGGGGAACCTGGTGAACAGACGTCCCAAAGCTCGAGTGCCTCTTGACGTGTGCTTGTCAGCCTTCACACTTATCAAGAACAATATGTGGGAAATGTCAGGCTTCAGGACGTAGCAAGGGGACACGTCAACATGTCGTGTGCGTTGGAAGGTAACCACCGCGACAATGGATAATGTGATATTGGGTTTTGTAAAATCTTTTGGAGTCAGCTGGTTAGTCTTATTGGCAACTAGACTGCCAATCAGATAAGGCATCAGACGCCAAAGACTATGGCTGTAACCCAATAGCTTCGTATTTGGTCCGTTCCTATGATAAGTCTTAGTAGAAGCGAGTCAAGGGACTTATCCGTATTATAGCATTTAACTTTCATACAGGCCCTTACCTGTGGATCCGACCTTATTGAACCCGTATGTTGGTACTTGGTGGTGGATTAAAGTTTTTTTCTTCTTATAAGTTGTTTGCCTTCACCAGGCTGGCTACAACGGACTGGAGGAGTCACTGCGACACAACTAATTTTCGTGCAGTAAAATGCCACCAGTCAATTGATGTACCCCAGTAGTATGGTTAAAATATTTAAGTATCTAGTCTGTATCTAGGTAGGTATTCCGTACTTAACCCACCTTATATACATGATAATTTATTATCGTGATTACTAAAGTATAACTGCACAACTGACTACTTTGTCTCTGATGTATAATTTAATTGTTTATAATACTATCATCTGTAATTACATATTACATGATGAATACTGCTTTATTGTTACAAAATATATTATAACAATTTTTTTTATATATTTTACCAAAAAAAAAAACTACGATTGATATTCATTTTCTCCATAAGTTATATATTATTTTTCATCAATCTAACTATGACACGTCCTAAAATTGATCTCACTTCTCTTAAGTAGTGGATAATTGAAGAATACAATCCCCATACACCTATGAAAACTATTGTTAATATCTTGAAAGATATTCATTCCATCAATATTAGTGTCAAGCTGATTCAGGTTTGATTGAAAAAATGGGGACTGTCTCGTCATCAGACACGGACTGAACATAGTCAAAGTCTTAGTAATCACCTTGCGTACCTCTACTATGAGTATAGGTTATTGGATGATGCTCTACATGTTGACTTGTTGTTGCGGGTTTCAGATATTCAGATCTCAAGTCAAAAAACTTCGGTTGAGCCTGGAAATCTATCGACAGATGCGTGTTGAATTGATACGTACAAGACAACATGAGCTACAGGAGTTTTTTACTAAGAAACAAACCCAGAACGACATGGTTCGTTGGCTTGGTAGAGGAAATTTATATACTCATATACACCAACATCAATTTAATCTCTCTAGGGATGCCATGTTTCAGACCTACCAGGAATTTCATGATGATGCAATCCAAAAACAACTACATCAAGCTCACTGTTGTTGTCGTGGTTGGATAACACCAGAACTAAATTATATATGGTCAGTTGATGGGCACCTGAAACTAGCTGAATACGGATTTGACATCTAGGCTGAAATTGACACATACACTTGTTTCATAACCTGGTTTTCTGTGGCTTTTTCGGCTTTCACTGCACAAGCAGTTTTTGCACAGTATTTACACGTTGTGAAAGAATGTAAAGGAGCGGTCACCGCACCTACCTGCTACCCTGGCAATGCACACACGTAAACAAACAAAGGGCAATCGGAGGGCTCGCTATGATATCCACGATATCGACGATATCGGAAGCTAGGATGAACGGATAGGAGGAATAAGAACGGCGCCACTAGCAGAACTACGGCGCCACCTCCTATTCAATTGATTAAGCGATGCTAATTTCACCTATTGAAGGCAGTAGGAGGTCTGTAAAACGAACCTATAATACAGGTATCAATAAGGCTATTCGGACCCTATTTCTAGACCTACTATTCTACTCTTTAAGGGATAGTTTTACCTAAAAACTATAGACCTACCGCACCTATTGACTAGTCGCCGCCACCTATAATTGACCTGCGACCCCCCATTATAACCGTACGCTTAGTCATCACCTTGCTTACATAAAATACTGTGATTACCGTGCCCCGGCACCGATACCATTACAAAGAATATGATTTTATCGCCCAGATTATACAATCGGATCGGGGTACAGAAACTATCATGATGGCAGCTGATTATTATTTTTTATCACAAAAAGTGAAATCACATCATTTTTTCAGACAAATTCTAGAAGTTCCGGGTGCATTTACTAAAGTCACAGAAAGAAACCCATCATCTATGAAGTCGATTGAAAGTTCAATAAACAGCCCTTTGGAATGGTCACATTGTTGGTCTAATAGAAAAAGTACATGGAATCAAGGAATTAAAAATTAGTGGAATCAATTACAAGAAAATCAAACATTGTTTTGGAGGGTATGTTAATGTTCTCACTGCACAGAATTTTACTAATTTAAACGGAACTACTTCGGTATGCTGCAACGAACGGGTCTCTGGGACAAGTAAGTTAAAGAAGACAGAATTGCTCTACTTTATTTATTTATGCCTATCATAAGACACGAGACAGCTGAGTTTGTTCGCCTCTGGAATGGTCATTGAATTCGAAAACAACGTTGTCGACAACATGTGGTACCCGGTATTCCATATCAGCTATTCACAATGTCCAACTCTACTGAAGGGTACGTTTACTGCCGAGTACCATTAGACATGGAAATTTGGGCAGAATTAATACGTCTTGTCACTATTGATGGAATCAATCTGGATGAATACTTGCCTGAATTCACAATGAGAATTTGTGATGTGGTATTGAGACCTTATTCTGATGGTCTGTTCATGAGTCCGGCCTTCCAGGAAGAAACACCCTACCTTCATGAATACGAAAAACTTAGGCAAGACTTGAGGGCTTACACTGTTTCTAAAAAGGAACCGGCACTAAAAGAATGTGTGAATCCACATGACAGTTGATATGAGCTGCAATATAAGCTGAAAAAATATAATTCTTCGTTAGAAGAATTGGACTTGCTGAACCCCGACGAGGAGATAGACGACGACCCTGGATGTTATGAAGCTCAATGACTTTTATTTGATCAGCTTCACACTCTTGTACTGTGATACCTACATTTTCTGTATCAAACAATATACTTTTGATGTCAAGCAAGCAAAAATACTAGTAGTTTCCTTTTCACTCCGTAAAATCATCTTCCAGCCCCATCCCGAATTTTCGGAGCGATTTTTCAGCAGAATTCAGCCAAGAAATTTTCGTAGCAGAGCTCGAATCAGGTTGAGAATGACGCAATTGATAATTTTCCAATACACCTATTTTTGCCATTTTAGCGGATCGTTTGGCTGCCCGAGTCATTAGCGGTGGGCCAATGTTCTCGTATTTGTTGCTTTTGATAGCTGCATTGTCATATTCCATGCTCGGTAATGACTCCGCTCGATTAGAGGTTGTAGATTTTATTCCCAAATCTCCCACTTCGGGTTTGATTAGAATTTTGGATTTGTCATCTTCCTCTTCCTCTGCATGATCCACAAATTTGGATGTACTGCGTAAGGCTGAGACACTTCATTTCTTCATCAAAGAGAATTTTTTCTTCTGTGGCGGAAGAACAGTGTCTTCATCGGACAAATCTTGCACAAACTGTGGAAAGTAAAGATTAATGCTGAATTTGTCCTTTGTAGCATCGCTCATGATGGGTTTGATATCCAGTAGTCCAATTGGAGACTCAGCATTGAAAGGTAGCTCAGAAACAACGGCCCTGTTTCTGTAATTACAGAGCCGACAAGGCGACAATTGTATTCTTGAAGGAAGGGTGGCGGGATATTTCAATGCTCTTTTAGATAGTTGATCAATTCATGATGATTGTCGAAAACTGATGTGAGAGAAACATTACAAGCTGAGACAATCTTGCATCGTTTGAGTTTCTCTAATCGGATGATTTCCATGGTCTCAATGGTATCGGGGTGCTTCTTAATAATATAAATGTTGACGCCAATGCTGTTGATAATGTCTTTTGAAGACTTTGATATGGTTGTAATACTTTCACTCATTTTAGCTTTTGCTACAATGTGTGCTTTATTATATTGGTCCATAGACTCTTGCTTGATTTTGACACCCGGAGCTATGGGATCACTGAATGACGATGCAATAGTTCTATCTATGGCTGCCGGTAGTTGGCCAGAGGAAGAACTATTGGTCAAGTCTATAATTGTCTGAGTTCGCAATGGCACATGACAATCAGTACATTCTGTTGATTGTGGATGATGATGAAAAAGCGCCGAGTGATCCACAACGCAAGGCATTTTCCTGATAGATATGCATGTTGACACGAAAACAAATTTGAAAATTATGGGAGATAGAACACAGTTTATATAATGAAGCCTGCATTCAGCAGTCTATCCTTTTTATCTAGTACCCCATTTGCTCTATCTAGCATCCCGATGTGAGTCACTGTATGGCATGCCCGTGAGCACTATGACGGTCAATTTGTTCATACACTGGGGCAAACACGAAGCAGATACACGGCTGAATAAATATCTACAGAAAAACTTTTGTATAATTGAATTGAATTGATGAATATATTAAAGTGAGATAAAAACAAAAATGTCCTTATGCTCACTGGGTGTATTCCTATCAATTCACTTATTTTAATATCAGTGCAAATAGAGATTATATAATTGTAACGGTATAGGTGCCGGGGCACGGTAATCACAGTAATTTACGTAAGCAAGGTGATGACTAAGCGGACGGCTTATAAGGGGGGTCGCGGGCCAATTATAGGTGGCGGCGACTAGTCAATAGGTGCGGTAGGTCTATAGTTTATAGGTAAAACTATCGCTTAAGGAGTAGAATCGTAGGTCTAGAAATAGGGTCCGAATAGCCCTATTTATAACCGTATCGCAGGTCCGTTTTACGGACCTCCTACTGCCTTCAATAGGTGCAATCGGCGTTGCCTAATTAATTGAATAGGAGGTGGCGCCGTAGCCCTGCTGGCGGCACCATTCCTATTCCTCCTATCCGTTCGTCCTAGCCTCCGATATCGTAGATATCGTAGCGAGTCCTCCGGTCGCCCTTTGTTTATTTACGTGTGTGCATTGCCAGGGTGACAGGTAGGTGTGGTGACCGCCCCCTTACAATAATTACTTAAGTATATATTATATGTCGGTGTAATTTGGATACGTTGTGCTATGGTGTATCATAGTGATTTACTATAAGGGAACGGCCACTGCACCTACCTGTTACCCTGACAACATATCCACCTAAATACCACTATAATATGCGCCACGAGATTTTGTAAGGGAGTGGTCGTAGCACTTACTTGTCACCTTGGCAACGCACATACATAAACAAATAAATCCGCTACTATAGGGGCAATCGGAGGGCTTGCTATGATATCCACAATATTTATGATATTGGAGGCTGTGACAAATGGATATGAGGGATAGGAATGGCATCACCAACAGTGCTACAGGGCCACCTCCTATTCAATTGATTAAGCAACACTGATCTCACCTATTGAAGGCACTAGGAGGTCCATAAAACAGACCTGCAATACGGGTATCAATAAGACTATTCGGATACTATTTCTAGACCTACAATTCTACTCCTTAAGCGATAGTTATACCTATAAACTATTGACTAGTCGCTGCCACCTATAGTTGGCCTGCAACCCCCCCTTATAATCGTACGCTTAGTCATCACTTTGCTTACATAAACTACTGTGATTACCATGCCGCAGCACCAATACCTTTACAATAAAGATATACGATATATGTCACATGGATACGTGGCCATGTCTCGTTCCGTGGTAGCTAACGGTCTTTAGCGGGTCCTCGGGGATTGCGTCGCAAACGCCTGCGACGTCACACCTCGTATTCGAGCCGTTAGCGCGAGGGTCAAATCCCTAGCGCGCACATTTGTGGGTTATCTGAATACGAGATTAGAAATCTCAAAGTCTTCGCCGGACGGGCCCCGCCAAAGGCAGGGGAGTCACAGCGAAGACTTCGAGATTGAGAATCGAGGATTCAGATAATTGGTTTTTGCGGCTGTCCGACCGGGCAGTGCCGCGACGCTACCATCTGCTGAATAATGGCTGAACACCTCTAAGTCAGAATCCATGCCAGAACGCGGTGATACCTCCCACACGTTGTAGACGGATACGAATAGGCCTCGGCCGCTAGTCGGCGAGCTAGGAGTCTTCAAACCCCGAGCTCGTCGTGTGTAATTGTGACGTTGTCGGTTTCGACGTAGTTGCTGTGGACTTGCGCAAAGGTTTAAGTAGGGGTAGTCCCTCCTGATGTTGTTTAACAGAAGACGTAGGACCCAAACGACTCTTTGCGGTCATAAACTATTATAAGCTGAATTGAATTATTATTCCAAGCTCTTCGCTCTCGTACAATTGACACTCGCGCATCAAACAATCACCCGTGACCGATAAGTTCTGTTCCGTCAGACTAAGGTCTTCGCACTCATCGCGCGCACTGTCGTACGCTATCCCTCGTACAGAAGCCCTTGTCACAATATATTTACTTCTATGTACCGGCCCCGTTTACTGTCAACGCGGCCGGCATTTATGGTCCATATATAACGATTTCCGCTCCTTTCAATGGTGTCACTTCCGGCATCCCAGGTAGACTGGGTGCCGCGTTTTTGTTTCTATAAATGTTTTATTCCGCATATATCTGTAGCCTCTATTTGTTGTTCACCTAATTATCTCATATATGCATGTGTAAAGAAGTTTGTATTCCTTTCAATGATATTACTATCATTTTTTCATATATTCTAGTCATTGATATACAGTTACTGAACTGTAAGAAGCTCACATGATTTAACTCTAACATCAACCTCTCCCTGAAACTACATATCGCCAACCTCAGCCCACTCGCGCAGCTTGATGAAACTTGTTTCAAGGCAGTGATTTTGCCCAGAAAGTGCCTCATCCACATTGTACCAGACCTGTAAATTTGATATTTTACACTTATCACGAAGAAACCGATAAAATGAGCATTGCTTGCCAAAAAGAATATCGGAAATGCGTCGTTGTTGATAAATATCTTCTCAACCTGCCACTTTCATGGTCTCTGCCCTAGTTATGGACACATTGTGTTCTTGATCATTATATTTGTCTTCGTCCAGGGTATTTTCAGTATCCATATCCATGCTGATAGGGGTACTGGCCATTGATCTTGTCATTTTTTGTGTTCTTTTTCTAGCATCAGACAATTCCCTTCCTTTTCTTCATTCTTTTGTCTTTGTACTATCTTTATTCTTTTTTCATGTTAGGTTAGGGTCACAATCCCAAATCACCATTGCTTTGGCAACGCTGGGGTGTGCGAGGGTTTTTTGTATGTTCATCATTGCCACAACAAAGCAATGTCATGGTGCTTCTTTCTAGGACTTGCCAATGGATTCCCCAGTGAAAACTGAAAAAAAACCAATCCAGGTTTTTTGCTCGCAATGCTCACCCTTCATAAATTGAGCAAATGTGTGAGAAGTATTCACATCTGGCATACCAGACATGGCCCAACTTCGTTTATCATATTGGTCAGGAAACGAGATCGCATATTTATGAATATATGGGAGATGGGTAAGGTGAAAAGTATTGAAAAGACGAAGATAATGAGTGATATCAGTGCCTAGCATGGTCAAACATGTTGGAATATCATCGATTGAGGTCACTATTTTCTTTAGTTATTTTCAATAAATATATTATTAAAACTTCACTAACCTGGTTGAACTGTGTCATTTAATATAGTAGATTCACCATTAGAATCAATGTCAACACCACTCTCAGAATCATAGATCTTATAGTTGGATTTAGGCCCTTTAAACTCACTAGTAGAGCTTCTGGTTTGAACCATGGTGGTGATGTACGTGTCGGTATTGTGGAAACATCGGTGCCACAGTTGCGTTCCGTAGGTATTGCGGATACTATGAGGGTGGTACTATTGACATAGTGGTTGTGTTATGCATGTATCAGGTGCTGTAGGGGTAGTGGTATTGGCGTAGTGGTTGTGTAGGTATCATGAGTGTGGTCGTGTAGGTATTGTAGGTATCGTGAGTTTGGCGTAGCGGTTGTGTAGATATCGCGAGTGCGGTCGCGTAGGTATCGCGAATGTGGTTACGTAGGTCCTGCGAGTGAAGTTGCGTAGAGAATATGAATGTTGTGGAGGTAGACCAGTATTGATCTAGTCAAAATTGAAGTCGTCGTGATGGAAGACGAAGATGCGTGGGACAGGGTTATGATGATAAAGATAAAGACGTGGCAAACTAATGTCATAATCAACACAATAAGACGATGTTTGCGAGATTGAAAGTTAGATCAGGGTGGGGCAGTGTTCCCATATTAAAAAAGAAAAAAAAATTTATACTGCTCTTATTAATACCAGGCTGTATACGTATCAAGTTAAAATTAATTTTGTCATAGTGACCCCTGCAGTCCGCCGTACTCAGTCTGTGCACTGGTGAACATCATGTGTATTGGTTGATTCATGAAAATTCCGTCGAGATTAAGCAAGATCAAATTGAAGATCTGGAGGACAGCAATGAAGCAGAGAACTGCGGAGAGCGCAAGAGCGCAGATGAGTCCCAAGGGGCATGAGAGAATGATGAGCCAAGTTTTTACTGTGAAGATAAAAAGAGAGAACTATGGATGTTAGTAGAGTATGCACGCGATTGTAGTGCTTGTTGTGAGCCAAAATCATCTTTTCAAAATGATGTGCTCGTGATGTAACATAGTCAGGCAGATATAAAGTTCGAATATTTAGCAAAACAAACATTTACCCAAACAAACAAGCCAAACACACATCCATCAATGCATTTGTTGTTTTTTTAATAATGGCAATCAATTACAATGGAATGAGAGCAATTTAAGTCAGGGCACATGATCTGATAAAATTCATATGATATGAGGTGGAAATCTATCTAGCGCAATCAATGTGGACAAGGTTCCTTCATAATGATCATTAATACTGGTCTTCTGTATTATATTATTCATTTTTTCCACAGACAAAGTTTTTTTTCCATGTTACCACAAATTTCGAGTCCTAAACATCATCCATTAACAATCTTTCAGATGCTTTGGAAATACTAAGATACCATGTACCTCTATTCTATACCAGTGCACAATTTGAATGATATTTTGAGCAGTGGACCATATGAGCTGAATGATTGTTTGCCACCCATCATGTATCACCAGATGTAATCACGTAGATAATAGAAATAATGAGAAACTTTTAGCCATACCAAGAGTATATACACCGTTTCGCTCCAATTTCTTACCAAAAATCAGGTGATATAGAAAAACTAAAATTAAAAAAATCACATCACCACATTATTACAAAATATATTATCACTGGTGCTTGTCATCAAAATATACTTTCACCTCCACTTGATTATTCTATCCACCGCTTAAATTCATCTCATTTCATATAGTTTACATATTGTTATCCAACACGTGACAGTCATTTGAGTCAACAGCAATGACATGAAGAGGTATTGGTTGGCCTTATATAGTTATCATAAGGCCACACTCAATTGACATATGAGAAAGGCTAGATATGTACAATCCTGAAAAATTTTGTTATTCTTTATAGAATTTCTCAGTTGGGTAAGACTTCAATTGGCGACTTAATATTGCTAATACCTTGAGTTGGAGAGCAAAAATAACTCATCCAGTGGAAACAAATTCGAGTGAACTTTTTAGAATAGAATCTGCATCAGTCATTTTGTATATAATACTCGCATGTGACAGGGTCATAAATTACTAAAGTGCCGTAGCAATATAATTAATTGAAGTTTAAACACAAACTGAAAATGTAGGTTAAGATAATGTAATACAGCAAATAATATTTCAATAAGGCCCGGAAAAATAATTTTATTCAGCCTATAATTGATTATGGTTGCAAAAATTACGATAGTTTTAATGTTTCTTTTCCATCCTCTCTCGGAAATGTATCTATCCTATATCCTCCTATCTCGTGACCTGCAATAATTTGTCAACATCCTTCGGTTCTCTCAATAGATTTCAACAACTCTATAACTCTTCGTAACAATGTTCTGCCATGTATTAATCATATTGTGATAATCAGATCATTGATTCAATGACCACATTTTACTAAACATGTCACAAACTAGCTTGAATATAGACATAGCACAAGACCATACATCATTAAACCCCAACATTAGGATCTGTTACTCAGCCTCTTATGGTCTGATTGACATTTGACCAAACAGCTGATTCAAGAGATTTTACAGAGTCCAACATTGTATCATTTTATTATCTAAACGGCTACCATCTCACGTCCCCAACATGCTAACACGTCTTTTTCACTGAATTTGAAGTCCGATATCACCCAAACCCAACAAGAGCTACCCAGGTTTCAAGTCAGTGGAATAGGAAAAAAACCTTTGTCTTCCTCATTACGACAGCATACGTCAACGTAGCCACTGTGGCGTTATTGAGAAAAATACGATGTCTATCAACACAGCAATCTTATATTCTGGATGAATCACATCACAAGTGAATATCAAAATATCACACCATTGATAATTAAGGCCCAACTATCAGGTCATCAGATGACTCAGAATATAGATCAATACAGTAAGACGCCTAAAATATATTGCCGCTTAGTCGTCATTAGGTTACAGAAGAGCAACGAAGGCTCAACTGAAATAATAATATCACAACTGCTAGGTCCAGTCCTTTAATTTCTTGACATCTGCAGTGGAAACAGATTTTGTAAGTTTTTTGGAAACATTTTACATATTAATAATATCTCGAAAATGACCTTAGCGAGCAACAAAACCCCGGACTGTATTTCTGAATCAATAAAAGTCAATGAGTGCATGGAAAAATAGCTTCAAAAAGACAGTCAACCCCTGAAGATACTGAATCACAGTAGCAATTCACAACACCAAACCTTATTCCAAGATAATTACAAGTTGCAGAATACCTTTACAGGGAATTAGAGGATCTTTAAAGCCTATTAAAAGAATTGGAGGGTGCTGGCAGATTATTACAAGCCACAATGGAAGGAAATATAAGACGGAACCAGATTTTTGACAAAGAACAGGAGAAAAAAAGCAGAACCATAGCAACTTTTGCAACTATGATCAGTTATAAACTGAATTAAACTATTGTTTTGGGCATCATGAAGTTATTACCTGTGCTATATCTCATCATTATTGATACTTTGTCAGTTCGGATCCTGAAATTTAATTAAATTAAGGACATAACCTCAGTTATTTATGACCTCGTCACATAAGCTGCTTTTATAATGTGGTAATTCATGAGATTAATATATTTAAATGACATTATTAGGCTCAAACTTTCTTGTCAGTACTTCGCAAAAATAACCTTGTAAATAGCGTGTTCAGTGCTTTAATTGGGTTGTGTATTATATCCACACTAATTAAACCAAACTATGTATGGGGAGGCTACTATACCTACGTACGTACCTAAATTACCTATTTAATAACCGTACAAAAAATTGTCATTCTTTGATCCTCTGAAAAACATAGCTAATTGTCATTAAAACTTTTTATCATTTCATATAAAACAAATACAAGATATAGCTCCTAACACAGGTGTTCCTACTGTCCACTTTTTCGAGAGAGGTTCATATTATTTTAGTTATGTACTTGCCCGGCCTAATAGCAGCAAAATTTTAGCGGTAGAGAACCTCACCCTCAACACTGAACCAATAATTTGCAAAAGTTTCCTATTAATTCATGAAATATTTAAGTACTTAAATTGTTGTGCAAATTGCATGTATACGGGTTTTTCTATTTCACAATCCCAAATGTTGGTTATCATAATTTGATAAAAGCCGTATAAAGACATAATCAAGATATAAAGATATGTTTAAAAAACAAAATAACAATCTTATCAATTTTTCTTCGTAGGTTGTAGCTATTTACATACTTATTTCACTTCCTACATATACTTCAGCATGTCTGACCACGTTAATATAAGCAATCAATGCGAAATTGATACAGCAGCCAATGATTTAATAAAAACAAGAGTTCAATTGCCAGTTGCTGCTTTCTAAGATGGTACATACCGAGCCATTTTATCAGTGTCAAAGACATTTAATGCACCCTACTATATGACCTTAAGACATTGGTCAGGCCGACATATAAGAAGAAAAAATGGCAGCCATTAGGGTTTACTGCATAACAAAACATGCAACCATGCTTTACATGCTGCATTTCAGTGACTAATACTTTAGGATACGGAATTGATTTTTATCATATTTGGTACACAGCAACCAAAATATGGAGGCTATTCCATCAATCGGACTCAAAGCCAGCGCAAGATGTTAAATATTGATGGACGTGACAATGTTTATTAAAACATTGCAATTTTTTAAAGAAAATTAAAGGAAAATCACAATTCTTGGAACAAAAATTGGTAAATAACTATGCTAATATTAAGGTTCAATTATATATTTTCAAACAATATTATAACAACAACAAAATTATTCCTAATTTTTATTCAATATAGATGAAATCAAATTTTGAATATGCTATATATCATCAGTTGCTGTGTGTACATATTATAAAATTACCGATTTAAAATTGGTTGACTCTAAATCTCGCATTCTGACCACTGTAATGGAGGAATGTGTGTCAGCATCAGGTGTGGTTATCCATGCATAAATAATTCTTCCAGCAGCACACTTTTTAAGAACATTTAGAGAAGACAATTTGGAGAGCGATATTTTTATATGCCTATCAAAAAATGAATAGATTGATACCATAATTGCATTAAATTGGCTTGATCATTTTACTCAACATACCAGGCCTTCATATTCATTACAAAAATGTTTGCTTCTATCGAATAATCATGGAAGCTATGAGATCATTGAATTTGAAGCAAAAATACGGAAAACAGGAATTGTGATTTTTTCTCTTTCAAAACATACTAAGTATATTTTACAGCCATTAGATGTGGATATTTTACAGGTTTTTAGGGCACGTACTAGGTACTATATTTTTTTGCAGTTCAAAAGAGTGCTGTGAACTACTTCAAAAATGACTCTCTTGTGTGGGCTTGCACATTGTCTAAAATAAAATCTTTAAAGAGGAAACAATTCTCAGTGCCTAAGAAAAGATGAGTATGATTTTCTTTGATTCTATAATGATTTTGAAAAATATGACTGATCCTTCATTTTCTATTATCAATATGTCTTTTTTTCAAGAAAACTGTGGGTACATTACTCATTTGCCCAGATACACGACATCAATAAGATAAAAAAAATAGTAAAACATAGGCCCAAAATGCTCACTAAAGAACCCTTGATACCATCATGGATTCGAACAGCAGCACTACTCGGCGTGAAATTCATATAAATATATCATCATTATATGAGGTTCTTTGTATATGTTATGATGTATATGCGGGTTCACGAGATTACCAATCTCCCATTGACCCCATCTATGGCAAGAGATATCATAAATTTGAGTAATTCTGCGAGTGTTATAACTATAAATGAGCAAAAAAAAACACTTTCAACTTTGTGATGAAATTTTGAATCATAAAAAATGATGGGAAAAGACAAGAACTATTGGGCATTATGGGTCTCTAAAGCTGACGACATACATTTACAAACTATTAATAAAATAGTTATCGTGAAGGACTTATTTATGCCGAAGCAGCTAATCAGCACTGAAACATCGGGAAACAGGAGTCAATATGCTTTAAAAACTGGGTTGCTGTGGTGCGACGACAACTCTAAGCTAAGAAGTCTCCTCACGGATCACTAACTGTAACTTATTACATGAGACTCATCAATAACACACCGGCATTCAAGCGATAGTGGTAGGTGCAAAAAGAGATATCTCACTCAATTGAAATAAAATATGTGGCTGGCACTCAAGATTCTTCAATAAAAAACAATGCAGAACCTCAACCTAATAAAAAACAATAGTTAATCAGATTTGTATTGTGGATGACACTTTACCCACCAGATTTGGACCTTATTTAAGGCTGTCATACGGATAAGTCCGTTGACCCGCTTCTACTAAGACTTATCATAGGAACGGACCGAATACGAAGCTATTGGCTTACAGCTATAGCCTTCGGCATCTGATGCCTTATCTGATCGGCAGTCTAGTCGCCAATAAGACTAACCAGCTGACTCAAAGAGATTTTACAGAACCCGATATCACATCATCCCATTGTCGCGACGGCTACCTTCCGACGCATCCGACATGTTGACGTGTCCTCTTACTACGTCCTGAAGCCCGACATCTCCCACATATTGTCCTTGTTGAGTGTGAAGGCTGACAAGCACACGTCAGGAGGCACTCGGGCTTCGGGACGTCTGTTCACCAGGTTCCCCTGTCTTGTTGGACACGTCGACTCATGCCGTCGTAGCCGTCGTGGCTTTGATGGGACGATGCGATGTCTTACTACTCAACAGTAATACATTCTAAACCAATCCCATATCAGCAAATACGAAGAGATCAGCTCATCGGCGACCATGAGGATGGTCCCCGAAGTCATACGACAGTCCGGGTGATAGATCGACGCAGTCAGATACCCAAGACACGTCGCAGAAGAGTTATCATTGGCTTCAGGAAGGACCAAGGTGGTCCGACTGAAACAATGAAGTCATTACAGCTAAGTCCAGACCCTTAACCTCCTGAGAACTCCTCTCGGAACAGCTCCCGTGAGTCCTTTTGAAAGTTTCCACATACTAATAATATCTCGGAAACGACCTTAGCGAGCGGGAAAACTCCGGACCGTGTTCCTAACCCAAGTGGGGTCGGTGGGTAGATGGGGAAGTGACGAAAGGAAAACCAAGAAACCTGACGACACCGAACCACAGTGGCTTTTAGCAACAACCGACCCTACGGGAAGATAACCGCACACGGCAGAACACTATTACAGAGAGTTGGAGGGCTATTGAAGCCTATAGAGAGTACCGGAGGGCGCTGGCAGATTATTGCAGGTCGCGACGGAGGAAGATATAAGACGGAGACGTTCCCGGAAAGAGGACGGGAAGGAAGCATTAGAACCATAGCGACTCTTGCGACCATAATCAATTATAGGCTGAATTGAACTATCGTTCCGGGCCTCATCAAAGATATTAGTTGCCGTATCGCACTATCATAGCCGACATCTTCAGTTCGTATCCGAACTTCAATTGACTCTATCGCCACGGCACTTCAGTTATTTATGACCCCCGTCACAAAGGCATTATTGAGACGTAAGTTGCTGTTGCGTCAGCCAGTACTCTAAAACAATCTGCTACGAGTCACAAAAATATTCAGACTGAAAGACATGGTCATATGGTTGAGGACAAGATGAATAGAGAATTGTGATAGTATCAGTGCCGCGGCAGAGTAATGACAATAGTTTATGTAAACAATGTGATGGCTAAGGCATTTGGCAATTAAACTAAGAATGAAGATGGTCCTGAGCCCATACAGGAAGTAGTGACTACTTAATAGATGTGGTAAGTCTATAGTTCAATATGTAAACTTTCGTATAAGGAGTGGCACTGTAGGTACAGAAATAGGGCTTAAATAGCCCTATTTATGCTTGTATTACACATTTGTCTACCAGACCTCTTACTGTTATCAATAAAAAGGATCAGCATTGCTTAATGAATTAAATAAGAGATGGCACTATTGTCCTGCTGGCAGCACCGTTCCTATTTCTTTTATCCGTTTGTCCTAGCCTCTTATATCATAAATATGGTAGATATTGTAGCGAGCCTTCCGATTGTCACTATAGTAATTGTCACACAGATACATAAACATGTCTCGTACTGCAGTAGCCAATGGTCTTTAGCTGGTCTTCGAAAATTGCGTCGCAGACACCTACGATGTTGTATCTCATATTTGAGTCATTAGCATGAAGGTCAAATCCCTAGCACAAACACTTTGAATAGGATATTAAAAATCTCAATGTTATGGCCAGATGGCACCCCATAGGCAGAAGAGTTTTGGCAAGACTTTCAGATTTAGAATTAAGGATTCAGATAATTGATTTTTGCAGCTGTTTAACTGGGCAGTGCCGCAACGCTATCATCTACTAGATAACGGCTGAACGTTTCTAAATTAGAATTTATGTCAGAACATGGTGATACCTCTCACATGTTGTAGATGGATATGAATAAGCCTTGGCCATTAGTCAGCGAGCTAAGAGTTCTTTAAACTCCGAACTTATTGTATGTAATTGTGATATCATGGATTACGACATAATTCCTTAGGATTTGGGCAAAGATTTAGGTAGAGATAGTCTTTTCTGATGTTATCTAACAGAAGATGGAGAACCCAAACAATTCTTTGCGGCCAAAACTATTATAAGCTGAATTGAATTATTATTTTACAATCTTTTTTCTAGTACCTTGACATTCGCACATCAAACAATCAATTGCGACCAATAAGTCCTATTCTGTAAGACTAGATCTTTGCACTCGTCGCACGCACTGTCGTACGCTATTTTTCTTATACAGAAGTCTTTGTCACAATAGCCCATTCATGTTTACGTGGGTACATTGTTTGGGTAATATGTAGATACGGTAGCCGCTTTTTATAAGAATAAACAACTAATGAGGAGTACATTACCGATAGTGGTAACGTCAATTCTGGCGGTAATGAACTATCTGACAATGAAGAATTACTGGATCTTACATTTATGATAATATAATTCTAATAGACAAGGAGTTGAAAGACAAGGATTTCGGTCATGAAAGAAGTCAGGTTATGAGAAGAGTTGAGTTAAGAGAAGTTAAAAGCAGTCGGCTAAAAACAGAAATTAGTTAGAGATATAAGTTGAGTAGAAAGAAGAGTTCAGTTCAGAGAGGAGTCAGTTTAACAGGAGTGTGGGGTGTAAAGCAGCGAGGAGTCGAGTGAATGAGTCAAAAGAAGTTGTCGCGACGAATATAGAGTAAGGAGTATAGAGTGATAAATATAGAGTGAATTATATAGAACGAGGCTATTCGGATTGAACGGGTGCTCGAATTGTGAAAATAGTGAGCCATAAAATGTATTGTTTTGATAGAAAATACCTGTTAATTAGCGAGCAGTAAAATAACATTGAAGGTGAGAAAATAGCTGAGAAAGAATCAACCTTAGAGTGAGCATAATACATATAAAAATCAGCATTTCTGTCTTACTTTAGTTATTTACCTAATAAATTAACCTGGTGTGTTATTCCAGTAACCATAATGGGGATTGTAGATAAAATATATCGTATTAAATCGCTATATATTTCCTATAGCTCAAAAATCTGTATGTACATGTAAATATCTGACTATTTTGTGAACTGAGCGACAATTTTGCAAATTATTAAACCAGGTTTGAGGGCCAAGTCCCCTCCCGCTAAGTCTGTGCCGCCATTAGGCCGGCCGAGTAATTAAAACTCTACACAACTAATTTTAAGAAGTTGTTATGATGGGTAAAAAATCTTAATATTAAAAATAATGTAATAAATAAATTGCCATGTGAATATGTTTTAATTCTTAAAAATAAGCTTGTGGTAGCACGATGTAAAAATTTTTAGCTTTTAACTTAAGTTGTCATAAAATTAATATTTATTTATAATTACACGAATTTTATCTGACAAATTTTTTCTTACTGAATCTAAATTTTTGCAATTTTTCCGGCTCTAACCTTAATAATTTAATATATAATCAATGATTAAAATTTTGCCCTATATACACTAATAATGGAGATGTTAGTATATTAACAATATGCAAAAAGGCTTGATCACTTGTTTTAAATTATTGATTTATATTTCTTATTTTCATAGCTAAAATGGATATATTTATTTACTAAGTTTAATTTGATTATAAATAATTTACACATATTATTTCAATTATTATTTTTTGAGAATAGTTTCTACAAAAACTGTTGATAGTAATGTATTTGTATTATATTAATTGCTGCAATTTTACACAAAATTGAATTTATAATCAATATTTCAGAAAGCGACCGCCACATCGATTTATTATACTGGCAATATGTTCACGTAGTAGGATTGAATACATAACTTGTGAAGTATAATGATGATTACAGGGCTTGCTATGTGATATTGCCAATATCCGAAATTAATAGAAGCTATTAGATACTAATGACGACGGTAGAGTGCAGAATAGCTACATAATAAACTACAAGAAGAATAAGAAATTGTTGCTGACAAAATTATGATGCCACTTCCTATTCAATTAATTAAGTACCGTCAAATATTTTTTTATGGCAGTAGTATAAAAATTCTCACAGTGAAAGGATTTACAGAGTAAGCAACACATATATACAGTAAATTGTTGATTTGTGGTGCATGAAAATTAGTTTGTCATATAACCAGTTCAATTTCTAACTGCAAAGTTTGATAGAACGTGGTACGTAATGATATTAGTATTATGGCACGGCAACCACATCAATTTATATAAATAAGGTAATGACTAAGCAATGTATAACAATTAAATTTAAGAATAAACGGAGTTGCAGGCTAACATACCGTAAGGAGAAAATGTATTTCCAGCAAACAATTTTTTACGGTGACATGTATTGCTTTTATATCTATTTAGCAATAATTCTTATTAATTGAAAAATTATTTTCTAAAAATTGTTTAGTTGCCAATACACATCACAACTGCTACATGTTGGTATGTTATTTTATATATTATAGAAAAAGAAAATTCTATTAAATTGTACAAATTTCGCACTTTTTTATTTTTTCTTCTTAATTTTCCTTGTACACACACATACACACACACAAACACACCATAATGATACCTACAATGACGATACATCTAAATTATTCAATGAGTATAATGTTAGATAAAATGTAGGTATGTAGAAAGGTAAATAAATGAATTAGCAAATGAATACCTGTGTAAGTAAATAGATGAATAAGTAGATAATTAGATGGGCAGGTGTGTATATAAATATATAGATGAATAGGTTAATAGATAGGTGATGTAGTGCTGGGGCTAATGGTGAGAGGTGAGAAAGGAAAATCAAATAGGGATGAAAATAGGGATATGAGTGATGATGATGATGTATTAACGTCTCTGGTGGGGGCGGAGCCCCCACTCTGAGCCTGTCTAGACTATAGAGACGGCGTCCCTTGTTAGGGAGCGTGACTTTATTTAACAAAAGAAATTAGTGTAGATTACAAAAGGAAGAAGAAAAGGAAAAAAAACCGAGAAAAAACAAAAAGAAAGACATGTGGCCTAAACAGCCTACTCCTCTACCTGTCTGGCCTCAGTGGCCTTGTCCAGGTATTCCAAAAATTGCCAATGTCCTCCTGCACCTAGTAGATGCAGGGAGACTTCCCTAGGGTCCTTACCTGCCAGCTTCCCAGGTAAATCTTCTCTGAGTTTTCTGCATTCTGCAAAATGTCCCATTTCAACTTCCTCACCACATACACAAAATTTGATAGCATCATCTGGATGTCCAAATCTCCTGTGGTATGTAGCAAAATCTCCATGGCCAGACCTCTCTGCCAACAATTTGTGTAGTGAGGGTCTAGGCAGTTTCAGCTCCTGTGGGAATTTTCCTGTTGTCAATCCCAAATCCCTATAGTACTCAGGCTGGTTAGCTGCCCACCACTCCTGCCAAATAATTTTTCTTTTGGCTTTTGCCTGTCTTTTCACACAAGTTAAAGTAGACAAAAGCCCTCCTGGACTGGGGAAGAGTAGCTCTTCTGCCGTTGATGAACTCAAAGCAGCAGCTCTGTCTGCTGCTTCATTTCCAGTAATATCCATGTGTCCTGGTGACCACTGTATGGTGGATCTGTTAGGTCCTAATTTTTCTGTGGCCTTTTTGAAGCCTAGAAAAAATTCTTGAGAGTTGTCTGATGGGTGGCTAAGTAATCTTCTGATCACAAAAGTGTTGTCAAGGCAGAAATGTACCTTGCCACCTTTGAAAAATTCCTGGTGCTCAGCTGCCCATTGTGCAGCAGCACAGGCTCCTTGGGCTTCAGCATCAAATACTTCAGCATGAAAAATTGACCCATGCTTTTTAGCAACCTGGCATCCTTCTTTGTATGCAACAAATCCCCAGCCTGTGGATTTATTCAAAGAGCCATCTGAATAAATGACCAGATCTTCAGAGGGAATTTTTTCCAGCCAAGCCAGATGGTAATTCTTGCCTTTTTTCTTGTCAGAGAGCAGGGGGTGCTGCATGGGGCCAGACCATAATTTTTGCAACAGGAGAGGCCTTGGACAGGGAGAAGAGAGCTTGTAGGCAGCTTGTAGCCTGGACAATCTCTTTGGTTGGTGAATATTTCTAGTCCACCCTGAGGTCTTAGGGGGCCTTGGGGGAGGAGGGCCTTCTGCTCTGAGCACCAGAGGGTGTAGACAAGGGATATGAGTGGGCTATATTATGTAGGTAATAATAATGAACCATTCTTTTTAAAAAAAATTATGACTCTGAAACTTATATTAGTTTCTAAATAAAGGATTGTTATACAAGACACTGATTCTCTCAAGAAGAATCATGCTCTGAAATGACATTCTCACGGGATGGTATATAGATAGATGAGTATATACACAGAATGGGAATAGATAATACAGGATACATGGGAGCCAATTGAAAGCAGCAAGACAGTATAAGTAATACATATCATATGTCTTACTGGGTAAATGGGCTATAATATATTCTAGTTAATATACGTATATATAAAATATTCCCCATATATCTATGAACCCGGTGAATTCAAGATCTCATGGACCCCATGCTGGCTATTCAGTCTCTATAATTGTAAATTACGCTATAAATACTACAAATTGCACAATGAGGTCATTAAAAAGTTCATAATTACCGCACTGCTATGAACTGCAATTACAGCTATTTCCAATAATTCAAAGTATCTAAGTATTTAATGCCTTTGAAAAAATACGTACAATACATTAGAGAATAATAGTATATCTGTAATCACCCAAAATGTTAATCCAAAGTTAAAATACAACATTAATATCAGTATAAAGTTTTATCAGATAAAATATATGATAAAGAGCTATAAAATCTATAAATAAGCAGCAACAAATTAAGTATTTTGTATTTTGTATGTTTTTGCTCTCATTTGCAGCTTTTGTCACCTGAAAAACCTTGTCACAAGTTGACAATAGTTGATTGTCAATTGAAACATCATTGAATTAATCATATAATTAGCATAAAAGTTCATAAAATTTCAAAATCACGGGGTTTATGCGATGGAAAAGATATCAAGATAGCCGAAAAGGTATTCAATAAGCAAGTAGATTTTGATAAAAACAAACTAGTTAAGAAAAAAAGAGGAAAAAAAGGGGGAAAAGGGAAAAAAGTGTGATGATATATCCGTGTGCACAATAACCCTGGTGAGTGCTAGTACGTACTGCAATCTTCTATTAGCTTCCACCAGCTTCCACGTTCAGAGATCAAACGTGCACATTACAAATCAATCACTGTGCAATAAATCAATAATCTACTATAAGTACACATGTGTCGCTTATTTCATAAATTCTTACCAACATTATGGACTCTTACAGTCTGCGGATGTATGAAGAGTCAAAGTACTGGACATAATTAATATAAAACTCATTATGCAAAGACATATACCTAAATACTTACAATGAATTTTATTGATTTCCATGATACAATAAATGTATTTTCAGGTTCCATATGCATGGGCTGGTGGGATCATTAGTGCCAATATAATACCTATGCTGGTATACTAAGATGAGTATAAATCAGCAAAACTTGTGGATATGAGGGTAACACATGGATGTGACAGTTTATATTATCAATCGAAGTTTATAGAGTCAGCGGCACATATGGGCTTACAGTAGAAGTATTAATTTGTGGCACACAGAAACTGATTTATAATACGCATGTTTAATTTGAAATCCCAGAAGCTGGTGGAAGCTGGTGAAACTTTCAATACATACTAGCACCTACTGGGATTACTCGCTCACAGATATATCATCTCACACTTTTCTTGTCCTGCTTTGCTTTTTTTTCTATTTTTTCTTCTCTGGCTAGTTTATTTTCACCAGAATATACTTGTTTATTGAATGTCACTTAAGCTATTTTGATGTTTCTCTCATCACATTAGACTGATGAAAAAAACGAGCACTATATATATATATATCCGACAGTTTCAACATTATTATTAGTATATTTTTATCACCAGGCCAAATTTTAATTTTTATCTCATAATACCGTGTTTTTTCCCATATTCAATGTACAGATTTACCTTTTTATTTTGCTGTAACTTTATTTTTACTGGTAAAAATTAAATTAAATATTGTTTTTGACGTGTAAATAATGAATAACTAAATCATTTAAACACGTGTAAAGTAGTAATTAATTGGACAGTACACAAAGTACATCATTAAAGGCACTAAATAACAAGTTAAACAATCAAAGTCAGCTTAATGCCCACATTATTTATTTGTGTTATTATTATGATAAATCAATTGATAATACTTACCCAATTAAACCCGTTATATAAGCTACCTTAAATTTGTTTTTATGGTAATAACCTAAACTAATAAATGAATCTGATTTTGCTTCAAAACTCAAGTGTAGAGATTTACGCATGCTATATTTGCTACTATTATGGGCACTATATTGATTGATTTAACTTCATATATCATCAATTGTAATGGCTTAATATTTGAAAATAAATATAGTTATGACTGGTATCATGTTGTCATATAAAATAACTATATATATTACGGCGTGCAGACTTTAATGGCTTAGTATTACAAGTACCCATTACTAAAGTGTACAGGTTTAATAAGGCTGGTAGAGTTAACCAGTTTACAGATTGGCGTAATATATATATAACTTAAATAAATATTATAAAACTCATTATTAGTGAAACAAATCTCTGTCTATCTCCACTATTAATTTGTGATAATATCGGTGCTTGAAGCACGATAATCATTTTATGTAAGTTAGGTGATGACTAATATAAATAACCATTTGAACTGTCAATAAAATTGCTCGTGGGCCAATATAAATGTAGTTAATTTGTCAATATATGTGGTAGAGTCTATAGTTTTATTGGAGAATTTTGCTATCAAGGCAGTGTTATCTCACTATGCACATGATGTTTCTCATTTTATATGTGAGTCTACTATATATATACTAGTAAAGTGCTGGTGATAATCAGGAGGTTTATGATTCAGGGTACCTAGGATGGTAGATATGTTTTAACACAAAGCCTATTTAAAAGTAAAAGTGGAGTTCAGGAATTCTTGACTTTGATACATTTGAAGGTGGTTGGCTAAGCAGTTTACAGACAAGATTTGCATTAGAAGTTAGGTTACCCAGTTTTATAGTCAGAAGTACCTAGGTATATAGGGAGCTGGGCCCAACAGCTGTAGTTGGATCAAATCATCTCTTCAAATAGTTGAATTTAACTAGCTACATCCAGCCAAACCTCTTAATCTTTTGTGCTGATTGAGTTTAGTGCGACAATTATAGTGATTAAACTGCTAATAATACCTAAAATACAAGTTGAAACACTATTAGCTTGGTTTATGAAAATGTAACTCTTTTTGACTATCCAAAGTCTGCTTAGAGAATTCAATTAGTACGTGCCAGAGAATTTTAATAAAAAGCCAGCTTTTTAGCGGGTTTAAAGTATAATGTTTCACCTTTTGCAGGTTCACCCAGCAGCTGCATTTAATTTTCAAATAGACCCTTAATTACATTTCATACTTATTTACAAGTGTAATTTTCATTCCGTTGATGTCACAGTGAGCTCATTGCTCCTTGAAAGGTATATATATCTTCTGAATATATTTGAAAATAAAATTTTGATCAGCGAATGCTGTTTGTAATTATCGCAAAGCATAATGAAAATTTGTACATTGTCAGTGTAAATAACTCATGCGCAGGGCTTGCAAAAGCCTTGCACGCTATGATTGACCATAACATCATTGAGTTAGTAAGCTAAGAAAACTTTATTGGTCTGAACTAATTTATTCATAACATTAGGACTGTGATTATGAAAAAGGCTAGCAGTGTGTATTTTCAGGGCTTTCTTAGCTATAGACACTATTTCCATTGACTTTTTAACTTTGTTGACATTCAACTCATTAAGGGAGACACCATCAGATCATTTCTACTTTTTTATTGCAATACTTTTAACATTAAGATTAATATGAAAGATTTCAAGCTAGAGCTTGACACTCGGCAAAATAGTGACAATCGCAACATAAAAATCTTTTTTATAGTCAATGATGGCCACACGAGGGACAGCAGCATTAATTTTCTCCCGTATTGAATGGAGAGATTTAATGAGGAAATCATAGTCTTCTCAGCACTCTGTAGACATAAACTCAAATATACAATTGAATAATGATCCGATATCTGTGGTATTAGTAACCTGAAAAAGTAACATTTTAAAATGATTAGTTTTGTACGTGTTATCAAGGCTGAAAACTTCTGGGAACCGCTTTTACATCATTTCGTACCATGAATATGTCCACACTAAAGCTTCTAATATAGTAAGAGCATTTGCTCGCCATTTTACTCTATAATTCATGTTTTGCTGCTGTAAACGGTGAAATAAAGCTTGTAAAAGAGTTTTGTCATCAAGATTATAAAGACAGGCCTTTTGACACGCATTGCTGATATTTTTTTTATTAAAGTATGTTTTTCGCCCAGGAGTGTAACATCTCGTATAACAGCATTTATTTTTCCTTTTTTAATTGTATGATGCTTTGAAAAATTAGGTATCAAACTGTTTTGGGTGGTGGTAAATTTTTGATGAGTGATATGGGCTGACGTATAGCATCATAATCATATTTCTAGGATTATTATGTAGGCTTTTTATTACGTTTGTTAGATCCTGATCGACACATAATTGAAAATTTATGAGCAAAGACGAAGATATTGAAATCGTCCTAGAGTTCTTGAGTTGAGTCTGTTCTTGCGCCACCATCAATGCCACCGTCTCGTATTCATCAATTACATTAGCTCACAACTCTTTTATCCTTAGTTCAATTTTCATACATGTTTGTCATTATGTTACTTACCTAAACTAATGAAATTACTGTGCCGTAGTGTTGTTATTATTACATTAAGTAGTAAAATTGTAGGTCTAAGAATAAGGCCTAAATAAGTTTATTTATGCCCATATTGTAGATCCATTTAATGAACTTTTTATTGCTACTAATGGAGAAACTCTGCGTTATTTAATTAATTGAATAGAGTGTAATGTTGTAGCCCTGCTGGCAGCATTGTTCTTATTCTTTTTATCTGTTTGACTTCGCTTTTATCAGACTCCAATATCAATGAGAACGTAGCAAGCCCTCGAATTGCTATTATAGTAGCCAATTCATACGTCAATTTCCATTACGTGAGCACATAGCCAGGACGACAGGTGAGCGTGATAGCTGCCCTTTTACATGGTTTCAGCTGCACTAGCACACTTATAGGTGGTTTATAAAGAAATTTGGGTGATATAGTATTTGATAAAGATATGAGAGCTTATCAAAGTATTAATAATGTAAAGTTTTGCATGTTGTAGTGATTATGTAGCCAGTATTTTACCCAAAAATATACATTCTCAATAAGTGGCAAATCAAAGCTATTAATAGGCTATTTAAATGTTGTAATGCCTGTTGTACTTAGAAAATATTTTATTTTCACAGCCTTATAAGCAGAAAATTTATTTTATTGAAAAATAAATTCTAATTTACTGGCGACAACTTGTTATACAAATGTAATAATTTTTTTCGCTGTATCAATTTGTATTCATCATTCTTTTCACATTAAATATATATAAAATACTATTTTCAAAACACTGAATAGGGCCTTAAAACTATTCAATTTTCAGGGTGTGTGTTTTTAATTAAGTCAAATTCTGTCAAACTTTCATGATATGGACTATGATCTGAATTTTCTATATAGAGTTATTATGTGCCCAATAGTGGTTCAAAATTTCTATATCGTTATTATCCAATCAAAGTTTTAAATTAAAACATCTTTTTGGAGTGTATTGAAAAAATGATACGAGATTTTGTTTGTTTGATACATTCAATGTAATTTTTTATTATCTAAATACTCATTTATAATCTAATGTTTTCTTAATGGTGAAGATTGCTTTTTTCCAAAAATATGAAGAATTAGGGATCATTATTAGATAATAAGATCATTTGAGTCTGCACCAATTAGAGTTTTTATTCATCAGTCTTTTATGTGGGTATGACAAGATGAATTTGGTGTGAAGTTTTTCGCTCTTTTGTCAGGGAACAGAAGTTTATTGCACGTTGTTTGAACTTACTAATGAATATACCTCATTGTTACAACTTATTGCAGGATAGGTACAACTAGCTCTTTTTTTAATCCCTTTATTGAAATTTATTAATTTCGTGTTAAGTTACTACATCATTTTTGTTTCTCAGGTTCAACGGGATTAGGTGAGTTAGTTGCCTCAAAATCAAGAGATGTGGTGATGGTTTGAATGGTGATGAAAATTTTGATAAGTATTTTGGCTATATAGTTTTGTGATACATAATTTGAAAGACTCATCATGTAAATAAATTTGTTATTATATCGATTTACAGTAAATATATACAGTTTGATGCAGCGTTTGATGCTGCAATAGTGTTTATAAACTTTTTATACCTAATATACCGACTTGTATGTCCTATTTGGCTATGAATAAGTATATCAAACTAGTACATGTGTAGTGGAAACAATTAATATTTAAGAATTTCAGTTTTTGAATATTGCACTAGCAATCTCGGGGCTGGTGAAGGTGTAGATAGCTTTAAACATAGTAATGATTTATAAAAGATCATGAAGCTAAGCAGATAATGTCCAATAAGCGAAGTTAAGCATGACATATTTTGATTATATATTTGTTTTGTGTGAAGGGCGTTGGTGTTCATTAAGTTTTGGTAGTGATAACACTTCATCTAGCACAAATTACAGCCATAATGTAGCTCAAATTAAGAGTTCTATTGCAAAAATTGAAAAAGAAATAATAAGCTAGCCACCCGTATTAAAATTCTCATATTTGAAAAAGTATATAAAGTATCACAAATTATCAAATTAACGAAAAATTGGTCGGGTAGCTATTTATGCACAAATAAAAAAATACAAAGACACGTGTTTAAATAGAACGGCTACTGGTATTAGCCACACAATGTTATGGACAATTTAAAGGGTCGGAGGCCATTACTTTTTGCTGGTGATAATGAAGAACATGCAATCCAAATACTTACAAAAAAACAGTAAAATACAGGATTATCCTGGGGCAAATAGCGCCAGTAAATGAGACAAATTACCTCATAAGAGACAAAAAAGGGCATCAATTCAGGTATTAACTCATACGGTGATTCATTACTTGGAAAAAAGTTCAAAACGTAAAATGAACAACAAAACCGGGATTAAATATATTAAAAAAATACTAACAGCTTCAATGATAGTAGAAATGAAAGGATTAAATGCTTGAAAATTGAAAAACAAATTTTATATCCAGACAAAATAGCTGTCGTGAGGGGCATTGTACATGGTAAACATCACATTTAAAGAAAAACATATAAATGTTATTTACCACATAACATACAAGTACGTATTACAATATTTTCATGAAGTTTGAATAATAAATTTGATTTTAGATGAGATAAAAAAAGTCGAATAGAATTCATATTTGGGCGGGGTTTGCTTATGACTACAAAGAACTATATTATATTTGACCAAAAGAAACAAAAGACATAATCAAAAAAAATACAAAACATTATGACAAATATAATCAACTTATCAGCTATTGAGCCACATTGGGGACACCTCGAATGCATTACCACTTCAAAAACATTATGTCATGCAAACAATTGAAAGCTCAGTAGATTGTAGCCTAGAACGCTTATCCTCAATTATAGGTTGCTACGTGAAAGAAATCTAACAAGATATTCAATAAGTTCTTTACCTGAAGAGTTTTAATAATTATCAAGAAATAAACAAATCACCAGAATTGTCAAGCTAGGAGAAAAACTACATATGTGACGAGATTGGAGCTATTTCAGAAACTAATCTAGGTAGGTACCACTGATGAAAAGACCAATGACGAAGTGAACAACAACAATCCTACAGTGCATATAAAAACTTAGTAGAATATAAAAAAGACCAGTAATGCAATTTAACTCCAGGACTTGGTCTAAAATGAGCAAAAAAGACGCTTCATAAACAGAAATACGTGTTAAAAATAGTGATTTAATATTTCTATTACATGGGGATAGAAAGTAATATCCTTTTCCGGTACTACTAGTGTGTGCAACAGTTCTACTTATTAAGTGTGTTATGAAGCTAACCGCTTTCACTATAGCATCAGGTGCTCAAAACATCCCATATTTATCCTCTATAACCTAAATATTAGTAGCATTTTAGGTCCTTGGTACTCCAATTTGCTAGTGGTAAATAGGTACCTCGTACTTAGTATGAAAAAATTCAATCTCACTATTTTGTACTCAATCAGTACGTACCATATAGTGACTTTTAGGAGGTCTGTGTATACTTTCATTTTGTCTTTAATCTTTATATATAGATACTTAACTAGATAGATAGTTTGATGGTTGCACGATTAGATAAGTAAATAAATAGATAGATAGATTGGTGATGTGGAGGCAAGTGTGGTGAAAAGAAGCATATAAAGTAATACAACCCTGAACAATCATATATTGATACCTAAAAAAACTAAACAAATGCTACAGATAGTATTATACAAACATTTTTTAATTTTTTAATCAAGTATTATTTGTTTTTTCAGTATTGTAGTGAAACTTTGTTAAGAATAAAGCTATTAAAAAGGCACAAACTGGGTGACAACCTATATTGCTAGTATTGTTGCTGCAAAAAAAGTGGCCCATACGTGCTTCTATTAAATTATTAATTTGTTAATCGTAGAAATTGATTTCTAATATGCTTTGATTTAAAATAACAAAACATCATAAAATATGGTCAAAGCATTAGTACCTATTGAAATTTGTTAATATTACTCCTTTTCTGTATATATGATGTTATCACATTTTCTCACATCCTGTTTTCCTGACTTTTTTCTCCTTTTGTTAGTATATTTGCACCAAAATAGATTTAAGTCTTGAATTTAACATCAGTTCTGTTAACATTTTTCCTGTCACATGAGGTAATAATTGATAAAATGTTCACTTTATCCAAAGTAAATCAAGAAAGACAGATTTTATGCAAAGTGCTGAAAATAAAATCAGTTTTTTGAGTACTGGTTAAATTTGTTTTAGTTTATGTGTCACTTACTTTTTTAACTCGAAGACTGTGTGCATATTATCAAACCTAAACACAAAAATGACAATGAACAATAATTATTTTTTAAAAATATAGGTATCGTCATATTTAAGTACAGCCACATATGTAAGATATTATTGAATTTTTAAAAATATTTTGTATAAGTCAATTATTGTGTCAAAAAATTGAATATACCCTTTTGAGTGACAATTTCATTAATTTTAATAAGTATTTGAGATATATAATAATCTTATTAAATACTTTTATGAAATATAAATTTTATTATAAATCAACATACTTTTTATTATTTATTTGCAAATAAATCCAACTAATATAAGTGGATAATTAAGAAACTATGGGCCAAAAACAAGTTGAACTGATTATTTGATTAAAAAATTCAAAATGTGTGACAAGTTTAATCAAAACATCTGACGTAAAAAATGTAATGAACACATTTAATATGTGATTTGATGTAGGCTTTTACATTTATTCTGTTGTAGTTTAAATTGTCCGTAAATTTTAATATCATTAAACTACCATATCATTAATAATTTTTATGAGACATTACAATTCTTTTTTTCTCATATATTGCTCTCTACACTGAGCTATTTGGTTGAATTGAAACCCAACACAATGAAATTTTGAATAGTAAGACAAATTACAAGATTAATAATTTTTTCCTACTTTTTAATTAAAACATACGCAATACGTTTATCACATGCTACTGTCACTTTAACTTCTACATTAGTTTTACTTATATTGTCTTTATTTTCAATGTTACCGCCGTTACTTGTTCGTTAAAGCTGTCCCAAGAATAACTTCAAGAAAAATATACTTTAATTCTGTATACGTAGCGAAAAATTAACACATTTTTAAAATATTGATATAAGTATGTTGATTTCCTGTCAATTTTAGAATAATCGATGCCAATATTCTTCAACATATTTGTGTACTTCGCGATGTTCTATTAAAGTAGAAGACAGACTATCAATAACACATTGGTATTTTCAATACGTTTTTTAGGCAAGACACAAGCCAGTTAAATGTAAATGTATTTCGAGAATATGACTGTCATATAGAATTCAAAACGTATTTTGAAAAGTCATTTGATAAAATTGTTTTACATCAACAAAACCAAAAATTTTGATTTTGCTATTTTGTACTTCTGAAATGCCATTAATATGAGATTTTTGCACAGAACCTTTATCTTTACCTTGGATTTTGCGTTGCATATTTATTTTAAATAAGTAATGTTAGCTTCTTTATCTCCACTTTTGTCGCAAATATTTTTTCAAATTTTGTGCAACAATATACGTTTCATTAGCCACGTTTTTATAGGGTCATAATTTCTTCTTCAAAGATGGAATATATTTATTTTGTGAGTATCAGTTGTCATTTTTCAGAAGCATATATGGCATGTCGGCAATTCACGTAACATTTAAAGTTGTTTGAGCAATTGATTAGGCTTTGTTATGCTAGACTGTTTATAAATTCTTTTATTTATTAATTTTATGCATTAATTTTTGATTGTTTTTCTGTGCACCTTCGGATATCATGTTTATTAATGACTTGCAAAAAATTGATGTGCCCTATAATTTGATGTCGACTTTTAGTTGGGCAATAATTTTGCCCACATTGATGGGCTCTTGTATCTTAGGCTTGATTTGACTTACCACTACATCTGGGAAATCTTTTCCTATAATATAATATTCAACATCAACATCAATATAATTAATTAATGCTCATCATTTTCTCGCAAACTATTAACCATTATAGATCATAATCGTTTATTGTATCATAAATTTGTAAGTAAATGAAGTTTATTAATGCAAATAAATTTCTTCATTTACTTAAATACATTGTAAATATAGTAATTTCTCATTATGCACTGCGTTTTAGAGTTGTTCCTATTGTATTATCTATAAGTAATTCATAATGTCAAATACTCAGTAGAAATAGATAAAATGTATGAATAAAAGGCCTGATGGCGATTTTTATGATACTTATGCCGCGCTTCAACTAAAGTTAGGCTCCTTACCCTAACGACCGTAGGGCGTTCAAGAAGAATTACTCCTTCAACTGATTCCCGTTATGTCTCAATTATTTACCCGTTAAGGTTGACAATAAAGGGCCGCATTCAGGAGGGGCTTTAATATTTGGAAGAACATGTAAGTAATTTTATAGCCAAAGTAGCATGTGTCTTTAAATTGAAATATTTAACACTTTATAATCAAGTACATGATGCATAACTAATAAACAACTCACCCGTTATATGTGAACTATTTACAAATCCAGAAAAAATTGTTCTATAAAATCACATTAATCATTTAAACTATATCAAATATAGCAGAGCTCATTTGTGCTTCAAAAAACACCCTAATAATATCAGCCTACCCCAAACAGTTGAAACGAAAACTATTTTGTATGTTTTACTAATCAATGTGATTATTTTAAGAGATGTTGGGTTGTTTCAAAGGCAAAACGCAATGCAATAAAGAATGTTGACATCATCAAAGCATATTATGACATAGTTGAGAGGGACGTACTGAAAAACGTGATTAAATAAGAGAAGATTTTTGATGTAGACACGGTTGTTTTCAAATATTGGTAGACTTGCAATGCTGAGAACTAAAAATTTATTACTGCGAAAAAATTGCTTCAGCTGCAGAAAAGAATTTATGAGTCTTTAAATATTGTCAAAATCTTTTCATCGAAATCAGTGATCTTTCCAAAAGCCACAATCTAAGATCCGACACTGTATCACTAATTTAAAATCTTTCAAAATAAAAAGAATGTTAAAATAAATGAGAAACTTTAATTTATATTCAAATTGCCTTCAAAACAGCAAAAAAAATTTTCTTCTTGATAATCAAAAACATCATTACACAAGATGTTTCATTTGTTATTTTAAATAATAATGTTAATATAATTCCGTTTGAATTATATTTTCACCTCATTTATTTATTATAATCAATTGATATTGGTATTTTATACCCTTATAAACAGTTTTATTCAAAAATCGTGAATGAGTTTGTACAAAATGCCTAACAAATATTGGCAAGATAGAGTTTTTATGAATCATTTAAAACGTATGAGAATCCATCAAAACTACAATACAACTTGTTCAGCCTTTAAAAAAATCAACTTATGTCAGTTAAATAGTGGCTTGTTCTAAAAACTGTTATTTCACAAAGATCATCCTACAATTTCATTCCTAGTATCGGCTTTTTTCGAATTTTACTCATTAATAAAGGGATCCCTTATTCAGCACCCCGAATTAATTATCCAGCACCCCGACTGTGGCTGGTAGGGGCGACCGTAGCTTAGGTACTAATTGACTTGATTCTGTACCTAACAAATTTTTTTGCATGGTTCCCACGCGACCAACTTCTACAATTGGGGAGGTAATGTCGCTTGTCAGAGAGGTCGGTAGCTCATCAGTCAGACACCTGAATGTGAACAGCTTATAGTAGCTGATTAGGTTCTTTTTCTAAAGCTCTAATGTTGAGGCACCCATCTGGCTGAATTGACACGAGAAAGTCAAGTCAATTAGTACCTACTTCGTAAGCTACGGTCGCCCCTACCAGCCACAGTGGGGGTGCTGGATAATTAATTCGGGGTGCTGAATAAGGGATCCCTTAATAAAACACCTATTCGTGCTACACCTCACTTTAGCCGGACTCGCTAGGGCTTCTCAACTGAAATTGGTCCTAATCACCAAGATTGCCGCATTATCAAGAATATCAGAAATTATATAATATTGAATGTACCGCGGTACACATAATTTAGAAGCGGTGTAGAAATCTAGGGTTAGCCCCGGAGGTCACAACCTGAGCCAGATTGAAATGCCTATCTAATTGTCATTTTCTCGCCTTTTTAGAGGTTTCTGAGAATGTTTTTTTTAGCTTGTTTGCGGGGCTTTTTCGCAATTGCCTTCAAAATGTTTTGGACTTCAAATTTGCCACTTTTTATCCATTTTTAATCATTTCTCAGCCCTTTTCAACAATAAAGAACTCACCCCTAACTGAAGCTGATAGTTTTTCATATATCTGCATTATTTGGATGAACATTCCGTGTATTGATCCCAGCTAGGTCCTGGGATGCTTGGTTTGATTTACATTAATGAGTGTATGATAGGCTTTTTAAAAAAATTTCAACTTCTTTGCATACTTTTTAATAATAACTGAACTTGGTATCATAAACGGCGATTTTCTACAAAATTAACACTGCAATGTAGTTTTCGAAGCAATATAAGAGTCATACATAATAATTAAAAAATAATAAAAGGAGGGTAGAAGATATACACTGTGTAGGTGTACTTAAATGACGGTCAAGGGGTATTTTTAATACTAGATTTGGCTTTAGTAGACAAATCTTGATTTTCCTGAATGCTGGTTGAATTCTACTTTTGAAAAAAATTTGCATTGCACCTCTTTCATGTGTCATACAGTTGACCCAATGACCCGCTTCTAAAAAACATATCACAGACTAGTTTTGATACAGATACGGCACAAAACCATACATCACCAAGCCCCTACATCAGAATCTGCTACCCAGCCCCCTATGATCTGATCGGCATCTAACCAAGCAGCTGATTGAAGAGATTCTATAGAGCCCGACATTGTATTATTTTATTGTCCTGGTGGCTATCATCCAACTTCCTCAACATGTTGATGTGTTTCTTTTATTCGACTTGAAGCCCGATATTACTCAAGCCCGATACAAAGTATCCAAGTTTAAGGTCAGTCAAATAGAAAGAGAGCCTTCATCTCCTTCGTCACATCAGCATACATCAATGTAGCTGCTGTGGTTTTATAGAAAATAATATGATGTCTATCAACACAGCAATTAACTCTATGTTCTAGATTAGTCACATCACATGCAAGTACGAAGTTATCACACCATCAGGGGACTATAGGCCAACTATCAGATCATTGGATGACCTAAGAGATAGATTGACGTAGCAAAGCGCCAAAAGCATATCGCCCCTTCGTTGTTATTGAGTTATGAAAGGGCGAAAAAGGCCCAACTGAAGTCATGAGATCATAACCGCTAAGTCTAGACACTAAACCTCCTGAGAACTCTTCTCGGAATAGCTCCCGTGAGTCATTTTGAAATATCTCTCATACTAATAATATTCCGCACATAACTTTATCAAGTGAGAGAACTCCGGACCGTGTTCTTAACCGGACTGGAGTCAGTGGGTAGATGAGGAAGTGATCACAGACAAACTAAAAACCCTGAAGACACCGAACCACAGTGGGTATTTGTGACACCAGACTTTATTTGAAGACAATCAGAAGCGGCAAAATATCATTACAGGAAGTTAGAAGGCTCAAAGAGCCTATTGAGAGTATCAGAAGGCAATGACAGATTATTCTATGTCGTGACAGAGGAAGATATAAGATGGAGACAGTTCTCGACAATGAATGGGAGAAGTGACGTAGAATCATAGTGACTCTTGCAACCATAATCAATTATAAGCTGAATAGAACTATCATTTAGGATCTCATGGAATTATTACTTGTGCCGTATAGCACTATTATACATACTTGTCAGTTCGGATCTCGGACTTCAATTGAATCAACGGCATGGCCTCAGTTATTTATGACCCCCGTCACATTGGGTAATTTTTTGCCATTAAGATTAAGTTGACAGCTTCGCAATAAACTTCAAATATACTGCTATATTGATTTGGTTGTAGTAATGAATATAATTACATAGCACCCTCTTTTTTACATCAGAAAAAAGCTCATTAGCGGCTGGTTAGCTTTTTCGGGCTGAAATCCCTTAATACAATTTCACCCTTTATTTTGAGCATTTGGGTCACCTTTCCTACTTTTACCCCGGTGTTAACATTGAGGTATTATAGCGTTTTTTGATGTTGTCATTTCATTATAGCGTGACGCAGCAATGGTTCATTCAGTTAAAATTGATTGAAGGCACGGGATTCCCCACGTATATTTGTAAATATGGTAGTTATCACAAAATTTAGTTCGAGAGTCTTAGTGAGTTCGGCTAAAATAGAGTATATCACTAGTTTATTGTGATAAATGCAACGTGGTGTATAAAATATATTGAAAGATCGACTTTATTTACATCATAATAAATGATTACAGAAAAGAATTCAAAAAGACTTCAGAAATTTGTGAAAAGTGTTATCATCTACTCTAACAAAGTGATAAAGGCCTAATAAAATTCAAAACGTATTAAACTTGCAAAACAAGATGTCCGCCTTGGAAGAATATATAAAAATTATCAATTATAAGTTATGAATGTCTTTACTGTGACAAAAAACGGAACATGATCTATAAAAATGTAAAAATGAGATATGGGCTTAGAAAGTATTGCAAGAAATCATTATTAGACAGAAAAAGCGTGTTCGAAAACTAGCATTTGAAGCTGCAAAAATAGCAAAGAATTAGCGAATAAAGAATATATTAGGACAAGCCAAAGCTATTGTTTTCGAGAGCAAGAGAGTTGAATTAAAGCGTTTTCAAAAACAAGTAATACACAAAAAACATACTATAAGTAGTGAGCCAGAAAGTGCTCTGCGGCCCTTAAAATAATGTGACCTTGATGGTGGGAAGCCTTGACTTTAGATGGGGCGTAGCATGAGTAACTGCAGTATGAAATAATTGCTGGTTTGTGCATGTACTCTGAACTTATTGATGATTCAAACTGTAAATGTAAAGAATTATGATCTTAATCTATCCAAATTAGTTTTAACCTTGTGTATATTATCATTTATTGAGTTAAAAATAGTAAAATAGCGTCATAAATAATGAAAAAAGTCATTTTTGATTTGCAGTCAAACAAATTTTATATATTACTTATGGACTACATATTACAATTAGTATCAATTACTGAATGTATTGGTATGTAACCAGTTCAATCACTAAAAAAGTGAAATTAAGTTACTAAACTAGATATTAGTAGAAGGAATTGACGTTATTTAATCAATTGAATAAGAGGTGGCGCCGTAGCCCCGATGGCAGCACCGTTTTTATTCTTCCTATCCGTTTTTCCTAGCCTCCGATATCGTAGTGAGCCCTCCGATTACCACTATAATACTCGATTTGTATGTCAATTCTTATTACGTGGGCACATTGCCAGAGCAACAAATAAGTGTGGTGGCCGCCCCCTTACAGTCAGACATTGCATCACAAACTGAACAACCAGAATTGAATGTAGCAAAACACTCACTACATTTGAGCAATATTATTGCTTTTTCTAAATTATGTACGGAAATTTCATACTGTTTTAGTAGGCAAGTTTTTTGCCTCATTCATCAGTCTCGAAACTGTACAAGTAGTCAAAATGAAGCAAATATAATCTTTATATTATCTCTGTGAGAAGTAAAAAGAGTTGGCTTGATTATTCCAGCTCAAGAAGCCAGTTTTGGACAAATACGTATTTTTTTCTAAAATTTCATACAATACAAATTTGGTAAATTTGAGGTATATGCATTACTTTTTAGCCTCTTAATCAGAGTATGCAATGCAAAATATAAGTTTTAAAAAAATTTTATCTTCAAATGATAAAAGTATTTTATGAAAACTCGAGATTTTGACTTCAAAAAAATGATCATAAATCTGAGCAAAAAATATGTCCACTGCCAGTGAAGATTCATGAAAATATTATTTTTTTATGAAAATGAATGCCAGAAATAAACGGCCACAAACAATGAAAATGCCAATGTGAGCATAATATGTGTACGTAATTGACAAGAATAAAAGATGCTTGCTGAAAAATGAGTTCTTCTGAATACATATTTGAATAGATAATTTAGTTTACAATAAAATCCAGCTACTACACGAGCTGAAAGATTGAAAATGACTTGAAAATTAGGAATAATAATTATTATTCCTACTCATTTCGAATTTGAGTTAAACTAAATAGCAAACACAAAATTTTCCATTTCAAGCAAATAGAATATAGGTTTTGGTCATTCAACCAAGCAAACACAGGAAAAAAATGAAAATTATTCTATTTTTGGGACCGTATTTTCACAGACAATTTATCAATATGTGGATTAAATAGAATAAATTGCTAATAGTTGCTATATTAAATGCAAAAAAATGATATGTTGATTAAGTTGATATCGAATCTATTGAAAAAGAAAACAAAGTGACTTTAACAATATTGTTTGAAGTCAAAATGACATTCAAAAACATGAAAAACTAGTAAGAAAGGGTGAAAGTGAGAAAAGAATTTGATTAAAAAATATATCTTGAAGATAATGATATATACAAATATATATACATTTAACATACCAAATCAAGAACAAAAAGGAAAGCAAAATGTATTCAATAAGTTTGATCAATCACAACATCAAGTTTGATCAATCACAACATTAAAACATTATTTCATAATAAGTAAATAACTATAAATGCAGAATTACTGTAAAATGATGATAGAAGAAATAAACAATCACTGTTTCTTCAAAGCTGGGTTTTGTAGGAAAAAAGCCAGCTACATTATATTTTCTTATGTATCTAGCCAGAAAGAAAAGTTTGAAATAGAAAAGAAGTAATTCTACTAAATGCACTTAGGATTTGCTAATTACGGTTGAGTGATAAAAAACACACACCCTGTTATCAACAGATTCTGTCTTTAATTCAATGTTGCAATGCACATACATACTAATACACAATAAATAAAAAGTAATATTCTGAATCTATATGATCTATTAAGTTTTGCAATGTAGAGATTATTATAATTAGCAAAAATGAAGATAAAGTAATTAAATCACTGTTTAATATTACTTTTGAAACCATTACTGATTTTAAAAAATTATTTTTTAGAGTGCCAAATATCTCAAGCACTTTAAGTATTGAAAATTTTCATATCTATGTTTACAAAGTCAATTGGATCGATATTGATGACTGTGTAGCTAGTAAGTGCTGAAATATAGTGGTTATTAAGTTATATATATTTATATCAGGAGTGTTGTATTTAAAATTTGTTATATAATAATATAGTGATGGGGGTTTATAAGCCCACTATGCTTTGGTGAGATATGATGATTAAATTGTTACTAAATGTCCTGTATTGTGTCGACTTACTGTACAAATCGGGTGTAGGAAGTGTCCGGACGCGCCACACCCACAAGTTTTAAATTTTACCTACCTACCTAATCACCCACCCACCCTTCTGAAAACGTTTCCCGATGCTACCTACCTAACCTACCTAATCTCACCACTAGTAAAATGCCTTCTAAGCCTAAATCTAAGCGACGGAAGCTATGTGAGACCAAGCGAGCCGCTATATGGAGCCTATATGACTGTGGAAAGATCTATTCAGAGATGAAACGCCCCAAAAACGTTCCCAAATCAACTATCGCTGATATCGTGGCTCGTTGCAAGGAACTTGAAGGCAAAAGACAGCCTGTACATTACAAAAGCAGGCCGCGCCCTGGTGCACCACTAAAAATCACTTCTAGGCATGAAAGACGCCTAGTTTGAGCCACAATTAATGAGCGGAGAGCATGCCTTGAAGCACTTCGTATGCCCTCCAAGTCTGGACTTCACCTAAGCCGAGGTACCATATGACGAATCTTGAAACGTAACGGGAAATCACGACGGAAGGCACGAAAAAAGCCTTGGTTATCCCCTGCCCATAAATTACAACGTCGGCGATCTCATGATACGTATAAATTAGCTTGTTAACTTCTATGGTGTTGGTCGGACGAAGCAACATTTGAAGTGGGTTACGACAGTCGTACGGTATACGTTACATGTGGAATAAACGAGGAGTGTAAAGAGGAGTGTTTAAAATCCATGTTTAAGAGTGGCCGGGTTACTGAGGGCGGCTGGGCGTGCTTTATGGGGCACGAGAGAGGTCCTATTATTACGTTTGACGCGAACGTTCGTATGAACAAGGATAGCTACGTCGACAGGGTGCTGATACCCCATTTTATACCATTCTATCAATGTATAAGGGCTAAATATGGGGACGGCGTCATTTTACAAAAGCACGAAGCTAAATATCACCACTCTAAGCTCGCACATTTACTTAAAGAGGTCTGGGCAATTTGGTGCTGTGTGTGACCTCCACAGAGCCCCGATCTATCCCATATAGAGAACATTTGATGTATATTGAAGGTCCGGATCTCCCAGTGAAGACATCGGCTTCGTACGGCATCAGAAATGAGGTATGCGATGGAGGCAAAGTGGCGTCAATTAGAACCTTGGATCTTCTATAAGGTTGCGATGACCATGTCGGCCCAGCTGCGTTTGTTAAAGAAGAACGGCTGCGACTCTATTAAATATTAAAGGCGCTAAGTACCTACCTATCTGAAACACTTCTTTGGGTGCTGCTACGTGATGTATTCATTAAACAATGGAAAACTTTGTATGCAAAAGTGCTGCAGAGCGCTGTCCGGACACTTCTCTGACCCCACTGTACATTGACCAATAATAACGTAATTATCATTATCAAAACAAATAATCGTTACAATATAGCATTAAAAACTCACTCAAATGTATTCACACTTTAAATATGAGTGTTGAAAATATATATTTCTTTTGAATACATATCTCTCTTACACCTTTAAATCAGATAATTGAACTCTTTCAAAAATTTGAAGCTATAAAAAATTGACTTAATATCAATATTCAATTTTCATGCAATTTTTAATATGTGCTTTGCATGTGCATTGCGACATTCAATTGAAAGCAAAATCAGAATGTAGCGAGGTATGTATTTTTTTTAGTCACCAAACTATATACATATATAAATAAGCCTTGAATATAATCATAACTGTGAAAATAGAAAAAAAATAGAAATTGAATACTCATTGGTCATAATACAGGCAATGACAGTTGATATTTCCTTATCAATCGGTGAAAATGTAACACAAAGCTTTTGTTTTTTTATTAACAATATTAGGTTATTTCTTCAATGCAAGAATAGTTGGTATAAGTATACATGTCTGTATTTATGAATAGTAAGAGCACGGTGATTAAACACTTACATATTCTTCTTCTCATCTGATTTTAACGCAATACAGTCGCAATTGTAATATAATCACTTACACCTATCTTTTTGAGTGTGCGAAAACGATAACTCCGTACTTGCCCCACATCAGGTTAGGTGATGTCGCGCAATTGAGGAATACCAATGTACGGAATGTTTGAAAGGCTGAGACCTATTCTGTAGCACCGAATTGATATTTTTTCAATCAGCCTGCTACCGTCTTTTTGAGCTGAAATAGTACTAGTAGGTAAGTATGCATCTAGGTGATTAACAATTATGGAAAACACGTGCTGAAATGTAAATTGAGCACAAGGGTTGCAAAGAAGGGGGGGAGAAGTAATTGCAGATAGCACTCTAATTTCTGACTTCAATACGTACGTAGAATGGAGAGCAGTCAGTACAGATCCTTAGTAGTACCACCAGTACGTACGAAAGTATCAACTAAAAAAATAAAAAATATTCAATGCGGTTACGACTTCTAACCATTGAAACTACAGCCCCGATCGTTCACCATGACAAGTACCTTCTCATCTACCCTGATTGTTCTCTTTAAATATTTCGTTCCTCAATTATTAGTTCAAAAATGAGTTGACTGAATTAATACTTGAGTTGCATATTTGATGAATGAGGATTAAACTCATGTACACCTGTAAAAGTGGAAGCCGCAGCCGACTATGCTTTCTAAGATATACATTTGGCTAGGCCTTGTAATCTACATGAAAAGTGATGTCGAGACTGCTGTTGAGAATTATTGAAAGTTACTGACATATGAAAAATAACTTTTGGCTCATTTTATTATTCAATTTATGACTTTTGACCGGTTTGAGCTTTTGTTTCGTCACATATATCCAATTGACCTCTTTATTGAAGCCGATAATTGAACGTATTTTTTTGTTCATGAATGGTCAAACCACATATAGGTTGCAATAACAAATTTTTAAACATCAGGTGCTAATGTCTCAGTAGATGAATGTATGATGCATTTTTAAGGCCATTTCTAATTAATTGCCACTTTTCTCTCTGAATCTATTCTTACAGGCATAAAAATCAGGGTTTCTGCATAAGAAGGTTCATTTTTACGCTGGTTATGGCATAATCCTATAAAGAAGTGTTTATTAGGCTTAAAAGTCCAAAATAGCATAAAACAAATCTCCAAGTAGCAGGAAATCATAATTATCTAGGTGTAATTCAATACATGATTTGCAAACTTGTTAAAGGGCTATCAGAAGCTGAATATCATGTCTATTTAATAATATATTCTCCTCTTTAAACATTGTTTATGTGCTCTGAATGCTTGGCTGTGCAGGTATTGTTACTATTCACGTTAACTGTGGTGATCTTTGGGTAGTATTTTGCGATGCAAAAACACAAAACCGTCGAAAAAACTTATTTGGCCCTACAATACAATTCAGGCTACACCTAAAAAAAAGAATCTTGTTTATTGCAATTAGTATTACCTGCTATAAGAACTTTGTGCGAACTGTTGATGACTCAGGTTACTAGGGGATCCACCGTTGGAAACCCCCTCCGCTACGCTTAGGGGGGGACAAAACCACAAAACAGGTCAAAAATCAGCCAAAAGCCGTGCAACAGGTGCAGTGTGTTGCTTCGTCACATAGCTAGGTAGATAGGTAGGGGGAAAACATCTCGGATTTGACAATTCTGGAGTGTTAAGAGTATCCAGGTGGTTCTATACCTATATGCTGACCGGGGTACTTGAACGTGAGTCGCTTGTGCTGCTGCTTTTAGAATCCACATTACCCAATGTCAGCTCAACATCATCATCGTCATCAAATTCTGCTTCATCTAAGTAACTTTCATGGCCCTATGGCGGCTCTCTCATGTGTGTAAGCGGCTTGTTCAAAAGCACTCATGAGATTGTGTACTGTGAACCCAGCATTATATATGTAATCTAATGATGTGACAAAATCTGTGCGAGAAAATGTGACACCACCCGATCGGAGGTGAGATTGGAGAACCTCTTGGTGCTTAGCCTTCATGACACGAAATATCACCAGATCAAGTGGCTGTAATAGATGTGTCGAGTGAGGGGGCATAAACAATAGAATAATATCATATTGTAAACAATATTCCTCAACTTCAATGCTAATATGACCTATAAAATTGTCTAAAGTTAATAATCGCCATATAGGGACATGATCAAGATATCTTTTCATTCCACCCTCCCGATTTGGGGTACTACAATGGCTATCAGGTGTCATACCACACTCATCCACACCAAACCACTCTTGTAGTGTGAGACGATCACCTGTAATTAGATCGCGGGCTTGTATTTCAAAGGTGCTGGAACATTCAAAGGAAAAGCAGTTAAAGTGCTTTAAATGGTCCACCTATAAAGAAATGAATGAGTCAATGAATTTTCCTACATTGCATAAAGGGTGCGGCAACAAAGCAGAAAATAAATTCCCTTACCTGCAGTTTTTTCGATGAAAAACCATTGTCAGAACAAGTGAAACGTACATTGTCATCCACTTCAGTATAAGCCCACAAAACTGAAGGCCACGTCTTAAATATCATATATGGAGGAATTGCATGGCCCATAGCCGAGCTACCTCCTATACACGTACTTGATTTGCAATTACTGAAGTCTGTCACTTACACAGGTAGCTGAGTTTCCATAGCGACGACAACTACCTCTGTACCACCGCTTAAACACCCTAATCGAATACCTGTCTCATCGGCATTCAAGTCATCTGCCTGCTGGATATTATACTCGCTTACGGTGTCAGCACAAAGCTTATAATATTCCTCGATTGAATTTATCTGCTGCTCCATTGACAAGCGATTCATATCGACAGCTTTGGTTTTGGCCACATGTAACTCTGGACGGTCTTTCCAAATACGGCTCACAGTTCTCACACTGACCGGGCCAGATGAAGGTGTGCGTCGCGCAAGTAGCTCGTCAATTGCAGCTCGTACTAATAGCTTTATTATAGGAAATGCGCCAGGAGTATTTGCTTAGCACGCAAGTACACGGGTTGCGATTATGGTTTCAAAAAAATTATACCTCGGTTCATCAGAGTGATATAAAGCATCAGAGCTTTGTCTTCTGAGTCTGTCAGGGTGGACGGGCGGCCAGCACGCTTTAGAGACATTGCATTCGGTTTTCCCTCGTTTAAAGCCCGAATTTCCCTCCACACAGTTGTTGCTAAGGTTCCGAACTGGCATGCCACATCTCTTAATGATAAGGCTTTTGCTCGCACATTGGATGAGTGAACAGGCTGAAGGGGCTGTCGGTGAACTCGGCCAGCCCTGTGCCGATTTTTGGCTTCAATTACCCATTTAGCCGCTCTTTCATCTTTCTTAGGAAGCAACGTATCTATTGATTTCATGATGATAGCTTCAACGATGATGGGTGATTGCTGAGAGCTGATTGCTGGGGACTGGTCGCTTGTGTGTGGGAGGGCTTTTATGTGCTGAAACAATAGTCACTATAGTGGACAAGTTGTTTCGTGGGTTTTGGCCGATTCTTGACCTATTCTGTGGTTTTGTCCCCCCTAAGCGTAGCGGAGGGGGTTTCCAACGGTGGATCCCCTAGTAATCAAATCGCCTGGAAAGACAACACACTTGTTTTATTTCTAAGTAGCTTCCACAATGGTTCCGAATTTGAAACAACAGCGGAAAGAATCATCGGTATCACACGCCTGCCCCTGCTCTATGAAACATTACTTTAGAAATAAAGCTACAAAGATAATATCTACATCTTTCCTTGCAATTAGATATAATAATGATATCAATGCCATTGATATCGGCGATTAATTGCGAGCAGTTATGGGTTATGATCACTGTATTCAGCAGCGGACCTTGGCAGGCAATTGTGTGGATCTTTTTTCCCAGATGTATGTCCAATTAATAGCTATTTACTGCAATTAAAATTGCAAAAGTGGTAATCTGGCCAAATTCATTGCGACAATATATTTTTCATAATATTATCACAAAATACAATCAAACAAGTCAATTTCGCAAATGATTTTGTGCTGGAGACGTTTCAACACCCTTTAAACAACATAAACACATATAGCAGCAAAAAAACCACCTTTGTTTAACTTGTCAGTATATTCAAGTCAGACAAATCAGGCCACAAAGCTCATGTAGAAAAAAAGGTGAGGGTTCAGCACTTAAAAAACGCAAAGAAAATACCAAGTACAGCTGCAACAAATGTGATGTAGCTCTCTGTAACCAGTACAGTTGTTGGTACTTATATTATCAGCCAATTGCTACAGCAATCTAGATACCAATTGATCTACTTCTTTTTTATAGGTCAGGATCCCTGTCCGCTACTGAGTTATCGTTTTCGCACACTCAAAAATATAAGCAACAACATCTCATAATCAGAATGACACCACCCGTTTACACTATCAACTAGCTGTTCTACCTGTAATAAAGCAAAGTTCCAAGTAGTTACAAAGAGTTTACACTAATTTCATTTCCATCAACACCAGCTTTACTATCAAACTTCATTGTTGGCAACAATTTACCAACATTTTCCTCAACATTACGAGCCAGCTGACAAGATTATCTCTAGTTCACACCCAAGTCTCCTTCAATAAAATCAATTTATGTTAATTCACTGGCAAAAATACTAGCTGTTCAGATGCAAAGTAGGTTGAAAACAAGTTCTAGCATTGCATCAAAAATACTCGCATCACATATAAATGCTACCCCATTTGATCTAGCATCAAGGCTCAGATGCATCTGTACAGTTAATGATGAATACGTCATTGAATTTAACAATTCTCTAATCTTTGATATATTTAAACTGTGAATAAAATCAATATTTTTAACATATCCATCCTGCAATTAAAGGCCAGAAAATTTCATCGCAGGTATAAATATGCTTATGTCATAATATTACTATGCTGTACAAAAATGATACTAAGATGGCGTATCTCATGACCATATTTTCGGGAAGTGGGGAAGCAAAAAATGAAGTCGAAGCCCTGCATATTCAATATCAATCAGTATCACCTGAATATAGGCTCAATACATAACAAAATTGCTATTAAGAAATATCTGTCTAAACGCAAAGCTGAATACATTAAAGGTATTATAAAGACACTGAAAGACACCTAACACAAAGTCAAGCAGAATTTCTGTCCACAAATTGCCCTTATCCCTGCATGGAATAAATTTTTAACTCATTTCAAAGAAATAAATTCACAGAAATTGATTTTTCACTACACAAATGCATGCAAAAACGTAGATGATGTGTTCAACAAGGTTGTATTGTGACATTGTTGATGCCAGGGCACGGTAATCATAATAGTTTACGTAAACAAAGTGATTGCTAAAACTTATGGTAATTTAACTAAGAATAACGGGGATTGTGGGATAATATAAGAGGTGCCAACTAGTTAATGGATGCAGTAAGTCTATAGTTTAAGAGGTAAATCATCGTTCAAGGGGTAGAATCGTAGATATAAAGATAGTGTCAAAATAGCCCTATTTATGCTTGCATTACAGATTTGTTCAACAAACTTCCTACTGCAATCAATAAAAAAGGTCAGCATCTCTTAGTTAATTAAATCCATATCACGGTGTACTACCCGTACTTACATGCACTTGCATGCGGGCAAACACTACTTATACTATCGTATTTCACTTTTATCTATTAATAATATTTAAAACTCTTTTTTCTCACCCCAGAAATTGTAATATTTTCAGTTTTTAGAGTGCCTTCAAACCATATTTTCCTAGCTTTTTAAGCTGTTTTCCCAAAACTTCTCCTTGTCACATTTTACCAGCCTTTCTAAATAGCCTCTAACATTTTTTGTCCCTATTTTCTCATTTTTAGCTTTTTGTTTTACCATCTTGTGCCTGTGCTTTACAAATAAAACGTTACCTACTTTGTAGCTTGTAGAATTTTAAAATTCAGCACTCTTCAGCCATGGTTTTAGATAATTTGATACAAATCAGGTCTTGTTTGGATCAAATCATTTCAGTGACATAAAAAACAGCACATTTGATGAATTTTTGAAGCTTTTCAGCCACTTTTTCAGTAACAATACCCCTAAATATCAGTATGTTTGAATTTATAGTGTAATCTAACTTCTCTATTTATCTGCTTTAGCATGAGTGGTGATTTACTAATTACTTATGAATTTAGATTCAAGTCTCGTAAATGCGGGTAACAATGAGGTACGTGGTTGTCATTTTGGGAGCTGATTCAATACTATATTATGCTGAAAAAGGTGAGTTTTTAGTTAGCCAAAATGCAAACTGACTTATGATAAGTTTGAAAGTTGGCTCAAATATCATTTATTATTGATAAAATTTTAACCACACTTATATTAGTGAGGTCTTTTTGAACAAGCTAGTTCAAAGCTTTATCATAGTAATGCTTATAAGGCTAAAAGATTACCACATCTAGTGACTACAATATGTAAATTATGTGAGGTAATAGGCCAAAACAAATGATCTCATGAGCATCATAGTACTCAATGAACTTTTTTGTATGATGAAAACTATGGTAATTTATAATCAAAATTCTTTTTCCTTGTTCATACTTCCTTGAATAGGTATGAAAGTACTTAAATCATTGAAAACTTACCTCGTCATTGATGTATTTTGTTTTCACTGAACAAAAATTGATATCAAAATGAAGTTCCTAAGCATATTATGAGTCAAGGTAAATAAAACGTAACTGAATAAAAAAGCAGATATGTACTGCCCAGCAGCAGAAATGGCTCCTATAGCTGTAGTTGATTATCGATATTCTGGCAGTGCAAAATAATGTGCTCATTGTACTTAGTTACAATTAATCAACTTTTGTCAACACCAATACGGACCTAGATTTCATCCATATTCCATATATCTTCAGGGTATATTTCTTTCTCAAATCAAACTATATAAAAAAGGCTATAGTATATTTGTGTAGTTTTCACTTATGCTGCCGCACTTTACTCAGCAGCTAAAAATATTCCTCATTTGTTTAAAATAATCATGTTGCTTCATGAATTGGAATACCCAGTTGTGCCCAACTCTAGAAGAGGGTGATTTCGAATTTGTTTCGCGATGTTTCTCTGACAAAATTATATTAATGACATCAGCAATAAATTTTGGTCTAATTGCTAGATTAATGCGATGCAAATGATCAATATACCTGTAAGTTACGGGTTTTTCCGCATCAGTGGAGCGTTTGTTAGCCACAAGCTGGCTTTTCACGGATTTAGTTAGTTCCCTTTAGTGGGGTTTTAAGTATTCCCCGTTGTACTTAAAATGATTTTGCCACAAAGCGGGTGCAGGCTCCAAGGTTATCCCTAATATATTATAGCTCTTTGTTCATAAGTTCTGTCATGATAGGTAGTCTGTAAGTAGGTAGGTAATGAGGTAGGGTGTGTGCTGAATTTGGATGACGTAGTTCAATAGTTACGCGAAAATATGGGTTCGTGAATTACTTAGAAGTAGGAAGTGAATGCCTGGAGAATTAATGATGGTGGGCAAGCCTGCTACTAGGTAGCACCAATTCTAGTTGGTACAGGCTGGCCGGAATCTAACTAAAGTGGAGACGTGGCACGAATAATGCATTATACTTTTTATGGTAAAATAACTCAAAGTAACTAACTACTAGAGCATGAAAAGTACAAGTACCTATCTAATTATCTATTTATTTATTTGTATATGTAATCAGATGAGAATATATAATATTGTGGTGGATATTAAGTACGGGCTGATCTTCATTCTTTTTCATGCTGATATATTTAAGGGCGAAAGAGGTATGATATATTTTTTTACTAAAAATAAATGCGCATTATATCTTTCAGCATATTGTTGTCGTGAAAAATATAGGCAATGGAGGGTAAAACGTTGATTCAATAAATTTTAACGATTTTTAAAGCTGTTTCCGCCTTGCTAATATCAAATGCAGTTATCATAATGTGTGGGCAGCTATATTGAAATGTGATTGTGCAAATAGAAAAAGCACATATACTACAATTTCTTTAATGTGATAATGTTTTAGTCCTATAAATGTTATTATATTAAAGTAGTAAATTAACTGGCTCAGGTGGGGTAAATAATATAATCAAGCCTGATTTTTCCTTATCAGGTATATTTATAAGTTTAGCAAATGCCGCACCCATTTGTTGTTGCCCTGTCAATATGCCCACGTAATAAAATCAAATGTGTGAGTCATCAATTACAATGGTAAATAGGAGAATTGCTATAATAATATTATAAAAGGCTAATACATTTGCTCGATCGGATAGCAACATAGTTTACGTAAAAAAATCTACCTGATAGAGCGCTTAAACAAACCGCACCAAATAATAATCATATAATAATATATGAGAAGATTATCAAGATGCTGCCGGAAAAACTGCGACATTATCTTTTATATTATGTAATAAATGATGTTAATCTTTTTTTAATATATAAGAAGTTCAATGAATACTTAAGTATATGAAAGGGAAAGATAAAGCTTTTTGACTTTATTTTAGATATAATATCCTATTTTTTAGACTATAATATTTATTTGTATTTATAAACTTATTGCGCTTATTGGCTAGTTCCTACCATTTATATTGGCCTACGTACGTACAATTTTTTTCATTTTAATTAAATTAATATAAATGCGTACTCATTTTCTTGTTGATATAAATTAGTACAAAAAGACCAATATTATTATAAAATTACTATTAGTGAATATTTTCATCTATGATGATTAAGTTTCGAAGCATTGTACCTCACAATAAAGTTTTCTCGCTTTTTTGCTTCATGGATAAGAAAAAGACCATATTTCAGTTTGATCAACATTTCAGTGAAGATTCTTTTATTTAAGGAAAAAACTAATAAATTCAACTCTACGATCACTCTAGGTGAAAACATTAGCCAAGATGATGATGTATTTCTCGCAGTCAATTGATTAAAACACAAATATTTCAATTCTTACTTCAAAATTATTTAAACTTATTCAGATTTTTAATTGTGCACTTTTTCAAAGTGATATTTTAGAATCAAATTAATTACAAACCTTATAATTCTAAAAACCTAAGTTCATGCTAATTAGACGCTGTTGAAGGTATATGTTTGTTAACAAATAACACTTCGTTAAAATTCAGAATGCAAATAAATTGATGTAATAAATACTTGAAAAAACGCCATAAATTGCGTTCATTATAAGCCTGATCATTGTGATGATATTAGATGTCATCAACGTGATTTAAAATAATAACATATCTACTCACTTCGCTACTTCTGTATTGCTTTTTATAAGTTTGTATAGGTTATCTTGGTTAAAATCTGGAATAGTTTGTCGCGACTGCCTTTCATTATCCTTCGTCTCAAGAACTTGCTGGGCGGCCAAACGAAACTACTGAAGGACAAAGATTGTGATGGCGGAGCACTTAGAAGACTCACAGTAATTACGAAAACTGGCAAAAGCTGGTAGAAGATTCTGGTACATACTGGCGGCGCCTACTAGGGTTAGCCTTCTCAGGAGTATATTATTTCAGACTTTATTATTATTAATTTTTTTTCTTTTCTCTTCTTTAGCTAATTTATTTTCACTCACATATACTCATTTATTGAATACCGCATCACTTCTTTTGATATTCTTTCTATTACACCATCTTTTTGCTTTTTTGGGTGTCAAAATTTAGGGACACATTTTGTGAATTTATTTATAGATAAATTCAAGTTACGTAATCTGCTGATACGTTCATCCGGATTTGGTGAGCAACAGCTTCATCTTTGGATGTTAACTTTTATTTCAAATAGGTGTGCGCTTCTGTTTTTCCTGCTAAACTGGAATAAATGGAGCTGTTTACACTCTTCAGGATCTAAATGAGACAGTACTGATTTTGACTGAGTGTGTAAAGCGTTTAACAGAAGCAAAAAAGCTGAATAATACTTGATAGCACATTTGGTAATGATGCTAGTAAATAATTATTTAAAATTACTTTGTTGTAAAATTTTAAGGCCAATTTTCTTAGAAAACTAAATAAAATTTAACTAGTAATGGTGGCTATGCACATATTGTGGACACATAAAGCTGATACGGTACTGTATGCTAACTTGCCCTTACTTTAGACCACTTGCTACACACATTTTACTTGCTTGTCAATGATGTATTTTAATGCTATTGATCTGACAATTTTTTAATTGACGTTGGATTGATCCAAATAAACACTTGATATAATTCTGAGACAATCATATAAAAATTTAAACAATTTTCTCTTACTCCTGCTTTTTATCTATCTCAACCAGTCATTAAGATGGTATTGAACATTATAACCTGATATTAGAAGGCCAACCCCTTGAATAAAGCCAGCATCTGCTGTACATTGTTTTTTGTCAATGTCATAAATTTACATGACTCAGTAAAGCATAAAAACTCTAGCATTATGCATTAATTTTGGTCAGCATTGAGAAGTTAACGTTTTATAGAAATTAATAGCCACAAATAATTTGTATATATGCACTTTTTAGGGATCTGTATTTCTCAGTATTTATAACAGAATCATAAACTTTGATTCACTTTACAATCAACTGCTTCAATATAATTTTTGAAATACAAAAATTGCTCATAAAATTGCTCAATTTCCAGTGTTATTAAGTTTGGATCCTATATTTATATAATTTTGGCTAAAAGAATTAATATAATATCTAATATTCCATGCATAATATGGCTAATATTTTGGAGTCAATGACATCAGATTAGTTAAAATAAGCGTAATGTTTTGTTTTGAGCATATTTTCAGGTGAATATTATCAATTTTTATCAAATATTAATCTGTTACAAATATTTAATCATTATTTTTGCAGCAAATGCTGTAATCATATGCTAATTGAAAATTTATGTCCCTGTTTTTTCTTAAACTTGTGATATATTTAAATAAACCTTTCTCAAGTTTTCAAAGTATTAGTTAATCAATTTTTTTAATTCATCATGATAATAGTTGAGTGATAGTGTTAATAAAATAAAATATGCTCCCTTAATATTGATCAGAATGAACTTATAATGAATAGGTTTTATTGAGACATGCTATTTGGCACATCATTTTAAATATTTGACATCTAAATGCGACTTTTTAAGACAAAATTGTAGGATAAAACCTTGTCACATGCACTGTGTAAGATAAATCGTTTTATATATTCTGTAGGTACTATGTGTACCTTGAATAAGTATTATTTTTTATAATGCTCAATAATTAACTCATAAGTTTCTTAAAACAGACTAATTCATATTAAAGTGACGATGGTGATGATGTATCAACGTCTTTGGTGGGGGCTCCGCCCCCACTCTGAGCCTGTCTAGACTATGGAGACGGCTTCCCTGTTAGGGAGCGTGACTTTATTTAACAAAGGAAATTAGTGTAGATTACAAAGGAAAAAAGAAAAAAAAACAACTGAGAAAAAACAAAAAGAAAGACATGTGGCCTAAACAGCCTACTCCTCTACCTGTCTGGCCTCAGTGGCCTTGTCCAGGTATTCCAAAAATTGCCAATGTCCTCCTGCACCTAGTAGATGCAGGGAGACTTCCCTAGGGTCCTTGCCTGCCAGCTTCCCAGGTAAAAATTCTCTGAGTTTTCTGCATACTTCAAAATGTCCCATTTCAACTTCCTCACCACATACACAAAATTTGATAGCATCCTCTGGATGTCCAAATCTCCTGTGATATGTAACAAAATCTCCATGGCCAGACCTTTCTGCCAACAATTTGTGTAGTGAGGGTTTAGGCAGTTTCAGCTCCTGTGGGAATTTTCCTGTTGTCAATCCCAAATCCCTATAGTACTCAGGCTGGTTGGCTGCCCACCACTAATTCATATTGAACATTTATGAGCGGAGGTATTGTCCAAAATCTGTATTGTTTATTGTTATGATTTGCATAAATATGGCAACATTCAGCAGCCATGAGAGGTACAAAGAGCAACATATGACAATTGACAGTTTGCATTGCTGGTAAATGTTTGAACACCTGAATTTCAAAAATCGAAGGTGGTGTGCAGAATATTACGTCTCCTTTTATTACATTAAATTCAATCATTAATTTTTTAAACTCGTTGTAGCCAAATCTTTTTATAAAAAAATGTACTTCATATAATAGCTATCAATTTTTGCGTATGAGTCATTATGCTATGAAGGCTTAAATTCTTTATGAATGCTGATTTCTATTTTTTGCTTTACCCTTATCTGCCCGTTGCTTATATAATTTCGTGACATATAAAATATTACATTTTTGCCCGGCCAGCTTAAAAAATTGTTAATTCAGTCTTATTTAAAAAAATATTGAAATAGTCAGCAGCTTTATAAACATATTTATTATTATTTTGAATGATGTCCATAGCGACGGACAGAAAATAAATAGAGGAAAAATGGAGAGATGTAAGAGGAAGAGAGAAGGTGTTTCTTTTTCAAATTATTGTATTCCTTTTGTTGAAGTTCCGAGTCTTTGGAAGGCCCGGTGTGCTTAGATAGTCTATATAGGCTGTCTCAAGCGGGGCTTTGCCTCGCAAAACAAACACATAAATATCAAACAAATAAATATTATTATCTTTTTGAGTAAAAGAGTTAATTTGTGACTTACATACTATGCAGAAAGCTTATTCAGAGGACAATAACAATGAAAAAATATCATATTAATATCATATTTATATAAAGACTTGCTACATTTTTATCTATTATGAGCTCATTTTTTAAATAAAGGGTAAAAAGTTTGATAATAGTAGTTGTTTAGTTAAATTCATTTTCAAAGGCAAAATGACCAAGTTAGGGTTACAAAGCCAGTATTTTGCCGTTTTAAATGCAAATTATTATAATATGAGCAATGAGTGAATACAGCATCACAGATATTATTCAGCGCAGTTACCATATTCTTTATTGTAAAAATCGCTTTTTGATGTTCGTATTCTTGTAAAACGTGTTGGCGTTTAGTTTTCATAACAGAAACAATTATTAAACTTAATATTCACAGAAAATATGTTAAATATGATGGCTTACATAATTAATAAAATAATATAATAAAGATAATATTTACTTTTCTTACTATTAATATATCCAGTGATGTTATTGAGAGTTAATAAATTTTATATTATGTCCAATTTGAGTAATTGCTTTATATCTCTATCAATTTTAGTGGTATTTTGACAGCTATTGAAAAAACTGTTTGCATTTACTAATTTCAAATAACTTTTTTGATAGTCTAAGATGATTAATTATATTTGGTAATGAAACAAGAAATAAAGGGGATTTTGGGCAAATATAAGTGGTGACAACGAGTTTATTGACATAGTAAAGTTTATAGTTTAATAGGCAAATTTATTACCTGAAGGACGTAATAGTAGATCTAAAAATAGGATTTGAATAGTCCCATTCATGCTAATATTATGAGTTTTCTTAATAGTATCTCCTACTGCTATGAATACAAAAAACCAGCATTGTTTAGTTCATTGAACAGAAGATGGTGTTGTATCCTAATCAGCAGCACTTTTTTTTTTATTTATATTTTTTAGCATGATTATTAATTAATTAGTCTTCAATATGAATGATTTTGTGACAAAACTTTCAATTGCCACTATAATAAGCAAAATTCTATTACGTGAGCATGTTGCCAGGGCAACAGGTGGGTACGGCGGTTGGCCTCTTACACATTAATTATAACTACCTTAGTATTACTCCCAACACACCTTAAACAAATACAAATATCTGCTTGTTGAATATTATATTCATTCATCGTATTTTCCCGAAAAGTCTAATACCTATTTTCTTATTAAATCGATTTAATCTTCGAGAGTTAGGCGTTTCATGTCGAAGTAGGTAGTTTTTATAATGTCTATTTCATGACGGTTTTTCTATATTTTGGTGAGGGTAAAATCGCTAATAGGTCGACCGGGAGGTGTTTTACGAGCTAAAAGCTCGTTAATTGCAAGTTGCACCATTAATTTTGAGACCGGAAATGCCCCTTTATTCATTCATAAGCGTTATATAGAGAATAAGGGCCTTATTTTCGGAGTCTGTGAGAATAGAAGGCCGGCCTCTACACTTTGGAGAGCGGCCATCAGGCTTGCCTTCTCGTAGCGCGCCCAGAGGGATCTAAGGGTGGATCCTCCACGGATCTGAAGTAAAAGTTGAATGGTGACACGTCTGCATCGATGAAGCATGTACCGCAGTAGTCTTCTTAGCGCGTTCGGTTTGTTTCGTCTCCAACCTTCGAATAGCAATGTTTTACTGTACACGTGCACATCACGTGCTTCCCCAGCCAGACCGCAACCTGTCGAGTCATGTCGGCACGTTTACAGATAAACAGGCAGGTGTCTATACGCTCTAAAGGCGCTCAATATTTTATGATTACTTGAGCCATGCTGTGGCGCTCAGCTACTAAAATTTGCGCGCTGACACAGAAGGAGTGAATCTTCGTATTCCATGGATGGATCTGAAGTGGAACAGGCAACAGAGGTCGCGTCCCGTGGGCGATCTAGATCGTGGGTGGAGGATGATAGGACTAGGTAGATGATCCTGCCTAAACCGCCAAAAAATACTCACACTTTACACTGCGCCGGACGGCCGGCATTACAGGAAATCCTCTTAGGACTAGGTATTGTCGAGCTGCACATGCCCAAAAACTGATCACTCAGCTAGGTGGGTGAGCTCAGCCGTGTGGCAGAGAGAACCATGTTCCCTTATATCAAGGGAGTAGTCATTCATATCGAGCTTTAAAGAAGGCTAATCTTTGTAGGCGGTGTTGGGACCTCTCTTGCGTAGGGGCGAAGCCGGGCACCATGCCTGCCGCCGCTGTCGCGGTAGCCCAAACTTTCCGGGATGGTCTATTCTGTACATTTCGAGTCCTGTCAGCCTTACGGCAGCGAGATTTATTCTATACAAGGAACAAAGCCGGCATTGTCCCGAGTGGGCTCAGCCGGGCAGCCTTGATGATCATGATCGGCCCTCCCGCTGCAACTGATATAGTGTAGGTATCTTATATAGGACTTCGGGTGGCCCTGCCCGGTCACGCTGCCGCAGCCAGTGGTTATGTCGCCCAGATTGAAGCCGTTTCAGAGAGCGCTGATTGTCATTACTACGGTATACCGCTAACTTTAAGTCCTAGGCGTGTAAACACTGTGCCTCAACCACGGGTTTGCAACATGCCTAAGCACAGTATACTACTGGGCTCCATACATGTGAGAAGAAGGCAATGCACTATGGGCCCTACCTGTTGTGTCCGGAGTTTGGTACACTAACAAACTACCTGAACAAGGAAATAAACTTTTGCCCGGTACCATAGTAGATAGCCCAAGGACATCGTGCTATGACTTGAAAGGACACCTACTACTTGTCTCCGGCCTTGACTTGACTCGAAGGGAGGGACCGAAGCTGGCTCAGTCCTGCCTGAGCAGTCACCTCGCCCTGATTTACCCTATTCACATGTGTAATCTTTATCTTGTATTGTATGTGTCACTTGAAGGGCAACTAGGCAGCACATATATATGCCATCTTCCAGCACTCTTAATTCCCGTTGTTTCGCAGGTATTGCCCATTTTCAGCTGCGACCTACCACTTTTGGAGCGACTCTTTTTCGTTTGGGCGTATGACAAAGTCAATAGCCGTCCGGTACGTGTATATCTGATTCGTCGGGCGGAGCTGGGCCCAGCGATTCTATAATGTTAGTCAATAGAGCATACAGTGCCTGAGCTTTGGCCCTGATTGTCATTATTCAGGAAATCTCGCCAGCCACCTGATATCTCCTACAAGAGCCATTTTCCCCATCTGAAAATGTCAATTTAGGCTACTGTCATGTCTCTTGGCCCTCCTATGTCAATTGACTTGGTCTCTGCATGGAGCATTGTTGAAAAGCTGGCTACTGTTATCATTTTCATGGAAGTGCTCGGAATCTATGACATTCAGGGGATTATCCAAAAGCTGTTTCCGATGAGAGACGGCCTTTTATTCTGAGTAATACAAGAGAAATTTCACTACTACACACAAACACCCGCCGCTCTCACTAGTGCCACTCAATGACAGATCCAGCTCTCAGTTTCGCAAAGCGAATGCGTCATGTTCTTCATGGGTCTCTGGCGACCGATACTTGTACGAGCCGGCCATACGCCGGGATGCTCCCAATTGGCGTCAACGACAGTTTCTGAGGCACCATTAATACCTCTCTTTTCAACAACCCCCTGGAAAACTGTGACAACTCAACATATCAATTTTGTCTTCGCTTCATGCACTGCAACATGTTGAACGACATGCAGAAACAAATTGGCGGCATGAGGCCGAGTTTTCTGCTGACAGATGCAGGATATCGCTGTCACGACTAGTCCACACGTGGAGATCACGTATCGCGAGGTTGTGGTAACCTTGTGGCCTCCGGGATTGTACTTTGGTGGCTATACTCAAACCCATCAACGCAACGACGAATTTAACAATGGTGATGTTACTCACGAAGGCCTTGGATAATGCAGACCATGACTGGGTGATAGCTGGCTTGGTCTTATGCTTACACTATCACTGCTTGGAATTGGTTATATTGTGGAAGCAACACTAGGATATGATAATGAAAGCAAATGAACCGGTAACGACAAGTTACGAGCAGCAGGCTGGGTGAGATGGACCTGACCAAATTATAAACGACTAGGTGGTGTCGTTGTATGGGCTACCTATGAATGTGGCTGTAAACCACACGTTATGCCCAGTTGTCGAGAAGAGGTAAGTCGCTTGGCAACAAGGAACCGTTGCAGAGCTGTTAATATGAGCAATGGAATAATATTATTACTTTGCTATTATTGCGTATCGTTAAGTTATACCGCGATGGGCGTGAGGCCGCCGCCATTCAAGGTCAAAACATAGCTAGCAAGGACCGGGAAAATACAGCTATGCAACTGTCGGAAATAGCTTCGAAACTCTTCACATATGAACAAGCCAGTTTTTAGTGGCCACTTGGTCAAGGGGAAAAGAAGTTCAGCGAATAGGTCGGCGGCGGTGTCTCACTAGCACCCTGTCGCTCCAGCGTCACCCCGGCGGTAGTATCCTCACGCTTCCAACCTGCCATAGAGCTCCCAATCTTCCGCTCGTACTTGACCAGAGTTGATCTGCTTTGTAACTAGGGCGCAGTCGCGCCGTTGATTCCGAAATGGGACACCATCCTTGCGTGTCTGTAGTTCAGAACACACAGAAGCTGGGAGCGGGCGTCGGGTTCACTGGTTGTCGCCTTGCGCTTCTGTCTCGTGCCGCCAGCAGCCGGCCCATCTTCAGCTTGCCGGTGCCAACCATAGTTCGGTCTGTGATGCTCAATATTTGGTAACTCCCTTGGTCGAGGTCGGATGCCAAGAGCGAAAATAGTAGTCAAATGAAGTGGGCTGTAGTATAATTTGTCAGGCTGGACCCTTTGATATCTTCTTAGACCCGCAAGAAGCCCCCAATTCCCGTTCAACATTCTACCTTCCATACGATCAATGGGCTTTTTCATGGACTATCTGCTGACCTGATACGATGCACAAACTAGCAACCTGATACGTACTTCGTATGTGCACAATGTACACACTACCCTACAATTCTGGCGGCTCTACATATGCAGCGGATACTGCTGTGCGTGATTGCACCCCTGGCATAGCGGCACGACACAGACACGTCCAAGCCCTGGGTTTCCCTTTTTCGCAGAACACAGTACATCAACGGTATATTCGTACTTCGTTGCAACAGGCAAGAGAGACGGACCAGGTTATCTGTCTGCACCATTGCAAATAACAGGGAGTAGACAAGCATGTTCCCCAGAAGCAAACGACATGTGGCACCAACGTTACGGTCCCCAAGCTCGATCCCTGAATTGCCCCCGTCACACAAATAAGATGTGGCGGGCTTCCCTTGCTCATGCGCTGAGATCTGGGTAGATGTAGTTAGGAGAACCCGAGCCACTGGGACCGTACCAGGTTACAGGCAGCTACGTTAGCATCGAACAGGCGATCGAGTAGCGTGCCATGCGGAACTGAATTGAGCCCTTGGTGTGTACGCTAGGGCGCGTCGGACGCGAGAACGACATCCATTTCATCAATTACCGGTAGGCTAGATAGTATCCCATGCGATTTTGGACACCGTAGGGGTACCCGAAAAGACACGGGCAAATACAACAGAAGCTTGTAGCCAGACCAGCTAAGTTACATACCTACTTGATAGCTGGGAAATGAAAGGAGCGGAAGCAAACAAAGAATGCCCCATCCCGAAGCAAAACTCAATACTTACTACTGTTTCTCATGCTCCCTTAAGAAGAGGAAGACTCAAATGATTTTCCTACTGCGTAAATACCGCTAATCAACATGAGTGACTCTGAGTACCTATCAGATCATTATTGGAAGTTCTACCGGCATCGTCGAACGGTATCCGAGATAGAGCGCGTTACTATGTAGTGTATGCATCGAGTTGTGGCAAGAATGGTCATACATAACTACGTACCTTGATAGGTAGCTTATTAGTAATTCTGATCTGGTGGCACGGTGAAATCATAATTAGCTGAACCACTTGTGAGCAAGCAACCTACCTACCTACCCATCTCTTTTTAGTTTACTTCTGAACTAGGTATGTGAGTTGTACACTACCTACACTAGGTAGGTACATATCTAAGTACCTACACCACACCACGCCAGATATTGCTAGGTAGGTAGATACCTTATGTACCTAACTAGGTACCTACCTAGTTAAACTGATGCATGTCTTGACTTCCTATTCAGTGTTGTAGTACCTACGTCCGTATAGGTAGGTAAGATAAGTCCCTTAGCATAGACTAGGTAGGTAGGTATAACTACTAGCGTAGTGTAAGGGACCCCTATATGGCTGGTAGATCCTGTGCCGAGTACGGACAATATGTGTGTATCCCTCACCGCGTTGTACGAGTTGCCCTCAATTTTTAGACAGCCCAGGTTGTAGGTATCTAACTCAGACGCGGAGCCGCTGCCAACAGTGTAGGTATGTACTTACCATGAAAGGGGGTATTCTTGTTTACACTAGTGTTTAGCACTTGTATAGTACAATAGTAATACCTCGTAGGTAGGTAGGTAGCAATAAACCTACCAAAAGTACGACCTGTCGTTTATGTACGTAAGTAATACCTAGTGTAGGTATAGGTACTTACCTACCTACTCCATGATAGATATCAATCTCGTCCTAATGGCCCAACCGGTCCACACTACCTATGTACATACGAAGTTCACTAACGACCGTTGAAGACAGTTGAACGCGTGGGTTTACCTAGGCATCATGCAGGTACAGCTTGAATTATCTACCTAGTAGTATAGGCACCCATTGCCTACCTAGTATCGGTATGTTGTAAGCTAGATAGGTAGGCGTACCTACACAGTACCTATATAGAACCTCAATTCAATAGGAGTCTTGATTCAGGCCGAGAAAACGTTGACCTCGTTGCATGCATGGTCATCTATCTAGCATTGAGTACTGTCTCTCAATTTGTATGTACTTCGTACGTCGTTCTTATGGCTAATGCCTCACCGGCAATTTTACCGAATCTCAACGCAATGCTCACACATGTTCACACATATTTAGAGTTACATTTCGGAGGGGGGGCACATAACACGCCGAAGAACCGGCGGGAGGCGGTAACAAAATGGGAACAGTCCAGGTCATCAAAATCTACAAAGTACAAAGTACGAAGTACTATTTGTTCAAATGCCGAACTGAGGCAAAGGTAACAAGTACCTCACCTTAGCAGTGAAATAAAGTCCTGAAAGGTGGGACCGAGTAGGTACCTAAGAATAATTCTCGAAATACGGATCTTCCTACCAGCTTGGATGTTTGCGGGTCTACGGACTACACTACCTACCTACCTACATCTTGCTCCCCCCCCCCCCCCTTGCGGTTGCATAAGCTGCGGATAACCTCGATATGGTAGGTACACACCAATTTATTGGCGTCTTAGCCTGATCTACGGTAGGTAATCGGTTATCTGTTTTCCCAAACTCATGTAGGTATTGTCGGAATCTCTCGTTCCATAGGTATCGAGGACATAATATGAGAGATCACATCTGCTTGAGAGGTAACAAATGTATATCATATTTCGAACCACGGTATCAACTTGCAGAGCCATGCGAAGCACCAAAAACCCGAACGCACGTAATTATGCTCGTGAAATTGTCAGTACGTATCTACACCACACAATTGACTTGATCACTGCCAGCTGTGCCTCAGTTAATAACATCGAACCGGATTGCTCATCTATCTGCTACCTACCTACCGTTAAACACAGGTGGGTGGTTGTATAGGTAGGGAATGGGCTGATATTTGTGTGCTGCATGTGGTTACCTAACCCTACACTAGCTACCTAAGTAGAATTCACGCTCGATGTCGCCGCCTCTGGGATGTACCTCTTATACAAGTACATGTTCTACTATTACGGAACAGGGATGGTCATCGTGGAGCACGAAGCGAGGGAGGGAAAGACAGGGGTTACTCGGGACGGTGGGGAGGACAAAAAAGATACAGCGCAGTGGGACGATATCACCGTTGCATTTGCATGGTACCTAATGTAATCTGCAAGGCTCAGGGGGTCCTAACATCTACCTACTTACACTAAGTGCCCTCATTACACAAGAGGTACTACTACCTACCTATGTGCGTCTGACTACGGTTCTACGTGGCTCAGGACCTACTACTATGGTAGATCACAAGCGTGTAGATGTGTAGACGAGACTGTACTGTATATATTTTAAACCTTAACAAAGGAGGGGGGAAGTGGTCTTATTTATACACAATATAAGTGGGTCACTTGGTTGTGGGATCAGTGCTATCTTCTGACCTCAATCAGTAACTCTAATCAGCTGTGATTAAGTTACGTAATTGTAGTCAGTGTCGTTCGCAGCGGGGCTGCGATGTAGCAGTCAGGATCCACAACCACTCCCCTCGGTGTAGACGATTGTCCCAATCGTCTTCTGAAGAATATAACAAAGGAAATACCGTAACCGTTAACCATATAGCTAATACCTTAGAGTCCATTCAGCTCTTGCAATCGCTTGCGATCTTGTTCAAGCATTGTCTTGCTTGCGTACCAAAGGCTGCGAACCGGATGACCATCATAACTGAAAGCAGGGAAGAGATTTGTGCCATTGTACTTGCTGTTCAGTGCAATACCGCCAGGACTGCGAAGTCGATAAGTGTTACCGTGATGACAGCTTACGATGCACCAGGGGCCATCGTAATAGGGTTCGGATTTGTTTCGACGCTGTCTAACTCGCAAGACCCAATCACCAGTGCCAAACGTTCTAATCAGGCCTTTCTTTTCTTGAAGGTAGGCGCGGACCTGATCTTGAGACGTCTTGAGGCTGTTGAAGTGTTGTCGTGCGATGGGTGCTTCGTGCTGAGTAGCGAGTGTGCGTTCAAATTCGAGCTCCTCCCCCTCTGTCGCATCACGAACGTAATCAGTTGTCTCCTGAGGCTGCTGTGGTGGTTGCGTACCGAACATCAAGAAGTAACTGCTGTATCCGCTAGGTCGTATAGTACGATTGTGTATTCGTACTGCAGACTTTAGTAGCGCAGCATAGTTCGGGTTTTCTTGCGTAGCAGCTTCACGAAGGATGATACGTTTGATGTCACGGTTAGCTTTCTCAACTTTACCATTTGCTCGGGGTCGTAGGGCAGTAACAGGCTTGATGATTGATCCGTTCGACTTGTGCCAGGCGATTGCTTCTTGACTGGTGAAGGCGCCGCCATTATCACTGATGAATTCACGAGGATACCCAAATACTTGACCAATCCAATTGATGAGTGGCTTTGTGGCTTCAAGTCCGACATCAGGAACGGGAGCGGCTTCAACCCAAGAGGTAGCATACTCGACAGCGACCAGAATATTGAATCCGGCTATTGATGTATGGTCAATAGCCCAGCGTGTCAAAGGTGCTGGTGGAGTGATGGGCTGAAGGTCGGGTAGAATCTCAGAGGGAACCTTCATCAGTTGGCAGTGCGGACATTCAGCGACAATCTGTTGAGCGACCAAAGTGATCTCGGGGTGCCAGTATCGACGAGCAACCTCACGAAGTGTAACTCCTACTGTGGCATGACCGTAGTCTTGATGAATTGCCTTAGTAGCGTGAGCTAACTCATCATACTCAGGGACGATTAGCATCACGGTAGCTTGTGATGCTAACCCTGTGGCATGCGGAGGATCACCGGGAAGACGAGAGACATGTGCAATCTTGTAGAGTCGACCATCATAACAGACAAAGTGTCGTTGTACCATCGCGGGATCAAGACGTGCAGGCAGTGAAGTGTTGAATCGAAAGTATTCTGATATTGCCTGTAGGTCGATGCGATTCAAGTCTTGAGGTCGATGCACAAAATCTTCAGCGTCAGCGTCGGGATCTTCAACAGTAGCAAGTGTTTCGTCGGGACGAGATAACCAGTCGGCCATGACGTTGAGTTTACCTTTCCGATACACAATGCGTACACTGTAGTGCTCAATAGTGTCAAGAAAACGGACGATGCGGGCGGGCTGTTCCATCTTGGTCTTCAGAGTCATCAAAGATTCATGGTCAGTACGGACGGTTACTTCTCCCCCTTCAACCCAATGTCGCCAGTGTTGCAGAGCCATTAGGACAGCTAATAGTTCGCGTTCCTGGGCTGAGTAGCGGGACTGAGTTGGTGAGAGTTTGTGCGAGAAGTAAGCGATCGGGTGCAGTGCCGATTTATCACCATGGAGATGCGGTTGCATGAGACATGCGCCAACGTGTAATTGACTAGAATCTGTGTCGATAACAGATGGGAGTCTCCAATCAAATGGACGGACAACAGGCATGGTAGTGATTGCCTCTCTGATGCATTGCCATGCGGCGCGAGCTTCGGGTGTTAGCGTCACAGGTTCATTCTTCGAACCTCCTGTGAGTGCCGTAAGCGGTGCAGCAATAAGGGAGTAATTCTTGATCAGGTGCCTGAAATATCCAGCAGCGTTGGTGAATGCGCGGATCTCCGTGGTGGTCTTAGGCTCAGACCTATTCCGTACTGCGGCGACTTTGGCTTCGTCTGCTTTGATACCATTTGCCGAAATGTGAAAACCAAGAAATATACCTGACTCGACGAACATGAGAGACTTCTTCGCGTTGATGACCATGCCGTAATCTCGTAAGCGTGAGAAGAGTAAACGGCATCGCTTATCAAGTTCCTCGCGAGTGTCGGCCCAAATGCAGATATCATCAAGAAGGCCAGCTAACCAATCTGTGAATGGCGAACCGATTTCTTCTGCAAGGGATTGAAACGTCGCGGGAGCATTGCAAAGTCCCATAGGCATAACGATCCATTCGTAGATGCCAAATGGTGTCACAAAAGCAGTCTTCTCTTGATCGGGTTCGTGAATCTGTACGTGCCAGTAACCATCCTTGAGATCGACGAAAACATAATACCGGTGGCCTGCTGCCTTCTGTATCTGGTCCATCGCGTTGGGCAATGGGTGTGCCCGTTTCTTGGTAACCTTGTTGAGTTCGCGATAGTCACAACAGATACGCCACACCGTGGAGCCCATTGCCTCTGCTTCAGCTCGGCTAGGCATAATCGTTCTGCCTGGGAGCTTCTTTGGTGTCAGCAAGGCAGGTGCGGACCAAGGGCTCATGCTCTTGCGAATATGAACATGTTCATGAGCCTTGATGAAATCACGCAGCGCTTGTTCTTGCGACGGGCTGTAGCGACGGGGTGGTAGATTGATAGGCGCGGCATTACCAGTGTCGATATAATGTTTCGTTCTCATTTGGTTATCTGACTTTCTCTTCAGCGGGTCAAAGATTTCGGGGAACTCCTGTGCGTATTCTCTGAGTCGGGCACGAGTCCAAGCATCATTTGGTGTGTCTTTGTGCCAAGTGATATCCGTGGTGACAAAAGCAGATTCAGTAGACGAAGCAGCAAATTCTCGACCTAGAGGAACAAGAATGGGATGACCATCGAACTTGGTCAATTGTAGCGTCTCTTGACCATTGTCGTTGTCAAAGACGCCACCCCATTCATGGAATTTACCTTTTCCAAGGGTCAGATCTCCAGGGAAAGTACCATCGGGAACAACTCCAGCCGTGATGATCCATTCAGCCGTTGGTTGCGACGACGAATCCAAGAAGTAAGCAATAACGCGACAGTCTTGTGTGATGGTTGGTCCTTTGCCGCCAACACCTTGCATCGTACCGGGACGTTGAGATGCATAAGGTTGAAGATGTTGGGCCAAGGAACGAGAGACGTAGCAGCTGGTACAGCCGTAGTCCCAAAAAACTGTGAACGAGTATTGTTTACCAGAGAGTAAAGCCGGGAACAAGTTATGACGATCAAAGTATCCGTCACGAAGCTTGTCGCGATGAGCTGGTGGTCGGTTGCGGCCCAGGTCCGATTCGACCAAGTGGACCGGGCCTTCCTAAGCGTCATTGTTCTCAAGGGAGTCAAACAATTCGGCCAGTTCCTGGTCTACAAGAGCGTCCTCATTCTCGAATTGGTCCAGAGCGGAAGGTTCAATGTCTCCTTCCTCTCCTTCATCTTGTTCAATGAAGTGAACACGACGAGGGCCGGGAGAACGGGATTGACGAGCCGGAGAGTGCGAGCGAAGAGGTGTCTTATTTCGGAATGACTTGTATGTGTTGCGGAACCGATTGGCGAGGTCATTGTGGAAGAGTTTACCTTTGATAGTGACATCCTGGCCAGCGGGTTTGGAATCCTTGGGAAAGTGCACCTTCTGTCGACAGTCTTTCGCCCAGTGACCTTGTTTACCGCAGTTGAAGCAAACGTTCTCCTTTGCTTGAGCTGCATAACCTTTTTCAGTCTCCGTAACGCGGCTGACTTCACGGTCATCTGTGAGTGGATTGGAGATGATTGGGCGAAGCGAAGAAGGTGTAGAGGCCAATGGATTGACGGGCACGACAGAGCCTACTCCAGGACGGGTAGCAGTAGCGGCACCAATGTGATAGTTGTAGAAAGGTGCCGTTGTGCCTTGGAGCGAGACAGTGACTTCAGGTTGTCCATAAATCTTTCCTTCTATGCTGGACAGGGCGACGATCTTGGAAACACGAGTTGCCTCTTCAATGACTTCTCCGTTGCTGAGGTCGCGGATCCGGGGCTCAAGATTCAACCAAAGAGTAGGCGCAAAGTTGCTAAGCTTATCCAAGATGACTTCACGGGTTTGCTGGGATTCACGGTGGCCGCGGGGCAGTCGGTAGAATCCTTCACGAAGACGCCACATGTAATTGGCGTATGACTCGTCTTGCATAGGCAACAAGCTGACGAACGCAGTGAGTGGTGCATGGAGGGCGTTATGAATCCGAAGTACCTGGATGATGGCTTCCAAGGCGTCCATCCAAGTGGCGGGTCGGTATCCTCGGATGAATTCTCCAACATAGTGAAAATCACCACTGAGTTCCATACACATGCGCATAGGCCAGAGTTCATATGGAACGAGGGCTTGAACGAGTCGGTCCTGGATATCCTTGACTTTGCTGAGGGCCGTATAATCCGCGATGGCGAGCTTGCAGGTAGGCGGGAACACTACCTTGTTCTTGGCTTCACAGACTCCGAGTCGAGCAACATCCTTGGCGAGAATGGCTTCCGGAAAAATCAATTGAACACGTCGTTCCTGTTCCGTGGTGGCCTCCGAGGTTCCAGTAAGGCGATGCAAATTGAGAGACTCATCCGCGAGACGTTTGTTGGGCGTGACGTGAGTCGGCATGCGCATATAGGATCCAGGGAAGGTCGCATCCTTTCTAGCAGGGTCCGTGAGAGGATCATCAGAATACGTGGAAGCAGGTTGACGAATAGCGGTAGCCGGGCGAGGTGTAAAGTCCTGTGGATTGTTGCCTTGTCCTTGGGGCGGAGTGCTGTGTCCTTGGGCATACGGGTCAAAGGTCCGGAGTGCAGGAAGGGGATCACCAGATGGGGCATTTCTACCAGTGGGCGCAGCTGACGACGAGGCTCGAATAACGTTGCTAAGGTTGCTTACAACGTTAATGAGGTCATCCAGCTTGCTCTCTATCTTGTCAATGCGAGCGTCAGTGTGTGTACCATACTCTCTGAGTTTATCGTACACCCAGTTGACGGTTCGCTTGTCGCGCTTAGAGGTGTTGGATCCTTCGCTTTCGCTAGGGACATCTCTCGGAACAGCAGCAGACATGATGAGTGATGGGACAAGAAGTGGTAGAGTGCAGTGGCGCAACGAAGTTGCGGCTTTGATTGACGAGTGGAGGATGGCGCGTGAAGACGCGGCTTTGGATTTCAATTGAATAAAAGGGATTATGTGTAGTGCAGGGAATTGCCGTGTGGCTGCAGCAAAAAGCTTTTTGTGCGTCTGACTACGGTTCTACGTGGCTCAGGACCTACTACTATGGTAGATCACAAGCGTGTAGATGTGTAGACGAGACTGTACTGTATATATTTTAAACCTTAACAAAGGAGGGGGGAAGTGGTCTTATTTATACACAATATAAGTGGGTCACTTGGTTGTGGGATCAGTGCTATCTTCTGACCTCAATCAGTAACTCTAATCAGCTGTGATTAAGTTACGTAATTGTAGTCAGTGTCGTTCGCAGCGGGGCTGCGATGTAGCAGTCAGGATCCACACCTATGTACGAATCTGTATTTTCTACACGGAATACCTAGATACCAAGTGCACTTTCGATTCAACAACCTGCCTACACTAAGGTACCTACCTACATATGTAGTCCGTGAATGCGGACAAATTAGTACTTCAGGACAGACCTAATTAATGGGTTTCCATCTACGGATCCGTACGTGTAATTCGGACTAGGTAGGTATGTATGTAAATTGTATGTGGAGGATTATACCAAGCGTCGCCAATGACGGCAGCATTACAAGCTTTGTGATGCCCAGTCAACTTCGTAGTTGAGGATAGTCAGCTACTAGATATTTTCTGTATAACAAGAATCCGATTAGAACGCGTTTTGTCTCGATGCCCGTAGTTAAAGAGACGCGCCCTTACGATAAATAGTGTACACTACCTACCTACTTTATAACACAAGACATGATTTCCAAAGGTGGATCCTCTAGACTAATACCTAAGTAAGTGACTACCTACCTAGGTAGGTAGTAGTAGTAGGTATATTAACGTCTAACCTAGGAGTGAACCTAGGTAGATACTTACGTATTCCGTGCAAGGTTCTTCTGACAGTCATACCTACCTATCTAGCAAGCACACCCACGAAGCTACCTGGCATCGACATACCTAAGTAGGTAGGTACCTAGTATGATACCAACACCAGACTGTCGCCTGTCACACGGCAGGTCAAGCACTGTCGGGAAAGGGTGTGAAGCTCTTCATGCGTTGGCCAAGTTGCTAAGAGCACTGGCCTGACTTCAAGAGTAATGTGTCAAATACGACTTGAAAAGCCCAAGTTCCCATTACGTTTCTTTAGAATAACCACTGGCCAACCTGTTTGTCCCCCCAACCCGGGCCAACCGCGCCCAAAATGACGCAACCATATCTCTAAAATACTAGGTAATGTACGGATCCGTAAGTACATTAACGGCGTAAAGATGTGAAAGGTACCTAGTATAGGTAGGTATGTACTCAATGTGTCAACGCCCTGCTTGTAAATTCACTGCCCTAGTGTAGTGTAGAAACTAGAATTACGCTTGTCCAGCTCGAGCGAAAGTGTAAGCCGTTGCGAAAACTACCTTGATAGGTAGGTAGGTAAGTAGGTAGGTAGGTGGGCGCATCTGGAAGCCTACTAGAAGTAACAGAGCCGACCGACCATATACGTACCGGGGCCCAAATGGCATTGCACGTGGCCGGTCAAGTTTCTTGTCAGGATATATCTTGTAAATATTTCTATCCGCTGAATTTGTCCTGTAGGTATACTCAAATGCTAGCCTGCTGAGAAAGGGCCCAGCGTCCCGGGAGGAAAATAGCCAGCGGTGAAGCGGGGGATTGGTCCATTTCAACGTACTGTGCGTACAGAATGTGGTATCGTTCTTAGTTGAAAGCCCTCGGTTTCAACCACTTAGCAGAGGCTCATCAACTTCCCAAGGTCGACTCGTTCATATTTCATCTGCTGGGATTGTACAAGATCGTGAAGCTGGGGCAATGACATGAAAAGTTGTTTTTCCAAAGGTGCTAGAAAGGCAAGCACAACACCCTACAATACAATACGAGTAGATACCTATCTGAGTTCTCACATACGTGATAATAAAATTTAGTGTAGTTAGGTATATTAAGCAGGTATTCAGGTAGGCATGTAGCTTAGATTAAACGATAGGCATTCATGGACGTTCAGTTACCTAGTCCTGTTACCTACCTCAACTAGGTACGCGAGCAACACAACATCATCTTGTGTAAGTGTACCTAGTGTATGGAATACCTACCTCTAAGTAGGTACATAACGGTAGGTAGGTATTTCACATCAAGGAATTATGGAGATCTTGCGGCATCACAGCCCTATACTAGTGTACTTAGTACGCTGTTCATGAGGCCCGAGGGACAGGAGAGGATTGACAGCATTCGCCATGGATCCCCTGCCTGCCCAGCGGTGTCAATCACTAGGTACGTTACCTACTTAACTTCCGCTATGGGATGACATCTGGTAAGGTAGCGTACCAATATGTGAGTGTACCTAGACGCCAAGCGGCATGCTATGGCCTGGTATCTAGCCAGGGGGAACCCTAGTTGACACCTGTTCCATTAGGTACACCGTAGTGTAAGGTTGGGATTCCCAGGCCGCAGGGGAAAAATACAAGGAACTGAGAATAGGTGATAACTTTAACCGAACCGACTCTGGTCCCTTGCAGTCGAATGATGAAATTATTTCTATTTATGAAAAGAAGAGATAGATAGGTGCGTAGATGAAGTATTCGGACTCTTACGCAACGGTATAGATTCTCCTCGTGCTGACTTCAAGGTCGGGTTTTGTTTACGCCTAGCAGACAAGTCATCTGGATATCATAGGGTATGCTTGTAGTGTGGTATTTCGTTGTTTCTTCTCTGCAGATACCTTAGGTACATAAGAACCATGGATGCGTGGATGATCTATTAGTTGAGTATGTACTGTGTGCAAGAGAGAAGTAGGTAGTAGTAACTTAAAAGAGTCTTTCAAAGCTCAACGGGTGCAAATGAAGTACATCAAGGTGCACCAATGTCGTGATGTATCAGTATTATTGTAGTGTAGCGTAGAGAATTCAATCGGATCCTCGGATACATATCTACTTAGATAATTTAGTATAGAAGCGCTCCCCACAACTTTGTAGATTAAAGGCTAACAATTCGGCTTTACTGTACGTCCGTACATTTGTCAGTGTGCCGGTGGGTGGTACGAAGCAGGGACATTGTAAAAGGTAAGCGTGAAAGTCTGCGAACTTCCATCTTGCATCGGGTTTGAATCTAGGTAGGTTAGGTATCTAGGAGAAAAAGAATGCGGTACCTACATACCTAGCCATAATACCTAACTAAGTACTAGTTGTGTAGTGACATCGGTATACCTAGCAAGCACAACTCCAGCTGAGCAACATAAGTAGGTACTGTAAGCACGAAGTAGGACTGCGCACGACGCTGTTCTCACTCAGACAGGTGAAACTTGGCATCGACTCAACGACCAACCTGCAGATACCTACTTACAACTGCCTGAGCGCAGATTTGAGGTTCATGCAGCTACCTAGGTACCTATACCTACCTAGGTATATACTTCGTACGGATCCGTACCTCTCTTAGGCCGCTATCTCAAGATACCTATGACAGGCTGGCGACTCTTTGGAACTGGGTATTCTACGCGAAGGATGCGCGGTCTTACATTTTTGAAACGTATCACCAAGCCGGGAACCTGGTTCCGGCAGATGACCGGAGCTATGGCTGTTCTAGGTAGTGTAAGGAACATTTCTGTAGCATGTACGGACGTGGAGAGGTAGGTAGGTATTGTACGAAGTATGAAGTAGGTACCTACCGTACCTTATACCTCCTACCTACACCACGGATCCATACACCATCCTACACCTAGTGTAAGTCTGGACGCGTAGCCTTCATAAACTACCTACACGTGTTAGTCCCTACAAATTAGTAGGTATACGACCTACAACTCGACCAGTAGCACCGAACGTGTACGAAGTAGGTAGGCACTGTTTTTATTTGTGCCGAACTTCATAGGACTCTGGTGGTTTGACGCAGATATTGTAGCGCATTGGGTGGTGGTGGTGGTGGAAAGGTACCGATAAAGGAGTACGGAGTTGGTAGAACGGCACAATAGTGACTTTACTCCTGCGACGAAAGATTAGGTATAATACATTACCTACATAAGTGCGCATGTCACGCCCCAACTAAACTTGAAGTTTAGGATGTGGCACGAGTACATATCTAAAGAGGCAGGGAAAGAAGGGATTGGTGCGGCGTCTGAGTGAAAAGAAATTACGAAGCGTGGTGGTGGTATCTAGAAGTAGATTCTGTACCAGGTAGGTAGGTAAGCTTTGCGATCTCATTTTTAGCAACGAAAGTTGTACCCTATCTATGATCATAACCTGCGTAGGCAGCTAGGACATATGAAATAGGGGGGAACAAAGAAAACAAAGAGAATCGGAGAGCCAGAATATTAGTTGATGTGAAACTACCATAAATGCGACGCACCCGTACGGAATACACCGCCAAGGCGTGTAAGTTTCTGTAATTAATACCTACTGGACAAACAGGAAAAAACCTGGGCAGTACGGAGTCGTATACAAGTAAGAGGTATGCATGTCTGTATTCTTCAGCGGCAGTGAAATTCCGCGGACCCTGAGAGTTGGTGACAGGCCATGCCGCCCGCTTTGTGACCCTCATCCTTGGTGAGCTCACCATGGTAGGTAAGTATTAGACTACCTACTTATAGATAGGTAGGTAGGTACCTTCTTCGTAGACATCATCTGATCAACCAATCTGGTACCCCTACCCATACCATGTTTCTTTTCAGCAATCTCTCCCCTGCCTAACAAGCTGCACGGTTTGCGAACCAGGGACACCAGGGTTGACATTGACGAAATGTGACATTGTGGAAGAGGTTTCGATGCAGCTCCAGTCGAAGGATCGTCCTGAAGGTCTGGATTACATACTATCTGGTGCAGCCTTGTGTTTCCATAGTGTGCGATGGGTAGGAGGAAGGTGAACGTACATCCTAGATATGCACGCAGTACCGTAATGTATTGTACCTAGGCGGGACTTGGGCAAGATATGTGCAAAGCCACAAGAAGTTGTATCTACCTATCCAGCCAAGCACCGCTTCTCTCGGCTAGCGAGCGGAATCTCTCCGGTGAGCGCATATTTGGACGGCAGGATTCCCTCAAAGCCTTGCTCAAGTCCGTTGCGCGGGAACATTACATACATATGTAGACGCTAGCGTCTTTGGTTCGTGGCCTCGTGTAGCTGTCTGTAGTGTAGTTTTGTAGATTAATTCGCATGGGGGCAACTCTGCGGGATACCTACATATACTTACGTAGTTGGTATAGGGTAGGTAGGCCTACTTAGTACATATCTACTACCTACCTACCTACACTAGGTATCTACCTACCCTACGCAGCCAAGTACGAAATAGGTACGGTAATGCCGGTACACTAGGCACGGAAAGTCGAAGTGAAATACCGGGTTGCCTTGTGCAAACTAGTTTCCATGTAACTAGTGTAGCCTTGCTGGCTATCTAGTGTGCCTACCTAGTGTAGGTACACTACACTAGTACCTAGGGAGCTGGACTCTAACAGGGCTCACCCAAATCTTGGGGAAATGGAGACGAAAGGTAAGTAGGTAATTAAGTGCGGACTACCTACCTAGCGACAATACCTGTGTATTTACACTAATAAGTCGTACGTATTGTACAATACATGAACTACGTGTGTACCTGCGCATTTACGTAGGTTAACTTGTATGGATAGTGTAGTAAGGTAGGTAGTTAACATGGAGTTCAAGGGTGGTGTTGTATCTATGGTGCTCATAAGCATTGAATTACCCGCCGTTACTATGGAAGTCCATATCAAAGTTTCCATCAGGACAACACCTACATCGTTAAATAGGTACTTTAGAATTTTCTAGGTACTTACGGAATACAGCTTATGCAAATGTGGTGAGCGGGAGGTGGGTGGAATCTAGACAAGGTGCTGCTTCGTATGATTAAGGTAGTGTACGCTTTATAATGCGTTGTACCTAGTGTAGTGTACATATCGACTCATCACCAACCGAGGCCGGCGCCTAGTAGTAACAATTTATATACATATCTCGGAGTTACTCGCTCTCATCGCTCAACAATTCCACAACTTGAAATAAAGTACCTAATATACTGAGGTGTTCATTTTGTCCAGAATTGTATTGCCAATCAGCGTTGACGGCTACAAACACGATATTTTTCACACTGGAACCCAAACCAAAACTCAAACTACTCGCTAAAGTGTACAGTAAACGAGGATATGAGAAAACGCTGTACCGCGAAATGCTTAATTACATGACCCCCAAAAGTACTGATAATAGGGTGTATCTATAAATAAACCTAGCGTGGTGTACCTAATTCGTACAATTAGATAGGTACCTAGCGTGCGTTACGAAGTTCTTCGGAAGCCCATTTAGAAATTCTAGTGCATACCTATATCTACTATTAGATTAGGTAGTTTAGCTACACACAGTCAGTTAGCTGCGCTACTTATAGGTAGCGTAACTCGAGGTACCCTTTGTTGCGCTTACGGACATCTGATCCCGTCCTCTCTATGTATCTCGTAATGTAGGTGCAATACGTCCGTAGGCAGGTTGGTTTTGTACTTCATGCGGTCACCAAACGTAGAGCTTTGTCAGACCGGAGCAGAATCTTTAACTACCTAGGTACCTAGTAGGTAACTTTACACAAGATAAATACATAAAATAGCTATACAGAGCCCACCGGTCAGTTGATATAGGTACTGTGAGTATTTACGTCCTTACGAAGTAGGTTATTATATTTCATACGCTAGGCACTAAGCTATAGCAGGTGCTCTCGAACGGGATATAAGGTCCGAAGACCAGAGAGACTGAGCCAGTTACGTAGGTCATAGTCGGAACTTAGACTGGGTAGGTATACCTAGTGTACGTCAAGTACCTCGTGTACTTATTGAGTAGGTACCTAGTGATGGTAAGCACATACCTAGGTAGGTAGCATGTTGTCAACGGACTCGAATACCTACCTACCTACTTACCTACCTAAGTGGAGGAATAACCTGTCCAGGAAGGTGTACGAAGCCGACTATGCCTATCGTGCACGCTCATCCGAATGGACGTCAGAATCAGCAACATGACTGAGAGTTGTTGTGTCTAAATTTAGGCTCAGTCAACTCGGCCTTCATATAGGTAGGTAGTGTAGATAATTGCGTGCACATATGTTCACAGTGTACCTACTCATGCTGTGGAAAGGCAATTGAGTTATGTACATAATGAATTCCGCCATGGTATCAACTCATTAGCATGAACGTTTTTGTTGCTCGACAGTCACATCTGGTGTAGTGTGGTGCACCTATGTAAGTAGGTAGGTAGTGCATTACCCGGAACTTGCCGAGTCCATGTACACTAGTAGGTATACATACCTACCTACTCAGGTAGTGTAGGTAGTCCACCAAGCGTAGGTAGTGTATGGCTAAGTACGTACTTACACTACACTACGTGAGATGTAGGTACCTAATGGAATGACGAGAATTCCTTACAAGTTGAAGTTGAACTTGAAGTCGAATCTTATTCTCCGTTGCTGCTTCTGTACTACCTATTATACACTATCTTGCCAGGGAAATCATGTCGGGCCAGGCAACACGATGCCAATTTTCATTGAACAACTACAAGAATCGAGATCAACGCCGCCGTTGTTGTAATGCGATTAAGTCAGGAGCTGTATGCGAGATGGATAGGTGTGAATAGGTACCAAGGTAGATACGTCCGTAAAGTAGGTGGGTATACGGACGTACCTAGCTGTACAAAGTAGGCTTCCCATACTACGATAGGTACATTACCTACTTCGTACACGTATAGGTACCTAACCTATGTTGAATTGGCACTATTCTGTTATAAATACCTAGCCCCATACAATGGTACACCGCCGAACGAATGGGCTAAACTAACACATAGATATTACACTAAGGAAACCTCACTCAGATACCTACCTAGTCAGTCTAAAGCAGCTCTTTACTTAGTGTACCTACATACATAGTGTACGGACGTAGGTATCTACTAGGTACACGAATGATGAATACAGTTCCTAGTACCTAGGTAGGTATGCTACCTACGGAGCATTGGCATCTTCCAGCCCGAGATGCTGGATCTCACTACGGTCCGGATCCGTATTAACTACTTCGTACCTGGGTACTTAATGTAGGTAGGTAGGTAGTCAACTACACTAGGTAGTTAAGCAAACTAGTTAACTAGTGTGTCTCCCCGTCTCCCAAGTACCTAGGTAGGTAGGGTAGAGTTCCCATACTTACGGACTACACTAGGTATCTCCTTTGACTGCCCGAAGGCTACAATTCGGTCACCGGCTCCACGGTACCAGAAAGAATACTCGCATGGAATTTGATCATCACACAGCAAGCTAATAATGAGAGGTAGCTACCTATAAGTCGACAGGTTTTTGATTGGTTTAAACCCCCGTCAGTGACCCAATTGTAGCCTTCGGGCACTCGAGGAGATACCTAGTGTACCTACCTACACTAGTGTAAGTGTAGGTAGAGCCTTGGTTAAGTGTGCTCTTCTTAGGTATGTACAGGGTGCCGAGGTTACCCCTGAAGACCGGGCCCGGATTTACCATGTCGCATTTTCGTTTGTTCGGATGCCCTGGTCGTATCACGACATCTTCACGTGGCTATAATTCAAACCCAACCCGTCAGCATAATAGCCTACCTACTACCTACGGTCTCACACTTCGCAGTACATAACCTATATTACCGATACTCCGTCTACCTACCTAGAGTAGGTACCGGTAGGTCAACATGCCCACGACGACGAAGAAAGCTTTGCTGTACACACACTAAGTACACTAATAGGTAGGTTCCTAGATGTGCTAGGTAGGTACAGTAAGTGCACTTTATTCTACTTACTTGACAATGCACTTCGTCCCTAGTGTAGATAGGTATTAACGTCTATCTGTAGTACCTAGGTAGTAGTACCTAGTAGTATATTAACGTCTATTATGTATACCTTAGGTACGGACAAATCCTATGTACGTCTGGGGAATGCTGAGGTAGGTAGTAAACTACTACCTATGTACGCATACCTAGCGTAAACAGGCAGTGCTAGTCCTAAGTTGAACGAGTTTCTGTATCCAAGTGACACGTGTAATTATTTTAAAATGTACGAAGTAAGTCCGTACCTACAGTAGTGTACAACAATCCGTATAACTAGGGACTACCTACGTATCATAGGTAGTACCTACGCAGTACGGATCCGTAAGTACCTAGGTCTTACCACTTGTTAGGTAGGTAGTATGTACAGGTTACTGTTACTGACAGGGTTGACGGGAAAAGCTATTATGCACTGGGTACTAAACTAACTAACCTAGTACCTAGATCGGAGGGTGTCCTTCTTACGAGTGTGCGTCTGACTACGGTTCTACGTGGCTCAGGACCTACTACTATGGTAGATCACAAGCGTGTAGATGTGTAGACGAGACTGTACTGAATGTATTTTAAACCTTAACAAAGGAGGGGGGAAGTGGTCTTATTTATACACAATATAAGTGGGTCACTTGGTTGTGGGATCAGTGCTATCTTCTGACCTCAATCAGTAACTCTAATCAGCTGTGATTAAGTTACGTAATTGTAGTCAGTGTCGTTCGCAGCGGGGCTGCGATGTAGCAGTCAGGATCCACAACCACTCCCCTCGGTGTAGACGATTGTCCCAATCGTCTTCTGAAGAATATAACAAAGGAAATACCGTAACCGTTAACCATATAGCTAATACCTTAGAGTCCATTCAGCTCTTGCAATCGCTTGCGATCTTGTTCAAGCATTGTCTTGCTTGCGTACCAAAGGCTGCGAACCGGATGACCATCATAACTGAAAGCAGGGAAGAGATTTGTGCCATTGTACTTGCTGTTCAGTGCAATACCGCCAGGACTGCGAAGTCGATAAGTGTTACCGTGATGACAGCTTACGATGCACCAGGGGCCATCGTAATAGGGTTCGGATTTGTTTCGACGCTGTCTAACTCGCAAGACCCAATCACCAGTGCCAAACGTTCTAATCAGGCCTTTCTTTTCTTGAAGGTAGGCGCGGACCTGATCTTGAGACGTCTTGAGGCTGTTGAAGTGTTGTCGTGCGATGGGTGCTTCGTGCTGAGTAGCGAGTGTGCGTTCAAATTCGAGCTCCTCCCCCTCTGTCGCATCACGAACGTAATCAGTTGTCTCCTGAGGCTGCTGTGGTGGTTGCGTACCGAACATCAAGAAGTAACTGCTGTATCCGCTAGGTCGTATAGTACGATTGTGTATTCGTACTGCAGACTTTAGTAGCGCAGCATAGTTCGGGTTTTCTTGCGTAGCAGCTTCACGAAGGATGATACGTTTGATGTCACGGTTAGCTTTCTCAACTTTACCATTTGCTCGGGGTCGTAGGGCAGTAACAGGCTTGATGATTGATCCGTTCGACTTGTGCCAGGCGATTGCTTCTTGACTGGTGAAGGCGCCGCCATTATCACTGATGAATTCACGAGGATACCCAAATACTTGACCAATCCAATTGATGAGTGGCTTTGTGGCTTCAAGTCCGACATCAGGAACGGGAGCGGCTTCAACCCAAGAGGTAGCATACTCGACAGCGACCAGAATATTGAATCCGGCTATTGATGTATGGTCAATAGCCCAGCGTGTCAAAGGTGCTGGTGGAGTGATGGGCTGAAGGTCGGGTAGAATCTCAGAGGGAACCTTCATCAGTTGGCAGTGCGGACATTCAGCGACAATCTGTTGAGCGACCAAAGTGATCTCGGGGTGCCAGTATCGACGAGCAACCTCACGAAGTGTAACTCCTACTGTGGCATGACCGTAGTCTTGATGAATTGCCTTAGTAGCGTGAGCTAACTCATCATACTCAGGGACGATTAGCATCACGGTAGCTTGTGATGCTAACCCTGTGGCATGCGGAGGATCACCGGGAAGACGAGAGACATGTGCAATCTTGTAGAGTCGACCATCATAACAGACAAAGTGTCGTTGTACCATCGCGGGATCAAGACGTGCAGGCAGTGAAGTGTTGAATCGAAAGTATTCTGATATTGCCTGTAGGTCGATGCGATTCAAGTCTTGAGGTCGATGCACAAAATCTTCAGCGTCAGCGTCGGGATCTTCAACAGTAGCAAGTGTTTCGTCGGGACGAGATAACCAGTCGGCCATGACGTTGAGTTTACCTTTCCGATACACAATGCGTACACTGTAGTGCTCAATAGTGTCAAGAAAACGGACGATGCGGGCGGGCTGTTCCATCTTGGTCTTCAGAGTCATCAAAGATTCATGGTCAGTACGGACGGTTACTTCTCCCCCTTCAACCCAATGTCGCCAGTGTTGCAGAGCCATTAGGACAGCTAATAGTTCGCGTTCCTGGGCTGAGTAGCGGGACTGAGTTGGTGAGAGTTTGTGCGAGAAGTAAGCGATCGGGTGCAGTGCCGATTTATCACCATGGAGATGCGGTTGCATGAGACATGCGCCAACGTGTAATTGACTAGAATCTGTGTCGATAACAGATGGGAGTCTCCAATCAAATGGACGGACAACAGGCATGGTAGTGATTGCCTCTCTGATGCATTGCCATGCGGCGCGAGCTTCGGGTGTTAGCGTCACAGGTTCATTCTTCGAACCTCCTGTGAGTGCCGTAAGCGGTGCAGCAATAAGGGAGTAATTCTTGATCAGGTGCCTGAAATATCCAGCAGCGTTGGTGAATGCGCGGATCTCCGTGGTGGTCTTAGGCTCAGACCTATTCCGTACTGCGGCGACTTTGGCTTCGTCTGCTTTGATACCATTTGCCGAAATGTGAAAACCAAGAAATATACCTGACTCGACGAACATGAGAGACTTCTTCGCGTTGATGACCATGCCGTAATCTCGTAAGCGTGAGAAGAGTAAACGGCATCGCTTATCAAGTTCCTCGCGAGTGTCGGCCCAAATGCAGATATCATCAAGAAGGCCAGCTAACCAATCTGTGAATGGCGAACCGATTTCTTCTGCAAGGGATTGAAACGTCGCGGGAGCATTGCAAAGTCCCATAGGCATAACGATCCATTCGTAGATGCCAAATGGTGTCACAAAAGCAGTCTTCTCTTGATCGGGTTCGTGAATCTGTACGTGCCAGTAACCATCCTTGAGATCGACGAAAACATAATACCGGTGGCCTGCTGCCTTCTGTATCTGGTCCATCGCGTTGGGCAATGGGTGTGCCCGTTTCTTGGTAACCTTGTTGAGTTCGCGATAGTCACAACAGATACGCCACACCGTGGAGCCCATTGCCTCTGCTTCAGCTCGGCTAGGCATAATCGTTCTGCCTGGGAGCTTCTTTGGTGTCAGCAAGGCAGGTGCGGACCAAGGGCTCATGCTCTTGCGAATATGAACATGTTCATGAGCCTTGATGAAATCACGCAGCGCTTGTTCTTGCGACGGGCTGTAGCGACGGGGTGGTAGATTGATAGGCGCGGCATTACCAGTGTCGATATAATGTTTCGTTCTCATTTGGTTATCTGACTTTCTCTTCAGCGGGTCAAAGATTTCGGGGAACTCCTGTGCGTATTCTCTGAGTCGGGCACGAGTCCAAGCATCATTTGGTGTGTCTTTGTGCCAAGTGATATCCGTGGTGACAAAAGCAGATTCAGTAGACGAAGCAGCAAATTCTCGACCTAGAGGAACAAGAATGGGATGACCATCGAACTTGGTCAATTGTAGCGTCTCTTGACCATTGTCGTTGTCAAAGACGCCACCCCATTCATGGAATTTACCTTTTCCAAGGGTCAGATCTCCAGGGAAAGTACCATCGGGAACAACTCCAGCCGTGATGATCCATTCAGCCGTTGGTTGCGACGACGAATCCAAGAAGTAAGCAATAACGCGACAGTCTTGTGTGATGGTTGGTCCTTTGCCGCCAACACCTTGCATCGTACCGGGACGTTGAGATGCATAAGGTTGAAGATGTTGGGCCAAGGAACGAGAGACGTAGCAGCTGGTACAGCCGTAGTCCCAAAAAACTGTGAACGAGTATTGTTTACCAGAGAGTAAAGCCGGGAACAAGTTATGACGATCAAAGTATCCGTCACGAAGCTTGTCGCGATGAGCTGGTGGTCGGTTGCGGCCCAGGTCCGATTCGACCAAGTGGACCGGGCCTTCCTAAGCGTCATTGTTCTCAAGGGAGTCAAACAATTCGGCCAGTTCCTGGTCTACAAGAGCGTCCTCATTCTCGAATTGGTCCAGAGCGGAAGGTTCAATGTCTCCTTCCTCTCCTTCATCTTGTTCAATGAAGTGAACACGACGAGGGCCGGGAGAACGGGATTGACGAGCCGGAGAGTGCGAGCGAAGAGGTGTCTTATTTCGGAATGACTTGTATGTGTTGCGGAACCGATTGGCGAGGTCATTGTGGAAGAGTTTACCTTTGATAGTGACATCCTGGCCAGCGGGTTTGGAATCCTTGGGAAAGTGCACCTTCTGTCGACAGTCTTTCGCCCAGTGACCTTGTTTACCGCAGTTGAAGCAAACGTTCTCCTTTGCTTGAGCTGCATAACCTTTTTCAGTCTCCGTAACGCGGCTGACTTCACGGTCATCTGTGAGTGGATTGGAGATGATTGGGCGAAGCGAAGAAGGTGTAGAGGCCAATGGATTGACGGGCACGACAGAGCCTACTCCAGGACGGGTAGCAGTAGCGGCACCAATGTGATAGTTGTAGAAAGGTGCCGTTGTGCCTTGGAGCGAGACAGTGACTTCAGGTTGTCCATAAATCTTTCCTTCTATGCTGGACAGGGCGACGATCTTGGAAACACGAGTTGCCTCTTCAATGACTTCTCCGTTGCTGAGGTCGCGGATCCGGGGCTCAAGATTCAACCAAAGAGTAGGCGCAAAGTTGCTAAGCTTATCCAAGATGACTTCACGGGTTTGCTGGGATTCACGGTGGCCGCGGGGCAGTCGGTAGAATCCTTCACGAAGACGCCACATGTAATTGGCGTATGACTCGTCTTGCATAGGCAACAAGCTGACGAACGCAGTGAGTGGTGCATGGAGGGCGTTATGAATCCGAAGTACCTGGATGATGGCTTCCAAGGCGTCCATCCAAGTGGCGGGTCGGTATCCTCGGATGAATTCTCCAACATAGTGAAAATCACCACTGAGTTCCATACACATGCGCATAGGCCAGAGTTCATATGGAACGAGGGCTTGAACGAGTCGGTCCTGGATATCCTTGACTTTGCTGAGGGCCGTATAATCCGCGATGGCGAGCTTGCAGGTAGGCGGGAACACTACCTTGTTCTTGGCTTCACAGACTCCGAGTCGAGCAACATCCTTGGCGAGAATGGCTTCCGGAAAAATCAATTGAACACGTCGTTCCTGTTCCGTGGTGGCCTCCGAGGTTCCAGTAAGGCGATGCAAATTGAGAGACTCATCCGCGAGACGTTTGTTGGGCGTGACGTGAGTCGGCATGCGCATATAGGATCCAGGGAAGGTCGCATCCTTTCTAGCAGGGTCCGTGAGAGGATCATCAGAATACGTGGAAGCAGGTTGACGAATAGCGGTAGCCGGGCGAGGTGTAAAGTCCTGTGGATTGTTGCCTTGTCCTTGGGGCGGAGTGCTGTGTCCTTGGGCATACGGGTCAAAGGTCCGGAGTGCAGGAAGGGGATCACCAGATGGGGCATTTCTACCAGTGGGCGCAGCTGACGACGAGGCTCGAATAACGTTGCTAAGGTTGCTTACAACGTTAATGAGGTCATCCAGCTTGCTCTCTATCTTGTCAATGCGAGCGTCAGTGTGTGTACCATACTCTCTGAGTTTATCGTACACCCAGTTGACGGTTCGCTTGTCGCGCTTAGAGGTGTTGGATCCTTCGCTTTCGCTAGGGACATCTCTCGGAACAGCAGCAGACATGATGAGTGATGGGACAAGAAGTGGTAGAGTGCAGTGGCGCAACGAAGTTGCGGCTTTGATTGACGAGTGGAGGATGGCGCGTGAAGACGCGGCTTTGGATTTCAATTGAATAAAAGGGATTATGTGTAGTGCAGGGAATTGCCGTGTGGCTGCAGCAAAAAGCTTTTTGTGCGTCTGACTACGGTTCTACGTGGCTCAGGACCTACTACTATGGTAGATCACAAGCGTGTAGATGTGTAGACGAGACTGTACTGAATGTATTTTAAACCTTAACAAAGGAGGGGGGAAGTGGTCTTATTTATACACAATATAAGTGGGTCACTTGGTTGTGGGATCAGTGCTATCTTCTGACCTCAATCAGTAACTCTAATCAGCTGTGATTAAGTTACGTAATTGTAGTCAGTGTCGTTCGCAGCGGGGCTGCGATGTAGCAGTCAGGATCCACACGAGCATGTACACTACCTACCTAAGTACACTACACTACCGTTGACTATTGTACCTATAGGATAGGTAGTATTGCACAGCTGAAGGTCGTACACTACCTACACTACATACACTATATCATGTAGCAGCCAACCAACATCTTGCCAAGCTCACATCTCCGTAACCCACACGGGCCACTTCCGCTTAAGCCGGAACGGTGGTGTTGCTGCTTAAGGTAGTGCAGATACCTACCTACACGCAAATACACATGTACCCCATCATCTGGTGCTTACAACCACTGGAAGTGTACTATGTACGTATAAGTAGTGTAGGGACACATTACGTGGTTTCGTACTTGAATTGTCAACGTGAAATTCAACCACACCATAATAGGTATTTGACCGTCTTATACCAAAGGCGACTCACATAGGTAGTAGTACTCACAACTTTTTAACCAGACCTAGCAAACTACCTAGTGTAGAGCAGCGTAGAATATAGCACTGTAGATCTACCTAGATATAATGCAATTGCCGAGTACCTAGTTTATCTAGGTATTAGTCTTGTATGTCGCTGTTTCCCTTAACCCATATACACCTATGTAGACTTTCTTATTACCATTGGAGAGTCATCGGCGGGCATCTACTTACCTAGACTGCATATATCAGTGTATGTCTACCTACACTACACTGGAAAAGTAACTGTCCAGTTTTCCGTAGTTATCAAGTTTACTTCATAAGGTAGTATGTAAGATACCGGTATGTACACTACACAAACTACTACTCGCCCACGATGTAGTGTAGGTAGTGCAGTGGCTTATCTTCTTCCCCTTTCATATATCCAATCCGTGGTTCATGACCCATGCTTCATGCCCCAAGTCCCCACCTCATCTGCACCTTGTCAGATTTGCATCCCAGTTCATGTAGGTTTGTAGGGGTTATTTGTACTTGGGTAGGTACCTAGTTACCACGTATGTCCGTGTGTGCGTGTGCTCGATGTGGTGTACCTACCTAGAGTCTGTACAGTTACGCCTACCAACCAGTAGGCATATCCCCTGTTTTTTCTACCCCTACTAGTCTGCTGAGAAACAGCCGAGCCTACTCTTCGCCCAAAACGACTCCCCTGTCCGCCGTCAGTACCATGTACGGTCTAACATTAACTTACCCTTCCCTTGTTCCCGTCGACATCTTCAGTTCGTTCCCGTCATCGATCTGTTAACTCACCCAGGAGCCACTCCACTCTCTCCCTGGAAGTTCCTGCAACCCCTAGCCACTAACCTTATCATCCTAGTACCTAAAAGCCGTTGGAAAGGCACGCTTCGTCTACCTAGTGTAGTGTAAGTGACTTAGACTGTTGGACGGTACGTACCTTGATATCAAACCCTCTCCCGCAGCATTTGAGACCTTCTACTTCCTTCCTCAGACGAGACAGACTTCAGTCCCAAACTGACCTTAGGACGCGAATAAGCTCTCATAATCGCTATTACATAGTATATTTACGAAGAGAGAGTCTCTGTAAGCGGCGGTACACGCTATCAGCAACAGTCAGCAAAACTGTTATCGTCACCCCTGTGTTTTCTGCTGCTGTGTTTCAATCTTTCACAAAACAGTCAAGCTTCAACTCATTGAAAAGGCTGGACAGTGTCGATCTTGATGAAACATCTGAACCTTTTACAACGTCACTTACGAACATTACGAATACCACCGTCACCGTTAACTTGGACAAACCTACACAGAAACATTTCGTAGTTGGGGGTCCGGGAACACTTCGATGATAAGACCAGCCGGATCAGGAGCAGCCATCACCCATTGCCGGTAATCACCTATTTCCATTTCTACCACCGCTTCGCTTCTGTCTTTCTTTTTATTTGAAAATTTTCAATTTGAAATTTTTTTTTTTTCCTTTTAAGCTTCATTTACTTCCCGACGTTGTACGAAAGGCAATGCTGGCGTGTTAATCCCGTCCACGACACAGCCAAGCCGGATAGGAAACTGGTCTCTCTCACTTCCCTATTGGTCAGTTTGTACTGTACTGTCGTGACGGAGCGCAACTGCTCGCATGCGCCATCATCTCTTTTTGACCTACCAAGATCCCATTCCCAGTCAGATCATCCCACAGAGAACCCAAAGGCCCTTGCAGAATGACGCGCTGTGGTTAGCGCCTTTTGTTTCGCACACTCTCGATCAATACGAGTTCCTTCTTCCCACTCTAGTTGCTTCAACATTCGTCCGATATTATTCCACCTTCAGAAGCGGTGAACTAATTGGGGGTATATGCAGATTGACTGTCGTTCTCAGCCATTACACACAGAAACGGCGAATCAAACACCCACTCTAGTCACTACTGAGTTTATAGTATCTTGATTCAACATACTGCCCAAGCTAGTCGAGGTTGCCAGCAGTGATCGTGAAAACTGTACGCGACCCTCTTTTTCCTACTTCTCTGCATTTCTCCGTCTTTGTATCTGATTCTACGGGGGGCTTTGTCTTTTCTCTATTCTTATATCATCGATACATGCCATGATTTCTCCAGCTGGTAGCAATCTCCAAAGTGGAGCGACCCAGGCCGTACGTAGAGACGGGACAGGGGAACCTGCCCCAGACAGCGCACCATGCCCTTGTATCCTGCATGGGCCCCAGACCAAGCGCAGCACCAATTGCGTCAAGGTCAAGGCTCCCAGGAATACTTACCTGCGTACATGCCGCTGCGTAGTGAACAACCAGGGACCTTGGCATGACGGTGTCGGCGCAAAGATCCATCGTTGAAGAACCGCATCGCATGGCATTGTTGTGATTTTAGCAACAATCATGGCGAAGATCCACTGGGACGCTGCAATTCTCGCTACCGCTACCTAATTATTCTTTAATTCTGGCTACCAAATACGATTACTGATCAAATCGCCTCTGTTAGTTGCTAGGTACATTTTAACTGCCTGCCTGCCTGCCTGCCTGCCTACCTTACCTTACTTTTTTCTCGCTGTGTTGCCGCGATCATCTACCTACGCCCTACGCCCTACGCCCCACGCCCTAAAGTACGCCCTGCCCCAATCCCACCCACCAAATCTGTGAGTCGTGTTGCATGCGACCGCGTTCAAACGAAGCTCTCAGGTCAACTCAACTCATGAGGTTATTCAAAAGAACTCCTCTACCTTAGAAGAATTGGCGACTCGTATACGTCACCCTATCTGCACAACCAATACGCGGGTACGCCCTCATATATCTGGAAATATTTGGATCACACAAGGACACAATTTCCAATAAATTCCGTATTCCGTCCCGATATCCGTTTTTACAACCTTCTCTCAGCAGGGTATTGACTCTCCAAAAGGGATCTGCCAGGCAGTTAACGTTACGAGATCCCTCGGGCTGCTAGCTGACTCAGAATACACACTCTCTCTTTCTCTCCTTGGTCGGCGTTGCACGAATACCTACCTATAGAAGCGGGGCGGTTAGCTCGAAGCCGCAGATCTTGACCCGAGTCTCATCTCAACACGGCTTCTTGTTGTGAGTTGTTCACAAGATCTCCGGGAATTTCGATAGCCTGGGCCTGATGATGGAAATTGGGCTGACAGATGATACGAAGTAGAAGCTCAGACAAGATACAATAAATACAGGCCGGCTGGTATTTATTTGCAGGAAAGAATTGCAATAAATAAGCCACTCTTTTTCACAGCGCTGTTGTCAGACGCACAAAACGAGGTACGACCATCTCATTTCCACACACCACCAGACCGGTTTCAGTGGCGGGCAGAGGTCTAGCTCCTTAAGCCACGTGTATGCCATCGTCATGATGGGGGCGATCATGATGTACTTGAACGGCCCTGTCCCATCATGTTTAGCCGCTTCCATTCTCGTATCCCTTATCATTGAGACATCACCTCTCCGCAACTCCTCTTTTGCATACCTATCTAGTTGTTGGACTGCTCAAGGAGTAAAATTTTGGGTTTGGGAGTTTTTATTTATTTATATTTATATTTTTTTTATATTTTTTTTATATTTTTTATATTTTTTATCATTTTTTTATTATTATTATTTAACTTATCATTTTGTTTTTCCTTCTTGGAACCTGCTTTTCGACTACGCATTCACAGCAGCGCTACATTCGGAGTCAGAGTGGATGGTCTTCCCGGGACCGGCCTACCTTAGTAGGTACCTAGTAGTACTTACTAGGTGACTGACTGTTGGTGCGGGCTAAAAAAGGCCCCCCCCCACTGCATTGAAAGCTCCAGATCCAGGTTCATATCCTGGTTCTACCGGCCCGCCGCGCCTTTGTTCATATGTCCAATGATTTTGTGGCAATCCAATTGTTTACACCAAGTCGCATCGCATGAACTAACATAAACAACCCCATCAGATTTGGTCGGAGACTCTAGCCGCAAGCCACAACATATATCGGGCATAGAAGACGAGGGGAAGAAGCAGAAGAGAATTTCCCAAGAAAAAAAAGAAAAAAAGACCAAAAAAGAGAAAAGAAGAAGAAGAAGAAGAAGAAGAAGACAACAAGTTTAAACGTCTGGGACGGGAGGCGTTCAGACACCCAACAAGGTACGACCTATAATAATAAGCCTGACTTAACTGTCCAGGCAGGGAGGCGTGCCTACACTACACACGCCACGAGGCAGAAATCAGGTTCCACCAAGAACACGGTTCCCCCCACTTGGGATTTGTCACCCAGGACATGCGACAGGCGGTTCGCAACGTGCGACCGTTGCCCATTTCAATCCCTCCCTCACTCTCACACACACACACACGCTCTCTCTCTCTCTCTTTCTCTCTCTCTCTCTCTCTCTCTCTCTCTCTCTCTCTCTCTCACTCCCTCTCTACCTCCCCCTTAGCTTCCTCCGCGTATGCACGCAGACCGCTAATAAAGCCAATACGCTAGGCTATACGAGGAAATATTTGCCCTCTTAGTCGGCAATACCTGGTTTACACTATAGGAGATATACTTAGTGTAGGTACGTCCGTACTTATACCTAAGGTAGGTAAGGGTACCAAAGGTATGTCCACGTCGTCTTTCTCATGCTCTGCTCTACCTACATTAAGTACCTACCTACTACCTACCTTTAAGGTACATTAAGTACCTAGGTACCTCCCCCTGTCCTGTCCTGGCACTGTACACTACCTAGGTAAGTACCTAGGGTACCAAGGTACCTACTAGGTACTTACTTTAGGTAGGTACCTAGATACCTAAGGTAGACCGTTAGGTTAAGTACTTACCTAGGTACCTAGGTACACTTCCAGTTTCTTGTTCTTCTACTACGTCCCTACCACCTTATTCAATCTCACCAAATTATTTCGCTGTGGGTCGCCGGCCACCTTTACCTACACTTACACTTACATTTACCTACATTTACATGTGCCCCTCTCCATTGGCGCCAATTGCTTTGCAATCTCGGTAACTGTCAGCTGAAATGGTACTTGCATGACTGAATTCATGCGAGGAATTTCTTTCCTTTTCTGCCTCCGTCAGCCGTTCCGTTTAATCCCACCTTTTCAAGTCACGTATCATCATTATCCACTTCTATTTATAAGCATTCTGATTCTGGATTTCCCTTCTGTGTGGTCGCGTCGCGTATATTTTCATTTATACCTTGCTTGACATCATATCTAATCCTCTCTATTTTGTTCATAGTTATCGCTCACGTGCAGTCAACCTCGATTTTGCCTGTCACTTACCCACCTACTTATCATCGTAGCTCGCTGGTCCTTAAACTGAGTGTGACCTTCAGTGTGTGCGATCATTAAGCACAATTAAGTAGTAGGTAAGTTTCCATGAATGCTATTCATGCCGTTTTACTGCTGAGCGCCCTTCTTTTTATTTTTTTCCGTCCACCCTCCCACCCCCCCCCCCCCCCCTCTTCCCTCCCTCCCTCCCTCCCCCCGGGCGACATACATGGTCCTTCATAACACGCGCGTAACTGGCGTACCGATTCCCAGACATCGCTGGTATTGCCATGCCCATCCTTGTTTCCAAGTACTTATACGCGCCGCTTTTTTCTGAATGGACGATTAAAATCACCGGGGGCTACTTAGTGTGGAGAATGGCTTGATGAGCCATGGATCATCGCTGCATTGCTAATGGTGGTTATTTAGGCGACGTACGAAGTACTGCTGGTAACAAACACACGGCAATGATTATGAAGATGGCGCAACACCGGCAGGCCCCGAGCCCTTACGTGAAAGAGGAACAGCATACAGACCCGGTAAGTGCACATTCCTTTTATATATATTATTCATTTCCCTCTTCGCCTACAGATGCTCCCATTCCGTTCATGGACAACGCCCCCATTATATAAGTATATGGTGCTCCATTCCCAATGCTATGTTTCGTAGGGGTGGGCTCAGCCAAGCGAATTTAGAGCTGCGGACCGCCTGCATGGGTTACAAAAGACGGGCGCAGGATTTCAGCCTCAAGTGTGCGCTGCCGTGGGTTGCAGACAAGGACCCTTGGGCTATCAAACAACCGAAAGGGCGGGTTCGGGTCATGGGGTCGGACTCCCGCTTCGAGAAAATTCGCAGACAAGTCGCAAGCTTGTCCAGGTCAGGACTCGTGCAGACTGGCAACTTGGCAAGGGGCCGGGTGTTTCACAGCGACCGGGGGGGGGGGATGTGGAGTTTTTGGTGTGGGTTCTAAACCCTTCACTCTTCTGGAACATCGGTCGTAGCCTGTGGGGCTTTACTTGTTTGGCACCATCGCCCGCGCCAAACCGCTCCAAGCCAGACTGACCACCGATGACCCGACCCGCATCATCACCATCACCATCACCATCACCATCAACTCCTTATGACCCTCTCTCCTACCGGTAGTGTACCTATCGTTCAGTCCAGCAGCCACTTCATTCGCGGACGCCAGCAATCCCCAGATGCACTGTGCGCAAAACCACAAAGAAACAATTACCAACCTACCTACTCTTAGCTGAGGTTTTCGTGGTCAATTGAGAAGTGATCCCCAATTGCTGTATTCTTCATCCAAACAGACGACGATAGTCGCTTCGACCTATTGATGAGCGCATGAGCATAATTACCCTCACAATGTTGTCATTGCGGGATGCGTCAAAGCCACATAGGTCTGTGCGAGTGCGCTGCTGATAATTTTGGTAACAAATGTCAAAATGTCAAGTACCGTCTCAAAAAAAAAACGCCACCACACTACCAACAAAAACCCTTCCATCCTTGAGCGAGGTCTCGATGCTATTCTCAACAAGACTGCAACTGCTGTAGCCGCAATCATGGCCGTGGCTGCGACTCAATAATTAAAAAGGGAACCCCCCCCCCCCCCCCCCCCCCGAAACAAGCTGGCAGCTATACGTCGCAAACATCATCAGTTGAAAAAAAAAATTAAAAAAAAGCAAGGATGCCGCCTGAAAACAACGTTTGGACTCCATGCAAGCGCAAACGAGAGGGAGTGTGAGTGTGTGTGTGTGTGTGTGAGAGAGAGAGAGAGAGAGAGAGAGACAGGCCGACACTGTGAGCGAGTGAGCGTGGTGTTTGGAGCAGATGGTGGGGCTGGTCCGATTGTCCAATAAGCAAGGCCTGACCTCCCCCGAGACTTGGAGCAATCAATGGACCGCCACACTTATTTCCAAATGCACTGCAGTTGATACGCCGGACACATTGTGAGCCACTGGGAAAATAGGCGACACGGCCAACAACAAGAAAATAGGCCGGTCGGACCAGCATGTAGGGCTGGGCTGGGCTGCACACCAAGCTCGCTGCTTATCAACAGGACCCATATTTCTGTATGTATAAGGTGTACCCAACATGCAAAGTGCAGTGCAAGCGTACCACGCACGGTCAGCGGTCTACACTGCACTATACGCGTACTTTCGCTGGAGGTACCGGTACTTGGTGGCAGACGCACACCGCCTTGTTGTCTTGGCTAGGCCCGGACATGGAGCACTGTCGGGTATCCAATCATCGCCGGGGGTTCCCAACTCTATCATCATTGGTCATTTCATATAAAGTGCAGCTCAAGGTCCCCCCCGTCACGCCTCTTCTACCTACTACCTACTACAACTACTACTACTACTACTACAACTGCTGCTACTGCTGCTACTGCTACTGCTACTACTACCTACCTACTCCTGCCACTACTCCTACTATTACTACTACTACTACTACTACTCCTCCTCCTACTACCTACTATATTGTCGTCCCACACCTTGATCTATCCACACCCGCACACCCTCTTCGGGCGAGAGAATATCCCATCATCGATTCCTGGCCTTTTTTTTTTCTTACTTCATGCTCTGAAGGCAAACTTGTGGTTATTCTTGACGAGAATCTTCCCTCTCCCCTTTATACAACAATCATTTCATTTATTCCTACCACCTTGGACAACTACCTGTTACTTCAGCAGGACGCGAGTTGACTGCTTCTTCCCCTGCTGTTTCGCGTGAGACTTCATCCTCATTCGTGTATGTACTGCCCTACAAAACACGTCTTCTCTTGGATCTTGCTGCGTCTCTCTGCGACAAGCATTCGTTCTACAATCCTCATCTACTATTCTCATTTTTGGGCATCCAGGAGAATTCTTTTTTCTTCTCGTCTCTTTTCATCTTCTATTAATCGAATACTTGCGGCTTGAACGGAGAAACAACCTTAAAGCTTCAAACTTTATGTTGGCGAGCTTTAAGATTCCCAGATTCCTTTCTTTCGCTTGCTATCCACCTCTCCCCCCCACCCGAGGAGCGATTACTCGGTGTTCATTTCCTATCTAGTACAGCTTTTTTTTTTTTTCGCGCGCCTTCTCTCTCCAAATCAAGCTCTTGGAGCTCCAGTTTTATAAATCTCACTTGCCCTTCCCCCCCCCCCCCCCCCAGGACTCTACCCTCCCCCCCCCCTTCCCCGTCAGATTGCAAGCCTTGACTAGCCGCTGAACCCCCGATGGGATTGTTTGAGACCCGTCAAATCTTGATCAAGTACATGGAGAAACGCCCTCATCATCAGCTCGCATACAACTATATTACTTGACCTTATTTAACGCTTGGACATTCAAAACTAATTGTCAATTATCTTTTGCAGCAACACCATCCTCACCATCCACAAGGACCAGCCGCCTCTCAGCATCTTCAGCAACATAATCGACCTCCTAGTATAGTTCAACACCAGGCGTCCGCGGCGCAATCCCAGCATCCCGCAGCGTACTCTTCACACTCATTGCAGCCATACCAGGCCTCCAACCACTCAAGCAACGCGCAGCATACCCAAGATCTGCCGTATTACGCTCATCAAAGCGCATACAGTACGCCGGGCACAACCAGCGGATACACCTCGGCAGGTGAGCATTTGACCCGACGGGCCGCCCCAAAGGCGACTACTGGATTTTTAACTTACACGTTTGAACAGACACCTCCGATATGATGGCTGCAGCTCAGATGCCCCGACCATATCCACCCATGTCGTATCATACGCCACAGTCTAACTCCCCAGCTTCGGTCGCTTCACCATCAGCCCATGAACATCGCAGTATCTATGGGCAACCGGCTTCTCAAATGCAACACCAATCCATGTACTATGCCGGCCAACAACCCCAATACTCATCAATCCCGCAGCAAGCCCCATCGCCATACCAGCAACACGGGCAACAATCACACCAGTCAATGACGTCGCAGCCTAGTATGATGATGTCTCAGACCGGCCCACAACATCATATCGCCCAGCACGCCAGCCAACACGCTCAGACAGGGATTACTGGGAGCCCGAGACATGCAAAATTAGAACCACAAATGTCACAACAGATGCAGCGGCCTGGCTCCGGTGCGCTAGGAACCCCTCAACCCAATCAAAATGGTGGGCAGTTGTCGACACCGACGGGGACTTCCACTCCTGGAATCAACAGTAACGCTGCCCCCGGTCCGATTCCAGCCACGACACCTTTAGTGGTAAGGCAAGATAACAACGGCGTTCAATGGATTGCGTTCGAATATTCACGGGATAGAGTGAAAATGGAATACACAATACGCTGTGATGTGGAGTCTGTGAACACCGAAGAGCTGGGTGCTGATTTCAAAACGGAAAATTGCGTTTACCCCCGGGCATGTTGTTCAAAGGACCAATATCGTGGCAACCGTCTCCAATATGAGACTGAATGCAACACCGTAGGATGGGCTCTCGCCCAGCTTAACCCGTGTCTCAGAGGCAAAAGGGGTCTCATTCAACGAGCTGTTGACAGTTGGCGAAACAGCAATCAAGATCCTAGGCTGCGAAGCCGTCGCGTCCGCCGCATGGCTAAGATGAACAACCGAAAGTCCACGCAACCTCCCCACTCTACACATTTGCCCGGTCCCAGTGGTCCGACAGCCATGTCCACGCCCGGCGCTCTAGGGCCAAATTCAGCCGCGCCCCTAGGAAAGCCTGGGATGAGTGGTATGGGTTCCCAGATGCATCACCATCACGCTCATGAAGGAGGTGCGCCGGGCGGAGGAGACGAAGTCGGTATGTACCAGATGTGATTGATGCGTTGATGTTACAGCCGCTGCCGTTGTCGTGATACCTCTTATTATTACTTATCATTATTACTATTACTATTACTATTGATAACTTTACTTGGCTTTTGATTGGGATGGATGCTTTTTCATGTTTATATATTGGGCCTCAAAAGCCACCGGCGCGATGGGGAGCATATGGAAAAACTGGCACTATTTCTGTACAATAACTAGTCGCCCTGGTTTGCTGAGGCGTTTGTCACTGTCTGGGGCCAAAAGCTGCATGGCATCGTTCTGCATCTCACTGCACAAACACATTTCGCGCACATATTCATCCCATCCACTTATCATTGCAATCTTGTATTAAAGATTCTTTCCATCCCAAACTGCAATTGCCTGCCTTGATTCTCGAGATGCCTTAATCCACCGCACTACACTGTTGCAACTGAGAGAAAGTCAAGCTGATACCCGTATCTCTTATAGGGGACGGAGAGTACATTAATGAAGCCCATCATCATCATCAAGTACCAAGCGGACAAGGGTCCGGATCTGCAGAAGATGTACGGCCATCCCATGTCTTTAATGGATATACTCAGCAATACCCTAGTCATGCAGCCTCTGGATCTGCGTCTCACCATGGTCCAAATGCTAGCCGTGACAGTCGGGAAGACGATGATTTCAGACCCGAGGGCTTGTTTCCGGAGATTCCCGAATCTAAAAGGCGAAAGTTCATACTTGTTGACGATAGCAGGCGGGGTGGTCGGTTGCGTGTGCGCGTACAATTGGACAGCGTTGATACAAACGAAATTCCTGATTCATTCCGTAAAAGGTCTGCCGTGTATCCGCGGAGCTATTTCCCACGAGAAATGCAGGACCCCCCACCTAGCGCGACCGGTAGCCGCTTTTTTGAAGATGACTTGACCGATCATGATATGGAGGTGGATGGCGGGCGCACAGGGCGCTCGAGGGAAAGCCGAGCTCGAGATAGTGTCATGGTTCGAGTCCCGATGCCGACTGGTGAAGGCGAAGTGGCTGTACCAAGAACGAGACGGCGGGCCCGAACAAAGGAAGTTAAATTGAACGACCTTGGCTTTCGGATGGCATGGCTTAATGGCCGGCCATTTGCGGGACGAACTATCTTTATGCAACGAGCTTGTAAGTTTTCAAGATTCGCTTGTTCTTTTTTCCCGGACGGGATTGACATCTTGTAGTGGATTGCTATCGGAACAAGACGCGGACCGCTGCCGAAGCTGTCATGATGGATATCAAATCGTCAACACCACATTACGAGACACGATTTGGCAAGAGAAAGTGGAATGAGCGTGTGGGTGCGGGTGAAAAACCCATCGAGGACAACGAGACTTAAAAGTGGCTTCGATACTAAGACAACAAAAGCATCGATTTCGCTTGTTGATATATGCTTGATATACCTATGCTTTATTGATCCTCCACCAGCTCGCATTCAAGCCACCTCGGCCCGATCCACCCATGGAACTTGCCTATTTGGGTCACTGCGGAACGATGTAACATTAACTTGTACAGATTACTGGCTACGACTAGGTAGGTATATGGCTATGGCTGTGCGTCGTAGGTGCTCCTCGACAGCACAAGAGAAAGACAAGGACAGAGATGACGATACGAAGTATGTGCTGGTATTTCAATGCTGTTCGACCTGCGAGCTTCCCAGGTATCAACATGAAGTCTCGAATATTTGCAGCCGAACAGCATGTCGTCGGTTTAGAGGCGTTGTGGCGTTTCGACGGATGTTTGTCTTCGACTCAGTTTTGGTCACGTTTATAATGTATTCGATAAACACTCGTAACATCAAAAAAGTTTTATATGTGGACTTATTCATTGACGCTGGGTCGTCTTCACTCCGAGGAGCTAAAAGGTTGGATTATACTGCGGTCTACACAGCTACAAATTCTGTTCCTGGGAACCCAAAGAGTCATCGTGCTCATGGTTAGCCCAGAATCCATCTTGACCTTTCTCGCAGACACTCAGAATAAGTCAGGACAGCTCCGTAGTCGCAGGAAAAACAAAATTAATTGCAATTTTTGATATTTAGAACCATTGGACACCTGTCTGACGTTATTACAATAGCCGACCTTTCCTCGCTCATGCAGACGATTGCGGCAAGTCTGGCGAAAAGAAGCAAGTGTGATAAGAGTTTCGCACGATCTTCTTAACATGAGATGCGTAATGATGCTTTCTAACTAGTCATTTGTTTCTGGAATTATTTCACAGGCATGAATGATCAACACAATCTCGCTTGCTTTCGGGTCGGGTTGAGTTGGGCTTCGCGCATGAAATTGTATTTAGTTCCTGAGGGAGCATTCATGTTTGTTTCGTCCGAGGTCACCGAACGAGCAGATAACCAGTGGATCGGTCGGATAACATCCGTATTCAGCGGCACCGGTCAGACAACTAAGTTCACACTGCCACTTTAAGAATCACTCCGGCCATAGCGTCCTACTGCAATATTTCTTCATCCAAAGTTCCGTGTCTTACTCACCTCTTTGCCCGGTTACTGCATGTCATGCTGATGCTTTTGACCGCCAACAAAAACTTTACTTCGTTTTTTTCAGATACTTAGATAAGTAAAAAGTAGCGCGATATTCGTCAGGTCACGATATATATACCTTACATAAGAAACTCCCTGTACAAACAACGTAGATGTTGTGCCTACAGTCACATTAACCAAAGCGATGGGTACGCAAAATTGTCCTTGCCTGTGTACATGTACCGAGCTAAAAATTGTTCAACGAAGAGGATCGCATAAGTCCGGGTGCATTATAATAAGTAGACACTGCTTACGTAGTGCATACTGTACAGTGTCGGTGGTCAACGGGAGATCTCCTCCACAAACAAAGTAGAAGAACGAGCTGAGCAAGCACATTGATGCGTGCTTGTGTGTCATATGCCTGCTCTGTGCGGACCTGTGTATGTAAAATTATGGCGATTTTGGTGCATGTGATCGGGAAATATGTAAGACCGTCTGGCTACTCAACCTTCAAGTCGAGCTTATTGAGGCAGGCGGAAAGAAAGAAGGTGATTTCGGCGGTCGCTCGCTGAGTCAGACCACGGTTCTGTGAGTCATAGGGTAGCTACTTATATCCGTTTTCATCTTTCAGACCGAAGACTTTGCCGATGTGTTAGAGCAGAGAAAAGTAAGCAGAATAAACCCCAACTCTATCTCCCTCTCCCCCTCTCCCCCTCTGTCCCTCTCTCCCCCCTTTCTCTCTCTCTGCGCGCGCGCGTGTGTGTATTGTGTGAAAGAGAGAGTGGGAGATAGAGAAAGTGATTCTAATGATAGCGCGAAAGAAAAAGGCAAGATACTTACTTTCAAGTTCCGGCAGTGAGGATGAGGACAAAAGTGAGTGTCTTCGGCACAGCTTTGATTGCCACCGTGTCAGAACTCATAGCAAATTGATCTACTAAGCAATTCTTACCCTATCTAGACTCATGTATATACATTAGTGGCAAGAGTCGTGAATATAATGCCGTTAGACAGCATTCTGAATCTCATAAGTTCATCGTAAACGTACGGTGATGACGGCCTCGATTTTCTGCCAGTAGGTGCTTCGCCTCACAAGTACCAATACATTTGCTCAATCAACCGAAATTGAGCCTTGAGCAAAACGGTCTCGCACGTGCTCTACAGTAATTACAGGCCAGTGTCTGCCCCGTTCCGACAGATTGGAGCCGTCACTGTCGCAAGCCGGCCTTCAAGTTGATAGGAGCATGGTTACGTATCTCAACGCCATCGTGTTAGGGGAACAGGATTTCTAGGAAGGCATGGTTTGACGCGTGGCTCGCCTCCATACTGCTATGTCGCCCGAAGCAGTCACACGTGCCGTCCTCTACCCTCGACCAAGGAATGGAGTCATATCGCCGTCTCCGATTAAGTTATTGTGCTACATACCGTCCTTACATTTTCTATCACTCTTCACAATAAGTACCCGCCGGATCTCCGGCATGGCGTTGTTCTGCCTGAATCAAACACCGTGATCACTCTCCTACTATCTTGTTGGCGCCTATGTAGCTTTTTTCACCCCATGTCCTCGGGGCGTCGTTCCTGTGCATTTCAGGTTAAGTCATCCAGTCAGACGTCCAAATAACCGTGACTATTCGTCGACTCACATTACACAAAACCATTTCTTCGTATACATTAGCTGAGGCACTCATCTAGCTGCCGTTAGTCATTATATTCAGAAGGCTAGTGGCAAAATGCGGTATCTTAAGTGTGACAATTTATATCCATAATTACCATTTGCAGTGTTATTGGATGCCACAGTCAGGGGTGTTCGCCGATATAGTTTTAAGCTGACGGGTGGTGTAAAAAACCATCCGTATTGCCAAGGATTTGTTTGCCCGTTTCAATCGCCAACATTGGAACAAATCGAGTCTTAAAAAAACTTTCTATTAGCTACATAATGGCGTCCAATATATTCGTCAATCCTCTTGTATTCTTGCGCGTAACACCTGTTCTCGCATCCACTATGGCGATGCGCTTCTCACATGACCCGTCGCTCTTCCTCGGGAATCGTGACACAGCGAAACGCGATCCTTCTCTCCTATTTCAAGGCTTTCTTCGCGAAAGGCCTCTGGGAAAATTTCACTCTCTACACGCCCACAATAGTGACCGGTATCAGCAACTTCTATGCCAGTTCAAACGGTGCGTGGGAATGGTACGTGACTGGTACCTTTCGTTTTTTCGCATGTAGCCTTTGTACCGTTCATCAGAAAGTCGCTGGCTATCAGTAAAAGAAAACAGGTCCCAATTTGATTATTTAACTCGGTCGACGGTATCAGTATACAAGGTGAAAGATCTTTGTGATGAATCATCATAAACCCAAGGGCCAAGGAAACAAGATGCTATGAGCGTGGCTGAACGTTCACACCCGGAGATCGTGGGTTGCAGACATTCCCGCCTGGGCATACTTCCTTAAGGCTTGAATGAAATCTCTGCAGTCAGGATAAAATATCGTGTCATTAGAGTTCTCATGAAGCCTTAATGCTTTCCTCACTGTCATATGATGTATCCGCCGGATAAGTTAAGGCCAGAAACCTCTGGGTGCGACGGATGACTGACATCTAGACCTGAAGATGATGATCAAGCTAGGAGGAAGGTCTCTATCATCCAAGAAGGATGAGCAATAGCTGGGTATTCTAGCCTCATCGTGTGGATGGTCAGCTAATCGGGCTGGTCTTGTCTTCCCCCGGTGATCGTCCTTCCTACTGGATGAAGCACAGTCGTAGCTCTCCCATTTGTCATCCATCGACACTCTTGCATTCCACATCAACTAGGGACCGTCATGGATGGACTTCTTCGAATCGATAGGACAAACCAGAATACAGCTGCCCGTTATATCGGCTTCGAGGAAAGGTCTACGGGGGAGTTAACCTGACGAGCCATGCCGAGTACTAGGTATGGTTTGATTATCACCGACCAAACAGAAATAAAACAGGCCGATTTAGAATCGCACTTTCATGGGTGAACAGAGCACATTCGCACAGCACCATACCATGTCTGGTCAATGACTATTCCTCTAGGTAACCTCAAGCTTGGGTAGCATACCGCACTCATTACATAGGACTTGTTTTCTACCAAAGCCGTGGTCCTTCGCTGATACTCATAGTGTTGCAGCCGTTGCAGATTGAGGCTGTTGATGCTAGCGATGTGAATGGTGATAGGTCATGTCCCACACATCAGTGTGTGATGAATGACCCCGTAACCCTTCCAACGCCCAGAAAAAGAAGAAAGGAGTGGCAGAATACAGCTGCGGCTGAGTATAGTCAACTTTGCACACACCGTGACGGTAAAGAACCGAGCACTCGTCAATTGGGTGCTGAGTAACGACAGCGTTCACCTTATTCTGTATGGTGTCTGGATTGCCGAAATAGACTCTCATTTGGAAAGAACCGTCAATCATGAATTAGGCCAGTTCTTCCAGGATCATACTGATTGTTTTAATGTCAGCAGGGTTGCTTGAAGATGGTATTTATAAATGAATTATGGTATTGGAGACAAGACTGGCTGAGGAGCCTTGCGGTTGGGATCGACCAGTGTAAAAATCGGAGTAATGAAACGCACCTGTACCGATATTGGTATAACTCCTCTGCAGTAAGACCCAGTCACCCAGACGTCCGAGGATTGTATGAATTCATGCAATGATGCTGGTAGGAGAGTCGATGGGTATTCAATAAGCCGCGCCATACCTCGAACACACCTGGCCCGGTGGCATGCGCCATAGCGGGCGTATTGGCCGTGGCTTGTAGGGCTAGTTATCAAGATAGTTAAAATTTTTTTTAAAAAAGCACCAAGCAGAGATGGATGTCGGGTATATGAAAGAGGAGTTGATAATTGCTGATGACAAGAAGACTCGCGCCAACCTAGTGTACCACGAAGGGGGCTGTGTTTAGCGATCAAGATTCAAGACTGGGCAATTCTGATTATATAGAGGTTCTCGAGGTGGAAAAGGACCAAGTCAAATGCCTTTTACCAAGGCCTTACGGACACAAAGTGCCATCGCGACAATAACGAAAGTGAGTACAACGATATTAATAATTATATTTGTTGTGAATCATACGCAAGTGCAGCACTTATGGAAAACGATGCGACGGGCTATCAGGACGCTCCATTGGTATTCTTGATACGCTATATATGCTCCGTGAGAAACAAAACTTATGAAGCTACAGCAATTGCTTTCTGGTGTTCAGTTGATGGCAAAGGGGATATTTGACAACTTGTCAATGCAAAAACTACAGGACTTATCATGAAGGTGACTGAGCTGGATTCCACAGACAAATTGAATGCTATGTAATAGCGATGGAGCAATGTAATGATGTGCATTAATGCGTCATACACAATCTAGATGTCTACGGAGTAACAGCACAAAACGAACAAATCTGCTTGCAGTAGCGGAGCCGCATAGATCTACTACATATATACGTAGCATTGTCCCAACGAATCGTGAGCGTAACTCCGCGACAGGAGATACGGATCCGTAGTCCTAGCTCGTATCATGAAATGCCAGTGAAACGGCACTGCTAGTATGCTTGTTGAGAGGGTGCCCTGGTGATACAACGGAGGCAGATGACCGGGAGTGGGAGGGGACGGCTTGGTCAGCGTGATGCGCGTTGAAAGGAATGTAAGATCTATTACGAGAGGTACGCCTTGATTTGAATAGACTTATGGGGTTCGAGATGGGGAATCACAATAATGGCGCCGGCTTTTGGTGAACTTCTAGCGAGCAACTTGTTGGGCTGTGTACAACCCATGAATTACTGGAGGGCTGGCTGGTTGTCAATGGTTACCAGTGCGGGAGCAGAAGACAGCTTATAAGCGCCGCACAGCACTAACCCGGTTCAGGACACCCATGCCATCTGACGTTGCATCCAACAACAACATTGGATGAGATGAATAATGCACCTTGGAGTTACTTACGTTTTCAGCGACATACGCCGGGCAGCTTCTATCAAAGGATGTGCAAAAGAACCGTCTTGTCTAAAAATATCAATAGGCTGGGTATAAGTATATCATTCCTACACTACTCAGCTTGTAAATGGTGCCATACAGAGAACTGATTTAGATTGCGCAAGAGAGCAACGTCAACAGTCAGTACAATACCATAGGCTTGTCGTCTGCTGCGCAATTCAAAGCAACCGAAAATATGTTGTTCGAACTAGAGTGATGTGCTACCTCCTGATCAACCGATTTTCGTGTCCAGATATTGCCACCTGTCCGCGAAATTCTGCGAGAGTGAATATGTTGTCTAGAAATTGAACGAGCTGACGACTTGTGAGATGAGGCGTGGGGCTCGAGGAGAGATCGGGAAGGGCTGTCATTTGTGAGATGAGGAATGGATGTGCATCTCCGTACATATCTAGCTGCGACATATGCATGGATGAAACACAACCAGAAGAGAGAAGAAGAAGAGTAGGTAAGAATATAAAGTATGTTCCTACATGAATGCTGTACAATAAGTGGGTGGCATACGTCGTCCGTACATCCTTCGCATACACATACCTACCTACATATACATATACCTACATATACATACACATATACATATACATACATATACATACCCGACATACATGTGGGTACGGTGCCAGTACGTAGGTAGGTAGGTAGTCTGATCGAGCCTGTCTGGACTGCAGACATACCTAGATGCTGTGCGCTAGCTTCAGGCATGGAATCTTCGGAAACAATTACCTACTCAGGCTTAGGTATGATACCTATAGGTACCTACTGTACCTACGTGAAATAGGATCGTGTGCGGTTGTCTTGTTGTGTGCGTGTGTGGATGTGTGGATGTGAGTGCGCGCGCGCGTGCTATCGTGACGCTTGTTTTCAATAACAAAGCAACTTCGGACCCGAGAAAAAATTGTAGCGGCTAGGAGGAGGTGATTGGGTTACCATTGGCATTGCAGCCCGACAGCAGTAGGTAGGTAGAAGAAGAATCAATGCTCGGTTGCAATATGCTGTATTAGCGCCGGTCGAATTTGGATGAAACTGTGATGAGTAAGTACTTTCGTAACTTGTTGAGAGAGGCATGGGCATGGATAGCCGTGGGCCCCCTTCTTCAAAAAAAGTTATCCGGTGGAGAGGTACAGCGATCGCTGTTGGTTGTTGAGCGAACGCACCCTTCTTGCTTGGTTAGAGTACATCGCTGGTACGGACTAGCTATGTTTTGATAGGTACCATCAATACCTACTTGGTATCGGGAACGACGGCTACTCGAGGCTTTTGTCGCGTCTTGTCCTTCTAATTATGGATGGATGAAGGCCGTTGAAGAACTCGGGCCGGCGCCTGCGTAGGCAGGTGACAGTGAGAAAAAGCGTCGTCGTCGTCATCCTCATTTTAATCGCCGTTTCGATTTCTACTATCTTTATGATCATGATTATCATTTTCATTACCGTCTTACCACCACCATGTCATTTTTCGTCGTCTTTTATATACAGTACACGCTGTAAATTCCGCGATTCGGGAATTTTTCTTATCCATGGAAAAAGACTTAGCATCAAGTGGATCACACAACCAGTCAATAAATCTGTCACGAGGGGGCACGACCGGGGAGCGCCCCATCATTACTTTCTATGCAAACGTCTGCTCGGTCGCGTTGCGGTTTGAAGTCAAGGCATATTTTTGGTCTGCTGGATCATATCAGCGACGCGGCTCCCACGGAATTGAGAGAGGAAGAGTAAAGAGAGGGGGGGGGGAGGCTGGGTTGTTGGCTGGGAAGACGACGTTTTCCTGACCGCCATTGCCCGTCGTCGTCGGGCACAAACTGTTGGAGATTATCGATGGGAATGACTTTGGGGGAAGTAGGTCCGTAGGTAGGTAACATGATACCTACTTACCACAAATCTCTTGACGTAGGTAGCGTAGGTAGAATTTAGGGATCAGTAGGTGAGTGGGTACATGTATACCTACCTACACTACGTAAATGCTGTGAAAAATATTCCATTTATCCTGTTGATGATCGCCGCTAATTGCGGGCCGTCAGAAAGTGTTAAGTAACAGGCCGAATCGCGCCGAAGTGATCTTGCCTGGTCCTTGCTACCTACATACTACCTACACTACCTAGTAGTGCCTACCATCGTGATGTGGAAATACCGGTAGGTATATTTTGCATACGTAGTGAAGAGGAGGCACCGTTATTTTCTACATATGTAGGTACGAAACCAAGTTGCGGGATCAGCCTATCGTAGCCATAGTCGCTATCTCATCGTGGCCAACGTATTTTCTCACATTTATTAATAAGCCCCGGAATAAAAGTCGATGCTTCTTCATTTGAAAACCATGGCTCAAGCTACCTACCTAGTGTAAGTAGGTAGGTAGGTAGGCTGTAGGGATGTCAACTGTCTTAATACATTCATATTATACATCCACCTGTGTGTGTTCTCAAAGCTGTACGGACGTACCCACCAGTTGTCCTGCCATGCATGACGGTGACCAAGATTCCTTGCTGCCAATGACCACGGTAACGCTCCACAGAGTCTGCATGACCGAACCCACCTGCTGGATGGGGCTGCAGTGGTAAAAATTTAAAACGAGACAATTACCCGGAGCAGACCTACCCTATATCGTCTTGTGGTGTAACTATTGAGAGAAAGAGAGAAAGAGAAAAACCTCACCTGCATCACAGTTACTGTAAATGGATGGATGGGTGGACTTTATACCTACACGAATTAGCTACATATAGTATCACCCGAGAACTTCTTGCCGATTCTTTAACGTCCCAAGACCTCTGCTCAAGCCGGACAGCTGCATCAATCAGCTCATCACGTCTCAAACCAAGGTCTACACCGAAATTGGGGCGCCTCGATTTGGTCTTCTGCTTCTTCGCATACCTCGAGCCAGCGGCAGTGATGCAGAATTGTGGTTTGCGGTGCGGAATTCTGGCGGCCGACAGTCAACTTGAAATGTCACCACCACTAGGTACCTACAAAAACGGACCGTATACGGTAAGTATAATGGGCCATTACGTATCCGTACATTGGCATCAGCGGCATTTGGAACGCACTTACGCACTTACGCACTTATACACTACCTATTAATACATATAGGTAAGTATGGATACGCCAATATGTAGTGTACCTAGGTATTTTGTATTTCCTTTGGCACTGATCCGGATGTCTTCAATAATCCATGGCAGCCAATGGCCTGGAATCTTATTTCTCTCTAAGTACAAGAAGGGTGTCAAACAGCGCATCATCATCATCGTTTCGGCCAAGAGCGAGAATCCTAGCTGATGATCAGCTACATGTAGCGAAGGAAGCACAGCAGCCGCAGCAGAAGCAACAACAACAGCTCAGCGGACGACTTACCTTTACTTACGGTAGTAACAGGTACCTACAGTACGGACGTAGACCTAATAAGGTGACTCCCCTCGTGGCGATTTTGGCTGGGCAGCGTCCACTCGCTGCAGCCCAACCAGATACCTACAAGGTTGACAATCATCCTGGAACCCAGCAGACAGACATGCACTTGCGCACGCACATAAACAACACTAGAGATAACGTAAGTACCTAGATACCTACGTATACGTACGTACTGTCGCTGTAGGTAGTCTCCCTACACTAGTGTACGGATCCGTAGAACACCTAACGTCTCATTCCACGCCGTGCACGTACTTATAGTGCCCCGCGGCATGGGCCCTGGCTTCGTGGCCCGATTGGCCTCGTGGAGAGCGAAAAATAAAATTATTTTTCTGGCTCTTGCTCTGAGAAGTGCAGATACTTATTCTACCTACCTAGAGGTAGGTGGTAGGCATGGCATGTAAGTCGTCGTGGTGGTTATCATGGTGGCTTACCCGGCACCACATGAGCTAGCAAGAGTTACAAAGCATCCGAGAGCCGGTGTCTGGTTTATCTGCCTACATCAATTCATTTATCTGCTTTATTTATAGACTATGGACACGACAAACTGTCCTGTCGCAAGCGTAGCAAAACAAGATAAGACAAGAGACGGAGTCCGTAGCGCATTCCTATATATGGGCTTGGGTGCATGGAAGAAGGGATAAAGAAGGGAGAGAGAAGGGGAAAAAAAAAAAAAAAAATTCATGGGATGTAGATAAGTAGATTGCCAGTTCTGGATTCCGACAATTTTTTTCCTTCCCCATCTCGGGCACCAACCAGAATTAGAAGATTCTGTGAGGTGAGAAGGAAAAGAAGACGAAGAACGTTGCGTTGCATTATCAAGTCAAAACGGATGCCCATTTCCACTCCTCCCCACTTCACACGGCCCACCCCTTCTTCTTCTTCTTCTCACCCCCCCCCCCCCCCCCCCCCCCCACCACCACCACCACCACCACCAACAACTTCCGCACTTACCTTGGGTCATACCTTCCAAGTGTTCTCTGAAAGTATTTGTAGACGACACTCGCTCCGTCCGTCCCCGTCCCGCCTCTACACCAGCCAATTCCTGGTTCCCGATTCTCAATGTCTAATTTTTAACCCTCAACTGTCCCAACTTCTCAAATCCATAGTTCAAAATTTCAACCTCTGTTCTCGTCGCATCGGCCAGTACATACTTCTTTCTAGGTATACGGCCTTTCCCATCGATGTCCTTATTTTTCTCAACTCATTCAACTCATTCAACTCATTCAACTCCATAATTGTTCTCCGTCCTCTGCCCAGTGCCCGCCTGTGCACCCATACGTAGTACTTGTTTACTTATATCGCAACAACCATGAGTGACCCTAGAGGCCGACACACGGGTCGACGATCTCCTACCGTGATCCCTGCGCGGGCTTCCTTGCCAGTCAACATCTCCGGTTATAAAAACGATCTTCAGGGACTTTCCCAGGCTCGATATGATGCCTCTCTACCTCGACGACATGAACCCAAGAGTGCGACCGGTTCAAATCAGCCTCCCATCTACAATGCCCCCGCCGACCCTATGGCAAGAAGTCTGAGCAGGTCAAACAGGAACCGATCCTCGACGGTGGATTCGCATCCGGGAAAGCCTATCATAGTCACTACCAACCACCCTCGCCCTCACGCGAATGCAAATCATGCCCCAGGCAGCGCTAGAGCGAGCAGTCCCGCTCGCGACCCTTATCGCCCCAACGATGATACCTACTACGCCGTACAGCCTGCCTCCTCGATCCGCGCTCGCAGCCATAATCGCCACAATTATAATCAGGGGGCACCTTTGGGCGACGAATTCTATCGCTTGCGAGAACGCGTCGGCGGCGTTGGGGACGACAGGTTCTGGGGTCCACCCAGGACGAGCACTGACAATTTTCGCAACCCTCGACCCCATGTTTTGTACACCACTCCCGCTCATCCCGCACCTCCCGGCCACCATATTACTTCCAGTTATGGTGGCGGCTCGGCGGTGGTAGATTATGAGGACGATTACGAATACACAAAGCCTAGTGAACTCGTTCGATATGATCTAGCTCATGACCGACGGAATCGACATGACAGCCTTGACCATCCTTACTATCGGCCTCATGTCAACGTCATAAACCACGATACGACCCGCTATGAACCCCGCAACCGTGGGAAACCGCCCACTTCGGGTGGTCTTGAGAGATATAATCGTGCAGCAGCAGCAGGCGTTTATGATCGTCCGACGGTCACCATGCCAGCTCCGCCGGCCGTCCCGCCACCTCCGCCTATAGACGGTACACGCCGTCCCGCCCTACTTGAGGATTCGAGGAGCACCTCGTGTGAGCGGAGAACTACTCGACCACGCCCTGTATCGCTTTTTCAGGATGGTCCTTCTCGCCCGTCTCATACCGACGACCTTTATCGCTCACGCGACGATGAGCGAGTGGGGAAAGATCGCCGTGAGCGTGACGAGGGCTATCGCGATGAAAACGTGACGGCTCGTGGGTTTGGCATACGCACAGACACCTTCGATCAACAGCCAATCCGCTCATCAAGTGTGCATCCGGTGCAGAATCAAGACGAGCGCCGTTCACGTCACGAGGCTATTGACCGTGAGGCGAAACGTACATCAGACGAGTCTTTGGCACATGTTTCTTCACACGACCGGGATACTCACGATAGCAGTCAACCTCGCGCCGAAGAAATTCGGGATCAAAGAAACGGCGTCCCCCGACGAGAAAGTGTCAGTCGCACACGTGATATATCTACCGTCGGTGGCAAGGTCGTTGCTGCCGTCGCAGGGCTCGTACCATTTATCAGTCGATACGACGGAAAGGGCTCACCAAAGCAAGAGGAGTTGGATGAGGGAAAAGATATTTCGAAAGTTGGTGAGGTAAGCCAATCTAAAGAAAAGGAGACTTCCGAAAGAAAATCCTCTCCCAAGGCGGAGCCTATTACCCTTGAAGTACGACAGGAAGAACGGGGAGAACGTCCAGGTTCCAGTATAGACTCGGGGGACCCGGCGGCTGAGGACGTGAGAGACCAGCTCGGCCATCCTGATGACAACCTTGACGTAGCAGCTTCTGACCGACGAGATGCTTCACCCGAGAATGCCTCAAACCAGGGTCGAAGACGGCACCGGCCTTCGTCTGCCTTTGAGCCCACAAATAGCAAGGGATTAGTGGGTATCAAAACCGAAAACGCTGCACTTGACCATAGAAAAACGACTGAAGCCGCCGAGGAATCGGATATGGCATTGGTCAAGGATACGTTAGTAGCCAACAATTCCGACCAAGAAGACGATTCTGCCAGTGAGTCGCGCGGCCGCGAGATTGTGCCGATGCGAGATGTGAAACAACTTCGACTAGTTTCCCCGCCACGGGATAAGTCCGAACAAAAGCCGATTAAAGGTATCCTGAAGACACCGAGTGTCAGGTTCCCAGAAGATTCAAACCCCATTCGGGAAGGCGTTGCGCCGCACAAAGATGATCAGACCAAAAAAGACGTTCCGCCAGGAGCCCGATGGACCAAAATCAGCCGAAGAAAAGTCAATCCCGAAGCCCTCACGGTTGGCAAGGAGCGATTCGAGGTTCGCGACGATTTTGTTATTGTGTTACGGGTCCTTAACAAGGAGGAGATACAAGCTTATGCTACCGCTACGGCGCGGATTAGGGGTAAGTCATTACGTCAAGGCATAGCCCGCTATTGAGCGGTCGTACTGATTCGTGAACAGAGATGCGAAGGAAAGAATATGAGCGAGAAACCAAAAATGTGCGTAACTCGGATGAAGAGCAAACCCGCTCTGATGAGGAACGGCAAAGGAGACACCGCCACCGTCAGGAGAAGGAAGACGACGAATATCGAAATGGACGAACAGCGGACGATAGGCAGAGACGGCACAAAAATGATGACGAAAGCGAGAGCCGGCGCAAGACGATCGAGTATCATTAATTTCATCATCACCACCATCACTATGACTCCCATACGGGAGTCCGCGGGTGAGCATCTGAGTTGTCTTCAGCCCATGAATGTACGACATTTTCCTCTTCTACATAATCTTTTCTTTTCGGCGCCATTTGGGGACATATAGAGAGATACCAAAGCATGTACGACAAATATTATATCATGTGTACTCCCGTCGAGTGGAATGGTGAGTTGTGTATTTCCAGGGATACGAGTGTTGAGTGTATGTACCTAGAACATGGCAGGAGACGCTTCTTGAGGTTCGGAAAAAAATTTACACTAGAGTATTTTGTCTTTTCGGGCGACTTGGAGGAGCCAAGTCGGTGTTGTTACCCAACTATGATTTATATGTAACTCGAAGCCCCCATAGAGGTTTTGAGAGCGAATGGTATGGTTAGTGAGCGGTGGTGAGAATGTATGATCTCTTGTACGATTTCACGAATTCTATTTCATATCTATAATCTTGCCTATATTTTCTTCCTTGAACTTTCGGTGCTTCCCATTAAGACGTAATCCCCGTTCAAGTACCTGTACCCTGTCGTCGGCATTCACTTGTGCGAACGCGTAACTTTGGTTTCTATTTCGCGTAAATTCCTACCTGTTGCCTGACTCTGACTCGCCACGTGGGAGTATGATTTGGTACAATGTGAGACAATGTCCGCGCTTGAGAGAGAGAGAGAAAATTCTCCCGCTCAGCTGGTTATACCTGTCGGTCGCGTACCTAACTTCTGGTTCTACCGTTCCCCTCTGACCTCACCTTGCTTGTGCTTGTCTTACCCCTCGGTGCTTCGGTATTGGTGCATGGTTTTTATCTTGTGCTTGGTTGCCTGGGATGTGCCGTGGGATGGGGCGTGCTGAAACTTTATGACGGAGAACAACGACGTCATGCGCCCATCCGTCGCCTCTGTCTTGCGATCTCCGATCGGATGATGAGGTGTTTGCGTAGGGCAGGTCATACGTGCGTGGGGTCCTCGCTGGTAGGACGAAGGGTAGTTGGGCACGAGGATTCGGGGGTCCGGTTGCATTTGAGAATAGGGTTGTGTGTTGGCGTCGTACTTATATCTGTATTTCAAGAACCTGACTAGGATGCTATGATCTGTTTTTTTTTTCATGGTGGCGTCGATATCTGGTTGTGCGTTGCTGAGATATTGAGGAGTTCATGCTGTTATTGGAGCGTTTCTCTTCTTCCGTCGCAGTTGTGGTCAGACTTCTTAATTGACCAATATGAGTAGTTTCCATAATGCCAGTAGTTATTATTTTTGGTCTTGATATGAGAGCGTTATGTCGTCGTGGTTGTTGACGAAGTCTCTTCTCATCCAGAAGGACTATGAAGCATTCCTCTGCCTTGACACCTCGCGTCAATTATGCCTATTCCTCGCTTACTGATGCAAAGGGATGGGTTCGAGTGAGTGAGAGAATCTGGTCTCATGGACTTTTTAACCGTAACTATACCTAGGCTGAGTAATTCTAATTGTATCCTCCCCTCCCCCTTTGCCCTTGAATGCTCTTTACCTTTTTTGCTCGGAGAACTAACTACCATGTGTTCGGGCTTGGTGTACGCTATTTGATAGACATGTTGTCATGGATTTTTTCTTAAATATCAGAAGCTTAGATTTACGAAGGAAAGTCAGCTAGGCTTCGGCTGGCCGACTACGAGATGATATAGCAATCAACAATCTAAGATGTGAAATTGTGAGATATGTGACACATATCACCCTAGACATAAATAGATAAACCAAGAATTATTACTTTATGGCTCGTTAACAAGATCTACACACGAACATAGGCCACCTGAATTCCAACAATTTCATCTATAAGGTGGATCTTCAGCACCCAGCTACGCAATATATGTTCGCGAGAAGACAACCATGAACATTCCGAACCTCAAGGGGTCTCTATCATGGTAGTTTGGGTGAGCATCCCTTACGCCAGGGGTCTCAACTACACCAACCGTGTTCAGGACGACGTCGCAACAGTTCGTCCGACAGTCTGTTAGAATCGCTGATATCAACCTTATTGTGCCTGTTGTTTGCATCTGCGCTCTGAGCATGCACCCGGGGAAGCAGGAAAAGACTGGTTTTGGATTCATCATAGGTAGACCTACATGCTTATATTGTTTTGCCAGTATCAGAGGATGCCAGTCTTCGAGACGGGGGTCAACCCTGGGGGGCTAGCTTTTGATGGCTGACGCAATTGTCGATGACCAGTTACTAATGCAAAAATGGTGATAGTGAAACTTTGTATTTTGGATGTTGTGCGATCAACTCTCAAATGCTCTTGGCAGAAGCAAACGGTAGACCTCTACTGCGAGGACGGGTAGATCGAGGGTACAAGAACAAGTTGACTTGTTTCTTGAGACTGGAAGGGTGCGCACTCCTTTAAATCGTGTTGACAATACCGATCCACAGCGGCTTGTGTACCTATATCAAACTCATGTCCCATAGAACGGAATCAATACTGGCGCGGGGAAGCTTGAAGTAATGTTTTGTTTGACACATGAAAGAAGCGCATTACACCTTTTCGACCAAACCCGGATATCCTATTCGAAGCATTTTCTGACGATGGACTCCGGAGGCAGCTAAACGCAAAAGTGTAAAAACGCGCCGGAGCTGAAAAGGGAGGTCATCCTATCTCGTCGATACCGATCAGATTATTGGTCTTGAGGGAATGCGCTTTCGCTATGCCCCTGGGTTTGATTAGCGATGTCATGAATCGTCGCAAATTGAGGAGAGGAGCCTAAATGGCTTGGCTTGGGCGACCTTGGTGATGCGGAAAGTATAGAAATACTTCTGCTCTCATAGTACTTAACAATTGGCAAACTCTCGTATCCTGCTTGAATTCCAATCGGTGATGTAGTTAGTCTATGCTGTAAATAATGCATCACCATTGTTGATTGCAATATGTATCTAATAGGAACTGGATCAGTACCTATCGGTAAGGCTCAAATGGACAAAGTATTGACTGGCTCTTCTGAGTCCAGCTACCACCCTCAAGCAGCGGGAGTATTATGACCAGACAGAGCTTTTGCCTGAGGAGAGTAAGTATCCACAGACATAGACAACAAGACGAGGATTCATATAATATCGGCAAATATCCATGCATTGTACCTAGGTTCTAGCCTCGCATGCCCTCACCAAGCCTCCTGGAAGATGTTTAGACTTGCTTTGATACCGCGTCCTTCGCAACCAACATAAGACAATAAAGCCAGTATTGGGATACAGGTCCATGAATGCACGTCACGATACATGAACCTGAAGTTGTCAACCCATTATAGATGCACAAGTTCGCAAAGGAGAGTTTCCGCTGCGAGTTTATTTCTCACCACGTGAACTCGTGAGAATTTAAATGAGTTTCAAAAGGCATTATTGGCGGGTGATCTTGGATTAAAAATTTGATCTCGCAGCCCTCCTCGACACGCTGCTTTTACTGGTTTGTACGTTCTGCTGGTCATGCTGATTATCGGGACCTATAGACAGCGGGTATGTTTTCGTTGAAGATGGAATGTTCATAGAGCATGGCCAACGCATTTGTGATGTAACCGATTTGATTCAGATTAGACTGGAAGCTACTAGATGAGGAAACCAGAGACCTTGAAAATTGTCGAGCTCCGATTACTCGAAAGTATCGCCATACACAGATTGAACGGATGAATGAATGCATGTGGGTGTTCCGTCAAGAGCAATCAGTGCTTGCCCAGTTCTTACCCAGTCCCGTCAGATGTACGGGACCTCGTATTCGTGTTGATTCGGGCGTTGATGAATATATTGTAATTAAATCGCTATCCGACGCGGAAAACTAGGTACTGGTAGTGTGATGTTCATAGCATTCTATAATCTTACCAAAATTCGAGTCGTAATTGCTGATGAGCCCCGTTGTTGCCGATGGGTCTATTGTTTGAATAGATTAAGTAATTGAATGTCCACACTTGTCTGGTGCAATACACCTTATATATGCGAAAGTCACCGTGCTGAGTATGTAAGCGATAATGAAGTATGAAAGATGCGTTCATCTAAACTGAGGCACTCACCATGACTTTGTCAATCTTTATGCGAATCAGTTACATTCTCAGTTGGTCCTTCATCCCTAAATAAAGTCGACTCTTATCTGTCTTCGTGATAAGCGCATTCATTAATCTTGTTGAAATGGAAGTGCCAGCGATAACTGAATAGACTTCCCATGAGTTTACAGAACGTATAATATTAACTCTGGTAGCATTTGAGCATGTGCTTGGGTTAACGTGAGATTCTGTGACAGCTCCATCATGGAGCTTGGGGACCAGATAATAAGTCGGGGACATGACATCTAGACGCTGAACCGAGCACATGGATCAGTAATCAGGTAGTGACTCCGTCGGCCATCTAGTTCCTTCAGGTAGTTCAACATTAAAAGCCTTTATTTCCTCTCGCATGGCGACCAGATTCTCCTGCTGGTTCGTGGCAGTATATAAAACGTGAAGATTCGTGAAAACCTTGGTGAAATAATCAGTTTGGCCGGGTAGTGTGAGTTGCATAGCAACAGCTTTGGCTTTCAAGAAACAGGCCTCGGCTCGCTCCGAATCACCATTCCGAATGGCGATTCGCCCCGCTAAATATGACAAGAGATAGTTTGAATGCAGCTCCGTGGAGGAGTTGTGGCCCGGCTTTTCGTATTCAATAGCGGCTGGGACTAGAGGGCCGGTGACGCTGGCGCGGTACCTCGATACAGTTATGGATTCGTTGGAATTTTGCAACCTAGACTGAACGGCCTTTGACCAACTTGCTGGCTTATCCCAATGCGGATAATGCTCCAACCACATTTTGAAGCGTTTCCACGCCACGAAGGGGCCTTGCGTATGTATGATGAAGCGTAGTACATAGTCGAGCGCGACGCAGGTAAGATGGTCCTCTGAGCCCATGGACATGACCATCTCTTGGAGCAACATGTCCAAGACGTTTTGAGATACTCCGAAGGAACAGCCATACTGTTGCTCCCTTAGTATGTGGATCCATAAGATAGACACAGGGTGATTTCTACCCAGGTGGACAACAGCAAGCTCGGCTATGTGCCGTCGAAATATATCTGATAGCTCGGTATGACCGGACCATGTATGCTGGAGGACTTCTATCATCTGAAAGAATAAATCGGGGAGCTCCATTCTAATTGCGCCACTAAGGCGGTTTAACGTTGAATTCAAAAGCTGGAAAATCTCGTTGGAGGGTCTATCGTTGTCGATGGCGGCCTGCAAGCAGTAGAACTCGTCAATTGCCTGAAACATATACAACCTTGATGATCTTAGATCCGTTATTCCACCCCTTCGTGATGTATAACCGCCGGGTATCCAGAACCAGGAAGCATCGGGTCCAATCGTGCACTCTCGGATGTAGTGACGCACTGTGAAAACCGTGGTCAGCCGATAGAGTCCACGTAAAATCGGAAAATACTGGCTCGAAAATGGAAATAGGGGAATTGGGTTCCAGGAACCGGGGGTCGACATCCTGTGGTTGTCTACTCACCTGCTGTCAAGGTATTTTCCATGTTCCGGAATTCCGGCGACAACGAGCGTACTCTCGGAACCTCAGCGGCTACCTCACGACACGATGAAGGTGAGCCGATTTGCATCTGAAGTCGGGCAAGTACGTCTGGTCGGCGCTCTAGGAAACGACGGAGACGTTGGTTTCTCACCACCCGCCCGCGGATGGAGATTTCACCGGCAGCCTTTTTCTGCAGTTTCTGTTGGAGTACCTCCAAGACAGCATCTTCTTCCAGCTTCTTCGTGAAGTGCCAGGCTCTAATGCGCTTCTTATACTAACGCTTAAAGTTAGTTCACGTAAGCTGGGTGAAGAGCTGCTCAGAGCGATGAGACTGATTTGGTGCATGCGAGCATTACAATCGACCCGATATAATGAACGAACTCACCATACTGGGCCTGCTGTCTGTAAGCTGGGCGATCAACATTAGGGACTCTATCCGGAGCAAGCTTACGTAGCATGGAATTGGTGTTTGTCTGCCATAATGCGCCTCACATCATCAAGCGTCCTATTTTCATCTAAGTATAATCTCTTGATGATATCTTTCTGGGCATCCCATTCAGACGGCTTAGCATATTGGATGCGAAGGTGGTCAGCAGTCCCGTCCGAGACCAGACGAGTTGTAGGAGTCTGCATTATTCTGTCGGCCTCCTGAGACAAAGGACGGGCGAAGCAATAGGATGAAGGAGAAGCAATAAAAAAAATCAACGCCAATACTGTAAGATGCAGAGTGAGAAGAGCGACGGGTTTGATATAACGGGGATTGAAGCAGAGCAGATTGAAGATGTGATGCATCACATAGGTAAATAGGTAGGTGTTGATTACAGTATTAGGCACAGTACGGGTAGTAAGGCCGGCACCAGGAGGGCCCTCTTAGAAGCTAGGTACCTACGACGTATGTACTGCGTATATAAGTAGGTACCTATGATAGGTATCTTACCTAGGTATCTTTGGTACCTAAGGAACTTACCTATAGGGAGGTAAGGTACCTAAGGTATGAAGTACCCGCGTCGGGTCCCATTTTTGTTAGCCCCGAGTTCGCCGACCAACCGCGTATCCGTTTCTTAGCCGACTGATAGGTGCCCAATTTGTATGCACTAACGTAAAATTACCTACTCAGTATAAGATTAAACGAACCCCCATGCAACATGCCAATCGAAATTTAAATTGTGAAGCTGAAAGGGAAGCTATTGTTATAGAATATTAACAAACCTGGTGGAACGCGTTTTATCCGACCCGATCGCGATTCCACACCCGTTACAAATATATTACCGGCAGTACGGATCGGATCGAACGGGAATACCTACTGCATAGGTAGTAGGTACGGACGTAGGTAGGTACCTAGGTACTCATTAATCAGAACTTACCTACCTACTTACAATAACCCTGGAACTACCTAACCTAACCTAGTTATACTACCGATCCGTAGATAATTATGTAGTTAATAAGTGTAGGTATATAAGTAGGTAAGTACCTACTCTACCTACCTAGTGTAAGTTACACTGTGAGTTGACAACTCAACTCAGTTATGAAATGATCTTCCACTGCATACGGATCCTTAGGTGGTTGCAGTAGGTGGAGCACCGAGGTAGGTACCTACCTACTACGAAGTAAGTACGTACATAGGTAGTGTAGGTACATACAGACTGTACCAGTACCTAGTGTACCACGGGATGTCCTTGATATTGCGGTGTCTTTAGGTATTCCGGAAATAATAATGTGGTTGTGGTTGGTGCTTACTTACAAACCTGGTAGGTAACCTATAAGTCCACCTACATAGGTAGGTAGTTAAGCGAATAGGTAGGTAGCTAGGAACCTACCTATGTTACCTATTAAGTAGGTAGTTCGTACGAACGTACGTTATTCCGGGATCTCACAAATCTACCTACCTACGGATCCGTAGTGTACTGGTAAGTATGAAATGGGCCCAAATTTGCCCTGTTCGACTGACATTGAACGGTTCAGAAAGAGGTGCACTTTACGGACTGTACTAGGTAACTTAGTAGTGTACCTACCTACCTACTTACACTACACTACATACTTAGGTAGACGGAATACGGATCCGTAAGTTAGGTAGGTACCTAGGTAGATCGCCGACGACAAACACTTTGCTACTACGTCCGTGCCTAGATAGTACTTCGTATAGTATTAGTAGGTAGTATCTAGATTGATTACCTAGCCACAGTGGCTGAGGCCCTCCCGCTATCTACATATAAGTTATTCCGTTCATTACCCACGGATCCGTACCTACTTAGTAACTTTATTTACAGTGTTCGAAGTACGGATCCGTACGAAGTACTCAACAGAGTCAAATCTTAGGTATTCTACTTACCGAGATGTTTACTTACCTACCTAAGGTATACATATCTACCTACCTACCTAGTATTCACCCATTACGCATCCGTATACGTACGTACCTACCTGGCTGCGCTATTTAAATAAGAGCTAAGCTGTTTGACAGCTTCATTGCTGCTACCTACCTTAGGTACCTATCCGGAATGTCGGCTCAGATAGCCAGAGTTATTTCCACGGAGCTTCTCGTAAGCCGAACCTACCTACAAGAGCGAGCACCCACATTCATAAGTTAGGTAGGTAATGTAAGCTAATGAAATTGAGGGCCGAATGTAGGAAAACAAGGATGCGAGGTGGATCAACCTTGTAAAGTGAGTCCGCCAACGGGAAAGCCCACCGGCCTACTGGAGCTCTCTAATATGATTCTGCGCGCGCATTAGGATCAGCTACGAAGACCAGAATGGCCAAATTCGCAGTTGGGAGGGCACAAGACGCCCAACCCGTCCCAAAACCAGTCCCGTTGACGCTGTGGTGATACTTGGCATGCGTGAGCTGCCCACCGGTGCGGAGGTCTTGCTAGAGAAACAATTCCGAGCCCCTGCGGGTAAGCTTGTTGTTGAGTTCCCAGCAGGTCTTGTCGACGAGGGCGAGACTGTGGAAGAGGCCGCCTTGCGCGAACTGAGCGAGGAGACTGGTTACGTTGGTGAAATTATACATGAGAAAGCAGGCCAGCGTCCCATGTTCTTCAGCTGTAAGTGCAACACATCGCCTTCAATCAGTCACACATACATCTTTATGTATACGGGTTTTGCGCTGTGTGCTGACCATTTCCACTCAAAGCTCCCGCATCATCGAGGTATTTTAAATTCCTGAGTGTCATCCCATAGGCTTTGCTACTTTATTCCTGACCCTTCTCAGCTCAACCACGTTTATGATCAAAGTCAAGATCGATGCGAATAAAGAAGAAAATAAGAACCCGAAACCTCAACTAGAGGATGGCGAGTTCATCAACTGTTTCTGGCTCCCATTGAAAGACCTTTACGACGAGTGTAAACGACTGGAGACCCAGGGCTTCGCCATTGACGGGAAAGTCGGCGCATTTGCCGAAGGCCTCGAGGCCACCAAGGTTTGGAGGACGTGACGATTTGGTACTACCCAGACAGCCTAAAATCCATCGCTGACATGAGGGCTACCTATACATCATGGGATGAGATTTAAGACTAAAACGACCGTATACCTACGTGAACAAGGGGTGAACAAGGGGTGAACATGGTGTCGCATGGAGAAGCTTAAGACAGCCTTTGACCCGGTGCACCTCGGCTGACAGATACCTACCTACACGACCTACAAGATAGAAAAGAGCTAGACTAGAAGCGATGGAAGTGCCCTCAGTTTGGAATCCTACACGATACGTTTTTATTACCTACTTGATACCTATGTCCGTACAGACTACCTAGGTATTCTGTTACGTCGTCCTAGCTAGCATCCCTCATGCATGTGGGCTTCACCATTCATCCAATCATGATAATGCGACCCAGCACACACGAGCCTCGCTACGTTATAAACGGCAAGTTTCGCCTCGCATATGCTCCCCGACACCGCAGCTAGGTACTGCAGGTACAGATGCGCTGCATATTTGGGTTGCGCATTGAAGTGTAGGTAGGTAGTCCGTAGCCTGCCTCTTGATGGCGGCGTGGTACAGTCCCTGATGACGGAATAGGTAGGTTAGGTAGGTAAGTAGATGAGAAAACTACCTAGGAATAAGTATTTCTTATTGTTGTAGTTGCCGCGTCATTCTCCGCGACGTTCTCTCAGGCTAGGTTTATAGCCCCATTGCATTCCTCTGCATCCAGGAATATCCGTGTCGTGTTAGGTACGTCCGTAGGTAGGTCCGTAATCCAGGCAGTGATACACAGTAGGTACCTTAGGTAGTGTTGGATAGAATAGCTGTAGTTGATCGGTTACCTAGGTAGGTACCTAAGGTTTCTGGAGAGGGCGGATTTCGGAGTCTTCCTCCCCCCCCACCATCCATCACTTGCCCATCTTTCAGAGTCTCTCGCATAATCCCGCTTATATAAGGATATAGGTGGGGCTGCTTGGCGGGGCATATTCGGTACCGGCGCGTCGGACTGGGTCTGCCGTACTAACGTCCGTCTTAAAGTAGAATCCTAGATAGTGTCAAGTCCGAATCTTTATCTACCTATCTACGGATCCGTACACTACATCAATTCAGCTTCAATACAAGACAAATTCGTTTGCTTGTGTTTGCCGGCTACGCAACACCGCAACTATGGCTTCTTCGCCTGCCGCAATAAAGTGCGTGAGCGCTCCATTACGGCGAGTTATATCCTCTGCATCTGTTAAAAGTATGGCGTCTCGTTCATATGCCACTATTCCCACCAATACTTCCGAGCAGTCATCGCTTTCATCGTCTTCAAACACCGCCACACCTCGTCGACCAACCTACTTCAAGGACACAACGCTCGGCGCATTCGAAGACTTTTTGCCTACATCCTCCGCCTCTACTCCACTATCACCCAGCGACGCTTATACCCTGCGCACCGTCGAAGTTGGGCCTGCATCGAATCGCCGCACCATCACGCGACTGCCAGAATGGCTGAAGACACCAATACCAGCAGGCAATGAGAATTATAAGAAGATCAAGAAAGATCTTCGTGGCTTGGGTCTGCACACCGTCTGTGAGGAGGCCCGGTGCCCCAACATATCCGAGTGCTGGGGTGGCAACAACAAGAATGCCGCCACTGCCACCATTATGTTAATGGGTGACGCTTGCACACGTGGCTGCCGCTTCTGTAGCGTCAAGACCAATCGGAATCCCCCACCCCTCGACCCCCACGAACCCGAGAACACCGCCGAAGCCCTCGCAAGATGGGGTTTAGGCTATGTCGTCCTAACCAGTGTCGATCGTGACGATTTGGCCGATGGCGGCGCTAGGCATTTTGCCGAGACGATAAGGCGTATTAAAGCCAAGAAGTCCGATCTTCTTGTTGAGGCGCTTACCGGGGATTTCAGGGGTGATCTAGACATGGTCAAAATCGTCGCCGAGAGTGGTCTCGACGTCTACGCCCACAACGTGGAGACGGTAGAGGCCCTGACACCGTATGTGCGAGACCGACGAGCCACCTTCAGGCAAAGCCTGAGTGTCTTGGAGCATGCCAAGAAGGTCAGGGGGGCTGAGGGCATTATTACCAAGACGAGCCTCATGTTGGGTCTCGGAGAGCAAGAAGAAGAGGTCATGGATGCACTGAGGGAGCTCCGGAAGGTCAATGTTGACGTAGTCACCTTTGGCCAGTACATGCGACCAACCAAGCGACATCTCAAAGTTGACAAATATGTCACTCCTGCCGAATTTGAGATGTGGCGTCAACGCGCCGTTGATATGGGCTTCCTCTACGTGGCGAGTGGGCCACTTGTAAGAAGTAGCTACAAAGCGGGCGAGGCTTTCATCGAGAATGTACTGAGAAAGCGAGCGGGCGAGACCCCATCAGCCGGCTTCAGTGAGAAACTCGAAGGCGCGCCCATTGTCGAAGAGATGATCCAAGAGAGGTCGGCCTGAACGTACTGTACTTCCCATCCAGTTCTCTCTGAGGCGTATAGGTTTCTTTCCTCCTATAAATACCTTTAACATCTGTAATAGGCCTTACGCTGAAGAACACTTGTATTATTGTTTTTACAATATAAAACAAAATAGACTAGGATAAGCATCACGGGCTGGATTGGGCATGTGGGATGGGTGTTAATATAAGGGGGATCCTTTCAACTAGGATACTGGGGTAGTCCCATCACGAGCTGAACATAATACGTGGGACACTGCTACATCGACTTTCTGCGTGTTCGGAATTTTTTGCGCATATTCTTTCCGTATATCATCGCACCTGAACGAGTTTACCGATATGTTATCATGAGATGCCCTGCAATGACAGGTTGTGCGTCTAGCACAAGAGATCAGGAATAGCCGGTCTGGTATGCTACAATGTATATTTATGAAGTACGTAAATCTCATGTCTGTGTCATCACACTCTATCTATCCATTTAGCCGTGAATGACGAAGATCTCTTTTGCATATAACTGTTCGTGCGGGTTCTTGGGCCATGACCCTTGACTATTTTCTAATCTCTTCCACCGTAGGTATATCTACCGTATTAGTAGTCGGCAGCATCCGTCCCATCACTCTCCTTAGCATGCAATTTGTCGGCCTATTTCAGTGAAACTGATCATATAGCGTTAATGGGTAGCCGATCGTACAAAAATAGAAAACCCCGAACACTTCAAAATCTCTAAGCATATAAATTCAGCCGCTTTTATAGGTATAAGAACTTAAACAAACTTGCTATTCTTAACAGCATACTTGTCGACATATTCATCCACTCTCATGGCCTCCAGCTTCTTGGAGTCCATGCCAAGCTTCACGAGCTCCTCAACTTGAGCCTCCGAGAAGTGCGGGCTCAGGTGTCGCTTGTACTTAGCTAGGATGTGAGGCTTGGCCTCCTCTCTCCGAAGCCGGTGGCCGAGCGGTGCCTCCACCACCACTTCGTCGAGCACTGTGCCGTCGTTGAGCTCCACCGTCAGCGCGTTGGAGATGGTTCGAAGAGCCGGGTCATGGTAGTCCTGGGTGAATTGAGGATCCTCAACACACTTAATCTTCTTTCGTAGCGACTCGACTAAGGGTGATGTCGCGGCCTCGCCGCCGTCTGTGTAGTCAGTCGCCTCGAGGCGGCCAAAGACGAGCATAACGGCGCACATGTACTGGATGCAGTGGTCACGGTCCGCAAAGTTGTCCATGGGCTTGAACTGCTTGTCGATGATGCGGATGCACGCCTCATGAGTTCGGCATGTGACACCCTTGATGTCAGCGGCCGATTTGCCAAGCTCCTTCAGCTTCTGGAAGATTTTCGACGAAGCTTCCACAGCTGTTTGCGAGTGGAACTCGGCTACCGGATCGGTCAGCAGAGGTGCAAAAAAGATGACGGAATATAGAGATGGGGAGAGCAAGAATAACAGAATACATACCAGGATAAGAGACCTTGAAAAGCACGTTCTCCATAACGTAGCTGCCGTAGGGTCGCTGAAACTGAAATTTGTTGCCCTTGAATAGCACATCGTAGAAACCCCAGACGGGCGCGGACAGGACGGTGGGGATGCCACGCTCGCCCTTCATGACCTTCAGAGCCAGGTTGACAGCACGCTGGCAAGCGTCACCTGCAGCCCAAGACTTGCGGGACATGGTGTTAGGCGAATGACGGTATGTGCGCAAGCTCTGGCCATCAACCCAAGCTTGAGTAACGGCATCAGCAATCTGTGAGTCGCTGAGGCCCAACATCTGGGAGACGACAGCAGTGCTGGCGACCTTGACTAGGACGACATGGTCAAGGCCAACCTTGTTGTACGAGTTGAGAAGAGCCAAGCAGCCCTGAATTTCGTGAGCCTTGATCATGCCCTCGAGGACGTCACGGATGGTGAAAATCTTGCCGTTAGCGAGCTTACCGCCGGCCTTGTTCGTCCGGTTGACCCAATCGGCGACAGCCAGGATAGCGCCGAGGTTATCAGAGGGGTGGCCCCATTCGGCAGCCAACCAGCAGTCATTGTAATCGAGCCAACGGATCATAGCACCGATGTTGAAGGCGCCATTAACGGGATCGAGGACGAAGTCGGTACCGGGAACCTTGGTACCGTTGGGGACGATAGTGCCTGGAACAATTGGACCCAGAAGCTTGGTGCACTCCTTGAAGCGCAAGCCCTCAAGACCACATCCCAGAGTATCAAGAAACACCCATCGTGCTGTGTCGAACTGAAGCCAAGACATAAACGATTAGCCAAAACGTTTCTACACACGATAGGTTTGGTCAGAGGTATACTCACAGCTAACTCAGAGTTGATAGGCTTGGTGACATATTTAGCAATGTCTTCGATTTCGGGATCGTAACCCTTCTGCTGGGCTGGCGTAGGAGCAGCAGACATTCTGGCGGTGCTCGTGGAGAAGTTGTTCTGGTGGTAGAGAGGGGAAGAAGCGCCGGCGGAGGATGCGACACGGGCAGCGCTGTTGCTGTTGCTCGACAGTAATATTGAGCCGGATGTGCGAGTAACTGTGAGCGTGTGGGGGTTCAATGGGAATCGCAGCGATCTCGAAGCGGTTCGGATGCTCCGATTGAGGGCAGACATAATTTTGGTGTATCAACAACGGTTGTCAATGTTTACATAAACTCCCTCCTCAAGACTGGGAGACAGAGACAGCAGACCTGAGGCAACAGGTCAAGAGGAATGAGTACCTGTTCCAAATAAAAAGAAGAGTGAATACCTTATACGTAGGTATTCTATATATATAAAAAAGGTGCTTTATTAACCATACGCATAGAAAAAACTAGATTAGGTACGGATCCGTCCTTTGCACGTAAAATGTACCTAAATTACGTCCGTATAGGAAAAGTGAATTGCGTTCAGTACGAAGTACTTTAGGTACGGAGTAGGTAAACAGCTTCGACAGCTAAAATTAGTCTAGGCAGGTTCGGAGGAGCTCCGACGTCTGGGGATGCAGAGGGGTAACTTCCTCCCGAGGTTAGCGGACGAACCTTGCATTACCATTGGTGGCTTAGAGCCGGTTTAGTGGGCCCACCGAGTGAATACCGAATATATCCGTCAAAAGCCGCTTTTGCATTAAGCTTACATAGTAACGCTTAACGAAAATCAAAACTTGAAAGAATCAAGTTTATGTAATGCGAATCTTTGACTGGGTACGTACGTATATATACGTCCGTACTCGACGACAATGACAACAGCAGCGACAACGGCGACAGTTAGTAGGTACCTACCTAGCTCTGCGTTACCACTATTACCTACTATCTATTGTGTTTCCAGATGCTTCACCACCGACTTCCATGTGACTGTAGTCCCTATCCCTATCATAGGTCGATTTGAAGTTTCTTTCTGTCCTGGGAGATTGTGGTTGCTGGATAAGCAATTTTTGGGCATAATCTTGTCATTTACCACCCCGCAAAGGATCGCGATTGAAGACGAGGGCGAAGTCATAGCTTGACTGATTCAGCAGGGACCGGCCCGTGTCGCCGGCCAAGAAGGCAATATGACACCAGGAAGTGCTTGCCGGTACTGCGGCTATCACCTTTGAAGTATACTTCGTCTTATTGCGCCTTTGGAAGTCGAAGCCCGGCGGGTTGGCCTTATACTCGTTAATCTCCAACTCTAGCTGCAATGAGATGCAGTGCCTCAAGACCTTGAAGCAACGGGGAAAGACTTTTATGTACGTTTGTTAGGCACAAGTTTATCCCTCGCTTTGGCACTGTCTTACAAGCCGGCGACAGTTCACCGACCGATTACTGAAGTCTAGTGGGCTCAGAATCTCTTCTCTTAGATTCATCGCTATTTCTCAAGTATAATGAAGCATTAAAGAATGATCTCGCACTAGTGTCCGTACCGCGGCCAGCGGCTTTTGCCTGGTAGGTGATACCTACGGTGGCGGATCAGTCTTATGGCGCCTCCTTATCCGGTATATACTCGCTTCCTTTGCTATCACTTTGACTTCTGACATCTAGAAAGCGTAACGCTCGTCATGGATTGGGCTGTCTTGGCTTTGTTGTCATAATTCGATGATGCATTAACGGCGCGGTACCGTGGCATTCTTGTTCGCACCACGTGCCCTGTGGACTCTCATCGTCCGCCTCTTCTATGGTGCCAGTGCGCCGGCACGTGTAGGTAGCAAAAAAATCATCGAATCGTGTTTTAGCAGCATCTTTATTAGATATCAGTGTAATATCATTTGTTTTGCACGATGAAGAGAACCAGGGTGGAGCCCATGTCCAGCAAATTTCCTCGATGCCCTTCGCTTTACTTTCCGATCAATGTGAGGAGCAAAGCGCACATCGCAGTTTGTCAAGTAAACAGGGCTGAAAATCTCCAAAATAACGATAAGAAGCAAGTATCATCTAATATGCCAGGAGCAGACGCGTGCTCGCAGCATGTTAAGCAACATATTACCCCTATTCGTACTAGAAAACCCCGGCAATATTCAACTGCCCGATCCATGCAGCGTAAATCCATTCCAAATGGTGTCGTATACCTATATCACATGATTTTTAGTAGGTCGGGGAGCAATTATCTTCAAACGCGAAGCCTAAATAGAACTAAACGTAACAAATCGCCCACCCGACCGCTTACATTCGTCTTAAGCATTTGCCATCCCGTAAACGTGTTTGGTTCCTGACACGTAATAAGAGTAATGTCGAAGTTTAGCCCGGTTGTCCTATTGAACTTCCTACTCAAGGCAGCCAGAAATCTTGATCTTATTTTCTTGCTTTGTATGATATTCCGCAACAAGTGTCATAAAAAAAGGGCTTGCTTTCTGGTTGCCTTCCGCTGATTGTCTGATCAATGACTTAGAGTAGCCATGCGCGACTCATAGAACGCAATAGAGCTCAGACTTGCACTACATTTGTAATGAAATTTCATACATAGTACAAAGTAAATCCCCTGCACAGTCTGACCAACGGATTAGGACGGCTACAAGACATCACAGCCTGTACAAACGCACACACTTGCATTTTACATGAGCCTACTACTTGCAAAGAAAATACATGTTACATGAAGGCGGTCTTAGAAAACTCCAGTTCAATAGCCTTTTGTGCCCTGTGCCGGGGCCATAGATTTCACGGTGAAGGAAGGTATGCGGGAGTGTGTTGCCAGTCATGATTCGAATAAATACAGAAACGCTAGTCCGAAATCTGCGCGGGACGCACTCCTTCATATTTTACTACTAAGACAAAGTACCAAACTGATGATGCTCGAGGAGGTTGCAGTCTATATACAAGTGATGAACCTCAGAGACCATTACGAATAAGCGCAATGAAACAAGGCGACCAGGATGGAGGCACTGCCACGACCAAAAAGAGCAATACAGACTCCGAGAATAAGTCAAAAACTGGTAGAACTCCTCTTAAAGAGCTCCATTTTCCACGGTCTCCTACACCGCCCCCATGCATGCCTTTGAGAAGAAGAAGGAGACGTATCGGCGGGAAACGTACAGTCAAAAGTTGCACATCATGCCGAGCTGCACATGTGAGATGTGTAGCAGACCGGTATGGCGTTCCTTGCGAGCGATGTGCAAAGAAGTGTTGGCTCGACGTGAGTTCTCAATCTACAATACTTATGACTCCAACCCATTCGGAGGCACTCTAGCCATTACAACCAACCCCAGATAATCTCAACTGATCTGCCGGTGTTGCATCCAGTTGTCCGAGACGATAGAAGCTGACTGTGAAGTTTATAGTGCACCCTTTTGCAGAGACAGCAAGGGCAAAGTTCCCCAAAGGGCGCAGCCGCCGATCCTATCGATGTAGAAGATCACGAATCATCGGAATCCCGAGACCTAAAACAGATCGCCGCTGATGCACTGACGTTGATGACTGAAGAGGATAAACATGAGTCGACTTGAACTACGAAGAGCTCAAGTTGAGAAGCAGACGCATGTTCTGGATGAATCACAGACGTAAAGGAGTTTGTGCAGGCGTGGAATGGTTTGCGGAGTTGGCGCCAAAACCCAGCAACAAGGACTAGGCCAAGCAACCTCCTCTTCATGGCTTTCATGCTCAATTTGACACCAAAGTGAAGGTCAAAAACGGTAAGGCGTACTAAGCATCTCTTCGCCACGATACAAAGCGCTCGAATCATTTTCCCATCACGGTGGCATGTATAGGCCTTGAGTTGTATCTGCTCATGATGGATTTGGCTCGGAGGCGTGTTCATAAGGGAGCCAACGGGTCGTGCCAATATCGGCTGAAGGATACACCCGTGAGATGCGCCTTGATAAGCTCTGAGAAAAAAAAATGATTACCAATTAAACATAATGAAGCGTGAAGCTGCAGGATAATCAATTCATCGTTTCTAATAGAGTAATTCGGAGATGGATTCACGCCGCGACGCGTCTGATAGCATTGACAGAATATTTCCCGCACATTTTGAAAAAGAAGGGGGAAAAGGGGAATAAATAGAATATGATTTAATATCAAGGGGAGGATTTGATCCCTTGAAGCTCATTTGATCGTCATTATCGATGCGAACTTGATAAGCATTCAAGGATTTCCGACGGACAATCAAAGATAGAGCCCGTAATAGTGTTTGTTCAACGACTTATTCCATAGATATGTCGTGTATTTAGCTGTTGTCGGACCCAACGCGGGCGCCTAATGCTCAAGGTATCGATGATAACGACGTACTATATCCTCGAGTACCCGAAGACTACCATTTAGTCATTCGCAGGGGTATAGGTAAACCAATCAGAAGACTGTCTACTTATGATTAGGTCCAAGTGCAAGTGAGCACTCTTTTCGATAAGCTGGAGCTAGTGACCGTATTGTAGTCTTCGGGCACTCAAGGAGACAGTCACATGTCTAATTGTGTCTTCAAGCCAGACTTCGACGCACAGCCCTATCCAGGCTATCCTTGAAGCCCAGGCCGTTGTGATCCCTGCTCTCAACATGGGTGCAGAGGAAGGTGAAACTGACGAGTGCCTAGGGTGTTCCAGGATCGTATAGGTCTGTATCGTCACTGCCACCGGTACTCTGGTAGAGTTGAGGTGCTGATAGCGAAACTGGGTGCCGGCGGCCGCGACGAGAGAGTAATTGGACAGAACCGGCGGGATCATCGTACCGCCACAAAGAGTCGGCAGATGTTTTCATACCAAGTGATGAGGTACTGCATGCGTCCGATGACATTGTTAACTAAGACGCCAAAACCATCGCTTCATATACAACCGACGCATAGAGCCTGGATTGTTAAACAAAATCTGTTCAGTTGAAAATGATGTATGTTGGCGAAACTCCGCGTTCTCGTGGTCGTTTGAACGTCTCACTGCTAAGTTAGATTTCTGGCGTACGCGAGCTGTTTCAAACCCTGAATGCACAGAAGAGCCATCATGACGTTCATTTCGAGATGCCGGAACTGCCTTTCGTCCTCGGACTAACAGTGAAAACAGCGAAGTCCAAACTGGTACTCAGCGGCCAGCCTTACAATGCTTTGATTTTGGGACACTAGAAGAAGAAATAACGAAGGAATGATATAACTACCCAGGTAGGTAAGATGTTTGTGTGAGCTGTCAATGATAGATAACCATGCAGTGTAGCTAAGTCTTTCGAGGGATGGGAATCGGCATGAATCGGGGGAAACAAGAGCAGCCCCACGAGACAGCACCCGTTTATGAGCAAACACTGGAATGTTGCATGCTGATTAAGGCAATTCCGCGAGATATTGGTCCCTTTGTTTTGTCGGAAGACAGATGAAATTCTGAACGAAGACCACATACCAGCGAGCTACGGACAGACAGTACAGTACATACGGATCCGTATTTCAAGTTGTAGGTAGGGAGGCAGGTAGTCACGAAGTTCCTATCGAGGTACTCCGTAGACCACAAGAGTACCGTGTAAGTTTGACATTATATACGGATCTGTACTATGTACAGGAGACAACGTCAAGGACAAAGTGCACTGTGCTATCAATTTGTATCACCAGGACTCGTACTGTATCTGTTATTTTCCAATCAGGCCAACCCCGGGGTCGGAAATATTTACTTACAGGGGACATTTTTGTAACCAGACGACCGTCCATAACGAATTGGCCGGGCCGGCTCGCAACGCTGCCTCTCACGATCAATTCAAACAGCCATTGACCGCCGACACCATGGGCTCGAGCTCGTCTAAGCCTGCCGCGGCTTCGCATACGTGGACTGCGTAAGTGATCCGCACTGAGTTTTTGATTGTATCCGGCTTTTCAAAGTAGCGCATGCAGCCTTCCCTTTCGTCTTTCATTCCCTTTTTTTTTTGGCCGCGCGACGATGGGGCGTGATGGTCCCAACTAACTCACTTCTTTCTTAGCTCGTCACCTGTTGGCGTATCCCAGGATGTCGTCAACTCTCTGCAGTCCAACCGCGAGGTAAGCTTTCTCTCGCCAGCATGACCTATCTCTGGCCCGATTCTGCCTGAACAGTATATGTGAACATCATATATATCTATGTATACAAGAAAGACGAAAGGAAGAAAACAAATCCCAGGGGGACTCGGAAGACTGAAGAAGCTCCCGAACTGACATTTTATTTCCACCCACACAGTCAGACGTATCCCGTGCGCAAAACCTCGAGCTAATAGTCCAAGCCCGCGTATCCGAAGAGCTAAAGAAGCTATCGGCACAAGAGTCCGCGGTTCTGAAAGCCGCACTCGAGAAGGCGTCCGAGATCACCGACAACGACGCTGCTCCGGCGCAAGGTGGCAAGAAGGCAGTATCAGCCGAGGTCGATGCTCTGCGCTCGCGCCTCGAGAAGAGGAAACAGCTCCGTCCATTACCTGAGAGCGTCGAGAAGGCCCGTGGCGATGTTGTCCGCTGCCTGCTAGAGAACGACCGCCGGCCATTGGACTGCTGGCAGGAGGTTGAGGCGTTCAAAGAGGAGGTACGCAAACTTGAGAGGAGCTGGGTTGATAAGGTTGTGCGATGAGACATGAGAGAATAAAGGGAAACAGAATTTCACGCTACATCCCCAGACTACTTGATGATCACCGCTATCAAACCGAAACTTTAGCGATATCACTGATCTGAAGACGTCAATGGGGTTGCCATTGCGTTGGGTTAGCTTGTTGGAGGCTGGCTTGCGAGGCAGATCAAGAAAATGACCGCTTGATCGTGCTCGAGCAATTAGGCTGGGGATAATTAGCTGACATATGGGCGGACGCATGGCCGGCGTCCTCTTATTGTAATATTATGGCATAGAGCGCTGTAAGCGAGCAAATCTAGTTGTATAGACCAACTTTCTATGTGTTTCACCCGTCCACGAGTTGGAATTTGCTTTTTTTTTTACCGCATTTCCTCTCGCCGTGCATCTCGTATCAAAATTTATAGTTGTACTCAAGTAAAGTTTGTATTATCAGAGAATCCTAAATCTACACTCCCAACTGCGACTGTATCTCCTCCCTTCCGACTCAAGCCCTGAAGCTCAGCCTTCTTCCGAAGTCCTTCGGCCCTCTTCCTCTCGCGTCTAGCCTGCGCGTCCTCCCACACAGTCCCATCCTTCTTCTTCAGGGGGGAGCTCGCCTCCAAAACGGCGGCGCGGAACCTCTCTATCCTATTCATATTCTCCTCGAATCTTTCGTTGGCGATACGTAAGAGACTACGCAGGTAGTCCTCCGAGACGGTACACCTCACAACGCCGTCCTCACGAATACCGATCAGGGACTCGAGCGACAGTCCCATGGACCGAATAGCCACGATAGGAGTTACGGCCTCGGCCGTCGTGGCCGCGACATTAATAGCGCCGCTTTCGCGGAACCCGGCTTGTAAGCCACAGCGAAGCAGGAACTGAGCGTGCTCCGGCGACGATGTGAGGACATGCAGGATCTAATCCGAAGTAAGTACGACGCCGCAGTTGTGATATGATCCTGAAATCACTGGAACAAAAAAGAAACTCACCATCGGCTCAAATTTGAAATGAATAAGCCTTACATCCCCTAACGCCGTAGTCTCCCGCACAAGTCCGGAATCTCGTAGCCCGAGCAGTGACAAAACGTCCTTACCCTCCAAGTCCCCAAGCGAATCATGTGAGACAAACAACCAAGCACCCCCGCCGCCCTTCCCACCAACAGCAGCAAGCGTACGAGATGCTTCGCCAGAACCATCCTCAGCCTTGCGGCCCTCTACAAAAACACTCACGCGACCCGCGCAACTACTCGTCGTCACGAACCCATCCAACGCATTAATCTCGCCAATGAGGTCCCTGATACCCGCATCGACGGAACCCTTGGGCGAAGCATCGCTGTACTCGTCATCCGGGACGGCCAGCTGTGCCAGGATCTGTTCCTTCCTGCGCGCGAAGTTCGGCGGCGGTGGAGCCGGCAGTGCGGACGGACCTTTCATTCCACTGTGTGAGGGAGAAAAATTGAGAAAAAGAAAAAAAAAGTAAAACGCAAAAAAAATATCAAACAAAGAAACCGCAATTCGTTTTCCAGCTATTATTCGGTGAAACCTATCCTGGGTAGGAACGTACAGCCGTGTTCGCGACCAGGGTCAACAGAGGTCACGCACACTACCTATCTAGGTAGAACCAAAAGGCAGGTGACGACAAATATAGCGCGTGGAGATCTGATGATCCGGCTTGGAAATATCTAGGTAGGTAGGTAGGTAGGTGAGCAGTGGCTCCAATCCGAGGCTTCATGTGAGCGTACCTATTGTAGGTAAATGTACGTGTAAGTACGGACTATACCTACCTACACTAGATGCTTACACTAAGTAAGCAGGCAGTGTAAACTACCTACGGCCGGAGTGTATTCCGTACTTCGGACTAAATACAGTAGGTTGATGATCATTCAAGTTGTCTCTCAAGCTTTGTTTTATGATTGGGGCGAAAGCGAGAGATCATCCTTGCTAGTTGGCGGCTGTTGTAGGTACCTAGGTATTTCGCTGTTCGGCTCCACTCTTATGATGCGCAGGCCAGTCCCATCGTCATAACTAGTGTAGGTAAATTCCCTACCGGGCATACATTTTGATTCCATATTTGATTGATTATCCTCTGGTTGGATACATACCATGAGGTTTGACATATGAGTTGACGGACACAGCATGAGATATCGCGGTCAATGATAAGAGAACCGCAGAACTTAGAGGCGGTCATAGGGATTATTGTCACATCACGAAATGTCAAAAAAAATGCATGATTCTGGGATAGTCTTCGATTACTGTATCAATAATCATGCTTGTAGCATCGATAGCAAACGGCCGACTTCCACGGCCTGTCATCTCTCTCGTCCCATCACAACAAGCCAAATATCAGTTGTGTGATAGGTACTACCGGCGTGAAGTTTCCGCCACATCTCCAGAGAGTATCATCTCGTAAACAACAAAGGGGGTATCATGTCCTGACCGTTCTGTATAACGCCTCGACCAAAGGAAGTCTGTCTACTGGTAGAATGGACAGCTTGCGGTGGTGCATTGTCGCCTTTGTTATATTGGACAATGCAGGTAGTGAGCTAGTGCATTCCGTGACATTGTTCGCAAGGTCAAAGGGACCGATATAACGGCGGTCACTAGGACATGACCTTAGAAGCCATGGACCTTGATGGTCTTGGGATCCAACTCTAGACCCTCTTCCTTGTCGACGAGGAACTGATGCACATCGTTTCGCTGGTCACCCTGGAGCTGGATCACCTCTCCCATTTCGGAGTCGTTGACGATGGTGCCATTGCAGGCTACAAGGGAATCAGTTAGTCGACTGTCAACTTCTGACGTGCATGTCATTATATTGTAACATACCGAACTTCTTCTTAATGACCTTGAGAATCTTCTTGCGATCGAATTTCTTAGGTAAGCCCTGAACGGTGGTCAGGGTTTTACGTCCATTGCGCTCTGCGACGGAAATTAGCATCATGGTCAGACAGAGGATGTATGGTAAGGGGGGCGGGGCTCGGACAGAGACGTATCTACGCGTATCTACGCGTGTCATAGTGCCCATACGACAGGAGGGAGGTAGAACGTACGTTGAATACGAATATGAATGTAATTTTGCGCCTGCTTGGATTCGCCAGGCGTTTCGTCGGCTTCGGCGAAAGGGTCTATAGAAACACATGTTGGTTAGTAAGAGTAAACAGTAGGTAAAAATGGCACGACGCGCTTGTCCACCGGCGCATACGATGACGAGCCCGGCGATGGTCGAGAGATCTGCCTGATCTCCGTAGCTCCGTTCAAGGGTGTTTACTATGGAGGGGAGTAGCCGTACCGTAGGTCTTGAGATTTTCGATGGACATATACTCGGAAGTCGAGGGTGACGTTGGGAAAGGGGTTCTGGTAGAGAAAGTGGGAGGGAAGCGACCGACTGACGTCTCGCTGGACTGCTGGTGGTTGATGGATTTAGTATCTGTCTTGAAGGGAACTGGGAGAAGAGCGACGTTGGTTGCTCGTGAATATAAACCGAATGTAAAGGGGCTGATGGTGGACAGAAGTTGTTGTTGTAAATGGTAGGTAGTTGGCACGAGAGGTGGAGGTGTGGCGGGTTAGGGCCTTTTGTATTTCGTAGGTATTTTCTAAGAAGGAAAGGGAGGCCAACAGTTTCGTTGTACTTGGTACCTAGGCAGGTACGTCCGTACCCTTACGTAGGTACACGTAGGTATTCTAGACATATTCCGTACTTCAAATCAGCACCCAAATGGTACGTACCTGGGTACGTGAAATAGGTACCTGGTACCTACATTACCTGGAACATCACCTGCCTAGGTACCTTGCCTGGTACCTTGGGTACCTACCTACCTACATAAGGTACCTAAGGTAGGTATGTATCTACGCAGTATTCTACCTAGGTACGTACGTAGATCCACCGCAAAGGGAAAGTGGGGGGTTTGTCCATGTGCCAGGCACGGACGTACAGAGGCGTGGCACAGGCAGGCAGTGCCACAATGATGTAAAGTGAAGCACGTACCTAGGTAGGTAGGTAGTCCGTACGCAGAAACTGCAGAATCCGTATTCCGTACATAAAGGGGCTTTGAACGGACGGCTATTTACATAAGAAGTGGCGGTTAGGTACTGGTTTCAGTGCTGAGACGAGTCGGGCCTCGCCGTGCATGCTGCCTAAAGCTGATTTACTTGTTTACCTAGGTATGTCCATACGCAGTAGTCCGTACGGATCCGCAACTAGGTACTAATCCGTATACCGTATACGGACGTATGTGGTGCGGATATACCGTACAAACTTTATAGAGGTTACCTAGGTACCTATACGAAGTATCTACGTATAGGTGGCTTTGAAGCTTGAAAATGCCCCTGGTGCATGTGGGTTAGGTAGGTAGTACCTACGCAGTAGTCCGTAAGCGTAAGTGAATCGGACTAGGTAGGTACCTTAGGAGGTAGGTAATCTATGCAAAATACCTAGTAGTTTTGAGAATTTCTATTGGTTCGGCCATTCTACGGATAATACCAACGTTATTATCTTCAAGCAGGTAAACTACCTATACGTACCTAGGTAGGTAGGTAGTTAGGTATGAATATGGGTACCGCTCTACTGGAGCCCCCAGATATCCTCATATACTGGTTAGATGTATTTCAAGTGGTAGATATGTAGGTAGAACAAAACATGCTACAAACCGTGACTTTCACTTTGATGCCCCGCCGATCTCGTTCCTGGGCAGATAATTACCATGGTGGGGGTGGACCTTCAGTTACCTGCTCTTATATCGAGAGGAGGGCTCTGACTCAACAGAACTGAACGTACTCTTCATCACCTGTCGCTCCACGAACCGCCCATCATGCCCACCATTTCTGTAAATAAAGAGGAGTTCTTTGTAGCGCTGGGCAAGCGGTAGGACTGTTCGTTGCCCTTCTACTGCAACATTTGCTAATTGGCCCTGCAGGTTCACTTCCGACGAGTTTCAAGCACTTTGCTTCGACTACGGCATAGAACTTGATGAGGACACAGAAGATGACCCGTCACGACCTCCTGAGGAGAAACCTCAGCTGAAAATTGAAGTGCCCGCCAACAGAAGTGACCTGCTGTGTTTTGAGGGCCTCGCGCGCCATCTTAACATTTTCCGCGGCGAAGAGCCTATTCCGACCTACCGAGTACTCGATCTACCCGAGGATCGTATGCAATGTATTGTAGTACAAAAAGAAACGGCAAAAATCAGGCCCTTCATCTCTGGCGCTATTCTACGTGGTGTAAAGTTTACTCAGGACTCATATGACTCCTTCATTAGCCTCCAGGACAAGTTGCATCAGAACCTGGCGCGCCAGAGAACCCTAGTTGCAATTGGAACGCATGATCTCGACACGATACAGGGGCCCTTCTCCTATGAGGCCCGCCGACCTGAAAATATCCGATTCACACCTTTAAACAGGCAAAAAGAAATGGACGGAAACGAGCTCATGGCGCACTTGGAGAGCGGTAAGCCCCACCAGGCCGTCTGTGGATTCGCTATACTCACAAACTCGAGCAGACAAGCAACTGAGTCGGTATCTGCACATAATCCGCGAGGCGCCCGAGTACCCAGTAATCTATGACTCGAAAGGTGTTGTTTGCTCTCTGCCGCCCATCATCAATGGTAACCATTCCAAGATCACCTTGGGCACAACAAATGTCTTCATCGAATTAACGGCCACTGATCGAACTAAACTCGACATCATCTGCAACGCCATGGTGACAATGTTCTCACAATATACATCCGAGCCTTTCACAGTGGAGCCTGTATTAATCAAGGAGGTTGATGGCACAAAGAGGGTTGCGCCCAACCTGACTCCAATCAGAATGGAGGTAGACGTTGACTATATAAACGGGTGCTGTGGATTGAATGAGTCACCGGATTCTATCTGCAAGCTTCTGAGGAGAATGGCATATGCTTCTCGTCCCTTGGGTTCTAAGATTGAAGTCTTTGTCCCACCAACGAGGCCAGATGTGTTGCATGCTTGCGACGTGGTAAGATTGGAACTTATGTGGTAACCCAAGTAGACATGATACTGATTGACGCCACAGATGGAAGACGTTGCCGTGGCATATGGCTTCAACAAGCTACCACGGTCATTATCAAACAAGTCAGCCACCATTGGTAAACCCCTCCCGATAAATAAGCTTGCAGATATAGTTCGTCTGGAGTGTGCCATGGCTGGCTGGCTTGAGGTCATGCCGCTAATCCTCTGCTCTCATGACGAGAACTTTGCATGGCTGAATAGGCATGACGATGGCAACACTGCCGTGAAGCTTGCAAATCCCAAAACTGTCGAGTATCAGGTCGTGCGTACGTCGCTTCTCCCTGGCCTGCTCAAAACCATACGCGACAACAAATCTGTGCGACTTCCTTTGAAAATATTCGAGACGTCAGATATTGTGCTAAAGGATAGTTCACTTGAGCGCCGCGTAAGTGACATTGATGACTTTTCATAGTGTATTGTGATAAAATTGCTAAACTCAACGATAACAGGCTAGAAATAAGAGGCAGTGGGCTGCAGCTTATTGTGGCAAGACAGCTGGTTTTGAAATGGTCCATGGACTTTTAGACAGGATTTTCCTCATGCTTCGCGTCAAGGATTATTTCATCCGGGAGATCTCTGATTTAACCTTCTTCCCGGGACGTGCGGCCGGTATATATCTTGGGAAGGAGAATGGTGAGTGTCGACGCATTGGAGAGATAGGTGTACTTCATCCCGAAGTACTCGAAAAATTCGAGATCAAGTGAGTTCCGACCCGAGTCATGCAATAATGAAACGCTAATCCAATAAATCTAGATATCCTGTGAGCGCTCTTGAGCTCGACCTGGAGGTCTTCTTATAGGGAGGGACTACAATACAACACCTAAGTAGAAGGTAGTTACTATACCAATAGAATGATTTTATTAAGACGACAGAATCAGAGCGGATCGCATAGGTGGATTCCAGTATCTTTGATGCTCAAAAAAAATCGCTCTTCGCTAAATATTTTACTGCAGTTCATCCGGCCGAATGTGTGGATTACCATCGACTTAAGCAGTCGACCAGACTTCCCAGACTTCCAAACCAACAAAGAGCGGCCTTGACCAATAGAAGATCGGTTGTCCCTCAAAGGTGAAGCTCTCATGGTCACGGATCGTCTGCCTAATAGTTTGCCTCTGCATTCATGCAGTCAAGGCAGCACTTGCCAGCGTCTTCAAAGAAACTCATGGCCAGGCAGATAGCTAGCTCTTGGCTTGAGCTCGGGGATACGTCTTCCACGCCGTATCGTGCGATTGGACTATTCGGTCGTCTTGATCAATGCTCTCGTGGCCATAATCTTATGTGTCGAATCTCGGCCCGGTCTTCGCAGTTGTCGCCATGGGTATGGATAGGGCAATTCGATCCTGAGGACATTGGGAACCACCGCCATAAATCGTTGTCGACGATAATACAGTGATTCATATTCGCCAGCAGCCAATTCAGGGGCGCGTTCTCATCAGATATCAAAATCGTTGATCATTGGACTCTTTTGTAGAATCTTCCGACTCCTCTCATCTTGTTTCGCGCTTCTACTCCTGGTGCCCCTATATTTGTGCCAGACTCGCCAATAGGGCCTCATAGGCGACTATTGGACTTTGACACCAGGTTCCTCGTTTTCCTTTACGAGCACCACTTATACGAGCTACTTCGTCCTGGCCCGTCACCAATAAAAACTAGGCGATTTGATACAGTGAAGCCTCTAGAATTTGGGGATTCCAGCCAAATATATATGGGTATAAGGATTTCTCGCTATATTAGCGTAGACCCCTTTTTAAGATTAGCCACCCATACGTATAAATGCTTATAGCCATAGGGAGGAGGGAGAGAGTGGGACCATTGACCTGCGGAGTTGGTTATCTTCATGCACGTACCAGTACCATGTATCGCCTCACCTACCGTACAGGTCATCCGCTCGCACCGTTGGAGTCACGTCCACACCTCAGTGGCAGAGTCTAGCTCTACATCCGAGCTGAGCCCGCCTGAGACTATTGCAGAATACTACGTAAATGTTCTAGAATTCGTGACGAAGCAGCATCTTTCCTTACCATGGTTTCTGAGCCGGAACCGTTCGCGGAAGGTTCTCCCAGTTTCATTCAAGATGTATCAGGGGCCTCTTGGACACCACTCTTCCGGAAAAAATGCTCATTTAACCAAGAAATCTTTTTCAAGGTCATGAGCAATCTCATTCTCAATCCCAATATCAATTCCTCTTGGCTATTCCGTGCAGATATATTAGTCGAGCAAGAATTTACGCATGAACTCGCCCGGGATTTCAGCCATTGCAGATCGGCCGATGCGTCAAGCCCTAAACCAATGCTTGTGCAATTCACGGACTTTTCTCTAGACAAACTTCTTGTTCGAAGGCTTATACCTAGAAATCCTCAAAGAGATCCACCTTTGGATCAAACATGTTTATTTTATCACAGTTGTGGAATAGTTGAGGCGGAGATCTCTTCCTCGATGGTTGTTTATAAGCCTCATGTCTCTTCTCACGTCGATGTGCCGTTCTATCATCCCAAGGTGAAGGCTCTCGCGTTTCTTCACCAATGGGAATCAAAGGACAACGAGGGCGTTGTCTCAATTCACTATCAATTCTTCGATGACTATGATCCGTCCCCAAAATTGGTGAGGACTGGTCTTCATCTAATATCAACATTGCATAAGCATGGCGAGGGAGCTAAAGCAGGATATGTGAAGCGGGTTCAACATGACACTGTTATCCCTCAGGCTACTGTCCAGTCAACATATGCGAGGCTAAAGAAGAAGTATGCACGGAAACTTATCGAAGAATGGGTCGAGGCTACTGATCCTACAAAACACTGTTTTGAAGACTTGGGTATCGCTGCATTCCTTATTGAGTTATGGGCCCAGATGTATCGAGATGCACAGTTTCCAGGCTTTGTGGATATAGGATGCGGCAATGGTCTGCTAGTTTACATTTTGCGCCAAGAAGGATATTCTGGATGGGGGTTTGATGCCCGGAGACGCAAGTCGTGGGAAAAGTTCGCCGACGAAATCGATCCAGCTTCTGATAAAGCAACAGATACTAGCCTCCGTCAACTTATACTTCTCCCGGCGGTCCTACGGGAACAGCAGCAGAAAGACACCGAACTTGCCCAAAGGGTTCATGACGGCATGTTTCCCAAAGGAACCTTCATCATCTCAAATCATGCAGATGAGCTAACTCCATGGACACCGATTCTTGCTGCCATGTGCGACTGTCCATTTATTATGATACCATGCTGCAGTCATGACCTGTCTGGAGCGCGGTTCAGGGCAGCAGCTCCAAAGGAAACCGGAAAGTCTGCATCGGCATACTCGTCGCTTGTGGAATGGGTGAAGAGAATTGCCCAGGACTGCGGATGGGACGTTGAAACTGAAATGCTGAGGATACCAAGTACACGCAACACTGGAATCATAGGCAGACATCATCTGCAGGAATCAGTTTCCGTTGACATCCCAAATATCTTGAAGAAATATGGTGGCACAAGGGGATTTGTTGACAATGCTATCAAACTCATGAAGATTCCTCCCAGAGGTCACTGACACAGACGATCTATACACAATGAGAAAGATATTGTACGGGTCCTATGATATTGTAACGGTACCATTACCTTTGGTACCTCGTGTACATACCGTTTAATCAATCTATTGTAATGGATACATGCATGAATGCCTGCGAAATGTAGTTAATGGGGCCTGTAGACTCCAAGGTACCTATGGATCCGTACCTGTTAAATACGTAAGTACGCTAGCTGAAGGCTCACGTGACGGACCCACCAACTGACTTGCAACGTCGCTGCTTGGGAGTCCACTAACCCAATGGGCTATGGTGTGTGCATGTACATAGCCCGTTCGACCTGGAACCAAACCACCTAGATGTGAACAACACCACCTAGAGACGCACGACATCTTCGACTTTCTCTGGCCTTAAGAAAGCCGTCTTGCAGCCATCATGAGCTACGGCAAGAAAGATGAAGATGCCGACCTCGGCCTGGTAAAAGTTGATCGCACTCAGGTATTTCAAGAAGGTGTGCATCCAATCTGTCTCCAGACACCCCTTTAGGAATCCCCCTCCAGAACATCAACTGATTGTGACGTGATGCACAGCCCGATTGTTCAACAGTTCGCCGATACAGCCGCGACGATGTCGTATCCTTCTTACCAAGATCGCTCTTCTCCTCTATACGGGGGAGAAGTTCCCCACTACCGAAGCTACGACTTTATTCTTTGGTATCTCGAAGCTGTTCCAGAACAAAGATGCCAGCTTGCGCCAGATGGTTCACCTTGTCATCAAGGAGCTTGCCAACTCGGCTGAAGATATAATTATGGTTACAAGCACGATTATGAAGGATACAGGAGGTAGCACAGATACCATCTATCGGCCCAATGCGATAAGAGCGCTGTGCCGTATTATTGATGTTGGTCTATTGGAATTCCAAGCCTCCTACATTCCTCATAGCTGACAGAATTAGGCAACCACCGTACAATCGATCGAGCGAGTCATGAAGACAGCAATTGTCGACAAGAACCCCTCAGTTGCTTCTGCAGCCCTCGTATCCTCATACCATCTCCTCCCCATTGCCAAGGATGTCGTTCGCCGATGGCAGTCCGAGACCCAAGAAGCTGCTGCTTCGACGAAATCTTCCGGGGGATTCTCGCTTGGATTTTCCACTTCTTCTAGTTCTCTTCCTGTAAACAACTCGACGATGGCACAATACCATGCCATTGGTCTGCTGTATCAGATGCGATCACACGACAGGATGGCGTTGGTGAAGATGGTCCAGCAGTTTGGCGCTGCTGGCGCTGTCAAGAGCCCTGCCGCTATCGTGATGCTTGTGAGATTGGCTGCCCAACTGGCTGAAGAGGACCAGTCACTGAGAAAACCTATGATGCAATTGCTCGATGGATGGTTAAGGCACAAGAGCGAGATGGTCAATTTCGAAGCTGCGAAGGCAATTTGCGACATGAGAGATGTGACGGATGCCGAGGTTACACAGGCAGTGCATGTACTACAGCTGTTCTTGTCTTCCCCTAGAGCTGTCACCAAGTTTGCGGCTCTGCGAATTCTTCATAATTTCGCCTCTTTCAAGCCCCAAGCTGTCAACGTCTGCAATCAAGATATCGAGGCTCTTATCTCGAATAGCAATCGGTCAATCGCCACATTCGCTATTACCACACTTCTGAAGACCGGCAACGAAGCTAGTGTTGATAGACTGATGAAGCAAATCTCTACTTTCATGTCGGAAATCACGGACGAGTTCAAGATTACCATAGTCGAGGCCATTCGCACACTCTGCCTCAAGTTTCCTAGCAAACAAGCTGGAATGCTTGCCTTTCTTAGTGGGATACTTCGAGATGAAGGTGGCTACGACTTCAAGCGAGCAGTGGTTGAAAGCATGTTTGACCTGATCAAATTTGTCCCAGACTCAAAGGAGGACGCGCTTGCTCATCTCTGCGAGTTTATCGAAGACTGCGAATTCACAAAGCTGGCTGTCCGCATCTTACATCTACTCGGTCTTGAGGGTCCCAAGACCTCCCAGCCAACCAAGTATATTCGCTACATTTACAACAGAGTTGTGCTGGAGAACGCAATTGTTCGGGCTGCTGCTGTCACCGCCCTGGCCAAATTTGGTGTTGGACAAAAAGATCCGGAAGTGAAGCGTAGTGTCGATGTTCTTCTTACAAGGTGCCTAGATGATGTTGACGATGAGGTCCGTGATCGTGCGGCACTTAATGTGGGACTGATGCATGGGGAAGACGCCATGGGCGAACGCTTCATTAAGAACGGTAGGCGCGATGATATCGAAAACAACTCGTTTAGCATGCTAATTCAGTGGGTTAGAAAACATGTTCTCGTTACCTTACTTCGAACATCAGCTTGTCACGTATGTCACCTCAGATGATAAGTCAGTGTTTGATACTCCATTCGACATCAGTAAAATCCCTGTCGTCACGCGGGAACAAGCAGACGCGGAAGACCGAACCAAGAAACTGACAGCAACAACGTCTTCGCTCAAACCTCCCAAGACTGGACCATCCAAGGCCACTTCAACTGGAGCCCAGGCACAAGCTTCAGCTGCTGCGGCAGCCCAAAAATACGCCCAGGAGCTCATGTCAATACCTTATATGAAGGAGTTTGGCGGTCTCCTCAAGTCGTCATCTGTTGTTGAGCTCACCGAAGCCGAAACAGAATACGTAGTAACGCTTGTGAAGCATGTCTTTAAGGAGCATATTGTTCTACAATACGAGATAAAGAACACACTTCCGGCAACTGTTTTGGAAAATGTCTCGGTAGTCGCTACCCCATCAGACGAAGAGCTGGAGGAAGTTTTCATCATTCCTGCGGAAAAGCTTGAGACAGACGAGCCTGGAAAGGTTTACGTGGCATTTAAAAAGATAGGCGGCGAAAAGTCCATCGCCACCAGCTCCTTTTCCAATGTGCTCAAGTTCACAAGTAAGGAGATCGATCCGACAACAAATGAACCCGAAGAAACCGGATATGATGATGAATATGAGGTGGCAGAATTCGACCTTGCCGGTAGCGACTATGTAATACCCACATTTGCCAGCAATTTCAACCACATATGGGAGCAAGTCGGCGCGGCAGGAGAAGAAGCGGAGGAAACATTACAACTATCTAACATGAACAGTATTGCAGGTATGTTTCTGTTTCTATGAAGTCCAATGTTGAACCAGCTGACGCGTGAAATCGATGTAGATGCCACGGAGCAACTCACCAAGGCACTTTCTTTACAGCCATTAGAGGGCACAGATGTACCTATTAGCCAAACAACACACCAACTCAAACTGCTGGGCAAGACAGTCAATGGCGGCAGAGTAGTGGCGAACATTAGGATGGCTTACTCATCGAAATCTGGGGTAACGACCAAGATCACTGTTCGAAGTGAGGAAGAGAATGTTGCGGGATTGTTAGTGGCGTCAGTTGCTTAATGATGATGGGTTCTGAATTGGAGGCGTTTACATTATGCAAATCTGGCAAGCGAGAGTCTTTTCGATTTCGAGGGCACGTGTATACCTGTTAGAGATGACACGTTCCCATCATGATAATGACCCAACGAAGCCAAAGCAAGGTGGCGTAACGCGTTGAGTCTCGAAGACGATGCCATATGTGGAGAACTGCTACAGAGGCAGAGGAGGCTAGTTAGGCAAGATCGGACTCGGAACGAAACCGTTGCTTTACGATGGATATATCGATTTAAAAGAATAGGCAAGATGACCAAATGCATGCGTACTGTTCACACCGTCAACTCAGGCAGGCACATAAGCAGGTAGTGTACCGTATTTGGTCAAACAGGGTCATCGGCGCCTCCTTACAGATATACCTACACTAGGTAGTATGTACATACCTACCTAGGTAGTAGAGGTTCCTTACCTAATCGTTAGCGCCCATTTGTACCATAGCTCTGGGATCGCGATTTCGACGCGTGCAGTGGATCCACTTTAATGACGTCTCATTCACTGTGGAATTTGTCGATAAAGAAATGCTAGTAATACAATATACCTACAAGGCCCCAAATGAATAAAAATCACTGCACCTGCTGATGTCTGGTTCACTTATCTAATCTGCTTGCTGCGCAGGTGGTCAAAGCCCTTGGAACCCCCAGCTTTTTTTTCACTTGAACGTTTGTTTTCTTCTTTGTGCAAAATACCTGCGGGGATCACCAGGGCAACTTGAATCCCCTCGTCATTCACGCCGCCGTCATCAAATCAACACTTACTCTGTCCGTTCGGCGACGACAACGTCATTCAAGATGGTATATGTGCGGCAGGACTTCCTGCCAAATCTAAAAAAATACAAATACAGCGGTGTCGACCACTCGTTGACTTCCAAATATATCCTCAAGCCCTTTTACACCAATGTAGTCATCAAATGCTTTCCCATGTGGATGGCGCCCAACCTGATCACATTGTCTGGTTTTATGTTCATCGTCGCGAACCTCCTCACTCTGCTCTGGTACACTCCAACTTTAGATCAGGACTGTCCACCATGGGTGTACTACACATGGGCCGCCGGCTTGTTCATATATCAGACATTTGACGCTGTCGATGGCACACAGGCGTACGTAAAAAATAAAAAAAAACTGCTTCCTCTTTCTCCTTTCTCTTCTACCTTTCCATGATATTCTTACAGACTAACCTGGATATGTCTGATAGGAGACGAACTCGGCAAAGCGGACCCTTGGGCGAGCTGTTTGATCACGGCGTCGACGCTCTCAACACCTCCCTTGAATGTCTTATCTTTGCCGCCTCGCAAAATATGGGACAGAGTTGGTACACAGTCGCAACTGTTTTCGCCTGTACGTGCCTCGCTATTGTTTCTTCCTGTTTCGGATCCGAACAGCTCTGTTGCTAATACACTCCAAAGCGCTGTGCACCTTCTATGTCCAGACGTGGGAAACCTACCACACCAAGACCCTGACTCTCGGCATCATCAATGGCCCTGTCGAAGGCGTTTTGGCTCTAGTTTTCGTGTACGCTCTAACCGGCTTCATGGGTGGTGCCTCGTTCTGGCAGCAGCCTATGCTCGCCACATTTGGGGTACCCGATAGCCTTGGCATCCCCGATTACCTTTACGAACTGTCTTTTACGGAATGGTACATGGTCCAAGGGGCTATTGTCCTGGTATACAACACTTTTGGGTGTGCACGCAACGTCATCACGGCTCGCCGCGCTCGTGGTGACCGTAGCCGTGGCGCCTTGTTCGGTCTTGTCCCGTTCTTCCTTACCTGGATCCTCGTGGCTGCGTATATGTACTTGCAGCCCGTCATTCTCAAGCAGCACCTGGTACCTTTTGTTATGTTTGTGGGCATTGTAAACGCGTACAGCGTGGGACAGATGATCACGGCACATCTTGTCAAGCTCGACTTTCCGCACTGGAATATTTTGGTCTTGCCACTAGCCGTGGGTGTGGTCGACTCTCTCGGTCCCGTTCTTAAGGAGCACCTGGGCTGGGCGTCAGGCTGGCCCAGCGTCCTGGGTGATGGCGTTTACCAGGTTGCTTTCATGTTCTGCATGCTAGGCATGGCGATTGGTGTATACGGCTCGTTTGTCGTCGACGTTATCGTCACTATTTGCGACTATCTCGATATCTGGTGTTTGACCATCAAGCACCCGTATGTGGAGGTGGCACAGGACACAGCCGATAGAGCAAACGGAAAGAAGACCAACTAGCCCAGCCGAACGGTAAGGGCTTGAATGTCACATGAAGCCTTGTTGGGGATTCTGATATTCAGAAATCCAGAATTATAGAGGAGCATCCAGGTACCAAATGGCTCTATAGCTTTGATGGTCACGAATTATACGATTGGTTTATGATAGACGGCTAGATATGAAGTCTTATGGGAGATGACAGGGGGGTAGGAAAAGAAATGCCTAGGTTTCATTGAAAAAGGAGATGAACGAAGGCCAGAGAAACTTGAGACGGTAGGTATCACAACATATAATATAAGAACAATCAGAAACAGAGCACATTACGGACTCTCGTATTGTCTGAGACATCACTGCCTCTCCATAATTCATGAAATGACAATTTAATACAGAGGCATGGCTTCTTCGCGCCGGAGTCTCATAGATTTCCATAGTGAATGTCTACGCAGACCTCAGATTGCCCGGACACCAAAGCACGTCCATAGTAAACAAGAGGTGCGTTCCCACTAACATTAGATATCGACATCATCCTTTTCACTTTCCAGACATCATAGTCGTATCCATCTCCAAGCCCATGAATATACCCTCACAGCATCGTCATTGTAGGAACCTAACTACCCGTTTCTAGTTCAATTGGCAATCGACGACATGAGCCTTTTCCCCGCCAGGGTCTCGCTGACTTCCACATGAGTTCTTGATGCAGACCTCCTTTTTGCCCTGTCATCGCTGTACGTAGGCTTGTCAGGGGGTCACGATCTGCTTCTTATTTCAAGCAAAGCACTCATTGTGCTCTGCCACTTACTTACAAATCGTACTCCATTTTGAACGCAAGTTCTACTTCATGGCGGTCGTGACAGACACAGAGCTACGTATATGCCATTCTGCCAGATTACTTGGTTTCGGGATCTGTCCATTGGACAGACAATATTATGTCCAACTTCTACAGTGAAAACCGTTTACGGTGTACGTATTCGAATACCCCTATTCAAGGGTCTATATTACTCCCAGTCAGAAAATGCCCTGGTGAAATGGCTACGTTGGTAGTAATTAAGCAATCTACACCCTGGACGGTCCATTATGTCTAGCCAGAGTGTTTTATGTGAACCAAGCATAGAGATCGTCTCCTTTTGCTTCTATGACATGGATGAAGTCACGCCGTGAAGGATGACGATCCATCCACCCATCCACATCAAAAAGAGCCAAGCATAAGCTGCCGCAGTCCAGGCACCATGCCGAGCTATCTCCGTGATCGACCCCAATAACGTCATAACGCTTATCAAAGCTAGTGAATGGTTACGTAGTTGGCCTCATGAGGTCACCGGGCACCGGGCATGTGAGGTCATTTCCTACCTAGTCCTCGTGAGTATAATCTACCTAAGAACTTTTTAGTCACGTTGATCCGCAAACTGTAGCGTATTCTCATTACCTATTTGGCGTGCGTTCAAGTGCCTTTTCCGCTGGTAAGTCTGTCGTATTGATCACTTTCTCACGCGAGTAATGGCCCTCATTATGAATCCGGCTCTGTAAGGAGACACGTTACAGTCAGCGCGAGCTCGTTGATCAGGGAAGGGGGGGCAAGAATGAGGGTCGGGAGGGAGTGGACAAGGGATATACCTTAAAGTGTAATAAGACGTAAACTCCCGATACAGACATACAGATTTTCAGCAAGGCAGATCGGTCCTGACTAGATTTTTATGGGTATAAGCGTAATCGTTTCCATAGGTTGTATAGAATAAACGGGATGACGTTAGCATACCTAGGTAGGTATCAGAGCCTACAATTTGTCACCACTAACATACCTAGAGGTAGTATGAGTATGCTTAAGTCGAGATAGCTATTACGTAGTCCTGTACCCTGTAGACTAGGGAGGTAAAGGGGGTAGTATCTAAGGTAGCATCTAAGGTAGTCATAGCGGAATTGTTGGGGCTGCTAATTAGTATCATGGTCGGTATTTGAAGCCCTATACGAGGATGACGATCTCTCGGACATTTAGGTATATACTAATATAGCGTGCTATGGAACGGCTACTTATCATGGCGTACCAGCGAAGAGGTAGGTAGGTAGATGATCATGCAGTAGTCCGTACGTACGGACTACTTATCTAGGTAGAGAGGTAGAGAGGTAGTAGGTACTAGGTAGACACAGCTAAGTGTGCCCGTTGCCGCCAGAATAGGTACAGGTACCTATATAGCATGGAACTTGTACTTATAGATGCACTCAAGAGACTGGCTTGACCTGATTTTCCGGAGACTGCTCGTCTATTCTGCCTCTTATGAACACTGGCCATTTCGTATAAGTTGAAGGTCCTATAGAATGCTACTGTTGTGAATACTGTTGTCGACTGGGCAGAAACATGACAACGTAAAGTCGCAGGCTTCTAGGGGACGACTACGCAGGCTTCATCCTAGCCGGTGTAGTAAAAAGTGTCCTTAGCAGTCTTATAAGAAGTGTACCTAGGCAGTCTCAAGGCTAGGTAGATGTACATTTACATTTACATCTACATCTACATCTACGTCTACATAGGTAGGGATTAGATAGGGAGCTGGGAGTAGGCTGTAAAGCTGACAATTGTTTAGCGAATACAACGATAGCTTCGCGAATTAACGACACGGGCTTGAGGGCCAAGATTCTCTCCCGCCAAGCCTATGGGCCGACCAACCTACCTACGTACCGCCTACCTATCTAAGTGCCCCTCTCACAACAAGGCGACAGCAAGGTGACAACGAGGCGACAACAAGGCTCGATGCTAAATTAGCGTATCTTCGCTCAGTAGGTATAAGTACCTGGGTACATTGGCGATGGCCGTTGCCTATACGGACGTACACCTTTGTTGATTCCGTCGGCCGAATTTGTGGGGACGGGTTTTGGCGGTTCTTGATAGATTACCTACATACCTAGGTACCTAGTTTGAGAAGGACTGTACCGTACGGACGTAACAAATAGGTAGGTAGGTAGGTAGGTACCTACTGACGAGCACCTACCTACTACCTACGCCGTACTCATACTACCTAGACCTACCGATCTCTAATAAGTACGGACGTAAGTACCTAACACTACTACTACTACTACTACTACCTACATAGGTACAATCTATGTGCGTAGTAGTAGTAGTAGTAGTAGTAGTAGTATTATATTAACGTCAATCTATGCGCGTAAGAGAGTAGGTAAGTCTAACTACCGGTACCTAGCGTTATACCTATGCGTGATATACCTACTAGTATCAATTACCTAATATAGTCACTGATCTTGGTGGCGCACCTGCAGAGGACTTATAATAAGTACCTAGGTACATACCTATCCAGGTACCTAGGAGGTAGGTACCTGTCTGTTAGCGCCGTAGGGCCACTTTGAGCTGGAAGTTCAGACCTTACCTAGGTAGGTACCTAAGCCACCTAAGGCACCCTGTTGAGAGGTACGGATCCGTACCTCGTACAATAATACCTAAGGGTACCTAAGGGTCGCTAAGGAATGGATGGCCAGATAGCGGTACCTGGCTAACAATCAGTAGGTACCTCTTGGGTCGCTTACATCCATACTACCTAGGTACCTAGGTAGGTAGGTAGGTAGGTAGGTAGCAAAGGCCCTTCGATTTGAGTTTGGTACGCCCGGAACTCCGTGTTTAGCACCGACCCCCGTACGAAGTACCTCGGGAAAGGCAGGTAGTACCCACCTAGGTACCTATCCCTACACGTAGGTACTTTCTTGGTTGCTAGGTAGGCTTGCCGTTCTGGAAGGCCACCCAACTTCGTAAGTACCTTAAGTACCTACTTACCTAAGCACCGATCAAGTACGGGTACGGGACTACCTACCTACGTCCGTACGGATCCGTATTGTTTAGTACGGCCAAGTCAGACACACTACTACTACTACCACTACCTACTTACATACCTACTTCGCCGAAATATTTTAGGCTGTTCGCCGCTAGGTGCCACGGGACGGCTAAAGTGAGTTTGATATACGGTAGAGGTAAGTAGGTCCAGGTGCGTACAATCTGTAGGTACATACCTGTGAGAAGTTACAGCTAGGTAGAGCACCTAGAGTTGGTAATATCGTACTTATGGTTATACCTACCTATGTAATCACCGATTCCTTACATGTGCCTAGGTAGGTACTCTACCGTAGATATACGAAAATAGGTACTGTATATACGTATACTGAGAATTAGGCGCTTAGTGATGAAGCACTTAAGAAGAGCCGGCCGATACCTATAGTAGGTAGGGCGGCAGAGCGGTAGGTAGGTAGTAGGTAGTGCATGGAAGGTCAGTAGGTGTGTTCTGGAATTTCTATGGTCTACACTAACATTGCGGGATTCAGGAACCCCCCTGTGGATGACTCTCACCTCGAATCCTTGATAGGTACACTAATAAAGCATTGCCTACGGATCCGTAGCTACCCACCTACCTATGATTCACACAAGGTTGAAGTGGGCCTGAATACCTACCTAGGTGGTTAGCTATACCACCTAGGTACCCACCACCTGTGCAGCAGACTTTTGAAGCTGTAAATTAACCCGGAATTCCGGGTAATTCAAACCCTATGTACAAGGCTAAGTTGCGGAATGCCTAGGTAGGTAGTACACTACATACAGTACACGCTCGATGTGTTTCTGATCTCGCCAGAAACACAACTTTCATGCCCAGAATGGGATAATATATGCCTTATACTGGAGTATATTCTACCTAGGTACCTATGGTTATGTACGAATTACGTTCGCGTGCGCTTGATACCTCTGGGTTACCTGCTAAACTTGTGGACAGTTACGGTTAAATCGAGGAGGAGTTGAGGACACAGATCCGTAACTGATGGCTTCAAAGAAGTTGTTAAGGCGCCTGCCGCCTGTGGGGTAACCTCCGCTGGTTGAACCCAAGGCTCAAGTACGAAGCAAACTACTTATGTAGTGTACGTACGTACGTATAGGTAAGGCTAGGTAGATACGGATCTAGGTGGTGTGGCTGTGCAATTCTCTCTGCCAATTAACACGCTACGAAGTACACTACCTAACCTACATAGTCATTATATACCTACAGTAGGTACCTCAATTGCGTAGGAAACACTCCTCGCCTTTTACGTAGATAATATCAATTTCTTTTCTATTGTTCAGTTGGAAGAATTATACGTGTAGGTGTCCTGTCACCTACAGTAACTACAGAGGAGCAGTCATTAAGAAGCATGGAGTGAAGGAAGTCTTAGGTATTTGGGCAAATTCGAATTTCAAATACCTGGGCAGACTAAATACCTAATACCGATAGTCTGGCAAACCTTATTTTATCCCGCGCTTTAACCGTGGTCACGGTGTAGGTAGGTAGGTATTCTACCTAGGTACGGATCCGTAGGTGACTTGCTGGTGAATTACCTAAGGTACGTACTTACTTGTTAACAGGGGTATTTTCGTAATTACGGGCAAATTCCTGGGAGCTGTTTAGTGAAGGAATACGTACGTATGTAAGTACGGACGTAAGTAAGTACGGATCCGTAGGCACCTAAGGTAGGTAGTACCGGGATCTGAAGATTCTGGAATCATTCTAGAGAAGAATCTGTCGCTTCTTGGAACCTGCATAGGGCCGTACTAGGTCCTGACTGCATGTAGCTACCTAAACTAGGTACGGATTACCTACCTACACTACCTACCTATACGTAGATGTCAGTTTTTATCTTTCCGAGAATCTTCTACTTCTAGAACGCTAGAAGGGTAGGTAGTAAGCATATAAGCACCTTCACTAAGTAGTGTAGTGCAGTGTGATGTGGATCTGCACGCTAGGTATGTCCGTAGAAACTACCTAGTATATGCATAATGGATGCGCCGTCTCTACCACTAAGATCAGTTGTAACGTACGGAATATCTACCTACACCTCTTACTAAGTGTCTAACGACGCGTTGATTCTACCGAACATGTAGATAAGTCGATCAAACGCGCTTGAGTCTCAAACTTAGTGCACCTATGGACTCCAATGAGTAGGCCTAGGTGGGCAGGAGACTTTGATGTCCGGACGCGCTACTAGGTAGTCGCATATAAGTGCCAGCATGGTAGGTTGTACGTAAGGTAAGAAGATTGCTTCCTAAATACCTACGTTGAATCACCGGTGATCCATTGCCCTGGAAGTCGACATATACCGACGCGCACTACCTACCTACCTACCTAATTTACTTGCTTATAAAAGTTCGACTTACCTTAGGTACCTACACTAGACAGTTGAACCAGAACAGATCAGATGAAACCTCCGGGATTGATTAAACTCCGAATTAGATACCGATCCCACCATGGGATGGGCTAAACGCCGAGCTCCGGTAACGGGTAGTGTTATAAGGTACTCACTTACGGAATAGGTACGTGACTGTGGTTGAATCCCTCCTCTTTGTGCCTACACTACAGTTTGGCGGGATAGGTAGTTGACCTTTGAGGCGGTCAGATGTTCAGAAGTCATGTCTCTGCACATAGCGAGTATTAACTAGCTTAAACTTTTTCCCCTCTTTTCTTCAAGCCTCTGTACGGAATACATGCGCACATATAGGTACATGAGTATTAAACGCGTAGTTACTCATCAGGAGCGATTCGAGGAGCCTTGCAAGTTGCGTTTGCTGATCAACGACGACGATGCCTAGTGTCAACTAAGCCGCGCTAGGTACTTCCCAACAGAACAGGCGCCCGGATAGTCTGGACATGCGTAACTCAAGGTAGGTAGTATGTACCTACCTAGTAGTAGTGCAGAAATCAGATAACCAAATCAATAGCTGAAGCAGCAGCAGCAACAGCAGCAGCTATTCCCGAATTCGGAAATCCATATTCACCAAAACCGAATTGCAAGGATAGATGAGATGGTAAGTAAGTAAACACAGAACCTGGAGCATCCCAGCTCGCCGTACGCTGACCTCACGGACTCGATGGATGCACGTATCACGCGGTGAAATCATGAGGCTGAAGCTCTGAATGGGCACTATCTGGTAATCTGATGTGTATTGTTTTCTATATGGGATGGAAGGTCCTATCTCTATAGAAGGTTGGTTCGTATTGAAATCCTTTGGATAGGTAGCAATGGCTCCACATCCCTCACGTGCAGCCTCTCATGACACCGCGACAAGCTAGAAACCTAGAAGAGAAATCCTACGTTCGGCCGGCCGGCAGTCCAAGAGCAGAGAAACAACGGCGGGTGCAGTACCTATAATACCTATACGTAAGTATATTAATTAGCCGTGCTGTCTTATATTTTCTTAGTCGCATGCACTACTGTCGCCAGAACTAGGTACACTATCCTCTCGAGTACCTGAGGACTATAATTCGGTCACTCACAGGGTTATAAACGATAAACGATTGGGTGATAGGTACGGACGTAGGTAGCTAGTCAAAGTGCAAGTGAGTCCTCTTTTCGACATGGCGGACCGAGTGACCGAATTGTAGTCTTCGTCAACTCGAGGAGGTGATATAATAGAAAAAGTGGGAAAAGGTCGGACTCTTATATTAATAAGTTCTGTACCCCTAGAATGCTGTTACAAGTGTCATGTTTGAGGACTTGCAGACTTCTAAATCCGGATTTCGGTCGAAACGCTGCACTTACCGTACAAGTAGGTGGTATGGAATACCTGCATTTTCAATACCTAGCAGGTAGGGTATTGGTACCTATACGTAGCAGTCCGTAGATATTCCGTACATTAGATACGTCCGTACTTAGGTAGGCAGATAATTCGCAGTAAAACTTCACTTACGCATCTAAAATTTCCGCCGTAGTACGCCGGACTGAACTCTCGGCACCTAACCTACCTAGGTGGGCTTAGCAGATTCGACGATCAAGAATCTTCCTCCTTCCTTCCCATCTGACCAACCTAGGTGATAGTACCTAGTAGGTAGTTATGTCCGTAGGCCCCATATGCACCTGTTTACTGGTGTCCTTACGAATAGGTAGGTACCTGCGGACGTACCTTAGGCGACGATATCCAGGATAGGTAGGTAGCTAGAAGTTATCTAGAAACTACCCACCTATACTAGGTAGATGGGTCGGCGGGATGATCAGCATGTTGTTTTTTCGTAACTACACTACTTACTTATACAACTTTAGGAACTAATACCTGCACTAGTGTAAAGAGACGCTTTGTGTCAGCAGGGGCCCTTTGGGTTCGGTGTTTAAAGGGAAAATTACCTACCGTACAAGTATCTACTAATTGTACACCTCTTGCAGGGTTGTTTTACACTAGTAGTAGGTACGAACTAAGGTACGAAGCACTCGCAAGAAACCGGGGGCCTGGTTGGGTCAAATTGGCGCTGCGTTTACGTTTAACAGGGAGGAGGTTACCTAGCCTACCTAGTGTACGGATCCGTAGGTACGTTAGATTACGCAGTAGGTTCGTAACTACGTCCGTACCTCTACGGATTACTTACAAGTAGGTATTCCGTACTGACGTACGGACGTACGTACATGACAACCGTCCATTCCGGTTCAAAGGGCGGAACGTGCCTTCGAAATCCACAAGGTAGGTTAGGCAAGACACCTACGCGTGAAGTCCCCAACCGTACGTCGATTGGTTCGGCTATTCTTCGGATAAATAGACTGCAACGCCCCCTCATACGTGGACGGAATTCCTAACTACTACAGACGTACATCAAAGATTCACACTACTAACCTACTAAGGTATCTCACTTACACGACCAGACAGACAGACATCGCCTACATAGTACCTCCGGTCATGAAAGGACACTACGAGGCATGTCACTAAGGTACCTCGTTCTAGTATATACTAACCTGGTCATATTCATGGTACTCATTGATCTACCGCCTTGACAGTGACCTACGTACCTAGTCGTAATTCGTAGTTTTAAGGTAGGTAGCTAAGAGAACATAGAAGTAATAAATATATGTAGTAAAAAGGTTCATATTAATAGGCTGTATGGCTTGCCATACGTTGAGGGAGAACTATATCCCGATATCGCTGAATGTTACTGTACGGATTCATATACTTCGTAAAGGTTAGGTAAGTAAGAGTATTAGTGTGATAGTTATTACACTACCTGGGTAGTGGATGGTATGCTAACTACCTAACCTCCTACCTAGTACCTTCTGACCTACGTACATACATACATACCTACCTACTAGAGGTATTTATATTCCGTATGGATCCGTACTTAGGCACGGACGTACCGTGTTGGAGCCAATGAAGGTTGCGGAAGGAGTCATAGAAGAAAGAAGGAAACCGCCAAGACAACGGAGATTCGTAGTGCGGACACCAGTTACCTAGGTATCATGCAGCGCAAAACCTTTTGATTCCCACTTCCGTCTATGTAAAGTATGTACCTAGGTGTATAGTGTATATAGTTATACGTATGTACATATGATGAATGTACCCAAGGTATCGTATCGCCAACATCAGTAAATACAACTCTGAATACCAACCACAAAAGAATAAAGCTACATATATACATCAACAATCAACGCCAACCCGATCTCAACTCCTTGTGCTTGCCTGCACTTCCCATTTGCTACAACGCCGAATCGTATTCCCTTGACTTTAAGAAAGAGGATAAGGGATAGGAGGTGTGAGTATTCCTCCTTGCTCGCGAATCGTCGTCGTCGTCGTCGTCATTCCCAGTGTGTGTTGTACGTATTCTTCTTTGTACCTGCCAGCCGAACCATCATAAGAGTTCATCGCTGCTGCTCGCAACGCTCTCCATGATAGCCTGGAGTATGACAGACTCTGGGAACACGGGTCCCTGCCCGTCACACTGAGCCTGGAATTTGAGGCGATCGCTCACATCGCCAACGTCAATTAGGCCCTTCTTAAATAACTCATGGTTGATGATGTAGTCCCAGGTGGCCCCGGCGGCCAGAAGGCGCTGCCCACCGGCTTCTACAATACGATGACTGCGGTTCTTGTTCTGGTGGTTTTGGAGTAGATGCGAGTAGAAGTCGTCCGAGTTGTACTGCATGGGCCCCGTGGTGATGTCCGAGACGGGAGATGACGATGAAACGCGGGCGTTCTGAACGTGCGCGCTTGACGTCGCGCGCAAGATCTCGTTCTCCGTGCTCATCTTTTGCATCTCGCGCTTAAGCTTTTCGTTCTCCGTTGCCGTCTGCGACTGTGCCGCTTCCAAGCTGGCGAGCTTTGCTTCGAGGTCCTTCACATGTCGCTCTTTGCGCTCGCGGAAGGCTCGTTGGCTAGATCGATAGGGTATCAGTTAGCATTGCACGAGTCATGTGCGTTTCTGTAGTTGCTGTCTTTTCCATGATTCCCCCAATTGTGCCAGCTATCCTGTAAAGGAAGCATAGGCAGCTTCATTATCTCTAAAAGAAGAAAGGAAAGGCGTCACTTACGCAGCTCGGTTCTGAGCTTTGCGGCGCGATTGAGCCGGGCTAAGATCATCGTCATCCGAGTTGGATCCTGCAGGCCTATTTGTGTCGGGTTCCGAATTCGTGAGTGGGAGCATGTCGGCACGGCCACCTTCTACTGGATATCCACTATTGAGATCCCTATGGCTCTGGCCGTGCATCGAGAGGGTTGGGGGTGTTGGGGGTCCTGGTGGGCAAGGCATTGATTGATTGTGATGGCCAAACTGAGCATACTGGTCAAAGGTCGGTGAGAATTGATCTGGGCTTCGAAAGTCGTATAGCTCCTGTATTATAAATAAAATAAAAAATCAGCCCTTGGCCTCTAAGGCAAAACGACTCATATCAAGTTCAATGTCATGAGGCGGAGTTGGGCAAAGCAGTGGGGAACAAACCATTGGACTACGAACATGTGGCGACTGGTTCGGGGGAGTCGGATTGGAATGAGTAGGAGTCAAGGTAGCCATTCCCATATAGTGATAGGGCTGGTGTTGAGTGAAGTAAGCTTGAGAAAAGTCCATGGCGTAGATGGATTCCTAGACGGATGTTCGTTGGTGAGATTCTTTCGGAGGAGGAGAACAACGTCAGATTGGCGGAAAGACCAGTTCTGACAACGCTGCACAGTATCTCGGTATGAATTCAAAACGAACGATCAAGAAGATTTACTGGTGAAGTGAGGTGGGAATTTTGAATGTGGTGAGACTGGATGATTTGAAATGTGTGTGTTCCTATGTCAGCGTCGTCGTCCTTCTCTCAATCAACTTTCATTTGGTCAGCCGCGGGTACGTTGTTGTTCCTCAAGTGTGACTCGGGATGAGGTCTGAAGATACACTTATGTCTTGATAGTTGATCGAGGGTGGGGGTTCGGGGATCAATGGTGAGGTGCGAGGCTCCAGATATAAAGAAGGGATGGATTGATGATAGAGCAGTCCTGTTGAGGTGTGAAGTGCGCACTTCGGGCTAAGTGCCAACTGGACCCTTTGGTCCTTGGCTCTAGCACTAGCCTTCATGTGCTAATCATCTCATGATCTGAGTGGACGAGGATGAGGGGAGTAAAGCCGACTAACCTGGAATAGACTAGACTTATCTGGAAGCGAACCCCTTCCTACGTGGTACATTTCAATCTGTCTTAGTCATCCTATCACTACAACTACCTACCTAGGTACCTTAGGTACCTACTGTGCACCCTAGGTCAGACGTTAATATACCTACTACTACTACCTACCTACCTACCTATACTGCCTCGTAGACCTACCTACCTACCTACCTAGGTACCTAAGGTAGTATTTTATGTGCTTCGTACGGATTACGCTACCCTGAGTTAATTTGAGTTGACTTAGTGTGCTAGGTAGTTAGTTACAGAACAGGCCGGTTTCGATAGTAGGTAGTGTAGGTACTCTTGTTATAGGCCCCGTTGAGTTGGTATTTAGTGTACCTAGGCACTACTAGTACAGGTACCCACCTGCACTACCTAAGGAACCTACCTTAGACTACCTCATGTACCTACTTAGGTAGGTACCTAGGTCGGTACCTAGGTATCCCTTACCCGGGATAGGTACTACTACCTTAGGTACCTATACGGATCCGTAGGTACTTTGTATATAGCCTTACATTCAAAGAGCTCCGGTAGCAGGGCACCCCATCTGTGTATCAGTGCATCCCCCCGGGCCGTACACAGCGGCCAAATGTTTGATGGCCTGAGTGAATTACAAAATGAATGATGGTTTTTGGGATCTACTTACTGCCTGTAGGTAAGTACCATCAAACCAAGCTACCCACCTGTGAGGTAACTTAGGTAGTGTACCTACAGTGTACATTAAGTACTAAGTACCTTGTAACTCATTCGGGCCGTTAAGATTCTGGCGGCTGTGGTCGGCCCGGGGTGCCCTTTTACCGGAGCTGGACCGTGATGCTTGAAAGCTGAGCTTTAGATAGGTAGGTACCTAGTACCTACCTGTGTACTCGAGGCTAGACGGTTGCCGCGTCGTGAAGACAAGGGCTCAAGTTTCAACTGAATAACTACCTAGGTACTTAATTACTACCTAGGTAGGTATTGCACTTCGGTAGGTATTACCTTAGGTAGTGTAGGTACCTAGGTACCTACCTAGGAAGGTAAGGTAGGTAGGTACCTAGGTAGCTACTTACCTCGTTTGCCTAATACTATACGTTAATACGATTTGTGTATTTCGCGCGTCGGTGTACCTACCTATTTCCATAAAAGAATAAAATACTGCGTACGGATCCGTACCTCTTATGGAGGCCAAATACCCTAGGTACGCAGAAGTAGGTACACTACCTACTACCTACCTAGGTACCTACTAGGTATATCTACACCTATGTGTACTGTAAATACGTGACCCACGCTACACTAGGTAGGTATATTGAGAATTTGGGAACATCTCTGCGGAATACCTAATTAGGTGTAGGTAAGGGTAGGTAATGCACCATGCATTAAGTAGGTACCTCTATGTAGGTACCTACCTAGGTATGTAGTCTACCTATCTACCTACATGTACTTTGTACACCAGTTTTTGGTGCCAACTTCAAACAGATCGACTCCAAGTCTAGTGTGATATACTTAGCAGCGATTGATAAGAAGAAGAAGACTTGTTCGTAATATATGTACCTTACTTCGGCGACAGTAGCAATCAGCTCTACATACATGTACCTACCTACCTAGGTAGGTACCTACCAAGGTCACGTGAGGCGTGAGGGGTAGCCGGCTGGTCGCAGGGTCAGGTGGCCACAGTCGGTCTTAGCTACCTAACCTACCTAGGTACCTTAGGTAGTGTACATGTAGGTAGTTTACCTTTTACTCCTAGATAGGTACCTACCTAATGTACACATCCCAGCGCCTGGCAGCTGACCCAAGCCGTTAGGTACCTAGTTAAGTTATGTGCCTAAGTCATTTACTACCTAAGGCAAGACTAATCTGGGTTACCAAGAGATACTTCAGACAAGAGATACTTCAGAAGACATGTCTCAATTCACGACCAAGACTCATACCCGAGCTGTGTAAGTACGTCCGTTCCATACCTGTTACCATTCCTGTTACCAGGGTTCGTGTTGGTCAGAGGCAACTGCGGTAAGTAGCTAGATAACTTACCACGCTCAATGAGATACCGTAGTCGGTACTTCATCGTTGATTAGTTACCTACTATCAGGTGAGTTCTTTACTTGAACTTCGCCAACGCATTGTGAGTGAGTCAATGTGTAGGTAAGGTACCTGTGAGTGTACTAACTAACATCTACCAGGTACACTGAGGCAGGTAAGATCCCTATAGTAGACAGTGTACATAGTGTTAGTTGTTCATACTGAAGTACGGTACGAGGTAGGTATTCACCTGAATTCAACTCTGGCAAAACAATAAAACTTACCTAGGTAGGTAGTTATACACCACATCCACTGCCTCAAAGTTGCAACACTACCACCTACACTACCTACACTACCTACCAGTGGCAGTAGCAGTAGCAGTGGCAGGTATATATGTATCCACCTACCTAGTACCATACTTATGTGCCTACCTAGGTAGTTTTCTGATTCATCATGCTCGGATCCACACTCTAGTCTGGTCGTCGATCAAGTCGGCTGACCAGGTAGGGTACCTACCTGCCTAGGTACTCCGGCTTTTTCGATCGCTCGCTGCTCGATTTACCTATGTAATCGTGACGTCTTATTCGTCGGTTCAAAATTCAGTTCTGCGTAACTGAGCAATTACTAAAAAATTACTCACTCGCAACCCGCCAGATAGCTAGCATAAAGGTCCAATTTTGCAGGACGAATTAGGTATTTCGCACGTAGCTAAAGCTTGCCATGACCGGGTCTACTGGTAGGTAGTGTACAATGTTGGAGCGCCAGACGGCCAGAAAAGCGAATAGGTACACTATATTAGGTTGATGATGTAAGATGTAAGGATGATAGATAGCTTCGCCGAACCGACTGAAAGGAGAGTTTTTTTGGTCGCCGACTCTGCAACAGTTCCTCATGATGAGGACGAAACCCCTCCGCCCCTCCCTTCCCCCTTTTTTTACCACGCATTTGAAACAGACTGGCGCAGAGGAATTCGCGGCATTTTCTTCACTTTCTTCACTCACGATGGTGACCCACCCATGGAATTGAAACAGGCCCGATGATGCAGAAAGTAATTCGCGGCATTTCGCCACCTGGTTGACGAACACAAGAGCAGAGGGAACTACTTTCGATATATTCTGTTTGGGCCAGGTTTGGGTGATGAAATTTTACTAGCTCGTATCATTCTGTAATTTGTAAGAACTTACCAACGGCGCCGTGGCCTGCGATGCTATACTCCCACACGCAGATGATGCTCACGATCTTGCAGAATCGACTTTCTAACATCAATCGTTTCGTGGAGGCTAAGACTTACGTCGAAGCAGCACTCACGTACTTCTTGCGAATTGCTGGACTCTTCAGAGTCACATAGCAGCACAATTCAGCCCAGTAGCGCCTAGGTAGTCTGGTAGTTGCAATTTGTGGTGTGCCTTTGGGGAAAGTAGCAAGCCCATCCTGTCGGTGAACTATGGCCGCGGAGAGAACATAATATATAGGCATGTCAGGCGTTCAAGCCATCCGACATATCTCGCGTCTTCGGATCCCTTCTTCGCTTCGGATTAATGGTGTTTATGTACTTATTGGTATTCCAGGTGGCTCTTCCCAAGATCGAAGGTGGTTGCGACAACATTACGATAAACCCATCTAGTCGGCACCTCATGCACGTGACACGGGACATTATGAGCGCCAAGAATTACCTAGGTAGATGTGTGGCATCGCAATGTGCCCCTCTTAAATAACCGACTAGATACGGACATATACCGAATCTGGAGGGTCCTGATAGTTGTCTAGCTGCCGGGACCAAAGAGTCGGCTAAACCTGCGAAATCTCGGGAACCGGCGTCTCCCTGCTTGGTCAGGGGTTAGGGCCTGAATGCCGGGGATATACTACGTCCAGCTACTATCTCTCTGGCTGCCCGAAGTCTACAACTCTAGCCCGACGCTACCGAAGCAATATTCGCCTAGACTTTTAACACCAGCTTCGTTGGCTGACAGTTTTTTTATCGGTTCACACCCCTCCGTAACCGAGTTGTAGCCTTCAGGTAACCAGGGAGACACAAGTGATCTGACGAACCGAGAGGAGGGTATATGTTAGGGTAGCTTGCTATATACGGCAATGGGGATGTTTCACAACTTAGGTTCGGGATGCTGTATTCATGATATCATGCATTTCTTATGCTCAGACAGCCTGGTGGGACAGCAGCTTGAAGCCTCACAGCCTGGGAGATCATTGATGGGAACTACTTATGAAGTGGGTAGCTTATGTATATGATGGCTTCTCGCTTGGTAAGCCCTGCAAGCTATTAGGAAAGCCTTGGTATCGACCGCTCCGCAGCATCGACCGGCGTCAGGCACGATGCCTAACTTCAACAGCCCTATCTGGCATAGTCCAGCTAGGTATCAGCGACGCGCATGAGCAATCCTACCTGTTCGGCACTGAAATATTAGCCCCTGCTGATCAGGTTAAAGGGTTCCTTCGTGCAAAGTTTTGTTATATTAGCCCAGAGCCTCCCGAAGCCCGAGCTGAAGCGAGCTCGGGCTGAAGGGGATAGCCTTTCCGGCAACCCGTCGGCTTAGAGCATGAAAGTAATGTGATTTGGTAGGCAAATTTCCTAAGTCAACTCAACTTGAGATTATTCTCGTCTTTCTCACAATTGGCCGACTTACCAAGCATTCATGTTATCTCTAATATGCAACCTCGTGCCTGCATGCCGGAAACTTTCGACTACGTTTCTATAATTATTTTCATCGGTAGCCGGGAGCGTTTTCTAGAATCTAACCCATTCATTCAATAGTAAGTGCATTATTATCAGTCTCAGCCTCAAAAAACCTGTTTGACGACGCCTGAATAATCACCTTCAGTACCCAATTGCAGTGCAGTTCTTCCGTTAAAATTAGCGGGACAGGCAATTACCTCAGCCCCAGCCACAATAATGTTACAACTACAGCCGCTGCTTGATCAGTCGAGCCGGTTTCGTTCACGGCAGGAGTGTTGGTGACATCCCCAACAGCGAGCCGCACTTCGACGTCTATTTTACCGTTCATTGCAGTTGCAGTTGTTCGGAGCGTTTAATCTACCAATGCATAAGTTTCGCACAATCACACAACGAAATCTATATGAAACATTCTGTTATCGATGAAAATCCAATCATTACCTTTGTCAAGTATGTCGTCGAAATATCGCTGGAGGCACAATAATATATATCGGTGCTTCGTTGGTTGGTTGGGAACATGAACCCACTTCAGATCGCTGCTATCCACGTTCAGGTCACGTTCATATGGCTTGATTGCAAAGTCATGATCATCGCCAATAACATACGTCCAGAGGCTCCATATCCTTGATTGGTTATCATAGAAGTTCTTCGTGTGGAAAGTCCAGTTGGTTGGCCGTACTTTAGGAGTGAGTAGACATTGTGGATTTCAATTGATGTAGTTAGATGTCCGCGGACGGATCCCTTAGCGACCACAGAACCAGGGGAATCCTAGGCTCACGGCCCGCAAAGCGCGAGATCGACCGCGGCCAATGTTGTCAACAAATACGCGTTACTACTTGCTTAGCCTAGTGTCTCTCACGTACAAGGATAGACAGAGCATACATTGCACCAGCCGCGAGCCAGAGTGATGTCCAGTGGGCATGTCTTAGCTGCCACGCTTGTCTATATGTTCGAATTGTAATCTGTCCATCTCGCAGATGACCCCCAGGACCCCTAAGGACTCCTTACTAAGGAGTCCTTAGTAAGGAGGCCGAGGGAGCCTCGACTTTCCTGAAATCAATCCAGTCCTGCAATGCCACATACTCCAAATAAGAAACAAGAAAGATTATGGACTTGAATGTAACCTTATCCGCGAAATGTGAGTGAGGCTTGAGAGGGCAAGACAAGCCCCGAGAGTACTTATCACCCGCGTAAGCCCCAAACGAACTTCTTTTCGTCTGATATTAATTTCCATCTTGATATTGAGTCGCATAAGGATGGAGAATTATATTTGAATGCGCTCCTGTCCCCAAGGTTGCCGTATATCCATCCGTAGGAGGCGCTAGTTCTTTGTATTACCACTGCTACGACGAATGCCTAGGTAGGTAAGTAATTATATAACTGTTCAGCTCTGCTTTGATGGCGCAAACTTTGAATATCTTATAGGCTTTTTGTAAAAACTCCTTGTTGCGATGAGAAGAATATTCTGACGTAACTGTCTTCTGGGCCGACACTCGAAAAAACAACGATGTTCTGGTTGATATGCCCTTTCACTACATAAGCACACTCTCCCAAGCTTCCCCCAATAGATAGGTCGGTAGAATACATGGCATACTCCGATCGAGGGAGTTGGGACGAATGTGCTATAGAGTCAGGTGATACATTGATGATTCCTTGAAAATGACTGGGTGACAAGTATGTAGCAACCCCCAAACGTGTAGCCATGGTCACTTGATGGAACAAAATGATCAACGTCCAAGGTTGTAAAGAGAAGCACACAGAAGTCGGCATTGCTCTTGAGGTTAACCAATTTCATTTGTGTCTTTGTCTGCTGCCTATCAGACCCCATCCCAAGCCTCATCCCCTGATGGCTGGCCTCTTCCCCATAACTGTCGCCGACAGTGACCAAATCATCGCCGACAATGACATAATCGTAATACATCCTCTGACGATTGCCAAAACCGTCACACGATGCCTGCCCAAGACTAGGCACCTGGTGATTGCCGCCATAGCCTTGCAGTTCCCCATGGTCGCACTTTCCCCTTCAGGTCAGGTCTTGCCATTTGGATCGCGATATGTCAGCCCAAGCGGGAAGGATCATTCCTTAGGTAGACTTTGACTCATGAGGTCTGTACTTTCCATCGCAACAGAATTGAAGCCAGAGGAAGTCACTACGCATCTCTGCACTTACTTCATTTCTCATGATCTCTTTTCCTTGTAGCCTCCCACTTCCGGTTCCAATTCTCATCCCTTCTCCTCCCTTCTCCCTCCTTTTTCCCCCATCGTCCTAACCTAATCCCCGGTCTCAACCATCATTCACCACCAGATGTCGGCTATCACTCCCGTTGCCAGCGTCACGATTCCCTGACTAACAACTGCTCAAGGTAATGAAAGGGCCCTTTTCAGATCACTGCCACTCCCTTCCTTGCGTATAGGTTCATTGCGGTCGCTCTCTTCACCCGGGTCTGTCCTGGTTTTCGCGCGATAGAATTCTCCTGCTAGTCATAATGAGCTGACGTCGCGTCCTGGGCAGATACCTCAAGCACAATGGAAGTCCACGGCAATACTAGTAAATACCCGATGGGATCCGTGGCCCAACGCCCGTTGGAACAAATACAACAATTGCAACTTCCTCAGCCTCACCCATCTCACCCATCTCATCCACCTCATCTACCTCATCTACCTCATCCTCCTCATCCTCCTCATCCTCCATCCAACCCTTCACAACCACAGCAACAGTTATCGGCAGCACAGCGGTCCACGCCACCTCGTCAGTATACAACAGTAGGCTCAGTTTATAACCCACAACCACAGCCACTTCAACCTCCTGTCCGTCGTGGCCGCACTGTCAAGACACTCTTCCCCTACAAGAGTGAATCGCCTGTCGGGCCATCCCAACTACAATACACTCCACTACAACAGAACTCTGACAGGGCTGTCAGCCCAGTCCGTTTCAACACTGACTCTCTCCCTTCAACTATGACCATCACTCACCAAGAAAGACAAATTTTGCAGAAGTTTGGCGTGGCCATTCCTAACGTCCAACAAACCTCGCATATGCCCAGGACGGTAGAATCTCCTATTTGCGGTAGTGCTAATGCACTCCAGTGCAGTCGTACATCGTCGACCACTAATAATACCATTATTACCGATTCCATTACCGCAGGGAACTCGGCAACATTTTCCCACGCTATTGCTGAATCTGACAATGGGAGTGACAGTGCCGATACAAAACCCATATCCGCCATGAACTTTAATAGCCTTACAAATTTGGCCTCATACCCCAATCCAATGCAGCGGGCGGCGCAAAAGGTACTTGCTTCGCATCGTCCACAACCTAATCCAGGTCCCGGTGTAAGTTACGTGTACAGCAGCTTAAACAAGAGGCCCCTCAACCATTTCCAATGTAAAGGCTAACGTGTCACAGCCCCAAGCCTCAGGCAGTCTATCAGCCAACTATAACACAGAAGTAGAATCGTGGATGTCGCCTATAGAATCCTCTATGCCTATGCCGCCAGCGCCCAGGGTTCGCGGTGCACCAGCACCTTTGACTGCTGGACCACCGGGTGTTCGCCAGTTCAGACCTACTACATTTGACCAAGAAACCTTACAGAGGGTACGGGAGTTCGACGATGAGAATCCAATGATGAATCCCTATCATTTGTATCTACCCTCGGGTCATCACATTAGAGGTCCTTCTATGGGAGGAGGGAGTGTCTCTTCGGTACCAACAGCAAGGACCTTGGACGATTGCGACGTCGACGATGTCGAAGGCAACTATAACAAGCGCAAGAACGACGACCGCGTCGTTGATACGCTCCCAACTGACGAAGCACGCAATTACTATCCAGACGGACTACCTCCGAATTTCAACCTGAACACGCAGCCTATTTCCTCTGATTGGGCGGTCAAACATCGACTTAAGGTTGAATTCGAGTCCAACTTGTATTTGATACAACGACGAGATGGGTTCTGGGCTCAGCGCAGTTGTGACATCAACAACCATTTTTATAGCGGACACAACAGATTCAATAATAAGGATTTCGGCATGGCTGCTTCGGAGCACGGTCGCTGCAGTTTAGATCACAATGTTGACCATTCTTGCAAGGAGCCACCTAATGACCAGGGGAAAGCCAACAGCCTTCTGGTCGGTGTCCGCGATAGATCTTTGAATCCAGCATCCAACAAGTAGGTGTTCTTTAGACGACCTCGTCAACTGGTAGGTTTTATGATGTCTCGAGATAAGCACTCATGTAAACTCCAAAATCTGCATACGTATTTCTGCAGTATTACTAATTCCCATTTTGGACAGTGCCATCCCTTCGTTGTTCATGGCCTTTTGAGCCATCATCTATTATCCAGAAATTTCGTCTCACCCAGTGCTCCCGAAATATGAGCCAAATCTTTCTCTTACCTCCCTACTTGAGCAGGTAATACGAAATACGCTGTTAGGAGTACTAAAAAGGGCCCTTGGTTAGGACCAAAGTATGATTTGATTCAAGCTTCGTTGTAGGCTGTTCTAGGAGAAATCATGGAGTGATCTGGTTGCAAATCCCATCGCACATCCATACTATTGTTGGGTTTCTTCTTCTGGCCTCAAATCTCCCTCGCAACGCAATAGTATCTTTGTTGATTGGTATTGTGTATCAGGAAAGGAGGGTTGCGGTCATATTAAATGTGGGCTTAATGCTCGACGGCTTTCGAAGTCTCGGGTTGGGGATTGGCCCTTCACTGTTCTGCAAGGCATGGAAATAAAGAGCTCGTCCAGATACTTCCATAATAAGTTACTGCCGCAATGCAACTCCATATATCACGTTTCTGAACTCATTATTCTGGGGTATCCTCACTACTTGGCTATATTGGCCTGTTTTACGGATCCGTACTAGGCAGTGGGACTATTATCTAACTAGCTGGAGGAGACTATTACGGGAGTATTCATCTCAAACTTGACTACGGAATAGGTGCGGGCGCACTATTTCCTAAGGTACTTTCTACCGTTGTTGCAAATCGGCTTCATTTATTTCGACCGAGCCCCCTGCAGAGCCTTTTTCTGTGTAGGTAGCGGTAGCCACATTTGTTATTTGCTAACACGACAGCATATTTGAGAACGGTCATTTACGATGGTATCCGATCCTGTAACTTCAGGCCAAGCGGGCAATCATCCACCACGTACGACTAGATTCTGAATCCTAGCGACCGTGAGGAGAAAGGGTTCGAGGGGAGTTGTAATTTCTTTCAACCCGGGATACCTTAAAACTACCCGTCATACTGCTTCGGCCTCATTGACTCAGAGGGAGTCGCATGTTTTCTCAAGAAAGCGCTATACCTGTCATAGAATACAGGCGTGCTGGGCGATGTATGAAGAAGGGCGGGGAAACAATGCGGTAGGCCGCCGTAAATGTGGACTTCCACTTCCACGCCGGCGGCTTGTAGGGCTTCGCTGTATGCTAGGCCCATGTCGCGGAAGATGTCGACGCCGGCGGATTGTATTACTGGACCTATTTAGAACCTGATTGGATTGCGTGAAGAGGGGCGGTGGATGTGATTTGGGAGCAGGTTTTGGATTCGACTTACGTGCTGGCGGAAGATTGGCTAGCGAGGGCGCAAGCAGAGGGGAATGCCGGTAGTCGATCTCGGGATCGGGGTCGGGCATGTAGGCTTTCAGGAAGGCCTCGAAGCGGCCGACGCTGAGGACGACGTTCTCGGCGTTCTGGACGTAGCTGCCGAACTCGTACTTGTGCTTGGGGAAGAGCTTGGGGTGACAGAGGGAGGGGAAGTGGAGGACTTGGGCTTTGATGCCGGTTATGCCGTTGTCTCTTGCCATTATGGCCAATACGCTGGCCTAAGGACGTGGATTTTGTTACTTCATTTGGGGTTGAGAAGGTTGGGGGGGGGGGTTGGTGGACGTACGAGATTGGCGCCTGCGCTGCTGCCGGAGACTATGATATTTTCTGGATCGACTCCGAGGGTCGATGCGTGTTGCTTACACTGAGGCTGGGGATTAGTGGGAGTGTTGCGTTAGGAGAAGGGGTAACGAACCCATAGTAAACCGTCGTAACTGTCCTCGACTGCTATTGGGAAAGGATGCTCGGGTGCTCTGTTCCGGTATGTCAGCAGGGTCTTTCTTTATTTCTTTCTTTCTGAAGGGCTTGCGAGAACATGGAAGGACACACGTACAATCGATAATCGACGCTCACGACGACAATGTTGGGGTTCGTGGCAGCGTACACGTTCTCGGCGCCATCGGTCTCATGTCCTCCGACGCAGAAACCTAGGTAGAAGAGATAAGCGACTCGTGGTGCGATGTCAGGGGGATTGGGATCCGGCGTGTCGTACCACTGCCGTGCATGCGATACATGAGCGTCGCGTTCGGTAGCACGTTTGGTGATTTGTAGACCTTCAGCTCGACGACGTGGCTGTCGCGCGCCGTGAAATACAACAGCTCCGCCCTCACGTCCCGGTACCGGTCGGGTCCCCCCGGAGGCATGACAGCGTCCGCGTTGCCGGCGGCCCGGCGGAAGCTCGGAATATCGGGTAGGGCCCAGAACTTGTCGTAGGCGGCGCCGATGGCGTCCTCGGCGGCCAGGAACTCAGGCTTCTTCTTGGAGAGATGGCCATACTTGGGCAGCGGCTTAAAATCGGGGTCGAAGTCGACGTAGATGGATTTATCGTTGACTTCGATCATGGCGACCTGGGTTTCCCGACTATCTATGTAATGATGCTCCTTGTTCGATTGCGCCGGCCTTTTTGTAAGACTCTCTCTCTCTCTCTCTCTCTATATATATATATATATTCAGGATTTGCCGATGGCAGAGCAGCAATTGTGATGAGCTTGATGGAAGTGAGGAGATTCATCTACCCCAATGAGCGCCACACTTATTCTTCTAGAATTTCTGTCTCGTATACATTTTCTTTTGCATTTGGAGATATGTCGCCGTTATAGTAAGTACAGTACAAATGAATTATGAGACCATAATTTCTCCCCTCTCACCCGCAAGGGGGCCGTGAGCATGTGTTAAAAAATTAAGCCCATGGTGCTGAAGACTGTATTTCATGAGCTCGGGCTCTTCTATGGTATGCATGCTTCATACTTCGTGGTGTGCTCTACTGTGTTTGTCATTATGGAGTATAGAGATGTCAAGATGGAATTCTGGCTGACCAGATGGTTGATTATGCCATCACTATCCATCACACTATGATTCATACTGAGTTAAAACTTTTTCAGGTTATTATTGGCTACAAATTCGGACAGCGAACAACGTTGCATAAAGAGGCATATTGAAAACGCGGGTGTCCATTTGCCCAGAAACATCGTTGCGTTTAAAGGAACACTGTATGCATTGACGTTGTGTTTACAGGAGAGAGAGAGAGAGTACGAAATAATGAAGTGTAGGGTCGGGACATGTAATAGTGGACAAGTACATAGATAATTGAATGATAGGTATGCCAAGAAGACATTTACATATACGAAGTATTGGACCATCATAGTCGTTACAACAGCTTCACTGCAATAGCCACGTCTTCTCTGATACCAAAGACTACACAGCGATGGAAGGCTCTGCTACCACACGCCCAGATCATGTGCTCGTACGGACCTAGATATGGAAACTTAGCTTCTCTCTATACTACTTCTTGACACGTTATGAGAACTACCTGGGGCAAGGGGTTAGCGTAGATATCGTATCCGCGTATCTGCCGCAAATTCGTTGATATTTCGATTCCACTGCAACATTCATTCTCTCAGGATTCACAGGCTGAGGCCGGTGAACCTGCGATCTTATGTGTGCGCCCTCGGATATGTCTAGCTCCACTTTTCCATCGGGTTGCCATCTTCCTCCACCACCGCCTCATTGTCTCACTCACTCGAATGGCCACCTTCCGCCGATCGATCCTAGTATCTCAGCCACTTACCTTTGATATGGCCCCGTACCAAGGAGGACGATTGAGTCGTCACAATGAATCATCCTCGAATCGAATGATTGCCGCATCCCGACTCTGCGAGGGTAGCCTCGCTTGCAGAATGCATATATAGGAAGCAAACAGCATCACACAAGAATCTTGCCAAGAAAACACAACACAGCCGGATAAGGACCGCTTTAAAACGACGGTTTCACCGCACGCCTTGACAACACCCTCTTAAAACTCTTGAAGAAGCGTGACACTACCTTCTGAGCCGTGATGTCTGACAAGTTTGCGCTCCCGACTTCGGCCACAGGCCTTCGTGTGGTGCCTGATTCTCGTTTAGACCTGCGACCCGAAGCGCAGATCGTACAGCAGCTCCACTCCTTTCGATCTGTCACCTCAGAGAAAAACGTGTGGTGTTTCTGGGATAAGGGATACAATCACATGTACCCGAGCTACCAACAGACCGTTTTGAACTGGGTAAGGAAGCTCGGGAGCGACTGGATCGTTCGAATCGTCGACATCATAGACGGTTCACCTAACAATATCTACAACTATGTCAGCAAGGAGTGGTTCCCCGATTGTTTCTGGAACCGGACCATGGACGGTGCGCATGCGGCGCAACACGCCGCGGACCTCGTACGGTTACCTTTACTGTTCGAGCACGGCGGTGTCTGGATGGACGTAGGAAACATGCTACACACTCATCTCGATCAACTATTCTGGAATGCCCTTACGGCTCCGAATTCGCCTTACGAGATGGCGGTGTGGATCATCACCGGGCAGATCAGAAAGCAATGGGGCAGCTTCGGAAACTACATGTTAGCAGCGCGAAAGGGCTGCATCTTCATCAAAAACTGGCACACATCTTACAAGGAGCTGTGGAAGGGCCGCACCAACGCGGTCGATTTCCACAAATCACCCCTGATCCAGGACATCGGGTTGGCTGAGGGCATAGCCGACTGGCACGCCGAGGAGAAGCTGCTGGAGATGAGCGATTACGTTGCGCAGATGCTACTCGGCGACCGCACGAAGAATCTGCTTGACATCAGCACAGGCTGGAATGGGCGCGACTTCTGGGAAAACAAGGTATTCATGGTGGAGGGAATTTTCAACGGCGTGCTCGGCGCAATCCGGACGGACTTCGACGGGCACAAGCAGGCCGAGCTTTTCACCACGCCCCTCAACGATCCCGACGAGGGCAATAGGAAGGCGGCCGAAGATTTTGTGATAGAGATGCTGGAGAAGAGCCACTTGTATAAGGTATACCATAATTCGGCTGGCGGGACGCCGGGGCTGGGAGATGTAGTGAAGAAGGAGGGCTTCCTGGATGCGGATCATAGACCTGGCACGTATGGCGAGCTTTACAGATATGGGACTGTACACTGGGAATCAACGCGCGAGGTGGAATGTTTGATACCCCAGCCGACAGACGATGAGCTGATCCGGGCTACGCCTACGACAGCGTGTCTGCAAAGAAAAAGGAAAGGAACGAAGTCGCAAAAAGAGGAGCTCTCCTGAGTGTGACTCGAACACACGACCTGTGGATCTCTAAGCAAATTACATTTACAGTCCAACGCGCTACCAACTGTGCCATCAGGAGCTTATGGTGGTCGGTGCGCTGTCGCATGTTATCACGCTAGGGCTGAGTCTAACTAGCTTAGGCGGGCTGCAGGGAGAAGTTGCCGGGTGGCACCACATCTAGATAGTCCGTACTCCGTACGATCCGTGCACTGGGTGCCAGTTGCCAGACAACTGAACAGTCTTGGGCATTTGAATGAACCATCGCACTGCACTACGGACGTACCTACCTTAGGTTAGGTACCTATGACTGGGCAGATGCCTGTGTCGCTTGTACCTACTGTAGGTACGGATCCGTAGTAGGTACCTTACGTCCGTAGATAGGTACATAGGTAGTTTAGCTGGGCGAGCGCTTACGTATAAGTATACGTGAAGATACCAGCAAGAAGTCGACAACAACAATTATTGCAAAGCACAATCCACATAATTCCTTCAACCCGGCGCTAATAAGAAAAATAATAAAAAATACCTCGCATCTCCGATCCGCCTAGCGTAGGCACACAGTAGATAGGTAGTGTAGTGTGCCTACCTACGGACGTACTTATACTAGGTAGCACCTCGGACCCACGACCGAAGCAATTCGATCAAACCAACCCACCAACAAACCAACAAACCAGGCTACCTACCAACCATTAGCGAAGCGACCATTCACACACCACGAATCCACAGGATCCTCCGTGGCGCAATTGGCTAGCGCGTTCGACTGTTATGTAAGGTACCAAGTGTGCAGCAGGCAATCGAGAGGTTGACAGTTCAAGCCTGTCCGGGGGAGGAGGAAACAAATTCTTTCATCGACTTCCTTCATTTCACCCCTCATCCATCCTGTGAGGATGTGGGAGGGAACGAAGGGTAGTCCCAATTTTTTTTTGGCGCAGATTGATTAATCAACTTACTAAGTACGGACTACAGTGGAGAGCATGGTTGTGAATTGCTTCGCATTGTGCACTACAAATTGCCTACCCACCCACATAGGTACCTAAGGTAGTGAAGACAAACACACAGAAAGCGAAAGTCAAAGAAAGAATGTGTGAGTGTACAAAAAAAGCATGTAAGGACTCAAAATCCCCCGTATGCAGGGAACCTTTTCACATATTTCCTCCTTCCTTACTTATTTATTTACTCGCTTGCATGCTCGAACCTGATCGATCTCTTCAATACTACTTACTACTTAACTACCTTACTAAACTTCCCATGCATCTCTATTTTAAATCCCGTTCACCATTATTCGATTTTATTTCTTTTAGGCTTGTGCAAATCAGTAGAAAGGGAATCCCGACAACCCAGAGCGTCTGATGGATGCATGAGTCTCTTGCTGACGTGCAGTTCGCATTGCACGCCAAAGTGCCCGACTTCACTTGACCTTTTGTATCAGTCAATCAACAATTCGTCACATACACACGCTCGTAGCGAGAAAACCTCAAAAGACCCAGGCTGCAAACAAAAGGAGAACAAGAAGAAGACACCATTAAGAAGAACGCAACCATTTTACAGTGACGTAGTACCTAAGCTGACACAAGAATATATGCGACGAAGCATAAGTAAAGAGTCCGAGGTCTAACCAGGCCACGAGACTGGAGAAATACAAGAATTCTCTCGGTAACAACAATAAAGCCGTAGACCTAAAACATTCCTTCGCCCCCTTCAAAAGAGGGGATCCTAAGGGAGGCAACATAGGCACAGAATAAAGTGCTGTACCTTTTGAGAGGACCTCTCCCCAGTCTCGCCCCCACAAACATACCAATGATATCTGTGTTGGATAGATGAGTTCCCTAATATCGGCCTCCAAAAAACAAGTTCGTCCATTTGGGTCTTCTTTTCCTTTCCTGGAAATCCTGACTACGAGAAGGATTTTTGTCGCCTGCGGGGTCTTCTCTCTTTTAATTAAGGCAAAGACCGCCCGAAATAGTACAAAACTTGGGTCAGTACGAAGTACGTGAGCGTTCGGGAAATGCGTGAAAAGAGAAGTGAACAATCAAGGGGTATTGCTGCGGGTGTCGCAAATTGAGAGAAGTCCATGAAATTTAATTAAAAAAAAAAAGGGAAGAGAAAGTTGTCGTTGAGCATGCGATGAAGTTTCACTCGTGGAACACAGGGCGGCCTTGCGAATCCTGTCGCAATGCCTAACGGCGTCGATTCACAGGGCTGCGATGTTTGAGCCGGCTAGTTCGCCAGCCCTCATACCACTGCTCACGGCTGGCCTCACGGAGGTCACTACGCCATTCGGAGAAAACGGCCTCCTTCAGACGAGTAAAGTCGCAGTGATCCGGATTGTAGGGGTTGGCCGTGCCCCAAGGAAATTTCCGATCAAGGGTACCAGGTTCATAGACATCAGGGCTGATGATGGACATGGGCAGAAGGGGCAGTTCGTCGGCACCGTCTCCGCTTGACAATCTGACTTGTCGGGGCGACACAGTAGAGCTTTCATGGGAGTTAATGCGTGACAACTCTCCAACATCGCCCACGCTAGATTTGCTTGCCAATTCATCGGCACGTAGTTCCTCGCTTTCGTCAAATTTGCTAGAGTCTGAAACAGACTCATCATCGTCTAAGCTCAATGCCTCCAAGGGGTCAAAGTTGGCCTTCTTGAGACTAGCCCAGACCGTCTTTTTGAGGAAAGTCATATGCGCCGACGTGATGGTGTCGGCTTTCGAAATGACAGGGATCACGGTCGTCTTGCCTTGCAGGATACGCATGACTTGCAGATCGAGATCCTCATCAAGACCACCGACAATGCGCCTAATATCAAGACCATGTTTTCCACCATAGTTGAGCCCAGGGACTGATTTGGCAGCGGCGATGTTGCGATCGAGCCGAGCCGGGTCAAGAATGAGAAAAACGGCATGAATGTGCGTATCCTGTACGCCTGGTGATCGAATCACCTTCATCTCCTCAGCAAACGTCTCCTCAAACTTGCCTTCTAAGAACGAAGACATCTCTCGTAGCTGGAGGTCCACAACATTTTTCTCCAAACCCTCCGAATCCCATAAAGTCAATCCGACACGTTCACCATCGATATCGCTCTCGAGATAGTGAGGTATGAAATTGCCCGAACGAGTTGCTCGTGAGGTCACCTCCTGTTCGATCTCGGCTGAACGCTGTGATCTCTTCTTGGCTGGCAGAGCAAGAGATGTCTTGAGGAACTCGAGGAATGAAGTCTTGCCGGAGCCACGGGTGCCGATGATCAGAATGCTGTGAATAGATTAATACAGTCATGTAGGATTGAAGTGAGCGAGAAGCGACATACTTAAAAGGAGTAGGATCTTTCCTTCTGCGGACCCTTCTAGGGCTGTTAACAGTGCTGATGGCGCTGCTCGCGTAACTGTATCGGCCACGGTTCGTCATGCTCTCTGCACGAGCATAGGGATCGGCCCAGGCACCGTTGGAGTTCGGTGGAACTGGAGGTATCGCGATCGAAGGCGACATAGATAGACGTCCAGGGTCGAGAGAGATGCGGGATTGATAAGGATCCAAAGAGTGATCTGCCGTTCCAGAGACTAAAGCAACAGAGTCGGAACGAAGGTCGCCTCCAAAAGTCTCGAAAGGTTGATGCTGAGAACCATTATAGAGAACGGGTAGACGAGGTGGGGACTTGGGAAGTGAGACTGGGACTGGAGCTGGGGCTGGCTCCCTTGGTTGCGAGACCTTCCTCGCACCTTGACTTCCACTTCTGAACTCGCCGGACTTACTGCGTCGAAGCAGGTTGCCAAAGCTTGATCGCCGAGGGGGGCTGTGGTGACTCATCTTTCCCAAGCTAGAAATGCAAGCATGTAAGAACTCAGGGTTCGATGACAGGCAAGTACGTTTCTCCGTGATACGACAATGGGAGGCGTAAATCGCGTATTCCAGGGGATAAACAGCCGATAAACAGGCAACACCGTTGCAGGATTATGTCCAAGTGAACCTAGTCAATTGGCAGGTATACCGGCAAGGTACAGTGCATAACAAGCTTGCAGGAGCTTAGACAGAAGGTTAACTTAGATATTACGGTTGCGCCTCGTTGTGTTTGATGCCCTGGTAAAAAAAAAAAAGCTTTCCCTAGTCAGAATGGACGGGTATCGCTCTTGAAGCCTCGGAGAGAATTACCACCGGGTGATTACTCGATACCCACGGAGTTTGATATGCAGGTGCAACAGAGAGAGAATTGGAATGGCCAGCAGGGCCCAGTCTGTCCGTGTCAGATAATGTGGTCGACCAATAGCAGATGATCCAGGACAGATCGACTGGAATATGTAATTGGAATTATAAAAACCTAGGTGCAAGAACAAGAGAATACTGTTTGTACAGGCAGGTAGGTTGGTCCTGGACTGTGCGGCCTTATTCCTTCTGATACTAGTACTTCTGATCTCGGATGAAGGTGTAGGTAGTGTTAGATGTGTCCACCGAGCAGGGAAGTGTGGTTGCAATGGCGAAACGTAAAAATGATAATTTTTTTTAAAAAAAATAGGCCAATTTTGACGAATAAACAACAACCTAAAGGGTTTTCACGAAGCTATTGTCAGTCTATTTCCTAACATTTGCACAATGGATAAAGAAAGAAGCTCTCCCAGACCACCATGCATGCCTGTTTGGAAGTAGAGGGACGCAATTTTTTGTTGGTGCATCTGAGCCATGAAATGAGGAGAAAACAGTGGCACGACGGGTCTAGCAAATGTGTTTTGACCTGGTGATTCTGTCGCGCATCACCTTACCATCTGGCTTGCAGCCCCACAACTAACAGTAGCCAGACCTCTCTTGACAGACGATCCTGATCGGTTTTGCGGAAAAGGCCCATATGCAACTAAGTTGTGGCGAACAGCACCGGGTAGATCGTGTAGGTACCATCCACGGAACAGCTCCCGCAGGTACATAGACGGAAGTCCCCTCAATGTTCAGCACATGCGCTGTGTTACATGCGACAAGCCCACCGACTAGGTAAGATGGGGGGAGAGGGGGGAGAGGGGGGAGAGAAGGGGGGGGGGGAGAGAGAGTGGTAGCGGATCAAGACCGGGTCGCAAGACTTCTAGCTTTGGTTGCGCATACGAGGATGGAGACGGGGGAGGGGGAAAAAGAAAAACGAAGGGGAAAAAGATAACCAACCTTTGAGTTGTAAAGAAGATTAGGTGACCGCTGTGGGTCGTTTGCGGTCGGTGCCGGCGCAGGTCTCAGACAAGCGTAGGTATTATGGGTGAAAGAGCGGGAAGAGTCGGCGGTTGATTGTATGTATGTATCTGCAAAATCAAGATACCAGGATGGAAAGTTATAAAATAAGGGAATCCCTCCCTACACGACCTACCGGTAGTCAAGCGCTTGGTCTCTCTGCATCCACAGCTGCCACTTGGACGAGGCGAATGCAACCGGGGTGTTGGATTGGGCGTACCGATACCCTACAAAGGTGGTGGTGGGTGACGCGGTTCTCATGAAACCATGAAACAGTGCCTCGGGAAAGACGTGAATCGAAAAAAAAAGAAGAGATAAGACACGACCAGTGACGTACAATTATTGAAAGAGGAAAGAGGTTATAAAAAAAAAAGGGACGATTGTCAGATGGAACGAATCAACAGGAAGAAAAAAGTAACAAACCAACAAAACAAAACAAAACAAAACGATACCTACAATACAAACGAGCAGTGCGATTTAGGGGAGTTCAGAGATGAGGAGCAGGACAATCGAGGCCTGGAGAACCGTTGAGCGCTAGGCGCAGATTACGTCGGGATGGATGGCCCGTTTCTGCCTAGCGCGGTCTACCTTACACTAGCGTCACGACTGGCTTGGAAGTACATGTACCGCCTTGTACTGACTATTAGCGACTGGTATCAAGGTACCGGTACGCGAAGATGCAGGTATGCCCACTTAATGAAAAGCCCCGGAAAGGCTTAAACGTGGGGACGTCAGATCTGAAACGCTGACTCCATATGGCATAAATGATAACAGTCAGGTTGGTTAGGTACTTAAGTACCTTGGGAAGGTGAAGGTGCCTTGTATAAGTACTTAAGTAGCTGCTGCCTTCACGTGGGTTTTTAAGTACCTACACTCGCCTTAGGTACCTAAGTGTACCTACCTAGGTAGGTACGCTACAAAAACGAGCCGGCCCCATTACGTATACAATTGAAATTGCATCGCTCATTCGCACACGCATTCACTTTCATTCTAAGTAAGTACCTATACGTAAGGTAGGTAGATTCGATAGCCAGAGGAAGTTGGCTCGTATCTACGTAGGTAGGTAGTGTAGGTAGGCAGTATTTATCTACGCAGACTTATAGTCCGTATGAGGACTTCCTGTATCGATTACCTATCGTATCGTACAAAGGTGTAGAGTACAAAGTGTACGGACGTACGTCCGTACGAATAGATGAATTACGGCTACCAACTTGTACGAACGTGCAAGTTACCGATCGATATGAACGACACACTTCTAATAATACTAGTTATGGACGTACTGGTAGGTAGTAGTAGGTAGTATAGGTGTGAGATTCACAACATTCCTCCAGAGCGAGAGGCTTCCAACAATGCCAATATGTTATGCAAGCCCCATATAGACTATCTATCATGTTATCTGCCTACCTGCTCTGCCTACCTACCGGTACTCACTACCTACGGATCCGTCGCACGATCTCTGATGATTTGGTGTTGTTGCGTGGCCGTCGTGCCACCAATGGATCCAGCGATATCATGTAGAAATTCCAATGAAAGCCCGACTAAAGCAATTACATATAAGTAAGTATGTATACCTATGCCAGCCCGACTCCCATCGTTGGTCGAATCCCACACAAAATCTCACACTGCACTACATATTGTGCGTTTTTGAATATGTACGCAGTCATGTATGGGCGGAGGCAGCAGGATACCTACCTACCTACCTTTTGCCTCAACCCCCATTCCCTTCCGTGTAGGTACGAAGTAATTGAAGGCCCAGGACATTTTTCAAATCAAAGGACCACTCGGCTTGCCTGCCCGGGGCCCCATAGCAGACCCGCCAATTAGCGCACGTCGAATCCTGGGGCTCCGTTTAACCCCCCAAACCGCCCGTCCTTGGCGCTGACATCAGGTCCAGGCGTTGGGCCGCGCTAGGTAAGACCTACCTAAGTAGGTACTTACCTATACGTAGTGCATGTACCTAAGGTAGTAGTGCAGAAGCGCTGCATACTTAGGTACCTAGCTAAGAAAGTACCTACCTGGTAAGTAGTACCTAGGTAAGTACTTTCGTACCTGCGTGACATTTACCTATTACCTTAAAACGTTTCATTATAATAATCGGTACGGATTGCAGAATGTACGTATGTACCTACGAAGTACCTACCTCTAGTATTGCATTTGGCAATTTTTTGCAATCGACTTGCAATCGACGACGTGCTATCTATCAATCGAACTGTCGTAGTCTACGGACGCAGGCCTCTCATTCTCTGCACATCAGCCGGCATAAATATTCAGACCATCTTCGAGTCCTAACCCGAGCTTATCTCTCTACCAAGCGCCTCGAACGTGCGCCGTTAAATAAATGGAAGGCGTGGCTTTACGCCTCCAGATATGCGACCAAGATTAATGATAAAAAGCGGTGGACATCGAACAACAACAAGCCCAACGACGAAGGAGATCAATCATTGAGGAATCTGATGTATACGTTTTTTTTTTCCTCTTACAAACATTATCCTTGCTGCGAAGACGAGGGGCATCTAAATACCTACTACACTACAGTGTTAGTCTATGGAATCTACAAGTACCTAGGTAGTCCGAAGCCGTGGTGGTGGTATCCCACTGGTATTATACGGGAGGAAAAGTGAGCGAGCCGAGATTGTCTTCCGTCATGATAGCTAGCCCTCCTGTCCCCTTTTTATATTAACCTCAACCTAACCCTCAAACACCTCATGCTGTAACTCAACGCCAAAGTCCTTCGCCATCATCGCCATTCGTTTCTCTACCTCGTCTTCCATGCCGCCTCCCCAGCCGAACCACTGCCGGATCTTCAGCGTATAGAATGCGATATCTGTCGCGAGCAGCACCGTCTTGAAGATCAGGTGCCGCCAGGCGTTGACGAGGCGCTCGCGCAGCGGGCGGTCCTTATCCAGGAAGAGACTGGCACTGGCCCAATTGCCCATCATCTTCACGCGATTGACAGGGGAGCCCATGAATTGGTTGTTTCCCTGCACAATTCGCATGTTGCGCCCGATGAAGACTAGTTCCTTGGGCCACTTGTCCTCGTCGGCCAGAATGTCGCGAATGCCTTGCTTCATGCGCTGTTGCGCTTCGTAGTGTCGCTCAGCCGGTGTCTTACCCGAAAACTCTTTAGTTATTGTGTCCCTTGTTGATCCGTCGCCGCCTTCATACGGGCGCAGGAGCGTCGCGCTCGCGAACAGATCGGGCGCCTTGATTCCCCACTGCTCAGAGATGTCCGCAATAGCCTTATTATCAAACGTGATGAGACTTTTCCAGAATAGCGCATACTGCTGTCTAAACTTGGGTGCCATATAAACGTAAAGACCGTGATCAATGAGCACAAGCTCTGACTTGCCGGATGGTAGACGACGAATGAAGATATTCCCCGGGTGCGGATCGCAGTGGACGACGCCCCACTTGAAGATCTGCGCCGAAAATAAGTCCACAATTGTTGTCATTACATCTTTGCTCGTGAGACCTAGCCCGCCCTTGCCGTTTCGTCCTCTCCACTGCTCGCGCTCCGGTTTGAGCTTTTCCTTGAACGGGCTCACCCGCAGTTCCCTGCGCGCGGCTTCTTTATCTTCCTGGGTAAACTTTAGTTGCTCACCATGCACACCGGCCGAACCGTTCCCGTAACCGCCCAGCCAGCGTCCCGTTGTCGCATCCTTATCCCAGAGACGGACACCCTCTATCCACTCCGTGACCAGTACTCGTTTTGTAGTGAACTCCGGGTAAACCTTAGGGATATAGACCCTATTCTTAAGCGTGGGTTCAGAGGCTACCAGCTTGCGCATGACCTCAGAGTTCTTCGCTTCGGCCTCGAAGTCCGTCTCGAGCATCAAACGCTCAGTGATGAATGGCACGATGGAGTACAGTGGTAAATCAAACCACCAAGTGTAGACGCGCATCACGACCTTGAAGGCCCATAAGTCCCAGCCAACCTGCTTCTCGATCTCCGGCTTCTGAATCTTTACCGCGACCTCCCTACCATCCGGTAACCTCGCCCAATGGACCTGCGCAACACTCGCGCTAGCTCTTGCGCGCCTCTCCATGAACCCCTTGCCTTCTTCACCCGTAAAGCTTACACCGAAGACCTCCTCGGCACTTCTCCCGCCAAAGTCCTGGCGTATAACCTTCTCGACATCCTTCCAGCTGTCCTGTGGGGCATCGTCGAACATGCGGGCAAACATGCGCTGGAACTCAGGCGGCAAGACGGCGCTCTGCATAGCTATAGCCTGGCCGATCTTTAGATACAGCCCGCCATTCGCCCTCAGCAAATCGAAGAGCCGCTCCGCGCTACGTCGATGGAGATCTTCGATTGTGCCCCCTGTAATCGGCTCGGGGCGAAAATTCAGTTTATAGTCGAGCGCAACGAAAAGGCCGGTGCCAAAGGTGCGCAGTGACCGCCCTACGCCGGATGCGAATGCAATTCGGTCGATGAGGTACAGGCCTCCCGTCACAGCAGAGAAAATCACAAGACGTCGGCCCCATCTTCGAGTGCGCTTGAAATCTCGTGCCGCTTTGGGCTTGCCGAGCGAGGATGGAGACGGTGGAAGTAAGGGCTCGAAGGGCGTGGCACGAGTCTGGGCGTATCGCCGCGATGGTATACGTGAGCGCGTAATATTTACGTGAGTTTCAGGGATCGGAGTGCGAGAATTGCTGGTGCGATGGAAGATTGACTGGGCATGGCGAGCGCAGGGGCGCGTAACCGGCGCACGAAGCATATCTCGCCACTTTAGAATTGATATGCGGGGAGCGAGATTCCGGCGCGGCACGTGTTGAATGGATGCGGTCGAGAACAGGGCTTCTCGGATAGCAGCCTTATCATCTGCACATTAGCCGGCGCACAGAGTTACATACCTAGGTACCTAACTAATGCGCTCGAACAATTGTTTGTGAAAAGTGTACAATGTATCCTCGAGATGACTTTGAAAGAACTTGAAAGTTCCGGTCTTCGGGAAAGCTGTACAGATTATGCAAGTTGATATGCAAATAGAGAGGCAGACAAGTACCTACGGAATACCTATAGGTAGTAGTGGGGCAAGATAGACCGGCCGATAACGCCGTGCTGGCTCGGGGAGGGGCCATGCCAATCATAAACCAACCTAAAAGTACGGAATACATCCGTATTTACCTACATTACCTACTCTCGCCACCACACTAGGGTATACGGATCCGTATATATAGCCTACGGATTCCTATGGTACCTGTCCGGTCGGCAGGGTTGGTACGGACTAGGTATAGGCTCCTACGTTCGACCTTGGAATTATTTACCTACCTAGGTAGGTGGTATGTAAGTTGTAAGTAGGTAGGTAGCGTACAAAGTTACCTAATGTTGAAATATTTACTTACAGCTTAGGTACACGGAATTGTTCTCTGCTTGCCGGCCCTGGTTGCTTCGTCGCTGATAGTTATCCTATTATCAATTCGAGCTTCGTACCAAAGAGATGCATACTCATAGTCGATATGTGGTGAAAGATGTCGAATCAAGATGAGTTGGGCGGTAATGTCAGGATCGTTCGTTCAAAAGATCTCGATATCCAACTCAACCAAGATCGCTAGGATCCACTGCAACGCCGTGAAAGCTTCGTTTCTCTCATCATTCTTTTCCTCTTTTAAAAAAATAGGGATTTCATACAGACTGGTAAGTAACATGAGATCACACAGTCAATGAGTATGGGATCACATAGCTAATGAAAGGGCCAGACATCTTAATGCACACCATTTAATTATCCACTGATGGTTTACTGTAGCTACTCCCAGACTCAAGACACTCGCCTCATCCAGCTCACCTCCTCTATTCGGTGATCCAGGATGAGGGTTCTACATTCAGATGCGTACCCCAGCATGTTGGCCGTCCGGAAGATGAGAGAAACATATGGCATGTCATACAACTATGCAGTGAGATGGCTAACATGTGCACATCACTTGTGAGGCCCAATGTGTGTATGAACATTCTCTGCCGGTACTCACGAGCCGATACGCGTGTGCTTAGCCCAATATAGACCTAGGTGGCCTATATAAGTGTGTTTCCCCTTCTCGCGTATGATAGCAAACTCTTCGATAACTAACTATCTAATTCTATCTACTTATCTTGAAGTCTCACTTTAGAACACGAGACATCGCGAGACTTCGTCTGGACTCTTCAGCCACCCGGTTCCGGAGGACGACAGCCCTATCGCCAGCCCGGTTGCTGCCTCTGATCCCACTCACACCGTTAACGTTCATCCCCCAACAATGATAAACCCTTCACAACAAAGATTACCATCCTCGTCCATTCCTGAACGTACCTGTCGTAAACACACAACTCACACGGCTCCGACGACCCCCGCTGTGCTTACGGTTCCATGGAACCACACGTACGCCAGCAAGAGCAAGGCGGATTCATATCAGGCACTTAAGGAGACCGATATCCGTTTCGTTCAAGCCCGCGAGCGGTTGCGGCGCCTGCCCTCAATGGATTGCGAGCATTGGGCATGATATATCAGATGCTGGAAAACGAGCTCTTGGTTAGGTCGCAGCTTGACCTCACCGAGTTCAGAGCCAGCAATGCCGACACAGACCGGTACCAGCAAGAAGCCGCCCAGAAACTGCTGCAACAATATAATGGATGGAAACAATTGAATTCGATCACCTGGGAGCATAAACAGATAAATTTTTATCAGAGCCAAAATTTCACTAGAGCTTTCGTACACTTATTCGCCACATCAAGACGCCGTCCCTATCGGACTGTGGGCTTCATCCGCCGTAAAGATTGCGACTGCCCCCCCCCCCCCCCTCCGACCATGACAAAGGATTCCATTGGAATATGCGCTGCATGAAGGGTTGGTCGCTATTGTGCCAGATGTCGACATGGAACTGGCGGATCCATCACATTTGCTGAGTAACCGAACAGCCCAGGCCGACCCGACAGACAGCGACAGTAGGAACATCAACCAATTCTTTATAAAGACTACAAGATCGGTGGCCCGAATAAGAAGAGCCCGGAGGTTGCGAAGAGGGGTTTTTTTTTGAGGGATTAAGTCGATCGAAACAATCGGGGACCTCGTTGGAAAGAAGCTCGTCTTCAAGACAGATGCTACGTTTGGTGGACTTTATGAGTGCTATTTTCGAAAACCACATGGAGCCAGTCATCGTAGGTTTCCAAGGCCCACCGCGACGGGGTAAAAAAGGTCACACGGTCCTGGGAGACTCGGCTAGCTTACATCAAACGCAACTTTCTGCCTGGGTATGTGGAGGGGCTGGGAGAGTGAGCCGAAAGCATCACCGATGTCAATATTGAGAATGAGCCGGACAACGAGCCGTATTACACTGCTATCATTGTGATGGCAGACGGAGCATTGGCGCGAGCCGCTTTTAGTTGCGAGGGGGCTAATATGGAGATTCAAATTCAATTTTGGATGAGGAAGAGAATGGGAAAATTTAATTCTCATTATACCCATCGACATCTGATAAGAAGAGAGGATACGCTGCATATGTTTTGTTCCTTCAAAGCTGCGAAGACTTGGAGTGACCTGCACCACCAAGTGTTTCTCGCACTCTTAATAGGTAATGTAGAAGATACGCTGCGAATTTATCTCTTGCTTTCATAAGAAACTTTTGTCCACCGTCTTGTAATTACAAGATAACTGATAGGGGCGTAGGTATACCTAGTCACCGAAGGTCTGAAATTGGTTAGAGAATGGTAGCTAGCTTCAATAGGAAGGTTGCTCCTCTCCATTCAAGAGGTTCATGGCATAGTGACATCGCCGCTGATTTCGTGCTAAGCAGCATCCCAGGCAGCGTTCTCTCAACAAGGATGTCTCCTCATTCAGGTCCACTCAGAATGAGACCTGGAGAGGTAGCATTGGGTTCCGTACGTCGTATTGTGGCCCTAACAACCCTTGAAGTCGAATTACCTACTTACATGGTATTGCACTGCTACGGATCCGTACGCTTAGCACTATTACAACTTTAGGTATACATACTCATGTGTAGTCGTACCACTTCAACTCCAAAGCCTTCGATGCTCAAGTCCATACGCCTGGTGTTTTGCGTGGGATCGTAAATATCCAGACTGCGCATCTGACTGAAAATCCTCAACTGATCATTGTTATGGCATGGCCCATGGCGCAGTATTGGTTACCTAGTATATTTGTTTAGAGCGTCTTTCCAGTCCGTGATGTCGAGGGGCACCTCAGGATCGTCAAGACCTCCGCCCGGCAGAGCTTTTCAGGCTCACGATTAGAGTTTTGCTGGCCTTGACAGTGTTTTTATTATAAGAGCTTTCCCGGCGGAGTTGAATACAATGATGGCTTGTAGGTTGGCTTCTCAGTCCCCTGGGCGCAAGCGAAGTGTATCGTCCAATGCTCAAGTTCAAAGAGTGTATTTGGGAAAGAGGAATCTAAGAATTCAAGGCTTTCCGGCACAAATCAGTGCTTCCGTCTGCTTTTGCGAGCGAAGAATCATGAAGGCACGCGGGGCAGAGCGCCGCACCTTGCTAATAAACAACAGTGCGCCCCTTCTGAGGCTCTGGTCTTCTGACAGAAAGCAGTTCTCGCATGGCAATGAACCATATAAGAAGCTCTAATTTACATATCAAGCGTCAGTCGACAGCACACATGGGATGGACTTGACCATGGTATCTCCACGCAACGATTCCACCATGACTATGACATAATTGTATGGTTGTTATGACACCGACGAAACATAATTGTGTATGTCCGTCATATTATATTGGATGCGGTGTACGATGTAGAAAGTCTTCGACTCTTCGTGGCTAGATCATGTCGCCATCTAAGCCGATATGCGTTTCAAAAAGGCCTTGAATTGAGGATACGGGTAATTAATAATCAGGCCAATGTATCATTGGTATCCCACTAAATAGATGCCCGATGTCGAGCTGCCTGACGTAAAGACATTCTGTTCCGAGTGGGTTGGTGTGGCTGGGGAGCTACCTGTAGTGCTGAGTCTCCTACGCGGTCTTTGGGTCGAATGCTCTTCCGCCAGGTCTATGAGATGATAATGACGCAGTTTCATGAGCGCCAAAAAGGTGAAAGTCTTACGGGAGAACAAGCCGGTGGTGTACTTTTATCTTGGTATTTAGTGTCGAGCCAATTGGAGCCCGTAATCGGGCCGCCCCTATCCGCAACATTGCTTTACGCATGAGGCACTCATCTGGGCCTATCGTGATAACGACTTGGAATTTTGAGGAACTATACACCACGGATTAAGAACGGTGCGGTACCAGAAACGTGTCGATCGAACGACAATCTTGAGAGTCAGCTCCTCCCGGTAAATTTGAGATGGAATATGATGAGTACAGTGTTCAGTACATGAAGTACCTACCAGAAAGGCCTTGCCCTTGGAAAGCCCATCTGAAGCGCTGGGATTTGGTAGATCTCATATCGGTAACGTTGGAAAATTTGACCAACTACTGCTCGCACCTGTGCACGAGAAAATGTTCTCGTACAAGTGATGTGTGCGACGAGTGAGCACGTTTGATTGGTAGGGAATTAATGCATCCGGTCCTCAGCCCTTTGACTTGTGTAAGTGTCTCATTTCGGGAGCGTTAAGTGGCGTCGGTATAAAGTCCCGCAAGAGACAAAGTGTAAGTATAAGTAGGTAGAGAAACGGCCAGGTATGAGCAGTGCCTCGTGTAGATATATATGTAGATTTATGGAAGCGAAAAAAAAGAAGAAGAAGATTCTTGATAATCGTTATTTAACATGATGAATTCGAAATCAGATGAAGCTGAACGTCAGATATGTGTAGGTGGATAGGTAGGTCATTGAACATTTGACTCGTGCTGGCGCAAAAATGTTCGTAGGTACTATGTAATCTAAGAGGTAGATACGGACGTACCATAATATCTTGACAAGCGAGTGAGCAAATTGGTTTATGTACCAACTGGGGCAGTACACCAGGGTACGTACCTACTTTCCATTCATAGTATGCACTCTCCCAAGTTATTTATGTACTTACACGCTATAAGTTTTAGTGCGAGTACGTGCGCTAGGTACCTAGTGCACTGTGGCGTGCCCCTTATACTATCTAACACTAGGTACATAGTATAGTACCTGTAGGTAACCCATACTACATCGGCTTATCGTTCAAGTAGAGACCTACTACCTACCTACTTATTAAGTATTCCGTGCACTCGCAATGAATGACGGAATGGTTGGTAGGTGGGTGGACAGAGTCTTATGACGTGCACTACGCATCCGGATGTTTACATACTTACATTTTGGTGGTGGGCATGTAATACCTTACCTCCCTAGGTAGGTACCTAGGGTAGGTACTTACATCTATAGATACTTCGTAGTCCGGAAACCCGGTTAAACTCGTGGCTTTGCAGATGCTTTATATATACTTGTGCGCAGATTTTGAAAGCTTGAATGCCACCAATATAATAGTAGGTACCTTAAGTACCTAGGTAGGTATACCTTAGGTAGGTACGTCCGTATTTAGGTATGTTTATTTATTTGTATATCTACATATCTACAGTACCTTAGGTACCGAGGAGGTACCTACCTACCTTAGGTAGGTACCTAGGTAGTTTACGTATGCTTTTCCGTACACTACACTACACTACACTGCTTTGGGTACTCATGACAGCTTATGGACGTATCGTAATCCGTATTTATAAATATTTATGCTACTAACATGTGGACTATTTAGGTAGGTACCAGATAAGATAAGTTGAGTGACGTACGTATAGGTAAAGGCTCCTAACTTAAAATACACAGACAGATCCTAAAGCCATGAGCGTTTCTGTTTCTACTTATACAAGTAAATACGTACCGATACTTTACCCGTACCTATGTACGAGTATACCTACCTACCCTAAGGTACCTTAGGTAGGTATTTGCATGTTCAGATTCTGCTCGTTAATTGCGCAGTAGGTAGCGTGTATTATCTACATTACATTACACTACTAGTAGTAGGTACTTACTTAATGTGCGCAGAGTGTACCTAACGGAATAGATGCTTAGGTACCTTAGGTAGGTACCCAGTACCTACCTACCTTAGGTAAGGTAGTAGTACCGCCAGGTACGGTACCCAGGCACTGCCGCACTAGGTACCTGACTAAGTCTGCTACTTACCTGGCTACATATCCTGGTACATAATGTAGCCAATTGTTGACTATCAGCTGCAGGTACCTACATCAAAGTACACTAATTATAGATGTACATTTGTGTATTAGCCAGGTACCTCCCACATCTACCCACACTACCTATCATGCTTGTACCTTAACGCTTTGTAGCAGGCAGCGGCTAATACCCAACTTAATTCCCCCATCATTGATCGACCAAACCCTCTCCTTCCCCAAAATCCCAAATCCAATCTTCCTTCGAGATCTGATTTTGCCTGCCTTTCTGGGCTGCAAGCTTCCGCTCACTCTAGACGAGGCCAACATCGCCACTGATCCGTTACTCACCATTCGTCACTCGTTTTCACAGTTTATTTCCGTATACCTTCTGCTGCATACATACAATTCACTTACTATTCACTTACTATTCACTTACAATTCGACATCTCGACCACCCGCCCTCTCTTCTTATTTGAGCGATGGAGTAGGTAACACGCATCGCCGATGTACACACAACTTTGGAGAACCAAATCGCTCAGCAACAACTAGTTGTTTCTTCGACGATCCGTAGTCTGACTAGGTACTCGAGAGGAGACAAGATCACGGCTTACGTCGGGACAAATACTGCATACATATGCTACCGTTATCAATACGCCTGCATCTAAATTGCGTCATTCGAAGCCTGCCTGTTTTCTCGCTTCATGAGACAATAAACCCGTCGGCTCGAAGTCTGCCTTTTCTCTACGTCCGTACCTTACTTACAGCATTGTTTTTGTGTCGCCGTTCGCGTCAATTGCTGGCGCGCTGATAACCTGCCAAGATGCTGCGGCCAGCAACGCCGCTGGCGATATTGCTGTTTGTGGCATTCGTATTGTTGCTACTCTCTGTCCTCTCCACCCCCATCATCAAGGCCATTCCCCTCGGCGTCTACAAGCCTGAAAATGGCGGATCCGTCAACTTTGGAGTGTTTGGCTACTGTGAGGGAAACGTTTGTGGCCCCATAGAGATAGGATATGACACTTGTATGTGTGCTGCCCGCCGTCCACCACTGCTTATTTTGTTATATTGTTATTTTGCTATTTTGCTATTGCAATTTAGCGAGAGCATACTTACATGCTAACTTCTGTGCCAGCAATATTTGCCCCTCAGGCTTCTTCTGAGTTCGATCTCCCATCCTCAACACGAACAAGGCTGTCCGCCATTCTCATAGTCCATCCCGTGGCAGCCTTCCTGACGCTAATCATGTTCGTCATGGCTTCTGTCGCTCATCTTCATTCGCCTTCGCATTCATCACGCTACTTGTGCGGTCTTTTCATATTCGGTTTTCTAACTTTCCTTGTATGCCTCTTGGCCTTTCTCATCGACGTTCTTCTCTTCGTGCCGCATCTGGCTTGGGGCTCTTGGTTGGTACTCGCTGCCACGATCCTGGTTTTTCTAAGTTTTATCGTTTCTTGCGCTATGCGCCGTACGCTGGTCGGTAGGAAAGCGAGAAAGAGACGGATCGCAGAAAATGCAGAAATGAGCGGTGAAAATTATTATAATCGTCAGGCCCAACAAGAGGCTGCTGTCACCTCTGCCGTCACCTCTGGTCTTCAGCCCACTGTCCCAAGTGTTAGCGATGCAAACGGACCTGCTGACAAATTACCCGCTTTTGCCGCCTACGAGAAAAGGGATGATCACAGTAGTGATGAGCGAATTCCGCTGACAGCCCGAACGCCATCTGAAAGATCACCGAACAACGGCCCCGTCGACAGGACCAGATCGGACCTATCCAATAATCGCCAGTCGTTTTCAGGGTCAACGCTTGTCCCAACTGATCAATACGGGAACCCGTTAACGCAAGTCCCGGATCCGTATGGAATGCGACGAGGGCCTTCGATAGAACGCATGGATGGGAGGGGTCGTGGTGGGCCTATGCTAGGTTATAGGGGACGTGGTGGCCTGGGTAGAGGTACTTATGGCGGTGGTAGCTATGGTCCGCCGCAAAATGGACGAGGTGGATATGGTAGTCCATCTAACGGTCGAGGTGGTTATGCAGGTTCACCAAATGGGCGAGGCGGATATGGTGGCCCATCCAACGGAAGAGGTTCTTTCGGTGGTCCACCGAATGGACGAGGTGGATACGGCGCTCCAAGCCGTGGCGGGTATGCACCGGGACCCAATGGGAGAGGAGGTTATGGTCCGCGTGGGGGGTACGGCGGCGGTATGAGAGGCGGACGAACACCACCGCCCGGCTACTCAGGGGGAGCGCCATACGATCGAAGAGGCACTCCTGGAGAGGCTTATGGACCCTATGGGTCTGAACGGCGAGCATCGCCAGCGGCTGCTGGAGCACCATATGAAGGCAATCCTTCTATGTACAACGGATCTACGAGCGTCACAAACACAGGCGCATATCAGCCGTATCGTCCTGATGATGTCAATGATTTGCCACGTGCAGAATCACCCCCGCCGCTACCAGATTCTGATCTTCCAGAAGCAGAACCCGTTGGCCAAGCTGTGGAAATGGATGCTAGAACCGGTAGCCCTGCTCATCCGCCTTCAGGGCTTGGTCAGTTGGATGGCCCCATCAGAGACAGTGGCACAGATGTTGAAGACATGCTCGCGTTTCAGCAGACAAGTACATTGCCACCTCAACAGAACGGTATGAACCATGAGAAGCATGATTCAACTATTAGTGAGACGGCCAACTATAGCCATGATGAGTAAGTCGTCACTGCAAATCAAGGATTGAAGCAGGTTCTAACTTTGGTCATAGACAGTATGTTCCTCCAAGGCAAGCCTGGGACCAGCAACGCAATTCCGCTTCTCAGGGTATCCCGCCATCTCTCCAGATATCAGTTCCTGCGAAGGAACTTAACACTGTATCACCGACGCCCCCTCCTTTGACTTTAAATGAGGGCGGCTACTACGAAGATGTTGATCCTCGTTTCGCTGAGCCACCGCCTGTCATTCATCAAGTCGCGCAGCACGCGCCGACCAGCACCGATGATCTACATCTTTCTCCCGGCACGCGTAGCCCAGCCATATCTGAAAGATCAGGGTTCACTTCGGTTTCACAACGAAGTGTAAACCCTCGTTGGAACCCTTCTACTCAAGGATACAACCAGCCACTGCCGACCCGAAGACCAGCCAATCGTGGCGAGATCAACATTCTGAATAGCGACCCGGATTTCGAACTATCCGGTCTCCGCACAACTTCGGCCAGTCCTGCAAGAGGTAGTGGCATGGTACCCGGGAGCGCTTACCCTGGCGCATTATAAGGGCTCTTCAAGGCCTTTTCTTCGGGGAACCCTCGTATTATCAGCGCGCAAGTGAGAGGGATCCCGATCACATAATAAGCAGGCCTTTCAGCATAATGATTTACTATGAACAGACGATGCCTGTGGCCATTGGCACCATTTTTCCATTTCGTCAAACCCGATTACCAACTATTGCGCCACTTACCCTTTTTCCGCATTCTTGATGGAGCTCTCCGTCGTATTTTACTCATACTAGTTCTCATCCCCTCAGGACTGGAACCCCCATTAGTCATGCCAACCGAAACTCGCCCACTGGTTGGCATTTTGAGTACGAAATCTAACTTGCGGGACGCATGAGTCGTGTGACGGGGCCTCGCTAAACAGGAGATCGTGTTAGAGTACGTTGTTTGACTATTGTTGGAACAAGTGCTTGGAGAATCTCGTGTTGGAATGCCGGCCTTGCAGCATCCGAGGCCATCACAAGTAACAATTTATTTCCCCAGACGCTGTGGTCATACCCATTCTATAATTGTATATGGCAATTATTTGCAGATCGTTGCTTTTCCATTACGAAGCCACAACGAATAAAAAAAAGGCATTACGAAATGATGTGAATTTATTTGAGATCATGTGAAGCTGCAAGGATCAGGCTTTATGACGCGCATGCTCACTGTAGAAATGGCGAGCTTATAGCAGCCTAATAGATGACTGAAGTGTGCACAAAATTGTGACTTGGGGGTTTGTTATCACATACTGGACATATGTAGGTACGAGTTTATGCAGATATCGGGGCTACCGCCAGCCCTACAACACCATTTACAACTACAGAGCTACTAGTAGTCCGTAGGTTGTTGCAGCGACGCCTGCAGTTCAGGTAGCCGGTAAATATCTCTGTCAATCTTGAGAACAGGACACTACTGGACATGAATACGCTGCAGTGATATTGGTCCTCGCGGCTTCGTAGGTAGTGTTCGAGCCCACGCAAATCGATGTTTGTTCAGACTACCTACCTAGGTATAGGTAGTTCGCGTGTTCCCCTGATGAGTACTTCGTGGAGGGTTTTCTCGACTTGGGAATGGAGCCCGGTGGATCTTCGTTGGGACCTTTCGTCTACTTAGGTACTGAACGTCCTTGCTTATTTTTATCTCCTGAACTGCCCTAAGGCTAGGTGGTCGCTCGCTCCACTCTACAAAAAAAGAATACTCACATGGACTTTGATCACCGGCCATTTTCTTGAAACTCCGAGGTACCCATGAGTTGCTATTTTCCGGACTGGCTAACACCCCTGCCAGTGACTGAACTATACCTAGTTTTATCTAGGCGGTTAAAGAGATACCTACCTATCTTCACTACCTACGCTGATGCGCGTACCTAGGTACATGGAGACGGCGTTTGAGGTAGGTACGTAATGTCACTGGTGCCTGGATTCGTACGTAGGTTCTCGGAAGGTAATTGCGGATCTATCGGCGATTAAAGCTTACTTATTTAGGTACAATTTACCTAGCTTGGCCACTGTGCCGTACCTACCTGTACCCCACCGCGCGTAAGTAGATGCAGCCGTGAACTCACCGAACTGTGGATCCTCCGATGGCCGACCCGGGTAACTGGAAGGCGGCCCATCTCGCCTTCCATCCCGGGTGAGAGAAACAGCGTGTGTGTGAGAGAGAAACAGCGCGTGTGTGAGGGATAAAAAGATATATATATAAAGAGAGAGAGAGAGAGAATTCACTTCTATCGTATTCTAGAAGGATGTGAATAGATAGGCTTGCTTTGACGCCCCATATGCACCCACCCTGTTTGTCTCGTTTCTTTCTTATCGGCGCACACGACACAGGGTCTGTCTGTCGATGGAAGGTGAGGAAGTGATGTCCGGTGTGTGAGTTCTTTATCGTGCCTGCGATATGCACGTGCGTATGTACCGGTACCTGATCGACATAGGTAGATAAACAGATAATTGCTGCCTGGCTCACAAACAACGTGATGTGCCAATTTGACTCAGAGGTACCCGGAGGTACCGATGGATGTCTGTCTCGTGGAGAAAGTCGGTAAGGTGAGGCAGGCACCTTCTAGGCAGTCGCGTCTCTCTTCCACCTTAGGCATCTAATAATAGATGCTTCCTTATGTAGATCGGCTTCGGTGACTTCCAACATCCCACCTCGATTCCAGTTCATTAACCCCGAGCACGTGCACCTTCAACCAAAACCCAGCTGTTTGTCAAATATCTCTACATCCCTACAACGTTCATCGGCCTTTTTCAATCTTTCATATATTCTCGCGTCATTGTTCCCTGTTTCGTCTACACTTCAACCTAACCGGTCGTAGTGCCGTTCATCTTTACCACAGACGCGCGCGTCCCCTTGTTGACTCGCGTTCAACCCCCTCAACATATAATGGCCGATCTATACGATGAGCTTCAAATCTACCCATCGGCAACCACTGCCGAGATCACGGCCGCGTATCGCCGGTTAGCATTGATCTATCACCCAGACAAGAATCCAGAAGACGTCGTGACGGCCACTGAGAAATTTGTAAAGGTAATACGTGCATCTCGGCGTGCTTGATTAGCTTGCTTGTATGCTTACTTATCCTATCCCATTTAGCTTACGCACGCGTACGAGATCTTGTCTGATGCCAATAAGCGTCAAGTGTATGATGTGGCCCGGGCACGAGGCATTCACGACCCCTTTGACGATAACGGCGACGAGGACTGGGTTCCTGACTTGGCAAATACCACCGTTGCTAATGATCGGCACTTCGATATTGACGAGTACATCGCACGGCTATTCTGCCAAATATTTGAGAGGACTGGGCCACCACAAGAGGCTCAAGGGGCAGCAACTTCTCGCGCAAGACCGGAAGAACGTAAACGAGAACAAGAACGACGCCACGAGATATTTCGCAGACAGCAAAGAGAAGAACTAGAAAGACAAGAAAGAGAAAACTTGGAGAAAGAACTGCTTCGACAGAAACAAGAGGCGGCTCGACAGGCTGAGATCGATAATTCACGACAGAAGTCTCTTAACCAGGAGGCGCAAAAGCAGCAGGCCCGATGGCAGCGGGTAGGTGCCATCACGAAAGAGGAAAAGGCCTTGACGTGCCTGCATTCGCAGTTCTGTGAGAAGACTCATCAGAAGAAAAAGACGAAATGCGACTCTTGTGGCAAGAAGCGAAGTATCATAGCATTTGAGTGTCCCCATTGTAGTCGTCATCTGTGCCAGCTATGCGTCGACGAGTCTGCCAAAGCACGTGAGCGTGATGAGTACCCCAACCCCTTTAAACAACGACCTGAGGCCGCAAAGGCTTCTTCGTCTGAAGGGAATGAGAAGTCGAATGGTTCCGCTAACAACGACCTCAAATTCCGGGGCGAAAAGCGAACGCTCCCGAGTCAATCAGACCCGAGCACACGGTCCGGACCTAACACCGATCGACCCAAATCCACCCTGGTCGAAATCTATCAACCAGCCAAGAAAGGAGAGTCTCAAAAGACTCGGGCAGCACCATATGCCCAAGATGAGAAGCCCGAGTCCAATCTACGAAAGGCAGAGAAAGTTTCCAAGGTGGAATCTCAAGAGAATTCGCAAATTCAGTTCGGAAACAAATCCGCGGGTCATAATATGAAATCAAAGCAGTGCTATGCTTGCGGAAAACCTGGCCATATCGCCGTCCACTGCCGTCAAACCCGTCAGAAGAACGACGCTCGAAAAGTATGCTTCAATTGTGGCAAGCCTGGCCATTTTGCCGCAACCTGTCGTCAGCCTCGCTCAGTCCAAAAGGAAAAGGTTGATGATGACGGCCATCACACTACCGATCAAGACAAAACTCGCGTCCAGGACCGCGATAAAGCCGGCGGCGGCGAAAGTGGGAAGCAGGCCCAGAAGTAGCAGTACCTAGAGTACAGGTGACAGCACTTACATCACATCTCTTCTGCTTTGCCATGACCACTGAACTAAAGTACCTAAACAAATTTTCTGAAGGATGGGATAGCTGCATTCGATATAGCTTGATTATATGCTTGCAACCGTACACTCATGCACGCTGCCGAAGACAATGTAAAATAAAAGCAATCGCAAATCTCGCTGCCGCAACGATAGGCATTTCATGGAAAGTTCCATTTGATAACTAGTCACCAGATTGCTTCTATTAGTCATTAGCACAGTTCAATGAAGAGATGGCCTTGTTGGGCCCGTATACTATGTAATTTGTTGATTGCTCGCTTATTACTTTAATATGATTGGTGGGGACACTGCCATCTCGACCGGCAACAGCCTTCGGACTTCTATACATAGGGCGTGTATCAATAAAATGCAGAGTAATGGGAAGATGCATGAGGAGGGACGGCGATGAAGTGATGATGTGGTCGAATCTCATGAAGCGTAAGTGGATCCGAGAGTACCTATATGACGTTGGTGAGATAGGTAGGTGTACGAAGTCACGTGCACATGGTAGTGCGTATGTAATCCGTATGTATATTGCGGTATCACGTGCGCTCAGTGGGTCTTCTTTGCGGTTTACCTATCCTGCAGCGCAAAGCTTCCTCTTCTTCCTACCTACAACTGGAATCTTTAACTCCCTAACCTTAATTTGCCGTCACATTCTACCAGGTAGGTAGCCTTGGCTGACCACCATTCCATATGCATGTTACTGACATGCCTTTGAGCTTGGATTCAGGAACAAGGCTGAGCTGGCTTTCGGGCAGGGAGCTTACTTCAAATTATTTCATTGCGGCATAGGCCAATAAGAACATAGCCTCTCACGCAGTTGGACCAACAGGCCGAGCGTGCATAGCCTAGTATCCACCTGTTAAGAATCATCAAGGAGAAGATTGTTTAACTCACCGGCACATTTGCCGAGTCTTCGATGATAATTATATCTCAATCAACGCTGAACTTTGGGCTGTGCCACTCTTGGCGTGCACCATTTGCTCAGACTTGGTGACCAACATAGACTATAGACCACAGGACGGATGAGTAATTCGATTACATGAGTTAACTATATAAGCATGCTTTCGTTCTTATTTCTTATTTTCTTTGCATTCATTCCGAATCTGGATCTGTAGGTTATCTCAAAATGAAGTCTTACACTCGACCGCTGCGCTCCTGATATCTACTGCTCTCTCCTGGGATATCTCGAAGCTCGAGTGTGCATACTTCGAGCTATGCCTCCAATCCTTCCTCTGGTGCCCACCGCCAAATGTCAATAGCGAGTCCTGTTCATTTCCGCCAGATACATACCCTTTTAGAATTTTAAATTTTGACTGAACTCACCCCATGCCGCCAACCCTGCTCTCCTCCTCGACAGTGGATCGTGCAATATCACCTGGAAAAAGTCATTCAAGATTGACGATCTTGTCAGATTAGTATGGAGCTTTGGCTACAACGACACAACATGGGAGACTTTCCCAGTCATCAAATCTTGGGGGGAGGGAGATTGAGATAAGGTTTGTGACGCAGGCCTCGTCACTGGTAATTTTGGGGTGTTGTGGTGTCGGGAAGGATGATAATACTTTCCCTGGTTCAAAGGTGAATGATGTGCCTGTTACATCTGGGGAGCTTGTGAGCGATGTGCTTCGGGCATGAAGGATAAGAAACTTACTCGTATGGTGAGCGACTTGTCGCAGCAATTCAAAGTGCAGTCTAGCCAAGTGAAGAGATACCTGGAAGTTCATAAAGAGCTTGGCAATGAAGACACATACAACAAGTGAAAGCTGGGGGCTGGCGTTGGCGTTGGCGTTGGTATTGGTGTGCCCGTGTTACTCGTCCCGACGGGCCTGGGTCACGCGACTGATATTGGTGAAGGGGCTTCTAAGAGAGAAATAGGCGTCATCGCAGATGACGAAATACTGAGATCGGCAAAGTCTCAGAATTGTTGCTTGAGTATGAATAACAAAATGCAGTGGTATGTCCAAAGCGCTGGCGGTGGCCTTTACTTACTGGGTCTAATATCACACTTTCTAGTTCAATCTTGCCAAAATGGCGACGTCGGCCTTAGGTCCTGAGTTTTATGTATCATGCTTTACATGGACAGTCTAATAAATACCCATTGACAGGTATGAAAAGGAGTAACCCTCCCGGAAGCAAGCTTTAAGCGTAAAGCTGTTGCCAGTTGGTATTTGGATGAGCGCGCATGCGGCAGAGTATAGAAAGTTCCCATGCCAGAAGCCTCGAGCCTGACTTCCCATGATAACACAACATCTAGAGAGGAGCAGCTGCACTCTCCAGCCACGGAGTAGATCCAAGAGTGATCGCTTGATCGCCACTGCATCTTCCATGAGAGCCATTGACTTAGTCAAATCACGTAGAAGCTCGAACAAGCAACATGACTGGAGCGTCATCCACAATCGCATCGCCCTGAACGAGCACATAATAACAACCAACTTCCTTAAACGATCCAACACCACCCAAATAGGGCATAATCTCAAACTATCGTCCGTCACTTTATAGCCGGCTACCGGACTAAAAAAGATGTCATCTATTCCTTTTCAGCAGGGCAGCTTGCTCGCAGGTTCGCGACAACCGGCCAGACCGAAGTAAAGAAAAGGTCATTGCTGATTTATAATCAATAAACAGACGGTGCCATCGACGAATACCAGTCCCAAACCCGCCTGCACGCACTACCCAGCTACGACACCGCGCAAGATGGTAAAGACCATTCCCTTCCACATCCCCTTCTCCTACGCATGATCAAAAGCTAACAAACTATGATCCCAGCCAATACCATCCCCATCTATACGCGAGACCACCTGCAGAGCCTATCCGAAGTCGTCGAAACCCGACTGAGCGCGATCGAGGAGACAAATTCGTTATTCCCGCCCATGATAGCGAGGGTGCACAGGCTCCACAAATGGATGCTTGGCCTATTCATGATATTTGCGGCTATCTGGCTCGGGACCTCTGCCATCGTCATCGTGGCCATCTACACGGGCAAGAGCTTTTGGCTTCGCGGAGGGTGATTCGATCCTCGGGGGGCCTACCTAAGGGATGATTCGGGAGAAATGCGTTTGGTGTAGGAGACGCGATAGTAGGATTACTAGTAGTTTTAATACTTGAATGGCATTGCGCATGTTTTTCTTATACCGATTCTATACGATGTAGGATCGAGCAAGACTTGTATCCCCTCTTATGACAAGGTTGAATTATACTCTGCTGATCGGGCTCGCGGACGCTATCGCCCACGCCGTCGTTCTTACCGCGATGTTCTTCCATGTTCCGCATAAATTCTATCCGGATCGTTGTTGTCATCGTCCCTTTGGCAGTGAACTTTGTGATAAATTTGAAAGGCCTTACACTTCATCAATGTGTACGAGACGATTTGGAAACACGAGAATCAAGGAAGACGAGTCCAACGAGCTGTGGATTCAAATGGATAAAGACGTTAGAGTAAGGGGCCGGTGGATTGACATCCGGGGTACTGCAAAGCTTCTAAACAGGAAGTCATGGACATGGTGGACACTTGAAGCTTCAATTGCAATTGGAATTTAGCTGAGGTCAAATTTCTCGTACTCATCATAAACTTATTGCGGTTGATTTCACATGCTATGGGGGTCTGAAGGGCTCACTGTTCACACCAGCTATTGAAGCTGGTGCGTTGTGCCATTCCTGTATGGGTATACCACAGGGGATAACACAGGGATATCCAGTATGCGCCTCGCGATGTTTCTGTGTTATTATAGCATCCGCTCCATCAGCGTAAGTAGGGAATTATCCCTGATTGCATCGATCGAGACCTCCAAGTCCACAAATATCAGCGTCACAAGACGAAGGGCGTAGCTTGGGCATTGGTATATTTTTATTTTCCTCCAGGCATCGCCTTTGTGCTCAGAAGATTGATTCCATCCTGGCCGCGTGAAAAACCCCTAATGCAATGCGAAAAGCAACCGGCAGACCCAGAAAACACCAGCACCGCAACCACTGAACAAACGTCCATCGCTTTTAGATAGTCGTCTCGTACGCCACAGGCACAACCGTCTCAGGGTGGTTATCCTTCAGCGATACTGTTCTCGCTTCGCGGGGCATGGCAGGTAGTCTCTTGACCTGGACGGTGATACCCTTCTCCTTGGCCTCCTTCTTAGCAGCGGCATTGGCCTTGACGCGCTTCAAGAAGTCCTCACGCGATCGGGAGTGGGAAACGTGCTCGATACGGAGGTTCACGCGCTTCTCGAGGTAGCGGTTGCCGACCTGCTTGTAGATGATAACACCGACGGCCGACTTGGTTACGTTGTAGACAACACCGGTCTGGAAGAGTTAGCTTCCATGACGCCCGCATTTTCCTTCAGAATACACCAACCTTGCCGTGGTAGACCTTGTGAGGCATACTATTCATGGGAATTAGCATTCATTCGGAAATAGCATTCTCGGCCCCCAAATTTTCCGAGGAATCGGTCGAGTCGAGCTGCGTAAAAGGCTATGGTTTTCTCACCCCTTCTGGACCGCACCGTTTGCCTTAATGTCTACGATATCGCCAACCCTGTCTTTGCATTAGACCTCGTTCGCCATCAGGATCTCGGATATATTCCATCATACTTGTACTGCTGGAGGTATGTTGACAGGCGAATGAAACCCTTCTGGCGGAAAGAACGGCTGAACGCATAGCGAGTACCCGCGCGAAGACCTGATGACGAAACTGTCAGTTATCGAGGTGCCTTCAAGAGCATAGACCGTGGTAGGGATCATTTTGTCTGTCTAGAAAGACCAAAGATCTGTAATTCTCACGAGAACAAAATTAAAAGCAGATGGATTTCAATTAACATACCGGCAGCGTGACCCATGGCGGCGGTATTTACGTTTGTTGGGGATTATCGGTAGAATTGAGGTTGACGGGTTTTGCGATAATGACGGGCTGCTCGAGAAATTGGCTGAGGTGGGATTTTTTTAGCTTCAGTCGATTGTCTTTCTTCGCACAGGTGCATGGTTGTGTGTGCCGCATGCAACCATCTGGTCGACAGCTGGCCTTGAGCGATCGACCGGCCAGTTTCTTGCACCGCCAGGCCGGTACGTCTAGCGCTAGAGCACCACTTAAGCGAAGCCCCGCCTATCTACGTTTGGGTTAGCGCGGTTGTTGCCCTATTCCCACAATCAACGGTCTTTGCCGAATCCTCTCTCACGAACTTTTTCTTCGCCTGCGCGAATCTTGACAATTTCATCTACAACCGCCAAACGCCCATCGCCAAATTTCATCCTCAAGACAACTGAGGTATCGCAACCATGGCGCCCTTGTCTTACTCCAAGACCGCAAAGGTCCCTCGTCGTCCCTTCGAGGCCGCTCGACTGTCAGTACTCACCGGCCACTGAGCAAGAGCTTGTTCTCTGCTTAAGTCGAATGTGAATTGGAAAACTGACACGGTTCGAACAATAGGGACTCTGAGCTGAAGCTTGTTGGCGAGTACGGTCTTCGCAACAAGCGTGAGGTGTGGCGTGTCCAGCTCACCCTCTCCAAGATTCGTCGTGCTGCCCGGTAAGTCTAATTTTTGTTGAATACCTTCACCATCCCCGCCACATCAAGTGAAATATCAACACAAGAGTACTAATTGGAATGGTTTCATAGTCAGCTTCTTACCCTCGACGAGAAGGACCCCAAGCGTCTGTTCGAAGGCAATGCCCTCATTCGCCGTCTCGTGCGTATCGGTGTGCTCGACGAGTCCCGCATGAAGCTCGATTACGTCCTTGCCCTCAAGGTCGAAGATTTCATGGAGCGCCGTCTTCAGACTTGTGTCTACAAGCTCGGTCTTGCCAAGTCTATCCACCACGCCCGTGTCCTCATCCGCCAGCGCCACATCCGTGTTGGCAAGCAGATCGTCAACGTCCCGTCTTTCGTCGTCCGTCTTGACTCCCAGAAGCACATTGACTTCGCCCTGACCTCACCCTTCGGTGGTGGCCGCCCTGGCCGTGTCCGGAGAAAGAAGGCCAAGGCCGCTGAGAAGAAGGATGACGAGGGAGAGGAGGAGGAGGAAGAGTAAATGTATCCTAAATTTGGGTCGGCCGGGCCACTCGGAATACGGAAAAGTGATGATATTATGGGTACACAAGCCCGTTCAGAGCTTAGGCGTTAGGCCACAGGGAACCGGAATGCATGAAATTCTCATGAATGATACCATAAGTGCACAATTGATTATTCTAGTAGTGACTGAACGCTTGGTGATGCTACAATCTTGTTATATTAATTAACTACCTCACATTCGCTATGCTGCCAACTGATCATTGCCTAAATATTTGGCCATAGGATCATCTGCAGCTGTTCTTTTTCGACGATATTCGTCCAGCTCCGCCTCCGTCACACCGCCCATCATCTCTTCCACTGTTCGCTTTTTGGCTACCACCTTAGAAGATTCTGTTGCTTCTGACTGTACGTTCCGTTCTTCTTGGGTGCTTTCTTCCTGTATCAGGCCGACCCCTGTCCGTTGTCGTTCAGCGTTTTCCCAGGCCTTCTTTCCCTCCTCTCCTGTGCAATAGCTGTTTTTGATGAATGAGTGACAGCATGCGTAGCCCCATTTAAAATTAGACCACCAACTCCCCCAGACCGATGTATGATTGTTCGTGAAGACGTCCTCTGCATACTTTGATCTCGCAATAGTTGTTGGCGCACCTTTGATCAAACCAGCTTCGTCGTATTCAACGAAGTGTTCCGACTCTGTCACAACAACATCGCGAAGCGCAGTGGCCATAGCGCTCTCGGCGGTGCCATATTTTTCTTGTAGTGTTTTAAGATGCGCGGCTTTCTTCTTTTCAGCGTCTTCTCGTTCCTTTTTCCGCATGAATTCTCCGGCTGTGGGGTTGGCCTGCAAATGTTGGCCTGTGTCGCCGGTCTTCTCTTGCGTCTCCCATGCATATTTCTGCGCCTTTTCGAACTCGGCTGCGTCGCCTGATGCTCGCAGAAAGCCCTCTTCCGCAAAGAGTTTCGCGGCTTTGTCTGCTGTAGCACCGGCGTCAACCATTGTTCTCGTCTTAGGGTCGTATTTCGCGGATTCAAGGTCAAGATTAAGCAAATACTTCGCCGTGTCTTCCCTCAGACGTAGCTGTCGCGTCGCAGTGCTCTGATGCCGTCCCATATCTGACTCCTCGGCATACTTTTCACCTTCATTTTTACCCTCTTCACCCTCTTCTAAGTTGTTCTTCTCCTTTCCATCCAGCTGGTTACGCAACTCCTCCATCTGGGTATAGCGGTTCATGACGTGGCGATACTCCTTGGGGTCGTAGCCATTCCAGCGATCCCGCTTTGCATCCCAGCCAAGCTGTACATCTTGTATGACCTCATCAGCCTGAATGTCCTTCCCGGTCCATTTTGCGCCTTTGGCACGCGGACGGCTCAGGCACTCTTTTGTTTTGTGTGACATGGCGCCGCAATTTTCGCACGCGCCTTTGCGGTACTTGGTTGCCGCCGGGCCCAGCTTCTTTCCTCGGTCGTACCATTTTGACTGGTCGTCTTTGGACTTTTGGAGACGCTGATGTTCGAGATAATCTGACTGGTCGCCTTCTTCGCCGGCGTAGAATGGCCGCTTACTGATGAACGATGGAATGTAGATGTTCTCTTCCTTTGATGCCGCTGATGCTTTGGAGTCGTTTCTCCGTGAGGGCGGTGGTGGGGGCGGCATGGTGATGATTGGCGCCGAATTCTGCTGGAAAATCTCTCAAATAGAACAAGCTACAGGCGGGCAAGATCAAGATATTAATGATAGAAATGCGTTGTAGGAGAAAGGTTACTTACTTAGGTTGTGGCTAGTGCATTCAATTATTCCCAGATGTGGCTGGCAGTGAATACATTAAGTAACTAAGGTACTTAAGTACATGTACATTAGGTACTGTACAAGGTACATGCGTATCCGTACACAGTATGTGTGTTGAAATTAGAGCACCAAATAGTTGCCGTGATTGTTTTTACGTACTGTGCTATTAGGTACCTACTTATAGGTAACTATCCGCTGCTTACCCGGACAGCCTGCCCGGACAGGACCGGAACAAGGAAAATCTCCAGCTTTGATGCTCCGCCAAAACGCCACCTGATAGCGCATGTGATCCGCGTCTTAGCCAAAAAGTCAACGCGTAATCGTCGCGTGAAACCGCCCAAACCCATTTCGGACTTCAGCGCTCACATTGGAGATCTTGTCTTGAAAGGCGAGATGAAAAAAAAATATATATATATACGAACTACAGCCAGCATCAGTATTTTAATTTGCGTTCAATGTAGATTCTAACTCGGTTCTTGCTATCATGCAGAAGTCGTCATGGATGTTTTTCGCCTGCGGCTGAACTGCATTGACCATTACCAGTCGATACCCACCAAATATGATCCGTCATTTCGAAATGACGGTCGGCCACGCAAGGATCCAAAAGTGCCCGTTATCAGGGTCTTTGGATCTACTGAGACCGGCCAGAAAGTCTGTGCCCATATCCATGGCGCATTTCCTTATCTCTTTATTGAGTATCATGGCGCTTTAAATACTGATGATGGTGAGTATCACCAACTATGACCATTCTTCATTCACTTCCTCCGTATGTTATCTTATCTGACCCCTTCCAACAAGTGAACGCATATATATATCGACTGCACCTGTCCATTGATCACGCTCTGGCCGTGAGCTATCGGCGTAACCTTTACGATGGCAACCACAGATACGTGGCCAGAATTACCCTTTTAAAGGGAATTCCTTTCTATGGCTTCCATGTCGGTTATAGATTCTTTCTCAAGATTTACATGCTCAATCCCATAGTCATGACGCGACTAGCCGAACTTCTTCAGCAAGGAGTTATAATGAAGCAGAGGTTTCAGCCATACGAAGCGCACTTGCAGTATTTACTTCAATTCATGACTGACTACAACCTCTATGGCTGTGCGTACATTGATAGTCAGAAAGTTTGTTTTAGAGCTCCGGTCCCAAATTATGAGCATGAACGGAGTGCTGCTCATCTATGGCACAGCCAGTCTGTACCACACCTTTCAATTACTGATACACCGGACCTACCGCGCATGAGCCATTGTTCTATTGAGGTCGACATTTGTGTCCAAGATATCCTTAATCGACATGAGATCAAGGAGAGGCCGCTCCATCATGACTTCATTGAAATGAAACAACCACTTCCTGCTAACATGAAGCTGGTTCACAGTATGGCTGGACTGTGGAAAGACGAGACAAAACGTCGGAAACGAAATATGCCCAATCCTATAGCAGGGAGCAGTCCGTTTCCACCAGAAGCCCTAGTATCCATGTCTGCTGATTCTCGTGACCTACATCCTCCCGGGTGGATACACGAGGATGAATATAGGGAGCAAATTCAGCATATAATCCGCCAGGAATGCGAACAAAGCAATGGGAGTGAAGTGAACTTTGAAACGTTTATTCAGAGCGTTCCGTTCGAGTCAACAGTTAAGACCGCATTACAAGCCGTGGAGGATTTGTATCCGGATAACCTGCATTATGAGCTGGCAGCGGAGCCCCCCGAACCCGACGAAAACCCGACGAGCAGCATCATTGTGGATGAGGTCCGAATTCTTGACCTAGAGCCGAATGAAGATGAGCTATTTCCGGCCGATTCTGACTCTGAGGCGATTGAGGTTTCAAAGACATCTAAGGAGGCATCCGCTAACTTACAGTCTCGGCGTATTTCGCCTGTAGAACCCGCGAAATCATCGGACATGTCGGTCGAAACGGTTAAGCATTTGAGGACTGATATGTCAAATCCACTCGAAAATTTGAAATTTCACTCTGTAGCTAACAGGCTGAATCTTACTTCAACTTCGGGTCTCTTGCCTGAAGGTGTATATGTCAGCTGCTTGCGTACTGCTCATCGGCCAATACCTCCAATATCCGGTTCATTGTTAGATGTCGCTGCAGAGCATAGTTTGTTAAGCAAAGCATCTCGGAATGTACAGACCATCCAACCAACTAGAGTGCTCTCCAAGCGCAAGGCAACCTCATCTCTTGAACCTATAAAACCTAAGCGACATTGTGTTGAGTTTGCGCCTGTAGTTCGTTCTGCCATTTCCGAAACGGCGAGTAAAGTCCATGAACCAGCAGCGCCGGAGGTGTTTAACGACGTTAATCCCAGGCCGTCTACGCAAGGCACTATAGGCAAGGGAAAAATGGAAGGCAACAAGCAATCAGGATTACAACGGCTTCATTTTCCGGTAGTCAAAGACCCCCACGATTCGAGTACAAAATTACGCCTAAGCCAAACAAGCTCTCAGCGGAGTGACAATAGTCAACCGAGAAAGTGCGGTCCTTCTGAATTATCTACTCTTAGCGCCAGGCCCTCTGCTGTTACACATTCGCACACCCCAATATCGAATTCCTCGGATGCCTACGCTAGCACAATCGAAAAGTCGAAATCCGTCAACGTGATTGACATTGGATGCAAGTCCCGATCTCAAGCCGGGTTTCACGTTTTTCACCGAGCCCCCCCGCCTGCCGCAGAAGTGTTGTTGACTATGGAATCGTACAATCGGCCGAATGTTATATATCAAGGGCCATACTTTAGCAAAGATAAAGATGTACCACAAAGAGCCCGAGAATACGCTGGCCAAGAATTTCGACTCGAGGGCAATACTCTCCCTTACCTTCCAGATTTTGACATCACCGGGGAGTCACTAGCCAGCTGCGGTGTTAAGTCTGAGACGCTGTTTGAATATCGTGGGGACGCTGAAGCATATCGGAAACAACGCCTTGAGTGTTCATTACGTAGTTGGGAAATTGCACAACCTCCACCGAGCTTTGCTGAGGTGCAAAAATGGTCAGAGAGGTTTGCAGATGTAGCGGATCATTTGCCAAAGCCTGCCTTGAATGTTAGCGATTCTGAAGTGAAGTCGTATTTATCGCAAATCGATGGCGCGACACCAAAGAATAAGCATGGTTTCAAGTACTCACAGAAGCTGAAATCTACAAGTGTCCAGCATGAAGCTCAATATATGAGTACTATGGGCCTTGAGATACATGTTAATACTCGAGGCAAGCTGGTTCCCAATCCCGAAGAAGACGAGGTACAAGCTATCTTCTGGTGTTCAAAATCAGACGAGAATTTTGCGATCAAGGACGATGCGTCTCGAGGCTTAGAGTCGGGAATCATAGTCATTTCCGAGGATGGCTCCTTGGCGCGGAAAATGCAAAAGTTAACCACTACTATGGTTGCTTATGAATCGTCAGAGCTCAATTTGATGACAAAGATGGTTGAAATTGTTCGGACTCACGATCCAGACATCCTTACCGGGTATGAAGTCCATGGGAGCTCGTGGGGTTTCCTCATCGAACGGGCTCGAATCAAATATGATTACGACCTTTGCGATGAATTTTCACGAATGAAATCTCAATCATTCGGACGGTTTGGAAAAGAAGCCGATAAATGGGGCTTCAACACTACATCCACGATACGAGTCACGGGGAGGCATATGATCAACATATGGCGGTCTATGCGTGGAGAACTCAACCTTCTTCAGTACACGATGGAAAATGTAGTCTGGCACCTACTACACCGCCGTCTTCCTCACTACTCCTGGCACACGCTGACTGAATGGTACGTCGGGGGTAAGGCTCATGATCTGAGCAAGCTTCTGCGCTATTACTTGGCACGGACAAAACTAGACATTGAGATTCTCGAGACGAACGAATTAATCCCGCGGACTAGCGAGCAGGCCCGAGTCCTGGGCGTTGACTTTTTTTCAGTCTTTTCGCGCGGCTCTCAATTCAAGGTCGAGTCCATTATGTTCAGGATTGCGAAGCCCGAGAACTTCATCCTCGTTTCACCTGACCGGAAGCAGGTCGGAATGCAGAACGCGCTCGAATGTCTCCCTCTTGTAATGGAACCTCAGAGTGCATTCTACAATAGCCCTCTGGTTGTACTTGACTTCCAGAGTCTCTATCCAAGCGTCATGATTGCTTACAACTACTGTTATTCCACCTTTCTCGGCCGCATAGTCAATTGGAGAGGGACCAACAAAATGGGCTTCACAGAGTACAAGCGACAAGAGAGACTCCTAGCGCTTCTTAAGGATTATATCAACATTGCCCCAAACGGTATTATGTACTGCAAAGCCGAAGTCAGAAAGTCCCTTCTAGCAAAAATGCTGACGGAAATCCTCGAGACTCGGGTCATGGTGAAAAGTGGCATGAAGCAGGATAAGGACGACAAAACGTTACAGCGACTCCTGAATAATAGGCAGCTAGCACTAAAGCTACTCGCGAACGTTACTTATGGCTACACATCAGCATCATTTTCTGGTCGCATGCCCTGCTCGGAGATAGCTGATAGCATTGTCCAGACGGGAAGAGAGACGCTTGAGCGAGCAATAGCACTCATCCACTCGGTGGACAGGTGGAAAGCCGAGGTTGTTTATGGCGATACGGACAGTCTTTTCATCTACCTGCCGGGCAGGACTAGAGACCAGGCTTTCGATCTTGGCAATGAGATTGCTAAAACGATCACCGATATGAACCCTCGACCTATGAAGCTCAAATTTGAAAAAGTCTATCATCCATGCCTACTTCTTGCTAAGAAACGCTACGTGGGCTACAAATACGAAAGCAAGGATCAGGTCAAACCCGATTTCGATGCCAAAGGTATCGAAACGGTCAGAAGGGACGGCACCCCCGCAGAACAAATGATTGAAGAGAAGGCCCTGAGGATCCTCTTCGAGACGGCGGACCTTAGTCAAGTCAAGGAGTACTTCCAAAGGCAGTGTACAAAGATCATGCGTGGTACAGTGTCTATCCAGGACTTCTGCTTCGCAAGAGAAGTTAAATTGGGAACGTATAGCGATAGGGGACCGCCCCCACCCGGCGCCCTAATCAGCACAAAGAAAATGCTCAAAGACGCTAGAGCGGAGCCTCAGTACGGCGAACGGGTGCCGTATGTCGTTATCAGTGGTGCGCCGGGGACCCGACTGATCGACCGGTGCGTCGCGCCAGAGGAGTTACTAAACAATCCCCACCTGTCTCTCGATTCAGAATACTACATTTCCAAAAACCTGATTCCACCCCTCGAGCGGATTTTCAATCTCGTTGGAGCCAGTGTACGTCAGTGGTACGAAGAAATGCCCAAAGTGCAGCGCATCCACCATGTGGACCCAAGTCACAGCAAGTTTGTCGCCAAGAAGACGCTAGAATCGTATATGAAAGCAGCGGCGTGCCTAGTGTGTGGCACGAAGACTAAGAATGAAGGCTCCATCTGCGGCCGATGCCAAGCCAATGTGCCTGGATCTCTTTTAAGACTACAGACACAGATGAACGAAGAAGAAAGGAAGCTGTTGGATATCAACAAGATATGCCAGAGCTGCGCCGGGTTTGCGCCATTGGACAAGGTCCCTTGTGACAGTACGGACTGTCCCGTTTTCTATACTCGGATGAAGCAGGGGGCCCGGTACAGGGCGGAAAAGGGTATTATTGAGCCCGCTATCAGCCAGCTTCTCGATAGTTCGGTCGGGCCCGAAGCGCTAGAATGGTAGGAGATCAGAATTAAGCTGAAATTACTCGCGACGACTCTGGACACTGGACAATACCTGCACTATGTATGGTATGTATGTATGTATGTATGTATGTATGTATGCACGGACGTAGGTACGGTCCGTAATCAGATACGAAGTATGGTTATATGACAAGGCCGGCGTGGCGGTTCGAAATACCATTGGGGGTTTCTCGAATAGGAAAGTGGCGAAGCAGACCAGTGGCAGTCCAGGGTTTGAGGTTTTGACCATTGTGGAAGCCCTACCCTATTCTAGCGCCCAGGCGTGTCTAGCGTGCCTGGGCAGGTACGAAGAAAAGCATGATGTAAGCATGCAGAAAAGAGCCTGCACTTCACCGAGTTTGAGATCTTTCTCCTTAGTAGCTGCATGTTAGGTATAAAGTACGGACCGTATTGCATAACTAAATACGTATGTGTCGAACACCGCTAGCGCATACTACTTATCAGGGTATCTATTACCTAAGACACCTTAGTCATTACCTACCTAGGTACTTATGTCCGTACATAGTAAGTACGTCCGTACCTTATGCTGCATTATGCATTATGCAAGTGCTATCTTACATGCCAGTGCTTTTAGCAGCACTGCCAGTGGTTAGTACTAGTAGTGCACCTGATTAGGTATACTGAATAACTACTAATGCGGTGTGTGCTAGTGGTCACAGTTCAACTCGAAGTACGGACGTATAGCGTGTCTGCTTAGTTAGGTTAGGTAGGTACTCGTAGTAGGTACCTAGGTTAGGTAGGTAGGTAAGGTAGGTACCTAGGTAGGTAGGTAGGTTAGGTAGGTATGCGGTGTAGAGGAGTCCCTAGCCCCTAACGAGTCACGGTGCCCACCTAAAAGTACTAGCGTATACGGAATATTTACACACGTTTAGGTAGGTAGTATGCTGGATAGGTACGGACGTAGTGGACGTCCGTGCTAATGAGTTGTACACGAGCACTAGTACTAACAATACAGGCAGTACGTCCGTACGTACGTACTACTAGTGCTACTGTAGTGCATCTTATTCATTTGCACAACTACTACTAGCTAGGTAGCCTGAGAACTTGCCAAGTTGTGAACAAACGGCTTGTTCAAGTTCAGTTCAAGTTGAAGTTATACTAGGAGGTAGGTAGTAGGTAGCAACTTCGGGTTAGCAGCTTTACCACTATCAGCCTTCAAGGCTGCTAGGTACCCAGTACCAGTATTACTACCTCCTAATGTAGACATTGGTTCATGCAGAGCGGTAGGCACCCATTCAGTGTCTAACCTACCTAAATTAGGTACCTACACTAGGTAGGTACCCCTAGGTAGTAGTAGTGTAGGTAGGTACACTACCTAAGTAGGTAGAGGTACCCACCTAGGTACGCTAAATACACTACCTACACTACCTACACTACCTACTTACCTACCTAACCTAACCTACCTACCTACTTCTAGGTACCTACCTACCTAAACTACTCAGGACGCCTAAAGCAGGAAGACGAAAAGGGTAGTGTAGATTAGTAGGTATGCAGGCACCTAAGTACGGTGGAGTATAGGTACCTAATATTACCTACTTAGGTAGGGTACGTTGCAGGGTATACCCCATCTAGGTTAGAGGTTGGTATCCACATTGACGTTACCTGCCTAGTCATCTTACGAAGAAGGTAGGCACCAGATAAAAGGCTACCTAAACAGGTTAGTCAACAAACCTATCCGTTCGGCCCGCTAGGTACCTTCTCTGCCCAGCTAGCTAGCATAGCTTGCAGTTTCTTTCTGGAACTTTACGTATTTACACTATAAAGTACCTAGTGTTAGTGTGAAGCTACGAGCTTACTTCGTACGGGTCGCACACACAAAGTAAATTTGGCCCACCTTCATAATTTTGAGAGGCGTCCGTAACTACCTAAGGTACTACCTACCTACCTACGGACATACCTACGGACGTACGTACCTACTTGCCTACTGGCATATGTGGACAAGTAAGTAGTAGTACTACGTAGTGTAGAGGCTACGTTTTGGTAATCTGCTTTTCCCCAGGTCCCAAAGAAGATTCTGCAGCCCGGGGATACGGAATAGAAATGTTATGTTCGGAAAATGTAAAGTGACAAAATAGGTAGGTACTGTAGTGTATGTTAAGTGGGCAGTTACGACCGATGTAGGCCGGACCCACCAACTGTGTGAAAAGTAGTGTACTGGCTCAGTCGTGACAGGTACCTGGCTGAAAGTATCGGCACGCGTCCGCTCCGTGTATTCATAGCAGGAGAGGTACGTAGTCTGCACGTACCTGTTTGTCAACTTTCTCTACCCATAGCACCTCTCACGGACGGGTTCGTCGACATCGCCGCGTGTCATGCATTCCATACTTATTAATAATATACTTCGCGGCCCATCCTCTTTGCCCATACGTTACGCCTCGGATTTTCTTTCTCGTTGTACCTGATCAATTGTGTTCAGAAATTGATGCCTACCCCATGATCATTCTGGATCAGCTCGTGCCAAGCATAGCGGGATTCCTCTCTGCCTCTGCCGGCTAGCTATCCTACCTTGGAGTCATGGGAAGTTGGACTGTGTTTCTTCTGACCTACCTGCTTGGTGGCGTCACTTTTGTTCCCCTGGTGGTGGTTGTGGTTCTGCTTCATGCCTATTTCACCCTGCCTGTATACAATGGTACCAAGTCCGCCGGTGCCAGCCTTGCCGAGAGCATTGTTCAGCCTGGCGATGACACCACGGATCTCGAGGCGCTTCAGAAGGAGGAGTCGAGACAGAAGCTGCTGGCCGACTCCGATGTAGCAGCTGGATACTTTGCAGTATGTCGTGAATATACGCCCATGGGCATCAATGCGAAACCTATCGAGCGTTCTACGCCGGTCGGGTCCACGACTGTTGCTGCTCCGAGCCAGAGTGTGTACCAGAGCATGTACAGGAGCATCTTCGATCGGAAGCAAGTACCCGGTCCCTTGGATGACAATAGGAATGTCAGTCAGCGGCCAAAGAGGGCAGGCAATGTATTTTACGTTGTGTTGAGGTAGGTTTTTGTTAATAGGGGTAGCTGTCTGTACAGTCCAGTCGAGGCTAATAAACGTTGCATCTTAATAGACATGGCCATCTCATGCTTTTCGACGACGACGAACAGCTCGAAGTACGGCATGTTGTCTCGCTTGCCAATCACAACGTCAGCCTATACTCAGGCGGAGGCAGTACCCCAGACGGCGAACTGTTCATCAAACGTAACGCAATCTGCTTAACCCGAAGAGTGTTGGCGACAGAGGCTACGCCCGATATGCAGATGTCGAAGCCGTTTTACCTGTTCTCCGAGAATTGCTCAGCCAAGGAGGATTTCTATTTTGCTTTGCTTAGAAACCAAGAACAAACCTTCGCTGCTCAGAACATTGCCCCCAAACCTAAACGATTCGATGTTAAGAACATCATTTCGCTTGTGCAGAAGCTGCATGCGTCCGAAGACCATACGCAAACCCGATGGCTCAATGCCCTCATAGGCAGAATATTCCTTGCTATTTACCAAACCAAAGACGTTGAGAACCTGATTAAAGAGAAGATTACCAAGAAGATATCCCGCGTCAAACGTCCGTCGTTTCTTACCAGAATTGCGATTCAAAACATTAGCACTGGTGATTCGGCACCCTTTATAACGAACCCTCGCCTGAAAGATCTCAATGTCGACGGGGATTTTGTGATGGAGGCCGACGTCAAATATACCGGTAATTTTAGGCTTGAGGTAGCGGCCACGGCCCGTATTGATCTTGGTCCCCGTTTCAAAGCTCGAGAGGTAAATCTCATCCTCGCTGTAGTGGTGAAGAAGCTAGAGGGCCACGTCTTTCTCAAGATTAAGCCGCCTCCCAGTAACCGAATTTGGTTCTGTTTCCAGTCAATGCCAAAGATGGAGATGAGCATTGAACCTATCGTCAGCTCCAGGCAAATCACGTATACTGTTATTCTCCGACAAATCGAATATCGAATCAAGGAAGTTATCGCAGAGACCCTTGTCTCGCCATTTTGGGATGACTCTCCTTTCTTCTCAACAGAACACAAGAAATGGCGTGGTGGAATATTCGAAGGAGATGACGAGATTCTACGCTCTCCCGATCATGCCGCCATAGTTGCTCAACTGGGCGGTGCTGGTGAGACTAGTCAGCCTGAACCTCCATCACCCCCAGCATCTCTAGAAATACCATCAATAGAGAAAATCAATACCGTACCCGCTGTGGACAATAATCAGTCAACGGGATTCTGGACTCGAAAGCTAAACAGAAACAACTCCCAGAACAACAATGGCGATCTAAACACCGCGTCAATGTCGGCTTTAGACTTAAAAAACTCAGCAACCAGTCCTATGGAGGCGCCTCCCCATATTCGACCTGGTGTATTCTCTGCGTCGACTCCAGTCATTGGTACTGAAGCCACCCACGCAGAAATGTTCAAGCCCATGTCATCGTCTCCAAAACGTGACGATGCTTTGAGTGCAATGGAAAGCATATCGGCCCGATCTCGAGCACACTCACCAGGACAAAACCCTGTTGATTCGCCTTCAAAATCGTCACCAACGATTCTGTCATTAAATTCTGCTTCACACTCGTCCGAAACCATAAACAATCTGCCAGATGCCCAATTCACCCCAAAAGGCCCAGCAAGACGCCACACGGCTTCATCTTCGGAAAGCATGGGGAGTAATGATCAACCATCCGATTCGCCCGGCCAATCAAGCAGAAGTTCTGTTAGGAGTGGGACGGGCTCAGTAGGGAAGGGTATATTTACGCGCAAAGAAACGTCACTCACATCAGCCGATGGTACTCCTGAGACCAAGAACAAGACGCTCACTGCTATGTCCAATGTCGCTGCCACAGCAAAACGATGGGGCTGGAACGCCATACAGAGGCAGGCCGACCGAGCCGCAAGTGGAAGAAAACTGTCGGACCCTCCCGTGGACCTCAATCAACCTATGGGGCGGGGCCAGCCCCTTCCTCCTCCGGGTACTCCATTACCACGTCCCGGGGAGATGGCAATGCCCATGAATATACCAAAGCGAAAGCCTGTAGCAGCGCCGCCCCAGCTTACGTCCAAAATATCTAGGGACAGCTATGAGCAGAAGATAGAACGTCGGCCCGCCCCGCAGCCGCCCCTCCCAAGGCGGAAACGAATATCTCAGATTCATGATCCTGAAAACGCAGAAGAAAATATCCTAGTCGTCGAGGCGCCGGATGATTCTGAACCCAATTCACCTGATATTGAGAACGTCAATACAAATTATGTGGAGCCATGGGTAGAAGATGCGGAAGACACGAGTGAAAATAAGCATGAGTTGATGGCTGACGAATCACCTTCTTCTTCGACGTCCAATTCTGCTGCATGGCCTGAGAGCGATTCGCGTACCTTAGAGGATGGAGGAAACGCAATATGTCAGGACCAGGAGAGCGAGAACGAAAACGAGGATTTACGCGGGCTAGACAATCCCGAATTCAATCTAGCAGAAAACGCCGACATCAAGGACAGGAATTAGTTTTACTTATTAGTGTTGAGTAGGCATTCGGTGCTTGGCATTTCTCAGGCCTGTCCATCCTTATCAAGGTGCATTTCAATATGTGCACCTATAATTGGATACACCAGAACACCCTAGAGGTTCATTATAATCGCTTCTCTTTGCCATGACAAGGGTATGAGTATGGGCATATGGATAGATAATAACGGGTATGGAAGAATGGGGATCCGGCGCCTATGGTCAAGGAATTGAAAAAAAAAAACAGCCTCTTTTTCTCGGCGCAAGTCTGGTGTGTGTACCTATCTATGTCCCATATCAATATGCAGAAATATCAGGTTATCTCTGGTCAGTCGAGAACCAGTAGCGACTAATACCTAGTAGACTTATCTCAAGATGTTCGTACGAGGTTAGCTGGGCGGTCGCCGAACTGGTGCAAGCGAGTAGTCTCAAAACATACGGATCCGTAGTTCAAAATTAGATAGGTAGTTAATAGGTAAGAGATGCTTGACTTCTCCCACTTTGGTACGTCCGTAGATACTTTAAATAGTGTACTAAGTTATCAAGTCTCCTTGTCCGTTTTCTATGGAATCACTATCAGGCCCGAATGGTGATAGACGTTAATACCAGCAGGTGCTCAGCATATTGGGCCCATGCTCTAGCCTCTTGATATCAAGGCACATGGGTTGCATCTTCGTTGCATGCGACCTTGCTAGTTTAGGTAGATGGATGATGGATGTCTACCTAGATGCTATAACCAGCGTGTGGGTTCACTTTAGTCCGTAACTCTTCTCGCCCAATAGACTGCAGACATTATAACGCCGTCATTCTATTCATGCATACACTATGAAATCTTAGCTAGGTAACTTAGAATCTCTTATGCAGGTGACATAAAAATATCCTGAGCCATGAATGTCAGTTCATTCCTCATGCCTTTCAGACCCTCAGATGCAAAAAGGCGTGAATCCATCCCGAACTATATAAAGAATGTCAACATTTTCCTCAACCTGCACATCTCAGCATCAACTACATTGACCCAGATCCGAATGTTCTTTTTACTCAAACCAGCTACTCGTCAGCAGATTCCTCGCTGTCTTCTTCGGTGGGAAGGACGAGGTCCGGACAGGCTTCTCCGTAGTTGGGCACTGTGCCTTCGGCCTTGATCACGGCTTGGGCCATGTCCATGTAGCTGGCTCGGAGATTTGCTTCCTCATCATGCCTAGATGAGACAGACACTGTGCCTAGTATGTGTCAGTAAAGTGGTGACAATAAAAAAGGAAATAAAAAACAATGTAAATGCGCAAGGTCCCATTTATCCGCGTAATCGAGTTCCATCCTCACCGTATCGAACTGCTGAGATGATGGTTAACCATTCTTGTGGTGAATTATAAAAAGCGGAAAGGGGGGCGGCAAACGCACGAGAGTATGTTTTATGCGCCTGTGCGTTTCGTCCGTGGCCTCGGATGCTTTGGACGCTTTGGACGCTTTGCTCCGTGCGTTGTCAGCTTTGTTGAGATTTCTTGAAGTATGGTTGATGAGGAGCGAGTTCGGGCGCGAGAAGTTACTTACCTCAAATTTCTCCTCGCTCGATTCAGAAGGAGCCAGGTCGCCTGTCTAAGATGGCTGTCAACGATATGCTCAGGACTTATTGGATCAAGTGTATGGCTAATCGGAGAAAAAAAAGGGGGGAGTTGTATCTCACAGCACTAGGTAAACATCATTGCATTGGTTCACCACAGCCAAGCCAGCACCATCAGGATACATCTCCATCAGGCTACCAGTAATGTCGATAATTAGCTTGCCTGAAGTACTCAAGGTCTCCCACTCTGTTGTGGGCTTCGTGTGACCGGGTGGACATGTTGGGACCCGTTTCCGAACAGTTGGTGAACCCGTCACAGCACGGGCTTTCCGGGTGGAATGACTGCATGCGGTAGGATTGTATTCGCTTGACGCAGCCCACCAAATGTGCATGGGAAGCCTGAAACTGGGGTAGTCCCACTTAGCCAGCTGTTGGCTATTCTGATGTGCGTCATGCGGCACATTTCGTCCAAGGTCGTATATTCAGCTATTGAGGTAGTCGACCGCGATGAGTTCGACGCACCGGATCCCGAATATGGTACCCGGAAGTTGCAAATGCTCTAGTACGTTGGCCATGTTGGCGGACCACGTCTTTCCACGCTCCAGGTTCGCGGGAAGGAGATGTTGTAAGGGCTTCATGATGTCTTTCCAGCTCTGTTCAGGAGCGCCGCGATGCCTGGTAGGAGGATCGACTTCCTCTTGAACCGTTCAGCTCTCATGTATTTCTCGTGCTTACGATGAGACAGGACGACACAACATTTCATGAACCCCAGGTTAATATCTTCGACCTCGTGGGCGGAATTCTCCTCGCTCATTCAACCTATTAAGGAGGATATACGTTGGCGCGGAGCACGATCACGATTAAAACTCTGGCAGAACCATAGTAATTATATGAATATACCCCTTTATCAGGCAGGGCGTAGATTACGCAATTACATAAACTTCATATTTCCGGGGTTTGGACGATGATCGGGTGTAGGTCGCCCACACAGACCACTTGTAGCTTTCAGAGCATTCCATGAGGAAGGAGTTGACGAAGTAGCCTTGGTACAACTATTGACTTGACGGTTGTCCTCCGAGGCATGACTTATAGTCGTCTCTTGGCTAAGAACTGTTGTGAAATATTAGCTCTCTTGACCACTTCAGAGACAGGCCCGAGGTACCGGTACGCTTGTCACAACGTGCTTTCCATTGTAGTTTGTTTATCACTCTTGAAAAGTGATTTGTCTCTGATTGTTGCCATTACCGTCAAGTACCTACAAGTACATTCACCCACGAGATCGACACTCAAGTACGATACGTACTGGGGAACTTGTCGACATGAACTTATAGGTACATGACATTGAATTGTCCTTGTTAAAATGGAAACTCATGTGGTTACCTAGCAACTTCAGCGTCACCGCCTGGCAATATTTCTCTATTTCATTCTACAAAGTCTCTGCGTTTTTTCCCACAACTCCCTCCCTGGTCAACTCTTCTCATCAACACATTCTATATAAACCAATCTATTGTTTCATCCTCTTTTTTTTCATATACGTATTTGCTTTTTTATATATTTTTCTTCCTTTCTTCTTTCTTTCTTACATATATATATATATTCTTTCTTTTTCTTTTCTTTTTTCTTATATATATATTTGTTAACTTCTTTTTCTTTCTTTCTTTCCCTCTCATTCTTTATTATATATACCAAAATCACCCAGATTTCCTCTATCGTCAACCTCCGAGGTGCGAACGGTCTGTGCTAGGTGAGTTAATTGTTGTCTATTATGTTGTCAATTGGTCCCAACTCTACTCCTGCATATTCTATCACACTGATGGACCCCCGCCATCGGATTTTGTCTTGTCGTCACTTTCCAAGAAAGTCGTCAGTTCATCGCCGACTTCAACCAATTCACGTGACTATATATTCTACAGCCAATGGCTGTACCTCTTTTCCCATCACAATTTACCGTCGCTTTGATGCATAGCCCCCTCTTTTCCTTTGTGTATATATTATAACCCCGGTCACACCAGAAGATTCTCTGCATGAATTCACTGTGCACCTTGCTTGTACTGACTTATATAGGTGATAATGCGCCAGCATTACCGGGTCCTGCTTTGGCAAGGGCCACCAAGGCAGTTGCAACTTACAACTATGCCCTCCCATGGCCACACCAACCAACCATGTCTCCTGGCATCAAGCATTCACAATATCCATAATCCTCGGCTGGCCGCCAGAGGATGCGGACGTGGGGTTTCTCTTGGGCGTGAACCCGTCGTTTCATGCAAATCCCCACAGGAGCCGGAGATGATCAAGAGATGGCTGTGGGGGGCAAGATACTAGCGGTATTCGAGAAGAGGTCGAAGCCTTGAAGTCCTTTCTCAGCCATGGCACAGCTGAAAAGCGTTTTATTTTTCAAGACGGAAGGAGAAGCTTCGACATCCTAGTTGGAAGCATCAGCTGCGCTCGACATAATCCAACATCCCAGGGCGTTGGAAAAGAAATGATTGAAATGAAGAAGCGGAAGATCCCAGAGATGCCGCAACGCGAGACAAAGGAATCGTCGGTGGATAATCCGAACAGGACTACCAGTCTCACAATTTCCCTGCCGCGGTTACCTGAAGAAGACGGTACGAGAGTTTTTCTATCTTATACATATTATTACTACCATGAAATATGGACCCCACGGGGAGTCCGTCTCACCGGAGCGAATCTAATATCCCGGGCGCAATGCATGCATGTATTATGAGAAGGAGAAGCTGAACCTAGCGCCATGTCACCACGGTCATGCTCATGGCCATTCTCCGACGATTTGCAGAGGCTCGAATGCATTGTATCATAAGCTGTGCTTTATGATTGGACGTCAAGACCAATAGTACTTCACCCCAGGCGAGCGTCGTCCCTGATCCGGTGAGATTCTTCGATCTCGATGTTTCGAGCAAACGGGAAGAGTTTGATGCAAATGCGCACAGCACATGCTGCGAGCCGACATATGTGGATCGTAGTGAAGGGAAGCTGAAGATAATGGTAACTGGGATGGATTGTAGTCTGGGGTGATGGTGAGTTGGATGGGAGGAGAAAAGTTGAAGTAGAGGAGGGGAGGAGGAGGAAGTTCTAGGCAAGAGGAGAACTCGAAGAAATATAGGAGAAAGAGAGCTGCGGGTTGGTAACTCTATGGTCGATCTATCTCTTCAGAAACACAATGGGATGCATAGGATACGAAAGATTCTCATGTAACATGTTCCTGTACATGGTAGCAAATATGGTTGAATATTCAAAGTGGGCTTCTTGGATGTGTTGCTGCGAGAGGACCGAATTAACAATCTCCGGATGTGCTAATGCTCATTTCTTGGTCATGTCTTAGTTAGCTAATCTCAAATTTGGCATTCTCCTTGCAGAACAGATCTGCACCAGCCAAAGCAGGGTGACGTAGATATCTATTGCCCGTCGCAGCGAGTCGTATAGCTATTTGCCTGGTGACCGGTTTCCCTTACTTATATCGGAGAAAAGGAATCAGAGACCTCGCCATTCATCTTCAGAATTAGTTTCTTCGTCTAGTTTTCTCCTAGGTGCGTATCGAATAGGTGCTGGGAGAGGGTAATGAGCATGTAGTCCAATCAACAGGAATGGCACGCCCTTCCAACCATACGGATTACATGATACAGGAGTATGTAGAATATGCGAGCAGCTAAGTCGGAGGATATGCGCCAATACTGACATCTTCTTCCGTATGCCAATTTAGTCAATCTGTGTCGATTCCCTGCGAGCAACTGCACTCTGATTTCATGTTCTTCTTCTATGGCTCAGAACGCTCGTGTTATTGATTCAAAGTCATCTGGTCCTGATCCGCTTCTCCTAACAAGCTATGAATCATCTAGTCAGCACTTTAAATGAGGAAGAATCTTCGATGCTATGACGTTATTTTGGGGCACGAACTCCGTTGTATTATCCGAATTCGCGCTATTCCGCTCATCAAATTTTGTGACTTTTCCCTCCCGTTTACCGGGTCTCCGCCTTAGTCGAGAAGCCGTAATCGGCTTATAGTGATCGTTGTCGCCGGAGCAACATCACTCCGAGTCTTCAGGGGTCTGTCTTCACTTATCTCTTAGTATGTGATCCGGTCCTGCAAGTTGCGAGTCCGTCGAACGGCCGTCGAACGGGAACGGCCGCTTCAACATGTCCTAGAAAAACCAAACTTTTCAATAAGTTTCAATAACAAACGAGTTGTGGATCCCAGTAATATGTGTTGGTACTGGACAAGAAAGAAGCCAGGCCTTCAGATATTTATTTGCTTTGAATCTTTGATATCGCCACATTTCTTATTTCTAGACACTTACTTTGGTTCCTTGGAGTTCATCGGCGTCGCGAGCGAAACATTTAGCGGGTAATTACTTATTACACTCTGGTTACCTACCTATACGTAAGTATACGCCACAGATCCATACACCAGTCATGGCAACTACTCGGCAAGTTTCGCATCAAACCAGTGCGTAACATGACGGCGTAACGAAAACCTTGGCCAAAAAAAAAGACAAAAAATAATGGTCCCAGTGAGGCTTGAACTCACGGCCTTCGCATTACCAATGTTACATTGCTGTAATATTAGTACGACGCTCTAACCAACTGAGCTATGGGACCCAGTTGCTTGTTGGTGGGCAAGTCTCCAGTGTATATCAAGATCTTTCCCAGAGCCCGGAGATGTTGTGCTCAAGGTAATTTAATTAAAAGGCGCATCAATCAGGACAGATTATGAGCGATATATCGTTGTAGAAATTGTAGGTAAGCTGCCGAGGCGGTGCGGAAAAATAGTGAGACCCCAGGTTTACCTACTAGTCGATGAGATACCTAGCTACGACCAGCAGTGCTCTGTAGATTTTGCGGTCTCACTATTTTTCCGCACCACCTCGTCTGCGTAGCGAAACAGGTAGGTACCTACAGGTAGGTAGAAACATCCGTCTCAGACAGTGGACAACGCACCTGGCCGACACTTGGCTGACAGGTGGCTCTCGCTACGTTAGTAGAGTAGACTGTCCCCCGCCAATTTGAGTCCGGTCTCTCTGTTAGATAGCATCAGTCGCCAAGTCGCTGGCGAGCGCAAGTGAATTGATGCAGTAAACAGTCATGCCTATATCTAGTTCAAGGAGAAATCGTCAATATAATTGCCAGCACAAAAGAACATTACTCAGCATTAATTCCAGCTGTATACCTAGCTGGCTGGAGGTATTTAATCTGCCTGATCCTATCATAGGTACGTACGGATTACGGATCCGTAAATAGGTAAGCCAAGCCAGTTCAGTACGTGTATACGTACATCCGTACCGCTGTCTATAATCGTTTTCTCCGTTCATCCGACGAAGAGGTACTGTACAAAGTCCGTAGGGTAGGTAGATGGTATTAGGTAATAGTATGTCCGTAATGTATGACCCATGTATAGCGAAGGTGTGCATCATGCCCGCAGGATGCCTAAATCGTACTACCGAGTGATGCTCTCGACAGATTCCCAAACCATCGTATGAAACGTTTCAACTTGGATTGGTGGGCTTCCATTCACTGCTCCAGATGAACGTACTACATTGCCACTGGGTTCCTTTCTCCTTTTCACCGGAAGGCCCGAGTGGCCGTGGACAGATGAAAAATGATCTCCCTGTGCAACTAGTGGTGAGTTACGAAGAACCATTCGGGAATGAGATAAATAGATACGTGGGTTGTAAGTAGTGTATATGAAAAGTAGCTACTCACCACAGTTCATCCCTGGCTTCTTTGTCACCAGGCTAATGCATTCTTCATCATGCTCACACCTAGGCACAGTGCGCTTGCCTAAAATTTTCGACCAAGACTCTTTTGCTTGGATAGGATCAATAAAATTTTCCTCATTCGTGAAGACAACGTCGCATTTGGCGGCATTGATGCCTGTCTTTGACGTCTCTGGTTCCATCGGAACATAGCCGGAATTATGTTCCACTGTACCGCCCGGGCTGTCGGTTGAAGATAGAGATTTCGATTCTAAATTCTTACTTTCGGTATCTGGTGCCTTGGACTTGAAGAAACCCATCAAACTGCTTTGTCCCTTATTAGAAGACTCCTTATTAAGTCCGCCTCTTGCCTTCTTTTGTGGTTTGCTAGATGCGGAAGATGCTGAGGGCGAACGTTTGAGGCTGCTAGATGAATTTTTGATTGGTGAAGATGTCAGTGCAGTAGATTGGGGAGAATCCGCATTTAAGATGTTTGAAGACTCCGATGGTAACGACTTTTCTGAGTCATCGGCTTGACTCGAAGCTTCTTGTGACAGTGTTGGCATGTTCTTTGGAGCAGCGGGCTTCTTGAAAAACATGTCCTTAATGCTCTGACGACGGTCAAACTCTGGTATCAGCTTCGCCGACATCGGCAGAAGATCTTTCGTAGACCAATCTCTCAATCGTTTCCCATCCTTGAATACCCCTGGTGGATTCATTATGTCCTTAATAAAGACTTTCTCGCCATTGATCTGAATGGTATCATTCAGAACAGCAAACACCGGACAGTGGTCAGATCCCATTAGGCCCTCTTGAATATTGGAGTCGCTGAACCATGTTTTCAAGTCATTGCTGCATAAGACGTAGTCAATTCGACTGCCGAAATTCCCCGGACGAGTATTCTTCTTGGTGTCCCAGCAGGTGAACATGCCTTCTCGCGTTGGATGGAAGAACCGGCCGAGATCCCACAGAACCGGAGTTTCCTTGTCTTCATCTCTTGTTCCGATCACATTTCCTTCGAAAAGAAGCTGGTTGAAAACACGGCGAGACGGTGAAGAGAAGAATCCAGCCGTATTCATGTTCTCTTTCCTCAATCGTTCGGGGAGGTTGGCCGTGTCAATCACATCTCTAATCACATTAATGTCCCCTGTCACTATCACGCGCTTTCCCATTGCTACAAGGTTGCGAACGCGCACATTCAAGGCCTCCATATAGCCGAGTCTGAAGTCATCCCTGGATTCGTCTCGGTTAGCCGGGCTATATGTGCCAATCAGCACAAAAGCCGGAAACTCAAGCACGACGCAACGGCCCTCTGAGTCAAGCGTAAGCTCGTCAACGTTTCCGTTCAATCGGAGCTGGCCTGGTCTGGGGTAGCCCCCGATATGTTGTTTCTCTGGGAGGTCTCTGAACCGAGTGGTGGAATTTGGCGGGCATAAAACCCCAACGATGCCCTCTTCCGCTCGAATAGGCGCGCAGACAGAGTTACGAGTGTAGATGGCGACACCAGCATAGCCTTCTTCACATTAGCTACAGGTTATGAGTAAGTGAGGGCTAAGAGAGATTGTATGCACCCTTCTTATGCCGTGGGAGACTGAAGAACACGTCCCACCCAGGTACCAATACCATATCATCTTGAAGGTCTTTGCGTTGTATCTTAGTTTCTTGCATGACAACTATGTCTGCTTCTAAGATATCAAACATAGCCTGAAAATTGTTTAAGAAAACTGTCTCCCTGAGGCAAAATGGCATGCTTACTTCAAAGGTCTTCTTCTGCCTCCATGGTTGGTAACCGAATGGGTTGCTAGCCGTAGCGTTAGCTCCAGCCATGGTTAACAATAGGAGTGAGGCCGTACCGAATGCCATTCACTATATGCCTCGGTTAGCTAGAGCCTGGTTACCGACACAAGTGAAGTGTACCATTCCATGATGTTATGCGTAGGCCCATTTTCGCGATGTGTCTACGAAGAGCAAATCGAGTCAAGACGACGTATTTGTCGTTAGCCGAGTGACCATTCTCAAGACTTTTTTAGTATTATGAGAGAGTCAAGAACTTTCAAAATCCGAATAACTATGGAGTAGGCAGGGAGCGAAATGCATTCTGCGATCAAGTCAACATCGTGAATAGCAAGCGCGATGTTGAATTGCGTCACCAAACTGACCCGAAGTCATGTGACCCAACCGCATTCCTTCCCTTAGGTAAGCCGAGAAGACCTGGTAATGCACAGACCACCCGGCAGCGGCTCTACAGTGGTCTGATGCTTCGTGGAGTGAGTCTGGAGCAATGCCGAAGAATATCCGATCTGAGCTCCCGAGCTTCCAAAACTGACCTCATCTCACTGCCTCCTACGCAAAGAGCCTCAACTCGCAACCTCTGCAATCTCCCCTCTAAATCAAGCTCCATCAACTGCGCACGAATTCACAATGGTGGTCCAGCGACAAATTCTCCGCGCCGTCCCCCGCGTGACCGCCCAGCTCCGCACTCCCCTGGTCCGCTCGACTATCCAACGCCGTCTCGCTTCCACCGACAACCAGTTCGTCCGGGAGCGTCAGGCCGTCAAGGAGCACGCTGCTGGTACCACTGGTCAGTAAAGCGCTCTCCCTCTCCCCTTAATATGGGATTCTATGAAACTAAATGTCCATTGTCAACCGACCGTTCCCTCCGCTAATAATCTCTCAGAGCTCTGGCGCAAGATTTCCATTTAGTAAGCCAGCCCTTTCCCCGTTTCACAGCCATTCGAAGATACCTGCCCGACATTCACCGCCGGAGATTGAATTGCGACAAATGGAGAATACCCTCCATCCCTAAATTTCCGATGAACCGAGTTTGATATCGCCAATCCTATGTGACCTACCACCGCTCTCGCCGCAGCGCCTACTACATAAATACGCACAGTAAAACAGGACGAAACGAGAAACAGATGGGACAGAAGACTGACAAATCGCAAAACAGTGCTGTGATTCCCGGCCTCATCCTTGCCGGTGCCAACGCCTACTACCTGTGGAATGAACACTGGGAGCACTGGGACCACCTGCCTCCTCTAGAGGAGCGTGTAGAGTACCCCTACCAGAACATCCGCTCCAGAAACTTCCCTTGGGGCGACGGCGACAAGACCATATTGTACGTAATACAAGCCGCCTTTTCCCTTTCCTTGCCTGAACGCCATAATATGAAGAAGAGAAGACTAAGACTGATCCTCCCCTGTCTCCTCATCGCAGCTGGAATGACAAGGTCAACTACCACAACAAGGACAAGTTCAAATAAACTATTCCGAGTCTGCCATCATGCCCGTAGGCGTAGGGACGGGAATATTTCCCGGCTTCAAGTGTCCGTGACCTAGATCTGCGGAGGAAGAAGGGAGACGAAACCATCGGAAATAGACAAAGTGGCCCACGGGGTTACCTATTCAAATCACCGCTTCCGACTCACCTACCTGTCTGTCCTAATGTAGATATCTGAGTTTCTTTTATCAATGCAGAAAATACCACAGAAGTCTCTCGTTCAAGTTCCTTGTGAGACCCATGTCGTATTGTTTATATCACACATTGCTCATTCTTGTAGACTACGTATCTCACAGTCACAACTTTCAACATATCACGTAGTACCACTCAGGCCAAGCGACAAAGTCAAAAGACGCAATCCGCCTCGCGAACAGTGTCAATTACTATCTACGAGATCTGATATCTTCAAGCCGATATACACGCATGCACGTCTGCTTTAATAGTCACCCTCATTCAGAGGTGACAATGGCTCCGGGAAGCTAATCAACCAGCCAGAATTCCTTTCGGGCTAACCTTCCTAACTAGAGCAATTAACAGATTAATAAAATGAAAGGGATTCACGTCAGAGAAATGTGTGCTATTGCTCTCATATCTGTGGTAGAAGCTAAGCGCACATCGTGCGTGCAAGTGGTGTGTGTGTATGAGCAGATTAACCATCTTTCTACTCCTCCTGGTATGAGATCTTGCGCATCTCGCCGAGTCTTTGTCGAGCCGCGCTGAGGGAATTTTCGAGTTGGAGAATTTCGACCTATTTACGAAATATATTAGCATACCTCCCCATTCATTATAACGCTGAAACATATTTCTTACCTGTTGCTCCATTTCCCTGACTTTGAACTCATGGGCACCAAGCTTGGAGTAATCGACAGCGTCCTCTTCTTGGTTGCGATCCTTGATCATGTTCTGCACTTGTCTGACCAACGATCTGCAAGCAGAACCAACGGCCTTGCTGGCCTGCTCGAGATTGTCTTGGCTCTTGCTCATGAAGCCGGCCTTGACACGACTGGCGGCAACAAGTTGGGCTGTGGAAGCGGCTACATCGTTTGATGCTACAATTAGCTGCTCCGGACTGTTCCGGTTGGAGATAACACCATCTGCAGTCTCGATGAGGGTGTTTGTAGATGACGCGACAGCCTTTGCCGCAGAGATGAGACCCTCGGTCCATCGATTGTTTTTCTTGTAGAAAGCTGTTCTCGAAGAGGAACCTCGGCCAGCTTGGACAATTTCTTGTTGTGTAGCTGTAGCAGCCTTGATGAGTTGTGTGATAGCAGTTGTGATCGCCATGGCGGCATCCAAAATGGTATCATTGACTCTGAGCTCATATGTTGAATAACCGTCACGAGGCTTATTCTTCAGCTTAGCTAGGCGAGCTGCTGCAGCGGCGATGGCATCGGCCGCCTTACTAAGCTCATTGTCGACGATTTCGCCCAAGTCGCCTTTGTTGTTTATCAAGCGGCCAAGGCTAGGCGCGAAGGTTTCAACCAGTTTATTCAGCTTCTGCAGATTCATTTGTAAATCATTATTGCTGTTAATGACGACATCTGTCTTCTGAATAGGATCCATGCCCTCTAATCTGAAGCTCTGAAGCCCGCGGAAGAATTTGACTGCCGACTGGGCAGCCACGCGCGCACCGTTCATGAGCTGGTCACCCTTCTTCTCATCAGTAGCCAAGCGGGTGAGACCTTTTGTGTTGCTGCACACGTCTGCTGCTGATCCTGAAAAGACGTTGATAGCCTTAATCAGGTCGGCATGAGTGGCATTTGGGCCATCCGCAATGAAGTTGTTGAAAGCCGTAGCAAATTCCATCGCGCTAGCGGAAGCTTTTTCGATCTGGGACAAGACGTATTGTGGCGAAGCATTCTGGTTACCAGCTTGCATTGTTGAATCCAGTTCATACAATGCGTCGTCAACACGTGCAACACCCGCTTGCAAGACCGAATCAATGATATCGTTAATCTTGTCGAGATTGGCCATGATCAAAGCATCAATCTGGCCATCTAAAGCAACATCCGTATCTCCCTGGTGAAGCTTTAATTCGTTCAATTCGATCAGAGTTTGATCCATGCCGGCCTTATAGACCTCAAGCTCTTCTTCCTTGTCACGAAGAAGCTGCTCTAGGTCCGAGCTACCATCGCGCAACTTGGCTTGTGAGTCTTCCAAGGCCCGCGATTTCGTGCGGAGTGCTTCTTCGAGATCTGCCATCTCACGGTTATATTTGGCAAGCATGGAAGATAGCTCGTTGCCCTTGCTTCGTTCCAGATTGTCTGCGCGATCGTTCGCCAGGCGCAACTCTCGCTTAAGCTTGTCAACCTCGTCCTTGTTACTACCATTCAGCCTATCCCGGTCATGCATTGCTCGATCTCGTTCCCTGATCATATCCGCCAACTCCAAATTCTTTGTCTTGATCTCTCGTTCAAGCTTCTCCCGTTTCTCAATGGCCTCCTGTGCGGATGCTGCCTTTAGTTGAACGGACTTGAACCTCTGAAGTAGGTCGAGATGCTCATGCCGTAATTGCGAGTAGAGCTTAGCCAGCGCTTCATATTTGGTGCGCCATGTGTTAACTTGCTCCTGGAGTGCGCGAATCTGGTCATCCTTGCTGCTTATCTGCTGGCCGAAGTTATTTTGAATCTGGGCTAATTCTCCTTCTAGCGATTTTACTCTCTGGTCATATTGCTGTAGCATCAGTTGATCACGATCATATTGCGCTCTTGCATTCAAATTCTCTTGCTCGAGCTCAGCCAGCCGTCCTTGTGTCTGCATCTGATACTGCTGGCTCATGAGGGCTTCTTGCTCTCTTCGTTGTTGCTCGGCTAAACGTCTTTGCTGCTCTTCAAATTCTCGTTGAGCTTGCATTTGAGCTTCCTGTTGGGCTAAGTAAGCTTGTTGTTGGCGTTCTTGAAGAACCCTCTGCTGCTCCTCATATTCCCGGTTCTGTCGGTCAATCTCATTTTGCCAAAACTCGGCAATCTGGTCAGGTTCCTCTATTTTTGGTTCACGAGCTGGGGTCGGCGCACGCTCGATTTCTTGCTTTGGTCTGGCAGGTAGAGCTGGTGCGTCGTCGTCCTCGCTCAGAAGATTTGGAGGGTCTTGAGGGAGCTTGGGAATGGTAATAAGGCTGGTGAGATACCGCAAGTTTGAGCATTCGTAATAGAATTTGACCAGTCTGTAGTGTTGCGCGTTGTAACGTTCCCGAAGTGGCTCTAATGCGTCATTGTCGCCAGTCGCTATCATGATGGTTAGAAAACATACTGATTGATCGGCGATTTCAGGTGACCACGCAGCGATGTGAACTTACTCGAGTGCATAGCACGCATCATGCTGGTAATAAATTTGTATATGCCATAACTTTCTTGCACCAAAGGCACAATTGCCGAGATCCTGCACTCGTTATTTCCAACATTTCTAAAGTGGGAGAAGATAAGCTTCTGGAATTGTTCAATCTTGTCCTGCAAGCCCATAAGGTCGGTAATAGTTTCGTAGCCCTCGTTGGGATCATTAATCGCTTTCAAGCTGATGTATTCTTCATACTCGAATGTTCCGTTGAATTCTGGGTGCTGCTGATGGAAAGAAAGCTTGGCAAGAAGGAAGTAGACGTATTCTCGAATTAAAGGGCCGTAACCTCGGATGCCCTCGCCTGAGATACCCCTGTTCAAGCCGTCGACCCATCCCCGGTTCGACAGAGCATCTCTCAAGGTCTGGGGATGGCCCTCCTGCAACACACGGTGGATTGTGATTAGGCCTTTGAAGGTCTGTACTTCGTCGGCGAGAATAGGCTGTCTAACATCACGTAGCATATCAGCATTTATCTTCGCACATGATCAATTCGGCAATTCCTATTCAACGTACACTTTCATGCCCGTCCAAAAAGACTGCGAGGACTTGTGGTCCCAGGTATAGACGATGCAGGCGCGCACGTGCTTGCGCTTCGGGGCGGTCTCGTCGGTGCTCGTAGCCTTTCGAATATTGATGGCCAATTCGGCCTCAGACCTGTTAACATACGTATAAGCCCACGCCATTCCAGCCGTGTACGACATATTGAAGCCAGATAATTCCAAGGACGTTCAACAGTAATCATAGAAGAAGTAGCAAGACGACATCTGGCACGAAGGGGAGGCGCGAAAGCGGATGGCCATCATAAGACATGGCAGACACAGGGGCAGAACGGACCTGGTGTGGTCTAAGCTACGGACGGTTGCCATGGCGAGATAAAGTGCTTGTGTAGCCGGTGACTAGAGGTAATGGCGAGAGGGAAGACACAATGAGTGAGTGGGTGGTACAAAAATCGGGAAAGATCCCAGAGCAAACGGCGGCTGCTGTTCAGCGACAGCGCATCCCAACTCGCGCTCCTTTCGCTTCCGGTCGGAGGTTCAGGATCTCAGGAAAAGGGTGCAAGAACGCGACGATGCGGGAGAGCAGAAACAACGACTCTGTGTCTGCCCGACGTGATTTATTAAAAATCTACAAATGTACTGCAAGAAAGATGAAGAAGGACTGTTTTGTCTCTACAACTGTGCCTAAGATCACCAAGGAGAGACAAATATCAGATCGTCCAAATGAACCAGGTTAGGTACCTATTTAGACGGTAATAATAGGAGAGTCCGTCTGCCCATTCAGGCTCCATCCAATATGAAGGTCGCGCGAGGCTGCGCAACGAAGCGTACCTAATCGCACAGTAAGTATGTACAGTGTGAGGAGCACTATGTTCGCATAGCCCGGCAAAATTCCGAGATAGTCAGGCGGTGGATATTCGATCGTCGCACTAAACATATGACGCCTTTAGATGCATATGCCAACCCGATAATTGTCTAGCTGGGTATTAGTGCACATTACGTAATGTATGGAAATGCATGTGTCCTATGCTCTAAGAGCTTCACTTACATCCATTATTCGGAACAAGGTCCTATAATCGCACTATCTACGACTGTTGTCGGAGACTCTGTCGCAAATGGACCCAAACTAACAAAATAATCCGATTACTGATGCCAAAGCTGCTGACTGAGCCTTTCGGCTCTCGGATGTAAACCTTCTTTGAATCAGGTCAAACCTGCAGTCTCAGCACAGCATCTTGCAATATTCTCAACCACCGCCGACAAAATGCGCGCCACGACTGTTTGTCTGTCCAAGGGGTTTTGGGGGCGTAGCGTTGATGAGTTTAAACGACTCGCAAAATTCAGTATGGAAATACCTGTCTAAATTATTCCGTTCCGTCCTTTCTAGAGAAATAACTACTAATCTACCCATCCCCGCGCAGCCTTCAAACTCGAAGGTATAAAGGGTCCGTCAGGCCCTCTCGTACTGCATGACTTCCAAAACCCCGACTCAATAAACTTATGTAAAACGCTAAGCGACGCGGATATCGGAGGCTTTTCACAAGTAAACCTAGATTGGGTTCCCCGTTCAACAACCGCGCCGGAGCCAATACAAGGGGGGGGATACGCTCGTTTTCACGGCACGATATCAATCGAGCTTCCCCGAGACAAGCCCGACATCCAACGATCTGGCTATGCGGCATGGCGCACTTCGGAGCCCAAGGGGACGCTCTTCGGCAGGTCGCTTTTCAACATCGACATGTACACCTATCTCGCGCTCCGAATCCGCTCAGATGGGCGGAGTTACCTAGTAAACGTACAAACCGAGACCGTGGTGCCCACGGACTTGCACCAGCACAGATTGTTCGCGAAGAGGCCCGGCGAATGGGAGACAGTGCTTATAAAATGGAATGACTTTGTGCGCACGAATCATGGCTTCGTCGTCGAGCCCCAGACTGAAATGTTGCGCCAGAAGATCCGTACGCTCGGTTTCGGCCTTACAGATCGCGTACCCGGGCCCTTCAATCTCTGCATTGAGCGCATATGGGCCACCAATAAATTGAGCGAAGACGACGAAACTGTCGCAGCTCCTACTACGGCCAGTACTCAGACAGGCCAATTAAGAAATAAACAGGGTCAGCATATAAAATGGAATAGTGATTAATCCGAGGGGCTGGCCACTGTGTCTCAAACGATTTGTACATTAATTGAGGGAAAGCATTCACGGTTGGTGGACGGTGTATATATAAACCGAGTATGATATCATGTTGGTCAGTTTGACCGAAAATACATTTATAGCAATACCATCGAAATAAGCGTCGGTCCTATAACTTCATACTTTCAGCTCGGCAGCATCTCTGCATAGTGCCATGTACGTAGCAGCGCAATCGTTCGCCAGGACATAGTCCTCCGCAACCTTCATTATAGTGGCCTTCTTAGCCATCATCTCACGCTGCTTGTTGATATCCTCGACACTCGAGTAGTGGTCAAAAGCTTTCTCGATAGCCTCCACCCCTTTCATCAAGTATTCCCTACGCTTGTTAGACTTGTGAGGCATTTTACCGGCCATACCCACGTTCGCGTCCCCTAAATGGGAGTACAACTTCGCCGTCATGATCGAGTTCTCACATTCTAGGCTGCGAGGGAGCACGGCTTGCAGCATCTGGATTGCAGGCTCAAACTCGCCGAGTGAGGAGAGGATATTGGCAATGGCTCCGATAGCCGGCCACAGATAAGGGATGAGGCGCGCTCGCCAGGCAACATTGGCAGCGCGCACCGCAATTGTGAATGCTTTTTGAGGTCGGCCGCATTTGTCCAGTAATTCTGCTTTGAGGAGTAGCAGTCGGACTCGAAGCGCAATATCTTTGTTCTCGTCCCGAAGCTCTATGATCATTTTTTCAACTTTCATGAAAGCGTCTTCGAAATTTTCCCTGCGCATTAGGCATTCAATATGGAGCGTGTCGATCACTAAGGCTAGATCAGGCTCCAAGTCTTCGGTTCTCGATTGCAATAACCGTGATAGTAGCAGTTCAGCACCATCGAGATTGTCGTGGTGCAGATCCCTCCTCAATTTTATGATGCCGCGAAACTTGTGCCAGTATTGACTAGGCTTCCAGGCCCGCAGCGAATCTGGATCGAGGCTTTCAAGCTTTCCCAAAGCCTCATCATATTTGCCTTTCAAAGCTAGCATCGAAGCTTGGCGACTCGTTACTTTGAGCTCGTCGTCAAAGATTGAATGGCGAGCATGACACCGAAGAAATACTTCACATGTCGTAGCTGATAGATAGGCGATGCCCAACCTGTCCCAGAGTGCTATGTTGATCGATAGCTGGGATCCCACCATATTCTTCATGTTTCGTTCTACCAATATCTGTGAGCTTCGAGCCATGTGTTCTAGGGCCGTCGCAACGCTTTCGCCCTGCGAGAGGCACATCTTTGCTTCACTCATAAGAGCTGAACTCCATAAAGTCCATGTCCCAGTCTCTTTTGCTCTGCTTCGCAAATATGCGAGGGACTCTTTGCCTGTGCCCAACTGGCTTTTCGACTCCAGCTCTTGCGTGACATCCAGATGCGCCCGCCCAAAGTGGAATAGCCAATTTAATGCGAAGTTTAGACAAGTCATGTCGCGATTTTCTCGAGCTGTCGAGACTGTTTCCAACATTGCAGCGATTGCTTCCTTATGGCATCCGAAGTCGGCTTGGAGCACAGCGAGGTTCATAAGAGCATATTGATAAAACGACCGGTCTCGGTTCTGCATTGTGTAGTCGAAATATCGATGCAAGTAATCAAATGATGTCGCATAGTCGCCTGCTCGCCACGCCTCTAGATAATTTAAGTAGTGTGATAAACTGGGTACCATATAGCTATCCATGAGAAGATCCTGGAATTGATGTCGTATTTCAGCAGGTATCCTATTGCCATACTTTTGCATCTGGTCGATTTGAAACTCGAGCAGTTTCTCGATATCATCCGTGCTCACAGGCACAGTCGCATTCAGGTCATCTCTCAGCATGTCACCGTATGCAACAGAGGCTATCGTCTCAACCGCCTCACCCCAGTCACTTTCTCCGGTGAAAAGAACGTCATCAAAGCTTAATCGTTGAAAAGAAGGTGTCTTCTTCTTATAATATGCAGCGGTCGTTTGTCGATACTTGACAAAGTCTTTCCACAGTTCCGTTGCATCATGGAAGCGAAGTCGTGTAAACTCGAGTTGCGACCTGCGTACGAAAGCCCCGAATGGTGAGTTGTGAGAAAGCCGGATTTCCTCAGGCGCGGGGGGGGCGATTCCCATTTCCGCATCTTGTCGAAGCTCCTCCTTGGTCTTGGCGAGCAGCGACGAGCAGTCCCCGAAAAACTCATGCAATGCATCAAGAGAATCGATCCGCCACAGTTTTTGAAGGAACACGTACCATAAATTACGACCGGGTATACCAGAAGCAGCAGTATGCGGAGTCAACACCTTCTCGAAATCTGTTATGGAAATGACGAGCCGGACGGTACTCTCCGCGCGCTGCCAACGGTCGCTTGAATTCAACGTCGTACCCGAAATATCATTGTCTATCAAGTGAGAAGTTATGAACGAGAGCACATCCACCATCGAGGAGGTCGGGACAGCCTTATTCGTATACAGCTCGATGAGAGCGAGGAGGCCTATTTTGGCCGGGTTGAGGAATCGAGACATGCGATCTCCTCTTTTTTTTCTTGGCACACCTTGAAGAGTATGAAACAAGAGACTATCGTAGCAGGCGAAAGTCCTTTTCTTCTTCTTTTCCTGCTCAAGGAAGCGATTGATACGATAGACGCGACTGCGCGACCCCTTCCCTTAACAGGTGGATTGAATCCTCATTCTCATGAGTTCTGTCAGGTGCTCATCTAGGCAGAAATAGAAGCAGCTCTGGTGACAAGAAAACAGTCCTCACTTATTTTCCTGAGATATGAATTGCTTGACTGTTATCATCCTACCTACAATAAATGTGAGGTCGCATCGGGAGCTTGCAACTTAATGCATTGCGCCTGCTCGGTCGCGCGCCTAAAAGTATTCACCACTTCTTGCTTTAGCAATGAAACCGCATAAACGCATATGCAGTTAACCCATAATGCTTCTCCTAAATCTGTCCGTGTACGGTAGGTAGGTATTCCGTGCCGATAACACGACGAGCTGAGCTGCTGCTGCTGCTGCTGCTGCTGCTTCTTCTGCTTACCTGCTTACGGAGTACCTTTGTATTGTATGCACAGAGTATACGTACATGTCTCTTCGTACATTAGGTACCTATCATCATGTCTGCGCCCCTTCTGGATCAAATACTACCAGGTAGGTAGGTAGGAACGGATCCGTACCAGACTCCTGGTTCCTGACAGAAGACGATCTGTTTGTTTAGGATTTGATCTGGATCACAGGCGTCTATTCTCTGCTGAGCTAGGTATCTCATCTTATTCTTACGTAATGGCACTCTCGCATTGTTGATTCTAACTATGCTAGGTAGGTATTCCGTGGTGTCCATGGGTGTTCCCCGTTGAACTCACGACAAAGAGCTACCGGTATGAGATTATAGTGTACCAGTCTGAAGAAGCACGAATTGACGGAGTCAACGTCATAAATTTGACATGGCCATTAGCGAGTATTAAAACCTTCTTCATGACCATCTGTGGCTGTTTGCATTCGTAATGAAGAAAGGGAGGGGCCGAATAAGACATTACCCAGGCCTCTGTGACTGGAGAGCCAATACAACTGAGACTGATTGTGGTGAGCCGCTGAAGATTCTCGACTACCTACCGGTACTTACCAGACTAGGAATAATCTCACCCACGTACGGTCCGTACGGTCCGTACGTATAACAGGTACCGGTACGTAGGTAGTCATGTGTAGGTAGTGTAGTGTACGTTAGGTATCTGATTCGTACTATGTATTTCAGGACACATTCTCCGGCTCTGAGAATACTACCTACACAACTTCCCCTGATCCAACATGGAGTAAAGGCTGCCTGGCAACCAGGATGCCAAGCATGGCCTCAGCGAGACACATAGTACCTAGGTGCGTAGTAATACGTTACATTAAGTTAGTACATTATTATGGGCATGATGGGTGTTATAGGTACTTAGGTAAGTAGATATCCTAAGTACGGACTAGGTACGGACGTATTGAAAGAACAATACCTACCTACCTAGGTACCTATCCTCATCTTCCTGGCCTGTCTAGCCCTCAATACGTAGTGGTACGTAGGTGTGAGTAACGTACCTACGCAAAGGTAGGTATTACCTAGGTAAGTACGGACGTAGTAGGTAGTGCCTATCTCGCATGTCGGAGCGGAGACCTCTCTGGCGCTTCAATGATTTTCTAAACTTGGTTAAACATGAGAGAGCAGGAGTAGCGAGATTTTGGAGCAAATCAAGCGCGACATGAGGCGGCCCCGTCCGAAGGCCCCATGCCTAAGCCAGGTAGGTACCTAGATAGGTAGGTAGGTAGGGCACCTACGGTACGCATTCACACTTTCATCCTGTCAGTGTCAGGTGGTAGTTATGCGGTAGATATATGAAACATGCCTTTTCTGACCTAAGTAGGTTGATGAAGATGTTTGAAGTCATCGCGGTTGGTGACTTCTCATAAGTAAGCCCTTCCAGCCACGGGGAGTCATTGTGTCTATTTTGTATGAATCACTTACCAAGACAACCAAGACAACCGCACTGTTCCGATAAGGATCACCAGGGGTGGATCTCTTAGTACATATCCGGTTTAGACGTCGACTAGGTATAAGATGATTACCTGAAATTACCTGCAACCAGGAGCGGAGGAAAAGCATTAGGTACTGTAGCTAAGCAGGTACCAAGGTAGGTATCTACCGCATATTAATACGAGTAACTTATCCGATGAGGCGTGCACAATTAGTGCGGTTGCTTAAATTACCCCTCAGAAACGCCGACAGTTGCGTACTGTGATGTACTTTACTATGTAATACTATGTAAGTAGACGCTGACAAGGGATTGGAAGAGCGAAAACCGACCCGAGATCCAATCAGACGGCGCGTAACAAGAGAGAGAGAGCGCGCGCGTTTGGGAGGGAATGTTTGTATCATGCACTACCTAGGCAGGATAGGTACACTACCTACCTACTTAATTCGCCAACAGCCAAGCGGGAAATCTCAGCGTTCTGTGCGACGGAACGTCTGACCAGTCACAAGGAGTCGATTGTTGCCGACATGGGACATGTGAAGAAGAAGACCTGACTGAGCCCTTGGGAGTTGAGTCCCAAACCCCGGAACCTCCCGGAAACCCCCTTGTCTGTCCCGAACGAAGCAACAATCAAGACCCAATAACCAGTCCTTTGAGTCCGACGGAGTCCGACTCTTGGTCAAAGAGACCTTTTGTTGTGGGATGTTTGTATCTACATTACCTACAAGGCCTCTCGTCCAACGCGATTGGTATACCGAATAATCGTGTTGGTCACAATAGGTGCGAAGAATCTCCTGCAGCTGTGTTTATTAGCTTTTAATCTTAGTTTTTCTCTTTCAGCCAAGTTTAAGTGGGGCCATGCTTCTTAGGCAAGCCTTAAGACCCCATCGACCTCCTATGGTGGTGCGGTTGGGTATCCACAAGTAGAAGTACTTATAAGATTGGTATCTGGAAGAAAGCATTACCTAAATGAGAGGTCTAGAATGTACCTGTCTCGAAGTACACCGTCTGAATCGGGTACTTCTAGATAAGTACCTGCTACTTAGTGGACACACCCCGAGAATCCGGGAATCGGCACCGCCACGAGGCGAGAATGCCCATAACTGGGAAACTCTGCATTTGCACAGGATTTGTTTATACGGACTGTCGGTACGGATTCACACAGGTAGGTAGGAGGTAATGTACTTATGCCTACCTTATACCTACGGATTACAAGTACTACTACCTATGAAAATGGGTTGTCCACAAATGCAACCTACCTACGTCCCTACTTATGCCTCCCGTCTTCTAGGATCCGGCTCTCTGCACGGGAATAAGAATGTTAGTGCCTCGCAGATAGGTAGGTAGTAGTCCGTACAAAATAATCATGCCATAAATGTACGGACGTAGGGTAGGTATTCTCATCAGGGGGGGGGGGGGGGCGGCAATATAGGGCTAGTACTTTCTTTTTCTCCTAAATAGTAAAACATCCCCATATCCATATCCTCCTGGCCCTCGATTGTCTTTTTTTTGTTTGTTATGAAGGTGGTTTTATTCGATAGGTGATAGACCGTTCGTCTTTGTTTCCACATCTCTCTCTGCATTTTCTTATTCAGCTCCTGATGAGCTCACGGTCCTTCTTTTTTTTTTCTTTCCCTTACACACGATCGCTGCCCACTTTTGTGGTTGACAAACCAACAAGTTTGTCGCTTGGAAACAAAACTTCTCTCTCTCTATCTATCTGGATACAACATAGGTAGTTCTCGTTGTCGTCTACACGACCAACCGATAACTACACGATACGTGCATAGTTGTACCTATATCTGTGCACCTACAACCTACTCGGAAACCACATTGAAAAAGTAACCCACTCATTCAATCATTCCTTTTCGAGTAGCCGCTGGCCGCGCCTCTGCCACTCTTTATCACACCAACCTCCCAACTCAGCCGTTTCTGGTTGTAATTGGGACACCAACTACTCGACATTTCTCAATCACAATATCCTATTGGACTCTTGAGTCGTCATCCAGAGACACAGGACATAATAATATACGGGGCATAGTTTACTGAGTGAGACACGGTCCCTGCTCTCTCCGACAACACACAAGCACAGGGCGTTTTTTCTTTCTGAACACTCAAATCCCAAACTTTCTTCCCGTTTTAGGAAGACATCTTGTCTTCAGACAACGTGTTGCGCTTCCGCTTCCAACTTGACTTGTGGACAACAAAGAGCGCCAAGAACTACGGGACCTATCAAATTCCGAGACACAAATTACGACTCCTTTCTTCCAACAGCAATATTCGCCCATTTCAAAAACACAAAAGGCGAATACGCCCAACAAGCGTCAAGACAAAAGCCGCTTAGGATTCACAAAGACTCAGTCCGTCCGTGGTCTGTCAATTTCCTTGTCATTCGAACAATGTACTTATTATGACAAGGGTCTTCGCTTGAATAATAAGTCTTGTTCGCTCCCGACATCCCAGGTCCTTAAGTGAACTTTGTCTGTTCACTATCTATATATTTCTCGTGTGCCTCAACATCGCTCATTTGGCTGAGGCATCTGAACCATCTTTTACTTATACACAAAAGTGTTAGTCACACAACATCGGGCTATACCCGAATCAGTACAATGTCATTGATGCGGCGCCGGATCGCCGCCCTGGGTTCTTTCAGTCCCTCGCCGATATTAGCTCTACGAGATATGGATGTCACGTCAACAACAACAACGAACGAGGTCGACCCGACCGCCACGATTGCCCCCTATGACTCGGGCCTCGCGGGTGTCGACCAAACTGTAAACGAGATATTCAGGGATTCTCTGTGGTGGTCACTAGGCATACTCGCATTGGTCGTACTCTCCGTGAGGATTCTCGAAATAGTATGGAGCAAGATACGACATGTTTCCGCTATGTCAATGCCGGCCAACCAGCAAGGATACTGGAAATCGTCGCAATGGCACTGGATGCCCAGCTTGAAGAAGAACCTAATATACGCCCCTCTCGGGCGCAAGCGACATAATCGAGAAATTCGATTGTCTTCGGCCCTCACAATCGGAACATTGCCATCTCGACTGCATTTCACCATACTCGGCCTTTATCTAAGCAGTAATGTTTTCTACATGTTCTACCTGAAGTGGTCTGAGCCTAATCATTATGCACTCATTGCCGAAGTACGCGGTCGCTCAGGGACTCTCGCGGCTGTGAATATGGTACCTTTGGTCATTCTGGCAGGTCGAAATAACCCTCTCATTCCTCTGTTGAGGGTCAGTTTCGATACCTACAACCTGCTACATCGTTGGATGGGCCGTATGGTTGTGATCGAGGCGTTGATCCATACGATTGCCTGGGCAGTTGTTCAAGTCGCCGCCGGAGGCTGGGAAAGCTTCAACCAGAAGTTCTTCCATAACGCTTTCATTGGTTCAGGCTTCGCCGGTACCATTGCGCTCATGATCCTCCTTATACTGTCTCTCTCACCTTTACGACATGCCTTTTACGAGACGTTCCTCAACGTTCACATTATTCTCGCTCTGATCACCTTCGCTGCGACCTTGGCTCACTGCGTCTCGGCCGAACTTCCCGGTGGTTTACCGCAGATTCCATACATGATCGCCATCTTCATGCTTTGGTTTTTCGAGCGACTTGCGCGCATGTTCCGGCTCGCATACAATAACTATTCTTCTCGACGCGGCTTTACCGAGGCGCTGGTTGAGGCCATGCCAGGCAATTGCAGTCGTGTTACAATGCATCTACCACGACATGTTGATGTGGAGCCGGGTACCCACGCCTACCTCCGTTTCATGGGAGCCAAGCCCTGGGAGAACCACCCCTTTTCCATCGCGTGGGTTGAACATCATCCCGATGGTGCGGACAGGGCGCTAGACGATGAAAAGGAAAAGAAGCATACCCGTGCCGTTCTTCGAAAGGGTACAACGTCCGTTTCGTTCGTTATTGGTGCGCATACTGGCTTCACACGACAATTGTTCGAGATGGCAAGCAGCACCGAAAGCAAAACTATTCGGGTAAGAGCAGCTATGGAGGGTCCATACGCTGGACATCACTCTCTCGACTCATATGGCCATGCCGTACTCTTCGCTGGAGCGACCGGAATCACGCATCAACTTTCCTACCTCAAGCCTCTCATGCAAGGTTTCAATGACGGAACAATAGCGACCAGGCGAGTTACCCTCGTATGGGTCATGAGAGATACCGAGGCGTTAGAATGGGTACGTCCATGGATGGATGAGGTTTTACGCATGCCCAGACGCCGAGAAATCCTCAACATTCGACTTTTCATCACGCGACCCAAGAACTCCAACGAAATTGTCTCGGCCTCGAATACGGTCCAGATGCTTCCCGGTCGACCTAACATATTAACCATCATGCAAAGAGAGGTCGAGCAGCAGGTGGGCGCCATGGTGGTCACGGTATGTGGACCCGGCGCGCTCGCGGACGACGTAAGAAAGGCCGTGCGGGAGATGCAGAGCGGAGACAGCGTGGTCGACTTTGTCGAGGAGAGTTTCACGTGGTGAGGAAGACATACATACATAGCGGTGAGAAACTTACAAATAATACCTGGCCCGTAGAAATTTTTTTAGAAGCTCAGCGCCATGTTTTCTTTTTGCATCTGCATTGGCATTTGCCGGGGGGGTTTCGGCGTTAAGTAAGGGAAAGGCCTCTTCTCTCAGGTCAGTACAAATGTAGTATCTTCTCTCGTTGTTGTTGATACACTTATTCCATACATAGGTAGTGCCGAGAAGAACCACTCCATAGAGATCTGGGAGGTCCTGTGGCGTATTGCAACGATTCATGAGCGTCTTGCAGAATGCGACAATAGGGCCGAGGCTACAAATTATATATATAAAAACTTGTATTTTTGACGAAGATGAGCTTGAGTTGCGATGCGAAATGGATTTTCTTATCTTACTTATAGGATTGATTACTTATATGACTACTTACTAACTCATCTACCTACCTACCTAATCTGAACGCCTGATCCCCGTACTCTCTCTGTCGTGATAGGTAATCGTCTGCAAGTACGGACGTAGGTAGGCACAAACACTAGAAACATACGGACGTACTACTACTAAGTATACTACGGATTCGTAACTTTAAGCTGGCGACCAATGCTCCACTTGTCGTTAGTCGATGAAGTGATGCATTACGGACCACGGACGATGATGGCTAGGCGGTTCTCTCTGAAGGATTCGACTGGACGAACACGAGCATGATGACGAGCACGGCGATTGGTTTGTACTCACGTCTGACTAGAGCTGTAAATACCTAGTTGCAACGCCTGCTTCAAACCCGTTGCTACGTGGACGTTCGTAGGTACGGTAGGTATGTTAGTCCGTACGTTGCTGGACCGTCGTGTCGAATTTACTAAGGGCAAGTCGGCATGAACACGATTTCAGTCGACTCAGACAAAATGTAAGGATTCAATGGGGTTGTGTGGGGTAAGGACACGGGCGGGAATGTTATGACTCGAGGCCGGACTGCAACCATTACGTAGTGTAAGGTACCTACTTACACGAGTTATTATTAGGCACGGATCCGTACGGACGTAGGTAGGTAGGTGTAGGTAGTTCCACTCGCTTTCGTCCCAATGAAACGTCATTGAAGAGCTCGATCATTTCCTTTCGCATAACTAAGTATACCTACGTGGTATACGGACTACCTACTAGGTAGACGATCGTGATTGTTGGCCTTTGACTTACCTAGATATGCACTTGAAGTTCGATCAAGATAGGTAGAAGAAGTCGATCAGGAACCATGTGTGTAGGTAGGTAGTGTGTATTCGTAGGTATGTGTGTGTATGCATGTATGTATGCATATGCATGTAGGTAGGATGGATGACGTCTGACTGCTTTTGACAACATGGCGCTTCTCAGATAGGTACCTAAGGTATGCCAACTCTGATGTGTGTGTGTAGTCCGTACCTTACGTATAGACGAGTGCATCATACCTAGGTATGCTTAACGGATTGAATCACCGAGTTCGGTTGAGCTGCAAGTGCGCCGTATCCGTCTGTATGTAGGTACAATACATACCTAGGTACCTAAGGTAGGTACACTAATCCGCGTACCATGCGCAGCCCGACATAGGTAGGTATTCTTACTGCGCTGTTGTTATACATCCGCATTCGGAGAATTATTACTGTTGATCATCTTCAAGTTTTTGGTCAATTGCCTTCGAATCTCAAATATATATTATAAATTCAAAAGTGTTCAATGTTTGAAATTTGCCATCTTACTACATACGTAGGTAGTAGTAGGTTAGGTAGTAGAAGCCAGTTTGCCTCAGTAGATACGGACCGTACGGAATACAACGTGGAAAGATACCTACCTATCTTATGTACTTACTACCTACCTTGCGTCCGTAGGTACGGAAGAATGCGCAATTGCTCTTATGTAGGTATGGTAACCTACCTAGTCCGTACGTCCGTACTTATTAGAGGCTATAAGAGGTCGTCCGGTCGGGACCGGTGCCACGGAATAGTGGGTTCTAGACTTGGCCCCGAACCCCTTTGCGTTCGTACCGCCGATAGTCAATTCGGTGCTTACTTCAACCCAACTGCTATTGGCATGATCTGCCTTATTCTTTTCGGGGTAACAGGGTCATGTATTCTTCCTACCCTGGCAGGATGCTTACCCTGGACTTTTCTCGGCGTGTGCTTCGTACTATGATTTACCTACCAGGTTCCGATTATCGGATCCCAATTGCGACTGAGGCCGCTTCAACTTGAATTATATGGAGATATAAAGATTAGGTAGTGAATGGGTAGAGAAAGGCTCTTGTTACAAGTACCTGCCCACCTACCTACTTAGGTATTTATTAGCCTACGAATATACATGCATATATCTGGATATATTGTAGTACACATTAACTGACTAATAAACGCCAAAAGAACCCCTCATTCATTTCCACCCACCTTTTTTTCTGGTCCCGCGATCGAACCACCCCGTCGTGAGTAACAATTGATACGTCCCAAGATGCCTATGTATGTCCCGTCAAACCGCATTGTGATAAAACTAGAAATTGAGAAAGTTTCTGGCAATAACTAACACCATGCCTTCAATTTTCCAGGCTCAAGGACCCCTCCACGAAATACAAGAAGTTCGCGCCACTGAATCTGCCCAATCGCCAATGGCCTTCCAGGACCATCGACAAGGCGCCCAGATGGCTTGCCACTGACTTGAGAGATGGCAACCAGAGTTTGGTTGATCCCATGGTATGTACAGTGTACTATTCTGTCGTACCAATCGCTACCTGCGCACTCCCCTGACTAACTACACAGAACGGCGATGAAAAATGGAGGTACTTCAAGATGCTGGTCGAGCTGGGCTACAAGGAAATCGAGGTCTCTTTCCCTTCCGCCTCACAGACAGATTTCGACTTCACACGTCGCATTGTCGAGACGCCCGGTGCGGTACCCGACGATGTATGGTTGCAGGTTCTGGCTCCCTGCCGGGAGGACCTTATCCGCCGAACCGTGGACTCCCTCAAGGGTGCCAAGAAAGCTATCCTACATATCTACCTTGCCACAAGCGAATGTTTCCGTCGCGTCGTCTTTAACTACTCCGAAGAAGAAACCATCGAGCGCGCAGTAGCCTGTGCTAAGTATGCCCGATCAATTACCAAGGATGACCCTGATCAGGCTGCCACGGAATGGGCATTCGAGTTCAGTCCCGAAACCTTCTCCGACTCAAGTCCTGAATTCGTCATTCGCGTTTGCGAAGCTGTCAAAGCTGCGTGGGAGCCGTCAGTCGAAAACCCTATCATCATCAACCTACCGGCGACCGTCGAGATGTCTACTCCCAATGTCTATGCCGACCAGATCGAGTACTTCTGCACTAACATTAGCGAACGCGAGAAGATATGTGTATCTCTTCACCCACACAACGACCGAGGCTGCGCTGTTGCCGCTGCGGAACTTGCACAGATGGCAGGTGCTGACCGTGTCGAGGGATGTCTCTTTGGTAACGGTGAACGAACAGGAAACGTAGATCTGGTCACCCTGGCTCTGAATCTGTATACACAGGGAATTCATCCCAACATTGACTTCTCCGATCTTAATCGGGTTATTGACACCGTCGAGATTTGCAATAAGATTCCCGTACACCCTCGCGCACCGTACGGCGGTTCCCTCGTCGTGTGCGCTTTCAGCGGCTCCCACCAAGACGCAATCAAGAAAGGTTTCAGCAACCGGGATCGGGAAGGCAAGGCGTACGAGGATCATTGGCAGATGCCCTACCTCCCCCTCGATCCGCAGGATATCGGCCGAACCTACGAGGCTATTATCCGGGTCAACTCCCAAAGTGGCAAGGGTGGTGCCGCCTGGATTATCCTGCGCAAGCTTGAGCTTGATCTTCCTCGCGGGTTACAGATTGCCTTTAGCAGGGTGGTGCAGAAGGAGGCGGATGATCTCGGAAGAGAGCTCCTGTCGGACGAGATCACAAGCCTCTTCGAGAAGACTTATTTCCTTCGCGACCACCCGCGCTTCAACATCATCGATTACTCAATCTCCATCGATCGGTCGACATCACCTGCGCCAGAAGCTGCGGGAAAGACGCAGGACACCACCAATTTGGGACGTGTGTTCGAGGGTATTATCGCCATCGACGGCAAGAATTACAAGCTCCAGGGTCGTGGCAACGGACCAATCTCGTCATTGGCCAATGCTCTGAAGGGAGTGGGCATCAATCTCGACGTGGCGGATTACAAGGAGCACTCGATCAACTCAACATCTACAGGAACCGGATCGCGGGTCAAAGCTGCTACATATATAGAATGTATAGCAACCGGTACATCGCAGAAAGTCTGGGGTGTTGGTATTCACGAGGATGTGGTCCAGAGTTCTCTCATGGCGCTCCTGGGAGCGGCTAGTAACGTAAGCTGAGTTCATAGCTATGAGGTTAATGTAACATTCTACTAACAAGCTTCGCAGTTTGTTCTCAGCCGGCCCAGCAGCCCAATCATCTCGGCAACGCACAGAAAACTTCCCAGCCAAGACTTAAATATCGGCGGGATAGTACCTATCAACGGGATAGCATCTATCGACGGCGTTCTGGAGTCACCACCATCACGGACAGTTCAGATCCTGGAAGAAAAGGCGAATGGCATATGAGATAGGGACGGGATATCAAATCTGGGGTACCTAGTCAAATGCTAGGAGGGGGAGGGGGGGGGGGGGGGGGGTCGCTCTTTGTTAGCGACGGGTTGGGCCAAGACGATTTCAGCCCTTTCATCGGATCATCGCACGGGCGAGTATGTACTTAAGCATCGCATCTGTATCTGCATCTACATCGGGAGCATTGTTTTTTTTAAAAAAAAAAATTGTTTGCCGGGTACACCGGCACATCGTGAAGCTGGGTGGTATGTACAGCTATAAGTAGCATCACGACTACGGAATACATACCTTCAGTATCGCGTTCGTGGTTGAATTGCGCATGAGACTGCCTACTTCGTCCTTCAATCTGTTCTCTGGCCATGAAGAACACCATGACTCGGCTCTAGGAAGTGTGTGCTAGCAAATATAGGTGGCTATAAGCAGCACAAGAATGGTCAGCACTCCGTAATAATGACTCGATTTGGGCTTCGAAAAGATGAACGTGAGTACGGACGTCGGCAATGCTCTCTCTTAGGTAAGTACCTAGGTAAGGTGTAGTGTATTAGGTAGCGCTTTCTACACAACCTTACCTAAGTAAGGTACCTACAAGTACGGACGGACCCTACCTGTACTTAGTAGGTTAGGTAGGTACTTCGTACTTCGTACCTGAAAACTTTCTCGTTTTCCTCCCAAGTGTCAGCAGCTGTCCGCTAATTTCATTTACTTTTTTTTTGGCGTGATACCTATTCGAGTTCGATGCATATTTCTTTGAACTGGAAACGGATTGATTCTTGGTTCGCATTTCTTTCACTTTTGTGCGCTGGGTGGTAGAGATACGAGAAACCGAGCGCTTAGGTAGGTAGATATCATTTTTTTTGTACGAATCAGATTGCCCGTGCGGACGTAGGAACTTGCGAGCACGTAACTGTTAATCTCTTAGAACACGTGACCTGCACAGATGGACGCCCGGCGGTAGCGCACACTACGGTACGAAGTACTTGGTACGGACGTACTAGGTGTAGGAAACAACATGTGCAGATACCTACTTTCATGAAGTAGGTATCTACACCTACTCGTGGGTTTTCTATGTTAGACCAACATAAGAAACAGAAAAACACAGGTCTGGTTTGGTGGGTCAGTCTTTGCCTACATCTACAAGCTGAACTATAGCACAAATCGACCCGCTGAACCGGCCCTGAGTTTTTCTGTTACTTTTATGATCTAACATAGAAAACCCACGAGTAGATGTAAGTACCTAAGGTAAGCGTACCTAATGGTAGCTACCTGGATCAAGCACGTGAAACTTTCCAGGTGATTAGGTATTCCTGCCAACTGCTTGGAATGCTGTGCTTTCTACGTACTCGTATGCAATGCCAGGTAACCTTAAGTGATTCACCGACAATTATTTTCTGTTTTGAACATCTATATATATACATTCACGCAATGAAGAGCATCTACCGGTATAGTGCAGTGCACCTACATACTATGTACCTATGAATTGTGCAATTTTGTTTTTTTTCGAGTTGTTTCCATTATTGCCTCTACGTACCTAAAATTTTCCGGAGGTAACGGATACTGACCTATAATACCTATGGAGAACCGCTTTAAAATGAATGAGCCGCTAATAAGAGATGTTACAGTGAGTGGGCTTATAGTGGGCTTCGTACCAGCAGCCATTTGTTATAGGTAGGTACCTTAGGTACAGGTATTTGGTAAGGTAATGTTTGTAGCCATGCACGGTGCTCAGCTGTTATCAGCTGGCGTAAACTTCCCACCACCTGCTGTCCGTGCGTGATCGCACTAGGTAGGCGAGGAGGGGTGCTGAATTGCTTGTGATTGATTGTCAACAAAAATATTCAGGACCCGCCCCGTAACAGAAGACCTTACCCAGTGATATTTACTGTGCTTTTTGCAGCTAGAATCAAAACGCCCACCGTCCACCAGGTGACGAAACATCCCTCTGCATTTCTGCACTATTCTACCACCTCCTTCCTTCAAACCTTCTACTTGCTTTACAGGCTTCAGCCAACCTTCACCTCGGTGTCTCGGACCAACGCTCAATATACTTTAGAGCCAACCAGACCATTCCACTTTTATCTTCTCCCTCCTCCTTCATCCGTCCACTTCACACTCTTCAATCCACCATTGTAATACCTCCATACCCTTGCGGGACCTCTCAGGGCCTCTCCCGACTGACGTATTTTTTTTCCTTCTGACGGGGCTACCCTAACAGAACGAAACACGATCAACCCCAGAGCCGTCACTAACCTGGATATCTCCTGATCCATTGGTGATAGCCATCCGATAAAACAAGATGGCTGACAATGATATCAATGTCGTGCTCCGCAATTCGTTGTCTACAGGTGAGCGCATTGCCCTCTTCCCCATCACAGCCCCTCAGTTACTGGCTTCAGCCTTGTTCACGTCGCGAACGCGACGCAAACATCTTTCTATTTGGCCGCAAAGCTGACAATCCGTCTCTAACCTCTAGATGCCACGACACGAAATGGCGCTGAGCAGCAGCTCGCCCAGGCGGCTGATAACAACTTCGTGAGTCCCATTTTCCTCTCCCCACCTCTACCTTCGTCGCAGTACTGAAAAGCTAATCTCCATAATTTTCTCAGCCCCTTTACTTGGCCACGCTCGTCCAGGCTCTGGCAGACGACAGCAGCGAAGCCCAGATACGAGTTGCCGCAGGTCTGGCCTTAAAGAATTCTTTCACTGCCCGCGAGTTCACTCGAGCCCAAGAGCTGCATGCCAAATGGTTACAACAGACAGACCAAGACACTAAGACTAGGGTCAAGGCTCTTGCTCTGCAAACTTTATCCTCTAGTAATGCCCAAGCTGGCAATGCTGCTGCCCAGGTCATCGCCTCTATCGCTTCTCTTGAACTCCCCAGAGATCAATGGCCCGAGCTCATGGGAACCTTGGTACAAAATGTCAGCACTGGCGCTTCTCATCAGAAGCAGGCCTCCTTGACATGTATCGGATACATCTGCGACAGTCAAGATGCCGAGTTGCGAACTGCTCTGGTTTCCCACTCGAATGCTATCTTGACGGCTGTGGTACAAGGCGCTCGTAAAGAAGAGACGAATGCGGAGATCCGTCTGTCGGCCATCTATGCGCTCGGTGACTCTCTTGAATTCGTGGGCAATAACTTCAAGCACGAAGGCGAACGGAATTATATTATGCAGGTCGTTTGCGAGGCAACGCAGGCCGAGGATTCACGGATACAACAGGGTGCTTTTGGATGCCTGAACCGTATCATGGGTCTTTACTACGAGAACATGCGCTACTACATGGAAAAGGCATTGTTCGGCTTGACAATCCTTGGTATGAAAAATGAAGACGAAGATGTTGCGAAGTTGGCCGTGGAGTTCTGGAGCACTGTGTGCGAGGAGGAGATCAACATCGAAGAGGATAATTCTCAAGTACGTCATGTGATTTTTCGATTTCAGCAGTGGTGGCAAGCGGCTAATCATGGATTACACAGGTCGACAGCACCGAACAGATGCGGCCCTTCTATAATTTCGCGCGCGTGGCTGTAGCGGAAGTCGTCCCGCAATTGCTGGCCCTCCTTACCAAGCAGGATGAAGATGCCACTGACGACGAGTACAACCTAGCTCGTGCTGCGTACCAATGTCTTCAATTATACGCCCAAGCTGTCGGCCCTAACATTGTTGCGCCTGTTTTGCAGTTTGTTGAGCAGCACCTACGCTCTGATGACTGGCATTATCGTGAAGCTGCCGTAGCTGCTTTTGGTGCTATCGTGGAAGGACCCGAAGAGAAGACCCTGGAGCCTATTGTGAAGCAGGCTTTGCCTATTCTCATAAGCATGATGGAAGATAGCTCAATATTCGTGAAGGACTCCACGGCATATGCGCTCGGTCGGATCACGGAGTCTTGCTCTGAAGCTATCGATCCTAACACGCATCTAGACCCATTAATTCGGTCTCTGTTTGCCGGCGTTCACAACTCAAAGATGGCGGCCTCTTGCTGCTGGGCACTCATGAATTTGGCCGAGCGGTTCTCGGGAGACTTGGAGGCTGCGTCAAACCCCATAACGCCTCATTTCAACCAGAGCGTTCAGACCCTTCTCGAGGTGACTTCTCAAGCCGGTGCCGAGACAACCGTTCGTACAACGTCGTACGAGGTTCTTAGTGCCTTTGTCCAACATGCCGCCACTGATAGCTTCCCGGCTATTGCTCAGCTCTCCGATGTAGTAATCAAGCGTCTAGAAGACACCCTGCCCTTGCAAAGTCAGGTTGTCAGCATTGAGGACAGGATTGCATTGGAGGAGATGCAGACAAGTCTGAGCACAGTTCTTCAAGCTATTATCCAACGATTGGAGAAGGAAATTGCACCTCAAGGTGATCGAATTATGCAAGTGGATCTACAGATACTAAACACTATCGGCCCCAAATCCAGTGTTCCCGAAGCGATCTTTGCTACTATCAGTGGTCTTGCAAACGCAATTGAGGAGGACTTCTTCAAATATATGGAGGCTTTTTCCCCGTTCCTTTACAATGCCTTGGCCAACCAAGAAGAGCCGAGTATCTGCTCCATGGCCATTGGCTTGGTTAGCGATATTACTCGTTCGATGGGCGAACGTAGTCAACCGTTTTGCGATAACTTTATGAACCATCTACTTAACAATCTGAGGGTATGTCTTCCTAAACCACCATTCCGCGCCTTGTTTCCGCTCTATAGACCTATCACAATATCATAACTAACGATTTAACAGAGCGCTACTCTTTCAAACCAGTTCAAGCCTGCTATTTTGCAGTGCTTCGGTGACATCGCCAGTGCTATTGGTGGTCATTTTGATACATACTTGTCTGTTGTTGCCCAAGTCCTGCAGCAGGCCGCTGCGGTCACTGCCGCGCCCGATGGCTCTTATGAAATGTATGACTATGTAATTTCTCTGAGAGAAGGAATCATGGACGCTTGGGGTGGCATCATTGGTGCTATGAAGTTCAGCAACAAGAGTAAGTCATTGCGCATGAAAAATCTTTCTTTTTTGGTAGGGCCTCTTACTAACAATAACAAAAGCCCAATCCCTTCAGCCTTACGTCCAATCGATCTTCCACCTGCTTAATATCATTGCGCAAGATATGAACAGAAGCGAGTCATTGATGCGATCCGCTATGGGTGTGATTGGGTACGTATTCTCCATTCGCTCCACCATTGTTGACGTACATACTAACGGGAAAACAGTGACTTAGCCGATGCGTATCCTAATGGGGAACTAGCAGAAGCGTTTCGACAGGACTGGCTCAGTGCTATGATCAAGGAGACCAAGAGCAACCGCGAGTTTCAGATGCGAACTATCGAAACTGCTCGATGGGCTCGTGAACAGGTCAAACGTCAGCTTGGCGGCTCATTTGCGGTTATGCAGCAGACGTGAAAACATTTTCCAACTTGAGCGTTCCCCCCCCCTTTTCCCCCCTTCCCCCCTACCCAAAAGAATGCTCTGCTCTATGTCACGATACACAACTTCTCCCGACGTGCGGCCTGACTAGTCCAGGCTTATACATGCCAAAGTTGGAAGAGATCCCAGCAAAAACTCCTTCCCCCCTCCCACCCCCCCAGCCATTTCCAGCACTCCTGCCCGATTATCAGCACCTCTCGATCGATACACGTGTATATAGATTCCCTTTCACTGCCTTAGTAATCCAACATCCCTGATATCACATAACCCCTGGAACCTTCACGCGTCATGTCGTCGCATCGCCTATGTATCCCTTTTGCTGAGTTTCGATCCGGTTTTGAAAGCAGAAACAGCCCGGAGATATGCCTTTAGAAAGTAGATTACGTCATGTACGCCCCTTTCGTATCGATCGGGGCCACGAAGTCATGTAAAAAAGAGTATCGAAGGAGTCAAGAAAACGGTCCCCAAAGCGGAAGAGAGGGCCAGCCGTGCATTGTATGCCTTACGTTACTGACAGTCCGTTCAAGTGAACGAATGCCCCAAGCCTGACGACGATGATTGCGTCGTTTGGAATGCATCTCGTGATTGGGATGTCAGTTTGGAGGGGCGAGTCAACAAAGTGTTTGCCATTGGGGCCGGCTTAACATTATGGGATGAGCCGCGTCTACTAAGTGGTTGGAGGCAATTTGATTACTCTGGTTCGGAGCCGACGTCTTGTGTCGCCGACTCGCCTCGCACAGGCACATGCGCATCGGTAGACTAGTGCTGATATTAACAATTAGAAGCTCGGTCTACCCTTTACCAATAACCTCGATGGGCTCCCATGTTAAATGTGCTATGTGGTTGGCTGTGTATAATCCACGACCATGATATCGGATCCAAGGAATTGGAGTCTCCCCCATGCTTGTATGCAACCAACTAACAGTGCAGGAGATATATCATATACCAACATGAGGGCAAGCCAATAATGGCTCTAAGCCGATAACCCATCGGCGTCTTATCTCTGCATCCGTACCCAATCCCAGGTTGACGTCGTAATAACGATCCCTCCACGGGGACGAAAAAAAAACAATCATCTGTTTATCTAGAACTGTCGTGTTTCATCCTTATCCTCATCTCGCTTCAGCACGTCGTCGAAACCCGCGAAGAAAAGCAACCCGAGATGGGATTATACGTAAGATTGGGGTTGCTTATTATTCCGCAGATTCCTCACCCGTCGATCGGCCGTTACTTAGCTTAGCTTAGTTAGCTTCCTTCCTTGGTCTTACCTACCGTAGGTACCTACCTAGGTAGGTAGGTATTCCAGACGGACCTGATGCCGTGGTCCGGCTAGCCCTATGATTAGCTGGTCAGGTGACTGAGACTTCAAATTGTTCTAGGTTAACTATGTGGTTGTAGGTACAGCAGAAAAGCGAACGTGACCTGGAGAGGGGGGTTCGGCGTATTTCATTGGGTGGTATATAACTTACGTACTTATACATAGGTAGGATGATCCCTACCTTAGGTACTCAATGCACGGCTTGGTTACAGTACCTAGGAGGTTTCCTGCATAAGTATGTACAATGTATGTATGTATTCCGTATGTGTGTATGTGTGTGTGTGTGTGTGGTTATTACGTTTTTAAGTACGAATGGGGGCTCTCGGAAGCTTGATTCCCCATCTTTCTTTATTTCTTTCTTTCTCACTTGCTTATTGGGGTGCTGTATGTACTCGATCGAGAGGTGGTGTATGTAGAGGGACGGACGGGCGGGCGTCAGTCCTTCTACTTACGGGATGTGAGGTGCATCTTCAGCTAATGTGCTCGTGCTAGGTAATTTTATTTCTCTCATGTGGTGGTGGTTCCTGCGCAGATCTAACGGTTTGATAAGGGTATTTTTGGATAGAGCATGTTTTTGGGATTTGTAGGTATTGGTATATAATACTATGGTGTCTGCTTTTGGCCCTATCGGCGGTATTTAGTTATGTCGGCGCGAGGTGCGATTGTCGTGGGCTGGAAGGGCATAGATGGGAAGTCCTCTTCATTGCTTGCTAAGACGGTGCATTTTAGCGCTGTATGGGATGGGATGGTAGACGTCCTTGCTCCCATGCGACGATACTCGTCTTTGCCTGATCTTGGATCTTCTTAGTAGATAGGTGCGGTGCGTTCTCAGATTGAAGGAGACAATGTTCTGTGCTGAGATGGTTTTGTTTTTTTGGGTCTTCTGTCTTATGCGATGTAAATTGGTCCCTAACGCTCGCTCAGTTCATATTGCTCTCTTACGAGCCAGATATTGATGCGAAAGAACGGGATTTCTGCGATAGATTCTTCTTCTCGGAGAGAGAGATGGAATCAGAGTGAACATCGACATGACGTCCCAATACATGCACAATGGTCAAGGAGTACCGTTGTTCTTAACCGTGGAAGCTCACTCTACTCTATGCTTTTCCCGAAATCCAGAGACAGTCATGCGTCCCGTTCTTGACAAACAGGCGGATCCGGCACCTTAATCTACAAATGCATGAAGTAAGCGCATCACTGATTCGTGTTGAACGGGTGGAATAGGTATCTTATGCATCACGGCCCAGAAGACAAATGGCGTTGGATAGCTGCCAGGGATTGGAAACGCGAGTGCAGGGAGGATGTCATAGGTATCTGATACTCAGTTTGTTCTGAGTGTGTATGTATGCCGTTACCAGCTCTGACTGACGTACTACGATACTCCACGCTTTATTGAGAGAAAGAGTAAAAATGACATCGATATCACACGGGCAGAAGCTCACGGCTACAATACATGTCGTGAGAAGATAAGCAAAACGCCGCCGTCGAGCATTAAGTACCAAAAACAAGGCTAAGATTTCAGAGGTATCGAACAGGTACATCGCATGGTATTATATCTATGTCAAAAACGAACAATCTATTCATCTAGAAGAAAAAAGAGGCTCAGAAAAAAAGACGACAGAAAACCATGACCAAAAGGGGAATAAAGAACCTCGTGTGAACTGAACGCCAAAAAAGAGGAAATGGTAGAAAAAAGTTGCCCAACGCGCTGAAACGCTCAATCCATGTCCACCTATACTCCTTGCCCACCATCCCATCCCTTCGCTTCGATAGTCTCTAGTATATAACATATACGTAGACACTGTTACTCCTAACCCTCCTACGCCCGATCGTTGAAGAGGTTTAGTTAGCTCTAAGATGTGATAAGAAAACAGGCATAACCGCCATCAGAGGATCAATACCGACAAAAAGAAAGGTTTTCTTCCGCGAGGATACATAATGTAAAGCGAGAGAGGCCCGTGTAGATATTTGGATACATAAATGTGTGTGAGAGAAAGAGAGCCTGAAGGATGTATGAACAGATTGACAATGACAGTGTAAAGGGGTCTAGATGACAGCGCTTGAAATCAACATCAGAACAAATAGGAGGAGTAGAAACTGATAGAGCCCTGGTATATATATATATATGTCCAAATCGAGAAGGGAATCGGGATCGGCCGTATCGTGTCGTGAAAGAGCCTGAAAAGAAGGAAGGCTAGCGTGCGGTCGGATGGAGTACGTAGCCGTGTTGTCCTGCTGCCGGCCATTCCTCGATTGATCCAGAATATATAGTTTCCTCTCATTTCCAGCCAGTCTTCATTTCCCATTCCCTCTTTCCTCCATTGTCATGACATTTTCTCGTAATAAGCTGAGAATTTCCGCTGTACCCCACAACAGTCTTTGTTTTTGTATTGACACCGGCCTTTAGAGTTGAGAGAAAATCCACTGTAATCTCAACATGATATATTACAACCCTGTGCTCATGTGCCCGTACGGATTATATATGGCCGTGGTGGCATCAATGGCTGTCCAGCGTGCTCCACCGTCAACCATAATCTGAAGGTTCGAGTCGAAACCGTCGTTGAGCGTCATATTGCTGTAGTCCCCATAATACGCGGCGTATGTGTCCAGTGGCGGTGCGGCGGGTGGTAAGGTAGATGCTGATGCCTGTATCAACATGGCTAGACCTGAATTCTCCGAATAAGACTGGCCTACGTAGGGCTGCTGGGATTGAGATTGGGACTGGGACTGACTTTGCGGGAGACCGGCCGGTGGCGGCGGTTGAGAGGATGATGCTTGAGTAGGATGATAAATATGGTGTGACTGACCCAGAGGCAATTGGGATGCAGAAGACGATGTGTTGTATGATGATGAGGATGATGATGGTATATTAGATTGTGCCGCATTGTGCTGTGGAGATGACGTGACATATTCAGCCTGTGAGAGAGGCGGCAGACACACGGGCTCGCCACAATTAGCTTGCGCCTGCTGCAAAGGCGCAAGTCGTTGAGGTTCGCTTGCGGCCCCCGTTTTGGCCGTGTTTTGCCCGTCTACTGCCGGTGTTGAAGAGCGTGACGTGTGAAATTTCTTTATCGAAGCCGTTCCGCGCAGATCCGGCCCGCTCAGACGGGGGTGTACGGCACCCAGCGCATACGGCTGAGGCTCCTCAATCTAGTTCAGGATCTCAATCAGTGTTAAGCTCAACGACGTGATCGCGCAGATGAATCACGCAAGTCACTTACGCCATCTGTCATGGTGCCGGACTGAAAAGATATCTTCTTCGGGTTTTGATCCTTGAACCACTTCTCGAGGCCATTCGCCCAGGCATTAGCTAGCGGCCATGTGTGGGAATATCCTCTTAGGATCCCGAGACTCCGTGCGTATATCATGCGACCTTCAGCTTGAGCTGCCTGTAGATCGTTGCCCACATGCTTGACGTCCACTGTCCGATACCAGTTAACGTAATCATCCTTATCTACTCCAACAATGAATGTAGAAACACTTACACCGAGGAAATTTAACCAGATAGGAAGCTAATAAGCCACAGCTGTATATGATGAAGGCCTAGATAGAGACATTGTCAGCTAAGGGGTGAAATTGCGATTATACTAAACGACGCTTACGGCCATTTGTGAGCCTAGACTCTCAATGGGTGTACCATTGTCGAAATGTGCGTCGATCTGCTCATAAAGTACTCGAACGTTCAAAAACAAGTCGTCAGCCATGTCTTGGTAGAACTTAGTCTCTGGGTTCGTCGGGTCTCCGTGACTATGCCGTATCATCCTAGCAAAGCAAAGTCAATATGAAGCAATTGCCATTGGAATCATTACGAGTACGCACTCGCTCAAGTACACCTTGCGAAGGACAATGTGACAAAGGCGCACACAGCCTGTTAGACTGAGATAAGCCTGGGACGAAGTAAGTAAGTCTCATGATCAGACTTTCTCGCGTCCTTGCTAGACTCACCAAATCTTCCTGGAAATGCCTGTAACCACCGAGTAGTATCCTTCCAAATGCATGCTCGGGTGGCAGGTCTCTCTCAAAATCTCTCAGTCGGCGATCCAATTTAGCATATTCACTATCTTCGTCTTGTGGCCGCCAGTCCTTTTCGTTGTGAAGCACTCGACGAGCAATGATGCCCCAGTAATTGTGCACCTGCATAAGGGAGGCAAGCAGTGGTCGTGGCCGAAGTGAGCATAGACTTGGGTCGGCAATGGCCGGGGGCGTGCCCTCAAGAGCTGCGCGCTTCTCAGGTATTCTACCAGCCGCAAAGTCTGCTTCGTCACACGGTAGTAAGGCGGTAATATCACTAGGTCCCAATGATACCGGCTTATAAGGCCCAGAATGAAGATTGTCCTGGCCTAATTTTTCACGTTAGACAGCCCATAATCTCACAAAAAAAAGAGCACTCTACTTACTGTGCAACATCCACTATATGAATGATTGATCTATTAGCATTCTAGAATTGTATCTGACGAGGTCGCAGAATTAAGGGGCAACCAAGCCAGTCCACGGGAACGACTTGGCAAGAATTTCTTCGTCGTAGGTTCACTCACAAAGGTACGCCTTGCTGCCTCAGCTCGTATCCGTTGTACGATATTGGATTTGTTTGTAATAGGACTGTAGGCCTCTTCGCGATGCAACCGCATGAGTGCGGCCATCCTGAAAGCTATACCTGCGCTGATCTTTTCAAGTCGTAAGCAGGAGGTTGACAAAGTCGCCTGGGACTAAGCAGGACCTACGTAGCTTGTATTCGATTTGCCCGACCCCTGTTCGGCGATGCTGAGCAGGTAAAATGCTTGGCACCTTTCCAGCGTAGGTTCCAAGTATATTTCATTGATGGCGAGTCGTTGCGCTTTTTGCATGAATTCGTCAGCGGCCTTGAGTCCGTCGCCGTACGTCTTGATAAAATATTTGTTGAACCTAGCACTGATGCACAGTATACTGAGTAAAAGAAAGACGCTCACGGACTCGGCGTTTTCCCTGAGACCGCGGATGAATATCTTCTTCGGGAGGAAACCGATCTGATAGAAGTGACGAATAAAGGTTTGGATCCCGTCAATTATTACATCCATTTCAGGCAAAAGTTCCCATTCATTCGCCAGCCTCGGCGGCCGATAGTTAGAGAGCGCATCGATAGTCAGACTAGCTATTGGAGCCGGCTCCTTCTTCACCTTAACACATTCAAGCTTATTTTTCTTATCGGCCCGCTGCCGAGGATGACGAAAAGAACGGTCCTGGTCGAAATCTCCTCGGCTTGGAAACGTACTACAATTTCAGTCAGTGTCACCAGAAAAGTGCAAAGCCTCCCAGCAGAGGGTTGGAAAAAAAAACAGAAAAAGGCTACCATTCGTCCGGCACGCCAGCCTCTTTGCAGGCCTTGCAAGGTGCAGATTTGTCGTGGATACACTTGCTGCGCAGACGGCGACATCTAAGACAACAGGTCAGCGAGCTGGCGTCGGCACTAGTGGTTGAGGGTGTGATTTCTGAGGTAACAGTAATTTTGATAATACGAATTTCATACCTTCGACAAGCGATTGGCGCACGGCGCTTCACAGGTGGAGGTGGAGGTGGCGGCGGGGCAGCAGTAGAAGTAGAAGTAGAAGTGGTAGTAGGAGGAGGAGCTGTTGCAGTCGGAGTAGTTGTTGTTGTAGCAGTGGGAGTGACAGACACGGAAGGCGACATGGGCACGTATGAAGAAGCAGGATTTGCCAAGGGGGTGCTATCGAAGCCGGTTGACATGCTCATTGTTCACAAAGGGAGGCCGTAGCCGGACAAGCTTGTGGTATCCCGAACTGCTACGCAAATAAGGTCCACCCGGCAGACGATCTCGTCAAGCAGGTAGTTAGATAGGTGGTGTAGAGCAAGTAGCACGGGAAACAGAATTGTTTCCACCACAGCGGCTCAGGCTGAATTAAGGTTGCCGTGGGAGAAATGCGAGGTGCCGCAGACTCCCGGCAATGTACAGCAAGCAGACGGGCGTTTATGACCCCTGCTCGATGTGTGGCCTGCGTAGTGTGCACTACAAGACAATAGGACGCAGAATCAGCGAAATTCTAGTCTGACTAAGACCAATTTGTGTAGGCTCAGCAGTGCCAACGCCCTAGACAGAACGAACGGTTGTCAAATTATCTCTGTCCGTCGGTGATATCGTGTCATGCTGTGGAGTTGTAGTACCTACCTACATTCCACTTCTGCTCCTCTTCTTCCTCTTCGCCTTCGTCCGTCCCGTTAGTGATTTTCTACCCCTGTCGATAGAAGCAGATTGTAACAGCCCAAGATAGCACGCTCGTGGAGTAATGTAACGATGCCCCAGCCGTCGGCGTACCTACCACGCTTGTGCCTGGCTGATTATTGGAGTTAGGAGCATGGATGGACGGTTAGATCTAGATAGGGCGGACAAGGTGGAGAGAGAGAGAGAGACAGCAGACGCAGCTCGAAATAATTATTTTATATTGGCATAAGTAGGTAGATTGATAGGAGAAAGTTACCGGCCAGGAGCTGGAGAGAATAGGTACAGAGAAGGTATGTACGTCCGTGAGGTAGGTAGGTATGTGTGTGTGTTGGTGGAAGAGAGGTGAAGGAGTTAGTGTAGAAATTCCTGTCTCTCTTGGCTCAACCAAGCATCACAAGGGGTTAGGTTAGGTAGGTAGTTACCAGTCGCCAGGAATTGGCTAACTGAAATGATGCCGGGTCGTGGCCCGTGGGGAGCATCATGGATCGTTGAATGGGTGGATCGACAAATTCAATCAAACTTATGACTAGGCCCCGCTAGCAAAAGCGCTAGTGACTTAACCGTATTTTTCGTTCTTTTACTGGGTACTTTGTCCTGGATACCGGAAATATGTAACTATGTAGAAGTAGGAAGTATACATCAGGTAGCCCCATGGAGAGAAGGTTGACATATTTTACACTACCTACCTACACGTGACCCCCCTACTAAGTACCTATAAAAGAATCTACCTAATCGAAGAGAGAAAAAGCCACAAGAAGATCTGGACTACGTCCGTAGGTATCTACCTTAGGCTTCGACTCTTATTGCCTCATGGGGTTTTCCCCATCCGGACTGTCCCGTAGTTAAGCAATACTTAGAGAAGTTAAGCTTTTTTTTCGAAAGGATTCCGCTGAGAATCACACACTACCTACTTATGGAATACCTACCACTGGTACGGACGTACGATCCATAAGTACGTTAGCAATGTAAGTACGTACGTACGCTGCCGACCTAGGACTAATACCTGACCTAGCGTATTGGTGGTTGGGCGTGCACCGTCCGACCCGCCCCTGGATATGGGCCGGGACCCTGACTTACAGTAGGTACGGATCCGTAACAAACATCAGGACAGCTAAGATACCTACCTACATCTGCATTCTCAGCAGATACATTTCTATAATCGGTATTGGTGCTGAGCTCTTTATGAATATGGCGTTTAGACTAGGTACTATAAATGTAAGACATGCATTGTTAGAGAAAAAGATGGCGTACCAGTACTCGTAACAGGACGGGCTGGGATTGAAGTTACGTAAGAATCAAAGCTCTTCATAGGTACCGGTAGGTAGGTAGGTAGTCTATGAAGTAGTGTAAACAACGTACGTTAGGTATACTTCTAGGCAGACGCAGATGTAGTGTAGTGTAATTCCCCGAGGTAGGTAGTGTAGTTTCAAGTTATGCGATGACCTGCATTGGTTTCTCTCTCTCTCTCTCTCTCTCTCTCTCAGTCCTTATCTTCATAGTGTTGGCCAAAGACTTAATATCGAGACTGGTTATGGCCACTAATAAGTTCTAACATAGTATGTACCTTAGCCACGAGGTTAGTCATGCCCCTATAAACCGATGTACACTGATACCTACTGTGTAAGTAGGTACTTGTTAGCGCATATAACCAGTCTCGATATTAAAAGTCTCTCGGCCTTCGTATTCATGGTCACAACATGAAGACACGAGTGACTGCCAACATATGTACCTACTAGATAAACTACCTATATTACCTACTTACTTATACAGGTGCCGTACCAACCTCTTCTAACACCTCCAAGTGCCGCCGCCCGAGAACTGGATCAGAGTACCTATACCATACCTACGGATCCGTACGTAGGTCCGTACAAGTAGATCCTCTTCACCGGCGCTTCGGCGACTCGGCGAGGTTTTTAAGTCCAAGTACGAAGTACCTAGGTACTCTTGTTGTTGCTATTATTGTCCATGGGGAAAGTAGGTAGTAGTGCATGTACGCAGCATACCTAGCCTAGTGTAAGAACACAAAATGTAAGATTATGTAGGTACGTATGGATTTACAGAGCATGCATTGTAACGATTGCCTGCCTCCAACATACGTATAGGTAATGCGCTTCCCCATCCCTTTTGCCGGCGGCATCGAATCATCTCTGCCGCTGCGTTTATTAACGGGTACCTATACCCAGGAATCTACCGAACAGTAGCTGCTTCGAGCTCAACTACCGGGTAACCTAGTTATATAAATCTACACATATATAGGTATACTACCTACCTACTATATTTTGTACCTCGATATATATTAAGATAGGTAATATAGGTACCTACGCTTGTAAGGGTGATGCCTTCGTCGCCATGAACGAAATTAGAATAATTCTAGAAAAAAAACCTTGGAAGACTATAAACATTCCATCATTCCGCTGTTTACGTACCTAGGTAGATAGTCCCCCAATTGTACGGAATATACTTTACTAACCTGCAAAGCCCTACACTACCTCCTTATTGTCTTGGGGGGCTTAACGGAATACTTTTAACAATTAAAATAAGGAACTGTGTAATCCGTCAATATTAGATAGGTACATATTCCGTGACAGAATGGCGTCTGGGCACCCAATAGAAAGCAAAAGCCCAGCCAAAGAAAAGTCCAGCGTGTTTGAAAAAGCGGTCTCCTGAAGTAAGGTGATGTACCTATAACTATGACTTTTCTCAATGATAATGATGGATCCCGTACAAGACCTACCAGCACACAGACCCCTTCTTCGTTCAGATTCTAAGTATGTAAGTACATACACATCCGTATTATGGGACTGTGTACGTGTAAAGTAGGTAGATAGTTACTTACCCACCTTATCTCACTCCGTCACCAATTTTTTTTTCTTCTTCCTCTCCTCGTCCGTCTGGTCTAGCCCACGGAGCCCAAGCAGGTCCACTCAAACCAGAAAGGGGTGGGCGGAGAAGGGAAAGTCGGTAACCCCTCGAAGAAAGCCATTGCAGATCCCCGACCCGCCGTTCTGGTCACAGCAAGTTCGAACCAATCTCTGTCCTCGCCGTCCACTCACGTAGCTATGTATGTAATCACGCCAAAAAAACAAAACTCATTTTTATATCGGAGATAGTGGGGAGTATGCCTAAGAGTGGCGTGACTCATGGCATAGTTTGGAATAGAACCACCCGCTCGAGAGGTCATGTCGTGACATGTCTATTTTCGGCACCCAGCTCTGGCAGATCATCTCATCCCTGTAAGCCCTTGAGCGGTGATTAGGCCCGGGCCACTGCATTATGTACGCTCCATGTTTCGATGTGACCATTGAAAGCTGACACAAAGACGCATCATGGCAAAGAGCCCCCCCCTCCCCTCTCCACGGAGGCTTTAAACAAGCACCCCACTATGATCAGCGAGGTCCATCGTATGCAAGGTGATCCTTACTTCGTTCACCACAATAATGTGTGCACATAGCGTAGTAGTACCTAGTGAATATTTACTGTTGCTATGTGTGTTATCCTGATGATCAAGATATGCAGAAAACGCAGCTGATCTCAGCGATCACCAGACAGTGTCATATCATTATTACCGACTATATAAGGGAAGGTAGTATGTACAGGATTTCCCGTAGTCGTTCGTTCTTCTAGGTATTATGTATGAGCCTTCGTTGGGCTATCTAGGTACTACTAGGCCGGCCAGAACCGAGTTCGCCATCCCAAGCTCAATGCCTCCCGACCCATCCATCCACCAACCCAAAAATGCGCGCATTCCAAAATGAATCCAAAGTCTCATCCTCAATCCGGTCCCAGATCTGTCTGTGTGCCATGATAAGGGGACGTACGTCTGTACCGCCCTTTTTGACACAGGTTCGCCCCAAAACAAAACGCCATTTCCCCCTATGATGCTCTGATGCGGGTGAATTATAAATCTCGGGGCCTTATCGAGAGTTGCTACCCCTTCCGTTGTGACTAAGTGTTATACAAATGACGGGTCTGATTCCGACCCAGGTAATTAAGTATGTTTGGAGATGGCGCGTAAAGGCCAACGGATGTTTCGTAAGTAAATGAAATATTTATGTTTGAGTTGATTGTCAGACTTCAAGCTGAAGACTGGGTTCCAGATTCTCCTGGAACTGGGAGGGTTACATGTTGGCCATGATCGATTCCCTGGGACTCCATCACCGTTTCTTCGGGGTGACCATTAACCTCTGTAGTGCCAGCTTCGAGTTGGCTGCGATCATCTTCAATCGAAGGAACGGTCTCGACACTAGAAATAGAAGCCGAGATAATTTGTTCTGGGGCAGGTGCTTGCTCCCCTCTCGACAATTCATCCGATGGCGGTGCCACACATGACAAGGTGGGTGCGCTAGAAGCCTCGGAAGATTCTTTGGTCGAGTTATCTGTGCTGCGTGGTTGTATCATTTCATGACTAGCTCGGGCCATCTTCTCGCCGGTCACAGAGGCGTGGGGGTGGCCATTGTGAATTGGCACCACACCACCTCCAAGGCGACTCCAAAACATTTGGTCGCGAAGCCTTACACTTTCTTCCCAGGCAGCTTTCTCAGAATCAGCATTGTCAGCACGCCAGTGACCGTCTTTGACCATGCGAAGAAAACCGAGAAAGTCACAAGCAGACCGGACACGTGCAAGACAATACGAACAAAGCGGGTATCGCTGAGCTGATTCAGACTCGCTTGTTCTAAAACGATGGTAGCGTAAATGTGGCTCGTCTTTTCGCACTTCACCGCAGAGTGAGCACGGATAATACTGCGGTCTGCTAATAGATGCGAATGGACTGTTGGTGGGTATCGGCTCTACAACAAGAGTTCCCTCCGTCACTGCACTGAGAACAGATCGTCGAGCTAGCCAAGACAGCCCTGGTGCTATATCTAAGCGAAGCGTGGGCTCGATGTCCTCGACTAGGACACGTTTATAAAACTTAGTTTCTTTCAAGGCTGGTAGAATTGTTGACGAGACTGTCGATCCAGAGCTGATACCTGAAGATGGTGTGTTGGGTGTTTGAGGCGGTATGGTTGTAGATGCTAGCGTTGCGGTAGTAGACTGGGAGAGTACAGAGGCACTCGACGATGCGAGAATAGTATTGTTCCCCGAGAAGCTAAGAATAGGAAGGCTAGAATATGATCCTGAAGAGGAACGCGAAGCCGTTCTCTTGGAGGTCTGAATGAGGGAGAGAAAGTCCTCATATGCCGTGAGATCGGTCCGTAGAACAGGTTGAATAAAATGCTGCAAGTTCATCGGATATGTCGGCACACATGATTCTAGAATGCCAGATTGGGAGGCTCCTTCGGAAACCTGAGTATCATCATCCCTTGAGTCGAGGTTGCTGAACCCAGGTGAAGAGGGCGCTGTTCCGCTGTGATCGTCATGGTCGGTTGCCATCTGTTCCATGACGAGTTTAAGCTGGGCAAGTTGTTCCTGTTGTGACCTTAGGAGGCTTTCTGTATCGGCTAATTGTGCTTTGAGCTGTTCGTTTTTCCGCTGAAGTATGTCTTGCTCCCTCTTGGCGTCTTCTTTGGCTGTAATCACCATCTTATTGGCCTCTTCAAATAGCGAAACTGTCAAAGTTTCAAGCTCCTGCTCAATCTTCCTTTTCTCCTTCTCAACTTCCAAACGTTTGTTCTTTTCTTCCGCAGCACGCGCCAGCAGCTTTCTCTTATCATCCTCAACGTTCTTTCGCAAAACCCAAGTATCCCCAGAAAGAAATTCTTCTTGTTTCCTTACGAGAGCCTCCAATTCAAGAACGCGCTCGTGCGATGTGTCAAGCTCTTGCCGTGTAGCTGATAATGTGTCGTCGAGGGTTGTCTGGTGATTTATCGCATTGATGAGTTTCGTGCTCAATGTGGCCACCTCCTGGTCTAGGTCTGGATGGTGAACAGGACTGGCAACACCGGTAGCGGGAGATGCGGCTCGCACCCTGGGATCGGGAAGCGTACTGTGATCTGTGTCTTCCATGAGAGATTGACAGGAGGGCCTTCGCTGGCTTTGAGGGGGGGCAAGAGAGCCAGCGCCGTTCGAGACCATGGTTTCAAAAACATTAGATGAAGAAAGTGACTTGGCTGATCGGGCGTGAGGAGAGTCATTCGGAGGATTCATGCTAGATAGCGATCGGAAATGGCCCAGCGCTCGGTAGTGAGAACTCGTAGGTAGGTGCTGCGACCAAGAGGCAATATGAGCAAAGCTGGGCAATGTTAGGGTTAGCCCAGAACTCTAAAAAAAAAAAGTTCTTATTTTGTATGGGAATCGCAATTTCAAAGCGGCAGTCTGCAGCAACGAGCTCATCGGAAAATGCCAGGTGCCGACAGGACGACACGCAATTGACAGGGAAATGGTTGCACACGATCATATGCACTTACGAATCCATCTTGACGACTGGTGGACCTGGATGGTCCAAAAAACACGGGAGCCCGTTCTGTGCTTAACCGAAGAGAATGGGCATTTGAAACGGCGTTGCGATATGATATTAGGCCAGGCGAGGCGGAACTTTGGGTGGGTTGCAAAAGTGGGAAAGCAAATGTTCACTTGGCGAAACCCCAAACCTCGCTCCCCAGCGGTGTTGGTCGTATCAGAAGCGAATAGAGTTTCATCAGACTTATGGCATAGGCAGATGCTTGTCTTAGGTAACGTTTAGCACTTAGATGGACGCCCACACGTCAATTACCTAGCAGCAGGGTGTCTTCTGGGTGGGAACCCGACCCGGGATGGCGTTTGGTGGCTTGAATCTTGATCGATTGGATGAGCGCGACTCCTATCGAGAGTGGTGGGATAACAAAGCGTGAATATGAGGGAGATACCACTACATGGGCGAACAGAGTCGAGGGTTTGGACGGTTGAAGTGAAAGGACAAGAGCTTCCTTAGCCACGGTGAATAGGGTGCGAAGGATTGCGTTCGACAAGGATAAAACTTTCCAGGTAAGGTAGCACTACGAGCACAGTGTGTGGTGGCGTAGCAGGAAGTCTGTTTGACTTACAGGTACGTCGCCGACACGGTAGCTCGTCGGGTTTTCTACTGTGCTTATTGTCCGGATCCGTACCGCTATAATGCAATAGACCACGTTTTGTAGCTACATCGAGTTAATGAGTATTACATTTATAGCACATTCGTACCTTATCAGGACTAGTGCATGTACGTATGCGACCAGCTATGTACTTAAGCACTTGTTGAAGCAGTCACCATTGTGTCATATGGGTACCTGGAATAAAATACCCAAGTACCTAGGTAGGTATCAGTCAGAGATTTTGGGACTATCGGTGTTAATATATCCCCGAGAATTCCTCAAGGTATAAGGACGTACTTGGATTTACATTCAATATATTAGACAGGTAATCTGGTTGTTCTTCTTGTTGGAACTGGCTGAAACGTTACAAAGCCCCTACCTTGGTAGTACATATTTGAGGTAGGTACGGATCCGTATTGCTGATAAAATCCACTTACTAAACCTCCAAGTTTCCTTACAAAGTGCTAATGGACCCATATTTTCCTAGTTGTAGATAGGTACTTACATACCTACCTATTCGTAACCCTCAGTATGTAACCCGCCGCAATTCCATTCTCGTTCTCGTCAACTTCAACTGGACTTGACTATTATTTCAGACAATGAAACTGCAGCAAAGTTCACTGCAATTAAAAAGCGGACTACCTACCTACCTACACATAGTACTCAGCCGTTGACGGGGACATCGCTAGGTATTGCCTTACTACTTTCTCCACCACTTTAGGCTCGCTTTCGTCTCTAAGTAAATCAGGCGGGCGGAAGGTAGTTAGCCGAAGAGGAATTAGGTACACTAAACATTCAGTGTAAGTAAGGTACCTACCTAGGTAGTGTATACTAAGCACTTCGTAGCTAAGATGATAAGGAACCGTTTGAGCGCTTTATTTTAGGCGTACGGATCCGTAACTAGGCTTTACTCACACTAGTAGGTATACAGCGAAACCCTCCAAATTGGGAACGGTACCGGTAGATATAGGTAGGTACCTAACTCTTACCTACTTAGAAATTGACGATACCGGTACGTACGTAGGAACTAGGTTCTCAGAGCAAGTCTTTTTGGAACACAACGCATAGGTAGACCTAGGTACTTTTACCTACGTGGGTACGTGGAAAACGCAATCCTACCTAGGTATTTTTACTTCAAATATTGAGGCTTATTTCTTGACGATAGGTACAACTTTCGGTTAGAAACGTCGAATCCCATTGTCAAATCTTGATTTAGGTGCGGACGTACTACCTACCTTATTCTTATACGTCACATTCTTAAATCGAGGGTTGACTGTACATACTTGGGCAGGAGGTAAGAGGTAAGTAGCTACTTAGCATAGGTAGCAGGTAGGTACACTTGAGTGGAGAAAGTGTTGGTACGCTAAGGAGGCCGCAAAAGCAGATTGGAGTTCTAGGATGTTCCGATTTCATCTCAATCCTTGAACGCCAGACAAAGAAATGTCTGGGCTTCATTGGCTCGCTTACTTCTGATGAGCCCACAAATATCTCGGTCGGGTTAGCATAGGGAAGATACGCTAACTGGCTAAGTACTTTGTGCACATGCGAAGGCCGAACTCAATAGCACCGTATTCGTATACTGTCCGCTATGGTACACAGTAAATCGGTACATCATGACACTAACTGTATACTCCGAATCTACACTAATGTAGGTACATTTGCACCTACTTCGCACTTAGTGTAAGGACTACATAGTAGGTAACCTTAAGTATTCTCGAGGTACATTAACTGCATTTAGCGCAGCAGCCTCGTGGAATCAGATTATCCGGACCCACAACCATTACAAGGCACTTACCTAACTAAGGCACTAAAAGTACTTACTGCGTACTGCTACCCAGCGGATGGGGCATCCCGACCCGCGCGCCTGTTTTTGTCACTTGCTGCACAAAATCCCTCGGGTATGATACCGTACCGTAGGAAAGGATGATAGGTTAGGGCATTAGGACCACCGTGCCTTGGAGCCGGGAACCTACTACCTACCTATTCCTACCTATTCCTACCAAGTCCTTACGCTACTACTACCTACGGTACCTACTGGTTTTTACACTACGAGGTACGTATGCAATAGGAACGAATTCAGAACCTGTGATATCTACACGTGTGGCATTAGCTACCTAACTATCTATCTGTATTGTACCTTAAGTGGTGTAGGGTCAACTACTGTAGTTACTTCAGCTCGCTTTAAACACCTGACGTTGTGGACAGGGATAAACTCCCGCTTATACCTACGTAAACCACCAATCTACCTACCTACCTACTGTAGGGACTTGATCCACTCATTCTTACGTACTTCGTAGGTATTAGATCTCACCCAGTCGAGTGCTCAGGTGTAAAAAAGCAAATTAGTACTTATGTAGGTACTAGCAAGCTGAAATTATCCTGAGACTTTGCTATTCACATTAGAGTAAAAAGCAACAGCCCATATGCTCATGTTGACCGTGAGTTGCGCGGATGTGGTGAGTCGCATCCTTCGATGTCCCTCTATGAGCCCTCTGATGGCCCATATTGTAGGCACTGTACCTACGAGGTAGGTAGAGCAATGTACGAAGTAGGTACCTATACTACTTACTTTGTACCTAGTCATGCTTTTGACTAAAAGCCGCATCCCGAAACTCACGGGGCGCCGTAGGATATTAACACCAGATATTCAAGGACCGAGCCGGTGATCATCACGCCGCACTAAGGCGATCAAAACCATGAGAGAAACGAGAAAGGCCATTGGTCACTAACTCTAAGTGTGTCGCCCAAAGGACGTCAAGGCTACTGTAGGTATTTTTTAAAGCCTTGCCTGCGCATCTGGACAGAATTGACGACTTGGTACAAATTCAACTCCAACGAGCAAGCTGGAACATCGTCAAGATTGTCATGTCATGACTGGACAATTGAATACGAAATGCGGACCGCACGCTAGGTAGGTACCTGCCGGTACGGTCATATACCTACCACACTAGGTACATACTTAGGTACTACCCTCCGGTATGGGTAGGTAATTCTACGGATCCTCTCCCTATGATTCCATTTGGCAACGGTACCTAATCCTAACGCGCTAGGTTCCTACCTTAAAAACCCAAGTCGACTGGTGATCCGCCAATGTAACAGAAGATGTGCCCTGAGATCTGATCAACTTCCCTCTTCGACTTAGTGCGTTGGCATCCCTCTACACTAGTGGGGGCCACCTGCTGGCTGACATACCCAAGATGGCAATGAGGGGGGAATGGGGGCTGTGAGGGGGACATCGCAGCTGGGGTCGAGCTGGGTGATCGTGATCTGATAGGCCTCGTCACCACCCCTCGTTCGTATAGGTAGGTACATAGTAGGTAGGTAGGTAACTACTTTGTGCATTACCTACCTACCTCCCTGCCTCAAGGGTGGCCATCCACGTCAACATACTTATACCTACCTACCTTTGTCTGACATCATGCCGATTAACCGCCGCCTTTAAGCAGGCTGTACGGATCCGTAGTGTATCTAGGTAGGTGATTTCTCCTGCGGTGGCCGCAGGGTCGCGGTCCCTTCTGCAGTACCTACATACCTACATACTTCGTACGTACGTGCAATAGGCAGGAATTCTACGAATCCGTGCCGAACCCTACCTTGGGCAAGAGAAGTGAACGTCTACCTAACCTACTTCGCATGGATCCGTGCAACTCTGAAACATGAGTAGGTACTATGTAGGTGCTGCAACCTATAGGCTGCTTTTTTGCATCAGATTTATTGAGATTCGTTATTGGGCGACTGCCAAAATCTTTTCACGCAGCACTTGTGTTGTGCGCATGGATGGCGGTGCAGACAACGAACGGGGCTGGTAAAATTTTACGTTATCTATGTACTAATTGCCCGGCCAGCTTGCCCACGGTCTCAACGAACGATATATTTTGTCTCGGGCTTGGTAATACAATGCTTTGGGCGCAATTATCTTAAAACCGAAAGGCTTACCGAGGGTCTCATTAGGCTGGACTGACAGACTCCTTGAACTTGGGGGCTCATGATAATATATATCACCAGCTTGCCAGGCGGATCAATTTTGGTGAGACACTGCATCCCGCTTTGCATCATCATGCCATAGCCTTGAAGCAGGCACCGAAGGAGGACAAGATAACATGATAAATCATAGAAATTGATAATTACAATGATGTTTGGCCTATATTATTTCATGGCCTTAGAGGCCTTGGAAAAGTAAGATAATAAATATAACATGATGGCTCTCGGCGTATCATAAGCAATAAGAAAAAGACGATGTATCAACCCTTCGAACCATCCTATCAGGCTGCGAGAATCTAGGACAGTAGATACGGGACGACAATTTGGTCTGCCGCTTGGCAGAAGGAGAAACCTACTGAAAGGCAACTCAAATTGCCAGCGCTGCTGTGGAATTCATAAGAGCAAGCGCCAGCTTCAACAAGCGGTGACGGTAAAAAAAGAGAAAATTTCAGTAAAGAGTGAAGCAACTCAAGAAATAAAACCAGGACCTAGCAGAAAGGTGGGTCGGTCTTTGTGTGCGTGGCCCGAAGATTAGCCAGCAGCAAGCACGGCTTGATTTCGGGCCGTGCCAAGTCTCCACCTACATAGTATACTTGTATTCTTCCTCCAGGAGGACGAATTTTTGATACAAATTTCCAACTCAATCTCTTCCAGCTGTTCTTCCCATATGGAATCCCTCAGTGAAAAGACATGGGACGCAGTCATATGCGGCACCGGTCTGTCGCAATCTCTTCTTGCACTGTAAGCATCGTTTTTTACTTTCTCTATACTGCTTTGTGTTGTCGATACTGTTGATCTGACTGACCCAGCGTGGCCCCGCCATGAAGCGCTCTGTCGCGGTCCAATAAGCATATTCTTCACCTTGATGCGAATGACTTCTATGGCGAGCACGAAGCTGCACTGAGTCTCCAGGATGTTGAGACCTGGTCCCAAGCCTATGCTGGTGCAGACGCTACGCAACAGCTAGACGACTGCAAGCCTGTCTCATCGGAAGATGGCCATGGCGAAGATGTTTGTGAGAGAAACCAGACGGATGGGTTCGACCCCAAACAGCCCGGTACATTGGACGCAGGCGCATCCATTGTGCTCCCCGCTTCATCTGAGAAACAGGCCAATATCTTCCGAAATGCTACTGTGTGGAAACATCCAAATGCCGAGGCAGAAGGGCTATCTTTTTCAAGAGCATACTCACTTGCCTTGGCGCCGCAAATCATTCATACGAAGTCAAGGCTTCTTTCGCAGCTTGTCTCATCGAAAGCCTACCGACAAGTAGAGTTCTTGGCTGTAGGCTCCTTCTTCGTCTACAACACGGCAGACGCCACCACTGGTGGAACACTGGCCCGTATACCAAGTAGCCGCGAGGATGTCTTCTCCGCGCAATACATTCCATCTAGATCCAAGCGGACATTAATGAAATTTCTCAAATTTGTAATTGACTATGATTTAGATGAGCAAAAACCTATTTGGGAGGGCAATGCTGACCAGTTACTCGCGGAGTACCTTGTTGACGAGTTCAAACTCGACGACAATCTACGAGATTATGTCCTTGCCCTCACTCTTACCTTGGATGGGAAGGTCACTGTGAGGGATGGCTTGGCCACTATACACCGCCATCTTACTTCCATGGGACTTTTCGGGTCCGGTTTTTGCGCTGTGTATCCCAAGTGGGGTGGCTTATCAGAAATTGCCCAGGTAGGATGCCGCGCTGGAGCCGTTGGTGGCGGCGTCTATATGCTCGGTACGAAGGCAACAGCAGATGGTCAAAACGAGAGCGAGGAGATCTCTCTCAAATTGCCTGACGACGTCTCAATCTGGACCTCAGTCCTCATCTCCTCACAACAGGCTTCCTCAACTGCTTCGGATATAGTCGCGCGGCTTATAGCTATCGTTAATTCGCCGCTTCAGTCACTATTTGAAACCTTAGCTGAGGGTACTCCATTGCCAGCGCTGGCTATTGTTGCTTTTCCTTCGGGATCACTATCAAAAGTTGCGCCTGGATTGGATGTTCCGGTCTATGCTTTTGTGCACTCGAGTGATACCGGAGAGTGCCCAGCAGGTCAAAGTAAGTATCAGCCCCAATTACTTTTCAAATCCCCCATTCCGGTGTTATGATGATCCATTAAATCGAATACTTATCTACATTGTCTGAGCTCTGCTTTGACGAAAAATAACCTCTGACAAACTGATTGCACCAATACTCCCTCCATTTTCACATGGCCTATGGCTGAATGGACTCCATTGCTAACTAGCCTTCCCTATAGGTATCGTGTATTTGGCAATGCAAGCCACGCCGCAGTCTCAACGTTTCCTTGACGTGGCCCTGAATGCTCTCTTAAAAGCAGTAACGCCTTCTGCAAATTGTCTGTACAAGCTATACTACGAGCAGACTACTAGTCTCCGTCAATCAAGGGTAACATCGCGAGGCAGTGCCACCGCGTTAGAGTTTCCATCTCTCTCGCTTGGCCTAGCATTCGAGGATGCGAATTTAGATGCCGTCGAGGAAGCCTGGAAGCTCGTAATGAAGGCCGACGCGGCTGAGAACGCATACATGACATTTGAGGACCGCAACGGCATGGGTGATGACGATGACGTCTATGACTAAGATAGCCAGTCAAGCCATTTAATCTGTCACTCTCTCACTGTAACTGTCTACTAGTCTGATGCATGACTGCGACGATAAATATATGAGAAACGAACGTAGCAACCAATGAAAATTTACTACAATTGACCGGAGCAGAGACGAACTGGTTCCTGTTCCCATTTCTAGACAAGTATGAGGTGATTGATCATGTCACGGAAATAATTTCATTTCATCAGTGCTACAAATGAAAATACAATCCCAATTCTTGTTGGCGAAGGGCCGTTTAGCTAGTTAGTTAGTCTCCTTAGAAGACTCGAAGACGTTATCAGAAAGCCCACCATGAATCCATACCCTCCTACCCCTTTTACATATGCCCTCGAAATCAAAGTTTATCAGCCAGGAGACTCCAGAAGCTATATATGTAATAAAGTCGGTTTGATCCTTCCAAATACCAAACATAAACACAAATATCATTGCTCTGACCCGAACGCCGCCTTTCGCCTCCTTGTCCGAGAATTGTGTCCTTTCCTGCTGCGAAGAGTAGCTAGTAAAGATGTGTGATTACCCTTTATCACGATAGTAGCAACCCTGATTAAAAAAAGGAGAGTGCTTTTGTTTCCCGGCCCGACTTATTTCTCAAGAATGCCAGCAATTACCTCCAACCCAATCCAGATGGCACCAAATGGTTCATCACTAGTGCCATCCTGTTCAACGTACATCTTCGATTTGCTACTGAGGCACAGCGTCTGGTAAAATGCCTGCGCCGCCGTCGACCGTGGGGTACTTCGCGGCACGAATAGATCGTCAAAGCTAACCCACTTGCGGTTCATATCGTAGTCTTCATCTTGCCGCTGCTCTCCGTTCTCGTTGATGGCGCCTTGAACGAAATTTATAAAGTTCTGTCCTTCCCTGTCAAGCTGGGCGAAGAGACGCTGGTTCTGTGATCGAATCTCTTCAGCGCTAGGCTCTACGTCTGGTATATGTGCATCTGAAACAAGATCGAGAACAGACATCCCATCAAAAGAAGGGTCTGCCGATCCAAGTCCTACGCCAAAGTCACCGTCACTTCCAATGCCACCTACTGGCGCATCATCACTGTAACGTACGATATCCTGAGGGTCGCGGCGTCTACCTAATGGACTTGAGAGATCTCGGCCTTGTTGAACGGGATTAGGGCCACGGATCGACGATCCAGGGATGGCCGACGAGCCGCGATTCCAAGGCAAGAGAGTGGATGATAAATGATCAGACATGGGGTGCTCGGCCTCTCTGCCTGTTTCCGGAGGAGCTTCATCGGCAAAATGATCATCAAAATTGATGAATTCATCGTCTCGAGGAACTCTAGCCTGTTCCTGTTCCTGCTCCTCTTCATTTCGCATCAGTTTTGGTCGAACACGTCGTCCTTCCTCTAATTTATCATCCTCGATCGCCTCTGATGCAGTACGACGTCTACCACGGGGTTCTTCAACTCTGATTCCCGTGATTGCCGTGAATAATGCGTCACCGGAATATTCGAGAGCCAAAGGGTGCGCCACTCCAGTCACACCAATATTTTGACCAATGTTACCAATACCGAGTCCAAAAGTGAGAAGCATTGCGTTTTTCTTAGCCTGAGCTGTGGAAACCGGGCGAGGTGAGTAGACACCACATAATGTTAAGTAGTCAGACTGCCATTGCCGAAGTACATTTCGCGATAACTGAGTCTCCTCATCGATCTGAAATATCTTCTTTCTGCGAGTCAATGCTCGTCGACTTGGTTGAATGCTCTCTTGGCACGATGCGTGTTGCTGGCGTCCAGGAAAGGGCATGGCTTCTGGAAGCGGCTCTTCATGCATGATCACATCACCTTGCACGTCGATATCGGGTCCCTCATTGGTTTTCACTGTTCCGGCTGGCAATTTCTCATCACCAGGAACAGGTGGCAGAGGGGGAAGCTGTGGTTCATCGTCTACTGCTATGGGCCCTGCTAGCTCGATGATGTTCCCATTTTCATCAATCTCAAGGCCCCAATCGCCCTGTGCCCCAAGTGCTTCATCCTCTTGTGGGAAGATGACAAACTCATCATCTCGCTTTTGTGCTGAGGATAGACCTTGAAGACCAAACGGAGATCCATGATGACCAGAGGAACTTGAATGATCGATATCTAGCTGCATCTGGAGGCCTCGTCCTGGACTCTGTGAACTTCGAAAGGGAGACATTTGCGACGATGACTTCAGGGTGCTACTCTGGCTGAAGAGCAAGGTCTCAAGCTCGAATCGGGGTAGCGGCATATCGGGATCGAATGCTGGGTCATTCTCAATGAGAAGATTTTCTGGTCTTCGCGAACGTTAGTTTGTTCAAGACAAAGCTCAATGCACACCTACCTTGCCTTCCCGGCTTCAGGGTCCAGTTGGTTACCGGAAAGAGAATTGACGAAGAGCCTCATTTGATCTTGGATCTTCTTGGCGTCGGTGACCAAGTAAGTGCATTGTTGGTTGTGCACACGTGAGACGCCATAGAGAAGATTTCCTTGGAGTCGCAGTGCAATAGGGGCACCTGGCTCAAGAATCTTGCCACAAGCCCTCTGGATATCTACATCTTGTATGGCCTTGCGAGTTACCTTTCTTGTGCTCGATTTGTTGCCAATAGTAGCTACAAGCCTGATACAGACTGATTAAGTACTCATATCCCTAAGGGTAAATGGACCACAGCTTACCAGATAGTAGAGACGCCATATTGGCGGCTTGTTAGGACTTTTCACATTAGTTAGCATTGTTAAGGCTGGAAAATTGATGGGAACTTGACGATGCTTACTTTCGTGACTATAAAACATTACTGTAACCCCCAGTCGGGCCCCCAGGGACGTAGACAGGAATAGAAGTACCTGATAAGGTGTCTGCAAAGATTACAATCCACCTCAATTTATAATGGTCTGAGTCTTTAAAGATACTAATATGCGCGGGAGAAAACAACGCGAAGAGTTCAATAACTTGAAGATGACGAGGGTGAAGGATGAAGGGTTGGATATAGATGGAATATGACTTATACGATTCCCCGGGTAAGTACCTCCCAATCTCCCTCTACAATATTTTCCAGAGCTCTTTCCTTACATTATCAATTAAGTTACTATTAAACTAAAATTGAGCAGGTGCCTATCTGGGCTGTCACTTCCACTTTGAACATATTTATATACAGGGAGGTAGTAGAAGGCGCGACTCGGCAAGTACCTACCCAACGCAACCAAGGTACCTAAGGTACCTGAATGCTCAAGAGACCAGGTAGGGAACACTGAATCTATTTGCTACCTGGTAAGTACCTTAGGTATTCATTGTCATCGGTTCCGTTAATATACTGCCAGGCAGAATCCTGACCGATTCCGTCTAGTGAACTGTTGACGGCTTGCTACTGATAGCGATCATATTGACTTAGCATTATTGTTTTTTATAGAGCCGATTGAATAGGATCACACAAGCACACATAAAAATAGCCAATTGCGATTAATGACTACGGTCGCCATATATCAATATTTGGTCAACGAGTTGCAGTGTAAAGGTTAGGTAGCTGTAGTAATCTCGCGGACCGGCGGTGTTTTAGCAGACCGGATCAGACCGGCTTTGCTTCAACTGCGCATTTGGTAAGTTCGGATGACGAGGCCGTGGTTGTTGTTCGGCCTTCTCAGCTATGATTCTTTATAATTTCGGTAGACTATGTTAACAATACGGAAGTACGTCCGTACCTGGTAGGTAATTAGGTAGGTAGACATCTTCGCATCGACGATGAAGATCACATGCCGTCCACAACCCGATATCAGAACGGGTACGGACATACACCTACACCTACCTAGTGTACACTACATAAACCAAGGACTACCTAATGATCCGGCCAATGACGGTTTAATTATGTAATATCTAACCTACCTAATTGCAGTCGCGTATCTATCTAGGTCTAGGTAGTGTTGTAGGTATAAGTAGTGTAGGTATACGTAATAGTATTCAATCAAGTTCGTTCTTAATTAGTACGCCGACCCGGCCCGGGCCGGCCCCGGCTGTTGATGGTCAATACCTAATGAGGCCAGGCTGACCAATCAGTGGCTGACGTTGAACCCGATAGAGACAAATGTCGCGCATGCCAAGACCAGTCAAAGCCTGGAAATTGCGCCATCGATCTGCAAGATCTTTTTGTCTCTTCTCATCCCACTATCAGTCTTGCTTCTCACCTGCAGGCATAGTCATGTTGAACTATTACGCTCTCTCTTAAGAAATTCTCCTCTTCTTCTACTTTTTCTCATTGTGGCCTCTCATAGTCGGGAACCCAAACTTCCCCCCCGGCGCATGTGACAAGAAGTGCCACTTTTTTTTCTTCCAGACAAGCTACATTGCTACCACGATGGATCCTCTCATCGTTTCCGAACTTTCTAAGTGCGGCGGTGACGTCCCTTTTAACCCGAAGCTCCATCATGTCCACAGCACCTGGGCCAAGACTTTTCTTTCTCGGCCGGACCTATACTTCCAGCCTGAAACCCTGCCAGAGATAGAGAAAATCGTGAGTCTAGCACATAAATGCCATCGCCGTATCACGACAACTGGCTGTGGCCATTCCCCTAGCTCTCTTACATGTACATCCTCTTGGCTCGTGAATCTCGACAAGTTCAACCGCATTTTATCCATCGATGAAAGTACCGGTATCGTGGTGATGCAGGCCGGTATCCGCCTGTATCAGCTTTGCGACGAGCTGGCAAAACATGGTCTTGCTATGCCTAATCTCGGGAGCATTAATGAGCAGTCTATTGCAGGTGCTATATCAACCGGCACTCACGGTTCTAGTCTCCGCCACGGTATCATGTCCCAGGATGTCTTATCATTGCGTATAACCACTGCCGGTGGAGTCACACGCTTTTGTTCTCCTGATAAAGAACCAGAGCTGTTCCGCGCCGCTGTTTTATCGCTCGGTGCATTAGGCATTATCACCGAAATCACTTTTCAAGCTGTCCCCGAGTTCACTCTGAAGTGGAAGCAAGTCATTGATGCCGATGCCAAAATGTTAAATTCTTGGAATAAGGATCTCTGGACCCAGGCCGAGTTTGTCCGAGTCTGGTGGTATCCTTACACACGGCGTGCGGTGGTCTGGGCTGCGGAGAAGACGTCTGAGCCACTGGTAGATCCTCCGACATCGTACTACGGAGGTACTCTTGGCTATTATGTTTATCATAACCTACTCTATGCTGCACAGTATATACCACGGATGCTCCCTTGGATTGAGTGGTTTGTGTTTGGTATGGAGTTTGGCTTCTCTAACGGCTCAAAGGCCGAGGCAATTCAGCCCAGCCGAAAAGCATTATTGATGAACTGCTTGTACTCCCAGTACGTGAACGAGTGGGCAATCCCACTACACAAGGGCCCTGAAGCCTTGCGCAGGCTTAGCAGTTGGATAAACCAATTGTCGCCCACCGATCCAGACTACGTTCCGCACAATATCCCTTTCTCCTCAGAGGGCGTGTGGGTGCATGCTCCGGTTGAAGTGCGGGTCACTGACTCCTCATCCATGGCGTCAAACAGCCGCGCATATCTTGACCCGACCGTGCAGGATGGCCCAACCCTATATCTCAATGCAACTCTCTACCGGCCTTATTATCACGACCCTCCTTCTCGTGCCCGCTATTACGAGGCTTTTGAGTGGCTAATGCGAGATCTTGGTGGTCGTCCTCACTGGGCTAAGAACTTTGAGACAACAGGGAAAGATCTCGAGATCATGTATGGCAGTAATCTTCAAGAGTGGCGGAAGGTTCGGGAGATGGTTGACCCCAATGGGATTTTTGTTGGGCCTTGGCACCGTCGCCATGTTTTAGGAAACGGAAAGACCTTTTTAAATGAGGAAGTTGATGCGGGCTCAGCAAAAGTGTCTGACACGACAGTACATTTCAGAGGTGCTGTTCGTACCGAAAATGAAGTTTCGGACGAGGAGTGATTTTCATCACCTACAAGTCGTGATGATCAAAGTACAGATATCTCATCTGTGCTTTTTTGGAGTTGGGTTTGCCGGTGCGATATCAAGGCCGTACAAGCTCTTTGCTTGCCATTCTTTGCCCACACTGTAGACTACGAGCTGCAGGTTTGTTGGAAGTTGGATACCGGCATATCTCAGGGCATCCAACATCGTTATCACAGGAAGAAACCAATATTCGCGTCAAGGCTTGTGCCTAGGTACAAGAGGATATCTTCCAAGTGACGACGAGGTTGGTTTTGTGCCGAGGTACTGCCAGTCTAGCTGCCCTGTTAGTCGTCTCATCTCTATACATGCACTTGCACTCCCTGCATCTTCCCTCTGTCTCTACATGGTCCACACTCTCTACCTCGCACACCTTCCCCTTTGCACTCTATTCCTGCTACGAGGCGAGGTACGTAAAGCAGGATGCCTGAGATTCTGTCTTCGCGCTTCCTTTACCACATCAATTTTCTATATCAAGTAACGATGGCATGTCGCGATATATCTACACTGTCCGATTCAATTCGCCATCCCCTATATTGGTGTTCTTTCTGTCCAAGAGGCTTCAAGCCAAGCTCGACGACGAAACGGCCGACGATGTCTCTGTGGCAGTCTTGAGTGCTTCTTTATTTTATGTTTCTTTTTGATTATATTTTTCATTAGAAAAAAAGGAGAAAAAAAGACGTATAGGATGAAGGGTAAAGGAATAGCGCGTTGCAGTCGCCAATGGAATCTTCAAGTTGATGCATGTGGGAACACATCTGTATAGACACGGTCAAAAAAGGACATGTAGTTATCGGTCACCCGAAGCAATGAATGGTTAGAGAAAAGGGAATGTGACACTTTGAATTCAGCCGTCTCTGTCATCTCTGTCCTTGAGTGGATTTGATTCACCTTGTGGTTTGGCTGGTCGAGCTCAAACGATTCTTGTTGGAGACTGGAAGGGAGGGAACCGCTTCAGAATTTTGTTTCCTCCTACTTTCTCCTGCTTCATTGGATTCGAATGTCTCGGCCTGGTAAATTGATATCTGATATTGCAAGATCCAATCGTGTAGGTAGCGGGAGAAGGAGCTACAAGCAAGACTATATGTATCTAGGTAGGCAAGATAGAAGAGACAGTCTCATGGTACAAATTGGGTATCATTTTTTTTCTCATGCCATGTACATACGCGCAAATCACAAAGCAGCCTTGAACTCCAGCCATCTATCCTCCGAGGCATTGATGATTTTTTTCATGAGCTCGGGTCCAACAAAGGTCCCGCCACTCTTCGAGATACCCAAAATCTTCGTCTCGCCCCCGGAACGATCAATGATTACCGTCACCATCTCATCACACAGACTCTCCTCAAACCGATCAGGGTCGACCAATAGCCAGAACAGCCCCTTGTCCCCATTCCTCGTCCGACTTTGGCTCTGCCTTAATCGCTCCTTTGCCGTAAACACCGCCGCCGTGAAGGCCATTGGTAGTCCTGCGACGGATAGCGGAACTGGAGGCTCATGGCGTGAGCACAGCACCATCTCGCGATCTGCATCCCAGGATGCGCGTGGAAGCTTCGTATCCCGCAGCGCGGCGAGAACAGCGGCCCAGGCGGCGTCGAAGGGGTTTCCGTCAAAGGAAATGTAGAGGATGTCGATGAAGAGGACCCAGTAGGCCTTGACTTCACGAGCGGGTAGGTCTATATCCAGCTCGTCTTCAACTTGCGTTTGCTCGTCGTCGCCTTCATCGTGGCTCGGCCGGCTGTATATTCGCAAATCCTCGACATTGAGAACGCCCGAGCTGTGCAGAAGGGAGTATATGCGTGTGCTGAGGGTCTGCGCGAGAGTGGTAGGTGGTACGCCTGGTAGGAAGTCGGGGGCGCAACCTGTAGCTAGTTCAAGGTTCGGTACGAGGAGGTCGTAGTCGAGGAGCTCCTTTGTGCTTATCGCTTCGCTGGTCCTCGAGAAGGAGGAGCGGTAGTTTGGTATTTGAGATGTGGTGAGTGTCTCTCCTCGCACACCACATATAACGGTCGTGTCGCCTGTACGCACCAAGGCGCTACCATGGGCATGTGTGAGGGAGGTGGTGTTAACAGCTATTGGCCTGGCCTGTTCTGGCAGACGCCCGTTCGTGCGGGAGGGCGGGGCGTTGGGCTCCTGAGGTTGAAGGTTTGCAAGAAGGTACGGCTGCGGGGATAGCTTAGCGAATGTGGCGCTGGAGAGAGTCAGCGAGCTATGTGTTGCCATGACGGGCGTTATGAGAGGGGAGGAAGAGATAAGTTGGTGATTAGAGGTGTTGATGTGTGATGTGACATAATTAGGTAGTGTTTATGTTAGATGGAAGCTTGTTTGGAAATTTCAACGTCAGTGGGGCTATGGACGTACATCCCGTACCTACCTAACCTACCTAGGTACCTTGGGTACTTACGGATCCGTACACATCACAGATACCTACCAAGGGCCTCTGTGGCGGCCGCATAACACTGCACTAGGTACCTAACTACTAGGTAGTATCTTAGGGCTCACATCCACTAATGTACAGCATTTATACACCGCGGAATTTACGATGAACTTCTAGGTAGGTTAGGTACCTAACCTACATACATTTAGGTATGTACCTTACCTAAAGTACCAACCACTGCAGTAGGTAATTTGTATGACGAAATGATGCTTCCATCCTTAGGTACCTAAGGCACCTTAGATATTCCGTACTTACAAGGCGCATTACACTACAGGTACCTAATACCTATGAGGAACAAGACCAACTACCCTAGGTAGGTACATACTGAGGTAGGCACTTAGGTAGGCACTTAGGTAGGTATACGTATTTGTAGGTGCTTCGCAGAAAATACCCTAGGTACTTAACCTACGTAGGTAGATTAGGTAATGGGCTTTCAAGTATTGTGGTGTACCTAGGTACCTACCTAGGTACCGTACCGGTGGGTATCACTCGGTACAGTGCATATACCTAACTGCCGCTGGGCATGTTGTAAGGTAGTACCTAGGTACCTAGGTAGGTATGTACCTACAGACGTACTCCCTCCTCTCATAATTGCTTCACGTAGGTTAGGTAGGTACTACTTAGGTGAGTTAGCAGTGTTAGGTATATGTCCGTAAACACTGTACCTACCTGTAATATAAGCCATACCTACCTAAGGTACCTAATCTAGTTTAGGTAGGTAGATTGATTAACGCCTGTTAGCGAGCTACCTAGTGTAGATAGGTAGGTAGGTATAAGCAGTGCGTCCGTAGTAAGGTAGGGTAGAGATGTTGCTCACTACCTACCTGGTAACTGTAACCGATGCAGGTAATTACATTACCTAGGTAGGTACCCAAGGCGCCTGTTAGTTGCTACCTACCTAGGTAGTAGGTTTAGGTAGGTTAAGTAGGCCTCCAACTTCGCTAGGTACCTAACCTACTTAGGTGCACTACATTCATTACCTACCTTAGGTACTTACCTACCTACCTACCTTAGGTATCGTCTGCAATTCTCTCCCTTCGCAACCCTCATTGATCACTGACCTTGCAACCTTCAAGAACGACGGCCCGATACCAACATGCTTCTCTCAATGTACAACAGCTGCGCTCTGCAGCCACATTCCCCGGTATCTGAGCTGTGGATGGAGACCCAGTGATCCGGTACGATCTGCAACGTGTTGGTCCATCACATTCATCACAAGCTCGTCCAATAGGTTGTCTGGAACAACTGCTGCGTACAGTTAACCGAGTAAATTGTGCCGTAAGGGGTTGGGGTCGGTCTGACACACCACATCCAGTGTCATCCGTAAACTAATGCTTCTCCCGTTTCCTGTGGAGAATTGCCCGAGAAGCTTGAACAAATGAGATCTGCCTGTTAAGCGCCCGACTCAACCCTCGACCTCGACATGTACAAAGTAGGTAGGTACTTCGTACCTGCATAGCATTCTCGACCTTGCCCGGCGATGCTGCAGTCAACCTTCGAAAAAGTTACCTACATAACTAGGTGCTGTAGCTAATTGCTCTTTTCGACGAGCCAGCCAATTGAGAGCCATCGGCTTGGCCATGCCATCATCAACGGGGTTCAGGCCGACGGTGAAGCTGTTTTCTCAGATCCCTGGCGACAACAATGAGTGGCCCTTCGCTTTTCTACCTAAGTAGGTATTACGCTACCGTGACCCCCGGCCTCTTCTGTCTGATTCACCTTGTTTAACTGCCTCTCAATATCTGACTGTTGCCCGGCATGCTGCGTATCCAGTCGCTAGCGTAGGTACAGGGTGTGATAGCTTGCCAAGGATGCTTGACTGTGATAACCCCCTAACCTACACTACCTAGTCCGTTGTACGTACGGATCCGTACGCCTCTTTCAATCATACGCTACAGGTAGGTAGACTACCTACCCACGGACGTAGTGTACGTCCGTACCTACCTACAAGTCAGCGGGGAGTGAACTGATTGTCATTAACCAATATTAAAGCGCGGTCAACCGCTGGGGCCGCTACTTTCCCCCCGGCAGCAATCAATCTGTCTATGCTATAGGTACGGACGTACCTACCTACCTGCGTATAGGTCTACCTACCTACACTAGTAGGTATATGAATCCTCTGTGTAGGTATATGGGCGTTGGTAAAATCTGATTGAGGGAGCTCGTCTAATTTGCACGAGGCCAATCTTGGCACCTGTGATCGCGAACATTCGCATGCCTAACTCATCATACGAGTGATTCCGACAGACCGACCAACATTGCTCCGATGCTTGTACTCGACGGGAATATCACTTCTCCATCCGGTCCACGGCCATAGTACGCAATTGGTATATTCATCCGGCATTGCGCCTATGTGTACGAAGTACTGCTTCGCTTAATTCTTGTTGTCTTCTATTCATTCTTCCAGTCATGATTCCAGCAGGCCTTTGGTGTCTCCCAGAATTGCTTCCAACTGTGTTGTGAGGGATCTGGCGCACTCCAACTCGCGACAGACCCTCCTCGTTCGTTTCCAACACTCGACCGCACACGAACTGCAGCGAACTTGTCCTTACATAGGCATTCTTCGGCTGCGCTAAAAATATTACTTAGGGCCTTGCCCAGGACATTTAAGCCTTTGGTGACTGATGTCATTAATTTATACTATATAGCGTTCAGAAAAGTTGAGCAGCCTTCGTTCGCCATGTCGCCAGTGTCCCACCCTATCATGGCGAGAGCCATTGAAATCACGGAAAAACTGTCGAAGCGTATATATATACCGCTCACACCTACGAGTCCACCCGGTTTGGTCGAAGCGAATACGATTGATCCGTGGACTAAGGCAGGAAAGTATGGCCTCGCATGGACTTATTTCAGTCTAGCTCTTATGGCATCTGTGCTTGTGGTAAGAATATGGCACTGGTGGCAAGACAAGATACGGCAAGCCATATATAAACAGGAGGTGGAACAACATTACCGGGATTTATATAGTCTCAGCCCCCACCATGTGGTGACCGCTATGCAGACGAGCCAGACGAGCAGGCACTTTTTTCCGGAAGATAGTGGAGAGAAGAGAGATTTCAAACCTAAAACCGACTTCTCTGCTGTTGGGCCCGTCCTCGATACTTTGGCGTTGTTCAGATGGGTATTTTACCGGCCGATTCCTGATATCGTATGGCGCAAACATCGATTTACCTTTTCGTCGCTTGCCGTTTTGGCTGTTGGGCTAATCGCACTCGCCTTTTCATCGCTGTTTGTTTTTCTCACACAGCCGCTTTATTGGCAAAGCATTCAGTATGGCTCACCACCGGTTGCCATTCGGGCTGGCATGATCGCTGTTGCTATGACCCCTTGGATTGTTGCGACTAGTATGAAAGCAAATTTACTTACGCTCGTTACCGGTATCGGGCCGGAAAGACTGAATGTCTTCCATAGATGGGCGGGATATTTGTGTCTGTTCCTTTCGCTCATACACACCATCCCATTCTTCGTCCAACCTGTATGGGATGATGGTGGCCTACAAATCTACGCAAAGCTTTTCCCTCAAGGTAGCGGTGTCATCTATGGTACAGGTATTGCCTGCCTTGTCCCTTTAGGATGGCTTTGTGTAGCTTCGATGCCCTTTATCCGCAGAATAGCATACGAGATGTTCATCATGCTCCATGTACCTGTTGGAATCTTGTACGTGGGAGTACTCTTCTGGCATACCAAGAACTACCTGGCCACCTGGAACTACCTCTATGCGACTATTGCCATTTGGGTGGTCTGTTATATATATCGCTTGTCGAAGCTTAATTGGATTAAACCATGGAGTGGCTCGTTTCTGGTTGGGGACGAAGCCGCCATCACCTTAATGACGGAGAATGCTATTAAGGTCACGATTCCAACGCACATGAGGTGGGAGCCAGGTCAATTTGTTTATTTGCGGATGCCCGGTATTTCTTTGCTGGACAACCACCCTTTTACTATATCTTCCCTGTGCAGTGACGACTTCCCTTCGGAATATGGAGAGAGTTACCGAGATTGCACACTTGTGTTTAAGCCGTATGGCGGATTTACCCGGAGAGTCCTAGAAACAGCTATCGAGAAGGGCCCTTTTCATACCTATCGTGCATATCTTGATGGCCCTTACGGTGGCATGCGCCGAGAGCTTGCCGCGTTTGATACATGCATTCTAATCGCTGGCGGAAGCGGTGTTACTGCAATGATGTCACAGCTGCTCAACCTGATCAAACGCATGAGAGACGGAAAGGCGATCACAAAAAAGGTGGTGGTGGTGTGGTCCTTGAAGCGGCTCGAGGCTATGGATTGGTTTCGTGAGGAACTGCGCATATGTCGTGACTCGGCACCCCCAGAGAGTGTGACGTGCAAATTCTTTGTGACAGCGGCGGTTCGGCAAACACGAGGCCCAGCACAGCACCAGCGGGCTCCGCGCCCCCTCAGCAACAGATTTCACGATCGGCTAGATGGTTTTGTAGCTAATATAGCTTCGAAGCGCAATTCGCAGTTAATCCAAGACGAAGCGCAAGGCAACCAGGAATACGAGCAGCAGCTCCGGGCCGAAGACGAGGACAAATTCACAGCTCTGCCCCAACAAAAGTACCTGCAACGGACTTACGTACCCGTGCAACGTTCCCCGGCGGCAAACTCTCCGTTGCCGCATGAAGAATATCCCCGCAAATTGGAAGGCCGGAGATCCTATGATGCAGGTGCTGATGAAGAAGGTCCGCACCCTAATCTGAACGGCCTTTCAGAAGACAAAAAAGGGGAACTCCATTTTCCTCCCCTCAGACAGCGACCCGAGATGCAGCCGCATTCTAATTATGGCCCACCTTCGCCGCAAAATTTCCAATCGCCTGTTGCGGCAGAAACCGGTGTGGACGCCACTTCGCAGGCTGCCTTGCACCCGCCCGAGTTTGCTCACCTCCGTAATACTAATCTTCCGGGCCAGTCAAGACCACGACCAACATCTACTTTTGGTCCACCGTCAGGCTTTGACTTTGGGTTCCCGGAGACTCCAACGGATTTCCAGAAGAGTCTGATGCGTTTTGCCTTCCCGGTACCACACCAGATTGATGGCGGATGGAGTGTCGAATATGGGCGACCAGATCTAGGGTACATGCTTCGGGAATGGACTAAGGGTGGTTCCGATGGACGAGGGATCCTGGGACGGCGAACTGCCGTTTTCGTCTGCGGACCAGCGGCCATGCGTGTTGGCGTTGCCAATACCGTCGCGCGACTACAGGCCGAGATCTGGGGGGACCCAATGTTGGAGGAGATCTTTCTGCATACAGAGAACTACGCGTTGTAGCAGCAGAAGTACATACTAAAAGCGAAGAACAAGGAATACTTGTATATACCATTAGGCGGCTGGGCCGGCCAGTGACGCATTCCTTGATTCATACCGGGGTGAAACGGCCGCCCCTGCAACGAGCAGTACCGACGACGACGACGCAACGAAATCGGCGTTTTGGCGGGGTGAGATACCAAACCTTTGATTATTGTTTGTTATGTATTGGACGCGGATGCAGTGTGCACTCTGTTTATTCCTTAGACCGACTTAGCAATTACTTGTAACAACGTTACAACATTACATGATCTACACTATTGAAAAGGTAAAGGATACCTACATTCAATTAAAAATATTCTAGCTACCGTTCTCTACGTTTCTGCACCGTTGATTGTTGTTATATGATCTAAGTAAGGCCGCACGACGTCCACTTACCTATATGAGTGTGGTGAAATGAGTTCCAAGGGGGCGCTGCCAGTAATCGCGGGCCGTTCAATAGTTGCCAGACCGAAACGGGCCGAACGTTGCGGCAAAAGTGCTACTTAGGAAGTACTTTAGGTACCTCGTACCTACGAGGCAACAGATACAAATTATGAAGTTTTCTTAGTTCTGAATATAAACGTTGAATCCATGGAGCTAAGCTGTCTCTTAAAATTGTAGTAACCTAGGCAAGTTGCATCTTTGGCCTACCGCAATGGTTGCCCTGAGTACCTAGGTACATAGTGATGGTGAAGACAGGCACTTAGTGCTCACCTACGTACTCCGTACAGTGTGCATTTAATGTATACTGTCCAGTAATACAGCAAGCTTTTCCCCACCACGTGACTTGTGGCTTCTCAGCTCTCGGGCATTCACTCATGGAGATATGAGGCGACCCTCCCTTCGTCGACAAGGAGGAGACCGGGTCCTCATCCGTACTGACATGTTTTCTTTCACATCATACTGAACGCCATCTGCCTAAAGGTGTTGAGGAAACTATCCAAGGCAATTCGATATGAGCACAGACTATTCACTGCGGATCTCTTACATCAACCTTCCAGGATGAAGCAAAATAGTGAGATTGAAAGCACACAAAGAATTCGTCAACATACTTGTTGCAAGAAGACGCAGTCTCTAAAGCTATAGGTTAAACACCGGTTAATCAAAGTGGGGCCTTAGAATAAAATGGCCGAACATGAGACCACATCTGATGTTGATGTGGAAATGGGAGGGACGGTCGACATTGATCCTACTTTCGAGTTGCAACCTGATCCCGATGAGAAGCACGCGCCGCCATCTTCTCCTGCTGAATCCTCGAAGATGAAGCCGGTCACAAAGAAGAAAGGCACTGCCGCCACGAAAAAGCTCTCCAAGAAACCAAAGGGCCTCAAGTCCAAGAATAGATCTAAACCTGGTGCTCTTGACAAGGCCGATGGCGGTAGTTCTGATGACGAGACCGACAATGGCCCGTACTGCCTGTGTCGGGGCCCAGACGATCATAGATGGATGATTAGTTGCGATGTCTGTGAAGATTGGTTCCACGGCGAATGCGTCGATCTCGACAAAACGATTGGCGAGAAACTCGTCGAACGCTTTGTGTGCCCGAACTGTACGGATGGTATTCGGAATTACACCAAATACAGAAAGACTTGTTCATTGTCTGGTTGCAAGAACCCCGCCCGTCTCTACACTAAAATTATGAAGGAACGAAGCGTCTTTTGTTCCAACGAGCATTGCGACGCTTGGTGGGCATCTATGATTACCACGTTACCTACGAGAGCTGCCTCAAAGACGGCACTGGAGGTGCTGACGCAGGAAGACTTGATCGGTCTGCTCATCGCCACCGCCGACACTGATGGTTGGAAACTAGGAGACAAGCCGTTCGGTGCGTCGCGTCTCCCAACACTTAATCCCCACCCCCCTCCTTCTCCCTCCGCACGCTAACCCTGTGTAGGCAATATCGAAGGACTCTGGGCCAACGGCTTACCCACACGCCCAGATGTTCTAAGTGAAGGAGAACAAACCTTCCTACAGACATCAGCTGCTGAGCGTCTCGCCCTCGGCAACGAGATAGTACAGTACAAAAAGATGATGCAACTACTTGACTGGGCCAACTCACGCCGCCAGGCTGCTATAGAGGCCGGTAAATTCACCAAGGACAGCTGCGGTTACGACTGGCGACTAGACACGGTCTCAGTGCGTGTGCAATTCGCCGCCTGGCTCGACACCCCCGAGGGCCAAGCCATCTTCAAAGCCGGGAAATTAGACGCTCCTCCTCTCCCTCCCGCGCTTGATAACACAACCGCAAATAGCAAACCGCCCTCCTCGGATCTACCGACAGGGCCAACCGACCCCGCAATCCGCGGGACCTGTGACAGAAAACGCTGCAAGCCCCACTCGGGCTGGTATAAGTTACTGATGGGTGTCGTCCGGGTTCTCATCAAAGAGACGGCCACTGCCGCCGCCGCCAAGCTCGAGGCCGAGGAGGCGATGCGGTCTGCGGCTGAGGCGCGGTATGAGAGGCGGCAGTTGGAGAATAATTACGTGGAGGTACTGAGTGAGGACTAAGAATTTGAATATCACGAGAGTAAGGAATTGCACTTGGCGGGTTTCACGCCCAGTAGACTTAAAATCTGTGCGAACTGCCCATTACACCTCGTATCATCAATAGGGGTGCACCACACCAGATGGCCTGCGAGTTTCGTTAATGCGGGGAGTCGGACTTGAACCTGGACTCTAAATAGTGTCACTCTGTAATATACCTGTGTAGAGCGAACGCGAGTTCAACTATTCGACTACTCCTACGACCTCGAAGTAACGTCCTGAAAGAATTCTACAACCTGAATATGTAGACAGCCGTCGACACGAGAAAGAAAGGAAGAAAGAATAAAAAAAAAAATTTACACCAATTGAAGTGAACTCCTGTTTTCCACTCCCCTTATGCTTTCTGAACCAGACACCACCACCAAAAGAAGTAAAGCAGCCATGCTTATGCAGTTACAAGTCCCCACCCCTCTTCCCCCTCACCCAACACCCCCTCTCGCCGACACCGAAAAGGGAGAAAATTCATATTTAGACAAGTGGTATCATGATCCCCAGAGAATGAACCAGTGCGAAAAAATTAAAACCCATAGTAAATGGGATAGATATGTAAGCAAGTAAATAACAAATACAAGGGGGGGGAAAAGGAAGAAGAAGAATCAAGGGATATTGTCAACGCGGTGGGAAAAAAAAAACCAAAAACAGGCAGAGTTCCAACCGTTCCGTATCCACATAATGCAAACATTCCAACCCTCCTCCTCTGGGAGAGCGGGAAATAAAATTGAAAGAATACATGAAACAAAATCCAAAATAAAAAAAAAATAAAAATAAAAACCGAATAAAAACACTCGCCTTCCTCAACGCCATTTGTGTTATATGTCGTGTGTGTTTTGCGCTATGTGTGAATGTGAGTTCGAATGTGAAGTTTTGTCATGACGCAGCCGCGAAGCTTTTTTCTCCCTCTACAACCTCTTCCAGCCGCGAGGCCCCTCTCCCACTATTTTCTATTCAGGCCCTTCTTCTCTTTCTTCTTAGTAGTTTGCTATGCGTATAATAATGTGTTTTTTCATGTCTCAGTCATGAAGGCGGCAACTGCTCCTGCGCTACGGGAATACCACTACGTCCAGCGGTTGTGTGTATTGAGCTGTGCTGTTATTTTCTTTTCGGCTGGCAAACATTCGTTAGCTCGCGCCTCAATGTTTCGATACGTAATTGTTCTAACTCGTAGCCCCGGTATCGTATGACAGGAGCACTGCGATTTTGATTGCTGGTGGGTATTTTCCCACCCTACAATCTTTGCTCGTATCAAATTTGTCTCATTGGAGATCTTTTTTTTTTTCCTTTTCTGGTCCAGACTGGATGCCTATCATTTCATCTTATAAAGTTCACATCTTTCTCCTTTTACCGCGTATGAGCAGATGACCGCCATTTATAATTTCAATATCGACGGCCTGAAGAGTCGCTTTCATGGCGGTGAGAGTGACCATGATGCCGATGCAAGTGATGACGCCGGTGGCCACCGCCATCTCGTCGAGACGAAGAATGGGATTGCTCGAGCTCGCGATCCAGGCGCTCTACGCGCTGACGGTAGTCCCTCACAATGTCCCGAATATGAGCGATGCGGTCGAAGTCGAGCTCGAGCTCCTCAATTTGGATCATGATTTCCTGGAAGCGCGCAATTTCAGCATCGGCATTGTCCAGCAAATTGCCAGCGCGGTCATACTGCTGCATTGTCACGATGGAGCTCTGCTCGCTCAGGTACTCGATGCGCAACTGAAGCTGCTGCATCACCCGGTCGAGATGGCGCGACAGGGCGGCGAGGCTCGAGCTGTCCAGCAGCAAACGGCTCTGTGAAGAGGCATGGCTTCCGGCGCGCGAGGACGAGGATCCGCCGATGACCTGATGGTACCGGAGAAGCGCGATCTCCTCGTCCGTTAGAGCCAATTCTGTGTCCTGGACAGCGATGGCCTCGGTCGGCGGCATGTCTCGCGGCCCACGGTGGGAGGCACCACGAATGGGTGTACTGCGCCCAGAACGCAAGGATGAGGGCGAGAACGAAGACTAATGTAGGTAGTAAATCCGAGGCGGATGGAGACAGGGACAATCTGTGGCGGCGGCTGTCGTTGCTGCTGTTGGGCAGAAGTACACACTACACTAGCTACTGTGCAGGGTCGGTAGGGGCAGGGGACAAGGGGGATAGGAAGCAGGCTGGCGTGGGCGGGGGCTGATGCAGATGCGGGTGCAACGTCGTTTCGGCTTGGGTCGTCTCTAGAAGACGAATATATGAATGTGAAGGTAAATGTGACGCCGTCAGGTCAGGCGGCGAGTATACCTCTGCGCACAGCGGCTTCATTGTCTCGGAATGGCAACGACAAGACTGACTGTCATTGCGCGGTGCTTTGAGGCGGACAGTTGACGGTGGGATGTAATTAGTGAGTCTACTTTTCTCTAGATCATGGGCATAATAAGACGCCAAGAGGTTTCACAGGATGGCTGCAGGAGTTCGCAGGGAACAAGGAAGAAATTGAAGTCCATAGATATAGAGGCAGGTAGATCTTTTACTGGTATGCAGGTGGTGAAGATAAGTTGAGAAGCGCTCTCGTAGAACATACACTATAAGAGCACAGCTTCCACGCACCTATAGATATGAGAAGCTCAAGATGGAACCTTATACCTACCTATCGTTATGTCTGGCGATAGGCGCAACCCAAAAATGCGATGATTACATAAGTGAACGTATCTAGTGTAAGTTCTAAACTAGCGCAAAGCTGGGATAGGTGCATACGCTAACTAACTATACAGCAACTACGGATCCGTACTAGTTATGCACATGCATATGCATATGCAAGGTGTTTGCCCGAGGTGCGGACCGTGACGTACCTACTACTGCGGATGCCATCATGTCCACTTGTGCATCAGTCACTCCCCAGATTCTACTAGTACTACTACTAGTACTAGGTAGTATGAGGACATGAAAATTTGTGTACGGAATAATACCTATCCTGAATCTACTTGTACAGAATGCAATACGAAGAATCTGGCATATACCTATCCAGTACGGATCCGTATTGTATGCATATATTGCATATAGTTAGGCCACCATCTCGGCCCTATCTAGGGTGCAGAGAGAAGAGAGACGTCTGGCCTCAAGATGCCTGGTGATGATGCATCAGAAGCCTACTCATCTCATACAACTACCGATCCCTCCATCACTGTCAAGTGTTCAGATACTATGTATCGAATTTTCTGTGTGGTTTGTGTCCTTTGTGGGCACCGATGTACAAAACACTTCACGCAGACTCCTCAGTTAGGAACGGATCTCAAGCCGCCGTGATCGGCCGGGATAACGGTTTGCGAAGGTCCGGAGCAACTACCCATTATCTCAAGCTTCTCTGCAAGCCGATGATGATTTCAGCATTCCATGATTCTTTTCATTCCTGTTTATGTGTATCGGCATCATTTCACTCAATAACTATTGAGGAACGATTACTCTCATTAGCGACCTTGCCCTAAAGTTTCAACAGCATCAATCGCATGCCTAAATCTATATACACAACAACGCAATTAGATGACCCTGCCATGAAAATCTGCCAGAGTAGCTGGATGTTTTCCTAGGCCATTTCGGAAATGCGCACCGCATATCCTCTTCTTTGGAGATGTAAAAATTTCTCCGGCTCGCTCAACTCCAGTCGCATTGAAAGATTATAAAGCCACTGGTTCCTCCGCAGTGACGCCGCGCTATTTTTCTCTCCGCTGCCCTAAGGCTCGTGTAGGTGTAACTTCGAGATGATTCTCAAAACATCATTGCTAGCCCTCACGCTGGGCTCTTTTGCTGACGGAACAATCCTTCAAAATGGCCAAGTCAGAGTGACGAATTATCCCGATACCAAAATTGATCCCGCCACGTATGACTTCACGACCTACGATGCAGATGCTGCAGAAATATCATACAAGGGCCGGTGGGATTCGAATAAGATATCATATTGGTCGTAAGTTTATGCTTACTCTGGAGGACGATATACTGACCTGGCCTTTTGATAAGAGCGTCCGGGCTCGTCTTCGGCTTTTCCGGAGATACGGTTGCCATCACCTTCGGTGAAAACACCATTAATGGGACCCTCATTGGATATCGCCTCGCCGGTATGGACTGGATGTTCGCCAATGTCACTGTGGGTGGGACGCACTTGTTTATCACCCCCGAGACACCTGGTGTAGGTGAGATCTATCCGGTAAACCCGCCACGGTTCGAAATGCATGTATCAAATTGGGGTTACGGGGTCCAGATTGACCAGGTTCATGTCGGTGCCGGAGAGTCCCTGATTAAGATTCCACCCTATAAGCGGACGATAGAATTCATTGGAGATAGTCTATCCGCAGGTGATTTCCAGAGTTATGAAGCCATGTCAAGTTTCGCGTATGGCGTAGGCGAAGGTCTTGGTGAAACAGAGTACTACGTGACCGCTATCCCTGGGATCTGCGTGACGGATCAGAGCTGCTTTGGAAATACTCGGGGACAGGTGTACCAGTGGTTCTACTCTTCAGACACAAGCTGGCGAGCAGCGGCAGTCTGGGGCGGTACGTGCTTGCATTTCATATAAATCTCGTGTTGATTGGACCAGTCACTGATATCGTCAAGACAAGCCTGAGACATGGGATTTTCAGAAGATGGAAACCACTCCGGATATCGTCGTTATCAACCTGGGCACGAATGACAACAACGCGGCGAATAACGTCTCAAGTGAAGCATATGTTGACGCGTATAAGAAGCTCGTCGAAGGCGTCCACGGCAAATATCCAAAAGCGCAAGTTGTCGTCATGGTAAGTAGAATGACCTCTGATATGACCATGATAATCTTGCAGCGGTCGCTCCACTATTTTGTGATGGCGCATATTCTTTCACAGGTTTCTGATATTCTGGCCATCTTTTTTCACAGGAACTCTGGCTCGGATTCTACCAATATGGTAACAGCTACGCTCAAACCCTGGGGTTTCAGCAAGAACTAGAGGATATAGTCGCGTATTTCAACTCGCAGGAGTACTTGTCGGCGCCCACAATCTGGGATGGCACGACAGGCACGACAACGACACTGAACACGACAAGCGAACCCTTCGTCCACTATTTTCGGACCAAAGGTATCCTACAACATAATGATATTGGCCCACAGTGGCATCCTACGGATGTCGGTGCTATAAAAGTTGCGAGTCATCTCCTTCAATACATTCAGTTGACCTTCGGCTGGGATTTGGTTGCTACTGGCCCTGAGTACGTGACCTCTTTGTTTTACCTCATCATTCTCGTTTATGTTTATGAAAGCTTCTTTTTTTCTGTCAAACTCACATACAATACTTCTAGGGTATTTCACGATACATTATATTGGAACGACCAGGATAGTTATTGATTTATCCGCGTTCGATCCTGGTGCAAAGGATGATGCCAGTCGTGTTCCGACGGCCGTGTTTTGGGCTGCATAAATCATACAGCTCCTGTTTACCTATCCAGAAAGCATAATTGTTTCATGAACAGTCGTCAAAGCGAACCATGGGACACTTGAATCAAGTTACAGTATGACTCCAACACAGCCAATACCATAATAGACCAACTATGGTTGAACGAACCACGATACTGATTTACAACTATTCGTTTTCATCACACGGTCGTTGCCTGTATATGTCACGAGTATTCGAGCAGTCGATCAGCTACTCCATCATGGTAGTGGCCAGGCATTGCTATATGTGTCGAGACAGAATCATCCCTTGTTGATCATAATCCGTCATCCGGACACTTCATCTCTAAGATACCCAGAACTCACTCAACACATTTGCAACATTTAGAGCTTTTGTGCACTAGTTTGCCTGTATCTGACGTAGATACTTCTGCCAACCACCCCCCCCCCCCCCCCCCCCCCCCCTTCTCGCTGATCGTGTCTCCATTCCATAGGTCTCTATGTATTTTGAGTCTTCTTAGCTGGCCGGCAGCTCCCTGTGAAAGGGTTCACTCCCAAACGCTATCATAATTGGAACAAACCCTAATAAGGCCAGTCCGACAGTGGCCTGGACGATTCTTGTCATTCTGGACCCCAACATCTACCATCTTTACAAAATTATGCGCTACTTCAGGGCGGCCCGAGCCGCCGCATCCGCGACCCATTGCCGCGGAGATAGGAAGAGGATCAATGACCAGGTGACCTTGTCAGGGCCCTTTGAAATGAAACCATGAATCATTCATGGGAACAGGGATTCGCGGAACGAACGAGCAATCGACAGCGAAGCCACATGACACGACCCAGGACCCCTTACCCAAGGTTACCTACCCCGGCCGGGAACTATTATGGCCTACAAGCGCCCCTGTTATTGAAATACCATGGCAGAGCGTCGATCATGCAGTTATTTAAAAGAGATGTTTCACAAACCCAACCTATCCCTGCCTGAAGAGCGCCAGGTTGGCCTGATATCTGAACTCCATGCAAATTAGTTGAGCTGCCCCTGAACTATTCGAACAATTCTCAATGCTTCGATGTCACGAATATCACCGAGCCTTCACGTGACGGGCGCAAGTATTGTGTGATCGTAAGTCGGATATTTGACTCATTGCATTAGGGAGGGCGCGGAGAAGCAATTTCATCGCCGATAGTCACAGCTTTAACTTAAATACTCAACTAGCGGTACGTATCCCATACTGTGAGTTCGTCAGGTACGAGCAGAAACAAATCCTCATATTTCGCGGCCGAAAAGGGTCATCCCTCATCGTAAGTAAACGATTGTGGAGCGAATATAGGCTATCATCAAAGTCTTGATAGGGTATCGAATATTTGGATTTATTTAATAGTCTTTTCTAAGTTGCCTTTTTCGGAGATCTATAGGTTATAGCTAAGTTTGATGCCCCTTACTTCTACGAACCCCCTTGGACGTAGCGAATTCCCCGTGTCTTATATCTGCGACGAGCTGAAAGGCCGAGGAATCCAGAACGTCATCGTGTCAGAGGCTAAGCCGCTGGTAAGGATGGGGTTATGACATTAACAGCCTTCCTAGACATGATCCTTCGCGGTCTAGGAGTAGATACCGCTGTACTCGTATGTCTAGCTGCAGATTCTGCGGACAACGGCGGTGTCTCTGGGGTCCTATCGGAAATGCGAACACCATTGGAGGCGATTTATCTGTCCGGACGAAAACGGAATCAGTGCTCACGATGGGATCGAAGCCACTCAAAAGCCGCATCATGGCGCATGTCGTATTTTCAGCTGCTTCCTGACGCGTTTCGTCATCTTGAGCAGTCACGAAACTCTGGACATAGAAGTTTTCTCAAGGACTGTCTTGGTTAATCCAAGGTAAGTATCCTGCCCAGGACTAATAGTTGTCTCTTGACCCTCCGTCGACCAAGAAAGGGAAGGGCGGACATGTAAGTTCAGATTACACTACATATTCAGACTGCGCGCCTTTATTCGCTGTTCATCCTCAAATCCCGAGGACTTAGTGTCATACTATGGTTTGAAGCTGGGGTGCCGTGTTCGCCGACCGGTTCCCAAAGCTGGCTTCCCCAGCCTCTATCTGCCTATCTATCTAGGCAGGTAAGGTAACATTACATGGCAACGTTGTAACTTGTAGACACCCATGCACCGATGATCTCGTGCACGGCCTGTACGAGCAAGTTTTTCTTATTGTCCGAACAGGTACGTACGTGTTTGCTCAAGGTGAGCGCAAGCCTTATTAGCTAGCTAGCCACTCAACGAAAGCACGTACGTGTGGCTATGCGACTATGGCATCACGATGGTCATCTCCCACGGAAACTGACGAGTTGGTGGAATGGTTCATGGCAGTGACTATTAGGTATGTATGTACGGATATATGATAGGAATTTTCGAAGGAACTTTCCATGGGACCCGGAAATGATTTGAAATTTATTCTTTAGCGGTGTGTCTTTTGGCTGGAACAACATTCAGCTGGCGGCTGATTGGGGGGGACTCATCCCCTCCCCTGTGGCTTGTAGTGCGGCTTAAAGATTTCCTGGGAACAATGTGTGATGGCCTACATGTGTTAGTTAGATAGTTCGTCAACATCGTATGATAAAGAAACACGGAACGTGGTAAAGTGACGGAAACATGGATTGATGTGCTTTGGGGGCTTTACGCTAACCATGGGAGTGAGTGTGCTATGGCTTGAGGAATGCCTGTGATCGGCGAGAAGATTCGAGGCGGGATCAGACGATTGGGAAGGTTTGTCATGTCGTTATTGGTAGGGAAGACACGGGAAGCTCCCGGGACCCGGAACCGTTTGTAGGGCTGGCTAAAGGGCAAATCTTTTGAAGAAAAAAGAAATACAGCATATGTTCCGATGCATTATGTGCGACGCAGGTAGTGGTAATACCCCGTGAGAACTATGCACTAACGAATTCTTTACAAAAGGGTGGTTGGCGTCGGGGCGTTCTTGGTAACAACTCCAGCTTGTCTACATACAGAGTGCCCAACTTCGGTGTCTGAAAAGGCTGACGTCGGCTAACTAGATCTACGTTCAGGATAACTTAGAATAGGCGGTAAGGCGAATGATGTTCCTCGTGGTTCTTCCACAAACGAAAACCGGGAACCACTCTCGGGGCCTAGTTAATATATCAAACTGTAACATCTCGTGATCATGAATGCATGTATCATTCGTACGAAGCTACCCTGTAGCCGTCTTCACACCGGTTAGCCACGTTGAAGCCTAATACCACTCTACGAATTCTGCGGCTAACACTTTGCTTTCGTATACGTATGCCTACCTATCCTGTTGGCTGCTCAGCTTGAGCCATCTCGGAGCATCGTGAACTCGGTGCGATGCGGAAAATGCCACGTCAGTTGAGTTGGTCATCGGGCTTGGTCATAGTGACGGGCCAGCGCCGCATCAAGCCGTGCTGTGTATCCAAACCACGCCTATAATACAACACTGACAAGAATCGGCAGTAAAACCTTGTTTCAATCCCTCTGCTCAACGGTTCGATTGTTGTTGCTGAATCAGTGGGTTCCACAAAGTCACGACAGTGGTGACAGTCTGGCCAGGGCGAAAACAAGAAACCCCCCCCCCTTTTTTTTGTCTTCGGCCTCCAATACTCAGGATCACCGCCTCCATCTTCTTGCTTATGTATAATATGGCAATGAATGCACAGGATTTTATCGACCGAAGACAGCATCAACCTACCCGAGACGGTTAACTTGGGAACTCGGGCGATTGAGGTTCGGTAGGACTACAGAAATATTGTCGATTCCACGCCCTGGTGCTCGGTTACAGTACATCAATATCTGTAGATCGCCTCCAGAAGCTTTCTCGCGATTGGAATTGGGCAGGGAGCTTGACGGAGGGTGGTACGCGTCGCGGCGTCGGTCTGTAAGCCAAACTTCTCCCTTGTTCGGTTGCCGAGAAAATCTATAGACAGGTAGAGAGCCCTGCTAGAATAGGACTGTTCATATATAATACCCGAAAAGAAGCAATGACCCTACGTTTCTACTGGTCGACCAACTTCCGAAAAATCCGACAAACGTGTTTATTTGCTGGTAAATACCAAATGACGCAGGTCTGAGCTTTCTCTTGCCGGTAGAAATAACCTTGTTCCTTTTCGTCTCTCGTGCTTTTATTTTCCGGTGATAACGGTAGGCGCCCTGAATATGACTGAAACTCTTTTCCACAAGCGGTGGTTTTATTTTTTTTTTGGAGTCATTGCTTCTTGATGCTTGTCAGACTCCGGCACTTGGTTTGGCGAGCGGGAAGATCCCACTCGGGGAAGATTGCCGAATGTACGGATGACGGGCAAAAATTACAGTTAACTACGCCAATGACAAATTGGATGTCATTTGACGATCATGCAAGGTTCTCAGGTGTGCCATCTAAATTGTGTCGCTGGTCTTGGGGTGAGGTCTCTGAACTTTCTGGGTAGGTAGGTAATAGTTATGTATTAACTACACTCCTGACAGCTTTCGAGAACCAAAGAGATCGGGCGAATGCATACAGTTGCGCCACCCTGGGGCTGGAACTCTACCGAGTTGTGTACGGCAGCTCTTATCCTGGTGCCTGATCCAAAGAACGAATTATGTGTAGACGCCGGCGCCAAAGGCGTGGATGCGTCAAGCTGTCATGGATTTAACAGGGCCTCGCGGATCGCGCGATTCTGAGTGAAGATATTGGCTCCCTGACGTCCCACGAGAAGTCAATCACATACATATACAGATATCACAATGTATCATTAAGGCTCCTGTCAAGAAGAAATAATCTGTCGGATTGGTTTGTGTTGTGGGCTTGTTCCTTGGATGAGGCTGATCACAAAAAGAAACGGGAGACGCTCTGCGAATTTCTGCAGTACCAACACCATGAGTGGAGCGCAGGGGGGGATCAATGGTTCCCACGCTTCGGCAACGGTGGTTAGGCTTTGGTGGCTTGCTATTTGTTTGGTTGTCCAAGGCTTTTGCAAAGGGGATCGATCGAACTACAGACTGCTGCTGGTTTTGTTTTGGGGAAGCGATAATACGAAATATGTCCCTCACGTGAATGAAAATAGAACTTTGCTCTAGATACTGTATATGTACGTATTCGAGGTATATCTCAATAAATACTAAACTATGAGAATCGAATTTGAGCGCGTGAATCTCACATGCCACATGCTTTGCGCTGCTTATGTCTAGTTATTATATACGCAGTTCGTTTCCAGTTGCACATTCTGGACCGCCGATAAATCGCCGGGCTCATACGGCGGCGTTGCCATCACAACTGGTTTGAACGACAATCTAGATATCGCCAAGACTATGTGGTGAGCTGGGTGGGCTGATATATACTATGTACGACGTCCGGCAGAGAAAGATAGCATCAGATTCTGCTCTCGCGGTGATTTATGTAGGACGCCAACGCTCACGTTTCTTATGTAAGAATCACCGACCACTCTGCACCTCGCAGGAGTAAGCTACTACGATGCAACATGGCTGTTGGAGACGTTATGCTCGGTACTATCACTCGGTTCCAACTGATGCAGGTCTGGCCGGCATACACTACACTACAGAGACTGCGTTGTGAAGACCTCGTCGGGACCGTCCGCTGATCCGCCGCTCATCTGTCTGTCACACTTCTTATAATTCCTTGGCTTGAACTCCTTGGCCCCAGGATTGAAGTCGATATTGGATGCCATCCTTTGGGGAAGCTGGTAGGTGACGTGTACGCTGCAGCCGGTTGAATGCCGCGTGCATCAGCGAGAGGAACAGGAGGCCGCCGATATCTGTTGCTCATAGTTCTCCACGGGGATGACAGGCATCTCTCGTCAGAAGTGGTTACGTTTATGATGATTACCTCCAATGGAGTATGCCTTGGCAGCGAGTAGTTGAGGGAACTTTCCCGTCGGATGATCTCCCTCATCCAGCGAACGTTCTATCGGGTACCGGTGAAGGGTGCTTACCTGATCTGAGCCGAACGATAATTAACGAGAATGTATTGGCTACTCCTGATCGAGCGTTACGAGATTTGCTGCCGACTGTGAAAATACGCTACTACTTGCCGGGGTCATCTTACGGCATGCCATGACTTTTCATCGCGGGATCGATCTCCATTTATCCGCGGCCCCTGCTCATTAGAGGATCCCAGCCCAACGGTTTGGGTTGGGAATCTTGGCACGTGTAACCGCTCACTGCTACTTAAATACGTGCGTGCACATGTACAGTAGGTAGTATGGGATACGTGATGAGATGGATGGATTACGACCCTGTGCTGAGAAGGGGTGCTCGTGAACATCCACCGCTGTTGCGTTGCGACCCGTTGTTGCTGTGTGAGAATGCCTATCACAATCCAAGCCATCCCCTTACTTCGTCGTCATCAATTCTTTTGATCAAGGTAGGTAGGTAATACCTATTTTACTCATTAGCTACCTACTTCTCGCGTAAATCATGCGTGACCTGTAGAAATATGGGCTAATGTCCAAGAAAGGTGAACTACTAGATGCTAATTAGTTGATTGTATCCCCAAAAGACCCTTGTATTACTATTAACCACCCTGACTTAAGGGCCGGTTTGGCAGTGATACCAAGTTTGATATGGTTGCGAAGGCAGATGATCATCCAGATATAGTGCGGCTCTAGTATAGTCCTCAAATAACAGCATACGAGCCTCAGCTTTGAAATTTATTGTCAAGGGAGATGCCCAGCGGTTGGTCATGGACTCCCTCTTCTTCGGGGTATTAATCTAGATTTGGCCGGTAGGCTAAGGATATATGCAGTAGCTGAAGAAACTCGCATTGTTTGGTGCGTTGCATTGCAGCTTTGTGGTGTCCGGCTATAGCTATTCTGTCGATGACGGGTGTGGCACGCTGCCAGTGAGGGACGAGTTCTGCGAATCCAGCTCTCCGGGTAGGTAGAATTTAATGTAGAATCGAAGTTACTTTGGCAATAAGTTGATTACCGCTAGGATGTGCCATGAGTCATACCGTCCACACGACTTTGGGCATTGCAGATGTCTCTGTCTGCATATGTCGATCCAATTTAAATACTATTAACTATCTCCGGTCAGAAAGCAAAGGCTTCGATTACTCTCACTCAAGCCTCATCGTTCATATGTACTATGTATTATCTACTGATACCTGTAACCTAGGTACTGGCAATCACACCTACAGTAAAAGAAGAAACTTATGACTGGAAGAAACCGCCACATCAGGTCATGTTGAGGGGAAGACGAGATAACTCAGAAAACCATGTGGGGCGGAAGTGAGAACTCCAATCCGATTTGCCTGGGATCAGATTGCTTGGGCTATGCGAAACCCTGGAGGTTTACCTTTTGCCAATAGTCGTGGATGAGTCTCGAAAGAAGAAAGTCCAGTACATATTGAAAGAAACCAAACCATCGGGAATTTATTCTGTGGTTGTCAAAAAGAATGACGTGGTATGCGTGGGAGAGCGTGCTTGTGATATAGCTTGGCAGATCACCCTCGTCGCTGTTCGTGGGGAGGCAGCAAGGGAATACTTTAACAATATGATAGGCGGGAAGAAAAAAAAATGATGAGGATTCTCCTAACTCACATGCATAGCTGTACTGATCAGCGCTCACTTAGTTATTACTTGCAGCTACGGCTCCGGGCCCGAGCTGTGGGCGCAGTTGAGAGAATAATAAGCAACGGTTTTTATTTAATCGATAGGCAGTCATTGGAGTGTTTTGACCGCTGCGTTGGGTTTTTCCTTTGACAACGTTCTTTATCTCTTCAATACGACTCCAAATCAGCTGGCAGCTGAACAACTTGATAATATACATTAGCGATCGGGAGCCGCGAACTACATATCATGCTGTGTATCGGAAAACATGCGAGTAGTGCGATTCCTTACGAGTTACGAGTTACGAGTTATTACACAAGCTCCTTTAATGACGAGTGAGGCTGATAGCGTCAAAAAGGCCAGTATATTGTTGTATTATGTGCCAGGTTTCTATCTGCCTGTGATATACGATGCGGCCTAAAGAACTTCAATATCATTGTTCCGTCGGGAAGCGCGTCGGCGTCTGTTGTCGGACAGGGCTATCCCCGCAGCCAGCCGTTTGGAAGAGGCCTGAAGCGGTTTAGCAAAGCTGAGCGCTCCTGTGGTGCTTCGTTGTACCTACCTAAGGCTTCGAGGTTGAGCTGAGACTGCTCCTTCGAATGAAGTCGAGAATACGGATAGTAATTAGAACAATCTGAGCATCTACAATTCCTATACGGATCGGTAGGTAGTGGGTATCCATAAGTGCCGCTATGGGAGTCGCAAATGTCGGTGACATTGATGATGTCTTACTGATAATCGGCAGATCAGCACCGGCACTTCTTCTTTAGCACGGCAATTATTTATTTCCATCAACCGGAGACGAGTATGTCAGCCAAGAGGCGACGGAGCAGGCGATCTTGGGTAAAGGCAGTAGTTATTGAGTAGCGTGTTCCGTAGTGTAGGTACTACTATATACGTAGGTAGTCCGTAGCTGGTAGGCCATCCGTAATGTAGGTAGTTAACCTACCTACGTCCGTACCTAGTGTAGATATTCCGTCCCTTCGGATCCGTACTTACACCTATATTTGTACCGATCGACACAGGTAGGTTGTGTAAGTACTTATACACTAGGTAGACTACGGTTAGTTATTGGCAATGAAAACATACGGGCTGGTGCTGGACGAGATCAGCGCGGCGTCGCATTAGATACCTAGGTAGGTATTGTACCTAGCTTCCCTCGCTTAGAGATACATATTAATTAGCCCAACGACAACAGCCCTTTCACATTACTTCGTACGCTAGGCACGGTAGTTACTGTACCTACACTACGGAATACACTAGGTACCTACTTACACGGCGTTCTTCAACATGCGTCTCGGTATGGTGTCGGTGTGTATAAGTGTGGTGTATGAATAAGGTAGGTAGGTATTGCAAATTAGGTCCGTAAGTGTTGAAGCTAGGTACACTTCAACTCTTATTAAGTAAATCGTGGTAGGTATACGAACTTAGTGTACCTACCTACACTACCTACTTACATATTTAGGGAGTTAGGTACACGTAAATAAGCTTAGAAGACTTTGAATTCGTATGCATAGTTAGGTAGTAACACTACGTAGAGTACGTCCCTAGATCCGTACCTATTCTAAACTACGGAATACGTACATACTTACAAAAGTTAGGGACTACCTACATCGAAATATCTGCTGTAGGTAACAGACAGCGTGTGTGTGTTATTCAGTACCAACCTATACCTAGTGAATACCTGCCACGGATTACAGGGAGTGAGTTATCGATCAGCGACCAGGATGTCATCTTAAGTGTACCTACCTAGTTGGTATTGTGAATTTACTTACACTACGAAGTACCTACCTACCTACCCCGGGCTTTGGCAGTGCACTCCATTACACCACACAAAGTCGCCGAGGTAGCTCCGTATCTGAACGTCCTGTTGAAGCTGGACTTTCCGTGGGGGTTAAGCTAGGTAGCCCGACAGTAAATGATGATGATGACGACCATGTAGGTAGGTATTTGCGTCCGATTTGCGTCCGTTTGTGTATTGCAGCGTAGGCAGGCTAGAGAAAAGAAATGTTAGGGCCTCGGAGAAGATTACTTGATCCAACCTGGCAGACCTTGGCTACCTAGGTACACGTATCTACACTGACCTGACCAGACAGATACCCAGCTTACCTACGGATCCGTACGGCCTATTGAATAGTCGCGAGAGAGTTACCAAGTCCGGCTAGAACTTGACAGACTGTCAATCAAGTGCCAGATGTACCCAGTGTACATTATTAGGGCTCGGCTATGCTTGACCAATGAGCTCAGATATTAAGAATAGGTACCTGCGAAGTACGGAGGTAAGTAACTACCTAGTGTAGCATCTCTGAAGATCATGATGAGCTTCATGGTGTAAGTATCGAACCCAAGTCACTTTACCACCAGTTACCGCGAATCAAAAGTCCAACTACATAGTGGCTGGTAGGTATCCTGAGTCCCGGAGTCCCGGAATACCAGGATGATAACTCTGCTGTTTGAGCCCTCAACCTAATTGGTTTCGGTACACTAGTGTGAAGATTGCTTCTAGAAGCTATTCTCGCAAGTCTATCCATTTTGGTGCCGTGACACGACTGTCACCTGTTTTGTTACAGCCAACCTACATAAACTACTTAATTCTTGGTTTGGTGTAGTTAATATTCCGTGAGGCACCAGAAGATACTCAGTGTACTTATACCTACAATATGCTTGTTACTGTACACTAGAGTAGACTAGGTAGGTACCGGTAGGCACTCTGGCATTCATGCTCTTCTGCGACATTGCTCTGGGTTTGTTAATTTCGACAGCTTTAAGCTCAGCTCACGATCTACCCACATTATAGGTATCCGAGAACTTAGGGCTACCTAGCCAAGCGTACGGCAGTGTAGCACGCTACTGGTACGGACCGTACTGATACTTAGCACGGAATACCTACCTAACTGCCGTGTAGGTACGGATCCGTAGTTCATACTTAAAGGTGTTCCGTACTTAGTAGTGGTTTCGCGCTGCCATTAACAGCTGGGGCTGCAGTTGTATAAGTACGTAGTGTAGGTAGTGTAATTGGGCGAGACGCTTAACAGACAAGTCATAGGTAGCCAACTACCTAACGCCTCAATCCTCATTCGTGGCTCTTCACCATGAACCTACCTACTGCGTAGGTAGGCGAAACCAACTCCCTCAGCATACCCAAGACTTTGGGTCTCCCTACCTATCATGTTACTACCCGTACGGGGGGATCCGGCAACTGTGCTGTGAAAGCCTGACAACTCGTTGGTGCAGATAGGTACCTACCGTCGGTACGGCATTCGCCCCAAACTCCCGATCCTGCAATATAACCCTTGTCAAGGCGGCAGTCGATCGCGGACCCTCACAGGGATTGGGAATGGGATGGCTATAACTACCTACTACCTAATATGGACTACCATCTGCATTATACTTTTGCCCAGGTGTCATCCATTGTGCCGGTTGTTTGGTAGTGTCATGGGGTGTTGATTGATATACGTAGGTACCTAGGGTACGGATCCGTAGGCACATACCTAATTAACAAGGTCATTTGGAGCGTGCGCTAGGTAAAGTACGAACGTAGCTCGTTGCCATTGTTAGCCAATGAAGCTCGGTACTTAGACTACACGTAGGTATTACAGCAATTAGCATGTCCTTTTGCTAGGTATACCTACCTAGTAGACATCTAGGTAGTGTGGCTAATAGTAGTTATGCCCGGGCTGTTAGTCACCTATAAGGGCCACGACTGTTCCAATTACGCTTAGACAACATCTTGAGCCGGTGAACGATTCGGTGTTGGTAAGCTTTGAATTGTTGTAAACTAACCAGAATAGTATATCTAATGTACCTATTCCGTACTTATAGGTACCGAAGCGACACGATAATTTTGCCCTATCAATTTGCATAGGTATAGGTAGATGTTTATGGCTACTTTCCTCCTGCAGTTATGTAGGTAGTTGTAACTTGCGGAAGTAAGAGGCGTGAGTCTGCCGGAATGCACCCACACAACAGTACCTACATGGCAACACGTGCTGCAGAGTAATATACGTAAGTATAGACGAGTCTGATACTAAAGTAGGTATGTAATCGTACATTCGTATAATAGGTAAGGCGTAGGTATAGGTACGAAGTACTTAACACTACCTACCTATCCTACGGTCCGTACTCTTCCTAATTTACCTAGTAATATGCAGCGGCAATCCCCGGATGACAACCATGACAAGTCCACGAGGCCATGTACGAAGTACATACTTATATGTACCCAGAATACCTATCTACATAGTTAGTATAGCGTGCGCTACCTATTTCGTACACCTCACTGCCTACATGGTAGGTATGAATACCGTAGGATGTATTATCTAGTTGTAAAGTGCATACACCATACTACCTACCTACCCAGGTAGGTACATCATAGCAGGACTACCTATGACTACCTACCACCCAGGTAAACTACTTACACTACATTATACTACCTATACAAGATACCCTAGGTATTGGTATTGTGAAGAATGTAAGTAGGTAGACGTAAATCATCGATATACGCTATGACTATTCGTTGATCAGAATAAATACCTAGCCATCCGGGAGATCTACGTAATGTTTGAAACAGCCATCAGATAATGAACTCCGGCATTTCATTAAGGCCAATTACCTACCCGTAGGTAGTATAGAGTTGAATTCCTCGGCTAGGTATTCATCCTCGTAGGTTCAGAAAAACATTACTGTAGCTACGCAATACCTACCTACTATACTTTAGTTGTAGGTATAGCGTAAGTAGTTGTGAACCGGCCTGGCCGCTGAAGACTTGAGTACCGTACCTATAACGTTTTGAAAGGCCTTTGTGGTGTTCCAGATTGGTGGGAGATGGACACCCTATTACTACTTACAGTAGGATTCGTTTTTATTTTGTAAAGTAGGAGGTGTATAATTACGTCAAGTAGGTGCCCTAATGTGAATTCCCCTGATACATATTCCCGAACGCAGATGTCGTCTCGGTATACTCATTCATCATCATCAGAGATTAGGGCATCTATACCAAAACGGCCTAACACCATCCCTATATTCCGTACAAGTACGGACGTACGGACCGTACCTACACTACTACCTACCTATCCCATTTTGCCCGAGCTCTTTAGCACACTACACACTAAGATAGAACCGGGACTTGGACTCAAAACTAGGCTCAAATACCAACATAAGTACGGATCCGTAAGTAAGTAGGTAAGCCTTGCGGGACGACCGACGTATGTAGTCGCAGCTGTCTGCGTTATGTAGGGTAAGTTCTCAAGCAAAACACACGCTTTCCAGCACATGCATAGGTAGTTAACTACCTAAGTATTCAGCAGGTACGCTAATTAGATCCTTTTCATGGATGCTTGTCACAACCTCCTGGATACCTGGTGTAAGTACGGACGTAGGTAGGTAGGTAGTAGGTATACATCCTTATACGAAATAGGTACGTAGGGTAGGTAAATATCAGCCTAATCTACATACGCCTTGACAGGTGGAGGATTATACGGTATGGTGCCTACTGTGCCTACATTGAGTGGAAGCAACAAGAAACCGTTCGGTACTTACATGGTACTTGTCTCTATACCTACTACCTACCTACTACCTACTGTCCGTTCAATGATTAGGTATTCCGGACACCACGTAACATGCATAAGATTGGAAAGCGTCAGCAAAGCTGTTCGTTGGTCTTGGAGGGGAAGAGCCAGATCAATAGCGACAATCTTCCGAATCGATGGCCACCTCCTCTGCTGCCGGTACTGCAGGGTCTCAACTCGACGTGCGAACCAGTCATCCGACATCTGACGCCTTAACCCGTGGGGAAGAACGGCTTAGAAAACATCAGCAGTCCATTCACAGCCTAGCGACGGTTGGGCTGAAGTTATTGCGGCGTCAACCGTCACCTCATCTTAGAAAGTCGAGTCGAGCATTGTCTCGATTGGCCTCTCCCCCCCCGCGCTTCCGGTCTCATGGTTGTTTGGGCTAGGGCCCTGGTCGAAAACGCCTCGAGACAGGGAAGCAGGGGTCAGTGACCGACTAGCCGGACAGTACTACCTATGCTCCCGAAGAAGTAATGCTGGCCCGAAAACGCCATGATAGGTACGCTACCTATGCTACCTACCTACTTACACCTACACTGCACGTAGGTAGTGTACAGTAGCGCACAACTCGCACACCCTTTAGCCACCTTCTTTCAACTGCTCTGACGTTGTTGCGCAGGTGATGGTGGTATTAGCTACATATGTAAGTAGGTACACCACGTAGGTAATTGCTCTTAGGTATCGGTCGCAGAGCCGGTACTTATGAGAGTATACTCTAGACGTTGGGGCCTGCACGGGATGACCAACAGTTTTTGCGTGCTGACCGATGTCTACACGTCCAGATACCGTACCTAATTCCGCAGGTTGCTAATAACTAATCACTTGACCTCGGGAGATTCGTGGCCGGAATCTTAGGTGATGCATTGTCTTCTTCTCGTCCTAACTAATGAGAATCCTAGCCTTTTTCGGGGGTTCTGGTACCTACCTACCTACACCACATCGTAGACACTAGGTATAGGGTCAGTGGAGAGAGAGTACGATAGCCGAGTACCTAACTCGTGCCGCATTCTTCTGCCAGGCAGACCTTGATGCTGGCGAACTCACAATCCCTGCTGACGTCCCGGTCGTTGCCCCAGGAGTGAGAGCACTGCAAGTCGCAAGTTGCACCCCCCCCGTGTCTTCCCTTAATAAAGGGAGGCGCTATAAAAACAAAACGCCCCTGCAGTGGTACTTTCGATACCGACGATCACCTTGCTCTCATCCCAGGTCTGCCGTGGCCCACGCCTAATTTGTTACAGCCTGTCTCCAGGGATGTCATTAGACTGATCCATGATCGGCCTCATCTTACATACCTAGTATACACACATCCGGGAGATCTAATGGATACATCATTTTTTAGCGTCACCTCGCTTCCATCTCATCGTCTCACCATACTTAAGTACCGGCATTCCCTCGTCTTGTCAACCATATGACCATCCCTCAAGTCTAGAGATATCAGCATAGGTACATTAAAAAAGCTTTATTTCTTAATATATACTACCAATCACCGACAGACGGCCTATACGAGCTGAAAAACCACGATTACAACCACCTCATTCATCGATATCGTCGGTTGGAGACCTGGTGCTTTATTTCTTGGAAGATAAAATGGCGACAGCTATATATGCGAACCACTCTTATGGTCATGGCCACTATGGATATCCCCAGCCACCACCATCGCCACCGATGGACGAGACCAAGTGCTCTCTGCCTTCAATCTCAAACTTATTAGTGATGGCTGATGCCGGGTCACCATCATCGGAGTATTCTCTTCCGTCTCAGTCAGGTATGAGAGAGCCCGATCCTCTCTCGCCCAGCGCTGGTCATCGTCCCATACTAAGATCGGGATTAGGAAGCTCGAAATCTGACACCCGACCGAACTCGTCTCATTATTCGAGCAGTGGCTCTTCACGGGCTGCTCTGCCCCCAACGCCACCAATGAGCACGGATTCTTCATTTGAGGGATATAATTCTCCTTCAATCAAGTCCCTTACCCAGGTGCCGCTGGTATCCGAGTCAACCAACTACTACTATGAGACGACACCTCCGGCAGACGATGTTCATCGCCAACACATGAGCCCGACTGTGCCTCGGTTACCAGTGCAAGCTCAACCATATTCTCCACCATCCTATGCCTCCTCATCCTACTCGAGCCAACCCGCAATGTCTAATTACTACACCCAACCTCTTTCTTCGGGTCAATCTTCTCAGATGTCTGGTCTGTTTTACTCAAGGCCATTGCCACAGGTATGTTCGGGTGATCATTCTCTCTGCGGGGTTCCGAGCCTGTTTGCTGACTGACTTTGCAGAACTTCCCGCCTCTTCCAACCGCCGTTTCATTAACACAGGCGTCGGGAGCTAACCCATGGCAACACCACCACTACATCTCGCCGTCATCTGCGGCATCCTTCCCCCAGTCGCAGGATCGGTACATCTGCCAGACTTGCAACAAGGCCTTCTCTCGGCCTAGCTCATTGCGCATCCACAGCCACTCTCACACGGGCGAGAAGCCCTTCAAGTGTCCGCACGCTGGCTGCGGCAAGGCCTTCAGCGTCCGGAGCAACATGAAGCGACACGAGCGCGGATGCCACAGCTTCGAGAGCAGCAACTGCTCCCTACGCTAAAAAAAAAAAGTCACGACAATAATGAGCCCTCCTAGCGAGTGAGCACACATACGATTCCAAAAAAAAAAGAAGAAAGGAGGAACGACCTATACAATACGATACCCCCCCGTCGCGTGATTTTTATTTTTCCTTCGTCTCATATATTTTACAGTGCAAACCTATATGGGCAAGAGAGAGGACTCGGAAGAAATGACTCATGATACCAATTTCATTTCGATTGATTGATTGATTGAATTATTTGAAGAAAATGTTTACGGATTCCCCGACAGCCGCGACAAATGAGAGAGAAAAAAAGAAAAAAAAAGAATCTACTTGATTATTTTTCATACGTCATCGGTCGATACTACGGGCGATATACGGACGGAAACGGCAAAGCAAAGTAAAGCGAAGAACTCGGATAAGAGGATATGATTATTTGTTTTTTTTTTCGCCTGCCCTCTGCATGATAAAAGGCGTCTTGGACTTTACATCACATACATTCAATACCTCATGGAGACGGCAACAGCAGCAGCATCACTGGCGTTATATTTACGACTCTCTCTCTCTCACACACAAATGAAAGCGGAAAACCTCTTTGGCATTTAGAAGGTCCCATGATGTTGCACACATTCAGTTCGCGGCTTTTTACCTCATGTTTTTTCCCCTCTTTATTCCCTGTCTTTTCACTTCTTCTTGATGCATATAAGAGAATTATTTGGGATTATTATATATACAGCGGAACAGCAGCAAAGCGTTGGATTGCATCATGTATGGTGATTTGATTATATCTTACGTGTATAAGACAGACCGGGGAGTGAGGAAGGGAAGAAGAACGAAACGGCAACGCTCATCTTATCGAGAGCAATAGATGCTCTCTCTGGCTTTAGATACATGATCATGTACTTCTGTCGATACCTACTATCAAATAAATGACGCACAAGATGAAAACTTCAGTACCTATTGGAGCACACGAAGTACACTACCTCCCACGTGACCTATGGCACATCTCTCATGCTAACCCTTTTCATATAAGAACGTGAGGGTATCCTTACCTGCCTAGCATAGTAACATACGAGCCTGTCGGCCGAGTGGCATGACACCGCCAAAAGGAGGCGTATGGAAAGGACTACCTATCTACCCTACCTACCTACTACCACTTACTGTACCTACCAGCCTCTCAAGAATTCTTTACTACCATCCTTAATCCGTAGGTAAGTGAGCCGATATAACTAACCAACATAAGAAGAGACGGGATGTCGGTGGGATGTGGCAACATCTAACAGGCTCTCCCCGTAAGGGATCTACTCTCTGACGACTTAGCTTGGGGGATAGATCCGCGATGACACCGCCGATGTACACCACTTATTAGTAAGGGGATGCATAAGACTTGCGCACACTACAACTGCCTATGCGAATTGACACGACACTAACGCTCGCGTATACCGGGTATTGGGAATCGAAAAAAGCGTAACATCCATGGCTCTGTTTCCTTACCGAGTACGGCTACCTGATCCCCATGATTAGATACCAATGCCAGGCAGTATGACGAAAGAAAAGGTCTTGCCCAAGGAGGATCCTCCCCCCCTCTCTCCCCATCAACTTAACTTCTTATTTAACTTTTTTTTTTTTTTTTAGCTAACTACTAACATGATCAGCATCCGTGCCGAAGTGGGCTCGTCTACCTACCTACCTAGGTAGGTGCTCTACCTACTCTACTTACACACACCACATTAGGTATAAGATACATACTTACACCTAACTACTACCTATCTACCTATTCTAGCAACTAGCCAGCATGGTTAATTAGCTCTCACCTGATCCAGGAGCATGGTAATGGGTAGGTAAGGTAAGGTAAGGCAAGGTATTAGGTACAAGGCAAGGCAAGACACGAAATACCTACAAGGTAAGGTTAAATGAAACTCATAAGCAATGTACCTAACTACTACCTAGCTAACTACGGAATACCTACCTACTTGTCTAGAACGGACGTTCGGTCCGTACTGTACCTTACAACCCTCGCGGGATCTTCCCTGTTTTCGCGAAGGAGAAAAAAAAAAACTAACACTAACACCAACACCAACACTAAACACCAACTACCTACTTTTTTTTTCTTCCTATCTGATTTCGAACTAGGTCTTGTTCTTGCCTCGGGGGATACTTCCCATCTTGGTAGAAGGGGGGAAGGGGTCCTCTTCTCCCCCCCTCCCCTCTTCTGTCTCTCTCTCTCCCTCTCTCTCTCTCTCTCTTTCTCTTTCTTAACCCCGAATTCCTGATCGAGAAAGTGGCTCTGGCGATCGTCGACGCTTTGATGCAGACATGCAGCTTACGTATTCTAGCGTCAGCGCCTAATTGCGCTCTCTAGTGTACGCTAGTTATAAAGTGCCTAGGTACTAGGTAGTTGTGGCGTGGTGTGGTGGTGGTGGTGATGGTGGTGTCTGAATTTCGTCCTGATAGTAATTAGTTCTCGTAGGAAAGGAGAAAAAAAAAAAACACCTTGACGATACTGGATGAATTACGTCGGTACATACTTAGTGTAGGCACGTTACGTGTGTTAATAATTACCCGGCTTGTGTCGTTGAAGTGGTGGTAGGTAAAGTATTCCTAGATGCTAGTGGCTTGTACTTACGCTTATAGTGTACACTAGTGTAGACCCCTTCGATCAGCACAGGGGAATATCTCGAGATGAGATGATGAGATGATGTGTATGTAGGTATGTTGGTAGGTAGCGTATGTGTCAAGAACCTAGGTAAGGTATAATAGCGAGTTGATGTGGCTTGGTATGTGTGGCTGGTTGTGTCTAATTCAAAGGTTGAAAGAGAGTCTTTGAGATGAGCAACTCAAGTTGCGGTATTCTGTAGATACTACGCTTCTAACTCAGGTGAAATATGTGGTAGTACCTAGTAGTAGTAGTTAGTAGGTAGTGTGTGTATGCACACGATGGGACTTATTATGACATAGCATTAAGTTCCTTCACTATCATTAGTTAACCTTCCATGATCTCAACACCGTCTATCGGTGTTACCCATAACTCTACATTTCGTATAGCGCACACCACGTTCTGTATTTATATTCGTTCTATCCCGGTACCTATCGTGTACACTAGTAGAATAAATAGGTAGATCACTTCATGGCTTTAACGGCGTAACATCTGATGATAGGTATTCATTAGATGCACCGCTGCAGTCCTAGAAGCGATCATGTTGGTTTGTAGCGAAGGTAGGTAAGTCTACCTACCTAGTAGGTAGGGTAAGTTGTTCGCGGTGTACACAGTATGTATCTCGGTAACTCGTTAAAATACCTACCCTACATACAGTTCTTCATGGGATGAAGACCCCTGACGGCACGTCACGGCGGACCGTTAGCCACGTTTTGAGATTTGCCCACTTACCGGCCGGCAGGGAACCTGCATCTCGCGTAGTTACCGACAAAACCCCGTGACAAGTTTACCTTATCGGTATGGCGTGATGTACTAGAAAGCTATGAACGCACACCAGGCACAATACCTAGATAACGACATACCTACTTACACTAGGTAGGTGTGTATACCTAGGCGCTGAAATCTGGAGTCCCGCGGGGAGGGGGGGTCCCTTCACCGTCGCTCGGAACACGCCGTCTCTCTTCTCGGTTGGCGCCACGAGTTACCTGGTAAATTACCTGCGCTACCTATTCATCCGGTGTAAATACGTATCGTCGACAGCTGAAAGATAAGAGCTATGGTTGAGATGAAGGCTATGTACACTGCCTACCTGGCTAATTTATGCACAGTCTCTATTAGTCGGTTGTAAGCTTTCTCATATACATGATTGTGTAGTGTATGTGTGTGAAGACTCCGAGCAAAGTTGTAACCTACCGGTAGACTTCATCAAAGTTCCCGCGCTCCTGGATTGAGCCGTAAGCAGAATGCTCATAAGTGGGTAGACCAGTTCTACCTACTGAACCACGCCCTTGGTTCGTCCAACTACCTAGAGCGCCACTGTCACCGGGTGCCCGTTCCAGCGCCTCCCGCGAGGATCAGCGCATCGGCCATCCTCGTCGAAACGTGCGTAGTTACATAGTGTAAGACGTAGGTGGTACCATGGAAATTTAAGGTAGGTACGTACCTAGTAGTACCTAGGTATAGGTATATCTACCTACACCAAGTAGGTATGTATTCCGTAGTAATAATTGAAAAAGAACGAGGTTGGCTGGCTAGGTATAAGTAGGTATGTTGTGCGTGTCAATGGTCTACCTAGTGTAAACTGTAGTGGATGATCACACGTGTCAATGTCAGCGCTCTGCGATTGAACTTCGCTCTCTATGGTGGGATTATCGGTTCCCACGCATTCATTCCATGGTAGGTAAACCTACACTACCTACCTGGAAGTCCAATAGGTAAGTCGACTACTACTAATAAAATACACTTCACGATGTCCAACTCACTACTACATTGAAGATCTCAGCTCAACGCTACAATCTACATTACATCATGTACGAAGTACCTACTACTGTAAGGCTAAAGTACACTAGGTAGATACTAAATTACGGACCGCATTCTTCTTGAATTTCGCTGTGTCTCTCGGTCTGTCTATCATGTAGGACCAATCTATCTTCTCGTAAACTCAGCCTATGATAAACCAGCCCTTGTTGTCTACGTAGTTATAGAGACTTCGTACCTACACTAGGTACACCACGGTTTACAAATTGTCAACCCACACTTGTAGAGCTGAGGGTTGGCTAACGGATCTTCCCGCCACGAACCTCACATTTGACAGGACTGGTTCACTACGCAAATATATCAGGACACTATAGGTACCTGTTTACAACCATGTTAACGCTACGTACAATACATTTCCACTAAGTACTTACATAGATATGTAATTCTCGCAGCCAACAAACAATTTAGGTACTTATACACTACTTAGGTGCCTTAGGTAGTTGAGATGTGCGCGCACATCGTACCTACATGGGTTGCATGCCTCCAGCATAGGTAGTAAGTAGGTAGTTTCGGTATACCTACCTCTTATACCTACTTATATGGATCAGTACTTAACCCACGCCTGTAGCGCAGTTTTCCCACGGTCTATAATATTCCGTAGTCTTCCATAAACACCATAATTACCATAATTACCATAATTACTTACACATTACCTACGTAGTGAGTGTGCCGGTAACGGGAGGCTTTGCCCATCGTCTTCTCCACCTGACCGACAAGCAGCAGTCACCCTTGTACGTACGTACTTACTTAGGTAGGTACTATTGAGTAGGTACGTACACCAGCAAATGCCATGTACCTAAGGTACTTAGGTACTTATAAAAGTACCTACCGCTAAGTAAGCTGTGCACTGGCTCGACGATTGGTGACGTGCACTAGAACCTCGGAGAGTTCTTCTAGCGTGTACATCAGCTACGCAGTCACAGAAGGCACGGCGGGATGTACCTAGGTACTTCGTACTTACCCTCGCTATGATCCCATTATGCACACTAGCGCCCCCACAATTTACGAAAGCTGTTCCCCTTATGGAATCGCATCCCTGCGGCACATCCTCTTCCTAAACGTAGATCAGTTCTGCTTGGGGCAGGTTTTTGCGCCTCCCATTGCCGCTTCAGGTATTCGTAAAGGGACTTAACAGCGCTACCTAGCCCGAGCCGACATAATTTGGCCCGAAAGAGCTCGTTTCCAGGCTTAGATACTCTACCTAGGGAGATACGGTCGGGACTATCTATAGGAATATTGTGGGAACGACAGTCCCGTATTCCAAATTCGAGGAATATTCTTATTACAACGCCCCATTTTTCCAAAATTTGGACCCACTCTTCCAGCCACCTATGGCAAAAGTACCTACGTCACTTAACCAGGTACCTAGAATAGGCTGTTACAGGGGTAGTTTTCCCAGCTTGCTATAAGAATACCTATGTCTGGTGACTAAGCATACAAATTGTATTCTAATATCTATTATCTAGGAATATTCTTATCACTACGTCCGTACCCTATAAATTTTGTCGGGAACGCCCAGTTCTATTCCTATTTCGCGACTTATTCTTATATTTCCTATTCCCATATCGAGTCCCAACTGTACTTAAGTAGGTGCTCATTACCTTGGACTACCTACCTGATGTAAGTAGGCAGTCCGTACGGATCCGTACACTGTGGGGAGATGATTTTCGCGCGCCCATAAAGTACCTCTTAGGTACCTACGCAGCATGCTACTTGCTAATCATGCTACAGTGACACCTGACAATACCTACCTATACCTACCTACACTAGATATCTCATCTTGCCCATCAGTAGGGTAGGGAGTATATTTTTGGCAACCTCCTTTGTATAAGTACCCTAAGTACGGACGTACCTCTACCTACTTAGTATAGTGTCTCTGTTTAGTAGATATTGCCACGAGCTGAAAAACGGGCGGCCAGTTATGATAGGTAACTAATTAACCTGTGATGTGGGTGCTGGCTGGTAGGTACCGCAAGTGAATTGAATTGAATTGAATTGAATGGAAATTGAATTGTCGTCAGGTGACGACAGGCCGTACCAGACCGATGCCAAGTCCGATATGTAGGTAACTCAAGCTGATTGTCACATGTTTACTGATGTATGTAGGTACAAGTGTACATTAGTGCATGTATGCTACTAAGCAGACGAAGACCCATTGGAATTTAGCGACGTACGAAAAACACATACTCACGCTCTCTCTCTCTATATATAAAGTATTTACTCTCTAGTTAGCTATACCACCTACACTACGTAGAGATTCTTGGTAACTACTAGTCCGTAAAGTACAAACGATTAGGTAGGTAGGCAGAGAAAGATACCTACCTAAGGAACGACAATACTTAGGTAGTATCAACAGGGAATTCAGGGAATTCAGGCATATCTGGGTACGGTAGAAGCATTGTACAGTACCTAAACTACGACGCCTAGTGTCAGACTATCGGAATCAACTAGCCGCTGGTCCGTCTCGCAGGTACTTCAAGAGCAACTACTTGTACGGATCCGTACGAAGTAAGTATGTATACGGATCCGTAGGTAGGTAGATAGAAAGAGGTACCAGGTAATCCGGACTTGGGCTTTGGGAGGAGGTATTTAACCGCAATTCATGGGTAAACTAGGTAGGTAGGTAGGTAGGTACCTACCTAGTAGCATCTGATCTGCTCAATTTATTAAGACTAAACAACTACGGATCCGTACCTACCTTGGCTATAAGATCTCCCTTAACTTTTTCACCTCGGGCTGGTCACCATATATGGACTAGCGACAGCGATTACTCGCTTGGTGTACGGATCCGTACCTAGTCTATACACTAAAATAAAATGCCACGACCTTCGTCCGACCATACACAAGCCGTGACGTCCCCTGGAGGGGAGCGGAGGGTGGAGGGGGGAAGGGAAGGGGGACTTGGAAGAGCGATGATGGAACTACCTAGACTACCTACCTACCTACGTATACCTAGGTGCCTAGGTAATCGACCCGCCGGAGGAGAACCACGACATCATAGTACATGATGTACCTACTCGGCAAGTATCGACCTACCGGTACCTACACCATCTCCTCCCTATACGTGTCCTGGCCATCGCGCACTAGCGTATGTAGGCTATCGCTAGCTGTTATATTAGTTACATTACATTGTAGCGTGCCTAGTGTTGTGTCCACTGGGTAGCATTTGTGTTAAGCGAGCACGCTTTATGTAAGTATGTACGTCCGTACCTACGAGTACCTACCTACCTATGTCGACGACACCGACCAACCATATGCAATCGGAACGAGGCAGCGAGGCTGGGGGTGCGCAGAAGAACGCAAGAGACTGCGAGTCACGTGTTGCCTACGCTAAATGCGACGTTGACGATGACACTCTTTCGCATCTATGTCTGTATTGGGATATATCAACACTTCTTACCTACTTCGTGATCTACTACCTACCTATACTGCCTACCTGCTTCGTACACTAGATACCTAGGAGGTAGGTAGGCTAAAAAAAATAATAATCAGACGAAAGAGAGATGAGACTTACCCTACCCATTGCTCGTGTAGGCAGTGTAAAGTGCACACAGTAAGGGTTAAGCCAACGAAGATTGCTTCGTGATTACCTAACTACCAGTACCAACCTAATCCCATTCGATTGACTTTTGCCACAAAGGCGGCAAGGACATAAGATTCGGGGGGAGGAGGTCTAGGTACCTACACTATGCCGCCGGCATAGGATCGGAGGTATGTATGTAAATCACTGTTGGACTAGGTATATCTTTTTACCTATCCTACTACCTACCTACCTATCTTATGCCGCCGGACAAGGTGCAAGCAAGATTAAGTAGGCACAGGAACAGCCAGGAATTAATCCCCCTATTTCCCCAACTGGTGAGACCTCTGCCTCGCACCCATTTGACAATACGGTACTTTAATACTACGTACGTACGAAGGTCGTCATTTCATCTACTACCTAGATATACAAGAATTTTGTAAATCCAACGCCGAATTCAAAGACTCGGTGGATTGTCAAGATAGGTAGTAGTCCGTACTTTAGGTCAGTAGCAAGTTAGCCAACTACCTAAGCGCCGTAAACAAAGAAAAAAAAAAGAAAAAAAAAAAGGAAAATGCAGTTAGAATCAATCCCAACCTACGTACGTCCGTAGGTACGGGCGTATTTTACGATCCCACGCCAAAGGAAGCTATCTATCTATCTTGGTACACTACCTACTTACGGATTACAGTAGGTACAGTACCTACGTACCGGTACCGCCCTATCATTTGAACCCAGAGGATCTGATCTGATCTGATCGATCTGGGATAGCTCGTGACTCCTTGGGTCCCAAACCACGGATTAGGTACCTACACTACGCCGCCACATGAGACAGACCCATACCCTATATCTAAACCCGATGCATTATAAGGGCTCAGCCGGGGGGAGGGGATTTTTCACACCACACCGCCGACAGCGGAAGCAGAGCAAACGAGGCGGTAAGGAGTGGTAGGTAGTAGTAGTGGTAGTGGTAGGTAGTGTACCTAGTGTACCTAGGCAATAAGCCTGGCATTGCCACAACGTGGTCGGCCGGGGTTCGTGAAGACACCAGGCAATCCCGCGGTGGGCCGGCGTGCCGTCGCGCGGAGCTAAGCCTGGTGATTAACCTTTCTAAAGTCCGATGATGGGTGGTTCGTGCATGTGTTGTGGTGGTGTGTGAAGGGCGCCCTCGTGACATGGCGACAGGCATTGCGGCGTGATCGGACTTATACCTACCGGTACCTACCTAACTGCCAATACCTACGTCCGTACGTCCGTACAGCCTTGTTTAATGTCCAGGAAGTGAAGTAGGTAGGTATCGGTAGGTAGAGTATGGATTCGCATGTAGGTACCTAGGTAATTGGCGCTGGGTAGGTACTAGGAGGTGTATTTAGCCTAGGTAGGCAGTGTACGTAGATACGCAGGAGTCCGGCATGACTTTGCGCGCATATACTACCTACCTAACTACCTACCTTCCTATGTCAGGAAGGTTATCAATAAGTTCACAAAGAAGCATCTCATATCATCTCATCTCATCTCATCTACGTTTCATAGTATAGTAGCACTCGCTGATGACGAGATAGGCCTGTCATTGTTTCAAAGTAATGAACTGCGAGGCCGCTCTGCGGCGTGCCACGCCGTGCCCAGACATCAAGCACGTAACCTGCTCCCTATGAAGCTGACCTCCACGTTCCTTGATATGTAGTGTATATCCCACTCGGTCTGTAACCATACTTCCCGTGACGACGAGAAAAATCTAACCGTTGCGATTCGCTGTCCATGAGGAAGATGTATGTTTGTGCCGCGCGTGAAATGAGCTCGTTTCTAGACCATGCCCATTCATGCGCAGCCTCATCACGATCATGACGCACAAGCACAATAGACAAATTGAGAGACCCTGAGTACAACGCGATTCCAGGGATGTCACGAGAGCACATATCTCCGAAACAAAGATAGAGAGTGAGCCTGCAACATGATAATGTACTGTATGTAACAGACGTAAATATGGCTGACCATGAAAATCTCATCTCATCACAGCACACCAAACACAGTCCCAACCAAACGATTATCATTTTTCATAAAACACCAACGCCCTAATCTCAATGCTCTCCCTAGGCTTCGCATCCGCAGGTGTAGCCGGGTCCTCAAACGCCGTATGCGGCGTGCGAACCGCAATGTGCGCCTTACCAGCCGGCTCCCCATCGCCCCACGAATCATAGCATTTAAGCAAGATAGCTTCGTCGGGCGCCATATCCTTGACGTAATAGAATCGATGGTTCTCATTCGCCGCAACGCTCACTGCCCGAAGTCCGCAGTCAGCAAACATTTGTCTATATCAGCGCAATACGCTGACGTTTCATGGGAGACACCGCCACATTCCGACCGAAGAATACCACAGGCAAAGGTACTGATTCACTTACTCGTCTCCCCGCGGACTTCGTATCCCTCGGCCGAGTGCTGATCGCCCGTCTTCTGCGGCGGCTTCTCCTTGCCGCGATCATCGTCGTCCATGATGGAATCCGTACGCTTCGGATACAGGAGATCGACCGGGATGAAGTCGTCCGGCACCGTGCTCCGCCACTGCGATATCCAACGTTAGCAACTATCCTTTTGAAGAGTAAGAGATGAAGACAAAGCACGTTTTCCCGGAAGCTCTGACACCCCTGAAAACGAGCTTTACACATTGACAGTCGAAACCATAAACAAACAAATGAACGAATGAATGAATGAATGAATGACTTACGTCGATCACAGCAAGCGGATGATCCGACGCTGGATGGCCGATAGGTCGCCAGACATTAATCAGCTGGAAGCGGTGTTTCAGTAAGTCGTCGACCTCGTCGGGCGGCAGATGTCTGCGCACGCGCGCGACGACCGCAGCGGGCGTCTGGTCGACGTGGACCTGCTGCACGGGACCGCGCGGGGCATCCACCACACGACGGCGAATCGTATGGTCGAAGATGACGATCTTGTGTACTCTGTTGATGCCAGTTTCGGACTGGTTGCTGGGGAGCGCTTCGCAGTTCTCCCGCAGGAGTGCCTCGACGTCGGCGTAGTAGGCGCCTCGTACCGCCGCATCGTCCACAAAGTCCTTCTCGGGCGAGGGCCAGTGCTGGAGGCCGAAACCAGTGGTATCTGTGGTGAATTGGGAGAGGGACTGGTTGCGTAAGTCATACACGGGGCGCGAGGCCGACTTGTATGTAAACGAGTGGCCTCCTCCGTCCACCTTGGTCCATGACTTTAGGCTGGCTGGCTGTGCCGTTACGTCAATATGGTTGAATAGAGCTGTGGTCGACATCTTGGAGTACCAAATCCGATAATGCTGCCGTCAATATGGCTAACAAGATTCGCCCTACACTACAGCAGAAATATCAATTCAATCCTATGTAGACATCGTTGAATACCTCTATGTATATATATCTATAAGTACAATAACATTGACACGAACAGGAGCTGCAATTGTCCAAGATGAGCTACCCCTCACGGTGGAACAAAGCCGTAGTATTGCCTTACCAATCACGCTGGCACGAACATCGAGTCCAACAAGGCGTGATTTCCAGGCGTTATTAGTGGACGGACCTTCTACAGAGTAGGACAATGGATGACGTTATAGACGCGACTCAGATCGAGATTATTCATCATTGGTTGCTTTTGCGACTCGACAAAGTCCCAGCACGGAAAAATACTCACCCGGCCTTGGCAGGAAAAGACCTTGGCTGTAAGGGATATATATATATATATATGCTTGAATCGATTTCACGAGCTTTGATCTCTATTAATTATGAATTTGTAATCAAGTTCACTCCTGATCGAAAATCACCTTGTTGGGTCCGATCGACCTTGATATTTAAGATATTCTTTTTAACCACTTAATATTGTTTTCTGGCTGATGTAAATGGGAAGCACTCACCCAAAATGAGCTTGAAAGCCTCTCCATTGCAGATATCTTGAGCAACTATTAATCCCTGTGAACTTGTTGACTAGTGCTGCGTGAACTTGACTATGCATCCAAAGTCAGTCATGGTCCAACGTCGAATGAATTAGGTAGGAGAGCTGTGCGTGTACGGGAAGATCCCTACGAATAGAAAAATCATCATATCCAACCGCAACTCATGTGCAAGTAATGATATTATAACTGATTTGACTTACTATTTTTTTGGACATTCTCCGGTAGATCGTCCAATTTCACGAGTCCCATGGAAACGCAGTCTCCCCAGAAGAACATCGCTCTCTCCTGCGCATAACCTAGGTAGTCGAAAGCATTTGGGTCTCCCTCCTCTTCTTCGGGATTGCCGACCGCACCTGATTCTGCGACTTTATTATTATCTTGGGATGTTTCTTTCGTATCGAATCCAGGTATTTTTGCTTGCATGATGCCCCACGCGATCCACATGGCACTGCAAATAGGACGCCATAATCGCGTTTCTTCCATTAGAGATTTAATCTGCTCCTCGGCCTGTTCTTCTCGACGCTGTTCCTCTTCCCTCCATCCACCTGGTGGAAGACGAGAATCGAGCATGAAATCAGCGATTGAGCTTACTGAGCCACCTGTCATTGGGCCAAGGGATGGTGACGATGGGCCCAAAATGGGTGTGGCGAGAGGCGTCAAGACTGGAGTTGGAGCGCCCGGGTGTGGATATTCTGGTCGATGGCTGACGTATGCTTTAATTAATCGGTACTGCTCCTCAGGCGTTGGGTACCTGTCCACATTACAAGCAAAAGGAGCTGCTTCGTCGTGATAATCGTAACACCATTCCGAAAAATGATTAGCAAATTCGAAACCCCTGACATTAGCCGCAGCATACTCAAAATCAATCACTACCAATTGTTTGTGCTCATAATTAGGCTGTAGCAGAGGTGACTTCTTATCATCAGGCCGAACTCTGAGAATGTTGCCGTATTGAGTCTAGAACGGGTCAGCAGCGATACTACGTTGGAGCAATTTGCATCGTAGACTTACATCATTATGGCAGAACACAAGATGTTCCTTCACGACTTTGGGACCATCGTATCGGTCGAAAAGGTACTGCCGATACCTATCAAGCATGGCCTTGAATGTGGGCCAGTCGGTGCCGCAAATAAGTCCACGCGTTTTCCAGGCATCCGCAGCATTCCTTACCGGCCCGAGATCCCCAGCTAAGATCTTTGCATCCATAAAACTGATGGCTTGTGAGACTCTAGCGAGCCAATGATCCCAATTCTTCAAAACCGCCGGCCCGCCCGCTTTCTCTTCCTCGAGTAGTTCCATGCCATCATGCAACTCTCTCATTCTCTTGGCTATTTGTTTCGACGTATCGGGGTCCCTCAGGTCCTCGGAGGTGAGCGTGACAGCATTGAGGTACTGTTCAAAGCGCCCATTTGCAAACGTTCCCAATAGCCGTGGTCCAATTTTCTTACGGCCAAGTCGTCGAAGGACATTTAGTTCGTTTTGTCTGTCAATGATGTGTTCAACCTTGGGACCATATACGCGTAGTAGCAGCTTGGCTGGGTTTTTTTTGCCACTTTCCACTCTCTCCGTTAAACCTTTCGGTGGTGTGACCACATAAACTGCGTTTGTCAAAGCGCCGCTGAGACGCTCCACTGATATGGCATCACCGCTATCCAAAGGTACACGCCGCCATCCTTTAAGTCTCAGCGTATGAGCTAGGCGGATGATCTCGCTTTTAAATACGAGCCACGTGTGGTGATCCTTTTCATCTGTTTTTTTCGGTGCTGGCGCGATGTCTTCATCAGCTGCATTTCCACCTAAGTAGCTAAGTGCCTTCGAATTGTCTAGAATTCCATCACAGCTAGGCACTAATACATCCCCGTCATAGAATTCGGTGTCGGATGACGCGGGTCTATGCGCAGCTACAGCACGTCGTCGCTGAGATTTCCTGCTTAATCTAGGGCTGTAGTGGGGAACACTATTCAAACCCAGGGAGCTCATACTATCGTCAATAATTTTTTGAAGCCCGTCTAGGGAAACTTCGCTAGATTGGGAGTCTATCGAAAGTCTTCTAGCAGAGGGGGTCAATTGGGCCTCAAGCAACTCTGAGTCAAGCTTTTTGTGAGTCCTTCGTCCATTGCGTACCCTTGACGATACTCTTTTCTGTTGTTTGGCGCGCTCATGCTGAAGCCACTCGGTGACTTGAGCGATGATTCTCTCACCCACGACATCTATTCGGTGTCGGCGATGATGATGCTGCTGCGACCGTGATGAGTCATCTTGTATCCGCCATGGGGATATACTTCTTGTCATGCCACTAAGAGCTTCCATACTGTTTTGGCTGGGTAGAGAAGATCTGGAAGAGCCGCAGGTTGGCACAGGTGAACGGCCACTAAGGCGCTTTGCAAGGCCTGCGGAAAATTGTCTCTTAGGCAAATTTTCTTCGGGGCTGCTGGGTTCTGGCTCGGGCTCGGCAATCTGTACAGCTGAAAGCCGGTAAGTGTCCGTGTCTCAGAAAATACGTGGGGTGGGCCAAAGTAAACTTGAACATATATAGTCTGAGCATTCAGCGGTTGCTCAAATGCCTGGACCTTCTTTCGACCCTACACCGTTTCTGCTACGTGCAGATGAAGGGCTGCTTAATACTCTTAAGAAAATATAATCGACAGCGACGCGAGATAGCGATGTGATATCCGATAGAACAACACATTCTCTAGATCAAATGCTGATAGACCTGACCTGACTGTCTCGAGTGGCACGAGTGCGTAGAGACAGGGAGAGAGAAGGGGGGAGAGAGAGAGAGAGATAGAGAGAGAGAAGGAGAAAGAGAGAGTGTGTGAGAGCTAACTCAAAAGAGGCCACCTTATACGCAGTTGGTAAAGGGAATATTATAGACACACACCTTTGATACTTGAGGTTGTGCTCGAGTTAGGGGGTCTCTCCCCATCGTCGTCGTGCTTCATTGCTGAGCGCAGGGGTTGTGATACGCCCAACATGAGATTCCGCACAGAGCTAGCCATCTTGACAGAGCGGATGACCTGGGCAATATTAGGACGTTGACAGGTGGGGAGAATCTATGCGTGCCACTACTGGATATAGAGTGCAAGGTTACGGGTTAGGCGGTCAAGGCTGTATCTTCATCCCCTGACTACTGTGGTGGAACATGAAGTGAATGTGGCAAACGTAAAAAATTGTTGTTGGGATCGTTATCTAGACTGTGGTTTGCGAGGTGGTGGACTGTGTCAGCACTTGGGAGTTTGAATGCCGTATGAAAGTACGAAGTACATGCCTATGCCGGTGTAAAGGTTAGGGCATGCATGTGCATGTGAAAGGACAGTGACGACTTAGAGGGGCACAGTCTATGCTGAGATAGGAATAGTCCGGGAAGGGCATGCGAGCGAGATTACATAATACCCACACTAGTAGGTCCTGTGGCTGTAAGCCTCTATCTAGTGTACAGTACTAGGTATGGATAACTACATACACTATGTACATACCCACCTAAAGTTCCTCATAACGAAGAGGTTACCTAATGTACCGTGGGTAAGAGTTGTATGCTCCCGATTTACTTCGTACTTACGTTATACGTCCGTAAACAAACTTCGTTCATACTAAATCTCATCCATCTTTGGGAGTACTGTAGTACCTATTGTATGTAGGTACTACCTGGTTGTATCATTATATAGAAGGCGTTTCAAATAAGTTATACACAATTGGACAAGTTGTACTTAGTTAGGTCAAATCTCGGATACATAGGGCAGGGCAATTCGCCGTTCATTTGAACCCGACCCTTCACCTCAAAAGAGTGGCACGTGGTTTAGGGAACGGATGCCAACAGGCCTCTAATAGTAGGGCAAATCGGTTCCAACAAAGTACACATCGCGTACGTATCGAATAGGCACATGCAGATGCCGATCAAGCCACTTATGTAATAAATGATGCATCATGCAAGCAACCGTTTAATCTGCCCTATCAACGAACAAAGCGACGCTCCAACAGTGCCATTTTAAGAACGTGCAGGGTCCTAGGTAGCAATAGGGCGCCGTACGTGACGGTGACGCAGTACAGACAGGGTACAACCCATAGTGTAGGTAATGGAAACTTCTTATTACAGTATCTTATTAGTATCTACTTAGGTACCATGTATCTACGGATCGTATCTAATTGGTACCTAGATAATGTTTCGCTCATCAGTCATAACTACTTAGGTAGATTACCTAGTGTAGAAATCGCCCTTTTGAGTCTAACCGCGTTTGCCCTGCGATTGAAACTTACCTACTTGGTATAAGTTTTATTTACTTCTTTGATAAGATCAAGCCGATTTGATATATCTAGGTAACCCTTCAAAAACTTACCCAAGACTAGGTATCTAGGTACTTAGCAGATCATGATTTCTCTTCACTATGAAAGATGTCGGTATATACGAAGCATGAAACTCCATGAAGTCACTTTTACGATAGTTTACCTATTGTACTGGTGTATTGTCTTATGTAATATAGCTCTGATGGTCACCGTTCATACAAACAACTTTATCAGCGAGACAAGGTAGGAAGTCTGAAGTACATACATACATCGCGTGACCTTTCCGGTGTGTATTGGGAAGAGAGAGGGGGGAGGGGGCTGAAGCTCCCAAATAGGTAGAAGCAAGGGACATCACTCATAGGAAAGTGATATGTAAGCAGGGTCAGCCATGACATCACGCCCTTGTACATAATTCTCGTTTCTCTTCCAATCTCTGCTCGTATCTTTCACCGCCATCCCTCGCGCTCCAGCGCCCACTGAACTGCCCTCTTGACATTGTCCACGATCGCGGTAGGTTGATACTTGGGCTCGCCGTCACGTTCCTTATTCCAGACGCCCGTTCGCACGAGTATAGAAGACCACTCCGTGCCCTGTGGACTGGTGTACTCATTGGCGCCGCGGATATCACTCTCGGGATTATCGCCTACCATGTAGACACGCGTCAGGGGCTTCACTTCAGCCCCCGACTCTGTACTAGCGTCTTTCTTAATCAGGCTGGTCCTCCAGCTCTCTAGAACCCTCTCTGCGAACTCGTATGTCCTAGCGTATGGCTTCCCGATAGTTGTCCGTTTCAGCTCGGCGTTGCCGCCGGTGATCTGACTCCAAATGCCCGCAAGAGCCGCCTGGAAGGCGCCCTGACCGAAGCGTGGGAGGTGGTATCGCGCACTCCAAAGGAGGTCTCGATTACTGAAGTACAGATCCGGCTGGCCGTCGATCTGCCAGCCGTGGTTCTGGTGCTCAGCGCGTCCGTTCTTTGACGAGTAAGTCCCTAGGACACCACCTTCGGATAACAGCAAGTCGAGGATGATCTGCGTGTCCAGAGCCCAGTCCCGCGGGTCGTTGAAGACGAAAATGGCGTCGATTTTCGGGTTCGGGCAGGGTAGCGGTCGGGCCGTTGCCGCGTAGTGTGTCTCAAGTAACGGCTCGAACGGGAAGAGGGTGGGGTGTGCGACTAAGATGTCCGCGGGCGTGATCACGGACCCAAACCCGTACGTCTCGGCTATGTGGCGCGACTTCGCTGCATTTGAGCCTGTGACAAGGATATTCTTCTTGGCCAGGCCGTGACCCTCTTCAAGTACGGTCTGACTCTGCTTCCAAGATGCATTTACAAGCTCCTGAAAGGGCGTGTGAGACTGCACGAAGTTGTCCGTTGAGAGCGGAACCCCTAGACGCTCGCTCAGATCCTTGACGCGATCGTGCTCATGCTTGCCCCCACCATTCGTCAATAATATGAAGGGGATATTGTGACGCTGTAGATACTGAAGCGCTTCTGTTGCGCCTGGGATGGGTTTAGCAACGTGCAGCAGAACACCATCAATACTGCGCAGTCCATATTAGCTTCTTTCTTCATAGAGTAGTACATACTATGACGCCACCTCATTATAATCTCATCGCGCTCCTGCAAGACTGAGAAATCATGAAACACTTACTCAAAAGCGAAGGCGACCGGGGGAGGAGGTCCTCGCGAAATTGAAATCTTTTCATCTGCTGTGAACGAACGAGACTGCAAAAAGTGTCCAAGTTCATGCTGCTGTGTGCTGCTTCTAGTCCCAGTTGACACTCTCTTCTTATTCTCATAAGACAGCGCTGCGAAGGTACGGGCTTGTTGTAATCTTAAGTGTGAGCGGAACCGGAAGATGCGGCCCAAGGTCTGGGCATTACTAAGAGACTTCATTCCGGGCTGTCGGAGGAGAAGGGAAAAGAGGTGCTTCGTCAGTCTCACTGTAAAATCATGCCAGCAGCGGCCAGTTTCTAGAAACCTGAATGACCTGGCTGGTGAGCAACGTGGTTGCTTAAGGTAGGAGATAGGTAAGAAGGATGACTTGGGTGGAGAAAAGCCGACTGGATAGAAATGCGTATGTAGTTAGTTACCGCGAATGCCAACTTAGAGCCGCTTCCTGGAGGTATCTATTATTAGCCTGTTACTTTATAGATTTTGCAAGTCGGAATTGAATTATTTTCCCCTGCAAACTGGCGCGTACCTATTGCATTGCCGGAACTACTAGGTAAGGTAGGTAGGTAGAACCACTTGTTGGAGATGGTACCTAATATGAATAGCGCCTGCGAACTAGTACAAGTATGAAATACCTACTACCACCTACCTACCTACTTGTGCCTATGATCTATGAGGCTCAATGATAACAATACCTAAACCAGCCTCCTCATGCAGTTACAAACATCTATATAGATGGTAGGTACCTCTCTGTGGCCACCACACAAATACATTTGTCCATTGTAGGCTGCAATACCTACCAAATGTTAGGTAGTTTACATTACATACCTACCTAGGTAATAGATTGTGTCCTTGAGCGCCTTATTATTTATTATATCATAGGGTGTGTACGAAGTACGACGTACAATACAAATGTATACAGTACTATATGTGCCACACAGCTCGGGTTGGAAAACCCGGGTTTCAATGAGCCGATGAAGTCGTTCATTTGATATACATTGTTTTCTACTTGTCTAGGAGCTCTAGATTGAATGTCACACTCGAGGGGCGTGTTTTATAGTACAGATTGTTTTCTCGTCTTCGCGTTACGTAATAATCGTCTTTCCTTGGTAAAAGACTCGCCTGGGCCTATGGCTTCCAGTCTTTCACATGATCCACGATGACTTTGGCAGCCTGGTCGGGGCTGTGCTGTCTACCTAATGCCTCAACAAAATCTCCTTCTGGATCCATGAGATAGAAGTAAATACTGTGGTCGACAAGGTAATCCTGGCCGGGTTTGACGTCCCTGGGCGTGCTGAAGTAGACACGGTATGATTTACAGACAGCTTTGATCTCGTCGTAGGTGCCTGTTAGGCCGATAAATTTGGGATGGAACTCGGCGAGATATGACTTCAGCACCTTGGGATCATCGCGCGCTGGGTCACAGGTGATGAAGACAGGTGCCACGACTCCCGGTGCTTCAGCCTCTACGAGGTCGAACATTCGTGCCATTTTATCAAGCTCGTCAGGACAGATATCGGGACAATGCGTGAAACCGAAGTAAATCTTGATCGCAAGTACACGGATTAGCTTCTATCATCTTCTCCCTCAGGTAACCAGAGCTTGAAGTCGGAGAGCAAGTAAAGAAAAAAAAACTCACCAAAGAGTACCGGCCTTTCAGATCTTCGCTAGAGAACGGCCTGCCCTCGTGATCCACAAGATGAAACTCTCCACCGACCTTCGGCTTGCCAACGCCCTTGGTAGCCTCGGCAATGCGCCGCCTCTCCATGCGCTTCTTTTCCGATTCAAAATACCACACAAGGCTGCACCCCGCCAAAACGAAGAGCACCCCCGCTTTCCATGAGAACGGCCCCGTCCTGTATCGGCTGCGGGCCTCCTCGACGGTCTTCACTTTGTAACGACACTGCTGATGTCGGCCCCCATGAGAAAAGGAAGAGGTACGTTGGGAGGCAGGAGTTCGTAAGCACCGTGATGCAGACGTCAGGAGGGCAGGCATATCAGTCGTTATAGCAGGCGTAGTGGTAGGGGAGGAGGCAGGCCGTGTCGAGAAGAACAGACGACGGCATACTGACGGCTGTGCCTGATGCTGCAATAGGGGCCGCGGAAGCCATCTCGAGGGTATTAATGAGCGTGACATCTTGTTTTTTCTCGATTGGCCTTGAATTTAATTAGCTATTACGCTACCTGCCTTGTGTAGATAGTATGAGAGGTCGGTACTGAAGCTTCAGGAAGCACGGAATATCGCTACATCTACCTACCTAGGTAGGTAGCTGCATCAGCTGTTAGGGCCGGCCCCGCTCTTTTTGGTTACGCCTACGCCTACGGATCCCGTACGGACCCTCGCTAGATAGGTAGGTACCTACCTTAGGTAGTTACTACCTACGTCTACCTAGTGCATTGGATTAGATAATTACAGTGTTAATCTCTATGGATACTGTATTACAGACTGTGAGCCATACCTATGACGTATCGATGCACAAAAGTTTGGCATGCCTATATCACGAAAGCGTGCCCGTCTCCTTTAGACATCATGGTCGGCTGGAATGAATTTACTTTGACCAGGTGACATATATTAGGTGTTTTGTGTTGAAATGTCTCTACGTCAACAACATCACTTTGTCAATTGGGGACTATAAACATGTCATCACTACGGCTACAATCAGGAATGAGGGCAAATCCTTGTAATTCTTCATGTCGTTGGGGTTTATATATCAGTCTGGCAAGTTTCTAGCTGTCACTCCGAGCACGGGAGTTGAGTCGGCCTCTGATATCCCCCTTCCGCAAAGCGTCCTCTCGAATTCCGCACTCGGCATCGTCATCATTATCAGAATATCTCCACACTTGTTGATATCTTGAACGGCGAAGGGGAAACAAAAAAGAAATGAAACGAAGGAAAAACACGGGACTCGCGATGCAACCTGATGCACGCCATTCAGCCTGCCAGGTCAACACGTGGCCAGCTGATCTGCATGTAACTAGCTCGCAGTGCTGCCCTTGACTGAACGTGAAACAAATGCAATGCGTTCTCACATCAATTATTCGCCATGCTGTCGGTACGTTGTTCACAACGTCCCATCTGAACAGAATTGGTTCAACAAAAACACTCTCCCTTCCCCAAAACGCCGCAAGCATACTGAAACGTGCAACATACATAGTATGCCTTCGAGAGTCTATTCCGAATGTCGGTGTAGGGGGGTCTCACGACGCCCAGGTATCAACGAAAAGAGCCGAAAACACATGATGCTGAAAAAAGGACCGGTAACCTACGTATGGCTCAAGGCCACAGATGAATCCCAGAAGTTTCAACTCATTAACCGTTGCGGATTATCAATGCCGACTTAACTGGCTGACACTAGTCCGACTTCGTTCCTCCTCCTCCTCAAGAACATCGCTCAGCCGTGTAGGGTGATGATGGCGCGGCATCTCCTCCCATCCGCTCGCTGAAAAGCCACTACCAGTATAGTCCGCATCGGGCGAATACGACGATTGCTCAGGCACAGAGGCGGGAGCATGATAAGCCCCGGACTGGGCCCCGAGAGTCTCGAGTTCCTCTGGTCATGCGTCAGAACCCTCCGATGGAACGTGATAGGGAATCTTCTGGCCCCGGGCGTCCCGGATGAAGTTCCCAGAGGTGTCACGAATGTACTCACCTTCGCTCATCGTTCCCTCCGAGGCGTAGCTTTGCTGGTGATGAACGGATGAGGGCGATTGTATGGCGGGACTGGGGCCACTAGAGGTAGAAACGGGCTGGACAGGAGGGGCCTGACTATATTCGGGACGAGTGGATTGTGTGGAAGGTGACTGTGTGTATGCGGGCGTCTCCGGCTGCGTATAGCGAGTCTCACGTTGGGTGTTCCCTCGGCTGACACCTTGGGTCATCGGGACAACCTGTACGCCTCCCACGATAGTGGGCTGACCGAGTTGTAGAGACGTCGTGCGATCTCGTTCTTCTTGCTCTCGTCGGCCAAGCTCTTCCCAGGCACGGCGGGCTTCCTCTTTCGAGATGGTTAGCTCCTTACGCATTTCCGCCAATTGCTTATGCAGTTTAGAGGAGCCCTGCTCTTGCTCGACGGCTTTTCGAATCGCATCATTTCTACTTCGTCGCTCTTCATCCAGGGCGGATTCCAGCATTCCGGTCACTTCCTGGTTACGTTCAAGCTCGGCGCGGGTCTCATAAAACCAACGCTGAAACTTACGCTCCGAAGATGCACGTAATCGCTGGAGTTCCACTACAGCGTGGAACAGATTGGCGCCCGCGGACGAGAGGTCAGTAACTTGTCGCGACAGCTGCTGAGCAATTGGATCTCTTTGTATTTCAGAAGCATTCTGTTCCAGTCTGCGAATCCAAAAGCCCGTTAACCCTTCCCAGTGAGCAGAAAGAGTTTCCCATCGCTCGAATGCGTGCGGGAACGAGCTTCGTACTCGACCAGTCGGAGGTGAGAATTCCCCAGACGGCGACTGTTGGTGTGACCCAGATGGCCCACCAGGGGTAGCCCCGATATTCGAAGGATCCATAACACGTTGTGCGGGTCTGGGTGCGACCGGCTCGTTACGGGTCGACTGAGTTGTCTGGGCTTGAGCCCGGGTGGGTATACCCATCGTTCCCGTCGCGCGGCCACTGTTGGCAGTACTTTGCCGATTCGAAACAGGTTGGATTGGTCGATGGGTGGTAGTTGCATCTACTCCGACACTAGACAGCCCAGCGCCAGCAGCAGGCACTTTTGGGATTTCGGTCACATTGTCCGCGACTTTCTCGGCAGCTCTACGGTCTGCCTCTAATCTCTCGGCATCTTCTGGTAGATAAGCGTCTTTCTCGAGGTGCTCACGCTTCGATCTTTCTCGTTCCTCCCGCTGTCTCGCCTCGCGTTCTGCGCGTTGCTGCATAATAGCCTTAGGACCTCTAATCCCAAAAGGTGAACCAACGGCCGATCGGCCCGGTGTGGCTCTCGTGTTTGGTAAGCCATTAGCATTGGGAGGAGCAGGGCCTCCTCCACCTATTAAGTCCGCCATCTGCGAGTAATATTCAACGGGATCGAAAGAGATTGGATTTGGACCTCGTAATGTTGCTTCTAACGCATACAAGATGGCGTTATGGGTGTTTTTGGAGATATGGGGAGCAGAATGAGAGTTGCCTCGGTACGGTTCAGGGTTTGAGTCAGCAATAGGACTGCGAAATAAGGTCGAGGTCGCCACAGAATTCGAACTCAGATTTCCTTGAGAGAGCTGACGGGTAGCCTTCGGGTGACCGGGTCGCTGTCTGTGCCCACCGACCTCGTCGGCAAGAGTATAGCGACCGGTGGTTCCGAGAACGACAACGACACGCCTTGGAGACCGCCGCTCCTGTTGCTCCTCGGGTGGAGGGCTGGGGGTCGCTGAGAAGTTGGGGGTGCGGCGGAGCCGGCGGTGAGAAGCTGAGGTGGGTCTCGCGGCGGCCGGTGACGACGACGATGCAAGAGACTGAGGCGGAAGACTGCACTGCTGGCGCTGGTTGAGAGCAATTATTGGGGAAGGTTTGTTGGGATCGTAACGGTCGTGAAAAGGGTTGGTAGATTTGGGCGTCGTCAACTTGGCGGCCGCGCCCTCGCTGGAGCCTCGGTTAGAAGCCAGAGAAGAGAAGGTGGGCTACACCGAGGAAGGTTGATAGAAGATTAAGAAATGCTACCGACGAAGAGCGGAAGCGCAAAAGTGAAGAATGAGTGCAAAAAAAGGTAAAGAAACAATAGGCGCGTGTACGGGCTGGAGGAGGTTGGGTAACGCAACAAAGTTGGGAATATTCGGTGGCGCAGTGAAGGACCTGATAATTGACGCGCGGATTTATCCCAATTGAGGGTTGGTATGGAATAGACCTAAGCGGCGTCGCGTGTGGAAATGGAAGCCGCGAGAATGATAGGGTAGGAAAATGATTATTATTTTGGTTACGATCGAGTATTGCTCTTAGTGTGTACTTCGTAAGTATCACACGAGGTGGTGTTCGTTCGTTGCCGGTCGACCATCTATGTAAGCGTTATGCGTTTTGTGTGTATGCCCAAGGCACCACCGCCTTTCCCTTCTCAACCTACTGTCAAAATTCCGCTACTGGACAGACACCCCAGCAGCCCTGCTGCCGGTGGTCTGATAGTGTGTTCAGGCACCACAGGATTCGTGTCATGAATGAAGCCTTAGGTTGAACGACAAGTAGAGGTGTATCATAGTGTAGACATTGGCACCATCATTGATGGCGCATTGCTGGCCTACAGCAGTAGATAGGTAGATGTAATGGAGTGGTAGGTAGCTGACTGTATAAAGTCGAAAAGGTACAAGTGATGTTGAAGGGGCTTACAGTACTTCGTACCTAAGGTACCAGGTGCGTACATATGCACGCACCCTTGTATGTAGATATTTGCAGGTACGCGGCATGTAGATTATACGCCTAGGCGGTACATACACTAACAGGTACGGACGTACGGACCGTACCTAGGTACTTACCAACGGAATATTTTAGTTTGCAAAGCGAGACAGCCGCGGGTTCCAGCTCGAGGTACCTAGTACATGTTACAGTGTATACGGATCCGTAATGATATTGCAGTTAGACGTACCTTGGACCGTTGTACCGCCTACATTGAACTAACGAAGGACTGATCTCGTGACCACCACCAGTCAACCAATCGTGTCAGGAGTTACACCTCCGTGGTCAGGAATACTACCTACCCAGGTACCTAGTGTATGTATATACGGACCAGCAAGCGCTCTTTCTGGGGGGTAACCTTCGTAGGGGAGTACCTAGGTGAAATTGAAGTCGCGTTGCTCGTTCTACTTGTCGGGGCATCGTGAGATGTACCTAATGGTTGCGCGGCATACACTAGGTACAGCAGAGGCCTACCTAGGTACAGCAGATTACCTAAAGATCTAAATCTCGGCACACGCGGGTCACGGGAGGCCGGAAATAGCACCAATCTGTTCGGCATGCCAAAAAAAAAACACTGAATATGATGTCAACCCGAGGCTAGAACCTCTCACTAAGTAGGTAGTAGCACCTGTCTAGGTACGTCCGTATTCATTGTTTAAAACGGGATTCCTGTGAGGTTGCGTCTTAATCGTGCGTTTTTCCGAAAAACGCTGCGTTTATGCAACACTACGGGGCCGGGCGGAATACTAAGGTAGGTACCTACCTAATCTTTGGAGGAAACGACCTTAAATCCCCCACTAAGTGCTAGATACCGTCTACGTGGGTTTATTACCTTAGGTAGGTAAGGTTGGACGCATAGGTAGGCTGTTGCGCTAGACGGGGCGTTTCGTTAGGTGGGGGTGGGACGCTACCTACCTAGGTACCTAAGGTTAGGTACCTAGTCTATACGTAAGTGCGCTGTGTGTTAGGTACGTATAGGTACCCACCTAGGTACCTACCTGTACGGAGCAAGCGACCTACCTACCCAGGTACCCCATCGACCAACCTTCCAACCTACGCAATGGACGTCCCTACGCAATAACGACTGTACTTCGAAATAGAAGCCATCACTGAGCATAGACACCCTGCCGATTTCAACCGGTTAAAGTGGCCAGTCCCAGTTTGGGTCATCGCAATGACGACCTCCTGAATAGACCTGAGGGCAGTAAACAATATCGCTAAGAGGTGATCATGTGGAAGGCTTAGAAGTCCATGCATACCAGCCCACTTCGGTCAGTGTCATATGATATGATGGGTATCCAATATTCGAGGGGATTCTCGGAGATTCTCATGGGAAAGTGACCGCATAATCCTAATACTTCCACCATGTTGCAGTCTGCCTAGCCTCTATGCATCTGTATATCATTCGATAGACAAATTCTGACAACCCCCCATTAGCGGTTATGGGACCCCCTACGCTCTTAAGGCCATAAACGCCATGGCGGCCCAAAGTATCACGGAAATCATACCCTTCCCCTGGTCTGTGGATGTATTGCTTCCTGAGGAGTGAAGATACGCTGACTGAGTACCTACTTGCCTATTACTCACACAGCTATAACATAATGCGCGAGATTTCTGCCCTGCAAGAAGGTTACATTCCCGTCGCGGAGTCCGTTTCCCTGAGCTGGCGTGGCCAAAAGCAAGGACGCAACGTCTTCAACGGTCGGTCATCTTTGAGAGCCTTCAAGGCGAATTGCCATTTCAGGTGCAACTCTTCAATGTTGCCACGATGGCAAGTGAGATATTCCCTTCCAAACCCGAGAATTATAATAGAGAAAACATTTATAATAGAATACACACTCCTTTGGGCCATGCTTGAAACCTGGTTTCAGCTAGACTTCTTGTCCAGTTTAAACATCAGGCTGTGCTCTACTTGCCTGTGTAAGCTGGCACGTCTGGGTTCTCTCTCAGTAGGTCGGTGTTTATCATGTGCCGAGGCCGAGACACCTTTAAATAAGCAAAGCCGTTGCTGACCTTATGATAAGTACGCAACGGCTGTCTTCTGCTTCTCGGTGATCATATATCCGATGGGTATGTCGGACGATGCACGTATCTCCCAGCCAGGGACACCAGGACTCAAGCTGAACCCAATTAAAAAAAAAGACTCTGCTATTCTGCGACCTGCATTGTACATGGCATACGAATATTTTCCCCTTAGTTGCTACAACTTGATCCATAATCCCTATCTTCTCCTTGGCTGCCGGCGTGGTCTTGAGGTTTAATAAGCAATTGCACTCAATACATTATGTACATGGTGCGTAGCTAGATCGGGTTTACTTAAGGACCGAAAACACTGACTTATATAGCTAAACACGAAACAATTGCGCGTCCGGTTGAGCGCCCTGTAGAGCTGGCCTTTCCTCTGCGTTCGGGACCTGAGACGCCTGAAGGTGGCTATCTCCTTGACTGCTCGAAGACAACAAATGGGTGCTGGTTCTGCGCTACCAAAAAGACGACTCAACCGGACTTCTATTACCAGCCAACTTCTCAGAAAGGCAATGTACCTGCAAGTGTACATTTTTTTTGATTAGCTCGCACCCCTGTTAGTTACCGAAATGTTGTCTTCGAACAGACTGAGTCAAGGAGATAGCCAACCACTCAAAGCCTTTTTTCAAATACATACACTTAGTAACTGATTTTTTTTTGGGGAAGGGGGGGGGTCTTCAGCCAAACCCTCGAACCCACAGGGCTGAAGCCACACGGCAAAGCAAACAAGCCATCCGCTGAGCCAGAATATGTAGGTACATAGGTATGTATACTGATTTGGTGTCCCGAGCGTACGGGAAACCGGGTGCAAGCGCTACACCAATAAAGCGGCAAGCTGTAACTTCGTTTTGCCAATTTGGGAATTTCCGTCGGTGCCATCTTTGCCGGGCTTTCTTGAGTGGCCTATGCTAGCTACGGTATCTTTGGAGTTGCATCATATGATGGCTTTGGTACCGAGCCTGTTTGATTTGGACTCGATTGGAACACTTGTCTCTTATCCGCGACAAACGAAACGAGCGAAACAGAGTAGACCTACAAGTGGTTTTCCTATTTGACCCAGGCTAACGCTAGCATAGTCACTAATGGCAATTCATGAGGCAAAGAAAAGAATCCAAGGTGGTTGCTCGGGTGCACATATATATGTGCCTGGATTGTGTATCCGAAACTTTACGAGTGCCACACAGCATAACGCCGATCAACCGTCCAGCCGGATCCCTTGCCAGTTCCAACGGGGCATGTACATAGTACGCAGGCGCTGAAAAGTCTTCAAAGCGGCCCGTAGTGGCTTTTGTATAGAAGCCTCAGCTTGCCTCGTATCCGTTATGTTGGTCACTGGCTTTTATATGTCTCGGTGGCATCAATAGACATGACTTTGATCACAACGATGGACCAGGGACTACCTTGTCGGCTCACTACGATACTCAATAGTTACCTAGGTAGGCAGGTAATAGTAGATGTTGCTGTGTATCACCGAGTACAACGCTACATTCAGGTTTTATCCCAGATGCGAAGGGCAGTGCGGACAGGAGCAATTGGTCTATCGTACCAGCCTGTGTATTATGTAGATAGTGGTTATATGGAGAGGAAGAGAATAGGGCAGCACTGTCTCCCTACGCCGCGCAGGTTCTCACCTCCCCTTATAGTCCTGAGTCGGTGCACCCCTTTTGATTCATCGTTTCAAAGGAGCCCGTTTCCCCAACGACTCATAGAAAACACAGGGCATGGCTGGAATGCATACGCTAATGATAACCAGAAAATCTACCTCTCATACATTCTCTTCGCTACGTTATCCATCCCGAAGTGACCCCCTTCTGCTTCTCGTGTTTGCTGTTTTGATGATAGGTATACACAGAGCATGTTTGGGCCCTTGAAGTCCACATTATGCTGGATAGTAGTTAGTAAGAGAGGTAAATATTACGCACTCCCATTTTCTTTTCTCCGAATGCTATTCATTGGCATGATTGAACCGTGTCCAAAGCTCGGAGACCAAGTAGCATATCAAGATCCTACGAGAATTCTCCAATATAGATAATGTGATTTCGTCATATCTGATACTCTCCCGAGATCGTTTGCCCGTATCGAAGCCAACCATACTTACTCCCTATTGTGTTTGGGGTGGATGTCCATTCCGTTGCCGTGCTCTGTGGCGTTGTGGTCCGTCCGGTGGCCAAGAACGAATCGGATCAAAAAAAGAGGGATCTGAGGTCTCACACAGCACAGCCGATGGGAAAGCTGATAACTGTGAGCGCTGGAACCCCCCTTGCTGTTTATGCACCTGTATATGTACATAGTACAAACATTAAACGCCTCCCAACCCAAGCGCGACTCGAAGGAGGCCGTCTCTTCACTATCCTTGGTTTATTATCCCTCCCCGGCCCCTCGCAAGGAAAAGTCAATCCCTCTGAATTACTTTTTTGGGTCTCGCACCTTTTTCTGCACAAGCTAGTCAAACCTATTCGGCCCTTGAGGATCAAGATCGACGGTAACGACAGGGCATCTTAGTCCTTTCGTACCATGCTGTCTCGGTAGGGACGGGACGTTCTTGGCGACAGGCATTGTATAAACCTCCATCTCCCGTCACATCAACTCAAGCCCTACGCACAATCATCATTAAATTTCTCCGACACTATTACCTCAGCCATGGAGATCCCCAACTACTTCTCCCAATGCCGACAGGAGACGAACTTGTCGGAAACTGGAGTCGCTTCTGCGTACGACACCACAGCACCAGGTACCAGATTGCCGAGGCGAAAGCCCAGTTTGCGTACCAACTTCTCATACCCCAGCCTAAGTCGACAAGAGTCCTGTGAAAGTCGATCATCGAGCGGCTCATTACCCGGAATGACAGATGCGTCAGACTCGGATGATTCTGTCGAAGATGACATAATTGATACCATTTCAGCCGATGAAGCCTGGGATAGCTTCTGGCCTGACAGCATAACATCACTGACATATCGACAATCGCAAGAGCAAGATCTCGACCTGCTACGACCCGGATGGTGCAATGATTATCCTGGCATCAAGACTCCCCCAAGGCGACGGCAACCCACTAGTACTGAAAGTGATGCCATGGGAATTCAATTCAACGAGTGCGATCCGGAGGGGCTCACTAAGCCATGCCATACCATTCCATTGTCACCTTCTCAATGCACGCCTAAGGAAAGGACAGCGACACACCCCATCTGCACTAAACCACCAGTAGCCATCGCCAAGAGACAACCACACCCTCCACGTACTTCATCGCTGGGCTTTGGTTCTCCTCCTCCACCACCTCCACCACCACCAACCCCACCGTCGTCATCATTGCTGAGGGGTAGTCGGTCCAATTCAGTCCTAACTTCCCCCAAATCACCCCAAATCCTCTACATCGCACCATCGCTTACGCCTTATGACAAGCCGTCTCCATTACAGCAACGGCCAACCACTAAATCAGCGTCCGCCCCAGTTTCTCCAGCCTACCCGCCACCGCCACCCCCCAGGGCAATCCGGCCAGCCAGTTCAGCCTTCAACCTACGAAACACGACGCAAATGTGCGGCGAAAACAAGAACGGCTTGGTCTCACACAACGTGACAGCCCCACTGGCGCCACTCCTTCCCTCTGCACTACCTGAGCCGCGTCCAACAAGGTGGCCTCAGCCGGAGCTATGTGTCTCCGTGTTCGAGTATGACTCAGATTCGGAAACCGAGGCGGAGGTAGAAGTCCGAAGTTTTGCGAGACGGATTGCCAGGGGCCTGCACAGAAAGAGTGCGAGCGAGAAGCGATGCTCCTGCGAGCGCAAAGCCCTTACGACAAAGCTGGGGGCCAACATTTCAGACAAGAGCCCCGAGGACAAGACGAGAAACGAGGATTCCCTACGACGTCGGCGTGGGGGTAGCTTGGGCCGGATTTTTGGCCTCAAGCCAAAGCGGTGCGGATGCTGATCCGGTTGCTGGAATTCTGTTGACAATTTGTCTTGGTGACACATCGCCGGACGATGTTTTACGAACCCACCCGCCTGGGTAAAATCTAACGCTCCCTCAACTCTGCACTTTTCACGTGTCATGTCTGATGTTTGTCATGACCTGCCTTCCGCTCATTCATGTTCTTCTTTCTATGTTCAGGAGACACGATTAGTGTATCACGACCGGGATGGAAACGCCTTGTACGGTTTGCTCACGCCTCAAGCTTTTTCCTTGCGAAAAAAATTTTTCATTCGTTTTTTGTCATTAGTCCTTGATTTGTATCGCCGTACCCAATCATTGGGAGCGGTGTTACCGCTACGTAACCAACGCTGTCTACCAGATTTATGTACTGTACGACTTTATATCTATTTCATTTTATCCTTTTGCACGGATTCGGCTTCGAAGAAAAGGGAAAAAAACGCACGCAAATAGACCAAGCTGGGCTCGGGCTCTAAAGGGCGTTCAAAATTCAGGTTCGGGAGTAAACAGATAAGGCGGGATGTGGTTCATAGGCGTATGGGATAAATGAACATGGTTTCTGAGACCCGTGTGAATGAAAAACTCCCCCCCCACGTATTGTGAGATCCGACGGCTAGGCATTCGAGTCTTCCCATAATACCCTTTTCATGGGTGCTTGGTGTTCTGTCTTTCCTCTCCAGTATGCTTCTCTTTCATGATGGTGTGGTGGTGGTTGCGATCGTCTTCCGGCTACACTGTAGCACTATTTGCCCCCCCCGCCGATGAGACAGGTCTTAGCAGTCCAAAAGAAATTCGAGAAGAAAACAACAATCACCACATCGGCTTCAATTGTCTACGTCAGCATGCAAGAATACAGTCTATTGGCCGAGTTTTGAGTCAAAAAACCAGAAGAAAGGGAGTTGCCCATGCCAGGCTCTAATATCGCAGAAATAATAGACCCCAGATCTATAATTTGATTTCTTTTCCCGTGTCTCAGATGGGCGCCTCCTCCGTCGCTCCGGGGGGCGGGCGCCTGAAATCTAGAATAGAATATTCGAGTGCGTCATTCACTGAAATCAATTAATATTCTCCTGATTAATACTGCTAAACGGTCTTTGCAAACTAGCGGTCCATCAGTCAGCCAATCTTGCGATCTATCACCCAGCCATTCGATACCCCTTGTTTGTTAGCTGGCGATCGATTACCCCGATCTTCTCACTTCCGGAGCCCGCAGATGGTAGGACTCTGAATACTTACCTTGTAACACCGGTAGCTGGTAGATGGAGTGCTAGGACCAGCAGATTTTGGTTCTTAATTTCTAGGAGGGCTACTCTTCTCTAAATCGTATATCTTCATTTATTATCAACGCATCATTTTATAAGTACCAAACAAACTAATACCATAGAGTCCCTTCCTAATTATAACGTCTAGCTTTATAAGCTACTTTGCAAATTCGAATTCCGCATAGACTCTACTTATGTAATAGTTATCACTCTTATTCTGATTTCGATGCCTGTGCCCCTTACTTCATCGGCTGCAGCTCGATTCTTACCTCCTCAAACCTCGCCACAGCCCTAGCCTCATCTGTCGTAATTGGATTATCGAGCCGGTCCTCAAACTGCACCCATGGCGGCAGCATCCGCGATTATCCAATTGTTGAGACAAACAGCATCTCTCTAAGTCATGTATCAGGGTATCGAGAGAAAAGGGGGGGCGCGCTCTTAACTCGTAACCATTAGGTATGTGAAGGGTTATGTGCTTAGTGTACTGTGTAGGCCTCGCCACTACGATTCTAAAGGATGAAGGCGGCTTGTAGGCCTTGGGAATGCTACATGACCTGGGCCTAGATCTCCTTCGACTCGAAGGACGGCAGGGTTTACGTTCATACAAAGTCAGCACTATTATTAGAACTTTGAGAGGTATCTGGTCTTGAATTTACTCCTTGGAAGGCTAGTGCTACACAGCTGAATGTGCATCTCGAAAGCACATAATCCGTGATTAGTACGGGTTTCATGCTTATTTTCAATTGGGCAAAGAGCTCCCTTCTGGAGTCGAACGAGGAGTCGGACTTTTGTGATGGCCTTCTAGCTAAGTATTCAGCCGAATGGCTTCGTGATACAAGTCTATGAACTTTTGCCGGAGGTGAAGCGTAATATAAGTGAGCGAGTAGTCAATGCAATATCACCCAAGAAAGGGGGCCCGGGGCAAAACCGTGTCCGAGTTATAATAGACAGCACAAGGACAAGATCGAGCAGGCAGTGAAAGAACAACTCCTCCAGAACCTTCATTTTCATACTCAAAGCTATGGTTAATAGGAATGTCAATCTAATCTATCATCAGTCTAGATCTCGTAACGCCATCATCTTCATGGTTCATACATGAATTGTTAGTTCGTAGGCCAATTTTTCCCCAAGCCCATCGATTATGTTGCCGAGAACCTCGTTGTGTCGACTGATTAGGTAGTCATCAGTCATTAAATAAAGATACGCGACATATTGAAATCTGTCAGCCTTGTGAATATACAGATAGGTGCATAAACCCCACATCCGGACACCTGCGCCTAGTAACATGCGCCAGGGGAAGTCCTGAGGAGGATTTAATGCCCGAACAACGGCCCGCTACCGTGCAGCAATGGCCCAGAGATAGTTTTACCTCGTACATATCTATCGTACTGCCGTAGGGTCCTAGGACTGACGGTATACTTGCTAAACCGCTTGATCCCAAGCCTCTCATCCTTATTCTTCCCGGTACCGAAGGTCCACCGACCCTGACGATGCCAATCCTTGCCACAGTCGAGCGCACCTTCAAGCTCTTTCCGTCTATGTAAGTTTCCTGAATTGAAAGCTTTGTCCGTACGCAACTCGTCGCTACAGCAGAAACTCATGATCTCAGCCAGACATGTGACGGCATGAGGAAGGCGGTACTTCTTCCTGTTGGGGATCAGGGATATAAGAGCGGCGAGGTACAAGAAAAGGAGTGTGAGAATGAGCGCGAAGATCGGCACGTTGGGAAACACCCGCACAACACCAGATGGCGGCGTCAGTGCCATGAATAGCCCGCCGCTTAGCACGGGAAGTAGAATAAATAAAGGTGTTAGAAATGTGACGAAAGCCATGCGCCAATGTCTGTACCTGATTGCCTTGAAGGTGCACTGCCAAGGCAGGCAAGCGGCGTAGTCTAAAAGGAGCGATTTCTCCGCGCGGGATCCCTTCTCACGCGCTAGCTCCCCCCACGGCTCTAGAATGCGAAGTGTAAGATCAAGCGACTGGAACCCAAGGAACAGTGCGAGACCAATGAGGGAAGGGAGGAAGGAATACAGGAAATCGGCAGGGGAGAACGCGCCAGCTAAGGGAGCGGCGATCAACCCGGGGAGAAAGCCATTCCGCAAATCAGTGGAATGGAGGAATGAAACAATGATCAGTGCAATTAATAAAAGTGTTCCAGCCGTGACGAAGAGCAGGATTTGACCATCGCGAAAGCACCACGGCAGGTAGCGAAAGCGCACCGCCCACGGCTCGTTCTGGTTCTCCATGTTCTCGAAGATCACGGGGCGGGACTTATTCCGCTGAGCTGCCAATTTTTTCTTATCCCACTTCTCCAGCTCGAGATCCTCCTCCGCTGTAGGAACGCCGAAGCTCCAGAAGAACCCGTTATTAGGGAAGTCAGGCGTCGTCCAGTACCCGAGCCTTTCAGCCGTACCGTCGAGAGCCTTCTTCATCGAGCTGCGCGTCGCTGCCATCTCGAGTCCCCAGTACTGAGGTAACGAGTTGCTCTGCGACGAAAGGAAGATCACATCCGCTATGCTACGAGCATCCCACGTCATCGCCATACCGGTCCGCCGGCGTCGCCAATAGGCGAACAAGGAAACAGTAGTCAAAAGTAGAGACGTGTACACGGCGACCAAGGTCCATGCCACGCCTTGGACGGTTGACCACACCCAGACGTCATCGACGAGCACTACAGTGTACAAGCTGCTCAAGAGGGGAATCGTGAAGTTCGCCAGCCAAACGACAAGCGTAGGTACCCATATGTTCCATGGGCCGAATAGATGCGGCCACAGAAAAGCCGGATACAATGGTAGAAAGACAGCATTGTGTCGCTCGCGGCGGTCATCAGACGCCATGGCGGAGAAGGGGAAAATTCGGAGCATGGCGTTGATGACACATTGCGCGTATATGAGCAAAGCTGCTCCGATGAGTTGGGGAAGCACGCGGAAGAGGAAGTACTGGCCGCCGTATATGGTACCATCGTAAGGCGTGAAACCGTCGCGACCAATAGAGTAGATGGCTGAGAAGACGAGCGCGGTTATCATCAAGATGCAGAACGTCATTAGCATTAGGAGGGATATGGATCGCAGGATCCAGGGTTTATTTGTCAGCGGCGACGGTGTGATCAGTCGTCTGAATGACATAGGCATCGCTTCAACGTCTTGCTTTGATAAAGAGTCGGACTGTGCCAGCCATATATCCGCTGTCCGTGGTGGGTTCGGGTTCTTTGGTGGAACGGCCCTGCTTTGCAGGACAAGCGCCTTGGCACGGTTGAAGCCGTCCACCAGCTCGTCTATACGAGTTCTCTCAGCCGACCTCTCTGGTCTCGTAGCTGGTTCTCTAGCTGTTTCCCTGACTGGTCCCCTGATCGTCTCCCGCAGTAGCTTGCCGACTGGCTCTCCAGTTGGTTGCTTCCTGTCACTTAGTACTCGTTGCCCTGAACCAAAGCTATCCGGGGAAGGGAATTGTATCGGCAAATCACTCGATTCTGCTTCCTCATTCGTAAGGGCAACAGCCTGGGGTTGATGAGCGGGTTGTGATTCAGGGGCCCTGATGCTGGACGAAGGCTTAATCGAAGACCGTAGAGTCTGCCTTATGTCGCTACCGGAGGGGGAATTCATACCAGCACCTGCGAAACCCTCGCTGCGTTCCCGTGTAATGGCATCTATAGCGTACCGAATGTATGGTGCATCGCTTACTCCGGGCGTAACGGTGCCCGCTGCTCTAGTGAGTTCGTCTTTGAAATCCCTATGTAACAAAGAGTTCATTTGCATAGGCATCATGAATGGCGCTGAATTCAACTGCACCGGGGGTGCTAACCCTAAATTTGAAGAGGCATATTCGGGCGAATCAAACCGGTGACCAGCATATCGCTCTGGCCCGTGATACTCGTCGTCCGAACGGATGGAAGGACATGTAGGCTCTGGAGGTGACGGAGCATAGGGTCTTGCAAACATCCGGGGCAGCTTCGAAGGATCGTCGGACTGCCAACGAGAGTCTTGAATGTCGGTCATATGTGAAACAGACGCCGGAGTTGTGGATGGCGGTCTATAACATCTATCTATCCCTAGACAAACAAGCAAAATAAAAACAATCGTCAGCTTTTGAACCGTGCCTCTCTCACTGCACGACGAACTTCAGTAGCACAGTCAAAAAGCTCGACGTACGGTTGGGTTCGACATGGTCAAAACCGAGACTCATGTTTGATCTGCTGTACAGGCGAAATTTGATGCTGCTTTCAGACTCCTCCGCCAATTAGTGCGCAAGAAATAGTAGATAACAGTGAACCGTAGGGAAAAAGCATGATGGGAATCAGGCATCGACCTGTTATTTAACCCCAACGGCAATGGCATAATGTGCGAGGCGGGTATTTGCATGGTGTGTGATATGTGACGATGATGGGGGTGGTTGGGCAACCAGCCACCAGCGAACACGACAAGAGACGGTTCGTCAACATGATATACATAACGTAAGACAGTAAGAAGCAGATGATTAGGAGGAAGAGGTGGTTATATATGGGATGTATAATTATTTTCTCATAAAAAAATTGACTACATTACAACTTTTTCAATTTATTCATATCACCAACGTCGTCGTTCATGCTCACCATGATCGCTCAAGAGAGTTGTTGGGCTTGACGAACTTGGTGAATGCCTTTTCCGCGATAACTAAAACGCAAGGATTACTTCGTCAGCCAATATCATACGGATTATACAATATGCATATAGAAGATGAAGATATATCGCTGTATCAGGGCTACTTACATCTTATGCATCTTTCGAGTGTTTGTCGCGATGTAGGTAATCAATGCGCCCCTATCTGTGAAGTTCAGCAAATCAACATCCAGGGAGCATCACACGCAAGCAAGGTATGTACACTATCTCAGTTCTGAAGCATCGACCTGGGTAAAAATGTACGGAAGTACTTATTCTTCCTCACAAACCATTGGAGGCCAAAGCCTCGCTGTGGCTTGGGTCGAGCGCCTCGAGCTCTCGATCTTTAGGGCCAGCTGTTGTTGACAACTACTATAGCCAAAAAGATTGCTGCCTCGCATTCTTATGTTCACTAACTCTTGGTTTTAATCAATCTGGCCTCATAATCTCCGCATTTCCGGATTTAAGAAGCTTGAGCTACCCCGGCCCAGCGCGCGCCGCATGAAGTAGGTACTTCGGGTATGAACCCCCATCAGTGGTCTTAGCCTCGCTTGCAATACTATCGACCTTATCGGTAAGGCCATTAAGGGCGGTAATGCTGTTGTGCAGGCATACAAGTCGATGGATGACCTCAGCAACAGCAGTGAATCCATCAGTCGTGCGGCCGACAACCTCAGAGACATCGTTGCGGATCTCCGGGAGTGTCAGTCGCGGGCCCGCGACAGCAAGGCTAGCCAGAAAATTGAGCAGATATCAGCGATTGTGATATCGAATTGGGTCGAGCTGCAGTCAGTCCTAGATGAATGTAAATCTAGCAAGAAATGGGGTATACTATTAGCAGCCGGAGCATCCGCTAAGTCACTTTGTAGAAGTGAAAAGATCCAACAGCTTCACAATGGCATTATGTTGTCGCGGGATGAACCTTTTCGCTGGATTTCTGCTAGTACCCAGTGAGAGCTGACCTATATTTCTATGTCCTGGGCACGCCTGGTCGGTGTGAGATGGCATGAAAACTACGTTCAGGACTCATCGCTCTTCTCATTCCTTCGTGGCAAATTGACTTCTCCCTCAGGCTTAACAACCGAGGGCGTTGATTGCCGCTGCTTCGATACGTCTAGGATGTTCAGCCATCCATTTGTGTCAAGCTCCACTGGCCTCGTTTGGAGGTTGAGACAAATGAAGCTTGGGGATGAATGGGAGGATCTCTTTCGCATCCTTCTTTTCATCGAGAAAGAATCCAATCCAATAGATGAGGGACCTGTCACCAATATTAGTGGACGGCTGGAAGACCGCCGAGCCGAAATATAGAGTTTCGTCAACCGCTGCGCTTTCATCGGCCTACACGAGTTTAACTGGCTCTTCCGGAAGACCAAAGGCCTCGTCGATGACGTCAGGCGATTTTGAGTGATGCGAAGCGCTGTAGTTGCTATTACTAGTCTTCATTCTTCGCCGTTGTTGTTAACGCTTACAGAGACTATGCTCGCTAATGGCGTCGCCGACTAACACATGGTGTTCCCACATATGAGGTCTTTGCGATCTCGGACTCCGGACGGTCTACCGTCTGGCACTTTGTCTTGTTTTGCATGACTAACATAATGTCCTTTCGTGGAAAGGGTATTCGTGATTTCAATAAGGCGCCGGAGGCTTTGGAACTATGGCTCAAGCATGGGGCCGATCCTTATATATATCTTGAATTGTGACCAGGCGAAGAAGAAATATTGGAGATTTTTGATTGGTATCGTTATGCGATGAGTAGCCATTATCCCCTCGGTCGGACACGCCCATCACATTGGTATGACTGGCTCGACTTATGGAAACCCCTTCCATGTAAGTCAACCCTAAGTTTTCAGGCGATTCTAAGGGGTAGTAATTTCTTCAAAATCCGCCCATCAGCAGGATTGAGTAAGAGAAACATCATACGCTGCGCTCTTTTGTACTGAACCAAAAAGACTCCTGGAGTTGCTTCTTAGCAGCGCCAAATCGAAGACTTCAGATTTTGACGAAAACCTCCACGGCCCACGAGCAGGGGAAACGCTCAGCCCCGACGATCTGGATGTAAAATCTGCTAGAGATCATTGTGGCGTTGCGACGCGAACCCAAAGACCATCGGGTTGTGTCATGCACAACTCGACTTGGCTATGTATGCCCACCAGAATACCAGTTTCCATTTTCGAGGCTCAATGCTAACTTGCAAAGCAGACTCTGCGTTCTTTGGCGTATTAGGAATCGTCATAGCGTATTTACTTTATTTTCTGGGTTAGGAAATGCGAATGCGGTTGACTCGTGTTTAGATACCGCTCAGCTCCAACTTCTGTCTCGAGCTTGAAGATGAGCCTTCCCATCTCACGGGTGAGTGAATATGAAAAATACAATGCTAGATATGAGCTGCACAACTACATAAATATCGGGGTGCTTTTTGCCAGAAAATCGAGAATCAGGGTCCATTATTGGGTCGAGGTGATAAGGCACCAATACCTTATATATCTCATGTTTAGAACCGTATAAAGATGGTTCTGGTCAATGATGGATACAAACCGCCTCTTTTGTGGTTTCTATATAGGCGCAGCACATACAAAGGCACACTACATCTTTGTAGCTAGGTGATCTATAAGATCATCAGTCCTTTCTTACCGCTTTGGTAGTTTCAGTATACAGTTACTTTTCCACTTTCCAGCCCTAAGAAAACCGGTTGAATCATGAAAAAGCGCACTGCTGCCAATTGCGAATCTTTCTATGAGATCCGCTTTCCGAAAAGCTAGTTAAACCCACATTCTTCCAGTCGCGTCCAAACTCGGCCTCCTGCGCCGCCGACATCCTTACTGTAAGGGGGTTCTTCCCAGAGTGAGAGAGAGGCTAGTAGGAGCGAGGTCACAGTGAGAGCACGGTAGTATACCTAGGGTAGAAGTCAATGGTCATTGAATCCTGAACCTCCCCTTCTACAAGGTGGCGGTTCAGTCTACTTATAGGCATCTGTGTGCTAGCTAGTCCCTTAGTGCCTCGCCGGGGCCCACCTGCTGGTCTCCTTGTCCCTATGAGTGCTACGTCCGTGGATGTCCCTGACACTTACACGATACTTGCTCATGCCAAGGCAGGCATGGTGTTGGTTACGCCCACATGGAATCTTCACGATACGTCAAACTCATTCATTTCTTTCATCATGTCTGAGACCATCTGCCAGATTATAGCTTTCTAGATCGAGCTTAGCCTTTTCAACAGATGACTGGGGATCCGGTTTCAAGCCGTTCTCGCCCGCCCTCGGGTCTTGATTCCCAGAACTGGGATTCATCTTATACATGTAGCTCGACCTTCAGCACTTGTCGTGTTTTGTCTGCTCTTTTCCACGACCTTGCCTGCAAACCGCACGTTGGCTAAGTGATGACGAGTTTGAGTGTCGTGTCGCTATATTACGCATGAACACAGACGAAGATCCATGAGCTTTCGCGTATTCCTGCACACCTCTATCACATATCGGCCCATCATCTACCCGTATATTGCCGCTCTATTACCGCCTGAGTTCAACTCAACTCCCAACCTATCGCGATTTAACTGCGGCCGGCACCCATGGTTTACTCAGCGCTCAGGGTGTTCTCACACGAGTCGAATGTTTAGTGGCTTGATTTACTGTCACGTTCACTTGCTTTTCGCTATTACGAAGAGTTCTACTTCACCCTCGGGCGAATGTTCGCAGTTGTTAGACCCATTCCTTGTGGCAGCCGGCATCTGAAAAGAGGTAATGAGCGCTATCATGTAGCCGGAAATCACTTTGAGCGCTGGCTGCAGCACTGGAAGATTCGCATTCACGAGACCCATGAGGGGAATAGTTGCGGTCATCAGGCTGGCCTGCCAGATATCGAATACGACGTGTCCCTGGATGTTCGGAATATGAATGACCGTGGAATAGGACCGAACGCGGTCAGGACCATACTGCGCAGTAATTATATCGCCAGCCATCACATAGCTGAGTTACTTACCCATCTTGTATATATTGGACCACGGTTGTATGCATGTTGGCGTTAGAGTCAAATGTAAACGAAATGCCCCTCGCTTGCTGTCCGATTAGTTAATTTCAATTCCAGTCCTGCAAACGAAACATTTCTTATCAAAAGATTTTAAATATATTTCACTCGGAAGGTCGATTGTGCGAAGCTACTCGTAGAACATCAACACAAAAGTTACGAATACTCTCACAATGTCCATTATTTCCAAGCCGGCAGTCTTATACATCATCTTCGGCTGCCGGCTGATGCCTATTGGTCGCTAGGCCGCGGCCGGTTGACTGATCGATTTCTATCGGTCGATCTGTTCATAACTCTTTACTGATAGATCCGACCGATGTGAAACTCATCGTGAGGCTATTCGCAAAGTCTACTGTCTTGGTGAGCCATTTTACCAGTTTTTTCGCACTAGGTATTCTTGATTCGACTGTGATTCCGACAGAATCAAAATACTCGTTCCAGTGTGATGGATGATAGAAGGTTAACTGTAGTACCTCCACTGGCACTACGCAATATATGCTCCGCGACACCAAGAGCTTTCCAAGCCCCTGACCGAGGGGCGCCATCAGGCATTGCTACACAATTACGAAGCAAAGCAAGTATCAGGACAGATATCCGCTCATCAGATGCTGGTGAAGAATGATTACTATAATAACGAAGGCCCCTGGATTCCTTAGACGCTACCTAAATCCAGAAAGACATGAACTAAGGACCGTCAATTGACGGATAGGAATCTACCCGCTTATACAATCTGGGATCAGTGGGATGAACGGTGAGATCATGCATTGGCAATATACCGACCATAATTATATGCTCAAGCAATGGGAGCACTAAAACGCAAATGCTACTTGCAGGGCAGATAATCAATTTCTACATAAATCCTCAGTCGAACCTGGCGCTAACGTTCGCATCCGTACCAAATCTTGCTGGACTTGTCACCGTATCCGTAGTTCATGTACGTGTGTAGCTCTTTACAGGCAATGGAGGACTTGACGGGGACTTTTGCCAACTTCCCTAGCTTTTCTGTCCTAGCTTTCCTGTCAAGCTCCAGCCCAGCTGCAGCGTATGCGAGCAGGGAAGCAATAAGGTGATCTCCTGTGAAAGGGTCAGCAATATGTGTAGTAGTTACGGCCTGTACGCCCTAGTTGTAATATGTTAATATGTTGTTTTTGGAGCCCAGCATTTTTTCGGAGGCACCTATTTCACGGGCATCCGCCGGATTCAAGACAGTGCGCATAAGGTACTCACATTATCCCTATTGAGGAGCCAATAGTGAACTCGGATTTGACAACGCACAGAATAAGGGGATACAACAGAAGTTATTGATTTTAAGCGACAGCCTAGCATATCATGATTCATGATACTGCATTTAACAACATCGGTGAGAAGCCCCCAAATCATGACCATACTCATTGATGTCTTAGGTTCAAGCGATAGTGTCAGTCGTGTCGGATGAATTGCCCGCAGTCTCAAAGTCGTCACTAGGAGGCCAAGTATAGCTTAATGGCTAAATATCATTAATTTCTGCCTTCTCTCTTAGCTGAGCAGGGTCCTCCAAACCGTAGTGTATATGCTCCTTATCATTATCATCTAATTCCCTTTTGTGTTCCAGTAGTCTTGCCGTGTGGCCGTAGCTTCTGACAGCTTGTTACCAGAGCCAAGTGATGAGACATAATTTGTCGACCGAGAAATTTCTAACATTGATGAGGATGACGATGTATATGTTTATGAGAACGGAATAATCAGAAACCCGGTACAGGATAGGGATTTCTACAATCCTCTGACGGCAAACAACTCGCATGTGAAGTTCGTAATGAAGGATTTAAACCGTCGAAGCTACTGGAATGGAGTCGAGCCAAGTCCAGTCTTCTGAGATAAGGTGTGGAGGGTTGCTGTCTTTGTTGTTCCATTGCTGAGCGTGGCTTACTGTTCCCCGAGCCTCCCTTTGCAGCTTCTTGGGAAGCCATTCTCACATCCTGGGAAATTCATTTCCCAATAATGGCCTGCGTCACTCCTCACCAACGCCGCTTCATAATGCTTAGTCCCGTCTCCTGCTTCGCTCCTGGCTCCGGCTGTGGTCCTTGCGTTTGGAATCTTTGACAGTAAGTAATCCTTCACTTCTATGACTGTAATGACGGGTCCCCTTCTCCCTCTCCCGTTCTCTTCTTGTATCTTCCCGCCCCATCTCCTTCTGTCTCTCATACTCGCGATCCAGTTCCCTTTCCCTTTCCCGAAGTCGCTCCTCCTTCGCCGAGTCTCCCGTCTCGGCAATAGTTTCAACAGCATCGAACTGTTTGACATCGTCGGGCATCCGCGTTACAGCGAGTTGTTCGCAGAAATGTCCCCATTCGCCACTTGTACCCTCACGCACGGCTTCCAAAAGGTCCTCGTCGTATCGTTCAAGGTATGCTGTCTTAATGGCAGCGAGATGTTGCCGGTCCCAGTGGAAGCGCACAAGGCGGCTGATCAGCAGCTCGCGGCGGAGATTATCCCTCTTTGAGGCTGTCAGAGCGTGGTGCAGGAGTAAGGCGTCTCGGACGGGTTTGTTGACAATGCCGTTGAGGACGTGCGCTAGCAATTCACCCTGTATTTGGTGAAAAAGTGGTGGTTAGTTACTGTGCGTGATCACTCCTAAACTGTTGATGATAAAGCAGGACAATAGAATGATAAGAAAGATCCGACATAAACGCTTTATGATGCTGGACAGAATAATATTATACTTACCACCAGATTGCCGCTCTTCTTAAGCGCATCTCGGGCAAAATTGCTCTGGCAAACTTTCTCGTATAGTTTAAGCACCTCGCGTAGATGTTCATCGCTACGGAGCAATACGATTTGTATCATAGCGCTCTCACCACCCCTTTCCGCATGAACAGCGCTATACAGATCTTCTACGTCGTTTTCGACCAATCTACGATCGATAGGTAAAGGTCGACCGTATGAATCGTGATCTTCCATACGCCTCTCCTCCAATACTAGCAAAACCGCCTTCTTGAACTTGTCCTCCTTTAGCTCAGTCTTCAGACACTGCACCAGTGAGTCGTTGTATTTCTTATCGGAGAACGCGTTCTTAACATTGCGGATTTCTTCGTTCGTGCGTCCTATTAGGCTTTCGATAAGGAGTTCTCGACGGTTCTTGTCTCCTTGGTACCATAGATTGGCCCAATAAGCGTCCGATTCCCATTTCCCGAGGGCCGTGGTGTAACATGCCTTCATGAGGGCGGGATCTTCATCTTTGAGACGCGACCGAATGTGCTTGGCAATGTTTACACCACGCCTGTCCGGTCCTATTTTGACAATTTTCTTGTATTGCAACCGCAGTTCCATCACTTGCTCATGCGATAGCCCCGGCAGGACTTCGATCAGAGTTTCCGTCCTGGGAGCTCTGTATTCACCCTTGAGCGCCCGGGATAGACGTTCCGCATCCTCTTCTGGGTCGTAGAACCGGGCCCGCCGGCGCGTCTTTTTTTCCGCACCATCCGCGTCAGAAAGACCAGGCGACAACGGCTCGATAACATTGATCCCGCTTGCTCTAGGGCTTTGTGAGGCAAGGAGTAGCGGTGATGGCATTGGGGATGACTGCTGATATGTTCCATGGTAAGACTCAAGAAGGGGAGATGATGGTGCTACAACACTTGTGGTGCCGTAGATTACCGATGCTGAATCGTGTCCCGTATCCACGTCAAGGGCAGCCATACGCGTCGTCGGGGGACTGGATGGACGATTCTTGGGAGCATGGGTCGGAAGACGGTCGACCGTTAATATACTGGGCACTGAGCTCCCAGGAGTCGCGTCATACGAATCACGCGAAGGCATTGTATCTGTAGGGTGGTTGGCGATGGTGCTTAGCACTGTCGGCTTCTCGTCAGGCTGGTCGTAAACCCACTGTCCCGGCATCGGGTATTCATGAGTCGGCTGCGGAGGTGCGTTACTGTTGGTCTTGGCTTTGGCCTTGGCCTTCGTCTTCGACTTGGTCTTGGTATCTGAAATTGATGCAGTGCTCCCGTACGCTAAATCGTCTTCTTCCTTTTGCATCTTCCGGTTCTTCCTCTCCTCGCGTTCGTTGTCGGGAGGTTGAACCGTGGCTATGTATTTGGCAGGCAGGAAGGTATCCGCGCCTCGTCGTAGTGTATCTTGCACCGCTTCCACCATATCTACGTCGCCCTTTGACTTGCGAGGCTCCTGGATGCTGGGCTTGGAATACCGTGAGCTTCCGTCAGACATTGTAGCCATGTCGATGCCCTCGTGGCTTCGACCGGAGTATCGTGATTCCTGACTGGGAGACTTCATTCGGTATGAACCTCGGCGTCCAATGCGGTCATGATCGTAGGCAGGCCGTCGGGTGTCGTCATAACTGAAACCGGCGGGAGGAGAGGGCATTCGGACGGGTTCTATGATAGAAGGCGACCCGGAAACGCGGCGCCGGTCACGATCGCGGTCACGGCCATGGTCATAGTCATAATCATAGTCATAATCATAATCATAATCATAGTCATAGTCATGGGCAGCAGGAGACCCAGACCGTCCATGGCCCCCATCAACTACTCTTAAGGGCATACTTTCAGCGCGCAAGGACCTTCCGCGAGTGATTAATCAGCTAGGTATCAAGGCTCGGCGACTGCCTCGGTCGAGAGCTCGAATGGTCAGTCAATTTTGGGAAGTAATAAATCAATACTAAGCCGCTTTGAAAGGGTACTAGTACATGGGAGGAAGAGCAGCGGCGCAAGTGGTCAAGTGCCAGTAATAAATACTGCGGGGTAAGAGATTGTAGTGTAGGTAGATAGGTAGAGACGTAGGTAGATTGTGTAGGGCTGGAATCGATCTTTTGGTTTCCCACAACAGTGGATCTCTTGAACGATGGCCGAAGTTCCTACTTACTACCTAAGTACGGACGTAGTCGCGGCGATGTCGAGCTAGGTACTTCTTTATGGTACCGCCGTAGACAGCTCTGCTCGCTGGCGGTGCGATCGGGACTAGGTATAGGTACCTAGGAACGGCGTAATTAATCCAAATGAAAGCGACTATAGAACGGCTTCTCTCCCACCTCAATGGACGAGATCGCTTTCGTACAAACTAAGAAGCTACCTGCTTGTTGGGACCTCGATCGCCGCAGTTCCGGCTCAAAAGTTGTTTGTCTCTTAAAGCGTACGCTAAAAGAAGGAGGCTGGTTGTTTTGTTGACGGACACTTCTATTACCAAGAGACACCCACCAATGAAAGCCTTTTCGGCGAGGCCCATTTTGGGTTTGGCAGGGCAAGAGAAGAAGGATTACTTATTGTGTTGTGCGTGAACATAGTGTACTGTAGAATATTCGCCTTTGGCGCATTTACGACCAATACATTTATGGTAGGTTACAGGATTGGTATCTTCAGCCTTGTCAACGGCGAATCGCCTGCGAGCTTGGCCTGAAGCAATGACGCCAGATAAGTCACAAGGTCAATGCAAGCGATCGGTGTGTGCAGCTGGCTGAGGGTGGGACGTGGTTGGGTTGCCATGCACAAGGCAACCGAATATGGACAGTGATGAGTTTCAGTCGTCTTCGAAGATCGGCAGCTGACCGAGACGCCACTAGGTATACGTAGGTATTCTACCTACCTACATACCTAGTCCATCTTATTAAATACTTACACATACCTACAAAATACGATGGGTACACTGGGTAATGCACATATTTGGGAGTGGGCCTTCGAATCTCGTACTTCGTCGTATGTACGTCCGTATGTATGTGCTCATACCGTGGTTGGAGTTGTCGGATCAAAACAACACATGAAACGTGCACGGCTTTGCTTTGCTCCTTGGCTTTGTGGTGGATCCAAAACAACAGAGGTGAGCAACGTTCAGTGTGCATTTATTTATACCAGTGAGCGCCAATTCATGGATGCCATGCTCAACGTTAACACCCAAAACAACACTACTTTGCAAAGAGCGTCTTTATCGGGATGCGGGCATGGTTATCGTCACTCAAGTCGGTTATCATGCGTAACTAGATAGGCAGCGACCTGAATAGGTATGCCTGTCGGAGAACCGTGTGCGATGGTGGACGAGGTTTATTTCGTTGTTTTGTTTTGACTTATTTTGACTTGACTCATGACAACGTGCGTAGTTTACCTCCAACGCCAAGGAAGTATCTGTGCTTCCTATCAAATATTGTGTCTTTGATCACGCGCATACACAATGGCCCCTTGCGCAAGCAATGCCAGCTCAGAACTCCAAACGCCAGCACACATTGTCAACTTAGTTTGCTTTTGGTGGTTACTTCGGAGAGATGTGATCCGCAGGCTATGCATAGTTCTGTATGAGATGTCTTTATTTTATCTCTTCGTTCATGTCCGGGTAGACTGGGGCATGATGGACGGATTAGAAATGGCGAATCCTGTGGATGGGAAGCCCCACGAATATATAAAATATATGAGTGCCAATGTACTACGCGTTCTCTCGATTACGCGGGCTTCTATGCCTGATGGCAATTGGTTTCCATGGCTAGGTGATGGGTACTGCGGCGGTGAAACTGGGAACCAGGCTCACCACAAGCATATCGGTACACATTGATGGTGCGAGTTGCCAGGGAAACAGAAAATTCCGATAGACGACTCTGTCAGGGCCTTGATCTCCCACTCGACAATGGTATCTTCCTGCTCCCTACTTTTCGGTACAAGCCCTGGTGGTCTCCTCTTTGGCAACGCTCAACTTGGAATGGTTGTTGGTCGGGCGACGGGCGAAGGAGGCTAGGCAGGGATATTTGAGTCGCGAGAAGATTTCTTGGGTGACACAGCATCATTTGGTGAGACCGGTTTACGTTTGCTAAATTTTTATCTGCTCCGTGTTTCGCTTTTTCTTTTTTTCACTTGTCCTGAAGCTTGGCTTGGTCGTCGAACGAAGCTTTGTCTGGTAACTTGGTTCCTCGTTCGTGACGCGTGGCAAATTTAAGCAAATATAAGCAAGCCAGCTCGGTTGGGGGACTTTTCTAGGACCATGGATATGAAGGCTGCAGTAGTAGAAAATGAGAAAGTCAAACCGTAGAATGATGTGACTTTGGCGACTACCCTGGATGACTTCTCTGCCCCTGAATACTTGCCCTATGTCCGTCGTACGTTGTCCGTCAACTCGGCACCCGTTGTCCTGCTGGGTCCAACCATTGCCAACTGACTACACCTCTTGCAGGTATGGTACGAAGCATTCGCAAGAAACCGGGGGCCTCTTTGGGTCAACCCTTTGCGTACCCAAACCTCAGTACCTAAAATAACCCTGCAAGAGGTGTACGTGTTTGATGCTGAATGAAAGTACTACCCTGGTTACCTTCAGCAGTGCTTTCCTACCTACTTCTAGCCCAGGCACAGTCAAGCTTGATTGGTTGTGGCTTCCTGACAGACCATCGTGTCGTCGGCTCGTTGGCTGGCTTTCCGAGTTTGTAGAGGCTGACTAACAGGTATCCGCTTGTTCCAATTGCAAGTCCCGTACGGATATGCTGGATACTGAGTAGCGCTCTTCGTTCTACCGCGAACTATAATGTGCACCTTGTCATAAAGGATGAGTGATCGGGGGTCTTCCGCTGACGATTCATGGAGTGTACCTAGTGTACTCACCGCGCGAGCACATGTTCCATTTGATGAACTAGCCCGTGGACAGTATCCGCAGCTAGAGTAAACCTCGCGATAGCGAAAACATGAGTCCAGTATAATGCCTGATGTCTGTTCAACAACGGTCATTTGCTCTTGGTCTTGCTTTGATGCAGCATGGCCGAACGATAATCTCTGGCCTTTTTAGAAAGATGCTGCTTGAAGCGAGCCAAAACAATTCGAGTAGAATCCGATATTCGCAAGATGGAACATATCAGTTGTTCATGCGGCAACAGGAACCTGCTGCGGCTGCTCGCTAGCTTCTGGGGCTGGATCCCCAGAGGGAGGTTGAGGAAGATTATCCTACACAGTGAACTATCAGTCCAATTGAAAAACAGCGCCGTACACCAGATTGAGCAGGGGGGATCGTTAACAAACCTGATCAAAGATGACACGTATCATCAGACTACAACTAGGACACACAGCGATGTCGGTCGATTCATCTTGAAGGTCTGCAAGCGCAATCTCGAACCGGTCACCACATGGGCATGGGTAGTGGAAGATCTGGAGTGTCGCATCGAACGTCATGTCCTCGATCTCAACCTCATCGTAAATTGATATTTCCTCCTCCTCGGCCATGATTCTGGAATGTTCGAGATGACGCTAGAATGCGATGTAGGTAAAAGAGAATGGAGGTCAAAAAGAGAGAAAGATACAGAGTATGAGTGAGTGAGTGAGTGAGTGAGTGAATGAGAGTGAGCGTAGGTTATACCGTACGGATCCGTAATAGTCGCGAAAGTATTTGCAGATTGCAAATACCCCCATTCCAATTAGGCACCGACCCGGACACTAGAACCCGCCGTGGCGCCGTGAAAGTAGTAGTATGTACGGACGTAATTCAATAGGTTACATAACCAACTTGATTCATAACTGGGTTTTCGCACGATCTCGGCGAGCATTCATGACCAGCTGGAAGCACCCGGCATTCTGGCGGAGACACGGAAGTAAGTGGAGATTTCGGGATCCATCAATTCAAGTTCCTAGTGTTCCCAGCTGTCAACTTACCCATTACAAAAGCCAACAACGTCCCGAGACTTCCTGGTCGACGCCTATTCATTCACTTACACCACTCCTGGCCAGGAGTGCCCGTACACCAGCTCCCTGGTCTGGATGATGACACCAACTACCATTGATCGTTTGTAGTTAAAATGGGAACATGGCCAATTTTCCATCACCTGACGCGCCGCATCCCGGCCTCACGCGCTCCGCCACGGCCCCGGTCGAGCTACAATCACCTCGTTCCATGCGCTCGCACCTCGCCCCCGAAGATGCATTCACATCCCAAATCCCTCCGCGCCGTCATCATAATGCCTTCAATGACTCAAGCAATGAGTCGGGGCCGAAGATGACAAGATCGAAACATGGAAGCCCGAGCAGGAGTCGGCGAAAACGTAGCTGGAAAAAGCTGTTATGGGTCAAGCAGTCATGTACGCCTGTCATCCGCCCCAACCCAACGCTACCCCATGTATATTCGTCCGTTTAAATGTTATATGTATACACCTATTGCCATTTGTAATTGTCTATCGGTCACTTATACTCTCTCATTTATAGATCCAGACAACTATACTGACCAGGCGACATTCCTTGAAAATCTCCAACGAAATCCCCGTCTTCAGCCCTACGAGTTTTGGCCACTCGTCGCCGATACCACCGTCATTCTTCAACAAGTCTGTTCCGTTACCATCTTTGTCGTTTGTTTTGTTGGTATATTCCAAGAGCGCGTTTCGCCTGTTTCCGTCGTTGGCTGGGGAAGCTTCGCAACCTTTGTCGGCTGGCTATTTTGGGACAATTGGGTCAGTTTGGAGGACGACGACGAATTGTTACAGAGGCGTCGAAGTAACCGCAGTCGCGCTGCTGACGAGCAGTCAGGTCGGCGTGGTCGTCTTTCCTGCCCCTCCGCTCTTGGCGTTACTGGCTCCTCTGCCAGCCTATCCGCCACAAGCTCCGCATCGAACTTGGCCACTACTGCCGAACGCGCTTCTCCTCAGATAGCCCTGCAACAGTGCCGTTCCAATTCTACTCTCTCTCTTCAGTCTGGCTTATCACAAACAAACAACCCAGCTTGTCTTTCTAATGACTCGTCGGACGAGTTGAGGCATGGATCCTTATCTCCTGCGCCGAACGGCCGGACGAGCCTACGCCTCAGTACTATCAAATCAGCCGTTCTCATTTACTTCACCCTTCTAGGGCTATCACCCATTCTGAAGTCCCTTACACGGTCTACCTCGTCCGACAGCATATGGGCTATTTCTTTCTGGTTGTTGACGATCAATATCTTCTTTTACGACTATTCTGGAGGTGTAGGTGGTGTGAAGTTTCCCGCCTCGCTTTCCACAAATGCTGCCATCATGGCATCGACCGTGTTAGCTTCACGACTTCCCTCTACCGGACAAGTATTCAGCCTCACCCTTTTCAGTATCGAGGTTTTCGGGCTCTTTCCCGTATTTAGACGATATGCCAGGCATCAGAGCTGGACATATCACGTGGCTATTTCAGTCATGCTCGTTATAGGGGCTGGCGCAGGCGTGGGGATGATTCTAGGCGGAGAGGGCGACGGCATCCGGCCGTGGAAGAACGGCCTATTGGGCGTCCTTGTTGCAGCACTTATCGCCATATTAGCAATGGGTGGCTGTAGCTGGTGGCTAATTTCGCTGCAAAAGTACAAGAATGCAATCAATGGGCCCTGGGACCAAGCACGGCCCATCATAATTAGTCGTAGGTTTTGGGATGATAATTGAAGGCGAAGATCATGGCAGGACGCATGGGGATGAGAACTTTCCAGCTGTTAGGCCAGCCTCACCCTGTCCAGTGTGGAGCCACAGGGGTGCTGGTCGCTAGAGCTCGATGTCCTTGACGACGGCACGCTCAATTATCCGTAGAGAACTATTATCCGGATGTAGTTCGTCGTACGGGTTAATCTGTACCTCGTACCATTTTAGGAAGAAGAGCAAAATGGTAGGTGCAATTCGTCCTAGATATCTCATCTGAAGTTATGGTCATTTCCCTCATATAGGCACCTACACCTATGACCTTCGAGGGGCAAGGCCGTCTCTATTATTTTAGGCCTAGTATCTCACGTGCAAGGGTATACCTATTTCTTTTACTCAACGTTATCATGATGCATCCCTATCGACCTCCTATTCTAGGGACCGATAACATGTCCCATGGCAAGTATAAGTGTAGTGCCGATTTCAAGACATTCACATTTGATCAAGTTTCTTCCTCAGTGTGTTGCTAATCACATGGCATACTGTGCAGGCACAATTCAAAATGGCTCTGCGTGTCCAGTTGCAGCCCAAGAACAAAGAGCTCCTGATAATGAAGCATTTCTGCTGATTACAGGACCCAACAAACTGATACGGCCAGTCATATGTGACATTTTTGCACCAAAGATGGCTATGTCAGGGGAACTAAAAGAAAGAATTTAGAGCCCGCGCCCACGCGTCCTTTTTTTAAGGATATCTCATGGCAGGGGCAGCACCCGGAACTTCACACGAGCAGTTAAACATCATATCCGGTCAGAAAATGTCTCTGAATAAACCTCGCGCCATGGCTGTCGTCTCTTCAGCAAGTAATGTTGTCGGGTGGGTGGGATATGACCCCATCTACCGCATAGTCACGAAACAATAACATTCTTCATTCATAGGTAAAGTGCGGCGGGAGATGTTCATCGCTTGTATTTTGCGTATTTCCTAATGTCATGGGCAGCGGGATCTATGGAGACTCCTCAGCGGAGGTCTTAGACATACAGTTGAGAAGCGTCAGTAAGACAAGCCAGTATGCAAGGGATTCGGAAGTATGACACGAGCCCGAGCTGCTGTCTCAGCGCACAGCTCCCTAGGATTCCCTTGCCCTAAGTCTCATTCGGCCTCCCCGCCTCTCACGCCTTCAGCAGTGATTAGGTATCTGCAAGTGGCATCGAATAGCTTTGCTGTGTGATTGGTACAGCATAGCATGCCTTGCCATGCTATACTCACCCCGAACCAACGCAGGGATTGTACTTCGATATTGGTCGAAGTACTCCGATTTCGTAGACCAAAATGTTATCGTGTATGAAATGATCAATGCAGGTCATTGCATAGAGCGGCTTGCCAGCTCCGTTGACGAAATCACAACCAGAGCATCTGGGCATCACGCAATTTCAAGTTCCATTATAGGAAAGCTTGTAACACTGTCTAAGGTCTCATACAGCGCCATCCACTTGATGATCGGTAGATACTTGTATCTCTCTATGTGTACGGAATAAGGACGTACATGGTTATCCCTTGCCTAGGAGCTTCGGAGTCGAGTTCGTGAAGTTCGTGATGGCCGACGAAGAATCGCCTCACCTTCTAGCATTTTGCTTTCAGTGTTCTCCATTGTGGAGCCTCCGAGTCGGAGGGGCTTTTTGGATCTTTCTCGGAACGCTAACCGAAAGCCATAAGCAGCCATCAAAACCGTTTCGGAAGTTTTCAAAGGAACGGGCCTGATTGAGGCTCACTATGTGCCCAACCTACCTACTGCCACACAAGACTCATGCTGTGCGCCAACCGAATTTCACGACCCGACAGCTTGGACGAGTACCTGCAGCATGACGACGAGAAACAGTGAATGGACAATTACATCACCGATGTCGAGGCCTTATAACAATCATCTGGTCCCGCCGAGCCCGACACTATATCCTTTTCAGAAAAGGCCAGGCTCGGTGTTCCTATCTCACAACTGCCTGATATCTAATGTACAGAGTCAACAATTTACCGGTGATGCTGCGAGACATAAGCTAGATTGGCTCGTATAACAGTGGTGCTCTCTCATATGGTAGCGATATTGCAGCTGAAAGGGAAGAGAAGTTCTAGGTAAAAAGTATTAGTAATTCACTGGTAGCAAATGAGAACAGAAGTTAAATAAGATTGCCACACACGAACACGTCCTTGTTGGTCCTCTCTCTCTCTGTGTGTGTGTATGTGAGTAGTGAGTGAGTGAGTGAGTGAGTGTGTGTGTGTGTGTGCATGTGGCTATATCATGAGGTACATCCACTACATAAACTTCTATATAATCCAATGGTAAATGAGGTATATATAAGTATCGTTCTCCTTGATGACGATATATTAGGCAGTGTAGTTATGCGGTGGCAGGGAAGAGTACAATATACCACCAACCCTAGACTACCTGTTAATACCGGCCAGCTATTGCTGAGCATACATACTTAATATATATTACCTATGCGAATCGCCCATTCCATGATATGCACCCAGTCGGCGGGATCCGCGCCCAGCATACAAGGTTGCATCGTTCTCGAGCTAAATATGCGACAGCGGCTCCTGCAGCCACATCGTGCCTTCGGGCCCGGTGGCTTGCTTTGAGATCGCCGGCACTACACTCCCGTGGACTGGTGAGGCTTTCTCCATGTCATGACAACCGTTGCAATGGGTGATCTGGCCGTCGTACCCTAGTGAACATCAACGAGTGGGCGAGCTAGCGTCAACGAAACTCCCTTCCGCACAATAGGTCCATTCGTACCGATTTGTTATTTCCGTATTCTAATGAGGAATCTAAGCCCTTTGCGTGCTGACCGATCAGTTACGCAGAATCCATGCAGGATTTGACGAGAAGGGATAAGTCTCAGGCCGTTCGTATTGCGTCTAAGTAGGTATCACAGAGTACACCGGACAATATGATATTATGGGATTCGGGACCAATTCTCAAATTCCTTAAGTGGTCTTGGCAGTGACACCTCACGCCCAACGACCCTTGTTACAGTACGAATAGATCGATCACTCCGCAGCATACCTACTACCTATGTACAAAACGTGTATCTACACATAACTGGGTGGCGGTGCTGTACATTGTACAAGTGGCTGCAAAGGTAGTGTAGGTAGTAGCGTAGGTAGTGTACGGATCCGTATAACTGGCATACTTAAGGCTTTGCGGCATTGGTCGCTGTGAGGATGTTGGATGAAGTAGGTAGGCTGCACATGACAGCCTAACAGCTTTTCTGCTCAAGTCGGCATTTGGTAGAGTCAATTGAAGAGTACCTAGGTATCACTAGGTACACCATATGAAGACGGAGCAGGGTCTCTTTTCTTATGTAGTGTACGGGTATATCGTAGCATTTGTCGCGGAAAGGGGGGTTGTCTTCCACGTCGGCCGTCGAGATAAAATAATGCTTACCTGAATCCGTACACCTACTTACATACATTCCGTAGTAAAGTAGGTATGAAGTTACATTACTACAGTATGGAGCCGACTCGATACACTCCACTGGAAAAACGTCTTACCTGGTAGAGATTTTCAGCCAAGGATTGCAAGGAGTCTAGACTCTGCGAGTGGATGCGGTCGTGGATCCCCTAAGCAGCTGGGGTTCGCAAGAATAGGTGAAAGGCCAGATGACGTGAGGGGGGGCCAGAGGAGTAGGTACTAGGTAGGTATTATTTCCCCCCATGATCCATCATACCTAGTGAGTGTAGAAATCTATAGTGGTTAGGCATTGGACCGCTGTCAATGTCAACAAGGTTCGGCTCCTCACGGCTCCGGAGAAGCTGTCCATAATGTTTCTGCACCTTCCCGAGACATGCAACACAACACAGACGGTGACATCTCTGCGTTCCGAACAAATCATTAAATCCCAATTGATATCAGGCCCCCCCCATCGCGGGTAGACAATGCTGAACGCTTCCCTTTTCGGGGGTGCTTCTTGGGGGTGCTTCTCGAGCCTCGAGGCCTACGGATGACGATACAAAGACGGTTAACAGCATTGTCTGCCACCTCTTTGTACTACTCTTGACTCTTCCTCGAGTCCTGGGGTATCACTTGCTCATGTGTATGTGTCGTGCCATGACATCTATGTTGACTTTTCGCAGATGCGACAAGGATAAAGTCGAAAGGATCTCACCATACAGGTATAGCAATAAGACCTGTCGGGTGTTCACTGTTTAGGTAGGCCCATCTACATATGTAGTAACAGGTGAGCATAACTGGCAATCCACATGACTGCCCATCTAGCATTTCTGTGCCAAGTACGGACGTAGTTATAGGCAATCGACTTCGTCCCAAAGTTCCAGGATTCGGTGTAGGTAGTGCAACTCCTGTATAGTACATTTACATATTCGTGTATAGTGTACTTCCAGAGCAGGCAGCGTACGCAGTAGATTTAGACCCTGGGTCCCTGAAGTGTGTAGACGCCACGCATGGCCACCCCGTCATGGAGTTGTACAGATCTGGTGGTCTCCAGTACATAAGAGGATGTACTTCGTACTGAGCAGGTAGAAGACGTTGCGCGGCCGTTATTCGATGTGATGGGTCTCTTCCCAGATTAGGAAGGTATTTCCCTTTGAACGAAACAGTCATGATCATGTGTAAATGTGCATTTGTATGTATGTACGAAGTACGTATGTATGTAGTTACATAGGTACCCATTCCAACTTGGAATCACTCTGTCAGCGGTTGTTTGGGTTGTTGTTCGGAATCCTTCTGCCTGTCAGCTTTTGATTATGAGCTCTCTCGATTGACAATGTATGTAAGACATAAGTGACACAAAACGCTTACATCTGGAATTATTTATCTATTTCCCACTTCTTTTTTATTGCTATTATTGTTATGCCATCCCCGAAATCTTAACGCTGGGCAATAATACCGCTTGAGAGCTGCCGTAAAAATTTTTAAATTGGACGTTTCAGCTAACCGTGAGCATGACATGACCATGACCATGGCCGTGACCATGACCATCATAACCCTGACCCGGGCCCTTACCCTGACCATGATGAGCGTCACCGGTACAGAGAGTAATTACTAGTCCCACAGTCTGAGCACCGCAACCATGAAGCGGATCAGTCAGACGCGGCCGGCAAAGGAGTACTGTAGCGGCCATGTTCACACTTCATCGGCCACAGGAGCCGGCGCGGCTAGGTTTACTTTGCTCTCATTTGTTTTGTTACCCAGCAAAGGGAGTGAGCAATAGCGCAGTGCGCTTGTTTCAACTCTCTGGGTCGACAAAGCTTTTTCCGTCTGTATCCTGTTGGACTCCGCAGGTCAGGACTCCGACGGTAGATACAAAAAAGAACCACGCATTGATTAAAGTTGCCCAATCATCTTCACGCAGTGACAAAAAAAGAAATACTAAAAATCCGAGAGTGACCATGTCTTATAGACTTTATTGGACGAGATCGACAACCTGTCACACACTCATCAAAGTCTCGCCTCACATTCGCAACTCTTCTGAACTGATGAAGGGGCCATGTCATGGCATGTTATGCCATGCTATGCCGTGCCATGCCATGCCATGCCATGCGAGGGATCTATCTCGTCAACGCCTGTTACTGTAACTGTGTATGCTGTATCTGTCCTAAGAGATTGCCAGTACAGATACCTACACAGCATCGTCACTTCAATTACCGTGTACTATGTACCAATGTACAAAAGAATGTTCAAGTGACCGGACCCATGCTCGGAAAAAGGACTGCATCATGCAGCATCCCTTCCGAAATTTCGATCAATGGCCTGCCGCACAAGAGGTGCAGTCAGCTAGGTAGGTACCGGTATATTCTGTGTCCTAAATACATGAGTGACCACCAGGTGAGGTAGTTTGTACTCCAACAATGCCCTCCGGGTTTGGTCTGCTTGAGTTGCCTTCGATTGATGTCTGTACGGATCCATATATACTACGCAGATATTACTTGGACTCTTCGAGTTCAGACCATAGATTTGATGTTAATATACTATCTGCATATAAGTCTCGTTAATGACTGTCATATCACTCAAGACGGCCAACTCCCGATTGTAGCCAAGCAGTGTAGGTATTTTCTCCTTAAGTGCCCTAAGGCTATATTATGGTCACCGGCTCTATTCACCCAAAAAGAGGACTTAACTGAACTTCGATCACCAGCCAATTTCTAAGAACATCAAGGTATCCGTGAGTCGTCAGTTTTGTGATTGCTTTACACCCCTGTCAGTGACCGAATTATAGCTTTAGGGCACTTACTTAAGGAGATAAGCAGTAAGCAGGTTTCTTACTTCAGGTAGGTAGTGATATTGTACTTCCTACAGAAGTACTACATAGTATGTAAGTAATGTACCTACCCATCCTACGACAGATACCAAAGCTAGGTACAAGTCCCGAAGCAGACAGATGGTGGCGCCGGGTTACCCTGGCTTTCTGGACCTTGCTGCAGCCAAGAACCCCCTCCCACATGCTGTCTCTAAGGTCAGCTCCGTGACACCCAATAATGCCAGGTAAACACGGCAAAAACAAGATAGTTACCAAGAGTTGAAAAGGCTCAGCCTCGTCGGTATTTGCGGACTCTCTCTCTCTCCAGTTGCCCTCAAGAAGGTGCGTGTGTGGGCACCATGATCACTTCCTCGAGCCCGCCTTGCGAATAGGCTGTAGTTACCGAGCAGTCGGCATGGTAGCTAGAGGGACAAAGAGAGATTGAGATACGACACGTCAAAACTATCACATGCGAATGTACATATAGTATCAAGATATTATGCTTGTACCTAGGTGCATGAGAAAGCCAAACTTCAAGTTAGTTCTCCCCTTCACTGTCACGCAGGTATAGTAGGTATTAGCAATTTCACAAAAAGCAGAGCAGCGGTGCATTTATAACTACCGTATCAATACAGGCTACAACTGAGATCAAACCTCCTTTTCCCCTGAAAAGGTTACGATTGTTGTATTCCGTATGCTGTCCGAATAATGCCTAGGCAGGCTTCAACTACTACGTACCTGGGTCAGATTGATACCGTCATGCACCCGAATGAGACTGCTGCTCATATTAGAAACTATGTATGTACACTACGCACACCACGAATCGAGATATGAAACCGTATAAGTAAAAAGTCGGAGGCGAGAGCAGATCCAGCCGCAATCGTCAGACTCCGCTCCAGCTGAGCAGAGCTAAGCAAACTAAGTAAAGCTCGCATCGGATGGCACATCGCTGATCATATGCCAAGACAATAGGTTGAACACTTAACTTGGTGACAGAAGAAGATGCAGATCATCTGGTACCAACCAGATGTACGCTTCATGCCTAATTTCTTAGGTAATTCGAGGACCACACATGTAGACAGTACCAATGACTAGGTAGATAACATGACCCAACAAGTTGGTCTCTACATTTTTCCTCCTTCCTTCCATTCTACTGCTGGATGTACGACAACTATGCAATAATGTAAGATAGTAGGCAGTGTCCATATGGGTGAAAATAGTGTGCAGTGTCTCCTTATTAACTCTACCAAGTATGTTATATATCATTGGTACCTAGGTTACTGCTACCTACCTATCTTTGTCGGTGGTTCGAACCAGGATCAATCACGGACACCCGAGCAATCAAAACCCCTGTTGTATGGATGTTGTAAGTACGTATGATATGTACTTCGTATATACATTGGAAAACCCTGGTCAACTATCATATCAGGGATCTCAGCAGCAAATTTCCAAATCTCGGTCCAAAAAGATGTTGCTCACTACATACATCGTTTGTACTCACTACACGCGCATTAAACATTCTACCTGCACAGTAATGAACACCAGCCATCATGTTCTTCATCTGGAGCGGAGATATACATGTTACAACTACTCAGGTACTCAGGTGGCGAGAAACCACAGAACGAAACTCGAAGATAGGCATCATGTGTGCTGGGATTCCGGAATGACAGTCATCAATGTGACCCTGATACCATGATTTCAAGTGCTGAAAACATGCATGAAACTAGGCAGTTGAACGGAGTTAAACCAGCCTACACAACCAGCATCCGGAGATGTAGATGTGCAGTTGTTCCTTATGTCATTGAGTGGAGCTCTAATGTAGGGACGATGATTGCCTAGATCCCTATACTTGTCGTGATAATATTCTATTTATGCCACGGACGCACCCAGAATCCTGGGAGCTGGTGTGGATATCATAATTGATGCGTAAGGGTAGGGTGTAGGGTTCTTATCTCCTTAGCCATGTCGCTGCCCTCACACATCTCGACTACGCCAAAGAGTCGCACGTTTTGGTTGCTGACAAACTTCATTATACTACCGAGTTTCTAAATAGACTTTTCTTGTTGCTGAGGTTGTCACGAAATAGATTGAATAGTTGCGGCAGACAGAGAAATAGAGCGAGAGATTATGGGAGTCAGAGAGACGGAGAGAGCGCAAGACTCTGAACTCTGGTTGTCTGACTTACATTTACCTTTCTTCTTCCACAGCTGAAAAGGGAATTCCCCGTCGACAGTTCGAGCGCTGCCTGTTCAACCTGTACTCTGTACACCTCACACGTCCTTCATCCTTCATCCTTCTGGCTGCTGGCCTTTGTCTCACAATCTGCATCGGACGGCCCAAGACGCTCATCCTAGATCCGCCTGCAACGCTGGTGTGATCCGCGTTATTGATCACACCTAATCCAAAGCTGCATTGATTATTCTGATTTTTCGTTCCAACATCATGCCTTGTTCACGATAAACATAACAAGTGTGCTTCCAAGCTCCGGATACCAGGCTACCACTAGCCTGCAACCTGACAGGCTTGCTTATTTCCCACAGTACAAATTTTCTCCTGACTCCAATACATCCATCCGCGTGCACGCGCTTCTGCCGAACTGAACTGCACAAAGGACACCCTGCCGTAAAAAAAAGTCTCTGGAATGCCTCGAGGTTAAGCCCGATCTGGAAAAGAACAACAAACCAGACAAAGACAAAGTTTCGAAGGAATTCGAACACCAGACATTCATCAGAAGCTATTACGTCCCCCAAGTATACGACAAGGTATGTCTGAGTCTCGCTCAGCGAAACACTTGTGATCTACGTTAACCTGAAGTGCTTTCCGCTGTCTTCACGTGGAAATTTTCTTGAATCTAAGCTGCTTACATGTTCTCAGCTGCCCGTCTCCGAGGAGGAAGAAAAGAAAGAGAAGGTAATCTCGGCGAACAGAGATTGGTAGGTGATATAGTGCCCTTTCTCTCCGCATTTACCTGTTCTTTTTTTACATTAGAGTTCCCAGTAAACCCTTCAGCTGCAAGCATAATACCTATCAGAATACCTATTATTACCGTAATAATCCTAACACATACAGGAGGAGTGTGACCACTGGTAAAGGTATACCGGCAGAACTAGCAACCTCAGCTCAACCAAGCTAGACCAGTCTGGGGTCGCATATCGTTTCTTCCCCGGTCCCAGCACCCTCTAGGCCACACACACACACACCCATTTAACTAAGGGGTGTTCCAGTTTCGTAAACTCACCAAAGGCATATTGTCAGCTGCATAGCAGAAGTACTCTCTACAAACTACAAGTCACGACACGTGCCGTGAGATGGTCTCTGACCAGCCAGTCCCAAGTACAGCATACATACGTGAGTGTACATACATCAAGACGCCCCGTCCGGCACTCTTGCTCGCACTCCCTGGTACATCATACGTGTGGTAGCTTAGTTACAGTGTACCTCTTAGCTAAGGTACCTGAAATCTGAGGTAGGTCAGATGAACGGACAGTCTCGAAGACATTATGCTCAGCAGGCTAACCCAGTAGAGAAATCCGATACCCTACAGGGCAGAGGCTACCTATTAACAAAGCTCATCATCGCCAGGGCTACCTCTGGCCGTATCTACTGGACAATACTATCTAGAGGGCACATGAGAGACCCCTACTTCACTATATCCAGCAGTTATAAACAAGCTAGCTGCATATATACATAGGTAGCCGGCCTAAAACTAGAACGTACAACGATATACATCTGTATAAGCTATAAGCCTGGCACCATATATTATTACCACAGGCGCCTCCCGATGATCGACGTCTCCACAGCCCACCTATATCTATACTACTACCTGGGTCGAGTTGCAGGTCCAGGTGTCTAGGTATGCATCTGCCTATTCATGACCTACTTTTAAGCTCGCGAATCAACACATCTGCATGTATCGCAGGCCTGTGGACATACGGGGAACTCGATATATCTACGCTCTGGCCCATATATCATAAGCCATTGGTGTCCCCAGGACGAGGTTGAAAGCGCCCAGAAGCGCCTTCTTCCACTTATTCACACATCTATACCGCGGCTCTTATTAGGAACTTGTCATCCCCATAACCTCGCGGCGGCGCCTCTAAACATATAGTCAACGTCAACTTGTCATAGAAGCCACAACTACAGCACCTTCAACTAATTCCATGCCATTGTTGAGTAAACATTGAGCGCAGCTGGATATAACAATCGTTTTCTGGACGTTAGAGGGTGGACGGGAGGTGGTAGCGGTGCCGTCCTCGGTGTCATACGAGAAACGACGAACTATTGACCAACCTCGACTGTCGGACACTTTTCTCCTTCTTACTGCAAACAGTGGACCATTAACAGACTCTTCTTGCCAACGGATAACACCGGAGTAGAAGAAGACAGGCAAATACTAGACAACACGAGTGGTGTGGGCTAGGAAGAAACGAGAAAGAGGCAGAGAGCGGGACGGGTATCGTTGGAAAGAAGCATGGAATCCCCCGCCACGCAGAGCATCCTCCCTCGTCGACCCGCAACTGGCGGTCTTTCTCAGTTTCACCTACCTCCTCCCAATACGTCCTTGGACCCCCAAATACCGAGTATGGTAGCTCCTCATCGCTTTCCTCATTACCCTTCACCTCCTCCCACCTCTTCCCCCTCTGGCTCTCGTCAAGAGATCTCCTCACCATACTTACAACATAGTTTTCCACAAGTCCTTGGCAGCAATCATCTAACTTCATCCTCAGGAGTGAGTGACAGTATTAGTCCGCCCTCCTCGGGTCTTAACAGCAACAGTTCGCACAGCCCTCATACGGGCATTACACAATACAACAATCAAAACGGCTGGTCCATGGCGAATAATTCCTCTTATACATACGGCTCTATAGCATCAGGGGGCCAGTCTAACATGATGTCATCGAATTACAATCGCCATATCTACCCTTCAAGCGCACCAGGAGCGCCAGGAGGAGCAGGCCAATCGGGCTATGGTGGTAGAAGCTCCCAATCGCCAGCTACCGCGGATGCTTTGCCACCACCTTACGATAACGTTAGCCACCAGTTCCCGATGTCCATATCCGGCGGAACCACAAATCATTCGAGCTTTTCTTCTCAGCCTTCACATCCACAGCATCTACAGCACGCAATTCTGGGCTCTCAACCATCTCAGCCTCCAACGCCTGCGTCGACTGCACCGCCCGAAGCTTATTCGAGGGCGCCACCGACACCTGGGTATTATACAGCGTCTTCATCTACACCACAGCAGAACTCGTTCCCGGCATTTCCTCCGCCCCATCATTCCCCTACGCAGCTATCCCCAACGACGACAGGAGCGCCGACAAGAGCAATTCCGGCCCTGAGCTCGCAACACCATGCTCCTATGGGTGGCCACCCAGCCTATGGAAGTAGACATTACAATTACTCCACCGTCCCTGGTATGGGACCCGTGGTTCTGTCGAATATGGGGAATCCGGGTGGCCAAATGCACCTCATGGGTGCCGCCAACCCCCTGGGCCCCTACCATCCGGGACCTGCTCTCAGCCACCATGGCATATATCCAGGCGCTCCAAGCTCACAGCAGGACCGTCCATACAGATGTGACATATGTCCACAATCCTTCAACAGGAATCACGATCTAAAACGACACAAGCGTATTCACCTCGCAGTCAAACCATTTCCATGCAAGCATTGCGACAAGGCTTTCTCTAGAAAGGACGCGTTGAAGGTACGCTTAGATTCTCATGCTTTTTCTACGGTAGTTACTAACAACAGGATAGCGTCATCGTTTGGTGAAGGGCTGTGGTACCAATGGGAAGACATCGCCGAACAGCGGAAGCGCCGATTCCCCGAGGGATGATCAGAAAAAGCACTTAGATGGACCAGGTAGTTCTTCAGGGGTAGTGAAGGATGAACCGGCTTAGAGAGATCCCACCGCGGAATCCGTGACGGTCCTGACTGGACTGTCACATATTTTTGGAAAAATCACATATTCTAGCGGAAATTATTGAGCAGCAATATGCGCATGATCTGAGCGACGACACCTCATTCTCACCATCACAAGTTACAAATGCGGCGGGAAAGGGGATAGGGTCGGAGTAATCGGTTTTATGTTTTTTTTTTTTTGAGAGCACACCGCACATTCACGATTGAATTCAGAAGGATACCAAAACGGCAGTTGTTTTACTGGAATAATACAGGAGCCGCGCTTTTTTTTATTTCATTTTTCGTCCCATCCAATCCGTGGCCGAGGCGTTCTTTGGGTCTGGCTGGAGCATTTTGAGCGGGCTATCTTAGATTCTCATTTGTTTTGTTATAGGAAACCAAGGGCCGGCGTTACACTCGCGGAAATGGTAGTATAGATGTAGCCTGTACTGTAGGATTATTTTAGTTGTGCCGCCACGGGTTTCGGTGGGGAGACGAAGAGATCACAAATATGTGAATCTATTGTCTCTCGGCAAGGCTTTTGAGATTCACTATAGCTTGACGCAATATCAAAGTGGAAGATACTAAAGCTGGATTGAAATGTTCCTTCGTCAATGGGCCTTGTCAAAAGTCGTAGCCCTCATGCGAGTCTGGTCAGCGGTCTTTGTGAATTTGGTGTATGTGCTAAGTATAGCATCTTGGTGTGAAGACCAGGTTCCCTTCATTGCTTACTATCCTGAACACGCACACACTGTTAAAAGTTGCATGAATTTACCGACTCTCTTACTACGACCGCTAACCTAATCATCTGTACTGTCCGGGCTTAATATCATTGTATTCCTGAGAAGGCCTGAGGAAACTCGAATAGGACAGTGCCAAATAATCCAATCGACTTGTTCTAAGATACCCAGGAACACAGAATGCAGCGACTCCGCGGATCGACCCCTCCGTCTATCTACCTATAGAGAAGCATGACGAAGGTGGTGGACACGAAAAAAAAACCTTTCGGTACACGATTTGTAATACTAGCACATAATATAGTTGAGACTGCAGTGCAGTGCAACCGTGATGGTGCCGAGTAGTATGCCGAACTAGTGTTTTGATAGTAATGGATTGCTGGGTTGGATTATGTACTCGACGTTGAGGTTGGACAGATGCAAGAAGTTAATAGACTGGTGAGTTGGGAAAGTACCTATAGACTAAATAATCAAGGAAGTCTGTTCTTGGTCTACATGATAGATGATCTTGTAAGGATCTCTCTTCAAATTCTTCATTTTCGACAATCTGTGCTGGCTCATCGAAGTCCTGGTAACTATTTCTTCGAAACGTCCGGATATATATATGCCCCTTATCCGAAGAATTTGCCATCTTCCCGGCTCTCTTGACGGGTCTAGCTTGTAGAAGGAGAGGAAATCCGAGATACTCTGACCCACGTCACGTTATTCTTTATTTTCTCTGCTTCTTTTCATCTCACTCGTTGCTAAAAAATCTTAAGTGGTTCGACCGGATAAGGCGGGAGTAACTGTGAAAAACTCATCGAGCCTTGTTCTCTCCCGGGTCTGTTCTCTTCACGAAAAGTCCCGCTATGCTAGAATCACATTTTCCCTCTTCTAATTGGACTGTAGGTCGCAAGGTCTTGGGCCCAAACGGGATTTCTTTTTCCCTCCTCGCTTTTGTATTTCCGACCAAGCCGAAGTCTGGAATTGTGAAGTCTCACTGATCGATCCTCGGTTCATGTGACAGGCCCAAGAACGTAATAGGTGGCGCACGCTATGGATGGTCTTGCAGCTTTCTCCCCGTTCTTTTGGCGCCCACCTAGTTGCCTTACCTCGCAAACGAACGCATCGAGTCCGCATTGGCTGGGAATCTATGCGTATCGCCATTCTTGTAAGTACACTGCTGTGTTAGATCTCGATTGTATCCATGTCAAAAGCAGCCGACATCAACAACACTTTCCGGTGTCCCGAGCTAGTATTAGATATCACACGCCTCTCGCCTACATATCAGCATTTAGATAAAACTGCCTATTCTGTTGTTGGTGTACTCAGACTTAAATAGTGTTGTGGTAACAGCGGCAGGCAAACTCCTTCAGCGTATGTACTCATGTATAGGTCAGCTAATAGATCTCTGGGATTCTGTGGCTGGCAAATAGTCTTGGCCTTTCCCCCTCTTCTCTCTTCCTCTTTCTTTGTGCATTACCTGAGTTCTACTAAAGTCCAATCCGTATACCAGGTACACCCCTCGCTTCACGCTGCCTCGTGGGGTGGCTTTCGGCTTTTCTCTTTCTGTTACTCTCCGATAGGTAATAGGTATCTTGAGTTCTTCGTGGCTTCTGCATGGGGCTATAGTGATGGGGCAGAATCGCACTTCCCCATAACCGAAGCAGTGGGCTGGCTTGACTTCCTGGCGCATTCCACATGGTGAGGCTGAAAAGAGGCGTTTCGGCGACCTGTCCTACGACACACATACACAAGGCACACCGAGAGACTCCTAAAGGTATGTGGGTAGTTATATGGCTCCTTCGTCCGGTTTTGACATCGTTGTCTATGATTCAACTTTTCAGATTCGTGCCCGTTCAAGGTAACTAACCGTACCCTGTTCAAACATACAGAAGACAGATCATGGACGCCCTTGCTCGGAATGTCGAGAATTGATTTTTATAATCAGCTATACGACATCCTCATTTTAGATAAGGGCTGTAGATCAAATTGGAAATCATCGCGAGCGAAGAAAATGTAGAAAATAACGCAATTCCGACCCTGGTCACAGCAACTTGAGTATGGCACACCCACTCCAAGGTGAATACATAGGAGATATAAGTTTATTTAGGTATGTGATTGTTTCACTTGCTTGTTTGGTTGGCGACGGCAACATGCCAACGGTAAAGGAAAAGGGGATATCAGGAAGGCGAGTGATCCCAACCTGGGACTTCCGGCTCTTCTACGAGCTACCAAGATCCATGTCAGCACATTTCTTCGGGTGGTGCTGCTGTTGCCTTCCTTGAGTACGTAAGTATTATGTACAATCATTGTGTTTTCCCTGAATGAAAGGGTGTTCAGGCCCTGGACAGGTAACCCACGCCCATTTGTGTAGCAATAGCATAGTATCTATCGTTGAAATTCTGGTTTTTTCTGGGGTTCAACACCCAGATGAGAACAGGAGCTCTTTCGAACTTGAACGAGATTTCATCAGATTGAACATGCGGGTATTGTTTTTGGGTCCGGAGTAGCTAACTAAAATTATTGTAGTTGAAGACTTGCTCCCTTGAAAGTTGAATCGGATCGCCGACGACTCATCCGCAAGACGATAGTCTTACTGGCAATCTCAGGACTGGGCACTTTGTATTCAAATTATCGAATATATGCACGTCTATGAGATTTGTAAGCAAGGTAATCCGTAGTATCGTTTGATGCCGTGTTCCTAGACTCTACTCTTTAGAGAGGGCCTCTCGGGGTTCCCTTGTCACAAGGCTTTTGTCCAATTGGTCCTCACGTACGTATTGTCACGGTAGTCAATACTGTATAAGTAGCATGTGTGTGACACAGCACGCAAAGATATAGAAGAAGAAATCAATTGTTCAAGTCTTCAAGACTGCATCTAAGACATGGCATTACTTCCCGAGTCGAAGTAGCGGTTCTTCCCGCTAACAAGCAGGGAGAAGTTCCCTCTTGTTAAGTACATATGAGGATCAAGATAGACCGTATGAAACACCACGATACCGGTGTGGATTTTGTCTGGGGAATCTTTCTGAACAGCCCAAGAATCAAGGTGGCATGTTGATATGTAGTCGTTAGTCTGGTAGTCCGACCCACCGACGATCCCTAGAATTTAGCATTCTCTTGTCAGTCTGAAACTTATTTTACAGAAAGAGATATATTGAGACCACACGTGCTCTGCCGCTTGCTTCCACTGCTCGCTGGGTGACGTGACCAGATCCAGTCAAGACATTCCAGCGCGACTACGAACCCTCGGCATGGCCCGAATGGAAGGCCCCCCCTGACACAACGAGCCTGGAGCCAGAACTTTGTAGAATAGACCATCATAAGTCAGAGGCAAATAGTCCGAAAACATAAGGAATTTGATGTCCATAAGACTTATTGCCTAAAATTAAACAATTGTAAGGCTTTAATTTAATGGCTGTTCGGATTTGTACGCGGCACCCTTACTGTCTCGACATTTTCATGCTTCTCAAATATACTTACTGCATACTCACTCTGAAAACACGGGGAGGGGTTGAGGTACAAATAGGCTTTTGTCAACAATACAAGCTTTGTGGCCATGTCTATCACCAGGTACAAATCCCGAATCGACCAATATCTCAGGTTTTATTCGCTGATCAGTGGCCGTTTGGCAAGACTGAGCTTCAATTCTGGAACGGCTTTAATTTATAATACAGCTTACAAGCCGCCTACTTCCAAAGGCCACCTGGTAACCTTGGGGTTCTGGAAGCGTGCATTCTCCTTAGTATCTAGTCTAGAATGTCTAGCAATTGCTTGATACCCTCTTGATATTCCTAGACGCTCTACATACCCCTCAGGGTCTAGTCTTCCAGTAAGCGTACGAGAACATGATAAAATAAGGAATGGTTTCTGTTACTCAGTTACGGGCGTCATTTGGGCCTTTCAAACGCCGAATAGACAATCTAGCAGCAACAAGGCGACTCTGAAAACTGCTGTAATAGAAGTCGCCGTGCATGACAAAAAGAGAAGTACCTTGCACTAAAGTACTTACACCTGTATGGTGATTCAATGCGAATGTGATACCTACCCTACCATCAACAGGGGTGGCAACCCCTGCAACGATCCGGAATGTATGGTCGGAGCATGACACGTGGACACCTTCATTCTCTCTTTTTGCTTCTTCTTCAGACACGTCTAGCCAATTGGATCCGCGTCTATCCTCTTCGATCAGGCTATCATCTGGCTCCCCCAATCGTTTGACACCCGAGAAGCGTAATGAGGTATGTTGCGATCTCCTGACTCTCGGGTGTGGGTTTTCTGAAAGCAGCACCTCCTGACGTCCCTGCACTTCACTCGTTGCATTTCGGTATCGTTGAAGGAGACTATGTAATAGCGGACAACTTACCACGTCTTATGCCCTTGGGATCCTGGGAGGCTTGGAAGCTATGTAGCGCACCCTCGTGACATCAAACACAATCAATCATGAAGGAGACTCGCTTTACTAGCATGCAATCATGTGCATAGGCTTCCGAGGCTTTACCAGTGAACGACATGGTTGATGGCTATGGAAATTACGCTGCACTTGATCGTGCATGTAACATACATGCATTTTCATTGAATCATTGCTCGGGGTGCATGTGATAGGGACATCTAGGACTCATAGGGAAGAGCGACTAAGTTGGTGGGCTTCGGCGAGGTACTAGGGGACTACCTAGCTGGCAGGCAGGCAGACAGACTATAAATAGACTGAACCACCGTTCTTGAAGAGAGGAGGTTCAGGATTCAATAGCTATTGACTTCTAATCCATACTACTGCACTCTTCGCTGTGACCTCGCTATGACTACTGCTCTCTCACTCTGGGAAGAAACCCCTCACAGGATGTCTCCTTGGTAATAATGAACTCGGTCAATACTCAGCCTGACATGTTTGATTTACGTAGCAGAAATTTCTCGTTGAGGAAATGTAAGGAGAAAGAATGATACTATTCTTTATTACCTATTGGCTCCCCAAACACTGTGCCTGTCCCTATCATACTCAACCATTTCGTGATAATCCATAAGCTTGACTCGCCATTCACAGACTGGGTATCCCAGCCGTGTTCCCATATTGTCAGGGACATCTAGTACTCATAGGGACAAGCGGACTAAGGGGGTGGGCTTCGGCGAAGTACTAGGGGACTAGCCAGCGGACACAACGACTATAAGTAGACTGAACCGCCGCCTCGAAGGAAGGAGGTTCTGGATTCAATGACTATTGACTTCCATTCTATACTACTGCGCACTCACTGTGACCTCGTGGCTACTACCGCCTGCTCTCTCACACTGGGAAGAACCCCCTCACACTAGACTGCGGCGATGAAGCTGGCGAGAACAACGATACCAATGCCTACGCCAATACCAGTTCATGCTCTATGTGAATTGGATATGACCGCAAGATGCTGTTGACATATTCCATCTTGAGGAGGCCTCATATGCTAGAGAAATGACCGAAACTTGAGGCTCAAGGAGCAATTGGTGTCGTTCACGAAAGAGAAGCTTCCTCCCAAAGCCAAAAGGTCGCCAATATCTACTAAAACGTTGCTGTTGGAATCACAAGTAGCATGTTGTCGATGCTACTTGCCCAAGAGTAGAGCCCGTTCGGACGTTTTGTATCAAAATTTTCGTTTTTGGGATAGAGAGGATTCGGAGACTGTTACATAACAAGAAGCTATTGGCCAAATTAGTTGATCCGGTGCGTCGTTCCTGTATCATAATACCAACTGAGAAGTTAGAACACCCCTTGCTGCTTTTTGCCTCTATAAGTATAATTAGCATTGGCCCATTGGGGCCGTCGCTTGTCGCATACGGATTAGATACCGGTACAATAGGTAGAAGAAAGCAACAGCCTAGGCTCTTGGCGTGGGCATAGTGATCGAACAGCGGTTGAGTAGATTGTGAACGAGGCTGAATTGACTGCTCTGATCGTTAACAGGGCACATCCGATCAGAGCAATCAATGGCTCCGACTGATCACCGACCACTTCCGGCAACTTGTCGGTGCGACCAATTGATGATAGACCATAGCAATCAGGCGATTGAGTTTTAGTTGCCTCATGCAGTCGAAGATTTTTCGGGGCAATCGATCGGCCCGATCATACAGCATTTATAGACACACAAAGTGATCGCTACCGCCAACCACATACAGTAAGTTGATTAGTACATAACACTGCTTGAACACGCCGCTGGTTATGATGGCTATTAGCCGGACCGAAATCAAAAGGCTATGAAAGGGTTACGTTGTGAACATAGGTACATACATATGTACGAACCTACTCACAATCCTCCTCTATTCAAATGCCGCGACGGCAATGCGAACGGCGTAGGTACTTCCGGCATCCGAATCGGCATAATTAGCCCCTTTCGCTGCCGATGGTAATTCCAAAAGAGGCAGGACATTTGCAGGCGCCGGCGCCTTTGCCGGTCTCCATCACAAATAATAGGTACGGATCCGTACCGATGCTACCAACACCACAAAGTATCATACTACCTAAGTAGGTAGGTGTGCACCTACCTACTTCGTAGGTACGGAATACACTAGGTCAGCACCCAGAAGTTAATTTATTTGTAGAGACAAGCCTGTGAGCTGTTCCTCGAGCAGTATCAAACCCTCGAGGCAAACTGTTCTTCCCTGATTCATCTTATGAGAGCCGTATTGAAACGGGTCAACTGTGGCTTCTACCACAGCGCGACTCACAAGCAGTGGTCAAGGAAGGTATCCCGGGGTAACTATCATGATGGTGCTCCTTGAGTACTGACCCGGGGGCCATGGATGAATAGGTAGGTACCTAGTGTACCTAGTATCCTCAAGTCTGAGCGCTAAGCAAAGTGAGCGCAGCCGGAATCCTACGCGCTAGCTAGTTATCTGGCCATTTATAGGTACCTAGTTCGAATTTGACTTGTCGAGTCAAGCTCGCGACAAATCAAATAATAACCGATTGTCTTCAGCAATGGATTTTCGAGTTCGACACAGGGTCAGTGGTGAGAGAAGCCCGCCGAGAGCATGTTTGGTTTGCCCAAGTGTCCCGCGTGTCCCCTAGATAAACAGGTGGCCTCAAAAGTGATGTGCGAAAGGTCGCAGCCGAGAAAAAAAGAAAGGAAAAGAAAGAAAGATACTAAGAGGATCAGTTCATGGTGTAGGTACCTAGTCCCTTAGGTACGCTTCGTTGCGCCAGCACAGAGGGTGGGCGGATCAAGAACTCACCATTCCTGAATCTCTGTGGTTGTTGATAGGTACGGATCCGTACTAATTTGGGACTTCTGTTGGTAACGCCAAGGTGGTCTACTTATAGGTAGCTCATGAGTCAGCAAGACCGTGGTGCCCGGCTCTGAGCACGTGGAGACCACGCGGAGGGAGGCCCGGTGCTGGGCCCGGCTCGATTCTGTTCAGGCTCCATCTCCGTACTCTAGAGAAGGAGGCCGATTGGTTTAGAGCTCAGCCAAGATGCCTACACTAGCGTAGTAGGTCTACCTACCTAGTAGTAGGTAGCAGGTACCTAAGTTCTGGCCCATCGTTGTAGGTAATTCGCGGGTTCTAAGCCAGATACGAGTGGTATGTAGTCGTTTCGTTTGTCTTCGCACCAAGCCTCAAACCGTGTTGTCAAGTAGGTACGGACGTATATAAGCTGAACAAGTCGTTGTCAGTCGCTCTTGGACCATTTGGAGAATGCGCACAATTGGGACGCTGTTTTCGGATCCCAAAGTCGCCAGCCCCATCTTCGAACGTCTGTATACGTATGCAATCTGATCACGAAACTCCCAGAGCCGGGATAATCCAAGTCTTCATCCTATTTGACCCCTCCATTTATTCCAACCGATCGTAATCTCCGAGACAAGTCTAGCCCTTATATACCCGTGTCACAGCTAAGGTCTGTCTGTCTCTGGTATTCTCTTTGAGTTCATGAACACGAGACGATAGCGGTGTTTACGCGACCATGTTTGTGAAACCTGTCCCTTTCTCCGCCGTATTTCCTCAAGACTCCAGATGGTGGGTCACTGCAACTAGTAGTCTGTACTGATGCGCATATGCGCGTGGGACAGATACCAATAGCATCGTGTAAGGTAGCAGACCTGTGGCTTCTGTCTAGGCCGAGGTGAATGATAATTAGAGCATAAAATATACACTACACTCAGATGATTGTCAGATGACCAAGAGAAAAGGATTGTACACTCGGATCACCGAACCTGAACTGACCGAAATCGAATTGCTGTTGATTCCGGATAGATCGGCTGAATCGGCAATCGCTTGATGCATTCACATTGAGATCGCGTCCATGGATTAGATGTTCATGATCGGTCCGTGATCGATTGATGACTTGATCAGTGATCGATCGCTTATGATCGGCGGTCAATGGGGTAACTTGTACGTCCGTAAGTACCTAGTGTATTGCCTGAGTATTGATTAGGTTGGTAGCAGTAACACTGTAACCGCCATTGATCAATTGATTATGCCCATGATAACTAGGTATTTGATCACAACCTCGCCTAAATCATCATATGCGACGCGACAATAAATGTCTACGATCATGAGCAAGGCCGGTATCCACCAGCCAACTGCTCATTGCACCTTTGAAGGTGCTTTCGAGCGGAGCTGTAAAGCAGTCATCGACGGCTTCTTCAGATCGGCAAAGGGGATGAACTCAGCCTACAGTCTCGAAATTGGACATCGAAGTCGTCGGTTCTAAACTTGTGGAGGGAACGACGTCACTGCCTACATGTTCTTATTTTTACTTAGGTATTGTTTGCTTCACGCCACGACGCGCGGACATTCAGGAACTTATTACGTCCGTACAAGGTAGTGTACCTATTATGTAGTGCCTACGGGATCCGCACCTAGGCGGTAGGATATCCTGCTAAGAAGGTAGGTATACGTAGTTGAACAAGTCCGGCTATTCTTCGGAAACACGAAACCCTACTGCCGTCCGCTTTACGCTCGCTTACTAATAATCTGTAGTGTACAAAACTTAATACATAGTAGGTTGTGCCAATTCAATCTAGATTTGTATGGAGGATATTTTTGTATGTAAAACTACTCTAGATTCTAGAATACCATCTTTTTTATACTATCGCACCTACGCATACAATTTGCCTAACCTAACTCAGGCCCGCAAGCAGCCCGCACCACCTGATTGCCGCCTGCTAAGTCCCAGGTTGCCCCGGAACATAGCAGTTGGTAATCAAGGTGGCCGAGATGCTCACAGGCTTAAATCAGGGAGGCCCCAACACCACAGTGACTCGAGAAGGCGGAGACTAGGTCAATCCTTAATGCCCGACATCACGCACCCCATTCAAGTGGTGATACACGAGACAGTGAAACTGCTCGGCAGAGAGACGTAGGAATATATCAGCTAAGCCAATGCATGATGAGGCGGAGCCCTCACTCACGACACCAAGCAAAAGCCGCCTCAACCCCCACCATTCTCACGACAGTCTTCAATTCACCGCAGCGCCAGAACCTGAGGAAAGAAGAAGAAGAAGGAGAGAGGGAAGAAGACGAGAGAAGCCAGACTTTTATACACAGAGGACACGTCAAAAGAACGCGAAAAATCACGTCCAGCCCCCTTCATTCTCATTATACGTAGGTTCTTGCAGCGCGCATTGCAGCGTACCATACAAACAAATTTGGCGGTTACCGGCAGTGACTATTCCAGCTCTGTACGGACTTACTTCGTACACTTCTGCATTATTTGCCTGCGTAGGTACATATGCATGACCCCCGTCGGTTGGCTGCAGCATCTCCTTGACTGCCCGAAGGCTACAATTCAATCACTGGCTCCACCGTACCAGAAAGAATAGGTACCTCCTCACATCGACTTTGACCATCACACAGCAAGTTAATAATGAGAAGGTTGCTATACATTGTAAGTCGACAGGGTTTTGATTGGCTTAAACCCCCGTCAGTGACCCAGTTGTAGCCTTCGGGCGTCAAGGAGATGCTACCTAGGTAGCCGCTGTGGCGTTGATTCTGCTTGCCAAGGACCAGCCGCTTTACGTAAATTCGTATCTCCTTAAGGGCGGCTTTGGAATCCAGGACCGTGCACTCGAATAATCGAATCAGAATACTGGAAAAACGCCACCCAAGGTATCAGTACGTTATTTCTTCGCAGATCAGGCGATCACGTGGCAGAAGAGAAGGTACTGTACTGCCAAGCAGAAAAACGGGCGGTGCACGGTCCTGGATTCCAAAGCCGCCCTTAAGGAGATAAGTGATTACGATAACTCCTCCCACGTCTTTCCGTCTTATGCAGAGCCGACCAGATCATTGAATAAAAGGGAAAGGGCACGAAAAGCGGACCTAAGTCAGGTCAGTGTAAAGACGCGAGTGGCCAGACCCGTGCCCACCTGAGAGGCACGAGGACATTTCCGGGGTTTATTACAGACTGTAGCTGCACAGTTGTGGACTCGGCGAGCTTTTGACCAAAGACGGGCGGAGGGTCGAGATCCACAGCTGGACTACCAATCTACCCTCTCCGGTTTGGTCGTCGTTGATGAGGCCGCTGGGTGTATCTAGAGTACAGCGGGCAAACCGAGACACACCCACAACACCTGTCTTTGCTTCTCTTTCTCTCCTTAGCCTCGGAGTGTTTTTGTTTTATGAAAGGGTCATAGCTTTCAACAGCCGACAAGCTCAACAACCAGAAGTACCAAGACACGATCAAGGGAGTGAGTAAAAGTAAAGCCCAAGAGTGAGCCCCTAACGAGGCCAAAGAAGCAGAACAGGCTAGACACGGGAGTGAATCCTTGCCTGACGAAACTCGCACTGCCGGCGAATTCCAAATGTCAAGTCAGGTAGCCCCAACATGCCCAGGAGCGGGTTCCATAATCTATGCCGGTGCCTCAGGCATCTAGGTACATAGTGTGAAAGATTAACCGTAGTACCCTCCACTGGTACTAGATACATGCTCCACAACAGCTTCGTGTGCCGGTCGTTGGTCACTGGCAAGGGCAAATGTGACTTTCACCTGCCAGATATCGGCACGCCTGTATAGAACTCCGTACAATCGATGGGCTCACAGTCCCAGAATGAAATCATACTGCGAGTGAATATTAAGTTTTACAGAAGTTTTCACTGCAGTCGCGGGAAGAAAGCGTCAAGGCCAATCTTCAAAGGGGAGGTGTCTGTTTATAAACTGAAAACATCGAAACAAACGATAGAGAGGCCTCGTTAAGGGTTTCAAGGAGTCGGAAAGTCAACTGTTTGACGTTCAAGCCAATGGCGATCTCAGACTTGGCCAGGCTACCGGTACTTTTGCCAGCTCCAACAGGCAAAACGACGATGCAATATTTATCACTCGATCCGAACGCTTACCCCTGCTATCTCATTTGCGGCAGTGTGGCAGTGCGTGAGGCTCCACTCATCCTGCCGTCTCTGACCCCTCTCCAATCTTGGCCGGAGTATGTATGTACTTCGTACGGATTCGTGTACCGGTACTGGAGTCCCATAAGGAGGGGACGAAGGTTATGAAAGCAAGTAGCCTTGGCACAGCCTCTGGCTTCTGTATGTACTCAGTACTATAGCAAGCCACGTCTCATACCCCTAGGGAAGTTTGGTAGCGAATAGCGCTCCGAGACGTTAAAATAATCAATCAATCAATCAATCAATCGTGTACCGGTACCTATCCGTTTGTACAGGGCTACTCTCTGACAAACGCGAGATTCACTACTACAGCCAACCTTTCGCCCTCCGTCACACCATTAACCGCTAATTGAACACATTCACTGCCCGAGTCACTGTCAATGCTATTCGAGGCGAGATGGCCGATGCTGGCTAGTGGATGGACGCATGAGAGCTTGATCTCAAGCCTCGGCGTCGTGACTTTTTCGCGGAGCATATATGGTGTATTAGTACCAGTGGAGGATACTACGACTACCCTTTTACCCTTCATCGCATCTTTCGCTTCTGCGCAAAGACGATCGAAACGATGCCGAGCGGATGCTTTTGCCCAACGTGCTAAACCAGCTTTGAGCGCGCGATCGAACGCTGGGGTCTTTGCATGGTATTCGCGGCCACCCGAGCGTTTTCGAACTGCTTGACTTCTTGTACAAAGACGAGAATGTCTTCAATCAGTCTGCCCCTGAACGCAGAATCTAGATTTGCCTCGACAATTGCTGCGGCAAGATGTTTCGAGGGCCTTTCGAAATCAGGGCCCTGTGCATCTGTAGTTTTGTCAGGGAAGCTCCCCCTGCCAAAGCATGTCTCGCACATCTGAGTCTATGGCATCGGCTTCTTCATTGTTCCAAAGATGCTTTTCCCATTGGCAGAGTTCCTAAAATAAGCAGTCTTGCCCATACGGTTTCGGCAACTTGAATTTAGACAGAACGAATCTGACGAAGTTTGCCGACTCCCATCGGTACAGGATTGACGCGTATACGTCAATTTCATCTACTTAGCTATATTCCTCATCCAATGGGTCGTCAATACACGGGACTATGCCAGGCCGCTCGCCTTTGGCACTCGCGAATAAGACGGCGAAGTATGCCCCATTTTTCTCACGATTCCAATCGCCAGGGCAGGTATAAGTTGTGAAAACGCTCGCTAGGGCTTCAATATTGCCGCTCTCTAGGTCATCCCTTAGTGGCGTCGAACAAGTACATTGCCAACTAAGTTCAACAAGTCCTGGTGGAAGCGGATGCCAATGAGCTTCTCGGGTCTTGATCTAAAAGCTTTTTGGGTTCCCTTATACTGCCTAGCAGGCAGCTCCCGCCGTTTTTTTCATAATTCTGCAGTGGTAACCTAGTTCCACCCGACCATGAGAAGTCCCACTGGTCATTGGCACAACCGTATAAACATTGGTGTCGGTTCCATAATCGGGTGAGCTCCATACAAAACTCCCATATCGACCGACAGAAGGCGTAATATGTTCTTTATCTGGTCTGGAGTTGGCCATTCTGGTTGCAATGGCTGCTTGGTGCCACTCCATGCCGACTCATCAATGCTAATCAGTAAATTCGCCGTACTAGTCAGCGTCTGTATGAATGCGCTTATGAAAATAGAGCCCGGTAGCCCGACTGGTTCGTCGAAGGGCTAGGATATGGATACCTGATTGTGGCCAGCCGCGCTGGCCATGGAACGATTAAAGTTGGATGCAAGTATCTATCCACCATAATAGCAGGCTGTTGTAATTACAACAACCTTTGCGGCTGGCTCCAGGACGCCCATCGGTCCATCCAAGAAAAGCTCGTACGTTGGGCCTCTTTATTGCCGTGGCAAAATAATAAAGGGATCAGAGGGACATTCTCTCTCCACGCTTTCGTCGAGAATTCGCCTGCACGACGAAGGGACACATCAGTGAGCCGGCCTAGCTCAATCCGAGTCGGTGGTTTAATCTTTCCCGACTCCAGTAACTCTCGGCTCAGAACTACCCGTGGCTCCCGAAAAGGATTTCCATGGAGTAACTCTCCATTCCTCTCAATGATCTCGTTTATATCGGCAGCCATAGGCCATTTTTGTCAGGATCCTACTCCTCTTAGTACGGCATTTAAGGCAAAGAAGTCGGACAAGAACCATCCGTCCTGCGAAGGATCCGAATTTCGCGTGGTTGGCGATACCGCCGCGAGGATATGCGACTTATGATGAAAAACTGTCTTCGTGTAAGCCGGAATTTTCAGTTTCGGTTGACGTTTGTTCTGGGGAATCGAGGTGGCCACCCCTGACTAGGGGTTCCTTATCCTCGGGCATGCTATAGGTAGTATTTGGCTATACTTGGAGTTCTAGGCGGCTATATCGAGCGGAATGTGACAAGGGGAATCTGAGATGTTACTATACTGTGCATTAATGATCTCACAAGGATACCGTTACCTGGGGCTGATATTATACGGGTTCAGAGACAATTGATTGCATGGTCAATCGAATAGTATAGATATTGAAGCTGTTATGCTGTCACCAAGCAGTTCAAGGTCACCATGACTTCATACGAAATCTTGGGAATATATTTTACAAGCTCTGAAATCGCACTGCGAAAATATACCGTGATTGCCATTGAATTTGATTTTGAACAAAGTGAATGTGATCTGGTTCGTATTTCATAATGCCAGAGTCGCGTTGGTAAGAATTCCTCCCTGCGAGCTCCGCAGGAGTGGTACCGGTATAGTAGCTGCCATTTTCGGATCCCAAAGCTTCCAGTCCTGGAGACATCGATCTATACCAAATCGGCCAGTATTTGAATGTGATAATCCTCCTATCTGGCCTCATTCTGGCCTGACTAATAAGAGACAGTCTCCTGACAGAACATGGTCGCTGATCTGTTATTAACACTCGGTTTTATGCAGAATATGCGTAATCCGAACTACTTCGTCACGAGTCTACGACAAGTTCTCAATTATATAAACCTGGTCCTCAGCTTTCTCTATCTTCCGCAACGGCATCGACGACGATTGGTGCAAATAGATTTGTGTCGTCTACAGACAATACATCAGAGTCGGTCAAGCATCGCAGACCGGAAGCGTAGGGCTCTGGTACGCAAATCAAAACGCAGCCGACTCCTATTATTATTTCCCTGCGGCTCTTCTGCCAGGCTACACGAAGTGGTGATACACTAACACAATATTCTTGGACTTCGGTATATGTCGCTGGCGGGAGTCATTGTGGACTATAATTGCTAGGGCACAGAGCCTGGTATAAGTGCTGAGAACATAGAGGATGTTTCGCAATGGAACCAACCGGGATGGATACTACATACATTGGCAACAGAATGGAAGCACTGGACAGTTGAACTCAACGTGCATATCAGCCAAGGAGGGTCGTCGTAATGTGTAGTGTTACCAGTTTCGACGACCCGTTGTCAATGTTATCCAGACGTCAGGCTTCCGTCAGGCTCCGGTGGTTATGGTATGGGGTAGGATAACCTGCTCAAGCGCTCCAGTAAGGAAGAAGAGGATATAAACCAGTGCAGGTTGGTGTTAGACTGCTATCATATGATACCTAATTGCTATCTGTTGCGCGTCTGAGGAATTCTATGGTGGAGGATCGAGTATGCTGTATGACCGATGGATGATGAGGTGTGTGTGCCAACACGGGAACAACATCCGACATACGTATAGGTAGTAAGTCAGTACCTTCGATAACTCCATAATCGATAACTCCATAAACTAAGCGTTTTGAGACGTACACTACACTACGTCCGTAGGTCCGTAGATTATGCCGTAATAACGGCTTAACGGTGATACCTATGTACTTACCTAGTGTCCACGGGTCAATCGCGCAAAGTACCAGTACATGAAGGCTTAACAACAGCCCACCCAGAACTGAGCAAATTCGGATAAGACTAAAACCACCGGCCCCACTTGGCAGAAGCGGCGTTCCGACTTTAGCACCTAAATGACTCCTTGAGTACATTTGAGCAAGAATTGAGCAGGATAGTACGGATCCGTATAGTCAGTCAGTCAGTCAGTCAGTCTTTCCATATATAGAAGTTTGCTCATTAGGTAGATTGGCAGCCGTACATAATCTGCCTGTCTTCCTCGTGCCGTGTAGACTCTTTAGGTAGATATTTCCTCCATTCCGCCTACTTATTTATTTGGTTGATGACCTTAGACGGTCGCTGAGATTTACTTCTATCGCGACGTTCCTAATCAAAGACCCGGAAACACACCTTAAATTAATCTGTGCCGGATCGCCCTCTCTTATCTATCCTTCCCTTTCACCTTACAATTCACGCCTTTGTTTGTTACTCGCCTATATGCGTTGCCCGTCTAGATTCAACTCCGTATAGATAATATTTCCAAGTTTCTTTCAAATACTAGATATTCTCTGCTTGAAGTCCCGCGTTTAGCCTGAACCGAGCATTCGAGTGCAACACCGACAGAAGATCGATCTGTCCGACAGTACGGATCTGTAATCCGTAGTCACGAGCTAATTCCTTCCGGCAAGTCGTTCTGATCTGCCCGTCAATCTTGGCAACGGCCGTAGATTTATTGTCTCGTTCTCCACGCTTGAGACACCAGTAGCCGAGTGAGCTGCACTTGCTTCCTACTTATCTCTTTGAACATCCTTGAGGACAGACCCCGAATTCGAGACTCTTTTTTTTATACCACCGAGACAACACCCGACGATATGGACATGGACATGGGTATGGATATGGGCTCGGGCTCATCATCATCATCATCATCTTCTTCGGAGCCGATGATGATGTCCGTCTTCAATAACGATATGAAGACGTCTCTCTACTCGAACGCTTGGACTCCCTCAACACCAGGTGCCTACGCCGGAACAATCATATTCTTAATTTTTCTCAGCGCCCTTCTTCGCGTCTTGCTAGCCGCCAAGTCACTGGTAGAAGAGAGGTGGCTTGACGCCGAGCTGAAGCGCCGTTATGTCGTCGTCCAGGGCAAGCAGCCCATCTCGGAGCGGGTCTCACACGACGAGCTTTCCAAACGTATGACACTCACCGAGAACGGCGTCCAGGAAGACGTCTTCGTCGTTGAGCGAAAACGACGAATTCGCCGCCCCTTCAGACTGTCTGTCGACCCCTTGCGCGCTGCCCTGGATACCGTGATTGCGGGTGTTGGTTATCTACTGTAAGTAGTACTTGTTGCACCCTGCCGTGATCTCTTGAGACTCTTCCAATCAAAACTTGCCTGCTAATCAGGCCTGTGTAGCATGTTGGCTGTCATGACGCTAAATGTGGGCTATTTTCTCGCTGTCTTGGGTGGCACATTCCTCGGCAGCCTGTTCTTGGGCAGATTTTATAGCGGTATCAGCGAGCATTGAGACAGGGAGACAGGACAATGAGATGAAGATTCGTTTATGCCGACTGTGAAGAGAGACCATGCTTTCCGCGAAGACTTCCCCCATAAGGCATGGGGGACGTGCTGTGCTTGGTTAATACATTACAGCATATGGACCGACCGCCGCGAGATTAATCGCCGGATTACAGGGAAAACATAGAGAGAGAGAGAACTGGATGCGACACGAGAAATGACATTCTTTCCTTCCGGAAAGGCGCATGGGCTAATAAGGTAGAAAGACGAGAGTCGCCCATCGCTACCGAGTTTCACAACTGAGCGAAAACCGCTCTCCGAGAAAGCAACGCATACGATATATTTGCACAAGAAATGAACGGGCGGATGCCGTCGTAGCGGCCGAACACGCGCGACATGGCAGCACCGCATAATACCGTGCCGATTGGAAGGCAAATACCTAATACCTAGGCCGTGCCTATGATATGGCGGATTTAATAGGACGGGGTCACACGGTCGCGTTACATGGGTAAATCAAATGACGCAAGTCGTCTAACATCGCCGCCAAGGATGGATGGGATAGGTACCTACCTACATAGGTATACCTTATACGGATCCGTAATAGGTAACCTGGTAGGATTCTAAACGGGGTCTACAGACAGTTACCTAACCTACCTACTCAGACAGACACACACACACACCCACACACCCATTATATTCTACAGTAGAGAAGGTATTTGGAATCTCTATGCGACCAGGTATTGCATTCAGACCTTATGATGTGATGTGGTCTTCCAAGATCCTGCTTGTTGGTGAAATTGAGAATACCTAATTGTCCATCTCAAGACCGGACCGGAAGGGTTCCCAGTCATGTACCTACCTAATGTAGACTCCAAACAATGGAATCCACCCAAAGGTTCGCTAGCCTGCAGAAACCTTCTCAAACCAGCGCATGCCTTTGACGGGGCTCAAACTGCAGGTAAGCCTGAAGTACCCGATACATTTGCCTGATTACGTGATGACACGCAATCTCGCCTCGCTACGTGAATATCGCTCGTTCTATTCATGCGCTTCAATCTAGAGTACACTATGTATTTACATGATGATGTTGATGTGATGTCTGTATACGTATGTACCTAAGTAGGTGCCTGAACCCGCGCTACTTACCAAGGTAGGTATCGCCACAGCTAGGTAGGTGTAATATATAAGGCTTCAACGTACGAAGAAAAAGATCCATATGTATTCCGTAGGTACAGGTAGGGTCCTGGTCCACGAGCATGAAATAAATCATACCCAGGTACCTACCAACCAACAACATACCTACCAACCTACCTACCTATAGACAGGATCCATTATACCTACATACATGTACATATTTCCTAGGTTAGACGTTAATATTCTACTATTACATGTACATATTACCCGGGTTTCCACGGCTAAAAAAAAAACCCTGCTGACGCCGACCCTCTCGGCCATCTGCTGTTACCTCCCTACCTTAACCTACGAAGTACCTAGGTAAAAGTATGTACGAATAGCCCGTGCAGGAAAAAAATCCCCCCACCAACGGTCCGTCGTCCGTGGTCCGTGGCTCCCTCTCGTACCCTCGCAGCCGCGGGAAGAACGGCAGGAACCTCCCTCCCTCCCTCCCTCCCTCCCTCCCTTCCCCTCAGTCCATTATAGTTTAAATCCCATCTGACGACTTACAGCACGGTAGAACGAAAAGGGCGTGCAGGGCAGGACAACTCAATGAGTTCAGATCACGACCCAGGTACTCTCGTAGATAAATAAATAGATGATAGATAGATAGTATATATGTAAATATAAGTATGTGACAAACAGGCAGGCAGGAGGCAGGAATGGAGGAAGGAAGGAAGGTAGATAGGTAGGTAGGTCGACGACGACGACGACGAGACGACGTCGATAATATACAGATAAACAGCAAGTACATACACACTACCTACCTACATCTCGAAGGTTGTTTGTTGCGTTGCACCCATCCCGCTATACGGCCCTCGCTCTGACCTTCCACGCGATACCAGTACCTGTACATACTTACTTACTTACTTAAACGGGGTACTACTAAGTAGGTAGCTAGGAGGTAGTCATGCCAACATGTCCATCGTTCTGGCAAAACTTCGGTTTCGTGATGTTCAAAAATCATTGGTACGTGCCGGATTCGGAATTCGATAAGTCCGGGCCTAAGGACCTCCGTGTGAGACGGATATAGTGACCTACCTACCTCAGGTAGTCGATCGAGATAAACCGTCATGTCACACGACATTAATCTCTGCATCTTTTATCAAGCGAGGTTGTCCATGATTCGGGCAATCGTGTGAGACACCGTTGTAAGCTTGGAGATATAGAGCGAACAATATAAAAGAATGGCACTTTTGCTCAAATGTGAAGCTCAATTACTACTCGATCTTGATGATGGTCTAACGGAAGGGATGTTGCTATGATACAGTTCAACTCCAAGATGATCTTCTCCATCCATACTCTGGTGACAGACAACACATGTCCTTCTGAAAAAAAAAAAAAACCCTTCAGCTTCTTATCATGCCTGCCATCAAATCGCATGCTTCGGACTCTTATAAACTAGATTTCGCTAGTTAAGAGGGCGATATAACACCAGGGGATAGTGAACATTGGACATCAATGCTACTTTCAATTGCCGGTCATGATCCAGGGACCTGGGAAGTGCAAGGCATCAAAATCCCCATCATACGACTGATTTGTCATGAAGCCGTATTCGAGGCCCTAGAAACGCCAAAGCCTGGGTGACAGAGCCCTTCAACACCGCCAGTCAAGAGGCGGATGGAGAGGTAGCCCTTGGCATCGACTGCTTCGGGAAAATTGGTCCTTTCTTTTTGTAGGAAATGAGTAGGAGAGAGAGATGAAGAGGCATGAATTTCATTGTCATTGCGATCCGTCGATGTCGTAAAAACTCGTCTGCCTTCAATGCTGCACGCTCGTCGCACTCCAGACTGTCGCGGAGTTACGTTTGTCGCAGTGCAACTATTGGCGGCAATTCATTATTGCGTATTCTCGGGAAGAACATCAGTTCCAATATTTTGTGGCTTGCAGCGCACGTTGCATCCAGCCAAGCAACCTATCCATGAGTGGGGAAGTTTGAACCTGTCGCTCGTGCGGGCTTGGACTTGGACTTCGAGCACTCTAGGGCGATGCCTACATTCTCCAAAGCGGTGGCTAAAGCCCTCGACAACATGATCAAGTTATTGGATGTTCTCTGGTTAGAAGCACCCAGCCTCTGACCTCTGAACAACTCTGCCATGGCGCTCCCAATCTTCGACTCTGTCATGCCTCTAAATAGACTGAGATGTCCCAGATGACTTCGTATCACATAAAGCGTGGTTGAGGTTGGGGACAGGATGTGACACGAACGTCTGGTATACGACTCTAAGACTAATCTCGCAGACCACTGATCCGACGTTACAGTACGTTTAAGCTCGGTAAAATTGACGGATGCTCCTCGATGCTCGATAGAATACTAGACTGTAAGTCGATACGACGACTAGCACCCTTCGTCGGCTTTAATGCGAGGCGAAAGACACCATTGCAACAGAGACTGGCGAGGTGCCGGAGAAAGGATCAAAAGGGATTTATAGTTTGCCATTGCTGGTTAACGGGTAACGATGGATGGTGACTAGACGGCAACGCCCTGTCGTAATGCTGGCCGTGGGGATGGAAGGTTCGGCCATGGGATGGAGAGCAAAATTCAAGAACGAAAGTAAAGTATGAAAGATGGGACGGGAAATCGGATGAGAAAACTAAATGGACATAGTGGAAAAGTCATGATGACCAAACAACGCCGGGCCACCGTAGCCTCACGATTATAGGTTGGGATGAAGAATGCCGGAGTAGAAAAAGAGCCTCATCGATGCATTATATTCTGGGTATCAGCGCAAGGCAAAAAGTCATCGCAAGATGACGATTAAGACTGGTGAGCAGAGTGTTGAGCCATGCCTGACTGTGGAGGCATGCCATAAGGCGGCGCGCCGCGTTGTACATAGCCCTGGTACGCCATGGCCTGAGGATCCATGGGAACGTTTGGCATGTAGTTGGTTGGCATATGTGGGTTCTGTGGCATTCCCGGCCGACTAGGCTGGGGAGGGAGGTGTGAACTAGGTGGTTCTTCAGGCGATTCGACTTGATTCGCATCGTCGACGCCGTTCTCGTTGCCAGGGTTTGGTTCGGGTGCATTTAAGCAAGCCTGTAGGAGTTATTAGTCTCCGCACTAGCAGTCACGGTTTTGCGCGACCGAATGGCGTGTGCTAACCTGGATCAAGTTTTTGCCTTCTGCTTTGGTAACAAGAGGCTGTAGTTTAGGAGTGGTGAAGGTGTAAACCAAGCCGGTCTCGGATACGACAAGAAGTAGAACTTGTGTACCGGTAAGGACGGACAGTTCGTAAGCCTAGTTTACCAGGTTAATTCTTGTTTTGCGATAACGCCGCCCGCGGTGCAGCAACGCGTTCAACGCGAGCGCTACGTGGCGGGAAGGTGATAAGCAGGTGTCAACGGCTTACCTTCTTCATGATACCAGCCTTGCGCTTCGAGAATGTTATGTGGCGACGCGACTTGTCGCTGATGAATTTTATCTCGATCTTGCGCCGTTCGCGCCCACCCTTCTCGTCATCGTCGTCGTCATCATCGGCCATACTGTTGCGCGGACGTTTGACGCCGCGATTCTCCGGAGCGACAGCATTGCCATTGCCAACGTGGCTGTCGTCCAACTCCTGGGGAGTGGTCTGTTCATGCTGTTCGGTAATGTCTGCCATTGCGGAGTTGTGCTGGATGGTATCACGAACGAAACAGGTAAAATGGTGGAGATACTGTTTTGGTCGTGGTGCCGATGGCCTATACTGGATCTGGCGTTGAGCGGAGAGGCTCTGTTGTCGGGTGTAGGCTGGAATCTTTTGTCGCAGAAACCTGGTTTGGGGGCGCCTGCTGTATCGAGTCTGGTGTACTGCCAGGCGAGACAAATCTGGAAGCGAGTGCCGAAGAATTCCCCAAAAATACTCGGCTGGCTGTTGGTACTAATGCTTTGTTTGGGTGATTACCAAGGCAGGCTGGCTTTCTTAAGACTTTGGGGGAAGTGAGGTGCTGGACGGTACGCTGTGTGGCCCAATTTCGTTAGATGCCAGGTACTGATTGTAAAGTACGCACTGTGCTATAATAGAGTGGATAGGCAAGCAGGCAGGCAGGCAAGTAGCTTGGTACCTAAGGCAGGAGGGGGAGATCAAGGCATGTAAGGTGGGTAGGATAGGTAAGGATAGGTAGGTGATTTAGGTAAGGTATGATGGGGTAGGGTTTCCGTGGATAGGTAGAGAGGTAGGTAGGTGGATAGGTAGGTAGATGGGTGGATTAGGTGGGTAGATAGGTATGAGGTACGGATCCGTAGGTAGGTAAGAGGTAAGAAGTAGGTAGGTAGGGTGGTTAGGTAAAGTAGGGTGGTTAGGTAGGTAGGTAGGTAGGTAGGTAGGTAGAAAGGGTAGGTAACGGCAAGCAATGAAGATGGAGATTGATTCTAGTGTACAGTGCTCACTAGGTAGGTAGGTAGTAGAAACACTATACGGCAGGCAATAATAATGAATGAGTGAATACTATTCCGTACTTCGTACATACCTAACAATTGGAAATGATGGTAGGCAAAGATAGGTAATTAGGTAGTAGGTGCACGGTAGGATGTGTTGTTTGCCTTGTATGATAGGTTCCCAGTCTGGTGTAGGGCAGAATGGATTGGAGCCGGAGCTCTATCTAATAATTGAGCTCTGATGGTTTTGGGTAGGTAGGCTGACCTTGTCCCAAAAAAGGGTAGTTAGTCTGTAGGTAGTAGTGTAAGCGGAAATGTCAATTGCGTCCAAACCAAATGAATTCAGACGTGATGCGCTGCGCTGCGCTGCGCTGCGATGCGATGCGATGCAACACAACACGACACAACACAACACAGCAACACAACACAACACAACGCGATGCAAATCGAATCCTTCAATTTGCTGTTTGCTGGAAACCTCACTTCGTTGATGGAATGCGTACCTTGTCAATCAAAGGCTGACCTGACCGTGTCTCTCTCTCTCTCACTCTTACTCTCGCTCTCTTATTCCGTACTCTCTCTCTCTCTCTCTCTCTTCTCTCTCTTTCGCTTTCTCTTTCTCTTTCTCTCTGTCTCTCTCTCTCTCTCTCTCTCTCTGAAAAAGGCCTCTCTCCCAGTACGGACCCCGAAGTTGATCAGAAAGAAAAAGGTAGGTAGTATACGAAGTAGGTAGAGACAGGTACAAACACACACACAATAGGTAGAAGAAAGATTCAATGTACGAAGTACTTTAGCAAGGGTTCATTGATTGCCTGCTTGAATCTTGATTGATGGTTAAATGATACTTTTCCCCGTAAAGGAAAAGCCCGAAAGTCAGTCGGGTGTCAAGCCTTTCCCTTTTCTTATCGTTTTTGGGTTTGGATGATTGATCAGGAAAGGTGAATGCGGGATGATTGAAAAGAGAATAGCGAGGTGGTAAATTAAGGTAGGTAGCACACGGGCTTTTTGGCCTTTTTTTTTTGTGACGCACATTGGCCTGCCAGATACTAGCTTGGGAAACAACGTCCAGCAGGAAGCTGCGGGGGGGAGTAGGTAGGTAGGTGGATGCTAGTGCCGGTGATGGATGGATGGATGGATGCATAAAAATGGGGGTATATGACATACTGTGCGGAACACTGTACATGCCTTATCGCTACCTACCTAGGCAGATAGGTAGGTAGTAGATAGTACTAAGGTATCTTACCTTTGGCAGGCACGAAGCACCATGTACCTACCTACCTAACGAAGTACCTACACAATGTACCTAGGTACCTAAAGTAGTCAATTCGTACGGAACACACAACCGTAAGTGTATCTACTCCGTATTTGCTCAGGATAGGATATTTTTACATGGCTTAGCAAATAAACAGGTAGGTGCAATCAGGACCACACAGTTCACGTGTAAGTAGAGCAGAGATACGGGATGGATGCAAGTACCTAGGTACCTTACCTACCTAAGGTATTCCGTACCTCCCTTAGGTATCTTTTAAGTAACTGTGGAGCCGCGCATCTATACGTAGGTAGGTATCTACCTAGTACGGACGTAGGTACCTTGGGCTTCGTACGGAATAGAGAAGGTACATTTCCTACCTTGGTATTTCCTAAGAACCATAGGTACCTGTCTCGGGGTAGGTAGGTACACAATATGTTTTCTGAAGAATACCTACTACCTACCTGGTTGCCTAAGTAGGTAGCACTACCTACCTACCTGCGTGGGGTGCACAGTGCACATGAGCTGCATCAGCTGTACGTACAGGCAGGTTAGGTACCTTAGGTACCTAGTGTCGTGTACATACTACTACCTAAGATAGACTAGTATAAGCACACTTTCCTACACTACAGCCCGCTACTCCTAGCAATACCACTCTACGAATGAGCGCAGGTAATTTGCTACGACACTGTGCAATTATCCTTGTTCCAATCCGCCAATTAAAGCATACACGCGCTACGTACAAGTACCCATACGTACATTACGCTACACTCGTGTAAATACACATTGCTTACATACATAGGTTGCCTACTGAGGTCTCGGACAAGAGTAACAAAATTATAATTAGGTAACTACGAGTATTCCATAGATTCTGTGATATTCTGATCTTTCGCTCAATTATCTAACTATAAGATATTGACAAAAAATAGTCACTGGCGTTAGCCAGGCTGGGAGATATATGTAGGTAGTGTAGTTGGCAAGTTAGGTAGGTACCTATGGACGTACCTACGGACGTACCTAATTCGAAATCGAATTGGAGGGAGGTACGTACGTACGGACGCAGCTGTCCCGTTCCTCTGTCTGCTAAACTGTTGACGGCCCGCCAATGTCTACCTACTACCTACGTATAAGGTAAGGTAGGTACTAGGTATACCGTATGTTATGCCTATAAGTAGATCCATAAGGGACGGGGACGTGGGCAGATACCTACGAAATACCGAAAATATCGACCATGTACGTCCGTACGTACGTACTGGATTGAGACCTTGCACACAGGTTAGTAACAGCTACCTACCTATAGCGGTTTACCCAGGTAATAACTTGAAGGCAGGCAGGCACAACGCCCTCTGTAAAGTGCTGTTATAAATAGATAGATTGGTAGTACCTTAGGTAGGTAGCTAGGACTATCTACGTTAAGTAGCTAAGGTATTTCGTAGGTCCTAAGTACTGTATTTTGTAAGGACGTTTACTTGAGATAGGTATCAGGAAATTAAGTATAGGTATTCCTAGGTAGAACTTCTATAATCCGTAGAGTAGGTACCGGGGGTACGGACGTAGGTAGGCAAGGTAGTACCTAGGTACTAGGTTGTACGTGCCAGTTAAAAGGTACTACCTAAGGTAATCCGTAAATTATGTCGTCGTGTGTAAGTAGTACCTACTACGAATAAGCAGCGGTGCTTGTGTCGAAAATGGCCGGGCCGAAGCGGGCTGAAGGATGCACAAATAGGTCATAAAATGGGGGCGCAAAACGACAACTTGAACAACGCCCAAGGAGAAAGAATTGAACCTCCCAGCCAGTCGGCTAAGTAGGTAGGTACCTACACTAGTAGGAGTTAAGACTGCCCAATCAAGGCAAGACACATTGCTCCTCGAAGTCAAAATTCAACATGTTAGCTAATAACTGACTGAAAAAGGGCTTTGACTTGGGTCTCCTGAGTCCTATCTAAAGGATATATACTGTACCTACGTAAGTAACATCCGTAGGTAGTGCGGTATATTTGTGTCCACACATTCTGCCTACTTCGTACTTACTTACACTTCAAGTTGCTTCTAACTACATTCGTGAAACACGCTGCCAGGCGCCATTTTCGAGTTTCCGGATCGGCCTTGAGGCTCACTTTCAGCTGTAAACTACCCGCCATCCCTAATTAATAACTAAAGTATTATGTAGCGTAATTCGTAGTTCCTAAGTAGGTACTATGTAGTGTAGTACCTAGTACGTCCGTACTATACTAGTATAACGTTTCTGCTTTCTTTCCTATACACTAGGTACCCGCCGCTCAATTTCGAAGACTGGTGATTTGGGTCGGTAGCTATACCTACCTAGAGCATGGTGCAAAATCATTTTGAACCAGGCATGTAATTAGGATTACGAATCGACGGCTACTACCTGGTACCTGGTTAACCACACTATATGAAATTACTGTGCATTTGTAAGCAGTATGAGAGCTCTTGTACGTAGTTGTATTTGCCAAGAATTACAGACAAGGTAATACAGTGCATTCCGTACCGAGAGAACGAGAGGGAAAAAAAAGAGAGAGAGAGAGAGAGAGAGATAAAGACACCTATGCCAGGTCTTGAGGGAAGGTGAAACGGCCTCACTGCCTAATGTCCCTTCCCTACACTAGGTTCTTAGCCCGAGTCGGCCGGTAACGCTACTTACCGTAGGTGCCGCGATGCGCGTGCTTCCTGATGTTTTGGGGCCACCGAAGCTCTCCCGGTGGAGCCCCCTTCTCGAGCCATGCCTGCCAACCTACCTACATGTAGGTACTACCTACCTATCTGTGTACCTAACCTACACTAGGTTCTAGGTACCGGTACATACATTCTCAGTCAGTGTAGTATAGATAGCGTACAGTGTATAGGTAGTAGGTACCTTAGCGCGCCAGGGGGGTTTTTAAAAGGCATTACTGTGGGGCTTTTGGCTTTCTGTAATGCTTTTCCTCGAATGCGTAGAAGTGGGTGATTTGAAATGGCAAAATATATTTTCATAGCATATGAAATTAAGAAAAAGTTTATTTCAACTACATGAATATATATTCAGTTAAAAGTACTTTTATTTTTGAATATGATTTTAATATGATTATGAATTTATAAAGTGGAAATAAATTTCATTTGAAATTAATTTTCAAAATAAATATGTTTTTAAATATAAATTTATTTCCACGAATAAAATCTATAACTATAATTCTTTTCAAATATAATATTTATTTCCTATCTAAGTAATAATTACAAAATTTGCTTATCTCTCCTCCTATCCCTCCTCCTACCTCTCCTCCTACCTCTCCATCACCAACTTCGCTGTCGACCTACCCCCCCTCCTACCTCTTCTCCTATCTCTCCACCACCAACTTTGCTGTCGACCTACCTCTCCTCCTACCCCTATATCACCAACCTCGCTGTCGACCTACCCCTCTTCCTACCTCTCCTCCTATCTCCCCTCTTACCCTTCAATCACCAACCTCGCTGTCGACCTACCTCTTCCTATCTCTCTTCCTACCTCTCCTCCTACCTCTTCCCCTATCTCCCCTCTTACCCCTCAATCACCAACCTCGCTATTGATCCACCTCTCCTCCTACCTCTCATTCTACTTCTCCTTCTACCTCTTCTCCTACCCCTCCATAAATAACCTCGCTGTCGACCTACCCCTCTTCCTACCTCTCCTCCTATCTCCCCTCTTACCCTTCAATCACCAACCTCGCTGTCGACCTACCTCTTCCTATCTCTCTTCCTATCTCTCTTCCTACCTCTCCTCCTATCTCCCCTCTTACCCCTCAATCACCAACATCTCCTACCTATCTACCTATGCTACCTATCCACCTATGCTACCTAAGCTACCTATCTACCTATCCTACCTATCCTACCTATCCACCTATACTACCTAGGCTACCTATTCCACCTATCTACCTATTGTACCTATTGTACCTATCCTGCTATTCTAAGTATTATATATAGTAATAAAAAGATATAAAGAAAGGTGAATTCTAGGTGGAAAAATCCTTTATTTATTATCTTCTTAAGGTAATTAGCACTTTCCAATAAAATGTTTATATTTCTTTAAAGTAATTACCTTATTTGATTTGTAACTACCCTTTTTGGTTATTTTATACCTATAAACAACGATTGTTACTTCCCTTTATACCTTCTATTTATATTAATATTATCCTCTATATACATAAAAATAAATCAATTTCAGATGAAAAGCATTTTCAAATAAAGTTTATTCCAATAACCAATTTTTAAATTCATATTTATGTTACATTTAATATAATAATAAAATTTTTATTTCATTTCTAATAAAATTCATTTATCAATATTTTCATTTAAATTCTACTTCATTAAATTCATTATTTCATTAGTTTATAATATTATTCAATTAAAAATCATTCTAGTGAGCAATTCCGAAATCAGATATGCATTTAAGAAATAAAATTCATGTTGGTAATACATTCCACACCATAACACCTGTAGCAACCTCTTTTAAATACCCCCCTGGCGCGCTAAGGTACCTATATCCATCTACCTATCTATCTAGTAGGTACCCAGCTGTATGTAAGGAATTCGGAGCCCACCACATCAAGTGAAGTAGGTACGACGCACCTACGGGACGACACGCTTCTGACTATTCCACATAGGTATTACCGGTATCGTGTCGGAGGTAAGGTAGGTAGGTACATACCTAGTGTAGGTACCTAGGTAGGATGTGCGAAGTACCTAGGTACACTACCGAGCCACCTATGTACGATGCAAGAAATTGAGTGTGGGGGCGGGGCAGTCCCTGGTTAAGGCGAAAAACCAACCTGAGTGTAGGTAGCGGACGGATCCCGTACCCTCTGATCTGTCTGCCTATGCTCCCGGCGCTTCGGTCCCATCATACCTATTCATACAATTGTAAGTATGTACCTACCTACCTACCTACCGACCGACCGACCGACCTACAGTAGGTACAGTAGCTAGAGGAGTTGTACCCGTGGTAGGTAGTTTGTTGTAGGTAAGGTACCTACCTACTGCGTAGATTTCTGGATGTGGAACTCGGGGAGGGATCTCTACGGATCCGTAGTGGAGTGATATTTCGGACTTATAAGTTCTTACATAATGTAAGGTAGGAGATATGCAGACGCTAAGGCAGGTTAGGTAGTATAACTAGGTAGGTAGTGTAAGGTCATTGGCTCCTCGACCTGGAATGATACATGCGAGGTAGGTAGTAAGTTAGGTATGTGTTTGTTATCCGAAGTGCTGGCAGATGCCTGAGCCTCAGGAGAAGCATCCCTTTCCGAGCAACGCACATAGGTAGGGTAGGGTAGGTTAGGTAAGGTAGTGCTTGCCTACGCACCACGAATAGGTACATAAGTACCTACATACATAAAGACCTACCACCTACCTATCTCCGAATGCAGTCCCTGCCTTACCTACCTCCTACCTATCATCATACTAGGTCCACTGGTATCTATAAAAGTGCACTCCCATGTAAAGAGAGGTTGATAGGAGACAGTAACTTTAACCTGATAGGCGGCACATTGTGGAGAAGACGGCAGTGGCGAGTGCGTTATTTTATCACTACCTACCTGTAGGTACCTACTGTAGGTAAATTGACTAACTAAATTAGGTACATTGTACGAAGAATTCTGTAAGTAGGGTAGGTACCTACTTCGTCAGTACGAGTTCGCGCTTGTCATAGTAATCGCATCCACACAGTGTGCGCTGATGCAACAGCAGGGGGGGCGGAAGCGCTCGGTAAGACTTGCCTGGCCAATCACGTTGAAGAAGATCGACTCTTTGGGAGTGTATCCACATAGGGACTTTTTAGTGTGCACTGGTTACGGATCCGTACAGAATACCTAGTGAGGTACCTAGCGTACACAGGCAGCTACCTTAGGTACCCAGGTACGTACCTGCCTACCTGTACTAAGTAGGTAGGTGGGGTAGGCTTGTTTACTTCTTTGCCTAGGAACGTGAATGTATTACCTAGTTTAGGTACCCTAGCGTGGTCAGGGTAAGTGTACGAAGAGGTAGTGTAGGTACGTACGTACCTAGCGTACCTATCGGTACGAGATTCAAGGCAGATTTTCCTCGGAATCCGACCTGCAAATGTGCGTCTGACTACGGTTCTACGTGGCTCAGGACCTACTACTATGGTAGATCACAAGCGTGTAGATGTGTAGACGAGACTGTACTGTATATATTTTAAACCTTAACAAAGGAGGGGGGAAGTGGTCTTATTTATACACAATATAAGTGGGTCACTTGGTTGTGGGATCAGTGCTATCTTCTGACCTCAATCAGTAACTCTAATCAGCTGTGATTAAGTTACGTAATTGTAGTCAGTGTCGTTCGCAGCGGGGCTGCGATGTAGCAGTCAGGATCCACAACCACTCCCCTCGGTGTAGACGATTGTCCCAATCGTCTTCTGAAGAATATAACAAAGGAAATACCGTAACCGTTAACCATATAGCTAATACCTTAGAGTCCATTCAGCTCTTGCAATCGCTTGCGATCTTGTTCAAGCATTGTCTTGCTTGCGTACCAAAGGCTGCGAACCGGATGACCATCATAACTGAAAGCAGGGAAGAGATTTGTGCCATTGTACTTGCTGTTCAGTGCAATACCGCCAGGACTGCGAAGTCGATAAGTGTTACCGTGATGACAGCTTACGATGCACCAGGGGCCATCGTAATAGGGTTCGGATTTGTTTCGACGCTGTCTAACTCGCAAGACCCAATCACCAGTGCCAAACGTTCTAATCAGGCCTTTCTTTTCTTGAAGGTAGGCGCGGACCTGATCTTGAGACGTCTTGAGGCTGTTGAAGTGTTGTCGTGCGATGGGTGCTTCGTGCTGAGTAGCGAGTGTGCGTTCAAATTCGAGCTCCTCCCCCTCTGTCGCATCACGAACGTAATCAGTTGTCTCCTGAGGCTGCTGTGGTGGTTGCGTACCGAACATCAAGAAGTAACTGCTGTATCCGCTAGGTCGTATAGTACGATTGTGTATTCGTACTGCAGACTTTAGTAGCGCAGCATAGTTCGGGTTTTCTTGCGTAGCAGCTTCACGAAGGATGATACGTTTGATGTCACGGTTAGCTTTCTCAACTTTACCATTTGCTCGGGGTCGTAGGGCAGTAACAGGCTTGATGATTGATCCGTTCGACTTGTGCCAGGCGATTGCTTCTTGACTGGTGAAGGCGCCGCCATTATCACTGATGAATTCACGAGGATACCCAAATACTTGACCAATCCAATTGATGAGTGGCTTTGTGGCTTCAAGTCCGACATCAGGAACGGGAGCGGCTTCAACCCAAGAGGTAGCATACTCGACAGCGACCAGAATATTGAATCCGGCTATTGATGTATGGTCAATAGCCCAGCGTGTCAAAGGTGCTGGTGGAGTGATGGGCTGAAGGTCGGGTAGAATCTCAGAGGGAACCTTCATCAGTTGGCAGTGCGGACATTCAGCGACAATCTGTTGAGCGACCAAAGTGATCTCGGGGTGCCAGTATCGACGAGCAACCTCACGAAGTGTAACTCCTACTGTGGCATGACCGTAGTCTTGATGAATTGCCTTAGTAGCGTGAGCTAACTCATCATACTCAGGGACGATTAGCATCACGGTAGCTTGTGATGCTAACCCTGTGGCATGCGGAGGATCACCGGGAAGACGAGAGACATGTGCAATCTTGTAGAGTCGACCATCATAACAGACAAAGTGTCGTTGTACCATCGCGGGATCAAGACGTGCAGGCAGTGAAGTGTTGAATCGAAAGTATTCTGATATTGCCTGTAGGTCGATGCGATTCAAGTCTTGAGGTCGATGCACAAAATCTTCAGCGTCAGCGTCGGGATCTTCAACAGTAGCAAGTGTTTCGTCGGGACGAGATAACCAGTCGGCCATGACGTTGAGTTTACCTTTCCGATACACAATGCGTACACTGTAGTGCTCAATAGTGTCAAGAAAACGGACGATGCGGGCGGGCTGTTCCATCTTGGTCTTCAGAGTCATCAAAGATTCATGGTCAGTACGGACGGTTACTTCTCCCCCTTCAACCCAATGTCGCCAGTGTTGCAGAGCCATTAGGACAGCTAATAGTTCGCGTTCCTGGGCTGAGTAGCGGGACTGAGTTGGTGAGAGTTTGTGCGAGAAGTAAGCGATCGGGTGCAGTGCCGATTTATCACCATGGAGATGCGGTTGCATGAGACATGCGCCAACGTGTAATTGACTAGAATCTGTGTCGATAACAGATGGGAGTCTCCAATCAAATGGACGGACAACAGGCATGGTAGTGATTGCCTCTCTGATGCATTGCCATGCGGCGCGAGCTTCGGGTGTTAGCGTCACAGGTTCATTCTTCGAACCTCCTGTGAGTGCCGTAAGCGGTGCAGCAATAAGGGAGTAATTCTTGATCAGGTGCCTGAAATATCCAGCAGCGTTGGTGAATGCGCGGATCTCCGTGGTGGTCTTAGGCTCAGACCTATTCCGTACTGCGGCGACTTTGGCTTCGTCTGCTTTGATACCATTTGCCGAAATGTGAAAACCAAGAAATATACCTGACTCGACGAACATGAGAGACTTCTTCGCGTTGATGACCATGCCGTAATCTCGTAAGCGTGAGAAGAGTAAACGGCATCGCTTATCAAGTTCCTCGCGAGTGTCGGCCCAAATGCAGATATCATCAAGAAGGCCAGCTAACCAATCTGTGAATGGCGAACCGATTTCTTCTGCAAGGGATTGAAACGTCGCGGGAGCATTGCAAAGTCCCATAGGCATAACGATCCATTCGTAGATGCCAAATGGTGTCACAAAAGCAGTCTTCTCTTGATCGGGTTCGTGAATCTGTACGTGCCAGTAACCATCCTTGAGATCGACGAAAACATAATACCGGTGGCCTGCTGCCTTCTGTATCTGGTCCATCGCGTTGGGCAATGGGTGTGCCCGTTTCTTGGTAACCTTGTTGAGTTCGCGATAGTCACAACAGATACGCCACACCGTGGAGCCCATTGCCTCTGCTTCAGCTCGGCTAGGCATAATCGTTCTGCCTGGGAGCTTCTTTGGTGTCAGCAAGGCAGGTGCGGACCAAGGGCTCATGCTCTTGCGAATATGAACATGTTCATGAGCCTTGATGAAATCACGCAGCGCTTGTTCTTGCGACGGGCTGTAGCGACGGGGTGGTAGATTGATAGGCGCGGCATTACCAGTGTCGATATAATGTTTCGTTCTCATTTGGTTATCTGACTTTCTCTTCAGCGGGTCAAAGATTTCGGGGAACTCCTGTGCGTATTCTCTGAGTCGGGCACGAGTCCAAGCATCATTTGGTGTGTCTTTGTGCCAAGTGATATCCGTGGTGACAAAAGCAGATTCAGTAGACGAAGCAGCAAATTCTCGACCTAGAGGAACAAGAATGGGATGACCATCGAACTTGGTCAATTGTAGCGTCTCTTGACCATTGTCGTTGTCAAAGACGCCACCCCATTCATGGAATTTACCTTTTCCAAGGGTCAGATCTCCAGGGAAAGTACCATCGGGAACAACTCCAGCCGTGATGATCCATTCAGCCGTTGGTTGCGACGACGAATCCAAGAAGTAAGCAATAACGCGACAGTCTTGTGTGATGGTTGGTCCTTTGCCGCCAACACCTTGCATCGTACCGGGACGTTGAGATGCATAAGGTTGAAGATGTTGGGCCAAGGAACGAGAGACGTAGCAGCTGGTACAGCCGTAGTCCCAAAAAACTGTGAACGAGTATTGTTTACCAGAGAGTAAAGCCGGGAACAAGTTATGACGATCAAAGTATCCGTCACGAAGCTTGTCGCGATGAGCTGGTGGTCGGTTGCGGCCCAGGTCCGATTCGACCAAGTGGACCGGGCCTTCCTAAGCGTCATTGTTCTCAAGGGAGTCAAACAATTCGGCCAGTTCCTGGTCTACAAGAGCGTCCTCATTCTCGAATTGGTCCAGAGCGGAAGGTTCAATGTCTCCTTCCTCTCCTTCATCTTGTTCAATGAAGTGAACACGACGAGGGCCGGGAGAACGGGATTGACGAGCCGGAGAGTGCGAGCGAAGAGGTGTCTTATTTCGGAATGACTTGTATGTGTTGCGGAACCGATTGGCGAGGTCATTGTGGAAGAGTTTACCTTTGATAGTGACATCCTGGCCAGCGGGTTTGGAATCCTTGGGAAAGTGCACCTTCTGTCGACAGTCTTTCGCCCAGTGACCTTGTTTACCGCAGTTGAAGCAAACGTTCTCCTTTGCTTGAGCTGCATAACCTTTTTCAGTCTCCGTAACGCGGCTGACTTCACGGTCATCTGTGAGTGGATTGGAGATGATTGGGCGAAGCGAAGAAGGTGTAGAGGCCAATGGATTGACGGGCACGACAGAGCCTACTCCAGGACGGGTAGCAGTAGCGGCACCAATGTGATAGTTGTAGAAAGGTGCCGTTGTGCCTTGGAGCGAGACAGTGACTTCAGGTTGTCCATAAATCTTTCCTTCTATGCTGGACAGGGCGACGATCTTGGAAACACGAGTTGCCTCTTCAATGACTTCTCCGTTGCTGAGGTCGCGGATCCGGGGCTCAAGATTCAACCAAAGAGTAGGCGCAAAGTTGCTAAGCTTATCCAAGATGACTTCACGGGTTTGCTGGGATTCACGGTGGCCGCGGGGCAGTCGGTAGAATCCTTCACGAAGACGCCACATGTAATTGGCGTATGACTCGTCTTGCATAGGCAACAAGCTGACGAACGCAGTGAGTGGTGCATGGAGGGCGTTATGAATCCGAAGTACCTGGATGATGGCTTCCAAGGCGTCCATCCAAGTGGCGGGTCGGTATCCTCGGATGAATTCTCCAACATAGTGAAAATCACCACTGAGTTCCATACACATGCGCCTAGGCCAGAGTTCATATGGAACGAGGGCTTGAACGAGTCGGTCCTGGATATCCTTGACTTTGCTGAGGGCCGTATAATCCGCGATGGCGAGCTTGCAGGTAGGCGGGAACACTACCTTGTTCTTGGCTTCACAGACTCCGAGTCGAGCAACATCCTTGGCGAGAATGGCTTCCGGAAAAATCAATTGAACACGTCGTTCCTGTTCCGTGGTGGCCTCCGAGGTTCCAGTAAGGCGATGCAAATTGAGAGACTCATCCGCGAGACGTTTGTTGGGCGTGACGTGAGTCGGCATGCGCATATAGGATCCAGGGAAGGTCGCATCCTTTCTAGCAGGGTCCGTGAGAGGATCATCAGAATACGTGGAAGCAGGTTGACGAATAGCGGTAGCCGGGCGAGGTGTAAAGTCCTGTGGATTGTTGCCTTGTCCTTGGGGCGGAGTGCTGTGTCCTTGGGCATACGGGTCAAAGGTCCGGAGTGCAGGAAGGGGATCACCAGATGGGGCATTTCTACCAGTGGGCGCAGCTGACGACGAGGCTCGAATAACGTTGCTAAGGTTGCTTACAACGTTAATGAGGTCATCCAGCTTGCTCTCTATCTTGTCAATGCGAGCGTCAGTGTGTGTACCATACTCTCTGAGTTTATCGTACACCCAGTTGACGGTTCGCTTGTCGCGCTTAGAGGTGTTGGATCCTTCGCTTTCGCTAGGGACATCTCTCGGAACAGCAGCAGACATGATGAGTGATGGGACAAGAAGTGGTAGAGTGCAGTGGCGCAACGAAGTTGCGGCTTTGATTGACGAGTGGAGGATGGCGCGTGAAGACGCGGCTTTGGATTTCAATTGAATAAAAGGGATTATGTGTAGTGCAGGGAATTGCCGTGTGGCTGCAGCAAAAAGCTTTTTGTGCGTCTGACTACGGTTCTACGTGGCTCAGGACCTACTACTATGGTAGATCACAAGCGTGTAGATGTGTAGACGAGACTGTACTGTATATATTTTAAACCTTAACAAAGGAGGGGGGAAGTGGTCTTATTTATACACAATATAAGTGGGTCACTTGGTTGTGGGATCAGTGCTATCTTCTGACCTCAATCAGTAACTCTAATCAGCTGTGATTAAGTTACGTAATTGTAGTCAGTGTCGTTCGCAGCGGGGCTGCGATGTAGCAGTCAGGATCCACACAAACATGTGCTGTGTAGGTAGGTACTTATAAGTAGGCCTTACGTACATATATTAGGTACCTAAGTACGGACGTAGGTATCTATATGTAGGTACCTAGGTAGTTATGTACGAAGTACCTACCTTTAGTGATTGTTGTTGGAAATCTTCAAAACGCAGGTGCTAACTGCTTATCTAGCAACGCGACCACCCCTCTCCAACGATCAGCGTAATCACATGGGTTGAAACTGCGTAGGCCTACCAACCAAATGCCGTTGTTTTTCTGCGTCTTTAATAATCATCATCGTCTTGAAGCATACCTAGATACATAGCATAGCTCCGGAGGAATCCTGCCCGAGTGAAACGAAACGCCTTTTGTGGGCCGCTCATGCCTTTCTGATGAATAACTATTGGACAACAGGACTTACGCAACGGATGGGTAGGTAAGTTAGGTACCTACCTAGGTAGCGTAGGCATAAATATCCTCCACCCCGCTTATCTCCATACGCTATGCCTAAGATGATATGGTGTGTACTAGGTACCTAGCGTAGTGCAGTACGTACACACTTTACAGTAGGTACCTACCTACCTACCAGATACAGTGTACATAGTGTCCCTAAGATACTGTATAGACTTCTCTATGGGTACCTACCTACCTACTGTAATACCTACAGTATAATGCATACTGTGATAACGTACGTACGTATACGTAAATACTTAAAGGGACGGACGTATGTACTATGAAGTCCCTACGTCCGTACCTACTTACCTACTACTGTACCTACTTATAGCATTAGGTACGTAGGTAGTATAAACCCGAGCAATTGCATAGTGTACCTACCTTACCTTAGGTAGTTACTAGGTACCAATGTATACACAATATTCAGGTATATAATCAAAAACCCTAGATGCTTCGTATGGTACTTATTGAAGATTTATCACCTACCTCAGGTACAGATGCCTAGATATTCAAGCAGTTGGCGTTGAGGGGAAAGGCCGAGCCCGCTGGATTTTCTGCAAACAAGGATGAGTATGGAGGAAGCAGTACCTAGCAGTAGATAGTACTGCGTACCTAGGTAGGTACCTAGGTACCTCAGGTACTCATGTATGTACGGAATTCGAGTGCTTCTTAAAAAAAAAAGGATGACACGCTAATACAAAAGGGGAGGGGGATTTACCTAGTATAACCGATGCGCCGCTAACGCAGCTCGGCCCCACTGTAGCAGCTCTTAGCGGCATATCCATTTCGAATTGTACCTACTTCCTTCTACGAGGTACATTTTGATGACTGTTCAAGATAAAAGGCACTACCTACTTAGTAGCACCTACCTAGGTACTTCTTACATTATGCTAGGTAGGCAGGTTATGTTCAAGAAGATACGCTACCAACTACCTACGTGCCATATTCAATGCGAGGCCGACCCCCTATTTCCTCCTGAGCATACAGTGCCAAGCCCATTGTCTCGTCACTATAATGTAGGTACCTACGGACTACTTAGGTAGGTTAGGTACCTACTACTACCTACCTACCTCTCTCCAGTGTACGCATCCGTATAGGTGAATATTTACGTATACGGTACAAAGGTACTACGGATAGGTACCTACGATAGGTATTAAAATGCAACTTTGCTGCTACCTACGTGCATAACTATAGATAGTGCCTACCGACACTAGGTATCCAGTACACCAGGATAAATCAGGAATGGCGGCTAAACGATTCCAACGACTTCCCCAGGATTTTAGAATATTTTAGGTAGCGGTCAAAAGACTGAGGGAAACTTCCCGTCAATTTGCCGGGCCCGGCCTGGGTGCAGCGCGGCAGATTGACAGCAGAGCGGCAGACCGTGGACTAGCAACGGAATAAAGGATGACCTGCAAACTTTCAATTATTTCAGGTCTTCAGCTGCATCCATCGTTCCACTTGATGGGATTTCGATCCAAGCCGTACGACGCTTCCTTGTCTCTACATAGTGCGTGTGTACGGAGTACGGGGTACCCACGGACGTAGTCCGTACACCTTGAAGAATCACCAGCAGTAGCAAGGCCCAGTGTGGCTAGGCAGGTAAGGTAGACTGCCTATTGGAATCCATACTGAATTACGGACGTACATACCTACACACTACAGTATCTGTCGATATTAAGACAGACCACTCACTGACCAGAGTCCAGGCAACAAAGATTTGATATGAGCGGTGAGACTTTTCTTCCTGCCTACTACCTACCTACCTACACTAGATATCTGTTACCTAGTGTAGGTATCTAGATACTCGACCTATCTATCTACATACTTATGTAGGTAGGACCATAGGCGTATCTATCAACCTTCAAAGTCCATCGTCAACCGACAGACAAATACCTACCTAGACAGACAGGCAGACAGACAGACAGACAGACGACAACGACAACGACAACGACAACAACACTACCTACGTATCTACATAGTAGTGTGCAAGTAACAACTCAACACTCCACATCAGATATGTGGCGCATGATTGTGCGTGCATACCTACTGACCTACTGAGCATAACGGACGTTCTTGTTAGTGTGAGGTAGTGTGCGCAAGTAGATGCTTCGTGCTGGTAGGAAGTGCACTACCTACACCACCTAGCAGTACTAGCCGTACGGAATACCTACCTACCTCGCCTGCCTGCCTGCCTGCCTGCCTGCCTGCCTGCCTGCCTACCTACCTACTTACTTCGTACAGTACCTATCTCTTTAAATCAAGGTTGCATTGCATGCATATAGTGTAAGTATACCTATGTGAATCGTTCCTTAGCTGGGTGGGTAAGTATTTTTGATTTGTGGCAGCTTTGAGGCCAATAAGGCTTGGGCTCTGTGGGATCAACTAGGTTAGGTGCCTACACCACAAAACAATCCCGAAGTCTCGGAACGCAACCTTCAAAAGCGGCCTGCCGTGATTGACCGTGTGGTGCTTTTCACAATTCTACCCCCGTCAGCCCATGTCCGATTCCGCTCCGATCACTATGCCCAATCTCCGTGTCGTGCTACGCAATCTCGACTATCCGCCACCCAGCTTTTCTGTGCGGAAGGACAAGCGACACCTCTCCACCGCGAAGGGAGGATCCGTCGGCTCACGGGCGGCTTACTTCTGGGCTTACCCGATCCTACTTACCTACATGCAAGTGGAAGCGAGATGGCTGCACATCTTCCCGGATGGTCGGAACGGGGTCGAGATAGTACCTAGTGGCATAGGTAGGTAGGCAAGTACTACTGCCAGTCTCCAACGCTTTCCCCTAGCGAATAGACCGTACTTCGACCCTTGTTACGAGAGGGAATGAAGCCACTACCTAATACTGCTTAGCATCAGTGCATACACCTACCTACCTACTTATCTTTACTAGAGCGACGTCCAAGCCTAGACTCATACATAGGTAAGTGTGGTGTACGGATCACCTACCGGTACCCAGGTATACCTAGGTATCTTCGTACTGCCTACACCAGTACATACGCATACGCATACTATTACCGGTATAGGTCTTACCTATTGCTATGATCGTCTATACGTATAGCAGTCGGATTCACGACGATTAGCCTCAGCTGGATGTGCCTCAGATTGCTGAGCTGAGCGCAGATCATCACCGGGTACACCTACTACGGCGCTACCGAGTGTGCACTATCTACCTACTTCAGGCCACGTACGTCCGTACCTACTTCGTATGTATGTAGGTATATCGCGAAGCTCGTACCAAGAGTGATCATTCGACACTACATGCCTACCAAATCTGCCTACATATCTAGTGCACGGTACTAGTGCAGTGTGTTGCGTACATATCAATGATAGGTAGGTAGCTTGGAGGCAGACGCCATGGCAAGAATTTGAGAGCACACCAAACCCCTAATGTACACTACGACGACTTCATGCGGGCCACAGTGTACAGTAGGTAAGGTAAGGTAGGTAGGTAGCTACTCTCGTCACGACCTAAAGCTGGCCTAAGAGAAATCTTGGCTACATAATCTGCGGTACCTATGTACCGGCTTTAGATAGCGAGTAGTAGGTAGATGGAAACGTATGTAATTTCGAAAGATAATGGGATGAAAAGGGATCGAAATTCGCGGCCTTACAACCAAGGGGAATGAAGGTAAACTCGGAGTGGTTGTCTTGAGAAACTCCGATATGATCAGTAGCTAGGTAGGTAGTTAGTTGTAATGACGATACTTTTAGGTAGCTTAAGTTATCTGCTACGTTTACAGTAGACATCACGTCGTAGAAATGTACCAACTGTACAATATCTACCTACCTACGGATTACCTACACTACCTACCTACCTAGGTAGGTAGTGTGTAGGTAATCCCTACTTACTCTCATGGCATGGCGAGTAGTGTGGGGTAGTATCAAGTAGTAGTAGTAGTAGTAGTAGTCGTAGTAGATAGAGCATGAGAGTAAATAGCGTACAATGAAAAACTTGCCTACCAATCTAACAAACGGCTTCAACTTACCTGGGCGATTGAAAACTCTGACCATGTTGATAGGTAGGTAGTGTAGGTAGGTAGTTCGGATGGGCAAGGTCTCATCTTTCGGATCTACCTATAGGCATCACCCTCAAAGGGCGACCCTCAAAGGCGACCCTCAACGAAACCAAATTAGAAACGGCAACTTCGTCTTACAGTACCTACATCCTTCGGATCACAAGTCTCAACTCGCGCATAAAATAGCCAGGGCTACGGCCATATTTCCCTCCATCCAAAATCACCCAGTCTCATCACGGCATAGTCCATCCATACTGTACATTAGGAGGCGGCAGGCCCAGGCAGGCCTCCTTCATCCCTCACCCACGTACGGATCCGTAATCACTTCATCTTCCTTTCCTACGCTGCTAGTGCTAGTAAGTAAAACCACAGTAGTTTCAGGAGACTCGGCGTAAGGTACCTACTTGTAGATGAGGAAGCATACGTAGTGTGGTAGGTAGTGTAAGGGGAATAAAGGGATGTCTGTATCGGAAGCATTACTGTAGGTACTGTGGAAGCGTTGTGTTGCCCGGCGCTTGCGTGGCGCTTGCGTCTTTACATCGCACTTGTCTCGCCCTGTCCCGTCGGTGCAATACCGTACCTACGTGACTACTGTCCTACCTTTCGTCTCCTTGTCTCACCGGTTCTCATCAAAACAGTTTCCTCGTTCCTTTCTCGGCTTGGAAATTGGTCATGGGATGTTTACTTTTCATTCTAAGCAATTCAAGGCCGGAACCGGCTCGTCTTCCCTTCCCAAGCCCCCTGATTGCCGCCTAGCAACCTACCTAGCTATAATCAATGAGAGATTTGAAATTGTTGGGGACGCCGATCTCTTCAGACACGCAATAACGAGAGAAAAAGCACGAATCAGCAGAGAATGAAATATACGGTCCAACAAGGGAACCATCGCGCTCGACTTGCCAGTTTCCTCTGTATCGAAATCCACGATGCCCCAGCATCGACGTGGTAGGTAGGTACAAACAAATCGTCAACAAAAACGCCGACAACTTCCCTTGAAACCGACGACCTCGACCGGCATCCTGATACCAGCATTTCCCTCCCCTCCAATCTTCCAAAACAAACGCCCGAAGCACGTCGGCAGTGCTTGATCTATTTATTTATTATACTACCCATCTTCATGTGAGAAAGGGCAGTAATGTCTGTCTTGCTAGCATGGCACGAGCTCATAAACAAGGTATACGAACATACGTTTTTCCGTTCATGGACAGCTAACTTTTCACTTCGTTCCTTCATCTCACATTCACGTCAACGGAATTCAAAACGCCACCATTACTCTTCTCCTCATCTTGCGTATAGCCGCAGCCGCGACCTTCACACTTACCTACCTACCAACCTCGGTCCCGGCCGTCTCAAAAACACGTAGGTGACGCAGGGCGCCGTAAGTAAAAAGGGGGGGCAAGAGCACGTTATTTGTGTAGATAGTGTGTTGAACGAAACGGCCATCGTAGTTAGTTTATGTGAATATCGCGGCCTCACCTTGCCAGTGTCTCGTCATGTCCGAGGACGGCGTCGCGGCTCGGCTATGCTTTGATCGACGATTTGAGCGACTGCTCTTCTTCGCTCCTTTTGAGGCAGAGGGACGAGAAGGTCGGTGCTCGATCCTTATTGACTTGCCGTTCGCATCACATTCACCACGCGTAGGCATAGCTCCACTGAAATTAAAACCGCGGCTGTAGTCTTTGACTTTATACGTAAGTAATGACTCAGACTGAGCTAGGTCAAGGAAAAACGCTACATAGTCTCGGATATGACACTACTGTATGAATAAATTCTCGCATGAATATGAAGTAGAAATCTAGTGTTGTGTATTGACAGCTGTCGAATAGTTTCAGCCTAGACTAGAATTCTACTCCCTGACACCTCGTCTCTCCGTTCCGCTGGTCCTCCCAGCTGAGCCAACACTTCTACCACAAGAGCATAATCAATCGAGTCCATGATTATGGGGTTGCGACGGCGGCAGACATGTCCCTTTGTATACCTAAGGTACTAAGTATTGGGGTCGGAGCAGCCCGCGCTGCTCACGGTGACTCGTGATTGTCGAGGCATTTTCCGCGTCATCCGTCAAGATCGGGCGCCCAAGTCGAACGGATTTATCGGAATACCAAATGCAAAACAAGCATGCCCTTATACCAGACTACAACCCTAACACGATAATGCTAGGTCATGTCAATCCATCAACGCCGGCAAACCGTACACGAAGCCTTGTTTCCGGAATCGTATCTTCACTTCAGCAGCGTGCCTGAACGCATCGCAGCACGAGGCCAGGGCATGATCCATAAGGAAGGAGCCGCTCGTCGAGACCATATTCCATCGATCCGATTATGCTGATCTCTATTCGAAATGGTAGCTAGCAGCGTAGAGCAATATCCGAAATGGTCGGGGCGCTAGAGCAAGCTGTCCTATGCATCTCTCATAGAGCACGAAGGGCTAGAGTCCTACACTCCGCTGTAAGATCGAGAACAATTCAAAGTCCTCTAGATCAACCGACCAGTCGGCAATCACATCGAGGCACACGCTGCGGCGGCGGTAGAGTCTATCGGCGCATTCCAGGCAGGACCAGCAATTGGGCGAGATATGGGAAGATCTCAAGGGAATTGAACCTGCAGAATGCAGGTGCTATGCTATCGTAGGTCATGAGAGGAGCACACGCTCAACTCATCATCCTATCGGTGCGACAACCTGCTCGGCCGCCGCAATAGGAGCCAACCGTCTGCTCGACCTCAATCAGTCAGAGATGGGGTTTACGGTCAACTGTCTCAGCCACACCAGTGGGGAATCGCGGTCCAGGAGTGGTGTGCTCAGAGATGCCGTCCTAGGTCATGAGAGGAGCAAGTGGCTCTACTCTTCATCCCATCGTCGAGACTATACGTCTTCGGTTGATAGGAGTCGATCGCCTGCCCGACCTCTTCAGGGGTTGAGATGGGGTTTACGATTGGCTGCCTCGGCATCAGCGCGCACACAGGTAAGAAAAAGCGAAGAAAGCAGGGTCGGGAATGAGTAGGGTGGTCAATATATACAAGCTCGATATCACGAGCGTTTACGTCAGCAAGAACGCAATACGAAGTGGTGGCGCCGGGATCATGTACCTATACCTACTACCTGGATCGAAGCGTCTCAGGGGCTGACCCAATGTTTCGAGAATGCACAGCCGAGCCAAGGCGTTTATCCGATACATTATCTAAGGTCCATTCTCTCACAAACTACATATTTATTCCCTTACGCAGACAGTTCCCGCCAACATAGGGACCTTTTGTCGTCACAAACTGGGACTGGCGAGTTACACGCGTCACGAGAGGGGGGAAAAACACCCCTCTTGGCTCGCCCCTTCCATCATCGGGAAAGAAAAGGGGGAGTGACGTCATCCAAGACAGGAACACAAACCAACCGATGACGTCGACGTCGATTTATACCTCGACCCCCGATCATCGAGCAGCTTCTACAAGGCGCCGTTCTGCGTCACAGCAATTCGGAGCTTCTGCTGTGATTCCATTGGAAGGCAACAGGGCGAGGAAAGTAAATGACATGTATGTAATTGGCATGAGGGGAGATCGGCCAAAAAAAAAAAGGTCACAAGCAATTATGACCTCATCGAACAAACCTGATCTATCTCCCTACCCGCATGCGTTCACTGCTTGAGGACGTGATGTCGACAAGATGAGAATCTATATATATAGGTATAGAACAGGCCCAGGATGAATCAGTCTAGAAATCCATCCCCATCCTCGTCCCGGACAAGAAGAAAAACAAGTATCGATCAAATCAGCATCAATATCAAACAACAGCGTTCTTAGAAACCTATCACGAATATAGATTCCAAGATCCCTATCTATACATATCTTGGATACCTAACAGACAATCAGACAGACGGACACAGAAAGAAGACACCGTCAAACCCAAATCCACCAAATCACATCTAGCACAACAACGACCACTACAGAAATCCATCGATCCAAAATGGGCGCCGTCCTAAGCTGTGTAAGTTCCCGAACTCAATCATGATCCCTAATCCCTGCCCCGAACCACCTTTCCTCTACCTACCCTAAGGGTATATACAGCACTAACACGTCCTCGGCGAACCGCACAGATCCAAAGCATCTTCCGCACGATCGGCAACGTTCTAATGGCCATCGTAAACGGCACAGGCAACATCCTGCACGCCATAATCAGCGGCATAGTCTCCTTGCTCGACATCATCATCAGCTTCCTGACCTGCGGCTACTGCGGCAGTCGTCATCGTCGCCATCACGGCGGCGCCGGAGGCATGAGGCGTCATCGTCGTCACGGCGTGACTGCGAGTCGCATCTGAGGGGAGCGGGCTGGAAGAACTGAGCTGTGGGGCGATCACTTTTATGATATTAGCATACCCAATTTCACGATCTGTTGCTTTACACTAGGTACTTGTCTCTTTGGGCGTGAGCTCGATCATGCGTCGCGTCGAGTCCTGGCGCGCTGGTGGTGGATATTGATTTTTCTGAATTGCTGGACTGTATTTGTAGAACCCGAGCACAAGACCCGTTGCAGTACCTTAGAAATAATACGAATTCCCTATATCAACGTCAAAACAATTCACCAGAATTTCGTGCTTATATTTTGACCCTGATCTGGTCATAACATGTACTAGCTATATAGCCCCACTGTAGCGCTCCAAATCACATATCTATATCGATGAGGTTCCGGTCGAAGAACCCATGGACCTTCCGCGCCGCCTCTCTCCCAATCAAGGGATCCATTTCCTCGATCGTCATATTCGCCACTTCCCGCACATTCTCCGTATTCAACGTAAGATTTTTCAGATTCTGGGGCGTGACGCCAGGGACCGCGCCCAGCATCTCGTGAGGCTCGAGATTGAACGCCTGATCCTCCGCGTTCATGTCCTTGTCGAGCCCCGCGCGTACCGCCGCAATGGGATCCGGCTCGGACTCCTGTGTCTTGAGGTTCTCGAAGATCTCGGCTGTCTGGTATGGGCTGCTGCTCCATATGATGCGGAGGCGCGGGAAAGCGAGCGTCAGGAGCACGATCTTTGACTGCAGGTCTGAGGGCGCCTCGTTGGGGTTGACTGAGCGCAAGTTACCTGAGAGGTCGGCGAATGGCTCCAGCGTGAAGGATTTATTCTGGTCGAATTCTATGAGTAGCATGGGGTTCTTGTAGTGCTGGAACATGGTCTCTGCTTGGTTATACAATCGTCCGTCTTTGAAGGAGCCGATGAGATCGCTGATGGATTTCCGTTCGATGCAAATGTTAGGTGATAGAACGTAGTCGCCGACGGTCAACATGCAGGGAATAACATTCAAGTTGCGACCATGCAGTAATGATGGTAGCGAGGAGCGAAACTCGCGCACGTCGACTACCACTCTCGGCTGTTCCGCCGTGGCGGTTAAACGCCCGCCGCCTGCTATTCGGGTGTTGACTGTGCGCAAGAACGCTTCTTGGGGATCTTCTACTCCGTGCGCGTCGACTGTCATGACGACGGACATACTAGCGCGCTCCTTTATGAGTTTGGTGAAGCAATCTTTCTCACGCCGAACAGACGCCAGGTAACGCTGCTCCTCAACGGAGCCACCGTAGAACATGAAGTACACTCGCACGTTTCGGTCATTATGCGAAGATCTATAGACTTCGACTCGTCGTATGAATGAAGCATCCGGCTCATACATTATGATATACCGGGGTCTAATCTCTTCGAGAACGTGTTCGTCTTGGTCGCCTTCGTAGGCGTGGACTACGACAAGGTCTTGCATGTCATAGAGCTCAAAGTAGTCGTCCATATCCTCGAGCGCATCGACGATTACATCCGCTTTCTGACACGCCTCTTCCTCCAGCATTTGCATCTCTTCTACAAGATCTGCCACCTCGGCAGGCTTTTCAAAGTACTGCGCAAGGCTGCCATTCGCCGTCCTGCCCACCGCGGTAGCACCCGCAACCCCCCCGCCACGTACTCTTCGCCTCTTGTTCGCGGGAGCCCTGCCCTTGTATGAGCCTTGAGCTAACCTCGGGTCAACCGCCCCCTCTAATGCCTTCTGATTCTCGGAAAACAACTCATTATTCACCTTGGCAAATTCGCGTTTCCAATTAAGATAATTGCGGAGCTTTCTCCTCATCATGAAGGAAGCGGAGGGTTTGTGGTCTTCTTCCTTGGGGTTTGGATTACTATCTGTTCTCGGCTGTACATGCATGGTTTGCAAGTAATCTCTGAGCTGACGGCAAGTTGCCGTATCAGAGCACATTACAAGTATTGTTTTGTTCGAGTCATCTCGCATAGCGGGCTCCAGGTAGAGATCTCTGTCAATCTCCTCAAGGACCTCGGCTAAAAGGGCCCATTTCGGTTGCTCTTCGAGTACAGGACTAAGCGAATCAACCGAGGCCTGAGCAGTTGCCTTCGCTTTGCTAGCAGCGTATACTCGCTGTTTGGCAGTGGCAAATATAGTGTTTGCGGCGTCAAGGAAGAGCCAAGGGGACTGATTCTGCCTTGTAGAGCCAGGTTGTGGGGAATGAGCAGCATGAATGGTATCTAATTCCTGGAGAAAAGAGACGGCATCTAAGGCCAGCACAGAGTGAAGCAAGCCTCGAAGGACGGTTAGATCACTTACGATCTGCTTCGTCTTCCAGCTGACCCGATGCCAATTGGGGTCCAGCTGCCGCCGGACTATGATATCGAAGTTCTTTAGCAAAGCGCTGTCGAGATTCCAGTCCTCCATTTCCAGACCGGTGTTACTTTTCTTTAGTTCATGAATACATATTTCAACACATTCCATGATTGCTTGCTGAATAGTATTCATATCATCAGTCATAGGGACTTCAAGTTCTATCACCTCGGCCTTCTTCTTCCCCTCGAGAGAACTAGCGACGGTCACATGGTAGCGGGGCCATAGTGAGGCCTTGCGCAGGAACATATTTTTCATCATGGTAGCCAAGGGCGAGAACCCGACAGTGAAGGGATCAGGGTTGTCTGAGAAGGCCTTGAGAAAGCCTGTCTTGTTTTTCTGACGATATATGCGGAGAATGAATGCTTCAAGAGAGGTGGCAACGACTCTGTCGGCATGCAGTAATATGACGCCAGTAATACAGTCGGCTCGAAGCAAGCTGGTCAAGAGATCGACAACGAGGATTCGCGAGGTGATACTGTAAATGCCGCCCTTGGCATACATCTTTTCTCGCGCGGCGACGCTGGTGAAGTCGGTATTGACCACTGTCAGACCCCTAGCCTTAGGAGCCATGCTGATAGCAGCATGTTCGGCCAGAGCCTCGCCAATCCAGACATTTTCTTTGCCCTCGGCACCGATGATTATGATGAGGTTGTTTCCGGCGGCATCATAGCTGTGGAGGAGGTTCGTGACCAGGCGCATCAAGCCGAGGCCTTTCGCTATTACTACGAGTTCATCTTCGGCGCGTAGCTCCTGGAAAAGGTGCTGCTGGTACTCCTGTGGATGATGCGGTTAGGACACTAGTAAGTCGGATGATCGACAGCGCTACGCATCACCCGTAGAACGAACATACCAAAGGCAGTGATAATCTCACTGGTTGAGGAGCATTGTTCGCAGACATGCGGGGCACATCTCTACTTTAGACGGTGGAGAGGTGCGGTGATGACAGTGATGGCATGCATCGGAACAATTGTGTATACCTAGGTAGTACCTAGAAGCAGATGTCGATGGGTATCGGAGACTTCGGTACTTGGGCCGGCGACATGGTGGCTGGGGGGGTGATGATACCTGTAGCGAAGTACCTCTACCTACTTCCCGGGTTGATGCATACCTAAGATCGAAGTCATAGATTCCAACCAAGGATCTCATTCGTTGCTGCCTGAGACAGCAGATACCTACGTCATCATTGACGCAGCCTTCATGACAGCTGAAAATTCATGATAGATATCACGGCTGGACTTGTCTTGTCTGTTTGCTTTTTTTTGTTTCTGTTTTATTCGCTTTTCTTTCTGATCATCTTTGCTACCATAACCGCCCCTCCCAGAAGCCGTAGTCAAATACCTACGACGGCTCAGAACAGATCAAGCGGATCAGATAACCGTATACTTAATTCAACAATAACGATAAAGAAGAAACGAAATCACTTTGAAGAGTCTCTCATCAAGTAGACCTTCCTTCCGTCAGCTAGTTATCAGAATGCCTGAAAACCCCACCACTCAAGTAAGTGTCCAGACTACGATGCGTCCACGACTTATTTGCAATATCGGTTCTAACGAGAAACAACATAGGAGACTGGCAAGTCCCAGGACAACACACAGTCAACTTCCGAGAGCGATCTGGGCAAGCTCAGCTTTTTTGCTGCCCATAAAGCCGCTCCAGGCCCAGTCGTGCCGCAAAGTATGCCTGAACAAGAGGGAACCAAGGAGGAACGAGCGGCGAAGGCCAAGGAATTGAACAAATAGAGGGGTCTACACTAGTACGTCCGTAGGTATAGGTACGTTATCGACATAATGTACGCTACATACATGATATATGCCAATAAAGAGGTAATGCACTACCTGTTAGTTACATGAATCCACTTTGTATCCCTACGTTTCCGTGTCGGATATTCCGTAGCTACTTAGATTGTAGTCCGGAACACATACTCTTCTTACTCCTTCGCCCTCCATCCTGCACCGTCGAACAGCCAACGAGATGACAGGTCAAGTGGGAATTATGGACCTCAACCAATTATGCGGGCGAATCAGGGTAAAAATGACGGGCAGGAGGTCGTGGCTGCTCTAAGAGTAGGGGAGTAGGGAGACGGGAGGCCGATGAACTGTGTAAGTACGAAGTATGTAACGTGGAGTTTTTGAGATACAGTGTGCCTACGTCCGTATTCTTCCTTCTACATCCCGTGTCTTGATCTCTTATCTCAGATCGTAGTTAGAGATATGATTTCTACTGGTCAGAAGCTGTGTCGAGGCATTTTCTCATAACCATTTGTGTTTAAAATGTGGCATACATACCTTACAGCACTGTAAGTACCTAGCTGTCTACCTATCATCCCCCCCCAACCGCTGCTCGTCAACCATGCGTCGTAGCGAGCACGATATCGGGGTCGTACAAAATCGGATAAAATGTTGGATCCACGCAAGGGCCGGCGGCGACCCGGGAGACGGAGAGTTGGGGAGGAAGACACGGCCCAACATCCGTGCGAAGTAGCGATTACATAGGTACTACCTATTCAACATGGGACATGCCATTCAACACACCGAAAGTGGATTGTCGCCTACAATCATTGTCACTCCCATTGGCTCACATGAAGTTCAACACTCGCATCTTCAATCTATTTGCTATTCCGAATACATAAGTACCACGACTCCGTGACGGTGAGTACCTACATACCTCTCGTCACGAGCTTGTCACGAGCTTGGTTGTGGGGACTTGAATCCGTCATTAGCGGTATTAGCGATTTGTTCTCGGAATCCATGATGTGAGTGAGGCTATTGATACAATGTACATAGGAAGTATAACCGTGAATACTCATTGTACAGTAAGAAGCTGAATTCCGTAGCATAGGTACCTAGTATGGGTCAATCTACCCCTGGTGCCTGGTGCGTAGGTAGAATATCTAGGTAGGTAGCCCATCCCTTGACGTCCATATCTAAACCGTAATATTCCCCGAAACCAATTTGGATTGTCGGTTTGGTTTGCCTTGTGCTAGGTAGCAATAGGTAGGTACACCCACCCCACTTGATCGGTGATAACGGTTTATATACATAATACTTCGTATACTAATATACAAACATACGTAAGTTTACCTACCTTGGAGCCTTGAGAATAGGTACCTGTAACGTCCATAACATACCTACTACCTAGGTAGGTAGTACTATGTAATAGAAATTATGAATATTCAGTAAGGCATCGTAACTCTTGAAATACCTACTCCCTTTTCCAATCCCACCTTCTGCTATCGTTACCGTTATTGACGTACCAACTACCTACAATAGAGGTATTATTGTTGCCATCCATCAGGGTTTATCATCCCCTTACTTATTACCAGGTATATAATCCGCGCTTCGTACATTACGCTACCGAGACTAGTTGCATACCTATCATACCTACCCGACATTTCCCCATAGCGCCCTCTGTTGTGCGGTGTGCTTCCCACTGTCTGCACTGCTCTCAGCCCCGTCGACCCCATCCATACCTACATCGCTTCATCATTCGAACCTCTACTTACCACCTCGTGTTCGCGATTGCTTGAAATCTCGTCTGGCTAACTGGACGGGAAGCTACAGATTCGTCCATTGATTGCTACAAATGCTTAATTACCGTATGATACGAGTCTAGAACCGAATGACCTTTCGATTCTTCTCCAGTCGACGTCGATCTGACTTGGACTAACCTAGTCTCTTCCGCCTTCGTCAAGAATGCCCTCTATCCTTAGTGACGAGGACAAGGAGACCGTCAAGCGAGTCGTCCCAAAACAGACCAACAAGATCCAAGCCGTTGCCGTCGCCAGACTTTATGTCGCATATCCCAATAGGTCGAAATGGACTTATACAGGATTACAGGGTGCTATTGTTCTCGCCAATGACCTGGTGGGGCATACATATTGGGTGAAATTGGTAGACATATCTGTAAGAACGCACAAGTTCCAAGTTCAGTACCCGTTAATGCTGACTCTGTCCACAGACTGCTGGTCGGGGTGTTATATGGGACCAGGAACTTTTCGATACATGGTCATACAATGCGGACCGGACCTTTTTCCACACCTTCGAGCTCGAGGAATGCTGGGCCGGTCTGTCTTTCGCTGACGAGAAAGAAGCGAAACAGTTCAAGAAGAAAATGGACGACAGGGAGAAGAACGCGTCCAAACACACCAGAAACACTCCTTTTGGCGGACCGTCACATCACCATCAAAAAGCCGGCTTCTTAAGCGGCATATTTGGGGGTCATAGGCATGCCTCCAACCCAACACCGCCCGACTCGCCGCGAAATAACTTTTCTATACAACATCCCCATGCGAGGACATCTTCCGTGAACTTGAGTACTTATGCTAAGCAGCCAACCTCAGAGTTTGCAAAGCTGGAAGCATATGATCCCAACTGGCGGGAAACCTTCGGCAACTTCTTATCCGAGCAGGGACTTATGGATGAATATATTAAAGAGAACCAGGATTTTATTATTGAATTTTTGAAAAATCAAAATGATAATCAGGCTGCTGCTGTTGCGCCGGCACCACCGCCTCCTCCTCCACCGCCAGTAAATGGAAGTACTGGAAGCATTGCAAGTACCAGCACTGTACATACGCGAGCTCCGCCTCCGCCGCCGCCGCCGCCTCCCGTTGCGCGACCAGCATCAGATAGTATTTCTTCAGTTTCTGGTTCCCGTCGGGGTGCTCCTCCACCACCTCCAGCACCACGGAGATCTGGCAAGTTGGATACTGGACAGCGCGAACCTACACCTCCTCAGGAGGCTCCGGTTCCTCGTCCTCGGTTCAATGCTCCCCCTGCGCTCCCTGACGCTGGCAAATATGCCCAGGTTGATGCTCCACGCGCAACGCCTGCGGCGCCCCCTCCCCCTCCGAGACCGCCGAAGACACTGGTCGAAGACAAAGAAGACACTCCCGTACTGAAATTTTCAGTCCCGCCTGTCTTCACAAACCATGGGGTGAACAACATGCCGCCGCCACCGCCGGCCAGAAATCCTGCTCCGCCACCGTCTAGAGGTCCTGTTCCCCCGCCTCCTCCACGCGAACAGCCGCAGTCTATACATTCACCTCCACCTCCTGCTTTACCGCCGAAAGCGCCTCTGTCCAGCGCCCCTTCACCACCACCTATCCCGACTGCCTCGAGGCCAACACCAGCTCCGCCTCCGAGAAATACCCCGCCGCCGCCTGTACCGCAGTCATGGGCACCACCACCAGCACCGCCACCACCACCTCCACCAGCAGCAGCAGCAGCAGCAGTCAGCATGCCTCCACCTCCCCCACCTCCTCCTGCGCCTCCTGCGAATCCTGGGGTGCCGCCGCCGCCACCACCACCAGGTCCAGGAATACCGCCGCCGCCTCCACCACCGCCACCAGCACCATCCCAGAATCGCGATTCCGGAACCGATTCGGTCCCGGCAACAGTACACGCGCCAAGCACAGGTCGCGCTGCTATGCTGGATGGTATCCAGAAGGCCGGAGGTATTGCGTCGCTCAAGAAAGTCGATAGAAACCAAATTAGAGATAGGAGTGCGGCTACGATTGGAGCGGGATCGGACACGGGGGCTAATAGTAGTGGGATGCCTTCAAACAGCGTTGTTTCCACGGGAGGAGAGGGTGGTAGCATGGCCGACGCGTTGGCCAAGGCTTTACAGGTGCGCAAATCGAAAGTTCGTGATAGCGGTAAGTGTCATGCCTCGATAGTATGAACCATTGACCTTGAAACACCTCGCTAATATCGTATTGTAGACGACGAGAAGAGCGACGACGAATGGTAGAGTCTGGTCGAGATTGCTCGTCTGCGGCAGTGTGAGAACGAGGAGCCAAATTGGTGGAGACTTACACCGGTTTAAGTCCGAACAGGGGCTAGGGGCTTTACATTGAGATATCGCATCATGTGGTATTACTGTTAACGAGAGCCAATCCACATCTCATTTGCGGCTTTTTGTGTGGCGCCCGTCATCTCTGACTTGGGCTCACAAATAGCAATACGATCAAAACGGCATCATGGCTCGCAACCCTGAAAGCCCCATAAAGACCTGGGGTGAAGCTACGACAAATAGTCGTGGCTGTCCCCAGGTTCTACGCTGCCTCGGAGAAGGGTTCTTGAACCGGTTGAATAGTATGATATCAGAGACACTCGGCTTCCCGAGGTATTGTCAAAGGGACCGAGTACAATTGTTGTACTGTAGCTCGGGCGGGCTACAAACAATACAAATGGCTGGCCGGATGGACATGGCATGCTCATATATACACTACATAGGTATGGGTATGACACGCGCATGTATGCGTGTGCGATTAAATAAATATGAAAGAATAAAGATGCGACGGTGCTCAACCCTTTTTCTCATTGTCATTGACTTGTTTTGTCGTGTATGGATGTAGTGTAGATGCCTACCTAAGGTACTGTTTGTATGTATGTATGTTCAGGCACGGATTACGGATTACCTAATAGGTATATCCTGATCGGTATATCAAATTGCTACTACTACACTCCCTACTGGTGGCGAACAAGTGCGGATTTTTGTCGTGAGTCACGTTTGGGGCTGACTTACGTTGGACTTATGAGCTTGGTCCACGAATACCTACCTACCTACCCTATGGCTAGAGATCTGATTGCATGAGGATAATCAAACGGCTCATTTCGGATCGTCTTATGTATAGGTAGGTAGGCACGCATAAACTTTTTCGGACACGGCATTGTATGAGGAAATCTAGGAAGACGGTTTTGTATTCATGACTAGATGCAGACGTGACAAGGCAGGATAACGGAACAGAAGACGAATGAATCAAGCTTAACAGGATAAAAAGGAACGGGAATGAATCCCCAAACGGCGAGTCCGATGACGTCTCTCCCACCATGGACTCGATATCCTTCCCATTACACGCGCGGTGGCGACATTCGTTCAAACGCCTACACCATCCAAGTCGCTGTCGGGGAACCCGCATGACGGCTGTCGTACGGGTTAGAGAGAGAAGACAGACTGGGCAGGGCCTCGCGGAGTGTCCCGGCCGGGACGCGAGGCCCGAAGGACGGTGACCCCTTTGCTTTCTCTTTTCGTAGTCTCTTCTGGTGCGCAATATTTCTTTAGTCGAATCTTAAGCTTAGTGGCCACCATGATAGCTGTAAGCGGAAGAGTGCGGTGTACAAATATTGGAGATGACAACCAAACGTCACTAAACATGAGGTTTCCGTTCCATCTGGCATGATCCTGCCAACTTATTGATGATGAAGATGACACTGGGATGGGGGGTAGGTAAATAATAGACGCAAAGGGGCGGAAATGAGGAGTTTAGATGTCGTCGATCTCGATCTCCTTGTTGTTGCCGGAGGTTGATTCTTCGTCGGACTCTTGGTCGTCGGCGAAGTCGAAGTTGCATTCACCCTCGTCACCAGGACCATAGGTATCGGTCTCGTTGATTCTGGCGCTCTCAGGAAGTTCGCCATATTGCTAGATAAATAAAGTTAGCATAACGGAAACCTTACATTGGTGTGGAGAGTTGGTCTCAGGCCATACCTTGAGAGATCGAGCCTCGTCGGCGGTGTACTTGATAAGGACGTCACCCTTGTCATCTTGGTAATCACGAAGCGACAGCAGTATGATCTGAGGGAATTGTTAACAGCGTTGCCGAAAAGCGTCAGAAGTATGATAGTGTAGTACTCACGTCACCGTTATTGATCCAGACCTTCTTGCGCAGTTTACCACGGATGTGAGCAAGGCGCGTCTGTCCATCGAAGCAGGAGCACGAGAGCCGACCGCTACCAAGCATCTTGACTACTTGGGCATATTCCTGACCTTCCTCCTTGAAGCTACCATCCGCGCCGGTCTAGTCAGTCGGAAGCTCGCCACATTGGATTATAATGATGGGGAGGAGGATACATACACAAGCTCACGCTTCTCCTTGTCGCTCTCGTTCTTACCCCTTCTTCGGTTCTTTCCTCCCTGTATAGACAAGATGGGTTAGCGACCGCATATCGACGACTTTCGTGCCGGAGGCGCTGGTAGTTAGACGGTGAAGGGCGGTTGTTCTCAGGTACACTACCGGTGAAGGGTTTGTATTGTGCTTACCTTTCCCTTATTCTTAGGCATGTTGATAAGGCGCTCAGTCCAATATGAGTGTGAAAAGAATTAGGAGTTAGATTTGGCGGTGGAAAGTGTTGACAAACGAATAGATGTGGAGTTGGGCTGGTGGTTGTAGGTAGGTGGATTGCAGTTTGGACGGACGGAATAGTTTGCGGCGGAATTAAACGGTGGGATGGCTCTTTGTGCTGACGAGGGGCCTTTTTTTATCATCACCTACGTAGGGAGGGAGATGGTACCTAAATATTCCATATTTAGGCGTGGAATTCGCGGGTGTACGAAGTACCTGTAGGTACCTGGTGCACTGCATAGTGGCTCCTATCAAGTCTTGGACCAATGGGAGATAACCTTTTACACAAGTGACGACCTATAGTTAGGGTACGAAAGCATCCAGACTCTCGCTATAGCCATTAACAAGTACCGACACAGTATGTAGATTGATATTTAGTGTGATAACTCCATATTTTAATTGATACGCACACTGTGTCGATACTCGATGGCGGCTCTAACGAGTCCAGATATTAAGGTCCTACCTGTACGGATTACGTCCGTACCCAAAGGTAATTCCAGAACTGATTACGCACGCCAGAGCCTTCGACGGAATACATGTCGAACATCTGAATCGACCTGAGCATATTGATGGGCCTCTTGTTTTGCGCTTGTCTAGCAGCAGGCCAGAATGGGCCTCGGACAATAAATACCAAATACCAGGTGATAACTACAGAACTTACCAGACAACCTTAAAAAAAATAGAACTAGGTAGTGTACACTGCCCAACTTACCTAGCCCACGTATCAGTAGGAAAGTTTCTCGAGTTAGGTATTAATTTCCATGAGGGTTTTGATTTGACGGATGACCTATCAAACATTAATAATGATATGTACGGACGTAAAATCACAGCCTCGACAGTCTCGAAGCCCTTGATCCACTTAGTTAATCGAACAACAAGAACAGGAATAGGAACAGAAACAAACATTCGTGTCGTTGTTGGATCCTCGAATCATAACAGAGAAACGACTATTCCAATCCCTATTAGTAGTATAATCCAACTTCTGTTGAATCGCCCGTTCAGATCATCGAATATTAGAACCAACTGGCAGAGATGAGGAAAGTATGAACACTCGTACGTATAAGTGCATACTACCAAATTATGTAGGTATGTATTTGTATGCAGGTAGGAAGTGTACCTAGGCCCTCATCACTCGCACTAGGTTAGGTAAGCTGAACTACCGGTATTCCGTACCGGTACGTACGTACATGTACAACTACCTAACCGTAGGTACAGGTAGATGCCTGTCTAGACCTAGCGTACAGACCACCTACCTACACTACCTAGGGTACCTACCTACTACTTACACTACACTACACTAGGTAGAATACCTAGGTAGGTATGTACTAGCTAAAACAGGCAGGCTTCAAGCAAACGCTAACCAACCAAATGCCAATTCAGGTTAGCGAAGTTTTGGATTACCCTTAGGCACCCGTCCTTAAACGAATTGACGGATACCTAGGTACGGATCCATACCGGTGGTCCATACCGTAAATGCACAATCGCTTACGTATTTCCTCAACGACGAGTTTTATGATCCCCTCAGCTTTCCTTCAAATCCTCGTCTTCTGGCGCAGTCAAGCCCAGCCCTCCGCGCATGCGCTAAAACCAGAGTCATGAAACGATCTATACTGCGACTAGCACAATTGAAGCCCCAAAATGTCTTCCCGGCTGAGCCTGGCCAAATCCACCACGCCGACCTCGACAAAGTGATCTCCATGAGCAGCGTTGCGCCTCAGAACATTGTGCCAGGCCAACATATAACTTCTATATGCCAAAAATATGACATTCACTTCACTGATTCACTCCACGGCATGAAAGGCTTTAGGCAAAAGCAACCTCCGTATCTTATTACCTTACAGTCCTCTCCGCATCATTGCCTGCCGTGGAAGGCGATGAGATACTTCGACAAGTTCGAGCATCCGTTTGCCAAAACTATGTTGAGCTTCTACATCAAAAGGAAGAACGAGCCATTATGGGTGCATTGTAACGCATTAGGTGGAAGCACTTTTCCCAATAAGACAGCCACCAGGAGACTTGCCCATGCGATTCGAGATGCCCTGATGGCCGCAGGATATGACCGTTTCGGCCAGCGAGTGCTTGTTGAAGGTGAATCGACCGTCAAACCCGGTTTACGCGGATCGTTAAACATCATCTGCGGCAATTCCCAGGCAGTGTGCAGTGCTAAGTTCTCGGATCTTTTGGTGGAAGCGAAGAGAATAATAGATTCTGCCCAAGTCCATCTTCGGGCTCCACCCAGCCGTCATACCCTTGGCTACCAACCTGACAGGAGGCAATCGCCACTATTCTCCGTCTCTCGTGGTGCTCAACATGCGCAGGTGCGCGAAGGTAACAACCCAAAAAGACAGCACATGGGTAGCGGAATTCCAACGGCGATGCCAAGGCATTCCGATACGCGGCCGCGTCATGAGTACAAACGAGCTCATGTGCGACAAGATAACAATCGGAGAGGACAGAATACGGATGATCATATTTTAGATAAAATCTCGAGAAATCTTAATACATGGCCGCGTCATGAGTAAGAGCGCCGACGTGGCGAACGCCACGCTTTTCACACTCATACGCTGCTCACATCCGGTTACTAGAACCTTCATAGTTACGATATGATCCTACGGACCTAAATATCTAGACCACCTCGTTATGCGCACCGGGTTCAAATACAGGACCCTGTTGGGTTACCTACCAGGTAATTGTGTACGTATGGTCCAGCTAGGTACACGCCCTATGATACCTACGCTTTGTAATATTATGTATCGTATCCGTAGAAATGCTTGAGTTCAGCCGCGGCTAATCAACTTTGGAGTTCAGCCCATAATTATCTTAAGCGTAATAGCAGTATATCGGGCTTGTACACTAATTGCAATTTACAGACAGACAGACTGATACTATTCATTGAAAATTACGTGCATTCTTGGACGGATACGAAACGTGTAAGTGCTTACGTACGTAGGTTAGGTTCCTTAGGTCGGTAGTAATGGGGGGGGTGGAACGAAAGCAGGTTTTGGCACTCTCTGAGCTTGACCACCACTACTACCTATGTAAGCCCACCCCCCGGCACGTACATATACGTATAATTAGGTACGGATCCGTACGGACGTAGGTACATTTTACGTACACCTAGGTACGTCCGTAGTCCGTACCAACTTCCCACATGCTTTCTTTCTTTATACTTGCAATTGACAACCAACAACTTTACAATTCACTCCCTTCCCAACACGTCGACTCCATTCGACCCAACTGCTGCTCCTCCTGCACAAAAACAGAATAAAGACAACCAAATAAACATACAATTGTCTTAGAAAGCTTCACATTCACAGCGTCTACGCGTTCGACATGCTCGTGTCCCTCACTGTCGGCAAGGTCGATGCCGGAGTGACGGTGCTTCTAACTCCAGACAAGCGTCTAGTATGCGCCTTCGGTTTCTATGAATCCACCTTAGTATAGGGAACTAATCGCAGAATCTAGATCGAATTCCCGTCCATTCTCCTCCCATCTAATATTGTATCCGGCTCAATAGTAGACATCACCGTCGCCCGCAACCATCCATCCGAGGCTGCGGCCGATGAGCGATTCGCTGCTCTACAAGACCGGATATTCTCCTCCTTTGGCGCTTCGGAGCCGAGCACCCCCGTCCTCCGTTGCCGCAATGCTACCCAGACCTCCGTAGTCCTCGAATGGGACCCCATCCAGATGGCAACTGCCAACCTCATCTCCCTGTCGCTGTTTCGCAACGGCCAGAAGGCAGGCAACATTCCCCGTCCGCTGCAGATGCACAGCACCAAAATCAGCGGCCTCGCTGTCGACACCGAGTATACCTTTCATCTTATGCTGAGGACGTCGGCCGGTACCATGACCAGCAAGCAAGTCGCAGTGCGCACGCACAAGATGACAGATCTCAGTGGCATTACCATTACCACCGGTATCCTACCGGCTCAGACCCGCGAAACCCTCGCTGCCGCCGTCGAGCGCATCGGCGCTAAACTCGTCGATTCCGTGCGCATCGATACCACACATTTCGTTACTACAGAGGGTCGTGGCGTCGCATGGGAGAAGGCCGTGGAGATGAATATTCCCGTGGTGCGGCCCGAGTGGGTCGCGGCCTGTGAAGAGAGCGGTCGCATTCTCGGCGTCACGAAGTTCTACCTAGATGCTCTCCGGCCAGGCCCGCCCAGTGAGTTCTCTACACCTACCGCCACGCCCGGCCCGCCCCCGCCACAGAAAGAACTCCCCCTTCCACCCCCGCCGCCATCACCACCCCGGAATGGCGAAAATGGCAACGCTGCAGAGAAGACGGAAAGGGACGAGGCCGCCGGAGAAGATAGCAAGGGTAAGAGTAACGGAGTAGAGGATAAGACGAAAGCGGCCGATGAACAGAAAGTGAGATTCGAAGACGCACAGGAACAGAAACTCGCCATGCGACCTCACGCGGAGGCTACAGATGAAGAAGATGATAGCAGTAATGAGAAGCAGCCAGCAACGTCACCTGGCGACGGGGCGTCTTTCCAAGACGTGGCTCTGTAAGGTAATAGTGATGGTGTATAAGGTACGGCATGGCATGGCATGGCATGGTACGGAGTTGGGCTGGGGATTGCTTGAGAAAGCTTCGATGTATCAAAATACCCGTTCACATCCCTACCCCTGGCTTATTAGTCGGGCTCATCATCATGCCAATGACGCGTATCTTTTACGCCTTTCGTGCCGCCGCTTTGTCGTGTCCTACGATTGACTCGAGTCAACTTGAGGCCGCTCTTAGGTGGAATACCATTTCCGTGGATGACTTATCAACCGTTTTCTTACTCGACTACATTAGAGGTAAAACATGATGGGGAAAAGGGGGGTTAACTGCTCTAGTCTTCTGGGTTTCTACGGCAGTATAGCAGGCCGCGTTCTCTCTTCCTATTATATATATATAGATAGATATATGCGCTCCTGTCCCGACGCGCCGCAACCTTTATTTCCCGAACTTTCTGGTTCATACCCTAGCCCAAGTTACACTACTTAATTCAGCTGATTTTCCTGCGGTACCGGTACCTAGATGTGCCCTGCCTATGCCTTGGAGGGTTTGGTGGTGAGGTGTATTGCGCTAAGATCTGTGGGAGACCCCGCCCGTGCTGTGGACTATATATCTATATGTACCTACTCTGTGTCGTGGACACTAGCATGCGATCTTGTCCGCTGTGGGCGAAGTTTTGTTTGTTTGTTTGCACTGGCTGGTGAAATTGGATGAGTTGCGAAATATACTACAGATCAGTATAGTACTGAATATTAATGTTGTTGACACGTCCAGACTTAGAGGTGTCGTTCTTACCAACCAGTACGGATTGTACTCGTCGTCAGACATCAGATTCCGCGTAGCTTTGAGGATCACTGTCGATTTAATATGGATGAATGGTTGATTGCCTACACCTCTCGGTAGCTGAAGGCGCCTAGCGTTACTACCTACCTGTTGAAGCATCGCCATGGACTTGAGCAATACCTTCTTGGTACAGCGGATGCCCATTACGTCCCGATGAGAAAGCGATGATCAAGCTTCAAGGCGTCTTCAAAATGATGGCGATGGTCTAATAAATTGGTAAAAGGGCCGTCAATGTGCAGCCATGTCCATCACATTTGAAAACCTTCAGTTGCGCGTTGACGTAGGTATTGTATGTAAATACTTCGTATGTTGTGGTTCCATACTGCGAATGACTCGGTGTGGGATGACCGAATACGGGGTGAGATCTACCACATTCTTACATACTCGGAACCATTGAAAAATGCGTATTGGAAGCTGAAGAAAAGAGAGATGTAAACATGGTGATGGACGAATCGAACTCCTATTATAAGCATGCGACCACGATGACGTACCATGTAGTGGACTTTTATACGCCGCCCAAGACACGGAGACAGTGTGTCTTGGCAACGCTCAGACTGTATCTATTTGGCATTCAAGGGCGGTATCATGTAGGAAACTCAACTGCTCCTTGCCCAAGAGGACTCTTTTAGTCCGTGTGAACTCATGTCGTCGCACGCACGCGTTGACTGTGGAAACTGTTTCCCTTATCTTTCGCATCAGTTGTTGATGAGGAATTGTGACTGACTTAACTTACCCATCATCATCATTGAGTGCATAGCATAGCAGCATGGAAACAAGTACACAATACTCCCAGGTTTATTAATAGCAATTCTCTCCATCAATACGGATGCATTATGCATGTCGACATTGTACCTACCATTTGGGGCGTCCAATCCGCCCATGCGAGGCCGGTCCCGCGCAACACCCCCTTTCGCGGCAAGAAAGAATCCGATTTGAATCTCTAATATTGAGGCTGTCTTTGAGTGTGTGTTTAAGTCTTTCGGAATTAAACCCTCTAATTTCTCACCTTTTTCGACTCCTTATCCAAAATCATAGCCTCATTTGAATGAAAATGGATCCGGACGTCGAGCAAGCCCGGGTTATCCGTGCTTACGCTTCTGTGTCCGAGTTCAAGTCATACCTATACGAACTGAGTGAAAAAAAAAGCGTTACATCCATCAGCTGTCATCTAGGCGAGAGTTAGACGATGGCTAGTCGTCGAAGCCGCAATATAAGCTTTTCGCTGAAGGCTGCCCCCCTCCTCTTCCCCCCTGCATGCAGCCTTCATCCCAGCGTGGCCTCGGCTCCGGGGCGAAAAGAAAAGCCTCGAGATCCGCCAGTTCTTTTGTCGCCGTCGAGACAGAATTCCTTGTATACTCAAGCCACTATTATGTTAATAAAAGCGGCTGGACACTACTAGATCGCATAGCCCGTTCATTCAATCTGTTTGTCAGTCAATGTCTAAGACACGATTTGAGAAGAGGCCGGCCGAGCAGCTAGAAAAGGACAATGGCGTCTCGTCTTCAAGGCAAAATGATAGCCGCTCGTGCTCTGCCATCCCAAAGACCGATGATTTGAGAGGCCCAGATGCTGAGATGAGGGACTTGATCGAGTTTTTCAAGAAGACACCTCCTCCGCCGACCAATTATATGTCCATCCCCGACGAGTCCAGTGGCTCTGAACAGGATAGATGGCAAAAACTCAAAAAGAAAGTGTTTCGGAGCCGACGCAAGACTCCAAAATGGCGTCCACCTGTGATCATGTTACCCGACTCAGCTGTCTCTGCTCGCACAACAGACGGACATCGCTATATCGCTATCTCGATCCCTACTGAGTATTCTCATCTGGCGCCGCTCTCGAATTCTCAGTACCCGGTCTACGACTCAATTGAAGCAGCCTTTCAACGAGAGATCAACTCCAGGTTTGGGATGTGGAAACGCCCTCCTAGTAATCGTGTGGTGGCGGTTCTGAATCCCGTTGCCGAGGATCGTCGTAAGTCGCGATCGGTGCGCTCTCGACCGCCAGCCGCCGCTTCTTCCAGGAGAGCGAGACCCCGTTCCATATCTCTCACACCCACCCAGCAACAACGTTATACCCCTGGAAAGGCGAGCCGTCTAGGTAAGACCAAGTCGCTCGGGGCTGCGTCTCGGGGTCCTCGATTCACCGATGTTTCTGCGGAGTCTCAAACCAGCGGGGATCCAGTGAGCATGCCATGGCCAAACAGCCAAGACATACTCTTGAAACTCACAGGCGTGGCGGCATCCTCTCGCCCCCAAGATAATCCGATAATTACACTAACGCTTCCATCACGAAAATCAAGCAAGCGTGGGATACGAGCAGCGCCAATGCCACCTGACACAACGGATGAGAGTCGGAAGAGTAGCGATGCCACCAGCGACAATTTAGAGGGCGATGATAGTGGTATTGGTGGCAAGGACCCTGCGGCACGCCACTCCTTCGCCGCAAGCATAGACACTACAAACTCATCACCGGCCCCTGTGCTCAGGGCACAAACCGCCAAGGCATACCATTCCGTGCCCATTGTAGTTCGACCGTCAGGCACCGACATCGAGTCGCCAGCCATACTTAAGCCACCTGAGCACCCGTCTGGCAAAGGGAAGACTGATGACTCCGCCAAGGCAGCGTCGGCGGAGGGCCAATCAGGGCCATCGACTGCTGCTGACGAGAAGGGAACTCAAAGTCGGAAGAAGAAAGTGCACGAGAAGAAAAAGCGAGACATAGTGAAATTAAAGGAAACGGGACAAGGAAAGGGAACTGGAAGTGGGGAAGCTGGCGAAAAGGAGTCTACAAAGCCAGCATCAGGAAAGAAAACGGCGGAAAAGGGCGAGGAACCCCAAGTACGGGCATTTCCATTGGTTCCCAAGCCGCCATCGTCGTCGTATTCCTCCTCGTCGCCATCCACAGTTCAGTCGTCAGAATCGTCCCGGGAACAGGTCCCAAAACACACTTCATCGCATCACCGCCAGAAAGAGGATAGGGCCGAGCGCGAGGCGCGATATATTTCCAAGGCTCTGGCGGAAGAGCAAGCGACTCTTGAGAACCTCCCGCGCGAGGAATTGATCCGGCGATATGAGTCGTTGCGGGAGCAGAATATCTATGAGCGGGAGAAGAGGCTGCGCAGGCTCGAGCGTAATCGCGATACGTGGGCTCGGACCCTGCCAACACTACTGCAGGATTTGAATGGACTGCTGAGAGAACAGCATCGACTCCTTCAAGGAGCGGGGCTGACTCATGGTGAGCCTGGGCTGGAGGGCTCATCCCGACCTTATCTTGAAGGCCACCGGCGACACTCTATCGATTTGTCTTTGGTGCCGTCCGGGCCCCATCGCGGTCACAATGCGCTTGGGGCCCGGCGATCACGGAGTCTCCACAGTAGCAACGGCTCTTCCCCGGGCTACCTGTCGTCGAAATCGCAGGCAAGTTAGGAAACGGGCGGCCTAAGTAATAGAAAGATTGTCTGTTCATGACGAGGCATGTCAGAATCTCCAGCGCTATCCTTTCCCTTTTTCCACCATCAGTCATGCGCATTTCAAGACCTAATTCACTATTAATCTCATTTCCTATCCCATGTATATCACTCTTAACATTTTTATTTTTGCAATCCGTTTTGAGGCAATTTACTCCCTAGCCCCTTTTCTATGTACGATACTGCCGACGACAATTTTGCCTCTTATTACTTACACCTAGTAACTCATGCCTTTCATCCCTCCCTAGTATGTATATCACCCCTATCGCTGAACATGTAGTATAATTCCCCAGTAACCAAATCTGCTTCGAGAAACCCATGTACGATATTGCTGACCGAGATCATCACCCTTTGTCACGTCATTAATTCCTCACTGAATATATATTATTACCATCATCATCTCGGTTGAAAGTCGCCTTGCCGCCCTGTCTGTTCCCTTTCTACACTCTGTATCTGTATCAAAATCCATGTTATGATGTTGTTTGCTGCCTGGTTCATGTAAGGTTGGGGTTACTTCATAGCATCACAAAACGAATTTTTGACACCATAATAGTCCCGTTTAATAAAATTGCTCTTCATGTATACCACGACGTGCTCAGCGTCCAGACATCATCCATGCTCAAAACAACATCTTGACCAAAAGCGCATGTCGCTCGTATGTTGTCACAATGGTAGCCCGTAGGTATGCCGACATAGGACTCCCAAGATAGTCACAGCACGTCTCCAACCCAACGCAACCACGCACTTGTCAGCGGGAATACAAGAATTCGCGCCAGCGACATCTCAGACGCAAGAAGCAAGGAGCAAGCACAAAAGTAGTCACTGTATCCCCTCCCCCAATACAAAGTAACATTCGCCTCGATAATTCAATGCCAACCAACCAACCAACCAATTCCATCAACATGACACCCCCCCATCCCAGCCAGGAACAATCTTCCTCTCCATTCCGTCCATCTCAAGGATCAAAAAAAAGAAGAAAAAAACCCCACCCCCCTCAAAACCGCAAAGGGGAGAAAAAAAATTGCAGCGAGCGAGTCTTCATCCGCGTGACGCGGCGAGAAAGCGCAAAGACCCAATCACGCACCGAGACTCTACCACGCAGAAACATAGCTCCCTCCAATTCTACATGATAGCCCGACAACTCGGCCGATGATTATGCTCGACGCCGCGGTGCGTTGCGTTGCGTTGTGTTGTTCTGTGATGTAATAAAGCTGGCAAGCCGGGTGAATAAAACCCGCGGAATCCGTACAGAAAAAAACTTCGTATTACGTAGTGTACGCAATGTAGATTGATGAAAAACCAACGCGAGCACGGGCAATGACTTTAAATACCCAGGCCAAGGCATCATTTCTAACCGATGCCAATTCTCGATAATGGAACGGGGGGAGGGGGGCGGTGGGAGGGTTGGTTTCTTACGAAAGTTTCACTGGTGTGCACTTCACGATAGCCTCTTAAGGAAAAACGCGGTGAACTTACCCCAACGGCCTTTTTACTCATCGATGACGAGACGGGTCTAGTCTACGTCACCCGGGTAGGTCTTTTTCTTCCCTGGAGCCGGGCTAACCTCGTGCTTTCGTGAGCAAATGCACGAAGGTCTCTCTCTACCTATGTAGCTATCTAATCACTTTTCTTTCGGTCTTTTATGGTATCGCAAAGTACAAATCGGAACGCCAGAAGTCGAAGCAAAGGCCATAAGATGGTGTCTAGCCACTTAGGTTTTGTCATGAACTTGCCCTTTTATCCATCCTCCGAACGCCGTGGAAATGAATTATGTTTTCATGCCTTACTTTTCTACTGCGGTCATGGATGTCCAGAGCCTTAGGTGCAAAACGTAGAAAAAAAACGAGTCATTAGCGAGGTCTATTCGGCTTTCGCTTGATGAAAGGATCAGCAGGAGCTTTCTTAGGCAGCATCATAGGCCTAGGTGGTCGAGAATTTGAAGGCCCCTTGTGATTTTTGTAAGCTTAACGTTCATCGGAAAGATTACATCAGAACGAACCTTGGGTGCATTGACTGGCGCCGAAGAATTATTCATCACAGGCTTAGCTGATAGATTATTCGAAGGTCCCTTCCGATTGTTGTTAGTCTATACCTCATTTGACAGAAAACATCACAATAGACAGACCTTAGGTGCATTGAATGATGCCGAGGAGGACGTCTTTTCAGCGGACGACGGGTTATCGGAGGGGATTCCGAGAACGGCCATAGCGGCTGGATCTTGCGGTCGTCGCATTGGTCGAGGGCCAGCCACCGGTACTCGCACCCCTCGAGGAATAGCTGGTGGCATTCTGCCCACTGCCTCCTTTGCAACCTGATGTTTCCGGGTTAGTCATAAATAAGAAGTTTTCATGGTCAACAAATAGCGTTGTCTTACTTTCTTTGCTGATTTTCCTACATCCAAGTCTTCTCCGGGGCGCTTGGAGCCGGATTCGTGGATAATAGGGCGATCAGATGTCGATCTTGGGACGACGGCAGGCTCGCCGCGTTCATTAATGCCACCAAAGCCAGAAGGTGTATGGCCCATGCCGCTATTGCGTTCGATCAGTGTGTAAGTTTCTGGGAGCTGGGGTGTTTTGTATTTATTGCTCATTGCCGGTTTTGTGGGAGGGGCGTCCTTCATTACCACGTCCTCGACAGAACGTGTACTAGATGCATGAGAAGATCGACGACTAGTGATCTCTGACACGTGTCCAGGACCCTTAAAGTTCTGAGTTTGAGGTTCCGATGATGTAGATAGCTGCATATGAGAGTCGGCGGTCGAAGGAGGTAATTTGGCGCCGGGTATTTTTAGCAAGCGTAGAACATCTCCTCCGCTATAGCAATTTCTAGCTTTGGCATCCACAATTAACTTGTTCCAGAACTCTCCTTGCACAAGAGCTCGGGAATCACCTAGGATCCAAAGCGACGATTTCGCACGGGTGAGACCAACGTTCATACGACGAATATCAGTCATGAAACCAATACCACCGGTGGAACTAGCACGAACGCAAGAAAATATGATAATCTCGCATTCTCGACCTTGGAAAGCATCCGTGGTGTTAAACTCGATGTATTGGGTAATCTTGTCACCGTATCGGCGAGCAAATCTCTCACGAAGCTCATAGAGCTGCGCTTTGTACGGGGTAATGATACCGATCTTACCCTTGAGATCTACCTCTGGATAATCGAGAGTGAATCTTTCGTAAAGTTGCATCGCAACCTTTAGTTCCTCCACGTTGACTAGCGATTGGCCTCGGTGGCCTTTCTCCTGAATTCCCTGGACGTCGAAGAAGCGATAGGGTCCGAGCAGCTGACTTCGATGCCACGGCTGGTGACGAAGCTTAGCCATATCGCTGCCATCTACAAGTCGCCGCTCGTAGAATTCATTACTGGGGAATATGCTGATCTCTGGGTGCATACGATATTGTGTATCAAGCAGATGAACATCATTAGGGAAGTTCCGTTGCATCCGCACAAAGAGACTTTGATCGTACCCATAGCGGGCTGCAGATTGCGAAAGCACCGTAGGTGGTAATTGCTTCGGATCTCCAACCAGAACACATTTGGAACATCCATATTTCAAGGGGATCAGCGCACTGAGCTCAACGCATTGGGCTGCTTCGTCAATAATTACGGTCTCGAATTCCACAGCCAGGTTCTTGAACATCTCGTGCCCACTACCGCTCAGAGTAGCACATAGCACCTGGGCGGAGTCTAGAATTTCCTGTTGTATCTGCCGACGGCGAATCTCATTTTCTCGGGCAGCGGTATTCCCGCTGTCTTTGTCAGCATCAATTTTAGCACCGATTTGGGCCTGGCGGCGCTTGTACTCGTCGAATTTTCGTTGTAATCTGCTAGTTTCGGCGCGATCTCCTCTTTCTCGCGCTGATTCAAGCTGAGGACGGAGGTCAGCGAGACTGCTCTTGATTTGGCCAGCCTCCTGGTGCAACAGTTCTCTTGAGCTAGGTCCGGCGTTCTTTTTCTCCGTTCCTTCGACCCGAGCCTTGACCAACTCATCCAACGTAACATCTCGCACTGCTGCATTGATGGCATCGCTTCGGCCTAGTCGTAGAACATTGATTTTTTGGAATGTACCATTCATTGACTTCACTCCTGCTTTCAGACGAAGGACCAGTTCATCAACGGCGGCATTGCTGGGCGCGCACACCAAAAGCTTCTTCGTTGTCCCCTTGTTATTGGTATGGGTCAGGCCGTCGGGCCGTATAAGAGCGGTGCCCGTTGCAGGACCAGATTGGGTCCCAGCTAGCAATGCGCCAACCATGGCGACAATAGTCTTCGTTTTCCCAGTTCCAGGGGGGCTAGCTCATGTTAGCAGGAATACGAGACTCGGTAATATCACTTACCCTTGGACGAGTGTGAAAGCATCATTTTCCCTCGCGTGCAAAATAGCCTTAGCCTGACCTTGATTCAGGTGATAGTTACTCATCACGTTGTCCACCGCTTCTTCGCTGAATGACAGCATTGGAGATGGTTTAGCGTCCAAGATCTCGGGCGCTAAATCATAATATTGCAGGCTCTCCAAAGATGCATATTCGCGCTCGATTGTCGTCATGTTAGTGATCTTGATCGCATAGAACTCCGACTGAGGCATTAGAGTCGCTAGCATAGGCCCAGCACGACTACTCAGGCGATACTGAACCTCAAGACTGCCGTTTTTGAACTGAATCCGCCAAATTCGAGCAAGACAATGCAATTCGTCCCTCGCTTCTAGAGGATTCGGTGCATGTGAAAATAGAAGAATGTCACCTTCCGAAAGGAATCTGTCCTTGTTGCGCTCAATAGGCATGCTCGTGCTCACTTCAATGAATTTGTCAACATTCATTCGATTAATAACTTTAGTTTCAAACGGCTTTGAAGTTGCTTCGTCCTTGGCCGTCACAAAAGATCGCCATGCTTCGTATATCAATAATGGAAGAAACGTTTCCTTGTACTGTTGTGGGTCATTGTACGAATCAGCTACTCGAGAGCATGTTATACCATTGGGAGGATCGCTGCCCTCGTGAAAAATATCCCACTCAAGAATAGCTTGGTGCAGCACGTCCATGGGAGGAATTAGCCGAGCTCGCATGTCCTTCGCAGATCGCTGCAACTTCGTTTTCTTAACTGGACCGCGGGGATTCAGCTTCATTGCCTGTATGCGACTCTGAGCATCATCAGAGGGTTTGGGGCCGGTTCCCGTACGTTTCAGAAACTCGGCATCATCCTCGTCGTCATCCTCCTCTTCAGATGATGTATTAACCATGATCTCACTTTTCTGAGCCGGTGCATGCTCTTTGCCATGAATGCCCGAGAGCGCTTGAAGACCAGAGCCCTCCCCGACTACGGTTTGTTTTGGAGCCCGGAGGGCCCTGGCCCTGGCAATAGCGTCTGCGTCGCGTTTGCGCTTTTCTTCAGCTTCCTTAGCCCGCTTCTCTCGCATAGATACCATAGAAGAAGTAGCGGGTGTTGCTGGCGTAATTTTGGGAATTGTTTGTCGAGCCCGCATCTGTTCAAGAACCGACCGGTTCTTTTCAGATGATGTTTTCAGCAACTCGCGCATGCCATCCTTGCTCGGTTTGATGACTGGCTGTGCTCCCGACGATGCACTTGAGGGTTCGCTGCCTTTTTTGGACCATGAATCGAGCTTGGTTTGTATTTTCGGCCCTTCCGCCGGTCTGACATAGAGGATCTGAACATCATCTTCAGAATCCTCCTCACCAAGAGCTTTGATCAGCTCGGCGCGCTGCCTTTCATTCATGTTGGTCATCGTTTTGTAGCGATTGTTCTCAGTCTTGATGCAGGTATCCTTGATATACGTTAATGGCGCCTCAGGCACTTCCATACCGAATTCGCGAAGGCGCTTGAGAAGCTTTCCCAAGACATTGACAATAACAGTGACCAAATAAACATCCTTGAGCCTAAGCATCTTGCAGAGCCCCATGCAATGTATCCGTGGTTGCTCTAGGATACGCCTCATGGATTTACTCGGGTCATCATCACCCGATTTTGAGGCGGTGAGGTCAGACCCGGAATTCAATGCTGATGCTAGAAGTCCGTCTTGAGACAAAAGCGCTTCGGCGTGCTCCATGACCTCTCGGCAGAAATTCTTCATCCTTTCCATTTCCACCTTCCTGCTCCATGCATCGGTCTGAAACAAGGCATTTTCTAAGAAAACCCATTGGCTATTCCACCAGTTTTCCAATACATCTCGTTCGGCTATTGTTAAGCGTCTAGATCTTAAGATTCCTGAGGTTGGGTTGCAAAGACCATCGAGAATATCCCTTGAATAGTGAAGAATGTTGCCTTGATGTGCCCAGAGTGACTTCTTCAAAGTGATCTCGTTGACGACTTTGGTATATGCTGACAACACTGGAAGAAGATGCATCTCCAGGAACTTGAGAACAGCACTTGAACGCCTATCTTCACCTGTGATAGCCTTGATTAAGGATGTTCCTGCCTGGTTGATAGGCTCCTCTCCATGCACAAGAGTTGCAATGATAGGGTGCATGGTCGTAGGATCCAAACACAATTGTCCTATAGTGGACTGGTTAAAGTCTTCAAGACGCTCCACAACGCGTCCAATCACCTCCGCAGTCTTCTGGAATTCAACGTTGAAGTCGGTCTTGATCTGCGACAACTTTGTGTTCTTTAGAGGACGGAAAATCTCAACAGTAGTTAGCGGCACAAAAGCCAGTAACATGGCTCTAGCAAGCTCATGGGCGCCCGGTTGAAGGATCTCTAGAAAAGCCTCCCAGAGACCAGCAGAGTCCCGTTTCACCTCTCTCTGAACGTGGTTCTCATTGTCGTGGAGAGCATTACATTCTTCGGCCGTGATCCGCGAGTCTAGTGCTAAAGCAAACTTGATCACATTCAAGGCGGCCTTGGACATAGATGCTTTCTGTGGGTCAGAAATGGGCAGCTCAGCTAGTTGAATGATAAGAGTCTTATGCTTTAATGTCAAATTCAGCAATGCATTTGTGTGGATCGTCGAAGTGCCTGCGTGAAGCCTATACTTTGGTGACCCGAAGCTAGCGAGCCCGGAAGAAAGAGCTTCCATAGCCCCGCGATAGCAAGCCAATTTGCCTTCAGGTGACATGTTTTCGTCGTTAGCGAAATCACCGAGAAGATGATGGACCAACTTGTCACAGACATCAGTCTTCTGAGTCGGGGAAATCGAGTCTATCATGGGCTTCACCCAAGATATAGCTGCGGGTCCATCGAGAGTCATGTCATGATCGCCAGACTGTAATAGCAGCGGCCAAAAGGCAGGGCTCTTGATGATCTGTTCGAGAAGGGCAGGCGGTGACCATTGGTTGTATGCATCCCAAAAAGCCTTTGGAGACTTGCGCAAGAGACCACAAAAGACCTTGAGCACAGCTTTTAAAACTGGCGAGGATTGAAATAATGGAATCTGCTGTATCATCAGATCATAGATGCTTAGCTGCGTAGTCATGCCTAGTAAGCATTCCATGATAGTGTCCTCTTCCAGGACATCGACAATATAAAGAAACCCTTGCCAGAAGCGCAGAAGAAACACTTCATCGATAGTTTTGCTGGCCTTGGAAATGAAATCCACAAGCGTGTCGTGAATAGCCCATTCAAAATCAGAAGCAACGACGAGTGGCTTCCGTTCGAAGATCTGGAAGGCAAAGTCCCTGCGAATCGGGTCCTCATCAAAGAGGAAAATGGTCATGGTGGGGAGAATCTCGTCCAACTTCAGCGGCTTTCGTTTTTGAATCGTGGTGAAGACGAAATTAAAGGTCGTACGATTTTCTGGTGTGCTCAGATACTTGATGCAACACAGCGCATCGTATAACGATATCAGAAGATCCGACCTTTCCTCCTTATGGAATGTGTTCTGAGAAACAATACTGCCATGCGCGAGTATAAATTCCTTGGCATCCTCGAGGCCCTTGGTGATTCGCTCAGAATCGAACTCGTCCAAACGAACCTTCATCTCGTCTACCACGGCCTCGTTGTAGTACCTTTGCGCCGGGTTAGGATAATATTTATCTAAACTAGTAAAGCTAGAACTTACGCGCTGAGGAACTTGATGAACTTATCACGGCGCTTGTGCCAGTTGCGTACACAGTTTGAGCAACTTGTGAGAAACCGGTTGGATCGTGATTTAAATTCAGCACGATGAGAACCTCCAGCCTCTGGGGACAGGCCCAGGACTAGAGACCGTTTATACATGGATTCCAGCCGCAATTCGCCATCATCAATCCTCTGTGCCTTCTCCTCACGACTAATGTTGGAAACTGCGTCAGGATCCTCGTAGAATTCATCGTCATTATCGCAGATCCTCGGACAGAAGAGATGGGTATTTGGCGAGATATCTTGCAGCTGCTCAAAAGAGCTGTCCATCAAATCGTTTACAGCGGCCATACTGACTCGGCGCCGACATATCGGTCCGTCTCGGCGGGGGAAAGATATGGAGCAGATCGATCAAGGTGATCAAATATGAGGGACCAACTCGACAAGCACGCGACTCGCGCACAGCGACTGAACGGAGGAACGACGATAAACGATTTGTGGTGGGTAAATCGGAATCCAAATGGCGAAGATGGGTAGATTACGAGAGGTACGAGAGGATGAAAATTGAGGTTGAACTAGGATGCCGAGATGGTAAGAGAAGTTAGCTTCAGCAGACATTTAAAAAAAAAAGAGGAAGAGAGAGAGAGAGAGAGAGAGAGGATTCGAAAATTGTGGTGGGAATCTAAGCTGTGACCCACGTCTTGAGGACCCGCGAGCAGCTTCTTCCCAATAAGGTGCGGTCGGCGACACTAACCTACAGTAAAGAAATAATGTAAATATGCCAATGAGCTACAGCGGCTAGATACTATCAAAGAAAAAAAATAAAGAATAAATGGATCCCATATAGTGACTTGAAATGACTCTAGAGAAAACAGCACAAATCAGCAGAGATGGTGACATCCTTAAGAGTATTGAAGCTGAGTGACGGTAGGTCGTCAAGCAAGACGTGATTGAATGTCAAAGTCGAGTGCCTCACGTAAAGCTAGTTACTTACCTTATTAGGTTAGTACACGAAGTACTAATCCGTACTAAGGTAGTGCCTGCCTAAGTATGGATCCATTAGGTACCTAGTGTAGGTACCTAGGTACCTTCCTGCACATGGCTGCACCATTGCGGCGTACATGTCTAGTACCTAACTTTTGTCGTGCGCACTACCAAGGTACAGACTCGTACTTGAACGCTTCATACAAATGCAGCTGATAGGTAGGTACCTAGGATGTATGGACGTAGAAGGTCTGGTATTTGTGAAGTACCTGCTGTGCTGCGTACACAAGTACCTACAGTACCTACATTAGGTACTTAAGGTAGGTGCTTAGGGTAGGTACTTAGGTACTTAGAGTAGTGTAGGTACCTAGGTATTTCATACTGCAGGTGCTTCCAGATTGCTTCCATCATATGCATGTATGTATTTCGTAAGGCCATACGGATCCGTAGCTAATATTTATATGCCGTTGAGGTAGGTACTATTTATCTTGGTACCTTGTGTACATGATAGTAGATAACCTTTGTGTGTACTAGGTAGTAAACATGTCAAAGAGATTGGGACGAAGCACCTATTTCGTATATAAGAGGAGGTAGCTTACCTAAGGTAGGTACCGAGATAGGTAGATAGGTACCTAGGTACCTAGATGGGGGATTACCCCACAGATACCTACCTAGGTAGGTAGTGTAGGTACCTAGGTAACTTCTTGGGCTAGGTATGCTATGTCCTTATCGCATTCCATCAACAGTCTGTATGTCCCAGCCAATTTTGCTCCCTTCATACCCCCCATCTACACATATCATTAGATAGGTACCCATGATAGATAGATCGAGGTAAGGCCAGTGAACTGTAGCAGATTGAAAGCAAAGGCTTCATTCCTAAACCTGGCCTACACATACACATGGCAGGTAGGAAGCGAAGGCAGTTCTTAGGCTTTGTAATCTTCGTCAGAAATCGTTTCATCGGCCTCTGGAAACTCTGGCCCTGAACTGTCCTTCTCGGAACTAGCTTTTCGACTCTTATTTTCCGGAAGTTTCCGTTGAGCCATGGACGTCTTTTTGCCGCGAACAAGCAGATGTTCAAGAGGACAAACAATCGCCTCCCAGTCCTTAGTACCCTCCACTGTGATCATCTTGCACCTGCCACAAGTTGTTCCATGTTTTATAAACAATTGGTGTAGTCCGTACTTCAGATGGTCTGGGCATCTAACCTCCAGGTGGCCGAATGTAGTGTCCTCATCAGCCTTGTTAGGAACCCAACCCAACCATTTGGAGAATCGGTGGACATGTGTGTCCACAGCGAAGCACGGTCGTTGAAGGCAGAAGAGAATCACGCAGGCAGCTGTCTTTACTCCGATTCCAGGAAATTTTGTGAACTCCCGCATTGCTTCATCGACGGATAATCCATACATGTGATCAAGTGAGAGGATATTCCGCTCAGTCTTCAAGATCTCCAAGTCTTTCTGACCCTGGGTTCTTTCGGATGCACCGTAGACGTCAGCTGCAACGCCTGTTGCTTTCTCTGTCAGGTATGCATCACGTCGCTTGATGTTCTCTTCATACACCATGTCCAGTGTGCCTTTGATGGCTTTAGCTTTTCTGCTGGCCAGTCCACCTATACGAATGGTATTCTCTAGGTGTTCAATGGAGGACAGCCTAACCTTGTTCCAGTCAATTGAACCCTTTGCGAGGTCATCTTGGAGAATGCCGTACTCTGCGATGATGGCTTGAACCATCTTGCCCGCACCACCCATGGTCACGGCACCACTCAGGAGTGTCCTAAGGAGAGCTTCCAAGACAAACGGCACTTCTCCGCAGCCCGCAACCTCCAGCGATGGTGCTGGAATAATTTCTGGTTGTTCCAATTTCCCATGCATGCCGGAAAGAATGTCATATACTTCTTCGCATTGGGCCATACTGGGCGCTTGCCAGTCTGGGAGGGGACTTCTCCCGGGAGTCAAGCCGTAAGGGTTGTCCTTCGTCTTCCGAGGAACGCGTTTGGGCTTTACTTGCAGATCCTCACAACTGCCATCAGTCTTGTTTTGCGCCCGCTCGGCTGTCCTTGTTAGTGGCTCTTGGTCTGCATTGTAATCCATATCCACATTGCCCTGTGTGCGTATTCGCTTCGAACGTCTCAGTGTACCCACCTCCTCCTTAATCTCGTCCAAAGTGCTCTGAGTCCTGGGTTCTTGGGACGAGGAGACATCTGAGAGAATTTTGCGCTTGTTTAGTATTGTGCTGGTGACCTCTTCATTAAGCAGGAGCCCCGTAATTAGATCGGCAGTTCGCCCTGCATTCTTCTCATCGCCCACATTGACTCGTGCTCGTGCTCGCTTAGACGGCCGAAGTATCACCACCGCTTCCTTGGTACTCTGAGTATCTCCCCGGGGTAGCTGGGGTGTGGAGACATTCGAGTGGTCTTCTTTCCCGCCCGCTGTCTTGCTGATAGCCTCCTTATTGAGCTGTGACCCGATGCTGGAATCTGCAACTTGGCCTGCATTGCAGTTTCTACCCGTACTGGTTTGTGCATGAAATCGTTTTGATCGCCTCAGTGTGGCCGCTTCTTCATGTATGGCCTCTGCCTGAATGCTCTGAATCTTCGATTGAAATTTCTTGGGTGAAGGAGCATTCAACGATTCTTTGTTCTTGTTTACCACTTTGCTGGTAGTGTTATCCAGTTGTAGGTCGGCGACTAAACCTGAGTCTTCGTTCTCGTCTACATTGACTTCTGTACGTAGTCGCTCTGATCGCCTCAATGTCACCACTTCAGCCTTCACGACTTCTACCTTGATACGCTGGGTTCCTTCTCGGGGATTTTGGGATGTGGTCACATCTAAGTAGGTTTGGGTTTTATCTGCCACATGGCCAGAAACCTCCACATCAAGCTGCGTACTGGTAGTGGGATCAAAAGCAAGGGTCGAGGTGATTTGCGTCTTTTCATTGATGTCCACAGGCTCAGACTGATGTGTAGCGTCTTTACTGCCGGCATCCTTTAGGTTCGAGTCCTGTTGTCTGCCAATGATTACTCGGATTTCCGATTGACATTTAGGGACAGGTCGGGCGCTCATGCCATGCGGGAGAATATCCCATTCACCTTTGATGGGCGCTGCATTGCGTTTTGTTCTAGCGCTACGCCGGGCCATGATTTTCTATGCTCCTGCTGACAGGCGACAGAGATATAAGGAAGATGTGATGACTGGAAGATGATTAGTCGGCGAGGTTGCAATGGTATCTTGGCAAACTTCTATACCTCAAGTTAATGGCAGATGACAGGTTTAAGTTCTCGCAGCCTGTATTTTGGCGGTACGGAGAACTCGGAAATTTACGAGCAGACAATGGGAAGAAATGCCCTGATGAGAACAGGATAGAGCGAATGAACTGTTGATCGGTGCCTTCCCTACACCTCTTGTACCTCCAGCTGGTAACGTAAGTAAAGCGTTGGTACAAAGGAAGGTGCATCCATACACGTATGTGAACGTATGCAATCACGAGTACCTAGGTAGCTACATATAGATGACTCGTACCTGCCGTGAATCAGTGAAAATGGCGACAATATAGACGAGGCAGGTGCACAGCTAAGAGCAGATAAGGCAAGGCCGACGACTGGAAAATACTTGTAAGAATAAAGGAAGGAGCCGGGCCATTCTTAGGTACTATCTCCTACTTTACCTACCTAACCTACCTAGAGGTACCTGGGTAAGATCCTTCAATATTGGAAAACTGTCAGTCCCAGCAGTGCGACTCTGCCAGTAGCATCTATGAAAGTCCGATTACATGGGAATGACTGAACGGTGTGATGGTTAACCGCTGCCAGTACCAATCACTGCTCGACAGCTTATGGCCGACTCAATGTTTGGCGCAGGCATAGGTGATCAACACATCAACACTTGTACGTGTAAGATATCGGTATCTATGAGTTAGAACAGAGTGTCCGACCGCTACAAATAGTTTGACTCGCTTTTCTCTTCTCTAGCAAGGCCATCTTGATTGAATGAAATCTTTGGAGAGGTGCTGCGATTTTGGGGGTAAGCTCTGACAAATCGTCTCAAAAACACTATTCAGCCTTCCCTCGTGAGCCCTGAAGCAATTCAATAGTGAGAAAGGGTGGCGGGCATTGGTAATAGTTGGTATACTGTTCAAAACATTCCCATGTAGTTGTAGTATTCGAGGCAGAGACCGTAAAGGGGGTCCTATCGGCTTCCCGAGCTTTCCGTTTACACTGTAATTCATCTGTTCCTATAAACAAGTCCGGTAGTTCTTTGAACCAGAAATGACTATGAGCACAGCCTCCCCGCTCTCTCGTCCTTACTAGCCATACCGAGTCTGGAGGTCTAATGGAGTCTTCCGAGCTAACAGCTAGTCCTCTCTTCGTACGGACGTAGAATCTATGAAACAGAATTATGAGAGGTTATCAATCATTTTTCCATTACTAAACCCCAAATATTGTTAACCTTGTGTGTATCAGATAGGTAGTAGTAGATACTAATTACCTACACTATACCTACAACCTTGGAAATCTGTAGGTAGGAGAAATCATTTGTACATAACATAAGTCACATGACTTTACAGGATGGTATTTAAATGACTCAGTTCAACCTGCGCTAACACTCCCTACATATCGTGCCTCCTCCTTTGTTGCAAGCATCAAATCAGCATCAGTGGTTTAGTGGTAAAATCCATCGTTGCCATCGATGGGCCCCGTGTTCGATTCACGGCTGATGCATTTTTGCGGCTTTTCTCTCCATCACACCTTTTTGGCCATCATCGAACTGTACTTTGCTTTTTTCGCGCGTAATTTACGTCGTGCCGACTGAATTACCTACTTGTACAGAATACAAAAGCGCGAATTGGCCATTAACAATTCAAGGCCGTCCTTTTCAGAATAAAGCCTTCAATGATTCTAGCCCACCATTTACTACATATGAGCACTTGACGACTTGATTTTGAGCATGTGCCTGGCATGCCTGGAATCCGATTCACGCTATGATCTAACGTACGTACAAGTGTGATCGCAAATACTTGCCCGGATGAATATGGGACTTAATATGATTATTCCAACATGTTGCGGCGCAGGCGCATTGATGGTAGGCGCGTTGTCTGTGATGCGTCATGAGTCATGATGGATATTATCATTCCTTCATCTCTTCGTATTATACCAATGTACACCCCTACCTCGAATTTTCCTCGTACTAACAATCCACAGTGCCACCAGCTGTGTTGCTCCTCAGTCAATCTCTACCACTATTCTGGCACGCAATCAAATCCCTCGAGATCTGATGCATCAAAGTTTGAGCATATCCATTGAGCGTTGCCCGTGGGGGAGGTGATGGAAACATTTCTCGCGTGGAAGTTGTAACATTGCTGCCAGACAAGTAAGTAGGTTTTTATGATACAATGGATGTCAAATCAAATGCTTACCTTAGGAGATGAACAGACTAATGTGCCAACCTTAGGATCATTTTTCGATGATGTTGTTCCAAACATGTCGATGAAGTAGATATCCGAAATAGTCATGTTGGATGGATACATCTTGCAGAGAGTTTGGTTTGACTGGCCATAACATTGGTCGACCTCAATCGCCCAGTCGTTATTGATGCTCTCATAACTCTTGTAAGTGATATTTTTCACGTATCCGGCGCCGCCACCACCGGAGAGGATTGGTTGAAAATCAGAGTGAACACCGGGCCAAACCTTGATTCGAGCTGCGTCGCTAGCGTTCGACATCGTGTTGTTGTAGATATATATGTTTTCGACGATATCATATTCGTTAACGTACTGGCCAAGCGAGCCCACGGAGATTCCATGAGATCCATTACAGCGCATACCTTGCACGACAATATTCGTGCTGTTTGGCTTAAATGCGACACAGTCATCTGTGTTGTCGACCGTGGAGTCCTGAATGACTATATGGTTTGAGCGATACGTGTCCCAACCATCAGAGTTCTTCACTGGATTGCAGTTCGAGGACTTGGCTGTGAGGGCCAAGTGACTGACGAGGACATCTGAGCTGTTAGCTATGAGGTTGAACCACTATCACACATTAGCTTCCGGCTCGCAGCAGTTCGTCACCATTGCGCTCACGTTAGGCGGATTGACCATGCGTAACCCTGTTATGGAGCCACCCCGAAGGCCATCCACTACCATGGAGATGGGTCGCAATAGAGAGGCATTTGATGCGAAGCTATCCCACCACGGCTGCCCGTTCCCGTTGATGAGGCCTACTCCCCCACCATAGATGTTGACGTCCTTTCCACCAATCTTCCAGAACGCCGACGAGTTCTGAAAATCGTACTTGAAGGAATTGGCCACCCAGTAGTCGATATCTGGCTTAAAACTGATCGATCCGGACAGCGCAACATCGACACCGTTAAGGAACGTCAAATCTAGTGCGGTGGCGATGGTGTAATTTCCATCAAGGACAACGATGCCACCATAGTTACAATCATGGAAGGCTTCCAGGATCTTGGGGGCATCGTCTTCCTCTCGACCCAGTGCCTTGACAGAACATGACTTCGTTCGACACGGTGAATGTGGCAGCGCACGCCCACTGTTATGCGGGAATGGCTGGATATTCGGCCGCGAGAGGACAACTCCCTCCGCATGCGAGTTGAATACCGGCTTCGCGATTGCCACACCAGCCAAAATGGCTGCTACCTCTATGACTTTGCGAAGCATACTCGTCTATAACTTTTCGCCGTATTGATCAGCAAGGCGTCTCTCCCACTGGAATCCTTACATACCAACACACGAACATCATGCATCTTTTACCTAACAAGTCAGCACGCCCGCCTCAAGTATCAAGCAGTATCCAGTCTCCCGCGCCCAGAGTAACTTCGGTGCATCACCTTGCATGATGAAGGTATTTCTCCGTCACTCATTGGTAAATCAGCATGAGCTGCCTGGATCTGAGCTATACACTAGCGTACCTAAGTCGTTAGGTTCCCGCTGCGACTCTTACGAAGAAGTTGGGGTAAATTGACGATACAGGACTCGGGAGTCATTATGAAGTACAGCTCGATTCCCCCGCACGACCTTGCTGGCCATAGCCGGATTTAGCGAACTGCCCCAAGAAGATACTTCCCCGGGAGCATCAGTGCGGACAAATCGCAAATTGATGTTCCACCACTCATAACAATTCTGTGGCAGAGACCCAACCTTGTTTTTAGTCAATGCTCCATCACTGATGTCTTTGCTCAGAATTCCGAGAGTGCAGTACAACTGGGGCCATGAGAGGCCTTCTAGCCATTGCAATAAAATGCCATTCCACCATCATGGGGCCAGTGGTGATAACACCATAACCGTAAGGTGATATACTCCAGACATCTCGTTCATGCAGTACTCCTAACAACATGACACGGCTTTGGGATCTTCTACTTGTAGCTCTGGCAACGGGCGAAGTCATCACCGGCAACACGAGAATAATACCGGTCCAAACTTTCCAAGAGTGTCAGAAGAAGACCCCCAACCCGCTTGCTGGCTGTCCTTCCGGGACAATATATGTAAAGTCAAACGGATAAGAATGCCGAGTTCCAAACGATACGGAGTGCCATATCATCCCTTCCCAATGATACGGCTCCCTATATTATCCTGATAGGGCCGGGAATATATACGGAGCAGCTGAACCTCACGCGGCCGGGGCCACTTACACTTTTGGGCGCATCCGATCGCCCGTCGCATGGAGAATCTTATGCCGATATTACCAACGTCTCGCCGCATACGAACGATGTACAGGTCTACTGGAACTCGGCGAATCACGACGCCATATTCCCGGATAACGTATACACTGGTGTAATTACCGTGGGACCCAACCTAAATGCCACTTTGACGGGCTCTGATCCGACCGGCTTTCCTGTGCCAGACGACACGCCTTTTGGATGTAAGGACTTCCGAGCTTACAATATCGATTTCCGCAATGAATACGTTCCGTATTCGGATGGCCCAGCCCATGCGGTCGGTATTAGTCGTGCCAATGCCGGTTTCTACTCTTGCGGCTTCTACAGTTGGCAGGACACAGTGGGTGCGCCTTTCCGACTTCTCGAAGAGTACCGAAACTTGACAGTATATTTTGAAGGTATACGTAGGCAAACTTGGCAACGTGTACATGTATGATACCGTTGTGGCTGGTCAGACGGATTTCTTGTACGGCTTCGGGACGCTCTTCATTGAAAAGTCCAGCCTATCACTCCGCAATTGCGGAAGTGGTATCACCGCGTGGAAGGGCACAAACAACACGTTCGCTAATACGTATGGCGTCTATATCTCAGACTCTCGGGTCCTCGCAGCCTATAGTTCTGTAGCATCCGCCATTGTGGACAAGTGCTCACTCGGCAGGCCATGGAATGCGCTGCACCGCAGCGTGTTCATGAACACGTACTTGGATGCGAGCATCTTGCCTGCCGGGTACACGATGTGGGAAGGCCAGCCTGACGGTAATGTTGGTATCAACTCTACCATGGCTGTGTATGGCGTATATGGACCTGGATACGATGCTGCTGCTGAAAAGGTCAGAAATATCACTAAGATATTCGGGTATGAACAAGCAAAACCGTATCTCAGACCCGTGGATATCTTCATGACACCGGAGGGAGAGCGGCCGAATATCCAGTGGATAGACCCTTCTGTCCTGCTGTCTTAGCTACCGCCCCTTATCTAGCAAATGTCTCACCTATGCAAGTAAATGGAAGAAGATTGGATACTGGGTTCCCCGGTTCACTACTTAATATACCCATATAAACCTACTCCGTGGTGGCACAGTGGCACTGCATGTGTCTAATGCATCAGGACTGAAGTGATATCAAGTATGCGTATGTGAAGTACCTAATCTACCTCCAGGATTCGGCGTGGGTGTCTGGATCATGGAAGTATGCATGTATGTATGTACGTACGTTGTATTCATTACCTACAGGTCCTTCAAACAGTTGGAGAGCAAGATACCGATGCTATCTATATCTTAATGCTACTCGACCTCGAGCATCCAACTCAGCATCAAATCAATACACACTCGCAACCGCTTTTCCATCCTACCGATCGCATTAATTACAAGGATGACTCAAGAAGGCAAGCGAATCGTCTTCACCGGTGGCAGCGGGAGAGCTGGTAGACACATCATACCAGAACTCCTCAAGAGAGGCCATAAAATCCTCAACCTAGATCTTGTGCCTCTTCCAACGCCTGATGGAAAAGGTTTGAACCCGGACGTGCCAACCCTAAAGACTGATCTCACGGATGCTGGCCAGGTCTTCAATGCCCTGACAACTCACTTTTCGTTCGATTGTCTCGACGATGGCGTGCCGGCTGGACCCCCCGACGTCGTCATCCACTTTGCTGCATATCCTCGGATCTTGCTCGTCCCAGACAACGAATGCTACAAGACGAACACCATCTCCACCTATAACGTGGTAGAGGCAGCGTCTAAGCTAGGGGTGCCGAAGATCATCATCGCATCCAGCGAAACGGTTTACGGTGTGTGCTTCGGCGAGGGGGACGTCAATTTTGATCACTTCCCCGTCACGGAGGATGACGAGACCGTCCCTATGGACTCGTACGGGATGTCGAAGGTCTGCGGTGAGCAGATCGCTCGAGGATTCGCTCGTCGGTTTGGCAACGATATCTACGCCCTGCGTCTCAGCGGCATCATCGAGCCACACGAGTACGAACGCGACTTTCCCAAGTATCTTGGGCAGCTGGCGGCGAGGAGGCGCAGTGCCTGGAGTTACATTGATGCTCGAGATATCGGACAGATATGTCATCTATGCATCCAGAAAGACGGGTTGGGGTTTCAAACATTCAATGCGGCCAACGACACCATCATTTCGGTAGAGTCGACTCGGAAGTTTCTTGGGAAAGCCGTGCCGGACGCAACTATCACAAGGGAGATGGGAGAGTTTGAGGCACCGCTGTCGAATAAGAAGATCCGGGATGTCCTGGGGTTCAAAGAAGAACACGACTGGCGCAAGTACTATTCTCCGTGAAATGGGAATGGACATGAAGTTGACCCCCGGTTTAGATGGGGAACTTGAAGGTTACTTGAAAAGTGAGATGTTACGTAGGTACATAGCAACGAAGTAGCTCAGGAGGTATTGACTCGTTAAAGTTTTTAGTATATCAGACTTGACTGCCGCGACTAGTCTGGCATCATGCCACCTAGAATGGCTTCTTCACATCCATTCACGCAAGTATTTCGTTATACATTGTCGTCATATGGCTCAACTCCTGGATTACGTTTCAAAGTGCTGGCGCCAGTTGTTCTCGGGGCTCTACATCGGCCCGCGGCCTTCCGAACCGCCTTCATCCCGGTTTCGCCACAGCATCAGTCCTACTAGGTCTGATTTTGAAGCGATGCTTCTGCGCAAAGGCCATCCCACCGTTCTTGTATTCGTTCTCCGGCATTCTCATAACCAGCAGGACGTCATATCCCCGGTGCAATACCGAGGCGCTCATACCCGACACCGGTCGTCAACTTCCGGGAGTCGGGCCACGAGTGAACCTGCCTCGATTTTCACAACCACCTTCCACCTTCCTCGTCTCTATCGTCACGCCTGTGCTTTCTCTCTTTTGATGTTATCGTCATAATTAAGTCTCACTCAACCTGACCTCGAGTGAACTAAAACAACGTCAACTCTACTTCTATTCACTGCTTGATACACATCTGTGGCTGCCTGTGTCGTTAACTCCTCTCAAATTTTGTCTCTTGAAGAAGTACCTCTACTTGCCTCGATTCAACTTCGACTACAACTTCTTGATTGTTATCCCAAGACTTTTTGGTGAGTAATAAGTGGTATCTCATCCTTCACCCCAACGCCGGATGTATTTCCAAGTCTCCTCCCGGGGCCATCCTAACTCACGTTAACATTGCTGTCGCCGGTTGTTTGTAGCCTTGGAGGCCACACCTCAGAATCATCTTTATACAGCATCACACAACATCTGCCTCAACCAGTCTGATCACATACTTACACTATCACAAAGTTCTGTAGATGTACGCAGTGTCGACTGCCCGAATCAGAGCACGATGGCTCCCAGCTACCTCGCTCATCTAGCCCTGAGGCTAGTATGTGATCCTCTGCCCTATCTACTTGATACTTCCACCAAATATCCACTCCCCCAATTCACCAAAGCGACAAATTCTAACCGTTCTGCTTTTCACGCGAGCAGTATAAACGTCACCAGGCCCGAAACCGCGCAGCTCGACTTGCCAAGACAGTCGACCTCACCCGAGGTGCCGCGAAGCCCCAGAAACTAGCCAAGTTCGAAAGCCGCAGTGCCGGCAAGCTAGACAGAGCCAAGGCGAAACAGCTCGGACGGCGCCGTCGACTAGCGGCGCCTTCCCGCACCGCCCGGATCCCGACGCATGTCAACCAGAGAGAGATGTCGACTCGTCGCAAGAATGGAGATACGGGCGATGCCGTGGGAAATCCTATCCTGATCAACGACCTCGACGAGCAGGGAAGCCCTATCTGCCCCAGCGATCTGAGCCCGGGTAGTCGGGTCCAAGAACCGATCGTCGTCAGTGAATCCGAGGACGAGATGGGAAGTGTGCCGATCAAGTTTGAGAGGAGCCCGAATTTTTCTCGGGCTAGTTCGTGCACGCTTTCTGTCGACAGCCTGCAATCTACTTCCGGAATGGAATCCGACAAGGAGTTCGAGGCGGCGATGGATAGAATCGTTAAACGATACAAGGAGAGACAGAAGGGGAAAGCTAGAGCAATCAACCAGGATTGATATTACGAAGAAAAAAAAAGTGAGACTGTTCTAATCGCAATCGCCGGTTTATTTGATTGAGGAAAAGATGGGCTACCTTTTTGCCAAATGCTTGAGGGAGTGTTAGCTATTGGAAGTTCATCTTATTGGCACGACGACATTCGCATCGCTTGGTCTACCTACCTACTTTGCCTACATAGTATTTTAGCAGCAAAAACTTCTAATGTTGGCTTACTGTAGGTGTTGTTGGTATTGGCTGGAATAAGAAAAGGGAAAAAAGACAAAAAATTAAATCTCTGATTTCGCCCGGACTTGAACCGGAGACCTTCAGTGTGTTAGACTGACGTGATAACCAACTACACCACGAAACCATGTTATTGTTGTTGTAAAGTCCGGCGTTAATTAGCGGCCTCTATTCTGGGAAGGGTAGGAGCATAGGTACGCACACGAGGTAGGTAGGTAGTGTACCTAGGTAGTAATCACGGAATAGGTAGGTAGGTAAGTACATGGCGTAGGATCGGTGGTGCCGAAATGGCTAGGATGGCGAGGTTACGTTGCTAGCCCGGCTAGTTTGCAGTAGCTCTCGGTAGTGCACAGTACGGGTAAAAAGGACGAACGAAAATGATTATAATAAAACGTGCGCAGAGCTGGAGCTGGGGCAGTTGAAATGTCGCCGGCCATTTCGCAGCATGTGAGCATGTACAAGTGCCTGCCTACCTACCCGTATACCTACCTGGATGCCGGTCAGCCGTCGGTAAGTACCTACCTGTTAGTAGTGTGGTGTATACATGGTAGGTACCAGGTAGATAGATATAGTAGTGTACAGCCTCTCCGATGACGCGGCATGTAGATAGATTGGAGCTCCGTATCTAAGTACGTATGGTTCCTCGAAGTATAGGTTTAGGTATAACAAAGGGATTCAGTGATCGGAATCATACATACACTACATAGGTAGGTAGTATTTGCCCCTTCTTAGACCTCCCTACCTACCTCTTATAGGTAGGTAGTAGTACCTAGTACGATACCGGTACAACCCACCGCGCTGTCGTCTGTGGTGTTACTACCTATTGCTACCGTACGCAGTACCTACCTAGGTAGGTAGGTACACTGCTAAGTAAGTACCTACACTAGGTACCAAAGGTGCCTAGGTAGGTAGGTACCTACACTACATGCAGGCAGACAAGGCAAGGCAGTTGTGGTGGGTGGTACCTAGGCACCTAGTGATGGTTGTGGCTGCGGTGCCCATGGGACGCACCGAGCCCACTAAAATCGGCTTCCCGCAGGGAATAAGGCGCTAAGTCCCTCGCTAATCTGGATCAAGGATAGAATGTCGTCACCGGGGAGGCGAGATGTGGGTCGCATCGTGTGCACTAGCCACCGCGTGGGATTGGCGGCAGTGACACCGGCATGGCCTCCCCTGATTATCGTCCACGCTATTGCTTGCGCTACCTCAGGTGCTTGGACTTGCTCCCTAGCTTCACGCTTCTGTTACCTACCTTTAATCAAATGCATACGCAGTGCCGAATACCTAGGTAGCCTAGGTAGTGTACCTACTTACGTCCGTTAGGTACTCACTCCTAGCTATCTCTCTCTCTGGTCTCTCTGAGTCTCTCTCAGTCTCTATGAGTCTCTGAGTCTCTGAGTCTCTGAGTGTCTTCCCGGCTTTACGAATTCAGTCATTACCTACCTGCTTACCTATGCCATGTAGTATCGTATATGAAATTAGGTAAGGTAGACACAGTACTTTGTACTTCTTCTTCGCTTAAAATCGCCGCCGTTTCTATAAACTTGACCTATCCTACGAAACAATACCCCTTCTTTCTACAATACACACACCGCACTCGTCTTTGCAAGCTTGCAACAAAGCCGTCTTAGTCTAGGTATAGAACTGTGAAAGAGAAAGCCGGCCCCGGTCGACGTCAAAAAATCGCAAAGGCCTGGAATCGCAGCAATATCCTGAGACATTCCAAGCCTCCCCATGACACTTCAATGATTAGATTGTGTACAGGGTTGATTAAAGGAAAATTTTAGGTATGTCCAGGAAACGGTTTCTTTGGAAGGGTTGCTAGGCCTACGAGTATATATATTTCTATCCCTATCGATCTATCTATCTACCTACTTGCTGACCTTTTTCTTCTGCTTATTGGATTCAGTCAAACATCCGAAACGTATTCGCCGATATTGACAACTACGTGAAGAAGAAAAGTGAAAAGCAAAGAAAAAGACATCATTATCAAGATGGGGCGATCAAGTAAGTCTAACACTCTCTTACCTGTCGCCTATGCAAAGAACAGACGTGTACTCGTCAAACATCCCCCTACCAAACCTTCACGTCCCAAACATGCACCTACGGAACCCTCGCCGTCCCTACTAACTAAACTCTCAAACGCAGTCTTTGCGCCGCTCAGCCTCATCTTCCTCGCTGCCTCGATAGTCTTTCTCTTCTTCGTCATCCTAGCCGGCGAAACGCCCTCCTCGCCTTTCAAATCAACTTATTTCCTATCCGCCGACACCTCTGGCATAAGCGGAGCGCGCCCCGTCTCCCAATGGACGTACTTGCGCATCTGTGGGGAAGGAAACACGGATTGTAGCCGTGCATGGCCCGACCCGCCGGTAGGCTGGGCCTGGTCCAAGGACCCGACAGGTCCCAATTTACCAGAAAAACTGATCGGGTCGTACGGGAACGGTACCACGAGCTACACCCTATTCTATCTCTGGCGCTTCGGCTGGGCCATCTACCTTCTCGCGCTCCTGTCCTCCATCGTCACCTTCTTCACAAGCTTCTTGGGCTTCTGCGGACGCATCGGCTCCGCAGTCGCGGGACTGGCAGCAGCTATCTCCTTTTCGCTCTTGACGATTGCCGCCGTATTAATGACGGTGACCTTCGTCAAGATGCGCAATCAGTTCCTCGCCGTCGGCCGCGACGCAAGCATCGGCGTGTACGCATTCGGCTTCACCTGGGCGGCCTGGGCCCTCCTCTTCACATCTACCATCCTCTTCTGTCTCAGGTCCTTCGCTAAGAGGGCAGGTTCCGGCGCGGCCCCCGATGCCGGCGGCAATCAGGTCAAGGAGGAATACCCTTGAGGATGATTCTCACATGATATACCTAATGAGAGAATGAAGGAACGAAACCTACGATCCTAACTATCCACGTAATCACCTAACGTTTTCCAGCCCAGGATTGATTGATTGATTGATTGATTGATTGATTGATGGGATTACACGAAGAATATCCATAAAGCGATTGCGGCAGCGAGCATGGCATGGCATACAAACTAGATAGATTCGCGAAAGAAAGCCAGCCAGCCAGCCAGCTAGTCAGGAGTCAGGGGTCCGTAGTATGAGCGTAATATACCTACCTACCTACGTACATACGTACATACCCCCTCCCACACAAACAGAGAGAATAATAGAAAAAAAAAATTGATAATCATATTTAATATCTATTCTTCCGTATACCAATCAGAAAGTGAATGTGATGAATACTTTCGCTTCATGTACGTGAGTATCTAATGTACGTATGATGAAACATAATCAACTTTCAAGTGTATCAATCCATGTAATGGGGATTCCATACTCTTCGGCACACACACACTCTCTCTCCCTCCCTCCCTCTCTCTCACTTTCTCTCTCGCTCTTCATGTATGTCATCCAGGTACTTACGCCCCCTTGATCTCTTCCTTAAACATGGCTGTATGTATGTACAACCTTAGGCATCACCGACTCACTCACTCACTCACTCACTCACTTGACCATTCCTACATACTATATACATACGTACCTGGGTACATATCTACACATATGTATACCTACGTATATACTACACGCACGCATACACACATAACCAGCCGCATCCAAGATAGGATACAGATAGATACCATGACACCGCCAAACTCACACAACCCATTCCTCCTGCAAGGACGAATATATATATATATATATATATCCTCGATCGGACACGTGTAACCAACTCACCCACCCAAATGACTCCCTTCCTTCCTCCCTCACTCACTCACTCACTCACTCACTCACTCAATATATACCTTAGATAGATTAGATACGCACGTGAGCAAAATGTGTAGGTCATACGTGAGAAAAAAATACACCCACACTACACAAAAAAGAGTACGGAATACGGTACCCAACTAAATCAAGCCTCCCTTACAGTATGAACCACCATACATACATACATACATACATACATACCTCACTCACCTACCGCACCCAACCTCCGATAGCGAGGGATTCCATACACGACGTGAGATCAGATCAGATCAGATCAGATAAAAGCAAAGCACGCGTGACACGTTTCCCAATATATTATATTATATTCTATCGTACAACTATCTCATCCCATCCCATCCCATCCCCATCCAAACACACCACAATACGACGCAAATGTCTCACATCCGAAAAGTCGGAAAACCTTAATTTCAGAGCAAGTAACGGTAACGGTGACGGTAACGGTAGCAGTAAAACGGGAAAATGAAAAATGAAAAAGGAAAAAAAAAAAAAAGGGCTAATTTTTTTGGTCTATCGTCCTCCTTTTCTCTTGTATTTTTTTTTTAATTATTTTGAAAAAGATTGCCCTTTTTTTCAATGGGACTACCTAGGTAGTTCGTTTCATGGCCTTGTATATCTCTCTCGTTCTACTTCCTCCCCTCTCTACTCTCCGCCTGTCTCTCTCCCCCTTCCCACCCTTGCTTCTCACTCTTCTTGTCCTCCCAACCATTTACCAAAAGAGACCCAAAGGACACCCTGTGTACGGATATATATTTTCTGTCATCCCATCCCAATATATAGGCAGCTGAGTCGGGTGCCGTCTTTTGCACAACTACAATTGTCGCCCTAAGTTCCCTTCTACCTTCAGGCCCTGTATTTGCCAATTGTACAAAATCTATTTTCCCCTAACTCCGCAAATACGTATACAGGGACGATCCCATCCAGCCTGCAATGCCTAAACGAATAAAAGACTCATGTTCGCTTCTTGTTATTTTTCGGTGTACGCGGCGTGAAGACGACGAGGCCCAAAATATCATGGTACTCGTCTACGCCACGTAAATGCCATGAATTAGACTTTCGTTTAAGTATCAGGCCCGGAACCCTCCAAGATTGGACACAGCTTTCGCATGTGTGCAATATTAACGATGCTTCCTTCAGAGCGGGCGGATAGCAGAAATGCTCGAAATCTAACTGGCAGCAGCGGTGCTGCTCAAAGGGCCGGCGACCGCATCCAGCGGTGCGGCGTGGAGTGCTGGTTTACCGGCCGCTTCACCATATTGCCCACTCGCCTTCTTCTCTAAAACATCTTTAACCCATGCCGCAACCTCGACATCCTCAGTGCTTGAGTGACTTATGTCGACGTTCTCGGCCGCACCGGCTACGGCCTCGGCACTGGCATTATCTCCCTGGATCTCTTCTTCTTCTTCAGTAATTGTTTCAGGCTGAATTAGTCCCTTGAGCCATTCAGAAGTTAATAAAGCCTGGTAATTTGGTCTTAACTTTGGTAATTTATTGAGGCATCCATTGACAAACGTGCGTGCTGTTTTCGAATACGTGTCTGGTAGGTCGGGTGGGTCGCCCTCGACGATGGCCTAGATGACATGTTAAATGAACGTGCTTGGGATGAGATACTGATAGAAAAGGGAGGATGATAGCTTACACTAAGCTGACTAAAGATCGTAGACGACACATCGGGTGGATATGGATACTTCCCCATACCACACTCGATGATTGTCAGACCCAAGCTCCAAATGTCACTTTGTACACTGTACGTGCCATCCGAGGTACCCGACTGCGCGAAAGCTCCACCGGATATGCGCTCGGGTGCCATATAGCTTTGACATCCGATATTGGTTTTGGCGATGCTCGCAACTAGATTACCGCTAACACCAAAATCACATATCTTGACTTGGCCGCGAGTATTGATGAGAATGTTTGTAGGCTTCACATCTCGGTGTATGATATTGTGTTTCTCCTTGAGTTCCTTCAAACCCATCACTGTGCTATAAGTAATCTTGCGTAGGATGTGTTCGGGTATTCCTCCAGAGTAGAGCATGTCGATAGAACCCCCATCCATATACTCGATGCACATATAGACGGCACTCTCTTGGAAGAATGCGCCATAGAAATCGATAACGTATGGAGATGCACATTCGTGCAAAATGACCAGCTCTTTGATGATTGTCTTTATTTTAGCTTCGTCAAGCTCTAACCGCATCTCCTTCATCGCCATAATTCGGTTCGTACCACCGACGTTCTTTTTGTCGAGCATTGGATCAACCTTATCGTTAGCTGTATTATAGTTTCTCGAAAGAGACGGCACCTTGGAGCCAGCCAATCCAGGGCCGAAACGCGGCATGCATGGTTTAGAATGCCGAACTTTATAGACAGTGCCATAGTTTCCCTTTCCTAATTCATCCAATTTCTCGACTTCGTCCAGCGATATCCGGAAGACTGAACCGTCAGAGAAATCAACGCCCTTGTTCGTGATAATAGCTTTACCCTTAAAGGTCAGGTAGCCTTTTTCTGCGTCGATATATTCCTCAAATTGTTTCAACTGTGAAACATGGCTGCTGCTGGTTGGTGCTAGCAATTGTTGGCCCGTACCGGAGGAAGCGGGCGAAGCGGGCGAAGTACCGCCGTTCATATCCCCAAGCTTGAGTCCAAAACGTCTCTTGCCGGCTAGACCACCACCGCCAACCGGGCCCTTGTTGATGACAGGAGCAGAGCGGGGAAACGATGGACCACCAGGTCGTTGAAGATTTCCAGGTAGGTGCATGTGTCCGGGCATTCCACCCATCACGGGACCAGGTGAGCCCGTATCAGGAGATGCGATGTGTGAGTTCAACGGAGAGCTGCCTTGACGCGATAGATGAAAGGCCTTCATCTTAGCGCTCAAGTCTTCGGGCAGACGACCACTCGAGGAGTGAGGTGCTCCGGGACGTCTTGCATTCGAGAGGACGCCTAGATGCGTGGAGGAGGCAGACATGGGTTGAGTCGGATTCTGAGGGTCGGATATAGAGCGGAGAGAAGGCATCCTCTTTGGCGTATCTAAGGATAAATCATCGGGAGCATCAAGGGGCGTATTGGCTTCCGAAGAGTCGAGCGAAGTCAACGACGCAGGGCTCCCAACAGGCCGATCATCGTGTTGGTCGGGAGCTAGCCCATCTGCTGATTCGGGCTCTCCGCCCACTTTAGTTGAACCTACCATTATAGGATTTGTTGGTGGCCGAAACACGGATAGTGAGAAAATGAAATTAACAAAACGGTTCGCGTAAGTATCCCATAGAAATTGCGAGTCTTCGGTACACGGGAGAGAGAGGTTTGGTTATAGAGGGCTAGGGCAGAGAAAGCAGATCAAGTTATCCGCTCAAAGGGAAAAAAGCAGGTTAAAATATTTTCGAAAAAGACGTCTTCAAAAGAAACTCCGCTTCAGGAGCAGGGATAACAGATGACCTTCGTTTTAGAGTAGTACGACGTGACCGTTCGGGCGCCTCGGTGTATGGGGAGCAGTCAATTGACGTGAAAGCGAAGCAGTAAACTAGTCACGGGTGTGTCGGTTCAAGAATGATCAGACAGGAGTACAAGTATTCCGAAAACCGTCCGTGGATTGAGCTAGTGATGTACACTTAAGGTCAGCAACCGGAACCAAGGTACATATGTATATATATGTGTGTAGATCCAGGAGGCAAATCGTACCGTACAAGCCCCGATTAGGCGAAGAGGCGACTTGATTACGGAGCAGCCTGGCAGTGAATTCCGGTTCTGGGTTGAGTGTGATAGGGTTGAGTTGTCTCGGTTTAACTTGAGTAGTCGTTTTGTAGAGGGAGGTATGCAGACGAAGGTGAGCGATGTACCTTTGTAGGCTGGAAGATTCAAGGTTGGTTGGTTGGCTGGTTGGTTGGCTGGTTGGTTGGTTGGTTGGCTGGTTGGCTGGTTGACTGGATGGTTGGATGGTTGGATGGTTGGTTAGGTAGAGAAAGGAAGAGGGGTGAGAAAATTGGAGCTTTGTGGTTTCTAAGTAGTAGTTTCCAAGTGTGAATAACGAACGGGGAACACATAATAATAGTAAAAAGACGGAAGGCGGTAGTTGCCCCGCGCGTGCGAGCTTTAGGTAGGTACTTGCCTAGGTAGTTTCACGTTTCACGTGTTATCTTCAAAATGCACGTAGGGGAAACTGTACCCTAGATACTATGTAGGTAGTGTGTGTGGAAGGTACGGTAAGGTTGTCAATGTTAGGTAGGTAGGCATCAGTAAGGTACTACCTATAGGTAGGTAGGTACTTGTAGTTGTAAGTACCATCTTCAACGAACGTACGTGCATTTTTTAGTGTGCCTATCGAATAGTTAGGTAGGTACGTCCGTACCTAAGGTAGGGGTGGGGCATAGTACTTAGTGTCATCTAGTACGAAACACTACCTATATGTGGTGTACACTAAGGTACCTAACCTACCTACCTAGACCATTACTACCTACCTGTACCTAGGTAGGTAGTACCTTAGGTAGTAATAATATATTAACGTCTAGGTATCTTAGGGCCTACCTAGGTAGGTAGGTAGATTAGGTACCGACGTATGCCTACCTACCTACCTAGACCTACCTACCTAGGTTAGGTACCTATACGTCGGTACGGATCCGTACCTATGTAAGTAGGTATATGCCTAGGCACTATTACCTGGTATCTATCTGGCACCCGTGATGTGAAAAGATAATTACTATGTACGAATTACATAATTCTACTTTATTCCAGTCCCAAAGCCAACCAGACAAAACTTGAATAATGGAAGATTAATGGAAGTCAACATTTGTTTGAATACCTAAGGTACCGTATCATATCGTACTTACCTAAGCTACACTAGGTACCTAACGTACCTACCTACCTGTAATTTAGCATTGTGCCTGCTGAAGTGATTAGTGGACCCCGCTACGGACTTACTTACAGACAACCGGACCCATTGCCAACGTCAAATCAGCAGGATCGTATACCTGGTCAACGATAACAAGTTCAAATTTTACCTATGGAATATGCTTTTATTTGATAACACTAAGTACACTACGGACTACCTAGAAGTACATAATCTGCACGTTCGCATTTCCCTACACCTGTTGAAATTGGTACGCCCGTACCGACGTAGTCTACGGGACTACCTAACCTAACCGGAGCACCTAATGTAGGTACGGTTAATTACCTTGGTACGCTGGACATCCTTCTCCGAGCGCTCGCCATCGTACCTAGTGTAAGTACCTACCTAGTGATTGTAGTGTAAACATCAGATGAAATGTACACTGCAGTACGTCCGTACTGCCGTAATATACTATAAATAAGACTAGATAATAAACTTCGGCGCGGCAGTTACATATGTAATGGCGTTATTGAATTCTCTGCATCTTCACACGCGATATGATGCACGGTTGGACGATTGATTGGAAGGGCTTTCGCTAACACCCAACAGTACCTACAGCATATCGTGTGAACCTTGCCGATGACGAAGATTTGCAGCAGACATCTCAAACGTCATGTGAAGCACGTCCTTGGGAGAAGGCTGTGCATGTCGACCCTAAACTGCTGTGCCTCGAAGATACGTCATCATTCTTCCCATGCCCTCCTGGGTAATCTACTGCCCTCGGACTGCTCGCTGAAGTGCTACGTTGCCAAGACAAACCCACTCGGCTGGGACCGATAATTCCTACCTACTACTACCTAGATCGATCATACCGGTGGTTTCAGATGGCGGGAAGACCTGGGGAATAACAACTCCTCGTATGCAATGTGGAATTACGTCATATGGGTTGGGGTTCTAGCGCCGTATCACGATCTTTGCCCTTACCACAACCAGGTAGTTAGTGTAAAGGGGCCATCCTGGTTAGCTGGCAGAAGCAGGGAAGATGCGCAGACCTGTCTCGTCCAGTAATTGGGTTGGAAGCAGACCTACCCGAGCTACCTACCTACCGTGGGACCCCGTACGGATCCATAGGTACTCGTGGCGAAACAAGCAATGCTGACAAGGGCGTGTTAGATAGGCAGGGGCAATTAAGGTACCTACCTAGGTAGCATAGCATCTTATTGATCAAGCGTGACCAATGGTTAGCTGTTATAACAGACCTTCGCCGTTGGGTACTGAGGGCATTACTACCTACCTACAGCCAAGGGGCCACTCTTCGGCCAGATGTGGCCCGAGAGGCAATTGAGGTCAACTTAGGTATCTCGCGAACTCCGAAACCACTACTCCGAAACCACGCATCAATAAGAGAGCCCATCAATAGGCAATCTGTCGTGCTGGATAGGATAGGTCACAGAGCAGGGCAGGGTAGGGTAGGGTAGGACTTGGCCCAATCCGCCGACACAGTGGCATAGGTAGAATGCCTAGTTATGGATGCTCGTGATATCCGCTATGCTATTACGGAGCCCCGCGTAGGTAGTCTGTTTCAATCTTTCGATATAGGTACTGGTAAGGCGTCCGTACCGTGCCGATGTGCACGAGTTCTGCTGCAGGACTCCGCATTCTGGCAATATTACGAACAAGCGCGCCACTCAATGCACGGAGGGAGTCTCAGCGCAGTTTCAAGCTCAGCACACCAGAGAGACACTAAATCGAAGCTCGAATCGAAGCTTCGATGAAAGATCGTTTCGGGCCGTCAGAAATAGGTTTGGCTGAATCCGACCGAAGAATACCCCGACACCAATCCGGAGAATACCACCTTGCAATCTTGAATTGGCCCGAGCCGGCTTCTCATAGTTGTTCATCACGACCTGTAATTTGTCAGCGATGATCAGCAACTTATTAAAAGCGCATACCTATAAGTTGACTAGGTATGTAGGTACCTATAGTGGGTAAGGAGTCAATTACGTACATTAGTAAAGGCAATTGATTGTTGTCTACCCAAGGTTAGGAATTTTTCAACAAGTCCTTGCGAGCACCTACATGCCTACGCATGATAGGTAGCCACATATTCGGCGACAGCGCCCCAGTCATATTGTCGTCACCCTAGCCAGGCCACGGCGATATCCTGTAGATGAGTAAATTCGGCACCGACGGGCATTGTTTTACAAAAGTTTCAGAACTTTTAAAGCTAGAGAAAGCTTGAAACCGAATACCGAATAATTCGGACGAGAGAAGCAATACGAAGATGCCAGTGTTGTTGTTGACTCTTATTAGGTGTGAATGCCAGTCCTTTAGGTCAAGAATGTGGATAGGCTGCTTTTTTTGTCAAAGAAAAAATTTGCGGCTCGCCAGTTCAACAGTCCGCAAACACCTACCCAGGTGAGCTAGACTCGAAATTCGTTTTCTTGCTAACAGATGATCAGCAATAATAAGCTGGAGTTCAGGTACCAAGTACCTACATCCAAGTTATGGCGGACGTTTTGCTCCTGCTTTCTCGGCTTTCTGGATTCCCAGGCGCACATGCGAGGGACCGCCAGCAGGTGCCTTGCTAGATAAATAATCATTGGCGGCGCACGTGCTAGGCGATTAGTTTGGTGGCGTTCCCCGGTCGGAGTCGGCCTATCACGGCCTTTGACGGCCCGCTAGCTGCCTAAGTCTAAGCCGGCGGAAACTAAGGACCTACGGAAGCCAAACACCCTCTGTTAAGGAGGGCGGGGCTGTCTCAAGGACCGGGCCCAACGCCTTGCTGGTACCGACTCTCACTTACATAGGTAGGTAGGTAGGTAGGTACCTAGTCTGCTGCATCTCAGGCACTGCCATTCCGAAAACACAATTCCGACTTAGCAAGTGGCGGAGGCAAATGAAATCTATAGGGTGGCGATACGTACCAGGATCAGAGATTTTGCTGAATACAAAATCTTATCAAGTAGGTACATAACTAAGCCTTTTGATCGACATTGGTGGGTGGAACAGCCAAACAACTCTTGCCACGCAGAATGGCCAGCTAATACCAAGGTGAGGCGTGGGTACCGGTAGTCGGTGTAGGTTACTCCTCGTCACCACGGACAGGATCACGGATTCGTGTTAATTGTTTGTTCCGCCAAGACGGAATAGCTTACGTACATATGCCACTCGGGGCAGAATCAGATATAACTACCGTGATACGAATAGTATGTCTATGGTGCAAGGTGGTCTAGACCCGTTAATGTTGGAGAAATTGTCGCCCAGACACAATACATCATAGACGTTAGTTGCCAAATTATGCCCAGACACTTGGTATTAGCGGAATCACCAATGAAAGACCACCAAGCGTGCATGTGCCAGCCCGAACGATTCCGCGGGGCATTCTTGGCGGGCTTGCGACAGTTTCTTATCTGTACACTATCAACAGGTTGGTTGACGAAGCGGGGCCCATCACACTTCTTTTGGTATTCCGTAATATAGCGAGGATACCCTACGACGCTTGGCGGACGGGAACCCGCAGCCAGCCCTGCGTCCTTGGCCGATCAGCCGCATTTACATGGGCTGTCGGCCAATCACATAATACCTACCTAAGTAAGCTGTCCCCTGATGAAATCCCAAATTCAGGTACCTACCTAGGTAGGTAGAAGTGTGGTGGTGGTGTACCTACTTAGATAGGCTAGGTAGGTAGGTACTGTAGGTACCTAGCAGGTATGGTAGTAGGTAGTAGGTACCTACCTTAGGTACCTAATTTTGTTGTCGTAAGGCATTAAAGAATTAGTCTCTCCAACTTCCCTTGCAGACTCATTTTCGACTCACAGCACAGTAGGGTAGGTATGTCGAAATTCTACCTAGACACCGGCAGTGACTTTTCTGGGTTGAATTGAACATTGCAGCGCACGCAAGCCTCCGTAGATATCGCCCCGGATACGTCGGTACTAGTAGTACCTACTTAGATTGGGTAGGTACTTCGTATAGGTATAAAGGAGAGGTATTTGCGCTTAGAGAAAAATAGGTGCTTCGTACTTAGGTGCACTGATATAGGTAGGTTAGGTATGTACCTACCTACTTAAGGTACGTCCGTATTCGAGAATTATTATTATGGCTCTATCAAAGTCTGCGCAAGTACTTGTGCTAGACAGGGGTCGCATTGACTTTGCTGTCAATCCGAATGGGGCTTGGCGTCTGCATACTAATCCGGTTGCGGATTAGACATGTGTAGGATTGTGCCAATCAGGAGCCACAATTCGACTAATTGTCGGATGACTAGGATGAATATAGAATGGTGGGTGGGTCCTGCATTTGGGAGCGGTACGGATCTACTTGAAACAAGGTCATAATAAACTTCTGCCTGCCACCAACAGCTTTTAAGTTCGAACGTCTTAACTATCTCTAACCTAACCGACCACCCGTTCTGCTTCTCCTCTTCGCTCTACTTTTCCATCGCCGGTCTTACCACCATAGCAGATACCAGTTCACTGCTGTTTCTCGACATTCCAGACGAGTGTTGTTGCTAACGCGTTCTGGCTGCTTGTATTCATTCATTCTTCAGTCTACATCGCTACTGCAGACGCCACACCTACCCTGATTTTCCATTGCTTCGTTCCCGGACTCGCGGACGAATTATTTTCACGCCTACGTGTTGCACAGTTTCTGGCCGGCCACGTAATCCTAACTTAACAACTAAAACTTCACTGCAGCTTTAATTTCGAGAGTATTCTTCCAGGTAGCTTCCGTTCCGCCGGCCGGTACATGATAGCTTGGGGCCCAGGTGTTGCACATCCCACCTTTGACTACCGCGAACCTCACATGCGTTTCGACGACTTCAGCCACTAAAACCATGGAGTGGATGAAAAGTTCGTCATATTCATCTCAATCTGTTGTCAACAATGCAGCTTTATATTGGGCTATCGATGATATGCCGACCTTCGATGTTACCGCAGCTCCTCATGACAGCCATCCATCCCTTGCCGGTTTGATACTTCTTGTCTTCGAGGCCGTCATGGAAGTTATATGTGTGAGCTTTCCGGGGTAGTAAGTAATCTTCCCGCCAAGGATACAATGATGCTCCCTCGGGCATGCAGAGTTCGCTCGTTATGACTATCACTGACGCTATATATTTCAGTATTCTTGCTCGGCGAGGTCTCCTCAAGCCGGAACACCAAAAGTTTGCGGCAAACTTAAACATGTGGTTATTCACGCCTTGTCTGATATTCAGCAAACTAGCCAAGCAATTAGATCCTAGTCAACTCCGCGATCTTGCCGTCATCCCTGTCATCTTCGTAATTCAGACCTGCGTCTCGTACGTAGCCTCTATATGTGTATCGAAATTATTTCGGTTCGGGAAACGAGCAACCAACTTCGTCATTGCCATGGGTGTGTTTGGCAACTCCAACTCTCTCCCTATATCCATTATCATCTCGCTATCCCAAACCTTAAAGGTATTGTCTTGGAATCGCGTTCCGGGTGATCACAGCGATTTAGTGTCCGCTCGGGGTATATTATATTTGCTGATATTCCAACAACTTGGGCAAATAGTCCGGTGGAGCTGGGGTTTCCACGTCTTGCTGGCTAAGAAAGATCTGCTTGAAGAATATCAGGATGAGCGAGTCGAGGAGGGTCGGTATCGAGACAACGACGCAAGCAACGAGGATTTAATACCGGGCCTTTCTGATACAACTTATGAAGTCTCGGACGATGAGAACACGTACGTTCCAGCTGGCCAGACTCCAGTTGATAGTACATCCAGTACCTCCTCTGATTCGGATAATGAGATCGGCACGCCGAAAAAACGAGCAACAACCCTGAATGGTAATGGTAACGCACGCAACGATCCCTTAGCGAATCCGGCCGACGGTCTAAGTAATATGATGTCGTTCCCCAGCATACGGGATTTAGACGAACCAGGGAACTCGAAAGGCGTCCGGGCCTTCCTAGCTCGGTGCAAGTTTTTCCTCTGCAGGACATCTACACACACCAAAGAAAAGGCTCGACAATTATGCCTGTGCGTCTATTCCAAGTTACCTCGAAAACTCAGATGGTTTCTGGAAAAGTCTTATAACTTCCTTTGCGACTTCATGAATCCTCCGCTATGGGCTATGCTACTTTCTGTCGTCGTGGCTTCAATCCCTCGGCTTCAGCAGTTGTTCTTCCAAAACGGGTCGTTTGTTAAGAACAGTGTCACCCGTGCAATTACTCAAAGCGGAGGCGTTGCTGTGCCACTTATTCTTGTTGTTTTGGGCGGCAACCTAGCCAATAACATCAAGGAGAGCGAGGTAAGAGATTCAGAAGAGGCACGGATTGGTGGCCGAATCCTTATTGCGTCTCTCATCAGCCGAATGTTGATCCCGACTGTCGTGATGACCCCTATCCTGGCCCTCACAGTAAAATATGCCCCAATAAGCATCTTGGGCGACCCGATCTTCATTGTCGTCTGCTTTCTACTCACAGGCGCACCGAGCGCCCTTCAACTAGCCCAAATTTGCCAGATTAACGAAGTCTACGAAGGCGTCATGTCGAAAGTTCTATTCCAGGGCTACGTTGTTTGGTGAGTATAGGCATTTCCGCTTAGGGTATAAACTCCTGCTAACCGCTTCACAGGATTCTTCCATCAACACTAGCACTGGTAATGCTGGCATTGGAGACTCTAGAGTGGGCTAAATCCTGAAATCGGTTATCCATTGTCGTTCCAAAGCGGGAAAGATCATTTTTATCATCTTCACTTTTCCTACATTGTCGGTATGGTGTGGTATGGCATGGCCGCATATGGTATGGCCTCATGCGGTATGGTACTAATGAGCGTGAATCATGATTAATGATGGTGGCGGGGAGGGTCGAGGACATGGCAGTCCTTCACAACATTTCAAGTAAATATTTTCTTCGGGTCAAGTTCCCAAAGATTTATTTGATACCAGAACAGAACAGACCAGCAGGCTGTGAGATACCAAGGTGGGCAGGCGGCAGGTACATTGAAACGAGGAAGGAAAATAAGTTAGCTTCCTAGTTGTATAGTACAGTACAGATATTTATGGCTCGATAATGGGCAAAATGTTTAGCGATGTGTTCAAAGACTCAAAGAACTTAGACAGCAGATTTTCTCTAGAGAGCTTTTCTTATTGGCATGTGACTAATCCGTACGGATCCGTACGTTATGTTATACAAGCGTATGTGTGTTATATAAGTGTTTTTTCAGTAGGAAGGGTCTGATGCGCACCGCAAAGCTAGAGATACTCGAGGCTCAATTTATAATAATGTTCTACGGAGAGATAGGTAAGTGATGTACATCGGCCGCCGCCAAGAGCCGCTACACATTGTAAAAGGAGGTAATACCGACAAGGAGTTCAGAAGTTGGGGTGATCACGGAAAAAGAAACGAAAAGGGGATTTGGGTAGTGTAGTGTACGTAGGTTATCTGCGGTGAGACATGATGGGCGAAAATGGCGTGCTGCTGCTGGGCTAGGTAATATACCTAATACCTGCCTCGATACGGGGGAAGGAAGCGCCACGGACGCCGGTCGGGAAATGGGGGATGAGAACGTGGGAGGTGGCGGCGAGAATGACGGGTTGAATTCGGGAGAATGGACTGGATAAGTTATCGAAGGATGAGGGAGGGATAGGTACTACCTTAGGTAGGTACCTTACCTACTAGGTAGTAGTGTGAGGTACGGTGGCACTGCGAGTCGCTCAGATTGGGGATTGTGGACGAAGGCAGGTCGGCATCAAGTACCGGTAATGATTACCCAGCCAACGACAGGGACACCTAGGGGGTTGTTGTTGTTGTTGTTGTTGTTGTTGTTGTTGTTGTACTTTTGGACTGGCCTCTTCCAGACTGGGACTGCTATCACGTCAGAAAAAAAGAGAGAGAGAGAGAAAAAAAAGGGCGGGAGATGCTGGCAGGCAAGATGATGTGGGAACGGGTTCGATCGTCGCCTGATCTCGAGCAGATGATAGCTGATTGTGTCCCACATCACAAGTCACACGTTGGGAAAACAATGATTATTGTTGGGGGCGTGGTCAATGTCTTGAACAATTTACCTACCTGGGTAGGCAGGCAGGCAGGCAGGCAGGCATGCGAGACAGGTGTCTACGAAGTACCTACGTACGTACACTTCACTTTGTCTGCGAGGAGGGTTTACCACTTGGTGGGACCTTTTTATATTATGGGTTGTATACATAGTATGTATGTATACGTATGTATGTACGTCCGTAGGTAGAGAGACCTGACCGTTGGTAGGCAGACCGGTCAGGCGAGTACGGTAGGCAAACCGACGGTGGTGAAACGGTTGACGATGAAACAATCGACGATAGGTAGTGGAGGCAATGGTGGTGGGATGGGTATCTCCTTGACTGGTCGAAGGCTACGGACTTGAAATTGGGTCACTGACGGGGGTTTAAACCAACCAAAAACCTGTCGACTTATATAGCCATGTCTCATCATTAACTTGCTGTGTGATCATGTGAGTAGGTAAGTAAGTAGGTACCTATGGTGGAGCCAGTGACCGAATTGTACTTCGTAGCCTTCGGGCAGTCAAGGAGTTTATAGTAATGAAGCCTTAGGTAACCTACCTAGGTACCTAAGCTATTGGTACACTACAGTACCGGTACGGATCAGTATTACCTACCAGTTACCAAGGAGGCACGACGAACCACCGGTAGACAGCAGTGCCGCCTCGTGCCTCGTGCCTTGTGCCTTGGTACCTTAGGTACCTACCTTAGGTACCTGTAACAGGTACTGGTAATGGTAACTTATGTAATGTACTTGTTAGGTACTTGTATACGTACGTATGTGCCATCCAGGTACCTATGTAGGTACGCTATCTTATCAGTAAAAAATCATGGAATCGCAACAGGCACCAAACCTACGGATTACCTGACGGTGTTGTTATCTGGTCGCGGGGCCTACCGGTTACGCACTCTCATCAAGTCTCTTGCTTTCCGCCCTACAACATAATAATTCCCCTCACATTCGCTTGTATCCGCGATTCCTATACATTGTAATTCGCCAGCAGAGCGCGCGCTTCCAGTATCACAAAACGACTAATACTCGCCTGTCGCGACACTTCAAAATGGGACAGGAAAGCTCCAGCTTAGTGCCTGACGATGTCCCGCCAGACACACTTTCGGAGCGTAGCGTGCCAGCTATCGCCGACTTCATAAGAAGCGGACGGGCCAAACGGATAGTTGTCATGACTGGTGCAGGCATATCCACGGCCGCAGGAAGTGAGTTTAAGGCGTAGAACCCCCGTCGATGCACCCGTCACTTAACGCAAATTTCTTCATCAAGTACCCGATTTCCGCTCTCCCAACACAGGAATCTATCATAACCTCGCGCGTCTCGATCTTCCCCATGCGGAGGCTGTCTTTGAAATCGACTTCTTCCGCCAAAACCCGCATCCTTTTTACGTCTTGGCAAAGGAGCTGTATCCAGGCAATTTCCACCCCACAATATCGCACGTCTTCGTCTCGCTCCTTGCCAAGAAGAAACTCTTACATAAACTCTTTACGCAAAATATCGACTGCCTTGAGCGCGCTGCCGGTGTACCATCCGATCTGATCGTTGAAGCCCACGGCAGCTTTGCGACTCAGCGATGCATCGACTGCCAGATGCCATTTTCCGACGTCGAAATGCGCAAGTGTGTTGAGTTGGCCTCCCCAGCAGTTTGCGCTCACGATGACTGCGGTGGTTTCGTGAAGCCCGACATCGTGTTTTTTGGCGAGCAGCTGCCGAGTGCTTTCTTCGCGAATGCGTCGGTGCCACAGGAGGCGGATCTTGTAATCATCGTGGGTACAAGTCTGACGGTCTACCCTTTTGCAGGACTACCGCGTCAGACAGAAGATGGCGTACCTAGGTTGCTGTTGAACTTGGAGCGGGTAGGCGATATCGGTACGCGAGCCGATGACGTGCTTTGCCTCGGTGGATGCGACGACGGTGTCCGTAAGCTCGCCGATGAGCTCGGGTGGAGGGCAGAACTCGAGGATATGTGGGTGAAACTCGTGGGCGAGGAAGAAGCAGAGCGACAACGATCGAGAAAATTGACAGAGGCAGTGCACGAAGAGCTTGACGAATTGGTGGAAAGTTTAGAGCAGAGGTTGAAATTGTCCGAGGGCCACGACGACCACACTTCCGATATCATCGCTAATGCCAATACGCAGGAGAAGACGGAGGGCGAGAGGCCAACGACGATTTCAGAGACTCATCCTACAGGGGAACCAGATTGTGCGCCTCTGGCGACTGGAGAAGAACTCCCGAAAAGACGTCCTGGAGGAGGCATCAAAGAGGAAGAAACAAATTAGAGCACTACTTCTGCAGCGTGAGCTGTCTCGAGTACAGAGTTGGAGGCGCAGAATGGCCAAACTAACTCAGAAAAAGCCGCTAATCATAGACTCGTCCATCATCCACCTCACGCGGCCACGGTGGAAGACGGAAAAGCAGGCGGGAAATAGCAAGCGCGCCAGAGCCGGCGTTTGTAATTGAGGAAGAGCAGTATTTCACCTGATTGTCTGAATGGCTTCTATGGTTCGGGTGGTGTTTGGCGTCTTAGTACAATACCTAGAGCGGCCAGTAAAGCGGCTTTATAAACCGGGGATCGGGGACCGGGTATGCTCTTTACTTATTTGTCAATTAACGTATGATACCCGCAACGATATGTGCTGCTGACATACCGACATCTAGATTAGAGATATAAATACTAATGCCGGTTATATTGCGCAGTCCATCTCATACGACCCAAGGCCTTTAGCCCATCTAACCCTGTTAATTATGTACCTATACGTACGCTACCTACCTGGCCAACAATGTTTCATACGCTCGTAGGTAATTTCAGGCGTAGTTATTCGATCCTCGTGGCGTTTCGGCAGCGAGAAGCACCAAGCTCTTGCAGTCGGGGCATTTGTACCTAGTACGAGCCAATATACAGGCATTACACTCGCGGCCTTATTAATGAGGCGAGCAGGCTTGGACTTGGTCAGTGTAGGTACCTAAAGCAAGTGAGACAAAACTCATGGATGAATGAAGAAGAAGAAGAAGAAGAAGAAGAAGAAGAAGAAGACATTGGGCAGCTGTCTGAGACCACCTTACACTACCTACATAATGAGTGAGCATGCTTAGGTACTTAGGTAGGTGAGGTCCGTTAGGTAGTCCGTAGGTAGGTAGGTACCTACTTAAGCATCTAGAAGACCCGCCCCTAAAGGGATTTTCTTCCGCAGTGGATACGGGTAGGTAGCATTCGCAGGGAGGTAGGTACATAGGTACCTAGGGTAGGTACATGGTACATCCCTCAGTCAAGTAATTTCCAACCTACCTCCTAGGTATTGTTGGCGTCAAAGTACGCTACCAATCTACCAATACACTACCTGTAAGTAGTTGGTACTAGTTGGTACCTATGCAACTGCCTATTCAATTTACTAGTGGGAGTCTTCTCCCGTGCTCGGCCACCCTTAACTACTCCAAGCTAGCCGATTGGTCGGAGCTCCAAGCCTATCGAAATCGGTACAGAGTACGGATTCAGGTACATTCATCCATCCATCTTATATCTCGCCGGCTCGGAATGAGGCCCAATATACGGAATACACATCATCCTATCCTTTACATAACACCTTATCTCTCTGCCCAGCCCAGCCCAGCCCAGCCCTGTATCACCTGCACTTTCTCACCACACCATGCTCTCAGGCCAAGAAATTTCCCCTGATTCTGCACGTCTTCCGTATTCCGTAAACGGTTCCTGACCCATTAGATTTATGGGCCATGTGGTCGTCCAATTTCCTTCAACCCTTGGTCCCGTCGCTGCCAGCGCCCAGGTAATTGCCCCAAGACATCTGGGAAATCTGGGAAATCTGAGGAATCTGCCACATCTTAAACCCTTATTCACCTCTTTTTCTTCCCTCTTTATCGTCGTGATGATCGACAGACGGCTTCGACAGCACCTCCCAACCCCGTTTGCGCTTCCTTTCTTTCACATAAGGGGTCTCTTCATCAGGTTCATTGATAATTGAAACTTTCTCCATTCACTCGTTTGATACATATTCAACTACTGACGCGTCGACCTATCGTCTACCCAGCTGTCAGCGGAACACCATATTCAAGAATATCCGAGGCGCCTGGTTGTTGCAAATCGATCTCACGTGTACTAATACCTATCAACATACGCGATACCAACAAAACGGTTCGGGTCTCGATGGGCTATGTGTTTTGTGGTCTGAGGGCACTAGCAGCCACCAGTTCTGCATCACATTCTTTATATTAGTGATTCTTCTTTTATCATAGACATATTACTTCCTACTGCCGATCGAGTAGGGACAGACCTTCATGAGCAGCACGCCCCAGTGGGGCATCGGACTTTTACGAGGCTGAATTTTATCTATAAATATTGCGACCCATTCCTTGAGACATAGGCATAATGGTGTCATTCTTTGGATTGAAAATTGGTGGCGAGAGGAAGAAGTAAGTAGAATGAGAGAGCACGCGCTGCCCTCATCCGTAGCCAACTAACTGGGTTAGGAAAACATCGAAGGACATCGCTGTGCCTCCACCCCTGGATCTTGACAAAGCCAATGCCATCGATGGTGATCTCCCTGACGTAAAGGGTGAGCCGACACCCTGTGAGCCAAATGTCGGCTCGCTATCACGGCAGGACTCTAGTCTATCCGCCCTGTCAAAGAAGAGCACGCTCGAGGAGTTGGGATTGGCTCCTTTATCCTCGAACAAACTTGCTTCGAGCATGGTAGACCTACCAAAAACATCGGGCTTGCGGCATCACGCGTCTAATCCCGGCTTTAGTAGCCGATATAACGCCGGCTCATCAAAAAGCTTGGGAATTGCGCCTCTTAGCTTCGACAAGATCACTCGACCCAACACGTCGGACGGTGAAAGAAAGGTTCGGGCCAATCCACCTAACGTACCTTTCACGAGAGACTCTGCAATAGGAAGTCTCAGAAGCCCCTTGAGCCCTTCGGTCACCTTTCGAGATGGTGGCCTAACAAGCCCACTACCAAGCGCAGCATTGAAGTCACCGCTCGGCCAATACGAACTGAAGCTGGATCTGCCAAACGACGTGTCCTCATTCGCAGATTTTGGGGATTTGACGAAATCCGCCGAGGCTCCCGCTCCGCTGCGCATCAAGAAGCAAGCTTCGACTGGATTGTCGAGTGAACTGCCTGAAGGGGACCAGCCTCCTCAAGAGCCTCTAACCCCACCACGGTCGATTGACAGAAAGGAAACGCTACGAACCCAGGTGGCAGAGCCATCACCACCGGGTGCTCAGAGTCCCGACTACATTCCCATGGCTCTTCGAGAGCTTGAAAACGCCATTTCGAATCTCGGGCCCACATCTCTGCCTTCTCCACCTATCAATTCCAGTATGAGCGAGGATAAAGTGCCAACTATATCTACAACCACCGTGCCCAGGTCCGCCTCACGATCTACGAAAAAGGGTAATGCTCGGCCCGTCATTCAAAATGTTTGTGCTAGGAGAGACACGCTCACTATTAGTACGCAGCGTCGACGGAGCTTGCTGATGAGGATTGAGGCAGCTGAGAATGGCACAGTTCCTTCGCTCTTTTTGGTCGACCGACCGAAGGCATCAAAAAATAGACGTCCGTTTGAGCGCCCGCCGCCGCTCGACCTTAATAAAACCTCCGATCTAAGGGAAGGTGACCGTATTGGGCCGCAAACTGCACCGTTTTTACAAAATCCACCGCGGTTGTCTACGCCCACCAGCTCGAGGCCGCCATTGCAATTTGGATTCGATACACGGGAGCAGCCCAACGGCTCGGCACTTGTCAATGAAGCTCGCTCTGGAGTGAACTCTCCCGTAGGCTCATCTATCTACGATGACGACAACGACGAGGAGGACGAGGAAGACGAGGACGAGGACGAGGACGACAAGGAGGAGTTTGAGCATCCTGTTTCACCAGAGAGCACAAGTCCTGTAATTCCACTTACAGGTCCATTAGCAAGCCCATGTTTCCCTCCTCCCTCACAATCTCCACATTCGTATTTCTCGAAAATGCCGGAGAAGGGCGCAATAGATTCCGATGACAGTCCTTCCACAATTATCCCACCCATCCCCCCTCGCTCCATAAGGCGAAACCCGCCCAAATTTGATTCGACTGGCTGTCCCATTCCATCACCCCTCATGCCTTCTTTCGACCGCGCCGCCATATCCACGCCTTCTGCGGACCCCCATTCTCGATTAGGACCCGAGTCGATCCCAGCTCCTCTATCAGGCGCATTATCACCAGCCTTCCGGCTCTTCGGCCGTTCACCGGCCGCAACTACCACGGACGCATGCATGTCGCCCCCGGTGAAACGTCCCCAAACTGCAGGGCAACCAACCACGTCGGCAGCACAATCTAAGCCCCCGCCTATGCCGACTAGGACTAAGACCGAGGCTTCTAAACGGGCCTTTGCGCGATTAAGGGGGAAGCACTTGGGTGTCGGGTTTCGCTGATGTCGTTGCCGTCATCTTCACAATTTAAGATCTGGAATTGTTTTCCTAGCGTGCGTGCTGGCAAGGACTCTTATCTGTCGGGTTTGGGTACATAACCGATATTTGGGGATTGGGGGGATGGGCATCTACCCTACCCTACCCTACCGTATCCCATCCTATCCAATCTATGAAACAAACAAAACCACATATCATCGGAACATGTCAATTAGACTCCTTTCCTAGTATCTTTCCTTTCCCCCCTGTTGTTGGTTTTTTTTTTCCTCCCCTTTGTTGGTCGGTTTGTCGGTTCCCTTAGCTGTCGAAGATACCATTTGAAATTCTTAATGTCATGTTCTTTATATATATATATATATATAAGGAAATAAAATCGCCTCCTCGTCGTAGGATTGATATATGCATATGCATGGCGGGACGGGCCAGCAAACTGTACTGTACTGTACTGTATCGTATTATACTGGAGGTAGAATAGAATAATGACGATGGTGCGAGCGGAATAAAATAAAATATGAACAGGGCAGGGCAAGGGGGGGATTATAGAAGTAAGTACCTATATACGTACAGTACAGTAGGTATTTGCCGGGGGAGGGGGGCGGTTGGAATGGGATGTTTGATTTCTTTTTTTTTTATGTTTAGATATCCATTTTGTTTTGTTTGTTTGTTTTTTTTTGGGGGGGTCGTCGATTATATATCACTATATCACTATATCACTACATACATATATATATGTTTTATATACCATATCTACACCTTGTCTCGTGGGGTGGATGGGTGGTAGTGTGAATGAAGAAGATGAGAGTAATCTTTGAATCTAGAATCTAGAATCTAGAATCTAGAATCTAGAATCTAGAATCTATCTATAGCAAGGCAAGGCAAGGCAAGGAAAATATAAACGCCAGTGGCGGCAATATATACTGGACTAGACAGATCGCACAACGGCTTCGGGATCAGAAGCTTCCTGCTGCCTTCTCCTCGCCGCATTGATAGCCTTCAATTTCGCGGTGCCGAAGCCGGCGACGCCGTTCTCCTGGGCGTCGCCGAGCCAGGGCTTCTTGGAGTCGCCGAGCATGCTGCCGGCGAGGAAGTAGATGAGCTGGCCGATGATGATGAGGACGAAGGCGATGGGGTAGAGGAAGTGGACGGTGTCGCCGAAGACGTGGATGCCGATGATGGTGCCCCAGAAGTTGCCCGTGAGCAGCGAGATGTTGAAGAAGGCGGCCGACGCGATGCGCAGGATGAAGGGCACGATCGAGTAGAACAGCGTCAGCGCGATCGTGTACCCCACTATGTACCCGATCACCGCCCCGTCGAAGTGCGCCGTCTGCAGGCTGTGCCGGTCGAAGATGGCCGCCTGCACGCCGTTGATGAAGATCCCGAAGAAGCCGAGGAAGGCGAGGACCTCGTACGCGGGCCGCTTGCTCACGAACCACTCCTCGAACGTGTTGGTGAGGCCGTAGATGGTGGCGCCGAGGAGGGCGAACAGGTCGCCCTTTATTAGGTTGACGCCGGGCCCGCCGTTCGTGCCCCGGATGTGGTCACTTGCGAGCAGGATGCCGGTGCCGCCGACGCAGATGAGGATGCCGATGATCTGGAAGAGCTTGTAGCGGACGCGGAGCAGGAGGAAGGAGACGATGACGACGATGACGATGGCCCAGAAGTTGATGAGCTGCGCCGACAGGATGTTGGTGTAGTTGTACGCGAGCACGGTGAAGTAGTTGCCCTCGACGTCCAGGAAGCTGAGGATGAAATACTTCCACCCGTCCCGCCATAGGATCCCGCCGAACTTCCGCGGCCCGTACTGGTACAGCGTGTACGTGAAGTAGATGATGGTCAGCAGCACGTAGTTGAAGAAGGTCTGAAACGCCGGGATCGACGTGTTGTGCTCGACCAGCAGCGACGAGAACGTGTTCGTCGCCGTGATGGCCAGCGCGAGCACTTGTCCGACGATGAGCACGATCCAGAAATCCCGCGTCGTCAGGTATGAGTACCAGCGCGCCTTGCCCTCCAGTGACTGCAGCGCCTGGCTCACGGCCTCGTTCTCGTCCCTGTTCCCGGTCCCGTTCTCGCCGAGTGTGGTGCCGTAGTGACGGCTGATGCTGTTGTTGCTGCTATCGCTGGTATTACCTGGCGCTGCGGCCATGTCCTCGGCCACGTTGCCCAGCGACTTGGTCTTATCGTTCACCTCCTGAACGTGGTCCGCCATTTCCAAATTCCAAACGAGATGGTACAACCCTTAATTTCGTAAAGAATACTCTCCTCCTACCTCATACGAAGAGAAATACTGAGCGAGTAGATTCTCACGACCTCACGTAGGTATCGATCTAGATAATCCGCTCCCCGTCGATTCTGTATTCTCCCCGCAAAACGAACAACAACCAAGCTCAGCGGGCGCGTCTGACAGAGTCCCCCTCCCCCGAACAATCAACACAGACGGTTCAGACAATGAACTTGTGTCCAGAAAGCGACGACAACTACGACGACGATGAAAAAGAGAAAGCAAAGTCTTTCTTACAGTCCCCCCCTCCAGCAAGCGCAAAGACTTCGAAGTCGCTCGCCGTTAGTGAGGTAGGAAGGAAGGTTTTATTATGCACAGTGCTAACCTTCAAAGGTGAGATGATGTCGCCAGTAGGTAAACATGTACAAAGCCCAGTCCCCAAGGACTGCGAATCGGGGGCGCGTGAGGGGGAGTGTGTGTGTGGGTGAGAGCCGAGGAATATCCAAAGTCAAGTTCCGTTTCCGAGCAGGGAAAAAAAGATCCAAGTTTTTCATGCAAGAGATGAATGTATGTGTAGGTGTGTGTGTGTGTGTGTGGGTGGGTGGATGGGAGGGAGAGAGGAACTTCGTTACGGAGCGTGCGAAGTTATTCCGTACCTTAGGTACATACAAAACCCTACCGTACCTAACATTTACTGTACGTACTTCGGATCTACCTGGTACTCACTCACTCACTCACTCACTCACTCACTCCTTTTCTTTTCTTTTCTTTTTTTTTTTTTTTTTTGCTCCCTTTCGTTCCCTCGGCTATGATACCTTGAAAAAAAAAAAAGCGACATGCCAAATCAAGCGAAAGCCTTGTTTTTTTTTTTTGGTCAAGTTTACGTTAGGTACATTTTTTTGGAGGCCCGGCCCAGCCCATGAGCCGCTTAGCGTCAATCAAAGCAGCCCCCATAAAAGTTTATAAGTAGAATCACCGTTGGATGGCCGGCGACTTTAATATTGGGACTTCTTATAGGCAGTAGCAAGTACATCTACAGTGTGCATATTGATTCATGCAGTTGAGAAGTCGCACAGTATATCAATATACATACTGTATCAGTACTTATCAATGGCCCGACGAGCTTCGAGATTCAAAGTCTCTCTCCATGGAGCTTTCGCAGAAATCACACGTGTAGAAACTCACTAATGCTAGTAGTCAGCTGCCTAGCACGGATCCGTACACTTCACGAACTTCGCTAAATACGTACCTAATAACTTGGTTGGTGAAATCCCGTGGGAGAAGATCTGGCCGTCGTACCTATCTCATTCACTAAGATCCAAGTTCGAGGACACTTGCGGAAACTAAATCGCCAACGAGTCAATACTCACCTAACCGCCTACCTACTACTTATAGTATAGAGACCTCTGGTTACCTAATCCACTTATGATATCAACTAGGTAAAGGCCGGTTTAGTGTGCCTACCTATAACAAGCTAGGTAGGTATACTTATACTTACGTAGGTAGCTCGTCTTGCCGGTCAGATCCAGATAGGTGTCCTGGCTAAATGAGTCGCCCGTTACATACCTAGGTACCTTTCTATACTTAGGTAGTTCGCCTCTCTTAAATTTGCCCCTGGACAGAGGGAACCGGGGGAAGCGGAAAGAAAAGCTGCGTAAGGATTATATATAAGTATTGCCACCAGTCTCTTCAACTTGAAGATCGCATCCGTAGGTTGGATAGCTACACGGCTTTCTGATGGAAGCATGGCGGAAGATACGGATCCGTATCTCTACTTAGGAAGCTGTCAGAGTGCGATGCCGGTAAGTCTGTTGCATCCTAAGTATAATATGGACGTGTCGAGTATAGATGGCGCTCTTCTAGCCTTGTTCGAGAATGCTTTCAGGCGCAAAATCATCGTCGAACCGTTTAGGTTAACCATACGTCACGGAGTACAGAGGTTGTCTCTTTCAAAGCCTCGTGAGTTTGTCGCCAACGTAGTACTTGCAAAGGAATATATCGGTTATCGTCGGTGCGTGGAGGAGGGGGGGGGGGAATTGTTCGGTATACCAGGCACCGACTCAATATATAAAAATTGGTGTCCCTTCTAGCTGACTCTGTAGTTTCGCGGTCCCCCCTGATGACCCGGCAGGGAGATTAGGCCACCTTTGCGTGCCACTGTCAACACTGGCCTCTTCTTACCTAGTATCGAGAACAGAGCGTTCATGGACCGGCTTGTTCGAAGATGTTGTTCTTTTGTCGTCTAATTTTTTTCCCTCCGCCACCGATGATCTGAAACTGGAGGCGTAAACCTTCCCACTTCTACCGAGATTCGAGAGGTGGATATCCCGGGTGTAGTGGTCTATGATATCAGTATCACACGTGTAATGGATGATCTGAGTGCGACGCATTCTGCCTGGGGCTGTCATTAAATATATGTGGGTAGCGCCCCTGTTATCGATCCTGATATTTATTGCAGTAAAATTTTGTGAGACAGCATGAAGTGATTCATCAGTGTCTCAATATATCTGTCTCACAGGACACGTTGACTGCGGTATATGAGTTGTTGTCCCAAGTTCTAGACATCGATCGTCTCTGGCACCATCCACTCCTCGGCGGCTCGCGAGAGGATACAGTAAACTTTGCTGACATGCGTGTTCATTATAGCTGGAGCGGCATGGCTGACGATGTGATACAGACGTTTCGTTGCCAGTTGCTGAACGGAAGAGTATGCTGCCGGTGTCTTGCTCGCCAGAGCGGGTGCATCTAGGCACATGTAATGAATAGACAAAAGGCGGACTGGGAAACGAGAACTTTTCCTGTTGCACGCAACGCTAATAGGGCGGGGAACCGAAGGCTTTCGTAGTATATGACAATTCCATATTACACTGGCTTGACCCTGGACAGCACGGAGCTCTCCCCTCTCCTGAACATGGAAAGCCTCGGCCCTAATTGGAAGCAACATCGCACCGAGGGAGAAGCAAGCTGCAGATCCGGATGAGAGGCACTACGGGAAAAGAGAGCAAGAAATGCCTCTCTCTCGAAGTCCCTCTTTACTTACCGCACCCCAGGGGAAGTATATTCCTCCATGCAGATACCGTCCGTTGATCTAGGTATTGAGTCCTGATCATCCACCAACGGGGTTAACATAAGAAGGCGGGCAAAAGTCCGTTTCGGTAAAACCATCAGACGGTTGCAAGTCGGCGAGTAAGAAAAACCGCACGATCATGTGGTGCGCTTGATTGCTGCTAGTCATGGAAAATGTGCGCCAGCAAATGCAGTGGAATGAGCCACAATACTGGCCAAGGCATTCGAAGAGCTTTGTGCATTAGGCGTACTGAGACTGTTGCAGTCTGCATGCATATTGTTCCCTGCAGCCTCTCAATATCCCGGCCCTATGGCTAGATTGACGATGACGGTCAACGTCATTTACGAAGGTTGAGTGGAGATACGTTGGCGGATTAAGAGGCAGATGACCTCAGTTTGTCTCGCGCGGAGAGAGAGTGGGGGACGCAGTTTTGTGGTAGGTAGTGCTAGTGATATTCGAGAAGGATCGAGAAAGCGATTCGAGTGAGACATATGAGCTCTAGTTATGTTCAAACCTTGCGACGAACGCGTGGCAAAGTGCCTGGCAGTTAGGTATTCGTCGCACCGGAATGCTATTGACTGGAGTAATCGGAACCGTTAAACCCTCGGCATAGCCAATCCCCGTCGGGGTTGACTCGGAATAAGCTGACGCGAAGGCTATGCCACCTATAAATCGAACTAACGGGGGAATATAGCGTTGTGATCACCTGAATCGCATTCGGTAGCCGGAGGCTTAGACCGTGGAGTCGAGTAGGTACGAATCTCAACTTCTAAGGCAAACCGTCTCCGGGAAGAGCTACGGATTAGTGAGCGTCCAACTGGGTAGGTAGACTCGTAGGTAGAACAGCCATCTCGCAAACTCTATGGTTTGGTCGGCAAAATTGCAGGGGTGCCTCCCTCCTCTGATAGAGGAGAAGTACCTACCTAGGCCGGTGACGATACCAGTCCTTGCGAACGCACCATTCCACTACTGTATATAATTTTCGAAGCGAACTGATGATACTTGTATCTACCTGGTGTAGTGCTTCTCCTGAGACTGCCAAGACTTGTAGTGTAGGTAGGTACACTACGGACGTACAAGAGGGCTCGTGGGGTTGGTTGGTATGAAGCCCGGGTTCTTCGGCTACCTATTTTTGAAACCATAGAACGCAAGCTGCCCATCGAATTTGTGATTAGTAAGGGGCAAACTCTAGCGTACCTAGTATAGGTGCTGCATGCCATTTCGGTAGGCGGTAGGAGAAGACTTCTCGGCTGTATTGTCAGAAACGGCGAAAGTGGACGATATGGGAAACATAGGTAGAGCACAACAACGCGGACATAATCTTCCCGAACCATTTTCGGTTACATAGGTAGATGGCTAGGAGAATCACTACCGCAGCAGAAGGTGGGATGCCTACCTAGGTAGTGTAGGTAGGTCATGCATGCCTAACCCCCAACAAAGCAAAGTTGCACTGCTCTGTCAACATGGCTGATCCAGAGCCCCGGGACCAGGCAAGAAGGACCGGCTTGGCTGGCTGGCTATGCAGACTTAGGCATGGCCCCCTGCGGAGCCTTATATGAACGTGAGGCGCCCATGATTTACTAAAGCTCTGAGGGGATATAGGTAGGTAGGTAGGTAATTCAATGTGTACGGAATAGGCATCATTGTGGAATTTGCAGGTTCTGTCACGGATTTGCGAGAATACCTAGTGTACGGCACGCCGGTTGGCAGATTTCTTCTTGTGGTAGCATCCTATAATGGTGGAGTCCCGTTCCACAGGTCATAGAAGTCTTGAGGTGATCTTGGTTGGTACGGAATACGTCCGTATGGACGTAACGGTGCTGAGATACGCATGTTACTACGGACGTAGTAGTCCATAGTATAGTCTAAGCTCCCTTCGAAGCTAGGCACTGCTGTTGTGAGAGAGCAGATTATCGTTGGTTTGGAAACAACAGCGATTGCCTCGATTCAGGAGACTACTGTATGGGAATCTACTTAGTGCATTGCGTGGCTGCACGGAAGATATATCCAGTTGGTACCTAGTGTAGGTAGTGTAATACACACGAGATGCTGTACTGGGAGGGTTTTTATAAAAGAGCAGGAAGCCTGGGGTTGGTTGTTTGCTGCATGTACTTAGGCAGTGTCCTTCGGTGTTAACAATTAACGAACACCCTTCTTGTCCTGGCCACGATGCTCATGCTATGCTGCTCAGTTAGGTCCGATTAGAAGATGCATGAAGTTGGAGAATGCAGTGGACTGGCTTCCTAAAACGGGTCGATTACCGGTTTACGGATCCGTACTTTGCGGCAGGTTCTCACAGAAATCGTTAGATTCAATTTGGTACCGAGATCAGGCGAGCAGGCAACCTTAAGTACGGAATACGCATGGTACCTATCTGGCATCGAGCTGCGTAGTTTTGTTTCGAGATTAACAAGACGAAAAGGGCTGAAAGCTATTCAAGGGATCATGCTGCATGATACCCTCATGGCATAGGCGAAGACTCGGGAAATAGAAAGACCTGTAAGTAGGAGCATGCAAGAGGTTAAGTTTAGCGGCCGTCAAGGCATGAAGCGAACAAAGCATGTCAGTCGCATTACCTGCCTACGTATACATACTTGTAGTTAATCCTTCTAGCCGCAGTCCGGAGGGAAGCGTGGCACTTTTTGCTTGGCTCTCCCCTATCGTGACAATAGAGATGTGTATGAAGCAGGCGACGAGTACCTAATGAAATACTATTACCTACCTACCTAGAAGCACACGTAGTGGAATTTTTGGCAGGTAGGTAACGTGATGATAATGCCACCACCTTGAATGTCACCAATGTCGGACAAGCTCGAGAGAAGCCAAGAAAAAGACTTGTTGACTGCATTTTCATGAAAGCTGATGGCGTTATGTATTGACGGCGCAATCATTTGCTAGATTTCTGTAGGAAAGTGTTGCTGGATGTGTGTAGGGGCGATGAAGTGTACGCAGTAGGTTCCAGGTACCTACCTACATGTAGCTAGTGGGAGGTAACAGATTACATACATGCCTTAGTGAAAAGCGTTCTCAACCAGGCACCATTCGGTCTGTTCCGGCCCGCAAGGAGCTTGACGGTCTGTCACATGCAACTAAGAAAACGAATTGAGTGCAACGCGTACCTAACAGCCGCCAGTGAGATGCACCTAGGTATTTGAGCCTTTGAAGTCGATTACAAGGGTCAAAGTCAGGCAACCTGCTTAGGCCGGCAGCTACCTGTTAAAACCCCAGAGTAGGCAGGTGTAGTGTACGGAAAACTCCGTTAGGTACCTATACGTACCTATTAAAGCTTGAGGAAGTTCAAATGAAGCAAGCCGTCAAATTCTTTACGGGCCGAAACAGACCGGGGGGAACCCGGATAACAACGCAGATAAACACCCGGACATACCTGGTAGATAGGTACCTAGTCCGGCATTACTCCGTACATATTAGTTACGGGATCTGTAGAAGATCGCGAAGATGAAGCTAAGGTAGGTAGCAAGCCCTAACCACAGTATATTATATATAGTCGATACTGTGCAAAGATTACACTACAGTAGGTAGGTACTAGGTACTTAAGTATTCCGTACTCACCTGCTCATAACACTACCTATACCTAGTACCTACCTGGAACTATACAGTGCGCCACAACTATGGTACGTCCGTAGGTGTACATACCTACCTACATTACCGCGAAGTGGCGGTTTTCTGGGACAGTCACAGTGATGGTTTTCACTTATAGGACTATCATATTCAGTGTGGGACGGTCTCCATTTTATATAATTGGTATGGTGATGGTGCTACAGCGGGTGCGACCTAATTGGGATTAACGATATCGTAATCCACATAGGCACCGTCTCAAAATCGTCACTGTGATCAGTACAATGCATAATAATCCTAACGTCATGTGATTATCCCTCACTACAATAGCTTTCCCATGCCCAAAATTGTCTCCTTGACCGCAATATTGTATATCGCAGACTATTATCATGCCGGGAATGATCATATAAGTATAAGACTATTTTTCACATAAGCTATCCCGTCTTCCACATGTTTCCCTTTGTCGAGAATCTATTCTAGTGGCGAGATCGTTGTCGGGACAGGATGTCCTGTCCTCTACATGGGTCTGGAGTTACATGATGTGCCCCCCCCCCTCCTACAATCGTAGTACTTACTGACAGCCATATATTACATTATGTACATACCTAGGTATATATGCATAATATGTGAAATATTATCATCTTATGATGTCACAGTATTAATCTAGTACAATTGATCATTCTGGTGTATGACTCTATCTCGGATCTTCTCATATTGATTTGAAAATCTGCATTTTTTACATATACCATATGCTGTGATCTATGAATAGTAGGGAACCCTCACGGTCCTGGACCATCCATACATACTCAGGACTAATTCGAGGGAGGCCGACTATTGCTCGATGATTTGTCAATTGGTAGAAGGGATGCTTCAGGACATAGTCTTCTTGAGGAAACGTTGTTTTGGCTTCCAAAAATGTAACCACTAAGAACAACCACTTACCCGATATCCTGTGATATGTGAATATCCCATCAAGCCTTGCAAATTGAAACTTAAGGCCGATTCCTTCTTGGACTTTAATGTAGGATCCAAGCCTGAAAAAAAAACGTTTTTTGCTGGTGCTTGATGTGAAAGCAAACTTTTCTGCCCACGTCAGGCTTTTATTTCCCAGTATGTCTAGGTGTTGCTCGTAATCACGGATGAATGCCTTCTTCAGCATCGACAAAAACTCCTCATGGACATGTTGGACAATTTCGATGTTCGTCAATGGGTCAGTACTTAGCTTTACCTCTCTGCGTGGCACCACTTTTCTGATTGATGGCTTTTCGTGACTGGTGCAAGCTTTGACGTTGGGCATCAACTCTATTCCTAAGTCATCGTCAAAAGTATTATTATCGTCTGGCTCTAACCCTTCATCAAATGCCGTTGCTGCCCGGACAAGTCTTGGGCATCGCTTTCGTGCTAGTTGGAATATATCGTGAAGTGTAGGCGTAGTGCTGGCGAATGACCCGGAGAACATTAAGTAGAGCGTCAGCTTAGTGTTTTCTCTGCGTATCATCGTAGATGAAGCATCGCGGTGGTTCGTCTTGGTTATTTCTACCTTGTACTCTCTGGTCCGTCGTCAGCATCCAAGTATATGTAAACACCCAATAGAATAATGGTAATGTAAAGGTTGTAACCGTTGTAACGCTTACTTGTGTTTCCCTTCGCCGGGTAGTGTCGATACCAACGTGAGAGAACCGAACTCATCGATTAAATCAGGGAGATGTATCCCTATGTGGATATTTGGTAGGCCTTTCCAATTGGCAAATTGATTGCCCTGTGATTTGAAATCTGCTCTTCTACGTTTCTGACTATTCATTGTGATGTTTGTGTCTGGAATAGGAGGGTGTCCAGACGGTTCGGTTGATATAGGGGTTGTGTCCATTGTCGACGCGACCGAAGATGAATCTTGCGTATGACACACACTTGATCCTATGTTTGACCCTCTTGTTGTCGCTTTTTGTTCACTCTCAAGGGAAAATATTTCGCAGAAGAACTGAATGGCCTTCCTGCCGTTGATGATAGTATTAGTCAATTGTTCTCGATCCATTCGTGGCTGTCCCTTGTTAAATATCGCAATAACTGACTGTGCAAAGGTTCTGCAAGCAACTATGGTCCAATCGGAAGCCCTGAAATTCATGATTGGGACGGTGTAGTCAGTTGAATCGAGATATTTGAGGGCCGAAGACTTAATGAGGGTCCGATACTCTGGGCGAATATGCTTGTCATCTAGCCAGCAGCGAAGAATTACTGGTAAGACGATTGCACCGCGAAGATATTCGGCAATTGTCCACGAGTCTAAGTGTTTCCTAGGACTTTGAAGCCTCTGCCATGCTGGTGGAAAGGCAAATGTTTGATATACACGGCAGATCTCATCGGCTGCCTTTCTGGTTAGCAGCGATTGTCCGTCCTTGAAGATGAAATTGTGTAATATTCGTGACAGCCCCTGCCCTTCTGAATGTGCTGCATCTCCAGGCCTTGTTTTGAGTAAGTCGAGTGCGGGAAAGGTATCTTGAACCTGTTGCATGAAGTTCTCGTCGTGACTGACCCCGAGTTCAGTAGAACATTTTTTCTTAGCCGTGATATTGGGCTGCGATCGCACAACTTGTAAGTCAACACAGTGTTTCTCGTGATATCGGCCATTTCTGACGATGTCATAGTATAAATTGTCCTTTTCAGCTGTTGGGATCATACAAAATCGGCATGGCAGCTTTGCTTGGTGGTTCAGGCAGCCAGATAACTCTTGTTGCTGTGGCATATCTCCAACAATACACTGCGTGAATGCGCATACAAACGTCTGCTTCCCGTTGACCATTAATTTTTTTCCATGGTCCAATTCTCGTATATGGTATAACGCCTTGATTACGTCTGCTTTCTCTGCTGCGAAGGGGCCTAGGGTCAATGGAAATATGCTCTTTTTTCGCAGGCGTAGCCTCTCTGAGAAGAACTCTCCGATCAGGTATACCCCTAGCAGGCTGCGATACATTGTTCTATATAATCCAAATGCATCGATGAATATCTGGAATGGTAGGGATAGGACTGGTGTCCCTTGAACAAAATTATGTTCAAAGTAATCCCTACCGTAAGTCTTCAACTCTAATTCCGCCCGGTGGGGATTTGTTAGCCTCGCCTCGCGGATATCTTGAAGTCTCTCATTATAGACAAATCTGAGGTAATGGGTGCATTCTGGAGGATGTCTAGAGGGTTGGCCGGCCTTGTATTGATAATCAATCGTAACCCCACTAATTCGATTGATCAGATACCTCGGTTGTATCCTGATTTTCCTGTCTTCGACCATCAAGAGTTCTGTGACGTGTTGTGTGGCACGTGGAAGCAAGAATACCTTGTTTTCCTCTGGTCGTAACCTGGATGGATTCTTGGGGCGATGTAAAACGTCTGAATCTTGTATCAGCTTCTTGATTTCAGCGGGTAGCTCGTCTCGCCGGTAAACTGGCTGCAATAATATGACCGGTTCTCCAATTGAGCCAGTCGTCTGTCTCCTTGCCGCTACCGTGTAATCGAGACCACAATATGTCACTCGTCCCATATGCTGATGTCCGCACTTGATATTGTCTCTGACGTCTAGTACGCAACCGCTTTCGGGACATTGGAACCTCACAAAGTCTGACGGGTATACTGGGTTTCCGTCTGGATAATGAAAGTAGTTTCCTGATGTAGAACGGATTGATTCACCCCACCATCGTGACTCCCAGGGGTTCATTATGGGGCCGTCGGTATAATGGGCCATTCCAAAATACATCTCTGACAGTATACTCTCTGATGAAAGTAGGGCCCTGACGAGATCTTCTAGATCAAAGACATACATATCTTCTACTAGCTTGGTGCGTGATGGGAGGTGGGTGGCATCTAGTTTCATCGGGATTTTATGTAATGTCCTTAATGGGAGGCATTTGTTGAGTCTGGAGTTAAGGGTATCTCTCGCCGACGGTATCTTATGGATTTCATCTAAAGACGTGGCGAGCTTGAATACCTCCATGAGTTGAGCATGGCCCTCTCGTGTGATATGATTCTGCTTTTCCCAGACAGTTAACATGACTTGAAATGGTGTCAAATCGCATTCTTCTGGTTCATGGGTGACGTCTTTGAAAAGGCTATCCAATCGTGGAGCTGAAGTGCCAGTTGTGGCCGATGTATGGTCATATGATGATGTTTCCACTGATGTAGCCATATCGATATCATCAGGGACGATCCCGTGTCGGTCCTCGTCTTGATCATTACTGTTGATGCTATCACCAGAGATCGTAAGGGAATCACTCTCCGTCCGTTGATCAAGGCCAGGTAATGACGAGACATCGGCGGGAGCATCGGGGGGTATATCATCTAAACCACTGCCAAAATCTTCATGTGACTGCCATTCTGTGACCATACGCCTAGTATGTTCATTTGCGGTGTCAATATCTGCGCTCGTCGGTTGTGTGGAGTTTGTTTTCGGCTCGTCGATCGATTGTACGGATTTTACTTCAGCCTCCCCCATGAAGCCAAGGACATCATATGCGTCATCTCGTCGAATTCTGGGCCGCTTGACTTGGTTGGGTTCTCGATTGGGGGGTATTTTATGGGGGAACTTGGGCATTGTAGTGGTGAGATCTCATATATGGCCTTGGTGTATCCGTTGAAGCTATTGTATGCTTCCCGTATTATTGAAAACATGATGTATGGAGAAGAGCACTATAAATCAAACACCGCGGTCGCATTCCAGCATTGTACCCGCTCTCGGAAGCCACCACTTAGGCATGGAGGGGTTGGTCTGTACTTAGGTAATGTTACGGATAAGTGGGTCGTATACCCCACCTTCCGAGTCGCCATAACCCGAAATCAAACTACTGGCAATTACATTAGTTAGGTAGGTCAGTTTTACTTCTGCAATATGCGATGCGCAACTTCCTTAATCAGTTTATTCCAGGCCCTACCTGCCTACTATTTGTTTTTAAATAGCACTTACCATTGATTCTGATTCTTGACTGGGAGATAAAGATGTCTTCCACTCACATCAACCCACTCCCTTCTATTGATCTTGAACTCGCTATTGTCCCCATCGAATAATACCGTCACCATGGCGCGCTCGTTTTCTGGGAATATCGACTTGGGAGACGATGGTGCAGGTCCCTCCACCCACAACCTCCTACACAAGTATCGCAAACCCCAGCCCAAGTCTCGAAAAACTATCTCCAACCGTTCTTCCTTTGTCGATGAGAACGACGGCAAGTCTCGGGACTCCCAAACCCTCCGAGACTCCCAGACTTCCCGAGATAACCAGACTGCCCGAGTTAACTATACTTTCCATGATGACGAGTACGACGAGTATGACGACTTCGAGCAATATGATACTCGTGACAATGGCAACCAGGACAATCAAGACGAGCATGACGATCACGACGAACAGGAGGATCAAGATGGGCAAGATGATCAGGCAGTCACCGAGTTGCGACCTCCTTTAGGTAGACATGGAAAGAAGGCGGCCCAACCCATGACAGACAGTGGAAACCTTGGAGCAAAAATACAAAGATCTAGCGAAGGACGCGCCACACTGCCCAAAGCATTCGAGTTTTTGCAATCTCTATCGACTCAGGATGACGAGACCGAAGACGAATATCTTATGCGTGTTCAGGTGAGCTCTAACATGTCATCCAGTGTTAAAAATACGATTTATCTAACAGTACATAGAGTGAATTGCGCAATCTCTCTGGCAAAGGATCAGCAACTAGGAAGCTACAGATGTCTGATTTGCCAAATCAGCGTTCGGTTAATGATAAGATGGGAGAAACATGGGGTCCAGCGATTGAGCGCCTGACATCAAATGTCAGAGATTCTGTCCGCGTTAGCCTACTTCTGGACCTGAACAGCACATCCATTGACGCTCTTTTGGCTTTTGCCATGAAGGATCTCGATTGGCCTCAGGATGTGAGATCTTATGCTTTTTATATGATACGCAAAAGGATGAAGAGCAACCTGTCATCATGGAAGCATCGAGCCCTCAAGTCCCTAAAGGTATGGAGTATTGCATAGCCACACCACGTCCTACTGTACAACTGACGATGTGTTATAGGAATATATCTCGGCCCTCATCGATGAAGATGACGAAGGTGATTTTGCGAACGAGAACGAGCTGGCACGGCTCCAACGATTCTTGGAACGGAGATTCAATATTGATACGTTTGTGCATATATTTGATTGGGTCAAACCGGTGATCGATTTACACTCCTCATCCGATAAGCTTCGGACTTGGTGCACAAGTATGTTATGGACTCCAATATGAACACCTGGGACTATTGACTAATCTTTATCTCGTTAGTCCTATTTGCAGAGCTGGGGGCATACGCAAAACGACATATTGATTGGCAACGAGACCCAGAGAGTCGAGAAACCGACCCCTTTAACACAGCCAATTTTTTAAACCGATTCGACATTCTTGCCGATATCCCTCAGTTACAAAACTTCAAGCCCAATAGATCAGATGTAAAAATAATCCAGACTGTCAAGAAGGCAACACCGGTCAAAAAACAGAGTAAAAAAGGGCTAACCGATCACCTGAACGACCCCCATGTCTTCATCCCTCAAGCAAAGAAATCAAAACACACCTGATGCACGACCTTACAATTGAAAATATCTACGGTCCAACCGTCCTCGTTGGTGTTTTTTTTTTCTATATTTTTTTCCTTATTTGTTCCCTTTGGCGGGACCACTGTGAAGGAAATATGCTCAACAAGAACAGAACTCCTACATTACATACGGCCCGAATTGATGGGTGGTGGTAACTATATCCTATTAAACGACAACTATGTATTATATGATCCTATTTACCTTAATAAATTTTTGGTCGACTAGAGTTCACGATAGACATGTGACTGTATGCCGATCTAATCCTATATGGTAGGTACCGGATGTTGTGGTGTAAATAGCAAGCGCACCAGCAGATGTGTCGAATATGCTGCATGCTAGAAGGAAGGTACAAGAAGAATACCCCGCCTATGGGATAGGTATTATGATGGCGGTCTTACCACACGTATCGTATCTAGATAGACTTAACATACCCATTCCCTTCATCTAGCTACGTATGGACGCGGGAGAACGACGCCCACAATCAACTACACGCACAACTCGTCTACCACGTCTTCATATATACAAAATGCCGGCAACCTCCGAAGATGTCGTGGCTGGCCCGCCGTCCAATACACAAGAACTGACTGCCACCGATGCTGGCAGTCAGAAGGGCTCGGTTAAGGGCCAAGGGGATGATTCGGATGAGGCATACACTGAGTACGATTCGACTATACCCGACAGCGAAGAAGAGCGAATTGAAATGCGCAACAAAAAAAAGTGTCCATCGGATGACGAGACCACCGACAAGCATGCCGCGTCTTGCAAGCCTAAGTCACAAGATGGTACCCCTGAAGCCCGAGTTCGTACTATGATTGATGAAGCATTAGAAGAATTTAGTTTCAAATTATATAATACATGTACACACAATGCACCATCCCAAACTCCCCTCGACGGGCTGAAGCGAGAAATCGAAGCATTGAAAACGGAAGTTGAGCAGCTGAAAGCAGAGCTGCAGGCCAGACCTGAAAAGTCACAGAATACTCCCAACAAGTCCGATCACGAATAAAACAATGATGATGATGGTCAACAGGTACCACAATTAGCTTTATATTTGCATCCACAGCATCAGCTTCAGTTAATGAGAGATATATATTAATAATAATACATATAGTATAACCTATTATACTACATTACATATATAGACATGTAGCATACTATTGTGGTGATGGCAAATGTAGCATGATTATAATATAACACATGCCAAACAGAGAAGCCCATCCCCGAGTCTTCTGCCGGTTTCCCCCAGTATTCTGATTTGATTATCTCGAAAGCTCAGATATATGGTCTGAAGGAGCCCTTACAGAGATAGGGTATATGGTTGACTAGATGTGGGCGACTCAAATAGTGGATCTTTTTTTCACACTAGTGCATGCTACCGACTCAGCTCTTTCATGTTTTCAACAATAGCCAGTGTCGTTCCTGGCAAAAGCTCTTAAGAGCCTACATCGCATATTCTGTATCATGCGTGTAATTGAATGAGAGTTACAGGTGACCTGCCCAATTATCAGGTCATTCCTACCATCAATTTATCATCATGCAAGACACGGCATATTTTCAAGAAGTTCCATCCACATTGTTTAGGTGAACGATGGATACCGATATCCCTCCCACCATAGAATACACTCAACGTTCAACACCGCACATACACGACCAGTTTCTCTTTAAGCTTGAGGTTCTATCCCATCAACCCTCATCTGTTCATGCTAACAATCAAAATAGGCACATGAAAAGTGTCCGTCTACTTTCGGATCTATTGTAAGTGTATATCCCAGTCTCATCGGCAAACACTGACACCACAACTGCGTTTAACATAGGCATGTGCACTGGCATCAACATACCCATTCTGACGCGACGATATTACTCTAAACGTATGTATTACCTCCATCCTGGCATCATAGATCAAGCTGAAACATGCAACATCATTAGTCAGTTTCAACTTTTATTGTATACGCTCCCGCTCCATCAACTTCAACTCTAATACACGTAAGTCATCCCCTACATGTACACAATGACATCAATACCTTCTACCATTATCGCCATCTCCAGCATTGAATTCGTCATCGCCAGGCGCATAAGGATAGCCTTCCAGGACCATCTAGCATGCAACGTGTGGCAAACAATAGTATAGGTGACCTCTATCATTACTAGAGTTTTGGTAGTAGGACATCTGACATTGCACGTCTTGCATGTTAGATGGACCTAGAAGGCTATCTTACGCAGCGCGATTCAATGCTATACCAACCTACCTCTATGCCCTCCATTTTCCTACTGTTATATCATCAAATATGCCATTACCAACTCGTCTATCGCACATGTGTGATTGATAGGAGACGCAACGGAGTATTATAGAGTACCTACATATGTACTGCCATGACAATATCGAATATATACCGATACGATGCGCGGACAGGGGAATGCCTACTACCCTGTACACAGTGAGTCTATTGGTGCTGTTTTCTACAATATTGTACATCTGCTAATACCAATATTACAATGCTTAGGTAGTACATACGTGCTGCGCTTTAGTCAACATTTCCCATATGGACCCGGATCCTACAGCTTATCATTACGTTGTAAGTTGCACTCTTGTGATCATTTGCCACGTTGAAGCTAAAAGCCAGTGTTGCTTAGACATCGAAGCGGACACGTATATTTAACGGATGAGCGATTATGTAATCGGGCAGTCAAAAACAGGAAACTGGAAGTGTAGATGGGAAATGATCACATGAATTAGAAACAATCTCAGTGGCGAGGTGATCACGGGAGTGGTTTGAATTTTTAGACGATGATCGTCCTGACAGTCCAATTGATCTGCCATGAACCCCAACACGAGACCATGCATTGTGAAATAATCGTTTTCATTGAATAAGATCCGTGATCTAAGCCGATCCGATATATGAAAATATTGCTTTACACCGGGATCAATGCGAATGGACAGGACGTCCGTACTTCGAAGAATTGTTGTGATGTCAAGACGACCATATGATAGAAAGATTCACTGGTTGGGGATGATCAGTAGATATTGGGATTGCAGAAGCTCAAACGAGGATGATTTTCCATTGAATTTAAGCTCGAGATGGAAGATAGTCTGGAAATATGCGATGGTCATGTAATGTGGGGATCTGTCGTAGTAGAGTAGAGATGGCGTCAACAATAGGACAGTCCTTAAAAAATGGGACCATCCTCAATCCGGACTATTGCACACCAACAATATGGGCCCATGACAGAGATGGTACCTACCATGGGACTCTCAGGAATTCCATGCCTAGCGAAAATGATCCCGAAATCCGGTGACCAGCACTGTGACTGTCCCAGAAAACCGGCACTTCGCGGTAATGTACGCACTACGAAGCGCCTCGTCATACCGAATAGGTACCTACACTTAGGTACCGGTACCTACGTAGGTATCCGACAAGAACCGCTGCTCCGGCCCGGATGCAGAGTGACGAAAGCCACCAGACTTGACACTAGCCCTAAACCTGACCCACCATATTTTCAGGTGCCCGAAATGGAGCGGGGGGAGGCACTACTCACGCCAAGGTGTACCCGGATTATTATGTAATTAGATAATCCGTCAAAGCCACGGCACCTAGGTAGATAGGTACCTGACGCTACTGCCATCTCACCTGTTAGGTTATCTGCCATTACAAATGCGAGATACCTACGTATACCTAAGTGCCTACCTATCTACATTCCTGATCACCGTGAGTGGATTTGGATTACCTACTTGGGTAGTAAGTACCTAGTTTAGGGTGGGTGCCTGTCCTGGCGTGACCATCTTATCGCAGATCTACGGACGTGCTCGTACCTAGAAGGGGGTTAGGTAGGTATCTACGAATTAGGTATATGATTCGATTCCGTACTCCGTACGTAGGCATAATGAAGCGATGTTAACCGGACATCCGCTGGATAGTACCTATCCGGGCATATATCGGTCTGTTTCGGCCCGTCAGATTTTTGATGGCCTGTCAAATGCGACTGTGTAGGTTAGGTAGGATAGGTACTACTACTACCTACGTCCATACTACCTTAGGTACCAACATACCTACCTATGTGGATCCTGACTGCTACATCGCAGCCCCGCTGCGAACGACACTGACTACAATTACGTAACTTAATCACAGCTGATTAGAGTTACTGATTGAGGTCAGAAGATAGCACTGATCCCACAACCAAGTGACCCACTTATATTGTGTATAAATAAGACCACTTCCCCCCTCCTTTGTTAAGGTTTAAAATATATACAGTACAGTCTCGTCTACACATCTACACGCTTGTGATCTACCATAGTAGTAGGTCCTGAGCCACGTAGAACCGTAGTCAGACGCACAAAAAGCTTTTTGCTGCAGCCACACGGCAATTCCCTGCACTACACATAATCCCTTTTATTCAATTGAAATCCAAAGCCGCGTCTTCACGCGCCATCCTCCACTCGTCAATCAAAGCCGCAACTTCGTTGCGCCACTGCACTCTACCACTTCTTGTCCCATCACTCATCATGTCTGCTGCTGTTCCGAGAGATGTCCCTAGCGAAAGCGAAGGATCCAACACCTCTAAGCGCGACAAGCGAACCGTCAACTGGGTGTACGATAAACTCAGAGAGTATGGTACACACACTGACGCTCGCATTGACAAGATAGAGAGCAAGCTGGATGACCTCATTAACGTTGTAAGCAACCTTAGCAACGTTATTCGAGCCTCGTCGTCAGCTGCGCCCACTGGTAGAAATGCCCCATCTGGTGATCCCCTTCCTGCACTCCGGACCTTTGACCCGTATGCCCAAGGACACAGCACTCCGCCCCAAGGACAAGGCAACAATCCACAGGACTTTACACCTCGCCCGGCTACCGCTATTCGTCAACCTGCTTCCACGTATTCTGATGATCCTCTCACGGACCCTGCTAGAAAGGATGCGACCTTCCCTGGATCCTATATGCGCATGCCGACTCACGTCACGCCCAACAAACGTCTCGCGGATGAGTCTCTCAATTTGCATCGCCTTACTGGAACCTCGGAGGCCACCACGGAACAGGAACGACGTGTTCAATTGATTTTTCCGGAAGCCATTCTCGCCAAGGATGTTGCTCGACTCGGAGTCTGTGAAGCCAAGAACAAGGTAGTGTTCCCGCCTACCTGCAAGCTCGCCATCGCGGATTATACGGCCCTCAGCAAAGTCAAGGATATCCAGGACCGACTCGTTCAAGCCCTCGTTCCATATGAACTCTGGCCTATGCGCATGTGTATGGAACTCAGTGGTGATTTTCACTATGTTGGAGAATTCATCCGAGGATACCGACCCGCCACTTGGATGGACGCCTTGGAAGCCATCATCCAGGTACTTCGGATTCATAACGCCCTCCATGCACCACTCACTGCGTTCGTCAGCTTGTTGCCTATGCAAGACGAGTCATACGCCAATTACATGTGGCGTCTTCGTGAAGGATTCTACCGACTGCCCCGCGGCCACCGTGAATCCCAGCAAACCCGTGAAGTCATCTTGGATAAGCTTAGCAACTTTGCGCCTACTCTTTGGTTGAATCTTGAGCCCCGGATCCGCGACCTCAGCAACGGAGAAGTCATTGAAGAGGCAACTCGTGTTTCCAAGATCGTCGCCCTGTCCAGCATAGAAGGAAAGATTTATGGACAACCTGAAGTCACTGTCTCGCTCCAAGGCACAACGGCACCTTTCTACAACTATCACATTGGTGCCGCTACTGCTACCCGTCCTGGAGTAGGCTCTGTCGTGCCCGTCAATCCATTGGCCTCTACACCTTCTTCGCTTCGCCCAATCATCTCCAATCCACTCACAGATGACCGTGAAGTCAGCCGCGTTACGGAGACTGAAAAAGGTTATGCAGCTCAAGCAAAGGAGAACGTTTGCTTCAACTGCGGTAAACAAGGTCACTGGGCGAAAGACTGTCGACAGAAGGTGCACTTTCCCAAGGATTCCAAACCCGCTGGCCAGGATGTCACTATCAAAGGTAAACTCTTCCACAATGACCTCGCCAATCGGTTCCGCAACACATACAAGTCATTCCGAAATAAGACACCTCTTCGCTCGCACTCTCCGGCTCGTCAATCCCGTTCTCCCGGCCCTCGTCGTGTTCACTTCATTGAACAAGATGAAGGAGAGGAAGGAGACATTGAACCTTCCGCTCTGGACCAATTCGAGAATGAGGACGCTCTTGTAGACCAGGAACTGGCCGAATTGTTTGACTCCCTTGAGAACAATGACGCTTAGGAAGGCCCGGTCCACTTGGTCGAATCGGACCTGGGCCGCAACCGACCACCAGCTCATCGCGACAAGCTTCGTGACGGATACTTTGATCGTCATAACTTGTTCCCGGCTTTACTCTCTGGTAAACAATACTCGTTCACAGTTTTTTGGGACTACGGCTGTACCAGCTGCTACGTCTCTCGTTCCTTGGCCCAACATCTTCAACCTTATGCATCTCAACGTCCCGGTACGATGCAAGGTGTTGGCGGCAAAGGACCAACCATCACACAAGACTGTCGCGTTATTGCTTACTTCTTGGATTCGTCGTCGCAACCAACGGCTGAATGGATCATCACGGCTGGAGTTGTTCCCGATGGTACTTTCCCTGGAGATCTGACCCTTGGAAAAGGTAAATTCCATGAATGGGGTGGCGTCTTTGACAACGACAATGGTCAAGAGACGCTACAATTGACCAAGTTCGATGGTCATCCCATTCTTGTTCCTCTAGGTCGAGAATTTGCTGCTTCGTCTACTGAATCTGCTTTTGTCACCACGGATATCACTTGGCACAAAGACACACCAAATGATGCTTGGACTCGTGCCCGACTCAGAGAATACGCACAGGAGTTCCCCGAAATCTTTGACCCGCTGAAGAGAAAGTCAGATAACCAAATGAGAACGAAACATTATATCGACACTGGTAATGCCGCGCCTATCAATCTACCACCCCGTCGCTACAGCCCGTCGCAAGAACAAGCGCTGCGTGATTTCATCAAGGCTCATGAACATGTTCATATTCGCAAGAGCATGAGCCCTTGGTCCGCACCTGCCTTGCTGACACCAAAGAAGCTCCCAGGCAGAACGATTATGCCTAGCCGAGCTGAAGCAGAGGCAATGGGCTCCACGGTGTGGCGTATCTGTTGTGACTATCGCGAACTCAACAAGGTTACCAAGAAACGGGCACACCCATTGCCCAACGCGATGGACCAGATACAGAAGGCAGCAGGCCACCGGTATTATGTTTTCGTCGATCTCAAGGATGGTTACTGGCACGTACAGATTCACGAACCCGATCAAGAGAAGACTGCTTTTGTGACACCATTTGGCATCTACGAATGGATCGTTATGCCTATGGGACTTTGCAATGCTCCCGCGACGTTTCAATCCCTTGCAGAAGAAATCGGTTCGCCATTCACAGATTGGTTAGCTGGCCTTCTTGATGATATCTGCATTTGGGCCGACACTCGCGAGGAACTTGATAAGCGATGCCGTTTACTCTTCTCACGCTTACGAGATTACGGCATGGTCATCAACGCGAAGAAGTCTCTCATGTTCGTCGAGTCAGGTATATTTCTTGGTTTTCACATTTCGGCAAATGGTATCAAAGCAGACGAAGCCAAAGTCGCCGCAGTACGGAATAGGTCTGAGCCTAAGACCACCACGGAGATCCGCGCATTCACCAACGCTGCTGGATATTTCAGGCACCTGATCAAGAATTACTCCCTTATTGCTGCACCGCTTACGGCACTCACAGGAGGTTCGAAGAATGAACCTGTGACGCTAACACCCGAAGCTCGCGCCGCATGGCAATGCATCAGAGAGGCAATCACTACCATGCCTGTTGTCCGTCCATTTGATTGGAGACTCCCATCTGTTATCGACACAGATTCTAGTCAATTACACGTTGGCGCATGTCTCATGCAACCGCATCTCCATGGTGATAAATCGGCACTGCACCCGATCGCTTACGTCTCGCACAAACTCTCACCAACTCAGTCCCGCTACTCAGCCCAGGAACGCGAACTATTAGCTGTCCTAATGGCTCTGCAACACTGGCGACATTGGGTTGAAGGGGGAGAAGTAACCGTCCGTACTGACCATGAATCTTTGATGACTCTGAAGACCAAGATGGAACAGCCCGCCCGCATCGTCCGTTTTCTTGACACTATTGAGCACTACAGTGTACGCATTGTGTATCGGAAAGGTAAACTCAACGTCATGGCCGACTGGTTATCTCGTCCCGACGAAACACTTGCTACTGTTGAAGATCCCGACGCTGACGCTGAAGATTTTGTGCATCGACCTCAAGACTTGAATCGCATCGACCTACAGGCAATATCAGAATACTTTCGATTCAACACTTCACTGCCTGCACGTCTTGATCCCGCGATGGTACAACGACACTTTGTCTGTTATGATGGTCGACTCTACAAGATTGCACATGTCTCTCGTCTTCCCGGTGATCCTCCGCATGCCACAGGGTTAGCATCACAAGCTACCGTGATGCTAATCGTCCCTGAGTATGATGAGTTAGCTCACGCTACTAAGGCAATTCATCAAGACTACGGTCATGCCACAGTAGGAGTTACACTTCGTGAGGTTGCTCGTCGATACTGGCACCCCGAGATCACTTTGGTCGCTCAACAGATTGTCGCTGAATGTCCGCACTGCCAACTGATGAAGGTTCCCTCTGAGATTCTACCCGACCTTCAGCCCATCACTCCACCAGCACCTTTGACACGCTGGGCTATTGACCATACATCAATAGCCGGATTCAATATTCTGGTCGCTGTCGAGTATGCTACCTCTTGGGTTGAAGCCGCTCCCGTTCCTGATGTCGGACTTGAAGCCACAAAGCCACTCATCAATTGGATTGGTCAAGTATTTGGGTATCCTCGTGAATTCATCAGTGATAATGGCGGCGCCTTCACCAGTCAAGAAGCAATCGCCTGGCACAAGTCGAACGGATCAATCATCAAGCCTGTTACTGCCCTACGACCCCGAGCAAATGGTAAAGTTGAGAAAGCTAACCGTGACATCAAACGTATCATCCTTCGTGAAGCTGCTACGCAAGAAAACCCGAACTATGCTGCGCTACTAAAGTCTGCAGTACGAATACACAATCGTACTATACGACCTAGCGGATACAGCAGTTACTTCTTGATGTTCGGTACGCAACCACCACAGCAGCCTCAGGAGACAACTGATTACGTTCGTGATGCGACAGAGGGGGAGGAGCTCGAATTTGAACGCACACTCGCTACTCAGCACGAAGCACCCATCGCACGACAACACTTCAACAGCCTCAAGACGTCTCAAGATCAGGTCCGCGCCTACCTTCAAGAAAAGAAAGGCCTGATTAGAACGTTTGGCACTGGTGATTGGGTCTTGCGAGTTAGACAGCGTCGAAACAAATCCGAACCCTATTACGATGGCCCCTGGTGCATCGTAAGCTGTCATCACGGTAACACTTATCGACTTCGCAGTCCTGGCGGTATTGCACTGAACAGCAAGTACAATGGCACAAATCTCTTCCCTGCTTTCAGTTATGATGGTCATCCGGTTCGCAGCCTTTGGTACGCAAGCAAGACAATGCTTGAACAAGATCGCAAGCGATTGCAAGAGCTGAATGGACTCTAAGGTATTAGCTATATGGTTAACGGTTACGGTATTTCCTTTGTTATATTCTTCAGAAGACGATTGGGACAATCGTCTACACCGAGGGGAGTGGTTGTGGATCCTGACTGCTACATCGCAGCCCCGCTGCGAACGACACTGACTACAATTACGTAACTTAATCACAGCTGATTAGAGTTACTGATTGAGGTCAGAAGATAGCACTGATCCCACAACCAAGTGACCCACTTATATTGTGTATAAATAAGACCACTTCCCCCCTCCTTTGTTAAGGTTTAAAATATATACAGTACAGTCTCGTCTACACATCTACACGCTTGTGATCTACCATAGTAGTAGGTCCTGAGCCACGTAGAACCGTAGTCAGACGCACACCTACCTACCTACCTAGGTAGGTACTGTACGTACGAAGGCGTATGTCATTTTGTACGGATCCGTATACGTACTTCATCATTTATACTAGGTAATAGCTACCGTATGTCCGAAAATGAGATTAACACCTCTTAGCGGCGCATCATTCTTAATTCGCTCTTCCGAACGGAATACCGTCCACGTGGAATCAAGCGACGGACTACCTAGATACCTCCCTACTACATACCTATTCTCTTACACTACTTCGTATAAGTACCTAGTTACCGGTACTAGGTACCGAATGGTGTAGATACCGGTACCAATAGGAAATGAAGGCTTCAATGCGGTAAGTAGATAGTATGATTCACGTGCACCATCATGTCACTGCTTACAATATATTCAGCCAGCTATGATGGAGCAATGTCTGAACGAGCGGCTTTGTACAATGTACGAAGCAAGGTTACTAGAGACGACCGCTCTTGTACAAAGCAAACAAAACAAGTTGTTGTCAGTCAGTGGCGGTCAGTAGAGCATTCATCCGAAGCGACTTAGGTCACTCGTTATGCCTGCTTTGCAGGTGCACTAGCATATATTACATTAGAACCCTACCTAACCTATGATTTACGCTGTAAGTACGTCCGTACTTACCACTTACTCGTGCGCTCGTATAACGAATACCTCCTCATAAGCAACGGTTACATTGCACGGAATGACTACCGGTACCTACCTACCTACCTACCTACTACCTAGGTAGCTAATGGACTTTTGACTTGGCCAATGAATGTCGGCATGATTGGATCAGCTAGGTAGATTCAGTGACTCTGTCGACAAGCACCTCACCTCATTTCAACGTCCGTTTCACTTCGAAGTGTGTTGCAAGTGGTACCCCTCCCTCCCTACAACGTTCATATGGCGGTACTGTGTAGAAGCAGTGTAGCCTACGCTGTTTCTAACCCGACGCAGCCAGACGGTTGACTTTACGGAATACATGGTGGTCAGATCGGCCAAGTGGCGGCGCCGGAGATATGTGTGAGACTACCTAGCACCCAGACCTCATAAAACCCTTGAAGGAGGTCACGAACATGGTCACGCATCGACGAATGAATAATCACTTCATCTATCCAGACATACATCATTGTACACTTTCTACTACGAAGTATAGACACAAAGCACGATGCGAGATATCTAATATGTAGCGTAGAAGTTGATAATAAAAATCGCACCGGGACCGTAGCGACGGGACCTTCTATGTAAGGTACACATTTGAAGGCTCCAGGTTGGTATCATAATAGTAATAGGTAGTGTACACTACTACCTTCACGACACTACCTAACCTATCATGGCAGATATCATACTTACAATACAATATGCAGTCCGGAATATATACGGAATACTACCTACCTACCTAAGTATGTATTATAACCAACTCTCCCACTCATGACACGTTGACGTTTACACTAGGTAGGTACAAGGCCTTGATACCTACCTACCTGGCTACTTATCTTACGGCTCGTATACCTGTACTCTACCTACTCCGTAGATCCGTATGTACCTTTTTTTAGGTATTCTTACCCAGGAGGTACAGACCTACAGATTACAATCAGTACGAAAAGTAGGTAGTGTGAGTGGTACAGTTGACTACCTTACTACTAGGTATTGCGTACCGGTAGATGGGCGTCAGCCAATATTTCCACACCTACTTTGCGCTCTATGCCTTTTGTAAACCATCTGGTAATACCTACTTATATTCCGAGGGCAAGGTACGTATGACATTATGTAAATAACTGCATACATTTACACCACCTACCTAAGGTAGTACTCTACGCTACAGCTACAGTAGTATACACGAGACTGTGGCCACAGTGAAGAGCAATAACAAGCCATGACACTAGATTAGGTAGATGATCTCATAAGGCGACATGGTGGTTCCCAAGTGGTTTAGAGATAGGTACAGCTTTAAGTTGGTTCAGCATACGGCACCATAGGTAGGGTATATCAAATCTTAGCAGACATGAATTTGGGTGATTGCTATGTCCTACTGTAGACTAATACCTACCTACGTGTAGTTATGGATACCTAAGTGTAGGTACCGGTAGAATACTTGACCTTCGTACAGTATATACACTATGTAGATACAGTACGAGATGTCATACCCACTAGGGCCACCATAACTACCTAGGTAGTAGGTACCTAAGGTACCTATTCCGTAACTGATGCGCCGACCAACCCTTGAACCGGCATGCCAGATGGGACATAGTGTAAATACTAGGTAGTAGTTAAGTAGGTAAGTACTTTGTACTTCGCACATCAAACTTTCCAATGATTCAAAACACAGCAGACTGTCTGGCGTTTGGTTACGTCTTTTATAGACTACAAGTACATCTACAAGTACATCCACAGCGCTATCGCCATAAATATCTACGTAGCCTGATCATTGATTATCTACCTTAGGTACCTACCAGGTAAACTTTACTTTCCGGCTCATCAACCAGAATGATGGTTATATGAATACCTAGGTAGGTATACCTATATCTAGGTACCTACCTACCTAGTTATGTCTTTACAGATAGTACCTACCTTAGGTATACAATACCTAGGTACGAAGTAGAGTTGGATTGTACAGTAAGGTACGGACCGTACCTAAGGTACATCGGTAGGCAGACGGTAAATGCCAACAGAGGTAGGTACCTACCTATGCAATGCACCTAACCTACTTCGTGCTTGCCTAAGTACTGCTTTTCATCAACTATACCTCTTGGGTAGGTACCTACAGGTACTTAAGATCGTAGCAGAATTATAGTGAAAAATATACCTACCTACAATCTGTAGACGGATCTGTACGTAGACGGATCTGTACAGCGAATAACATCCCTATAATCAGGTACCTACCTAGATTAGGTAGGTAACTGTCTTGGTACTTACCTACCTGTACTTAGGTACCCTACCTTAGGTAGGTAGGTTACCTAATGGTACCTAAAGGCGGCCAGTATTCAACTAACCCGGGCGGTACGAGACCAGTCCACATCAGATCTAGCCTTGGCCCGGTTGGACTTTCTTTTTATCTCTTCCATTTCTCCATCGCTACTTACCCAGTAATAGGACGAGGAACCCCGTTCTCTGTGACCCCCGTTCCCCATCCTCAAGCGCGCCTGTCCGATAATTTCTCTTATTTCCCAATTACTACTGCGACGTCTCCTGTACCTACAAAAAAGTAATAATTGTACATACTGTAGGATTTTCCCCATTTCCCGTGTCGCCTCCCCTTTTTTCTCTTTCTCTCACTCTCTCCTCTCGCCCGCATCCCACCCCCCCCGGGCTTGTCTGCTAAGAAGAACGAGTCTGCATGCGCGTGTGCGTGGTGCTGTCCTTTCTTTTCTCCATTCATTTTTCTCTCTTCTCCCTCAACTCTCTCTCTCAGCAGATCTGGCACGCCGTGTCTCAACACACTTGAGTCTGGATTAGAGGACTTTTGGTGAGTATTTTTCAAGACACTTTTTCCTGTCATTTACCCTGTACATTTGCAACATATTCTCTCCTATTTTGTTGCTGCTGTCTTTAGCGAGACAGCGCGACTTTTGGGCAACGGGGAGACATTCAGATGTGTGAACCGCAGCCGAGGCAACACAAATGCTACTCAGAGCGGATCAAGACCTACTCATGTCAACATACAATATTTTGCGGACCTTGAGAAGTGTCTAGTCAAAAATCAGTTGGGTTGATTTAGCAGAGCTGGAATATCCCACAGTCAACGAACATCGATATTGTACGGCACGAGCACGCGATTCGCCGCAAACGCCTGCCTACTCAAATGTCTTCGATGCTCCCTTGCGCACAAACTTCATTACATATCCACGTTGCCGAATTGCTCCCTAGATTACTTCGAATTGTCCATGATAACATTGACCAAAAGGCTGACAAATCCCATTTAGAGCATTTTTGTGCTACATCTCGGAACTGCCACGTTTCTCTTGCCTCGATCAGCCCCATCATCACCCTCTCGTTTCCCAACTACTTGTGATATCAACCGAGATGGCGCAATACTATGGAGAGTCTCAATGGCCTGGGCCGGGCACAGCTGTTCCTCCCCAGAACACATGGGATCATCAGACGCCGCCCCCTCAGCGATCTTCGGGTACGTCTTGGCTGTCATCCATCACCGTGAAAGTAGAAGGTTCATATTGACTGACAAACTATGTATAGGTGCTAACTCCGCCGTTACCCGTGATGAGTCGGCAGCATTCTCCCATCAAATAGAGGGTAAGTCTAACATTCAACTGCCTCTGCCACTTCAACAGATCCCCCGCCACCTTTGAAAGTTATGTTGAATAATAGATGCTGCTTATCATGTTTGGCAAAGCTTGATCGCGCTGCTGTATCAGCTCAGCTGCAATACTGCACAAGACAGCTGTACTGCACTGGATATGATGATCAATTTTGGAACTGAAGCTGACGAATATTTACAGAGGTCGAACGAGCGTTGGACAACCTATACAAGAGTGGGAAGATGTTCGTTGCATCTGGTCGGCGTGAGTCACTTTTATACCAGCGATCATTGGAGTGCCACTACGCGCCAATTGAGTCCCTTTCCTTGTTGATACGGAGCGGATTTGGCTAACTGTCGCGTAGATGGTCGTGTTGCGTCTGGGCATCATGGGCCCCGTCACTCTGTCGAGTTCGTTGAAACCCGAGCTGGTGGCCATCCCGGTCCTAACTTGCAAAACTTTTATGCCGCTCAACGCCACCAATCTTCAAGAGGATCCAACGAGGCGGAACAAATGATGCAGGCCAAGCGGAGGATGGCGGCCCAGCGGGAACGAGAGCTTCGCAATTATCATCAAGAGCAGCAATACAACCGAAGTAGGCCTCCCAGCACTGTATAGCACACAAATTGCATCCAATTCAAAAAAGAAAGAGATTCTTCCCGCAAAGCCCAGATTTGCTTTGCTCACGGCGTCATATACGTCTTATTTCTCCTGAAATCGAGTAAAGCTTGTCGCTGTCATGTCGTCATATGTTCTTATCATACCGCCTATTTTATTGTATTTTTCGTGGACATTGGCTAACTTCATACCCGATTAGATACCGTCGTTGATATGGCTTACAATGGCAAACCTGAGCGCGCTCTTAGCCCCGGTAGCTTATCAGAAGACGAACGTCGTGAACTGATTCAACGTCAACGTAGCGCTTTATACGGTGAGGGCCATTACGATGATGCGGGTACTAGCCGACAAAGCGTTGCTGGTCTGTCTACCACTTCGTCCCAGCGCGGTCCATCCCCTCTTGCATTTGATTATGGACGTCAGGCCCCAGGTATTACTGAAGGTGCGTCGCAGCCAAGCGACCCCCAAATTCTATCCCGAACCAACAGTAATACCAGTCCGCAATCAAACGCACCTGCCAATATAGGAACAGTCCGGACCAGTACTTCCTCGCCAACGGGCGGTTCCCCCCCTCGGGGCGGCGTATCTTCTCGACCGGGTCAATCAGGAAGCTTGGTCGCACCCATCGGAACTCGACCATCCATCAGTGCACCGGTTCCTAATTCTGGCTTAACAAAACTAAGTACCACCCCTCTACCTTCGCCTTTGAGTCACGGCGTCTCGGCCCCGGGAAACGACGAGGAAAGTCAAATGTCGTCCACGTCAGCAGCTCCTGGAAATCCTAGTAGTGCCACAGTGGATGGTTACAATGGCTGGGGGAGCCGCTCCGGCGTTTGGAGCAACAAATCTGGTCTCAGCGTCCAAGCGAGTGTCTGGGGATAGGAGTCACAACATCGCAGTGGGACTCTTGAAGACGAAGTAGGAGGTGAAGAATGACACGGAAGTCATTGGAAGAAAATTCACAAAACGGTGTTAAGGTGGAATCGTTTCTAAGGGACAAGGGGATAAGATATCCCGCATCAGCATGGTGTTCAGGCCTTTGATGATACATCATATGGAAACGCACAGGTTTTTCTTTTTTGGCGACAGCAATGAGGGTGGACTATGTTTTTATGGAGTTTCACGTTTCCTACTCCTGTTTTCATTTCGGATCCGAAGCCAGCCAACGTGGCCGACGTCAAACACCAAACAACAAAACTGGCCTCTTTTTGTCAAGATAAAATATAGTCATACCACCCTTTGTCGGGCAAGTTGGCCGTATTTTCTGAACAAGAAAATGGGCCGAGAAACTCGATTTTACTCACGATAACATCAGATGGGGGAAATTTGATAATATCCGGACGGTCAAGGCAAAGGGCATTGTAACGATCTGCTTTCAGTTGTTTGGGTACCAATACTACCGACATTGGGCGGCAAGGGGGGATTTCAACCGGAGTTATCGTGCATACCTCATCTCATGCGCCACATTGTTTACTACCGAGGGAGGTTCAAAGTGGAGTTGTGTTGGTTCGAGGCATAATTCATTGACGATTACTTGATTGATGGTTGGTAATTTGCAAGAATGGGGATAGGGGAGAGGATCTAGGAGAGACCGTGGAAAAGAAAGAGAAAAGCAAAAGGGAAGGTATGGTCTTGGTTGTGGTTCCGGTTTTCAACTATTCCGTTATTCCGTGTAAAAAGAGAGTTTGGGTGGGGGAAGGTATTTTCCTTTTTTGACCCTTACGTCAGGGAGAGCGTGATGGGACGGTCAACGTGCGGTAAATGGCGGAGTTCTTCACTTTTTCTTCTCTCTTCTTTCTTCTCTCATCCATATGGAGTTGGGCAAAGAGTCTGTCTTTTGCTATTCCTTCACCATCCAGGTAGTCACTCTCAAGTCTGAAATATCGTGTCTTATCCATGTTTCTCTGATCACTTGGGTCTAAGCTAAGCTTTTAAGTTGAGATTTTACAGTTCGGGTGCTGGGGTAAGGCTAAGGCTATTGGAGGTTATATCACATATGGTGAATTGAAGGTAAAAAGGGGGAGGGGCACACAGACGAGATGAGATCGGGAGCGATATGGGAAATGAACGTACTGGATTGTCGTGGCCTAGATACTTACCTACCTACCTACCGACTTGAATCATTAACCTACCTAGGTTACTCACCTTTGTAGTGTAGGTAGTGTAGCTATGCCACGGGATAGTGTGTCTACATACATATCTACTTATCTTCCTGTTTTCTTTTGCCGACTTGGGGATTCTTGACTCTTGACTCTTGACCCTTACTCATAGTCTTATCTTACTCGTGTCTCTGGGTTTGTTGTCTACGGATATACTACCTACCTACATGAGCGAGTGAGTGAATATCTCGCCCCTTTCTTTCGCAGGGGAGGGTTATGCGTGCGTTTTTCTGCTTACTTTTTTGTTTTGGTTTGTCGTTGATGCTGATGCAGGGTCTGCATATGTACTTATGCATGTAGGGAGGAAGATCGGGAGGGAGGGTGCGGGAGGGGAAGAACCTTATGCAAACGGGCGGGCGGACGGGCGGGCGGATGCTATGTGATGTGGTGTGTAGGGTAGGGAGTTGGGTATTCAACCCGTCTGCTTGGATTTACTTCGGCGCTGCAGAAAAAGACTGAAGAAGAAACCCTGATTTTGGGGGGGGGGGGGGGGGGGGGGCGGGAGGTTAGAGTTTGGGTTGTTACGGGGTTTGCTGTTTTGTTGTTGCCGGTTACTCTCTCAGTGATTGTACGTACGTCCGTACATATGTGCTTTTTTTCACGTGTTGATACCGAGATGGATGCGAGAGTTTCGTTGGTCGGCAGGGTTCGGTGGAAGCCTGCGTGGTCTTCGGATCTCATTGTGTTGTGTCTGGATGGACGTGTCTGCTTGGTTGATACTGTGTGTCTTCATGATCGGTGCTGGCTGAGCGTCGTTGTGATTGTTGTTGCCTCTTTCTGCCTCTCCCTCCCTCTCTGGGTCGGGTTCATATTTGGCGACGGATGCCTATGCAATAAATACCTGCCTAATCTAACTACCTACCTACCTACCTAAGTACCTACTACCAATCTACCTACCTACCTGCTACCTAATGCAGGAAACTGAAATAGGTACAACCACGAGGACGGGAGAGGATTCCCGCGATTCTACATAACTGGATTAGACCCTCGCCGTTAGTGTCTCGGCGACAGTCGGTATGTGGCGAAGTCGGCGTTGATACGGATCCGTACAAAATAACAATAACATATCACCGTCAGTCAGACTCACGGCTATGTAAACACACATATACTATACATTTAAATCGTACCGAGTACCTAGGTAAGTAGGTAGCATCATCCATCTACCTAACCTCGAGCTCGCACGCCGCGATCTCTGACTCAGCCCAACAAATGCGCCGTCGATGTCTCGCTGGAAGGGGGGGGGGGGGGGGGGGGGGCCGAGACATCGTCCTTTACTTTTACGCCTTACCATTCGCGTTTAGCTACACTCCTACTGCTGCTACTGCGGCTGCTGCAGTAGGTAGGTAGGTAGGTAATTTGACCTGTGCGACGAGCGTTGCGAGGCGTCGTATGCCGCCACGCTCGGCTTTGTCCCTGACTTAGCGACTATACTACCTACCTACTACTTACTATTCCTACGTCCGGGACAAGATAGGGTATATCGCCGCTGTCAGGAACAAAAAAAGAAAGGCGTCTAAGTAAGTATTCTCGCCACAGTGCTCCTACACGTTGATACGAACAGAGTACTAACGTCCGTACCTACCTACGCCGTCTTAGTAATACCCACAGTTTATTTTATTTTATTTTTCAAAGTACGTAGATAGGTAGTACGTCCGTACCTAGTAGGTACCTTGATTAAGATAGTGTCCTTCGTACTTACATAACCAAGATGGGTAAATACCTAGGTAGGTATGGATTCAGGACTGGGCCATATGAGGAAGGTAGAACATGTATGTAGGTATCTAATTCTAAGTAGGTATGTCGGCCCATCCGTGCCCTGACCGGTTCGTTCGGCTCGGTGGGGGTTGCGTTTCGTTTCAACTGGTAGGGTATCTTGCCCTTGCCAGCCTTACGGTAGGTATTTTCTGCGTCTGGTTTCGGGGTAGGTATTTCTGGCCTGAGCTGTGGAACGTTGTGTTTTGTTTTGTTGTGTTGTGTTGTGTAGGAGAGCCCGTTTCGCCGCCCCGGCGGCCTTGTTAAGTAGTTATATGTGGATAGGTAGGTAGTGTGTGTAGGTAGTGTACCTGGAGTACAGATCCGTACACTACTTCAAAATTATTCTGCCCTAGCTGGCCCCCTTCTCTATCTATCTACCCTTGCACCTGAGCTGTGAGATTGGTTGGATGTGTGGTGTACGAAGTAGGTAGGTAGGTAACCTAAGGTAGGTAGTGTACCTACATATAGTGTATAAACAGTCCTCCCCCCGAATCCTCGATGATATAGTGTACCCTAAGGTTATGTAGGTGGCGCTGCCCCAACGTCTGTGGCTTCGAGTTACTTACTAACTGCCCTACCTACATGTGACTGTCTGTGCTAGGTACCCATGTTCATGTCACGGTTGTTGGATGCGACGCTATGGTGCTGTTAAACGTCATATCTACGGATTATGTGTGTGCGAGGCGTGTTGGAAGTTCTTCGGACGATGGTGGGGGGTTTTGTAGAACGAGGTCGAATGAATTGGATGGATGGATGGATAGATGGATGTGGAAATCCATAAGCATAGACATATGACAGACAGACAGACAGACAGACAGACAGACAGACAGACAGACAGACAGACAGACAGACAGACAGGAATGGATCAATCAAAGCATCCTCGCGCGGACGCAGCAAGGACGAAATTCAAGCCAATGCGGTTCTTTACTTATGCGTCAAGTCGTAGTGGTAAGTATTTGGTTGTTGGATTTCCGAATTTTCTACTTCGTTTAGAGAGGCTCATCTTTTGGAGGAGTAGGAATCGAAGAGGACGGGGCCACTGTAATACCTATAAGTAAAGCGCCCCGTTTTCGAACTATCTTGACCAGGTACCGTAACTAACATGATGGTGAGGCTGAAGAGAGAAAGTCTATGTAGAAAGAGCACCTTGTGCAGGGCTGTTTGTCTGGGTCGCTGGCCAGCTGGGTTCCAGCACGTGATGGGTAGGTCTCGGGCGGAATCTTCGGAAGGGCCTTGACATGGGGCTGATGCCAAGCGGGCGGGATCGGTCTTATCGAAGATGTACGTCCGTGCGTAATACTTAAGTCGTACTTCGTGCACACCTGCTATATGTAGGTAGGTATGTGAGACTTCAAGGCATTGCTATTGTGTACTGACATGACTCTGCTGACGGCGACTGATCGGCGGGGAGTCTGCAGTCGAATTACAGGAACTCTTTGGGGCTCCATCTTCTTTTCTTGGCTTATGTCATCGAAGGTACTGAACTGGACTACCTACCTACTAATTATTCCGTACACCTAGGTAGGTATACGTCCGTACCTAGCACGCCGGATAATGTTAACATGTTAACTCCCTTGTTCGGCCGTATAATTGACACCAAGCGGTGCACACGCACTACCTACACTAATTATCGCCTGGTCAACCCAGCTAGTGTACGTACACTATGTGCTTAGCGTAGGTAGTGTACCAAGACGCGACCCCTATGAATACCTACCGTATCTAGGTATGTATAAGTAAGTAGGTAGGTTGGTAGGTTGGTACAGATCCGTAATTTGTACGGATTATTGTGGGTGGGCCGACCAGGGGGTGTCAACACTTGCATGGGTAGGTAAGTAGGTAGGTTGTGTACGTATACCTATTTCGTACAAGTTGGTGGGCATTTTGATACCTACCTAGGTATCATTACCTGGTATGGGAACGAACGTACGGGCCAACATCGTCATCGGATGATCAGGGATACCTGTTTAAACCTAGGGAATTGCGAAGCTTCCGGGTGGCTAGACAGATGATCGTGGCGGTCGGAGATATCCCTCGTTTGATTACCCAATCTCGATAGGCCCTGGGCCGGATACCTACCTACCTAATCTACCAACGGATCTCCCCAGGATCAGTTGAGTACGTGGTGACAAGCCGATGAAGATATTTCGGGGCAGAAGAGTTCCTATACCGAGAAAGCATGCCTGTTTTGTTATTCTAGACGGAAGAAGACTGCCGACAACCGCCGTGATTGTTTCACGGAGTGTACACTCCGTGCTGGTCCCCCTTCCGCAACCTCGATATTGCCTCCTTGGTTGCTATGTAGGTAGGTTATCGATATGCGGTTTCCGGAGCAAGCTGTTAGCTTCGTTGCACTGGATTTGGCTCTTGAGAGCGATACTCCGGCTACCCCTGGCTGCTGCCCATTTGCTGTCGAGACAGAATGACTTGACATCGACGGCTGTGGTACACTACATTCCACAATGACGTTGTTACCCTAACTAGGTAGGTATTTGCTTCGTATCAAATGACGTGTTAGACTGTCTGATGGGTCGAGTTACTACTTATTTCGAGAGGTATGAAAGTTATTTTCCGGCATACTGCAGAAGCACGAACGGATTCTGATCAGCAACGAGACGGGCATTGGTTTAGGTCGGTAGTCCTGAAGTTGTGATTCTCGTTATGTAATATGGGTAGGTATATTCCGTACGCACCTATGGAACTGCAACGAATTCCATTAGCATTTCCGTACCAAGGTCCAGGTACACTAGTGCTTTACGGGGAATACCCAAAACCATGGCACGGATCAGCCTCAATCTCCAAAAGCCAGCCTCGCGGAATAAACATTTAATGCTAGTAAACAAGTACCTATGCGTGGTAAGTGGCCAACCTAGGTAGGTAGGTAGTCTAGGTATCATGCGATGTCGAGGCAATTCAATGGACTACGCTCGAGTTGGCTCGAGTTGAATGTACTCCTATGCAAGTCTGACAAGTCTCAACATCCATGATCCCTAGATCGGAGCCGGTGTACAGTAAGGCAATGCGATATACCTATGCCGGCCAGGTATGAAGTGTGATATAGGTAGGTGCTCACTGACAGTCGGAACGACTGATTCGACAGTCAAAAGCAAACTGCAGGCTCTAGGTAGGTATGCTAGGTAAGTAGGTACGTCTACCTGTTGGACGTGTCATTGATCATCATAGTCCGTGTTAGGCATACCGGAGCGACACAGGGCAGGGGCTCATACTGGTCGAGTACCTACCTACCTACCTAAGGTACTGGTAAACCTATTGCTGTCTTAGTATGGCTGACTACCTCGTCATTATCCACGTGTTACTTACCGCAAAATGCCTTCGTGTGACTTCCCTGCCCAAGTCAGCCTTCCTTTCAAGCCTGGTCAAATCCTCAGCAGCATTATGGGGTGACCCCTTCTCGCATGTATTAGTGTAGACTCGGACAAAGACAAGTACCTAGCGAAGAAGCCGCCACGGCCGACGTGAGAGTGGATTACTGTATGATAGGTAAAACCAAAGGTAGGTATGTGATTGGAAAACAGGTGATAGTTTGTTGATGAAGCGTGGGAGATGCAAGGGTCATTTACAGTATCAACGGCACAGCGACTAAATGCGCCTATTGTCCGGCAGTACCCGTGTAACAAAGAGGCGCCACGAAACAAATTGAGATTGATAGACAACAACCACCTTGACGAAGCTGTTTGTTGTACCAGTCGAGTGGCTGAGATTTGGAAGGTATCGATCATACTGCGGTAGGCGCCGGTGTTATGTTGGGTCGGTATAAAAGTAGGTAGCAGCCTGAGAGATGGCAATGCAGATGCTATGTATGTACGGATCCGTATGTAGCATGGGTAGGGGTAGGGTTTGAGGCTACCTACGTTCCACGAAACCGGGCCACTCTTCTTGAACGATCCCTTAAATAGGAAGTTGACAGCGGCGGCGACCTACTTACATATACTTAGAGGTGCTTATACACTAGGTACCTACCTACTGCCTACACTACATCGGGTTTTCCCAGCGGAGCAGGTTGGGCACTAGATATCTTAGGTAGGTAGGAGTACCTATCCAAGGTACGGACGTAGAGAAGATGAGAGAAGAGAATGCAGGCACCGTAGGTAGGTAGGTATTTGATACGAATACCTACCTACCTACCTATCACACAGACCCGGAGATCAGACGTCTCTTTACTACCTACCTAGGTATGTATGCACAAGACTATTCCCGGATAACTTACTAAAACGACCATATGAGAACCTGATAGTACCTAGTATGGAGTGCTGCTGATGGTAAAATTGGCAGGGTGCATATACCTATATATTCTTTGTTTGTATACATACATAATCCGTACCTAGCATGCAGAGGGAAATGGGAGGCTGGAGATGTCTCATCTCGAACCTATGTCTTCAGTGGCACGGTTATTCTGGCTCGGACAAAAAAGAAATCATGGTTGCCTCAGATAGGTGGGCATTTACGTGAGGTGTAAATGAAGGTGATAAAAGAAGATCAAGTTGAGTTGCAGGTAGGTTAGGTAGTCTGTAAGTACGTAGTCCGTATTTACTTCCGTACTTACTTACTTATTGATTGGCGTCGCAGACAGATTTTCTAAAATAAAGTGAGGCACAGTGTTAACTGGACAGGCGTGATGTATGCGGGCGTACCGAGAGTCCTTTGGTAGTACAGTGCTATATTACCGAGTACGCCGAATATCGCACTGTACCTACCTAAGTATGTACACTAGGTACTTACAGGTAGGTAGCGTAGTGACCGTTAGCTAGGTACCTATCTTAGGTACTCACACTTCCCATCTCACGTCTGTAATCCCGTACGAACTTCAAGTAGGTATGGAGGTTAATCCGTACCGTAGGTACTTTGTACCCACCTAACAGGTGAGTAGGTACCTACCTCCCTTTAGGAGACTCGTGCTTGCTTAGTGTACACGAGCTTCACGTCGTACCCGCTATATCCGTAGAGTTTCTACTACATACCTAGTAGGTACTTACCTAGTGTACATGCATAACTAGGTACCTAGGTAAGTAGTATGTATTTACTTAGATATATGTACCTACACAGGTAGGAATTATTCTCTGCGGCACCATTATACCTATGTCATGGAGGTACCTACTTAGGTACCTAAGGTATTTGTTTTTACCTTAGGTAGGTACTTAGGAACACGTAGGCACATGACAACGCCTGGATTGGATATCAGGTCTTTTGCGGTAAAATTGACAAACAGGCCGGCGTTTACATGTTAGGTAAATGGACCTACAGTAGCGCTGCCCCGGGGTTTGGTACCTAACGGTAAGGCACCTACGAACAGTAGGTACTTCCTACCTATGCTACCTACCATCATCAAAGATGAAGGACGGTTTAGTTTCTATATATATTTTTTTCAAATAAGTACGGACGCACACTACATGAACTATATAGGAGTATTTATTGGTATAAGTATTGTTTGTGAGATGTTACCTTGGTACAATTATAATCCGGTAGGTGACAAAGGTACCTACCTACCTTAGGTACCTAAGGTAAGGTAGGTACTTAGTAAATCCACTACCTACCGGTATGGTGGTAGGTACCTAAGTACACTCACCACATACCTGGTACCGGTAGCAGCACGAGATAGGTAGGTGGACCACCAGGCGCAGTGAACCAACGTACACTACCTAGGTAGGTACCTACACTTGGTTAAGTACCTTGGTAGGCAGCTCGGAATATCCACCAAGATACCTTAGGTACCTACCTACCTAGGTAGTGTACAGTAGATACCTAAGGGACACCTCTTACTTATGTTACCCATGAGGTACCTACCTTAGGTATCCAGATACCTATGTGTAGATACCTATTGCATCTGTAAATTGACCCTACAAGCCTACAACAACCTTAGGTGCTAAGGTACCTAGCATGTAGGTACCTATTTCACAACTCTCTTTTCTGTAGGCTCTATCAACGTTGTCAGAGATGGCAGGTTAGATACCTTACCTGTAATAGATACCTAGTTGATGAATAGAGGTACTCAATAACTGGTACAATATAGTTTAGGTAGGTAGGTTAGGTAGTGTGATATTTACCTAGGTAGTAGGTAATCCCCCCCCTCCTCCTCTTCTTCCTCGGCGTACTTACGACCTTGGAAGTTGCCTACCGACAAGTAGGTACCTTAGGTAACAACAGAAGTCAGTCAACTTACGGATTACTGGTAGATACTTCGTATACCTAAGAAGTTACTACTTCTTACCGGTACCTACTAAGTACATCCTTAGGCACCTACACTACTTACCTAAGGTACCTTTGGTAGGTAAACACAATGAACTCTCCCCCACTCTCTTCAAGGTTCTCCTCTCCCAAAGTCCTACCCGCCCAACACGCGCACACACACATATAGAGAGAGAGAGAGAGAGAGAGAGAGAGAACACAAGCAAACAGACAACACCCCAGCTTTCCCTCCCCCCCCCCCCCTACCTTAGGTACCTGGCAGCTCCCTGTCAGCCAGCCACTACGCTAAACTCGCAAGAGGAACGAATCAATAGGTACCTAGACTCTTAACTAAACCTCCCTCCACTTCATCTACCTACGTATAGGTACCTACCTAACCTACCTAACCTACCTAACCTGCCTAACCTAACCTGCCCTACCTACTAATATTCTCCTCGATACTACCTACCTACCTACATGGCACTACCTACCTACCTACCTACTACCTCCCTCCTGCCCGTCAATAATATCGACTCGACAACCACGGCTCGTCGCGGTTTCTCTACAACCCCTCCGTCCCTATTTCTTTCTTTTATTCCTTGGAAGCTACTCCAGCGATACCCTCGACATTTATCTCTCTCTACTACGTTTAGGTCTACCTCTACATCTACACACGTCTTCTCGACGTGCCCTTTTCTTGCGATACCCCCACCCCTTTTTATACCCCATTCGTCTGTTCACAGCTGTGCTTATTTTCATCAATCGTTTCGGCCCTCGGGTCTCTTTGTTTTACCCCAGACCGATCTTGCCAGTCGATATTTTCGTGCGCGCCGTGATGCCCTGATCCTTGCTCGGGCCTTCTCTCGCGTTGCCTCGTCTCTCTGTCTGCTATCTTTCTGGTTCGCGCCTTGTGAACCGCCAGCGCAGTTTCGAGCGTCATACTGGCACTGCACATACAATCTACTATATTGATAGACTGCTCTTTAAAAAGAAAAGGTGATCAGGCGTCTAGAGGCCGGGTACAAAATCCGAGCACCTTCGACTTTTGCTCTGCCAATCCCTCGGCTCCGGTTCCTCGAGCTCTTAACTTGTTGTCCGCTCTTTCAACTCCCACCCGACTAGAAGGTTCGACTAGGTAGCTACCGCATCCCGACAAGTTGGTCTTGATTTTGCGACCTTGTCAAACCATCTTTTTACCGGGTGACGTATCTATCACACAGGTAGTCCCTTGCCGGGCTGCGACACGCTTTTGATAGCCTTGTTAGTCGTTATTTTTTTCGTCACCCCGTGAGTTGCGCACGAGGACACTCGGCTTGTTGCACCCTCAGCTCAACGACTCCCGGTTCGTGTGGGGCCCAGTTTTTTAATGGACGGCCAGCCTGTAGCGGCGGATTCTAAACATATTTACCCAACAAAACTCTGGTCCCGATCTGTATCAAGTCCTGCCGTCCCTCGACGCAGTACCTTACAAGCAATCAATCCCCCAGAAGCCGCTCCTGCACAGTGCGATCCGCATCTAGATCTGGTTCCGATTCTGTTTCCGCAGCAATCTTCACTCTACCAGGCCAAATTACTACAATACAACAAGCTTATTGCGCCGGGCCGAGGGGGTGGTTTACAGACGCCTCCCTTACCACCTATCATCTCCTCGCAGCCTATACACGCCAGTTCAAGGTCACGTTCGTCATCCAAAGTGTCGAGTAAGGAGTCCCGCGCTCGGCAAAGCTCCCAGAATTGCCATGGGAATAGGGGCAATCAAAACACCAACAAAGCCGACCGCGCGCTTATAACGGGCAAGGTCGCTAATTCCAAGATGCCACCCAAGAAACCTGACGTACCCAATGGTCTTCCCGCGAAGCCCAAGTCGTCTGTGGCTTCATCGCAGCTGCCTCATTCAAGCTCCGTTCCATCTACGCCCCACCAGCATGCACGAAAGTTTTCCTTCGGATCACGAGAACAATCCCCGAACGCAAACCGGAGTCACTCCCCTCGCTCCGTCCATTCGGAGACAAATGGCGTGCTCGTATCACTGCGGCCCTTGCCGCCCCGAGTTAGTGGCTGTAAACACGAGACCGGCCTCAAGTTTTCGAGACGGAGGATACCGTACAATATTGGGACAGATCCCTTAGAAAGAGTAGACTTGAATAACGTGAAGAGCAGACTATCTGAAGATGACGAACGAAAACTCACGACAGACATGCGAGAATTATACGACCGGTTAAAACCGACTGAGGCCATAGAAACAAAACGTCAGAAGCTTGTCCAAAAACTAGAAAAACTCCTAAACGACACGTGGCCCGGCCACGATATCCGTGTACATCTTTTTGGGTCATCAGGGAATCTTCTGTGCTCGGATGATTCAGATGGTATATAGCTATGCTCAGAAAAATCTGCCAAACCCTTACTATTACTGACAATCTTGTAGTGGATATTTGCATTGTCACTCCTTGGAAGAAGCTAGAGGGTGTCTGTATGCTTGCAGACCTGCTAGCAAAACGTACGTTGCTCCTCTAAATCGTTCCCTAATATAATCCCAAATACTTACCTGCGCGATAGATGGAATGCAAAAGGTCGTTTGCGTCGCCTCGGCCAAAGTTCCCATTGTCAAGATTTGGGACCCGGATCTGGAGCTCAACTGCGACATGAACGTCAACAACACCTTGGCACTGGAGAATACTCGTATGATAAAGACTTACGTGGAGATCGATGAACGAGTGCGACCTCTGGCGATGATCGTAAAATACTGGACGCGGCGAAGAATACTCAACGATGCTGGTGAGCTTTGTGGCCTGGCCTGCCTTGATAATTTTAATGTCTAATAACAATGTTTCAGCGTTTGGCGGCACTCTGAGTTCATACACTTGGATATGTATGATTATCGCCTTCTTGCAACTTCGACAGCCTCCTGTACTTCCTGCCCTTCATCAGCGCCCTCATCAAAAATTGCCCAGGAAAGACGGTGAGATCGCAGCGTTTGCCGATGACGTAGATGCATTGCGAGGATTTGGAGCCAAAAATCAGGCCACACTGGGCGAGCTTCTATTCGAGTTTTTTCGATTTTTCGCCCACGAATTTGACTACTCCACTAACGCTCTTTCTGTGAGATTGGGCAGATTGATTACGAAACGGGAAAAGAAATGGGATTTGGCTCTAAACAATCAACTCTGCGTGGAGGAACCTTTCAATACTAATCGCAATCTAGGTAATACTGCGGATGATACCGCTTTCCGCGGCATTCATATTGAATTGCGTCGTGCCTTTGATTGCATCGCACGAGGGAACTTGGAGGAATGCTGCGAACAATACGTATACCCCAAAGAGGAAGAAAGAATTTTTCAAAAGCCTCCACCAGTCTCGCGTCCAGTCCTCGTGAGAAGTGCATCTCAACAGCAGCCGACCCGTTCGAGCCGTGGTGGGGGATATCGGGCCGGGGCTCGACATTCAAATCGGAATAACGGTAATCATAATAATAACAATAACAACAACAACCGAAGAACATCATCTACCTTGAATTTTGAGACTCCAGCAAATCCAACGTACATGCCAACCGCTTACGCTATGGCAGTTGGAAACCAGGATGCTGGTTCTATGTACATGCAGTCACCTGAACTTGCGCAGCTTTCGGCATTGCAACTTCAAGAAAATAATTTAAGGTTTCTACAGTATACTCAGTCACAAGCCTTCGCCCAACAACAGGCTCTGCAGCATGCTCAGAGGATGCAGAACACTGCGCCACAATCGCAATCTTCCACCGAGCGTTCTAGGACGAGTTCGTTTGACAATCCACCACTCAGCGCACCTATCCGTCCTGAGATACGTTTAGAAATGTATTACTATCCAATCCCCCTGCAACGCGCGCAGGCATTCTACAGCCTTGCAGCCTATCCTCCCGCGCCGTCCAATGTAGGCAGCACAGATTTCAGGCGGTCTTCCCACCGGTCTACGACCACAAATGATGCCGGCAATGGCTCATCAGGGAGCAACATAAGGTCCCAATCTCAGCCGGCCTCGAGACCAATAGCTGTCGCGCCACCTGCACAAAATATTGTCGTTCCGGGTCAATTGCCGAATGGGCTCACCAATGCTCCAGCTCGCCATGTCAATAGTGTTCCTATTCCTAGCTTCATGCCCGACGACGGCAATGACAACGAACAAGAAAGCCCGGGTACCGATTCTCCCGACGATGGGAAAAGCTGTATTTACTACACGAATCCTTCCAGTCCCCAGAGACCCAGCGGTGTGACCAATGGACTTCCCGCTTTTGGTGATATTGGTTCACACGCGGGGAGCCCAGATCAACGTTTCCTTTCGTCTGAGGAATTCGCGCAACATATGCCAAACAGAACGTCCCTGTGTTCGCGGTCACCATCGCCCACTAATCTAGAAACCGGTTGTCCGAGAAGTAGTAATCTTGCACCATTTCCCCTACACTTGGCTCGCGAGACCACCCCTCTAGTAGTTAACGGGTCCAAGTCTAGACCTTTAGCAAACAATTCACCAAGACAGACGTGGTATGGCGAGACCTTGTTGGCATCTGATTTTTCTGGCTACGAAAACCCGCTTCAGATTCACCAGGATTCAAATTCAACCACACAGCCCTCCCCTACCGCAGACTCGACCCTTATGCCTGTAAAACCCAGCTCACCAGTACCTGATCGACCGGTCATCGTGAATGGGTCCCGGCCTACGTCTGGTACTGCAACTCCACCGCACCCTGGGCCTCTTTACACAAATGATGCCGTAACTATCAATTCGGAAGGTGGGCTTCAGATTACCACATGGCCAACAGGACCAGTTCCTGCCGGCTCTGCCAACCCTCCAGCACCCTTGCCGGTCAACCTTTCACGATTTACGCGACCCATTCCCAGTCCTCTAATTGCACAGCTGGATCTAGCCACAGAGAATACCCTGGAAGCAAAAGAACTTCGCAACTTATCGCCCGTCTACGAGACGAAAAGCCCCTCTTCTAGCTTTACCCGGAAGCTAGACATGTCCTTGGGCGAGAGCTCTGGTCGCACGGTGTACTCGAGTCAGAGGCGACGTGAAGGTGCATCCGAGTTCAACAGAAATCAGCAGAAAGTTTTAGTTGAGGGTCAAACGCCGGAGGCTGAGGCATCCGCTCATTCGAATCCTAGAGTTAACGAATGGAAAAACGATTTCGTACGTAGTACAAAGAGTGAAAGCGACAATGCTGGAGTAAATAACACCTGGCAAAAGCCCCGCGGAAGGAAGAAGGTACACGACTTGAAAGGGAAAACTGAGGTGTTCGCACAGAGTGAACAACCGCCAAAGAATGATGCGGACAGAAAAGGCGGCTAAATGGGCCCCTTTGCTACCGAGACACACCCAATATATGGTGGCTTGTTTCAATTTCTTGAATATACATTGCCGATAGTGAACGACGGCATGTTCTTTGCACACAATCCAATAGGTGTTCAGATGCTCCAGCTATGTTGGACATGGTCCGAAGCCTGCTTATTCTGTATTGTACGTCGAGCATGCAGCCAAGTTAAATTCCGATCGAATACAGCAACGGTCCTCGCATTCAGGTGTAACACATCTCAGTCCCGCAATCCGACGAGACACAATCTGGGTCTGGCACCTCGCAATCTCTCCCAAGTCTACAGTTCCCAAGCAAGATAAATACATGGACAGTTAGGGCCCTGCCGCACTGATCTTCTTGCACGCTCAACAAGGACTTAAAACAAGGACTTGAAGCGAACGAACGAGCGAACGGACGAACGAACGAATTGCTGAGACACACTGGTCAGGTTTCCTCTGCCGTTGACGACCTCGGGCAGTCTACTGCTGCGAATGCAAGCGCTCATCAGCAAAAGATTCACACATTATAAACGCAAACCCAACCTTGGCAGTTATTTTTAGTACTGTACAGTCTAAGTTGGGCGAGTGCGGCAGGAGAATCCACTAGATGCTGATGGGCTATATATTATATACAATTGTATGTTTGCAGGCATGTTAATATTTCTCGAGGATGAAGGCATTTTCATGGATAAGGAAAATTAGTCAAGTGATACTGGCGCTGTGGATTTACAGGCCTTTACGGGTTTGAGACAACCCGCCGGCTCAAGGCTCATTCATGGTGGCAAAAATAGACAGCCAATAGACAGAGGACGATGCATAGGAAGGTAAATAAATAAAGACAAAAATCTATTTATAAATGAGCCCTACACCTTACGTAAACACCTTGATCTTGAACGAAGCAGCATACTATGTAATACCTATCGAGAACAGAAGACAGGGATGCCCGCTCTCGGATAGGCAAGGTGAGGCTTTGATCAATGTTAAAGCTCCAAGAGAGCTATCTGTCTATCTGTCTATCTGTCAGTCAGTCTGTCAGTCAGTCTGTCTGTCTATCTGTCAGCTCGGAAAATGAGACAAACTATGCAGCGAGAATAAACCCCGCCATTTCAGCTACAAGTCATGATTGTCGGCTTAGCTACCTAAAGGGGTAGTGTCGCCGGCAAGACGCAGACAACAAGGCAACATTTAAGTCGGAAGCAGACACCCTAACTACCTGATGTAACGTGCCTCGGCTGGTAAGACAACGAGCAGGGTGATACGAAGCATCAGCCTCAATCGCCAAGCACATAGTGCGCATGCATTGTCGCGTTCGAGACGGATCGCATATGATGAATGACTTAATTTTCGCTCTGGCGCTCTGGCTTTGCGATCTCGTTGTTGCCGCATCTTCATTCGAAAGCTGCCATCATGTCATCGTTCTCACTTCATCAGTCGAGCAATGATGGTGGGTCAGGCTCTGGCAAGAGAAACCGTCGTAGCACATCCGACTTACCTCTAGCCATCAAAGAAGGGGGGAAGTGGAGCTTTGCGAAGGGCAGCCGGCCCTGGAGGGGTCTGGCTCACCGTAATGAAGGCAAGCTCTCCGTAAGTCCAAATTCGCGACGCCTTCTTTAAAGGAGATGTTCTGGCAATGGATGAACTCGTGATATTGATATTTTCCATATATAGCCTGTCAATAAATTGTCGGACGCCGACGCAGATATAAATGCCTTCTCCGGAAACTTGCCGCCTCTTGTCGATCCTGCTATAGCCAACGATATACAGCAGTTGCGTAAATACACATTGAAGATCAGGAACGCGGTGAAGAGTGTTAATCATGTCGACTCGGCTTGGGAGGAATACATCAAGCATAAACAGAAGTGCTTTGAATGGTCCAGAGGATTAGTGTCCATACGATCTCAAAGAACGGGACCGTCCACGGCTGGCCCTGCCACTCGTAGGCTGTCGCCTAAGCCCGAGTACCTGAGGGCGCCATCGGTTGAGACCTTGAATTTAGTCCCTAGCGGCACGAACGCCTCAACGAACAGCCCCAATACTCGGGTCAGCTGGCCTTTACAAACCGAAGCCCCTGATGAACGATGTCAAGAGGCGGTACGTGGCTGGGAGGCGACGGTAAAACACTTTGAAAATATGCTGCGGACCTCTTTACGGGACACATATAATGAGTACAGCAAGGATGCGACCCCTGAGGGATTCGAAAGAATATGTACGGACAAAAGTGCGCGTCACACAACCATACAGCACATGCGCAATGCGAGTATATCGAAAACCATGTCTGCGAATCTAGATTTCTTCCCCAGATACGACGTCCGCTTCCGCAACTACGACGAGATCAAGAGGGACTTGGCCAAGGTGCAGGCCCTCCTCGGCAGATCCATCATACCGCACGAGCGAACGATCATCGAGCGCCGGATATCGCCTACGGGCGACGCAATACTAGAGTTCGCTAATTTAGAAAACAAGAAGCACCCCGTATTTAGGTTCCGTGTGGCATCCCATTGTCTGAGTGAGACGTCGTCGCCTATATTCGGGCATATTTTCAACGCGCGATTCCGCGCCGAAATGGATGAGCACACCCGCCAGGCTCTCCCCTTACCCCCGACCCGCCACCTCTGCAGCGACGGCAATGAGGTCCTGCTATACCGGATGCCGCAGACGGAACTCAACAATGAGCGGTCATTCGAGATACTACTCCACGCAGCACACAATCACAGCGACAGGGTGCCGAGAGAAGTCCAGTTCAGCCAATTCGTCGCGATCGCCGAAGCCTGTCTCCGCTACCGATGTACGTCGCCCTTGGAACTAGCCGTCGAACACCTGTGGTTACCGTATTGGCGGCCCAAGGCCACGGATGATATGCTTGAGGGAGCTCTGCTCATCTCGTATATCTTCGGGCTAGGGGAGAATTTCACGCGATTGTCGCGGATCGCGATCCTGAATACGACGGGCGCGCAGCGAAAGCCGTGCTGGGCTCACAGGTTACAGGTGCAGGAGAAGATCGCGGCGATACGTCGCGAAAAGGTATACCTACCGCACGCAAGCACAACCACAATCAAAAATCTCATGTCGGGGAATAATGCGCGGTAACGCTGACTGTAAATAACACATACAGATGGAACAAATCAGCGAGAAATGCAAGGCCGTGCTAAACGAGTACCTAAGCGCCCCAGCACGCACAGGGCCCACCCGGCAAGGCCTGCGCTGCCCGCGGGGCGACTACAGCTGCGACGTACAGAACCTCGGCTCCCTGATGCGCCAGCTCGCCGAGATCGGGATGTTCTCCGGCGCCGGACCTGGCTTCCTAAACATCGAGGCGCCGCCGGACAAGAGTCTGGCCCAGCTCGCCGACGGGCTCTGCGCCATCGCGAGCCCGCCGCAGTGTCACGGCGGCGTCTGCGACTTCGCGCCGACGTTCCGCGCTGCGGTTAGGGAGCTCTATGAAAGCGTCTCTGGACTGAAATTTTTCGATATCACGGGGAAGTTCGGCTGGGTCCTGTCTAAGAATCGGAGCCCCCGACATAGCGATACCGGCAGCCAGGGTGGAGGGGCGGAATTGCTTTTTGAGATTGCGCAGAGAGAGAGATGGGGTCCTTGTGCGGATTTTGATTTCGATCGGTATAGGCTTAGTTCGACTACTTTGCATGATGATGGGGGCGAGGGCGAGGATGAGAGGGATGGTATGTGCTATTTCAAGATACTGGAATTGTTGGCTACACCTCGGGACTTGCGCTCTGCTGCGTTGGTTAATAAGCGCTTCTATCGCGCTTATTTGCGGAATGAGGCGAGGCTTTGGGAGGGGATGAGGAGGAGGGGGTTTAGAGCTGGGGCTGGGAGTTCGGGTGTAGATGGCGCGGCTCTCTCGCGGGAGAAATTTAGATTTGGCCAGGTCTTTCTTGTGGAGGATAAGCGGTTGCTGGAGGCTGATGGAAATAAATATGCTGGAGATGACGATGAACGACGTGCTGTGTTGGATGAGAGTGATAGGAGTGGTTAGAGGTCGGAGTTCTGAACTAAAAGGGGGGGGTGAGGTAGAAAGGGTAAAAGCAAGTTGCCAGGGGATATTGGACTTGATTCTTTCTGAATTTGTGATAGAGCTTTTCCTCCGGCTTTACTCTTTTTTTTGGGGGGGGGGGAATGGTTTGCATGGTAGTCACCGGCGTGGTTCTTGGTCGGTCAATATGGATCAGAGTTGGTTTGTTTGGTAGATATACCCATGTCCTGTTGTCTACTAGAAACAGGCCGTACTATTGGGTGTTGTCATCGCTACTGATTTTCTTGAGGGTTCAAGGCGTTGAATAAGGGATATCGAGCTCCAATATTACAGGATGGTGCGTGATGTGTCTGGTGCTTTGTAGGTCTGTAACAGTCAGTATGCTTTCGATGCGACAGGAAATGGGAATCGGAGTTTACATGCTTACATGAACGCATGTGTTTTTTGCGAGATTCTCCTCCTCGATGCGCCACTTACTTTTCTTAACAGTACTCCTTACGTTCAAGGTGATGAGTGAATAACAGTGGAATGAAATTTGAATCCCCAACTTCATACTTCCATCTAAAATATCAAGTTACCCCTATTCGAATCTGCTTGCCTCTTGCCGAGGGGAACACTGACTATTTTAGCTTCACATTCCGACGCGTAGGTGATATACCTGAGAGATGTCGGCTCTAAGGTAACTAATGCTGCTCTAGATTTCATGAAGGGACCAGGATAGTCGTCGATGACAGACTGTCACCTCGAATAATGAATGACACCTGGGTGACGTCAGCATTGTCCAAGTATACAACTATTATATTTAAGGCATTCTCAAGCGTCAAGAGCTTTTTGTTTGTCTGGATACTCAAAATGGCTGCAGCACGACGGTTACAGAGCTTGAGCAATCCCTCATGCCGGCTGGCTTCGCCGGTGTCCGCTTTATGGACGGGAGCCCGCGACCTTCAATCTAGATATTATGAATCTTCCGCGATTGGTCCGACGAGGTTCGATCAGACAAAGGAGTCCAACGACCCCTCCAACGACCTGAAACCCCAATACAAGTCCCAGGCGAAGCAGGCGGATAGTGACAAGAGTGAAGATCACCCTGCAAAGCAGCCTGATCCACAACCGAGCCCCAGCAAATCGACGGGAGTCAGACGTGAGGGTCCTGGGTCAAAGGCCGGCGAGGGCGAGGATAAAGGCGTGACTAAAGACCATGGCGTTCTGCCCTCTACGGGCGTATGATACGGATTCGCCATGTTCAAAGAATATTTCGGCTTATCCACACGGTATAGGGCTCTTGTTCCCAGTCCGTTTGTCCATTCAGAGTCTGGCCGGTCGTAACCAATTGAAGGTTTTCCGGCAAGTTCAATGAACGAGATTCGACTCTCTCATTGGCCTGATTTTCAAGCAATATGGCTTCTAACATGAGGACGATCATACGCATACTATACCTGAGCTCGATATGGTGGATGGTTCCATGAGAAGAATCATATAGATATGGAATAGGAGCAAGTAAGAAAGTCTCCAGTAGTCTCACAGTTCATCTGCTAGCCCTGGAATTTGTGAGAATATGTACCAAAAATGAACATTATAGGTAGCTTGAGTTTCTGAGGATATCATGTTCGAACTTCGAACCTCAAAGCTATGGCTGATTGTACACGAGTCTCAACAGAGTTCCGAATCTTAAACATTAATGCATATTGCCTTGTGAAGGTGATACTGAATTATAAATGCCAAGATGGCTAAGGGCCAAGTTCAATTTTACCACATCACTTACACAGTAGCCTAAGCATCATTCAATATCTCAGGTACTGGCGTCTCTGTTATGATCTCTTCACTCTGGCAGATCGAGCATAAATATACTCAGATCCGGAGCACGGATTATTGTGAAGATGTGTCTATCATGTTAGTAGAGATGCACGACGAGTCGATACAAGAATAGAGCGAGAAGCCTTCCGTGTCCATCGTCCTGACCGACAGCGAGTACGGACGTACCTACTATCCACAGTGTATTTTCCAGGAACACAGTAAATAAACACTGTATTGAATCTCGCCTACACAAACGCAGTTGTAAATTGTAAATTTCGTCATCGGGGAAATATCGAAATCCGCTACAAACAACTTACAATCGCAACCAGCATTAGAGCCCTTTTGTTTACGCAATGAGACCATGAACGAATAGAATCGGATAATAGAGATAATATTGACTTTATAGAAAAGACAACGTTTCAACATGCCCGCGCTCGAGGCCTTGGCCTCTTTCGAAGCACTCGAATCGTTCGGCGCGTTCATACAACGAGCAAGCGCCAATCAACGGGTACAACTCGCCGCAACAGCCATTGCATCCGGCGCCGTTGTCGCGGGATCTATACTGGGTTACCAGAGACTGCAGCAAGAGGAGCGCGTTAACAAACTTAAGAGTTCAATCCCGTCTCTCAATAGCCAGGGCGAGGCAGCTTCACGAAAGGTGCGTTGGACCGAATCTTGGGCACGAGGGGCTAATATGGCTGGTGTTGGCATGCTCCAGCCTTGAATTGAATACCAACTCTATTGCATTACTAGGAAGAAACAAATTCACTGACCCGCGCAAGGTAGTTTGACAGCTTTAGTGGTGCTTCAAAGGCTGATAAAGAAGATATTCGAAACGAGATCCTCGCGCGCCGCGCCCAGGCTGGTGACTACGACGATGAATTGATCCTTGAACAACTTGCGCGGAACAGAGTCTTCCTTACACCCGAGGGCCTCGACAAGCTGCGTGGCGCATTTGTGATAGTGGTCGGGTGCGGCGGCGTCGGATCTCACTGCACAGCCGCCCTGGCGCGGTCTGGTGTCTCGCGTATACGATTGATAGATTTCGACCAGGTCACACTGAGTTCACTGAATCGCCATGCAGTTGCCACGCTCGCGGATGTCGGTAGCCCCAAGGTGAAGTGCTTGGAGCGTCGATTACTCGCCATTACGCCCTGGGTACATTTTGATTTGTGCCAGGAAAAATTTTGGGATCAGGCTGCGGATCGGTTGCTTGCGCCATGGAAGGGGACGGGACAGAAGCCGGACTTTGTCATTGATGCTATCGACAACATCGACACGAAGGTGGCGCTTCTGAAGTATTGCCACGATCATGATCTGCCGGTTATCTCTGCCATGGGAGCTGGGTGCAAGAGTGATCCGACGCGTATCATTGTCGGTGATATCGGGACGAGCACTGATGATGGATTGTCAAGATCTACACGGAGGCGATTAAAGCTTTTGGGTGTCACCAAGGGGATACCCACGGTTTACTCGACGGAGAAAACCGGGGAAGGGAAGGCAGAATTGCTTCCTCTCCCCGAGGAGGAGTTCCAAAAGGGCAAAGTCGGCGATCTAGGTGTACTTCCTGATTTTCGGGTACGAATTCTACCTGTCCTGGGGACAATGCCCGCCGTTTTTGGGTATATCGTCGCCAATCATGTGATCCTTTCTATCACAGGTACGATGATTTGTCTATTCTGCTATTTCTATATTTGCTAATCTTACAATAGGATACCCACACGACTACTTGCCGGCAAAGGGGCGCGAAAAGATGTATGAAGGGTTACTTGCATCAGTACAAGGAGGCGAGGAGAAGGCGCTACGCTACCAGACGGGCGGCGATCCGAGCATATCAATTGGGTTGAAGACGCCCATCACAGTAGGCGATATCGCGTTCCTAACGGAGGAAATCTACAGGGGCCGAAGCGCCATCACTGGGCTCACAACGCGACTTATACTGACTCGTTGGCGAAAGCCCACCTCCCCTGTTTTGATCAAAATCGGAGAGGGAAGCAACGAGCAGAAATCGTCGAATCTGAAGCTAACTGATCTTGTACTGATGACAAAGGAAGAGGGCACGCGCCATGATAAGCTAATCCTCCGTGGCGACCAACAGCCAGAGGATGTGTACGATGCTGAGATTGTGGCCAAGGTCGAGTCAGCCTTAAAGGAGATAGGGCGCTATGAAACATACAGGTAGATATCAATCTCCGGGTTCTCAAGTCGCTAATATTCGCGTGGCTTAACACTCATCTATTATTTCGCATCGACATGGCCACGTGTTTGATCACAAACAAGTGAAGCATGTACAACGTTCGTCACAACCCTCTTATAACTTCCCCTCGCGTTTCAGAGCCTCCCAAAGTGCCAGCGCTGCCAGAGCCTTGGCATCACGTCGTCCTTCTCGCCATAGATCTCGCATCGGGACAAGTTTCAGGGTGATTTTCTCACCATGATCGCGAAGCCCGGTTAATTTTCCCGTCCACTCCGCCAGCGTGTCCCGCGGCACCCGGCGCTCGTGCATGTAGATGGGGATATACTCGTCGCAACCACCTACCGAGGGATACATTGCCGACGGGAGACCCTCCTCCTCGCCCTCTTGTGATGCCTCGGCACTATCTACCGCTAGGTCGCTTAGACAGACCAATTCCGACGCCGGGATCTCGATACCTAACTCTTCGTAAATCTCACGGGCGGCGGTGCCTGCGAATCTGGCTTGCCTGGACTCGCTTGCGTCGCTATCGTCCACCATGCCTGCCGGTAACTCTGCGAATGCTAGACTACCGGCCGGAATCCGCGGTTGGATAGTGAGAAGCACACTGTAATAAATAGGAAGGTCAACCAGACATTACCACCCACCCCTTTGATAGTAATGAAAAAGAATTCCGGAATACGTACTAGCGCTCCTCGTCATTGTGGGTCCCTGCATTCTTGCCGCTTGGAGGAACATCGTCCGGGATAAGCATGATCAGCATGGCGACGGCCGGACCACGTAGGAATATAGCGCCGGGAAGCGATTCCCCGGCGGCATTGGTGACCTTAGCCTGTAGCTTCAGGAAGCCGACGCGCTTCCCGCCAAAGAGGTCGTAACTCTGCACGGTGATGGAACGCAGGGCGTATGGGTCATTGTGGAAGGGGTGTTTGGGGTTACTGTGTTGGAGTGAGAGCGAGTTTGTTAGGGTCTTGAGCCAGGCCTGGATTGAGAAGGTTGTGACTTATTAATTGCTCGGACGCTGAAAAGCTTGGCATTGGGAGTGAAGGGGCTTGGTATGCCGCGTATGAAGAATAGAACTCACGTTGAAAGGCGAGAATGAGAGCAATTGCTCTTCTGAAAAGCCCGCTGGAAGCGAGACGCTTACTCGCGGTGATTTGAGCGTGATGGTTGACATGGCTCTTATTCGCTGGGTGAGGCCTATGTGCGATGTGCTGGATTTGAGGGTGAGTAGGCGGGGAAGATGAAGCGAAAGACGGTGTTGATGAGATTGGAATATGAATACTGCTGGTTTATGATGCCATGATACGAATGAAATGCGTCGCATGACTTCTTCATCGAGAGTGAATGAAAATTGAAAGCTGTTCTGGCCCAGTCATTGCTGTCGCCGTGTCAATGGTTCGTTTGCGATGACGTACCTACCTATTAGGTGTCCGTCTGGGAGGAAAAATATCAGGTCCCGGCTTGTTTGATTGACGTTCTCCACCACTTGTGCCCTGTATAGTGTTTTGTTAAGGACTCAATAAACGTACAATCCGGTATAGTGTAACGGCTAACATATCGCGTTTTCACCGCGGGGCTCGGGGTTCGATTCCCCGTACCGGAGTCTACTTTTTGTTCTTTTTTTTTATAAAGAATTTTGGCTGAGCCGCCCTTGCTGACTTGTACGGATCCGTATACGTAGGTATTTCGTAGAGAAGCAATTTACACCGTGCATGTCATCTCTCTTTTAGGTGACCATCTCGACGGCTGTAAACATTGCAGATGTATGTGAAACAGACAGTCTGAATATCAGCGATATTATTACTCCCTTTTGCGGTGGAAATTCATCAAAGGTAGGTAGGCATCACTGATGCAGCTTCGCTTGTCACTATAGCAAGCGAATTTGAAGTGGTAGCAATTGCATATGTATCAGTGTCGCGTTGATGAAGGGGACAAAGTACGTACTATGTATGTGTTGATAAATGGCCTTTAAGCAGTGAGAGAAGCTGGAAAGTCTTTCATGTTTCCTGTAAGGCCATACCTGGATCATTTAGATACTCTCGTTCTTGGTTCTCTAGCCCATCCCCACGTCGGTTCACCGTCTCCTCTGTTGGTACGTTAGAACCCAGCAACGGAGGCTTCATTCCCGAATGATCGCTAGAGTTTGCGCAAGCCGGGAGTATCCCCAAGAATCTGCAGGTACAGATTTCTGATGGTTGCTCAGGGCATGCGAGGTTTCTGCGGTGACACCAGCCGGATGCATAGATCAATACGATGACTCGACTGCAGTACGCATATTACTTGGTACGCTGCTTTGATGCGCGAAGGAGCCGACTGCAACATTACTCTACGCTGGATCAGGGCCACTACTGAGCGGGTTCACAGTGGTTCGATCATGATCAAAACATGTAATGTAAATGCTTGAATACAGATCGACTGACTACAACGTGAGACGCTCAACGCAAACACAGCTTTACCTATTTTCTTCTGCCGGCCTACCATTACATGACAATATAGTAAGCCCGCCTATACGATGCCAACACCTACGTATAAGATACGATGGCATTGAATTCGTGCCTCGCTTGCCGGCCCCTCAGCCCCGCCTATAGGAGAAAGAAAAAGGGAACCTCCCGATTCGGTGTCACTAATAGAGCCCTGGCAGCCTCATTTCAATGCGCATGTGCAATGGTTTATGTAAGTAGAACAGAAGACCCATGTTACGCAGCTTGTCGTGAGAGTATCATAACGAGTCGCAGATCCAGTCCGCAAAAGCGCCGGAACCATGAGATTGGAGCAGGCGGCTGTGTCTCGGTCGGACCGTATACCCGTGCCGTCGACACATCGCCCGACCTGGGTCAACTTCATGATAGGCTGGGTATTCTCTAGACCGGCACTATCACGTAGTATCAGGTTTCTCCCCCCCGAGGAATGGTGAATGGTATGTCATCGTGACGTCTACTCAAGATAGGTGGGTACGTATAGGTAGTAGATAGTAGATACTAGGCTATCTGATCATTCTTGATGGGCGTGAAGACAAAAGGAAGGGAGCCGGAATTAGCAAGGAAGATGCCAAATCGGGAGCTTGTACAAGAATAAGATTTGGGGGTTTCGCTAAAGATCCGACCAAATTCCCTACATAGTATCTGAAGCTTAAACCCGCGGCGAGCCGAACCCACGGTTTCAAATATGTAACAGTGAAGAAAGGAAAGACAAGAAAAGAAAGAAAGAACAAATGGAGATGGATTTGATCTTGAACTTGTTCAGCGGCTGTATCTAAAAGGGTCGGTAAATCTAGAACTTCTACCCATGATATATCAAAACAAAACCCAAGTTTCTTGGTAAGTCAAAGTGTATGTAAGCGGTTTACCTACACAACATACCTACCTAGGTACCTAGGTACCCGTACATAGCGGTAGCTTAGCTACCGGGTACCTAAGGTACTACCTAACACCTTTCGCAGGTGAGTACGAAGTGCCTACATAAGTACCTAGGTACCTAACGGTCCACCTAACCTGGTACTTAGGTAATACTTTAGGTACCTATGTAGGTACGGACGTAAGTACACCAACGAGGTGCATTCCGTTATGCTGGTACTTTATTTATGTTCATGCATAAGCTATACTAAACCGTACCTACTTAACATCATTTAACATGGGTTATCGTCCTTGTAGGTACTAGTATGTCACTAGTGTAGGCCATAGCCAACGGCACAACGCCCGTTATAGGCAAACTTCATTATTACGTAAAATAACACTGGATCTATCATTGGCTCATTCACTGCAGTGGCCTCCCACTGCACGCTATGGATACGCTCAGGTACCTAGGTACTTCGTAGGTACACAATCTACCTATAGCTAAACCACCGTGATTGCTTGACTGACAAGCTTCCTACCTATAGGCAAATACAACATCTTATTTATACCTACCTATTCGACTTGAACTGTAGATGTTCTCCTCCACAACACAGTCTAGATGGTTCTCTTACTTCGCAAATCACTGTCGTATGACACTTGACCTCTCGATCCATCCAGCACAGCACTCCCTGCTTGACGAATAGGTGCCTGTAGGTACCGGTATTCTACCTATCCGACATAGGTTGACCCAGTCCAAGGCCCCCCCCCCCCGTTCCGCGTCGCATGAAGGCACGGACACAACTTACGAGTTTCTCATGTTCTGTGCGGTCACACGCTTCGCCGTCACACTCCTCGTGGTCACACCAGTTGCAGCCGAACCTGTTGAGTCGGTTGTTTATGCTACTTAGAATTAACCTTCTCAACACCTTGCCGATCATCGACCCTTCTTCCCTGTCCACCCAAAACCTAAGTACCTAAACCAGTACCTAACCTCGATCTGCCCACAACCACGAGACCAACATGGCAGACTCTACTGCCATCGACAAGCCGTCGCCGTCAGTGCCCGATCACGGACAGGCGACTAGCATGCCGCTTCGCAATATTCCCAGCCCACCTCCTGAGAGCAATTCTGCCTCTCCTATAACTGGGCCGAGACCTGGAACTGGAGCTGGCATGAGCTCGTCTGGTCTTGCCGATGGCGCAAAGTCCGACGCTTCACAGCGAGTCCAAGATGTCTTGAGCTCTGATGTACGAGTTTCTGCGACAAGCTTCCCCTTGTCCAAGTGATTGCCGCTGACGCTCATAGATTGGCATTTCGACCTTGCTAAATCGCCTGAAGCAGAGTGTCACCTCGGCAAAGGTGAGAAAGCCCAGGAGAAGATTCCCTATTTCCTCATTGTGCTGTTGCTGACTTGGTACTGCTCCAGGAGTTTGCTACTTTCCTGAAAAAACGATCTGTCCTAGAGGAAGAGCATGCAAAGGGGATGAAGAAGCTGTGTAAGCTGACACTGGATAATACTCACCATACCGATCACCGACAAGGAACTTTTGCCAAGTCCCACGAGGGTATGGTCGCACTACATGACCGCATGGCTGAGAATAGTACCCAATTTGCCCTCTCGTTACATCAGATGTACGAAGATCTCCTTGAGGTGTCCGCCGTGGCAGAGAAACATCGGAAGATGTGGAAGCAGAATGGGTTGGCTGCTGAACAACGTCTGGTGGATCTTGAAACCGCCATGCGCAAGTCCAAGGCAAAGTATGACTCATTAGCTGATGAATACGATCGCGTAAGGACAGGCGAGGCTAGGCAAGGCACCAGGGTTTTCGGCATCAAGGGACACAAGTCCGCTGCGCAGCATGAAGAGGAACTTTTGCGTAAAACACAGGCTGCTGATACAGATTATATGAGCAAGGTACAAGCATACCAGTCAGAAAAAGCCACAATGGCGTCGACGACTCGCCCTGAAGCCATTCGGGCGTTGCAAGAGTTGATCCAGGAATGTGATTCTGGTACTACCCTACAAATGCAGAAATTCGGTGAGTGACACGAATGAACTGATCATATACTTGCTTCAAGAACTAACCACCCCTTAGCAAATTTCAACGAGAAATTACTTCTTACCAATGGACTAGTCATCAGCCCCTTAAGAAATATCACACCGCCAGGCCAGTACTCACAAAGTCTCAAGGAAGTTATTCATGCTATAGATAACAAGAAAGACCTTGAAGACTATATATCAAGTTTCCACTCCAGTCTACCCGTAAGAACATCTGAGCCTAAATATGAGCGCAATCCGGTAAGCTACTCGTGGACTACCACCTATCAACTGAGACATTCTTGCATGCTTACTAGTCTAGGTTCTTAATCCTCAACACAATATGTCTGTGACCCAGATGCAACAAATGCATCAAACAACGCGGCCCCGGTCTCAACAACAAACCCCAAGTCAGCCCATGCCTCCTCTGCAGCCTCAGATGCCGCCTCCGCGGACAGGCACTTTTGACACTATAAATTCCATGGGTCGGAGCAGTCCAGCAATGACTTTCGGCTCAGTATCTGGACCTTCCGGCCAGCGCCCATCATCAGGGGTGGGACACGAGAGGAGCTACAGTCATGGAGCAATGCTAACTCAGACTAATATGCAATCACCACAAGCCTATAGCGTACGCAATTCTACCCACGGCCTCCTCTCATCGTCGCGGTTTCCCGACGGCCAGACCAGCCCTCCGGGCAGTCGGAGTGGTCCTCCGCAACTGGGGGCATTACCCTTCCAGACGTCACCGCAGCCGCAATCTCCCCAGCAAGGGGACACCAGTGCTTTTACGAACCCTCCGCCTCAGCATGAATTGCCTGCGCGCCCGGCGTCGCCTCCCAAACCATTTCCCAATCCTGGTGCGGGCGGAAAACAAGTCTTTGGCGTTTTGCTTTCGCGACTGTATGAGCGTGATCAATTTGCTGTTCCCATGGTGGTGCATCAATGTATTCAGGCAGTTGATATGTTCGGACTTGCTGTAGAGGGGATTTATCGTCTGTCTGGCTCATCCATGCATGTGAACAAGCTCAAGGGCCTATTTGACGCTGGTTTGTTGACCCCGTTCCCCTTATATCCGCCGTGCTCGGTTGGTTGACCCTGTATACAGACCAAGATTCCCAGATCCTGGACTTTCGCAATCCCGAGAACTTCTTCCACGACGTCAATAGTGTTGCCGGTTTGTTGAAGCAGTTTCTCCGTGATCTACCGGATCCCCTTTTGACCTCCGAGCATTATGTGGCATTTATCGAGGCAGCAAAGAATGATGATGACATTGTGCGAAGGGATAGCATGCACGCTATCATCAATAGTCTGCCGGATCCTAATTATGCTACTTTACGCGCCCTAGCACTTCACTTGCAGAGGGTCACGCAAAACAGTGCTGTAAATCGCATGAACTCCCAGAACCTAGCCATTGTCTTTGGCCCTACGCTGATGGGTACGGCGCCAAACAGCAATATTGCAGATGCCGGTTGGCAGGTTCGTGTCGTGGATACAATACTGCAAAATACGTACCAGATCTTCGACGAGGATTAAGTATTGATGTTTACTCCACGAGGCTATGACAATTGGGGTCTCTATGGATCAGCCCGCAAAGGCTGCAGGGCCCCTGAGATCGCTCAATCTAGCCTCAATTTGATATCAGTACATTTCTAGCGTTTTTTTTTCTTCTTCTTCCTTTTTCAAAACTAGAGGTCGCTGCAATAAGGAGCAAAATGTATGATATAAGTGCTTAGTTTAATTGTTTAACCGACGCATAAGATGTTGTAGGGCTGGTTGGCGGGTGAGCGAGCTGGATTGCTTTTAGTGCCCGCCGCCGCCGCCGCCGCCGCCGGAGCTCCTTGCGCGGATAGGGAGGGAGAATGCATGGTGTAAGTAGGTGCGCGCATTTGGCTGTAATTTGCTTTGAGGAGTGTGGTGATCAAAGACATAATAATAAATCTGGCATATCTGCATGGACTTTGCGTTCGCGATGTGGTTGTGCTTTCTCGGGAATGCGTGCTGGGATCACGGGTGATTTCGTACGTGGAGTGGTTTACGGCTTTGAACACTGCCCTTGTTTCGCGACGAACGCACGGGTGACGAAGTCCTCCCACTGCGCTATTACGCCGTTTTTGTATTATTTACCGTATTAGATAGATTACATAGTCCGCCTCCATGCAGCGCCCCCTCCCCTCTTTTTGTCTCATTTGCATTGTCTGATATCGTTCCTTGGTGCTAGCTTCAATGTCTGGGCCCGGTCTTGTCACTTCATGTGTGTGTGTGTGTGTATGTATGTGTGTATGTATGTAATGTCATGTATCACTCCGCCGTCATGTCATGTCTCATGTCCGAATCCCCTGCTCGGCCTTGGCGATTCTGTCTTTGATGTCGAGTGCGGATCATTGCGCGAGAGGTACGGGTTGCGCTTGTCTTGCGGCTGGGGGCATGAAGATCGGCAGATAGGTCACGAGGAGGGCCATGACTGTTTTCAATCGGCTTCTTTAGCATTTATATCAGGGAGAGGAGGGGAGGTGGGTGGGGTTTCGCCTTACTTGACATGCCGACGCTGAAATAACCTGGTGTGCTCGTTGTCTGGGTCGTCGCTTCGCTCTCGCCTAGCCAGCTCTGCATGCTGAAGACGACGGCGGCCCTTTGGGAGCATCAGTTTTGCGAAGCGGGTAAGAAGCAATGGATTGGGGGGGAGGGGAGGGACGCACCAGCCGATGTACTTGTTGCGGGTGAAGATGGCCGCCATGGGCATTGTTGACGATAGCGTTGACGAGATCTCTGGGCTGTCGCCTGCTTTGCCTAGTGGTGGCTCCTGGTAGGGGACGACTGTGTTGTTTTGCGCTGTCAGTCATGGTCTACGATGTGTGTTTGTAAGTGTATTTGTAAATGTCTGTGTATGTGATCACGACTTCTTATCGTGGAGGATCTCTCCCTATTTCAACGTCCGTGATGCGATGTCATGCTCGGCGCGGCGCATTGCGACATGGAAGAGGGAGATGGAGGGGGTTTGGATTAAATCGTCTTACTCAGGTCCGGCCGTCGCATATCCTTCTTAGAAGCCATTGTGAAAATTGAATGCCTCCCGGTGACTAATACAATATGATTCCTTCTCCAGGCGATGGACAGACGGCTTTCACGGCTGATCTCGGTGTTGCAATCTGGTGTCTTATCAGTCGAGCTTATCGGTCGTTGAAGGCAAGCTGTTGTTGTTGTTGTTGTTGTTGTTGTGTACCTAGGTTAGTTGGCTCGGGCGGTTGCTGACATCTGTGAGCGGGGACCGTGGCGCTTGCAAGGATTGGAAAGGAGTGTAACCCACTGTGGTTAGTAAACAAGCTTAGTCCATAGATTATGATGCTATAATTGACTTAGCGTCATACAAACAAACTTAAATTTGTTTGTCGAGGCCAGTACGGGATGCACGTGGACACTTTTAATAAGCGAATCATTCACTAACCTCATAAGGCTGAGTTTTACCTAAATTTGACTCGGCTCAGCATTTATTTATTTAGGTACTAGTAATAGCACGGATCCGTACCTACTGAAACAAATGTGTGTACGTATAAGTACGGACTCATAATACCTATAGGTAGATAGTAGTAGGTACGTATAAGTTTACTTTGCATCTACTCCGGTTCATTAAGCACACTGCATAGGTACCCATGTATTCTTACTCCGCGACGAGCGCGCTCCTCGGAGGGCTACGGACGCGCCGCAGCCGGCCCATAATCGATGCTACGATAGGCTATGAAACTTGTCGAACACCGTAGAAGACGAGAACGCGGAGATAACCCGATGGCGGGTAGGTACCTACCTACCTACCTACCTACCTACGTAGATGTACGTACGTATACGTACGGACCACGGAATACCTAACTGGATGTCTCACTAGCCCCGGACTTTCATCCCGATTTATTGAGGCCGTCATTGTCCCAACAAGGTCATGCCTCCGCAGTTTTAGCAATTCTCATTTTGCATGGTAATTGCTTCCACTTACAGTCAGGTAGGTATGTAGTGTACTACCTAGGTAGTAGGTAATTATGGTAGGTACCTATTCCGTTCGGCCGCAGCCGCGTTTCCAGAACTTAACGGTGGCTTCTATCCACTGAATCATATAAGTGGGAATGCTGGCCTCGACCTTGAGGCTTTCCTTGATGGTTAGTCCGGAACGGACTAGACACTTGCACTACCGGTATGGCTTCTCACAAGCTCGTACGGATCCGTAGTGTACCTACTTAGTGTAGATATGACTTGAAGGAATGGGGCACAGCATTGATGTCCATTGGCATCAGTGTGTCCTCCAGCCCTTCATTCTCCTTCACAATGTACTCAGAGAGAATCGCGTTGTTGTTTTTTTTTTCATAACCCTGCAGCATTGTCCGCCAGTGACCACATCTATATGTACCTATTATGACTTGTTGGCAGCAAGTCGATAGGTAGATGTCGACTTGGTAGGTAAGGTACCTAGGCAAACAAAGTAAGGCATTACATACTACCAATGTGAGACAGGCACCCACCACAGAAGGAATCCACAGGGATATGAGATACCTAGCGCATGCCGCAGTTAGCGCTGGTGTAAGTACGTATGTATAAGTAATCCCAACTGACCAAGATTAGACAAGCAGCAAGGGTATGTAGCACCACGATCACGCTACGTTCTGCCATGATAGATAAGGCGTTGTTCTCCACGGGCTTCGAATCGCTCATGAAGGCACGGGAATGCTGAGTAGGTAGGGTAGGTACCTACTCATACCCAGGTACCTACCTAGAAGTGATAGAATCCATGTCTTGTGCATTTGTCAGCAAAGGCATGAACGCACATGATAAGTCTCGTAGGTTGGCTTGCCACAATGCGCTGCTGGATTTCACGAACCGAAGCCAATGAAAGTCGCCAAACTCGTCACGTCAACTGAAGGACGGACATAGGTAGGTAGGTTGCGTACAGACCCGCCCCTACCTACGTACGTATACGTAGGTAGGTAATCCGTATTTATTCACGATCTAGGTAGGCCGGTAGCATCTACCTAATCAACTGTAGTGTATAAGTAAGCTCCATGATCAATACCTATAAGTACAAAATAGGCAGGCCGGACGACCCGAGACTGACCCGATGCCTAGTGGAGTGTTAAGTAGGTAGGTAGGTAGGTTGGTTGGTATATCAAGTCACAACCTCAATGTCATCCTAAAGCGGAGAGGCCTATCTAGACTGCCTACCTACACTACGTCCGTAAGTACGTACCATGCATCCGGGCCTACGACCGGCAAACCGAGTAAATGAGTGGGTAGTAGGTAGATAGGTATACCTACACAAATACTATGTAGTGAAGAGCGCCTTATTGCCTCATTATTAGCACAGAGCCAATAATACAAACGAAATACGTGTATCAGCAGGAGTCACCTGAAGTTGTCTGTCCCCAAGGAGTAAGGACAACGAGCAAATAGACTCTACACTCCTTGGCCGGGGGTACCTACATCCTGTATGACGTACGGTACTTCGTGCATGGTGAGTATGTAGTGTAGCCCATCTCTTGAAACTCAACTCGAAGTTTGCACGATATACCGGTAAGTTGGTGCAACCCATGTGCATTAGGCTGTTATTCACAGTGTATTACAGATCAACGAATACCAAGATCGGAGAGCTACTCAGCTTGAAATTTCGGGGACTCGTTTACCGTAGGCCGGCCATTGAACGTCATGTTGTGATATCGATGAGACAGCGTGGACTTGCATCACTGGGATTTGTTGATTCGGCAAATTGATGATTGGGGGATCTCTTTTCTCTGCTGTTGTGTGATTCGATTTGTCTAAAACGAGTGATAGTGTGACTGTCGAATACGAAAAGTATCGTATGGTTTGCTGTTGAAGTTCACGATGATCCATGACGGCTCGGACCTGGTGTTCACAACGAAGTAATATAGGAAGGTAGGATTAGGTGTACCTGGTACCTCTACTTAGGTAGCTATGTAGATATTAACAGTCTACCTTACATACATACATACATACATACGTGAATGCACCATACCTACACTATATAGCCTGATCGATCACCGATGTGGGCAGATGAAAAGCGCACATCTGCGTGATATTACCTACCGTACGGATCCGTACGCTTAGTAAGAACGCTTCTAGTTGGTAAGGTAGTAACCGGTATCGATTGCCGGCATCCTATACTGAGTACCTACCTAGTGTAGTTCACAGTCTATTCTCGAGATAGGAATGGAAATGGAATTTCGGAACCGCAAGCACGAGTCCTTTGTCAAGATAGGTAGTACATACCTAAGAGCCAACAAGATCCTCGGTAGTGCCGCGACCTTGGAATTGTCCGAAACTTGACCGAGAGATGCCGGTACTAATAGGTAACAGGCTCGTAAACGGTTCGTAGAGTACCGTACGCGTACCGGTAGCGGTATCTAGATACGTAGGTATAAGTAGGTACCGGTATTTATGCGCGAGGTTTTACGGGCCAGCAATCGGAGCCGAGCCCCATTTGAGCCTGAGCCGTACGATGGCTTGAGGTCTTTAATCCGTAGGTAGGTATTTAACTCGCTGTATCAACACAGTAGGAATCTGTATAAGCACCTATTTATACAATACGCTGATCAATTGGGGGGGGGGGGGGTGTTTCTCATTTGAATTTGGGCATGAGAGTGAACCGATGTGTACCTACTTACCTACCTACCTACCTATGTAGGTACGGATCCGTCCCCAACACTGTGTTTATACGATCCGTACGATATACGTACGTACTTAGGTAGGGGGTAGGTAAGTAGGTACCTAGGTATAAGTAGGTACTGTAGGCAGTGGCTTACATACTTCGTAGGTGCCCATGGTGAGTGAGTCCCTACGGATCCGTGCTTTCCGTTACCAAGCAAACTACGAATAACCTAAGGTACCTCCTACGGAATACCTACCTAGTACGGAATGCCCCTAAGATAGACGTTAATATACGGACGTACCTACTACTACCTAATACGGAATACGGACGTACGCTAGGTACAACTACACTTCTCTCGTGGCTGTCATTAGCTGTCACGGGCCGTCAGTGCACTGCCAAATATAACGGCTGCCGACACTAACGTAGTGTACCTAGTGCGGAAACCTGGCAGGAACGGAACACATTTAGGTAGGTACATGCATACGGACGTACTTACGTCCGTATGAAGTACGGAATCCCTTAGGTACCTACTTATAGGTACGGACGTAGGTAGGTACTTTGCACTATTTCTCACGTACTAGTAAGTAAGTACGGACATAGGACATAGGTAGGTACTGCACGTACTAACTACATACAGTATATCATGAATTATGAGATTCTCACGCCAGCATTTGAGGTTATCGCCGAATACCTACCTACTTACCTCCTACGTTGACACTACCTACCTACGTACACTACCTGGTAACCTCGATCTACCTACCTACCTACCTACCTACCTACCTATCTATCTACCTACCTAACCTACTACCTACCTAACCTACCTACCTTCAACCACCTACCTAAGTGCATGTTCCCTTCGTAGCCTGACTAAACAGGTAGGTAGGTACCTTCTCTACCTACCTCGTACTACTGGGTCCGTCTCCCTGTCGGGCCGTCACACTACCACCAACGTACCGTCTTGTCTTGTCTTGGTTACCACGACCCTTAACTAACGAGTGCACTCTCACAACACGTTTTTAAACCTATAGTTACCTACCTCGTCAGCATCTTGACAGTAGAAATTGCTTTTTGCTATCCATCTTATCATCAATCCTTGGTTTACTTACTTGTACCTCCTGCTTCACAAGTTCAGACCCTCACGTCGTTTGTCCCAATTTCATCTGCATTCCTGGCCTCAGCCTCGCTCGCTCGCTCGCTCCCTTAACATCTGGCCAAACATCGTATTGGAGATATGGCGGCATACTTAATGCACCGTAGTCTGTGATGACCTCTAGGCCCCCCTTGGCGATCTCTCAGCGACAGCCTCAGAGAACACTAAGCACCTCGGGGTTGTCGCAGAGGCCCGCAACTCAGCGTCCGCTGACACAGCAGTACCTACCGCAATCCCCCATACGACGGTCTGATAGTTTTGACAACGAGCCGAGCGCCGATGGCACTGATGGATCGCAAAGTCGATATGGCACCACCCCGAGAAGGGGAGGGTCAAAACTCAAGCTTGAGCTAGCAAACGACAACATCATGCACGCAGGTTTTGTCGAGTCGCCCCAAAATCCGGACCCCTTGTCCACCAACAGGGTCTTTACCCCGTCACGGGTCATGTCCATACACATGGCCGACGCCCCCGACCTAGGTGACATGAGCCCACAAACCTCCAGATGCCAGACCGTTGATGGGGACTCGATTCCTCTCCCCATGCCCCCTCGTCGAGCACGATTCGTTGTACCAACCAAGCGGTTTCAACCGCCCGCGGCCAATGCGCCTGCAAAGAAAGACTCGCGCCCCAAACCTTTTGTACTCGATATACCTCCTGAAGCTCCTCGGTACCCTAATTCGGTGAAGCAAGAGCCTTGCGGTAAGGTCAAGAATATTAGACCTGATATATACTACGATTCTATTCTAACATATCCACAGGATACGCTGACTTCTATCCCTGGCGTGGAGGGCATCCTGAAGATCAGTTTTCAGATAATATCATTTCAAAAGGCTATTTCGATAAGGCTCCAGGGCAGCCGAGTCAAGAAACGGCATCTGCCAAAACGACATTATTTCCCGCTTTGAAACATAAGACGGGGCTGCAAACTTTGTCTGGTATATTCTCTAATATCTTAAATCAGCGGAGACACATTGGACAAATTACATCACCCACCACGTTTAAACCACCACCCCGCGTTACCCTTACCGATACCAAGAGGGAGGTTTGGGTAAAAGATCTTGCCAATTCCGCAATCCCACTCCGCCGTCTCAGTCGAACTATCCCCCACGGTATCCGTGGTCGCATCCTGCTTGACCAGTGTCTAAATAAAAATGTGCCGACTGATAGGGCTGTTTGGCTGGCAAAATGTGTAGGTGCCAACGAGATCAGGGCTTTCAAGCGGAAAGGGGTGAACAACACGTTTGTCATGGGGGGTGAGGTCAAGTGGATACGAGATTGGACCTTGTGTGTAGAGCAGTTCGTCGAGGCCATCGTCAGCGCATTCACCGAAGAAGATTGGAAGGCTAAGGTGACATATGCGTAAGTGTTGGCCAACCTTAGGTGTGAACATGTTACTAATCAAACCCAGTATCCGTCTGGCTACTCACCTCTATGCCGAGCATCTTCTCGATCGCGATCACTATATGGATTGGCTTGTTTCTAGTCTAGAAAGCAGTAACGAGGCCAAGTTACCAATGTGGCTCTTGATAATTCAGATATACTGGAAGGATATGCTCAAGCTCCGGCGATATGGACGAAGGCTGGTTACCGCTATGCTCAATCATCACTGCTCCGTGCGTCATCCATGTCATCATGCAATGCAACACACATATACTAACTATCGAATTAGATATATAACAGCCTAGACAGAGATATTTTACTACCGTTGTCTACTCAGCTAGGGTCTCTTATTGAATCCATCATCTCGGCAAGCCCAGACAGCTTCGTCCATCCTACAACATGGTTCCGATTTCGGGACTCATTACAATCCTTCCTATCTAAGAGCCCAGAGTCAACAATGGGCTTATTCAAGACCATTGATTTTCGAAATGACTCATTAACGAGCTCTAATATCAGGACACAACCGGCTGTTCGAAGCATCCTGGTCAATTTACTTGACAACATGCTGCGTCTGCCGTTCAAGGATGATATCTCTACACAAATACAGAAGGCTACCAAAAATACCCCAGTACTAATACATACAGTTCTAGAATGGTGCACATCGCTTTATCGATCTGGTGCGGCGAAGATATTTATTGCAGCCACAATCCTGCGCTCGATATCAGACCCTGATACCGATCTCACCGGTGAGATACTCCGTTTCTTGCATACCGATGCCCTTCAAGAAACTCCTCGCAAACACAGCATTTATCACCTAATATCAGAACTCGTCCGGTCCGGTCAATTTTGTGTGCCCCAATATATTCAGTGGCTCATTGCCAGAGGAGGCCTTCTTGACCCCTCTGAGGCCCAACCGGATGGCCCGTGTTCCACGAGGCTACTAGTTGAGATTCCCGCTCAGTCGTTCAACGGTTCAATGAGGGGTCTGCGAGCTTCTCTTTTGCGACGAGCTTCATTTTCAGTCGAAGATGAAGCGAGTGATATCGGGGCAGCCATCCAACATATTAAACATGCACTGTGCGTTCCACTCAGTCCAGATGATCCAATCTTACGGAAACCTCCAATGAGCGTACAGAAGTTGGCCAAAAGGATTGGTCTGAGCAGTCGTTCGCTCAAATGTGAGGTCTGTTCGTGGCTCGCAAATGACTTCATCGGCAGCATTTCTCAACAAGCCCATTCAGAAAAGACTCACCTTGAGCCGTCGGAAGGATCGTTGGATGTGGTTCGAACGTTGTTAGAAGCTGCTCAGGATTTTTCCATGCTTGACACTACCCTAAGCTACTTGACGTACTCCTCTAACATTGAGATATTGGCGTATTGCGTGAATACCCTAAGTCTCCATTTGCCGGTATTCATCGCGATTGGGTCAGCAAAATCATTGTTTCATTCATTTTATGAACGGCTGCGGTCGGTCAGCGGTGAACAAGGCCTTGGGGCACGGCCACTTCTTGCTTCTCTCGCAAACCTTGCCCCCCGACTGCCTGGTCTTGAGTCGATAGCATCGCAGTTGCGAAGCGATTTGCTTTCAGCTGATCGGAGCAATGCTGTTGATGCCTCATCACCTTTATCTGAGAATATGGCCACACAGCTTCAAGACGACGAGACTGAACTAGGCGAGCAGATTGAAAAGCTCGCCAACTATACGAGCGTGGATAAGCATACTATGGAGCGTCTTTTCCACACAATCGTGAGTAAGCTTGTTATCTGCTGGGCCAAAGGCAGTGAGAGACAACGTGCCTATTCTTGTTTGTTGTCACGACTTCGAGTTTTCGACACGCAGTATTTTGACACGTTGATGAAAGATTGGGTGCAACATGTTCGCAGGTTAACGAAGCGAGCACCAATTGGCCAAATGTACCCACTTCTCGTCAGTTCTAATTGTCTCTCCCTCACAACGCTTCTCGCAACTGCTCTGAGAAATCAAGGAATACAAGCCCAGCCCAATGCAGTCGGATCAGCATCTACTTACATGCAGGAGATTCTCCAAATGCTTATGAAACCGGTGGTTCCAGATCAAATCATGACTTTGAGCGACTGTTATCGGTTTAAAATTATTCAGACACAAGCACGCCTTGAGTATGCCAAAGAGGTGATGCTACTAGTCCGTGGTTCGCTAGCGGAATATGCAGCCTCTCGAAATCAATTACCACCTAGACCGCAGCCTCTCGATGACGAAAAGGTTAAGTCTTATCTTTTTGAATTGCTCAGAGATTTGATCCTGACCGACCCTCAAGCTGCAAGCCAAACATTGTCACTGAGGAGTCCAGACATCAAGCTAGCTACGCTTATTGAAGCTCTCACTACCAAACTTTTGGTACCTCATTGCGGAGGTGGTCAGAAGACTTTCGAGCAAGTCCTAGAGTTGGCGAACGAATTTACGCTCCCGTTCTGCCAAGTAAAACTTTCATTGAATCTAGCAATTCACGATCCTAGTACGCCTGAAGGGGCCGAAAGGCTTCAAGCACAATTCGAGCAACTTTCAACCGCAATGGACAATGCAATTGCCGCAGATAATATCATGTGGACGGGTATGCTCTCTTACTTAAGCTCTGATATTACCCTCCATTTGAAAAACCGAGCGGAGACACGATTCTTAGATTTATTTCCCTCAATGAAGAGTCTTCCTTTTGATGCTGCTAAGTCCGAATACGATGTTCATGTGGCGGAGAATCTGCTCACAGTTGTTGATTCCGTTCTTCGGGGTACGTCGACGTCAAAGCTCTCGCCATTTTCAAATGGGGTGGCTGACAGGTTGGCCGACCTCTGGGAGATTCTGGGATCTACGAGCGAAGATTGCGTAGCACTAAAGACGGCCGTGCTTGCACATTGGCTCCCGCTATTTCTATCATATTTGGCTCTTCATGCCTCCCAGTATTCAGCGGTCGCAGACCCGACAAAGCTCCCAGGCAGCGACACGCGTGCTCGTGTTCTCGTTATCTTAGCGGGAATCGCGTTGGAACTTGACAAGTACCCGTCGTCACATCTCGGGCCACGCGTCTTCGACGTTGCACTAGTACTTGCTGACAATATACCAGAAGAATCCCGTCTTCAATGCGTGCGTGCCGTCAAAGACTACAGCGCCGACTCTCGACTCAGGTATTTATTCAGCTTTTGTCCAGATCCGGCTGAAAACTTCATGTTAGCCCATAAGGAAAAGTCATTGGCAGGTCCCCATGACCGCCGAACAATGGCCATGAATATGGCTATGTCCATGCAACCAGAAAAACTTACACCGTTCACGTTTAGGCGCTGGGAGAATTTGAACGAACCCACTCCCAGCATAGGCGAGAACGACACAAGCTTGAGCTTGACCTTATTTGATGCCAGGAAGATATAGTAGCACTCGTTTCATTGATACCAATTTTCCTTTTGGATTCATGGCACATGATTTTCAGCATTAGCACAGTTATTGATTCCATTACGTATGTATGTAGTGCACACCATTCGTCATGGATCGTGGCATACTTATAATCATCAGTATGGGCTGGGGTCATGAAGGGTTGAACATATGGTTACTTTGGTCTGCATAGGAACTCGGGCATAGCACAGTCGACTGATTTGTCATGGACACCGGCGATCAGTTACAGTTTTTATTGTCGTTTACTTTGCTAGCATTACCACTTTTTTGTCGTTGGTCCTAAACCTCACTATCATATTGCATTATACGAGACAACCTGCATGCATCGACTCAGGAGGCCGCAGGCTTTTTTACTGCTCAACACAGCCTTGGCCAATGAATGGAATGAGATGGATAAGCATATGAGTTCAGGCATGTTGACCATGGATGCCAGTACATACTTCGAAACAGAGATCGATTATCTGCCTAGCTGAACGAGCAGCCTCGAGATCTAAAGTCCGTGCCGCCGGGCTACAGTTTTACAGCAGTGCCATGAGGTCTTATATATCTCGAAGTTTACGCGGACGAAAATACACTAGTACAAGTAGGTACAAAATACATCACAATATATGAAATCAGCTGACATGTTGACATCACATTCCATATTTAAACAGGAGCTCTTATCAAGTAGTTACCTAAAATTTAAGGGTCAGGCACCGTCGCGGTTGTCAGCTTCGGGCACCAATATCTCCAGCGTTCTCTCTCACTGCATGCCCACTCACCGAGATCTATGAAAGCAACTGGCTTTGTTGGAGAACCGGGCTGTTTGACGTACCGGCCGTTGGGCATCTTTCTTGTGGTTGCTCTGGAGTCGGTGCCTGCCAGCACTCGATGCAGAGGTATCACTGATCAGCAGCGCCGGTGGACCGATAGTAGGTATGTCTTGTTACTCCATGAGATCAGGCAAGTTCCGATGTGAGCAGTCACCAGCGGTGAAAGCTTCCGTTAATGTACAGTGCACACGTAAATACAGAAAAATACTCTGTCTTCCACGAAGCTATATACATACCAATGTAAGTAGTGAAGGCCACCCATGTGTGTATGCTACTACTGTCTTTTTAAAGGGTTTATAGGACCACAGTACATCTCCCGATCTTGTCTCTATCAGGGACTTGATAAATCAATTCGGACCGCTGTTGTCAAAGACGCGCTGGCCTTGTATGGTCGCATGAATACATCACAGAGTACAAACTACACTATGCATGGAGCTTGGAATTCAATAGCACTATGCACTTCTATATGTTTTGAGGTTTGCTACTTTAGCCGCGGATTCGAAGCGAAACTCAGGCGAGGTACGATCCGTTCCGCGTTGATTTCACCCAGGACAATCCGTATGCTCGAGTCGTTGTGCTCGCTCAGAGTCCGGGCAAAGGTCTGCCATTGTAATGCCAAACCAGAATCGAACTGCAGAACAGCAGCATCGACTAGGTTTTCACCTTCAATGCATTTGGAGCTTTATATTGGAGCATACCAGGCAATGATACCGTGAACATGATTGATGTTGGGAGTCGAATTGCGGCAGGCCGGTCCGTTCGACGACAAAGTCTCGTCACAATCTTCTAAACCCCTTAGCCTAGAGCCTCCGCATAGCCTAGGTACGGAGTACACCTGGCCAAGCTTAGCCGGTGCTTACCGCGGACGTAGTGGCTGTTACTTCCACACGACAAAAGCTGCGTTTTGTCTCATCATGCCGTTGGTATCAAGCATTGGCACTATGTGGGATGTCTCATTTATGGTAGGTCCATGGTATGAAATATGAGGGTGATTTAGTATGATTTTGTTTCCCCTTCTCTTTACGAAATAGTCTTCGTGGTCGTGTTTTGATTCTCATTCGCTTACCTTTGTCTGCGCTGCCTGTGATCGCGACCTATGTAAGTTGAATCCCTTCCATTTGCTGCACTGGTGCACGGAATATATATTTGAATTGAACGCAGACTTGTGGGCGTCAGCTCCCTGAAAAAGAGTAGTGGCAACAGGGTGCTTCCAGCATACCTACCTCTGGTGAGTAAACTTCATTCCACGTTCGAGGGAGAAATTTGCGTAGAGAGAAACTAGCATGACATCGTAGGGATTCGTTTCAGAAGAAAAGAGAGTGGACTATTATCAGTATTCGAAGCTTTCATGTCACATCAGTCCGGATGAATTATGCTGTCAAATACAGTGTACGACTTCCACCCTCATACTCCGAGACAGCCCGCACCTTCACCGCTCCGCCAAAGATGCTTCTGGGAGCCTATTCAGTTTTTGCACGTTGCGGGTTTCCGTAGTGGAAGCTGGGATAAAAGGAGGGTGAAAATATTCACTAGTGGTGTGGTGGGCTTGGATGAAAAAGATGGAGGGGTGTACAGAAAGAGATTCTGTGGCTTTGTGAGAGTTTGGGTCGTGGGACTGGGACCGGGATAGGAGCAATCAGATGAATGCAATGCAACGACTAACAATGCCCGCCGCCATAGAGGGATCTTGTTAGCTTGGTTCATCTTGGTAAGTAGCTTTCCCGGGGGAGCACGTCATCACGGGTTCTACTGATAGGAATGAATTTACTATTAATTAAGTCGTTGACGCCGGACCGGAGTGTTCAATCCAAGTGCACAGACGTCGATTGAAAGTGGACAGGTTATTCTCAGTCACTTTTTTACGAAAAGAAAACTCGTGGAAAGTTTGCTATCATTATGGGACCTGCAGCCTAAAGGTCCGGGTTGCTCTCATGGTGCCAAATAGCGGTAGTCGAAATACAACGAGGCAGAGGGAGAAGTTAGATCCTCTTCACCTAGCACGTTGTTGCTACCGATGCAAGCTCAAATGACTCGAAAACCGAAACAAAAGAAAAGAAAAACCATCACGGGCCATAGCTTGCGTCTCCTATGAGCGTATAGAGTTCTCACCCACTCCAACTAACTCGAACCATCCCGTCCCAAAGCGTAAGGATTGACTCTGTCCAAGTCAGACATCCTCAAAAGCTGTGCGGAAACGAGACTACGGCGATCGAAAAATATGGCCAATCCGTGTTGTATGTGCCTGTGTACCACCGTCCTTAGTGGTCTCCCAAAACCGCCTAGAGAACCAACCCTTCCATATGCCAACGTTCTTCCGCCCAAAAGATCGATTGCGGGGCACACGAGGGACCGTCTATTTCTTGAGGTGGGGGACATAGGTAGCATCGTCGTCCTCGGAGAAACTCTTAGCGTTCTCATCCGCGCGCTTCTTCTTGGCGAGGGCCAGGTTCTTCAACATCTCGCCCTCGATGGGATAGCCGAAGACGTTCATGAGCAAGTCGGTCTGTTCCTTTGCGGCCTCCTTCTCCATGGCCTTGCGGAACTCGGCGTGTGCTTGCTTGTCGGTAGGCAGCTTCTCGAAGGCGGCGCCGGCCATGGTCGTCGTTCCGGATCGGGCAAAGGTACCGGTCGACGTCTGGGGAGTATAGACAAGTTCGGTAACGCTCAGGGGCAGTTGAGGCAGGGCCTCGCGAGCATAGAGATCGTGTAGGGCCTGCGTTCGAAGGTCGGAACCTTGGCTGGTTGCTTTCTGGGCGGGTTGATGCGAATGTTGATTGGTGGATCCACTGGCAGCTCTGTGGGCTTGCTGTTGAACGGGTCCAGGGGCAGCTGCAGCACGAACGGGTTGTTGAGCAGGTCCTAGAGCAGTTGTACGGACTGATCGTTGAATAGGTCCAGCGACAGCTGTGCGAGCGGGCTGTTGAATAGGTCCGGTGACAGCTGTACGAGCAGACTGTTGACCAGGCCCGGTTGTACGACCTGCGAGCTGTCGAGGAGGTCTGGAGACAGCAGGGTGACCTGCCCGTCGAGTAGGTCCCTGGATAATCATGTGGGCTTGCTGTTGTGCAGAGCCGGTGGTGTGAACCGGATGTCGAACGGGTCCGGAAACAGCTGTATGATGAGCTGCCTGTCGAATGGGTCCCTGGACAATCATCTGGGCTTGCTGTTGAGGAGGTCCGCCGGTATGAACTGGCAAAACAGGTCCGGAAATAGCTGTATGAACCGGATGTTGAATAAGTCCGTGAACAGGTCCGTGAACAGGTCCGTGAATAAGCGGCTGTTGAACAAGTCCTTGGATAGCTGTATGAATCGGCTGCTGGATTTGACCGGTGATGAACGGGTCAATGGCGAGAATTCCGGACGCAACAAAGGGGTCTTCAAGGAAGTAATAATAGCCGCGTCCAGAGACCACGAGTCTGGGGATAGCCCGGCGACGGGGAGCAGGATAGCTCAACATCGTGAAATAAGAAGAGCGAGGAAGATATTTCTTTAATCTAGTTGAGGCTGGGAAGTTCTTGATGTTTTGCGGGCTTTGCTGGCTTGCTGGTCGGCTAGTTGTTTGTTGTGCTTGGACCGAGTGTTGCGAATTCGGGTGCGTGTTGTAGAATTGAGAAAGGTGGTTGGTGGGAGAGAACGTGGACGAGAATTTATGTTGTTTCCTACGTTGCCATGGCAAGAGAGGGTGCTCACTTATGGGTGCGCGTTGAAGGAATAAATTGGTTGGGAGTCGGTACGTAGGTACTCGTTACCACCGTCGAGGCTACGGAGAGGGAATCTTGCCCATTGTCCCCTATATATTCACTACTATTGACCGTACATCAGACCGAATCGTCGTCCTCGTCGCTGTACCTGCTACTTTCATGTCAATTCCCTCCCCCATTAGGTGGTTGAGGAAGGCGGTCGTTTTCATATTTGGGCACGCCCTCGCACGTGCTTTTTTTTGCCTTGCTATGTACCGGCTCGACAGCACCTCGACAGACCACCCGTACTCGTGCAGACTTGGTTGTATTCCCTACTCTCTTACTACTTACCTAAGACACAGGTATGCATACATTCACTACACCACACAGCCAGACAACCAGACAGACCGTCGTCCTTCCACCAGCACTCCCGCATCACAATGACATGGCTGCTTGAGCTAAGTTCTATTCAACGAGCTCAGAAATAATATATATTCTAGATGTACAAGAAGAACGGCCCTCCGCAAAAGCAGACGAATCCTCAAAGGGGTTGGCTATCAGCCTCGGTCGTCGTCAATTCACAATCCCGTGACTTGAAGTAGGTACCTATCGGTACGTACCGACTGTCCGTGCAGCATCGGGTGTGAACTTAGGTAATCGCGTCGAGGTACTTTAGGTACATCATGTACGAAGTACTTCGTACCTTAGGTACATACCTAAGGTACCTAGGTAGGTGTAGTTGTAGGTAGGTATCTCTGTACTTCGGACCTGCCTCGACACTTTCCTCACACTAGGACTGGTTTAGGTAGTTACAAGATGCAGATTTGCGACTTCCTCCATCACATCTGCTCACCGGAGCGCACTCACCTTCACGAGCAAGTCCCGATTGGAATGGTAGCTCAGTGGTAGAGCAATCGACTGCAGTTCGATAGGTCATGGGTTCAATTCCCATTCGTTCCTCACCTTTTGCTATTTTTTTTCTCTCTCTCTCTCTCCCCTTCCCTCCCTTGTGGGGGTTGACTACGTAATTATTGTGGGAGTGTTTAAGCCCGTTTAGTGTGCCTGCCTTGTTTTTTTTTGGGGGGGGGGGGGGGGGTTGTTTTGGCAAAGTGGGTAATGTCAGGAGGGAATTGAGATGTGGTTGCTGACTGAGGTCGATACTGTGGGAGAAAAATTAATGATTCTTTTGCTTGTACCAAGTATACGAAGCACGGAATTTTGATCTGATCTGATCTTGATCCGCACACACAAGGTAAGCATAAACACCGGTCATCCTGCTGTCAACCATGATCTTAACCTACGGCGTACAGCCAGGTCAGTACATGCATTACAATACATTACAATACATAGGCAGCGCCGTATCAGCGGACCAACCGGTAGGTATTACAAGTCGCACGGCTATGTATCTCGACCTCATTCACGTTCACTGCATCGAAAGATTATGCTGTAGACCATCATTCTCTCCACCATCGGGCGCGATGACGAGCCAAGTGTTATGACGATATCGCCGGTCGCAATCCCGGATTCCGCATTCGTATCTCGGAATGCCGGGTTCCCATTCTGACCTGACCTGCATGCAGGGACGCTGATTCATCCAAGCAAAGCCGTATGAGTACTTACGTGAAGGTAGTATTCCGTACACCTCGTCACGATTTATGATTCTTTTATCCTGCGTTGGAGAGTTGATGCCGTGCGTGTGGTATATGTATATGGGTATTTTGCTTCCACTTACTCCCCGCTATAATAGCTTATTTCCAATCGATAGTGTTTCGTGTTGATCGACGACACCAGGTCCAAGATTGCATGTATTGCTCGTGGATTTATATCTATATCCATCGCACGACGGGACGAATACAGAATCGCCCTCGCAAGCGCCGGCGTAATCCGGTAACCGTCACGCCTATTCATCCAGACCGGTTGTACCCAAGCGAGCAGGTATTTGGCATGTCGACGCAGACAAGTTGCGGGTGTTTTCATGTCTAGGGATCCCGGTATCTACACGCAACGACAGACCCAGGCGTGTGCGGAAGTCGTCATAGCCGGGTTCGTTATCGCGGTCGCAAGTACGGAATCACAGCTCACGTTATCAGCGTCACATCGGGTCGACCGCTGCCGTGCACAGGAAAAGTAACACCAGGGGGGCGTGGGTGAGTTATAGATGTAAATTGTGGTAGGTCATGATAGGCAAACCCGGCCATGATCATATAAATGAACTTTCATGTCTATCCCCAGTTCCCAGCCCATGCCCGTCCCAATGCGGTCGCATCCGCATTCAGCCCAAGCGATAACCTATGATATTTATTTATGCGATGGGGGCATAATCAGGCCCTTGATGAAAGACGAAATGATAAGACGGAACCAATCAACATCCTAGGCGAACGCCTCCCGGATATGCTGTATAACAGAAGGTATAAAAAAAAAAAATACAAGATAAGAAAGATGATGGAAGAAAATGCCCAACCCCACTGCTCCCATTTTCTGATTTCTTTCGGGTCTCGCTTATGTATGGCGTGTGTATGTATGATATGTGGATGGGCGAGATAGAGAGGCGTTTTTTAGACGTCATTGGCCTCGTCTGCTGAAGTGTAGCCTCGTCGTGAATAGATGTGGAATTGGTAAAAGATTATACAGTCTTCTACGACCGTCCCTAACGATCCGATCAACCACGGCGTGGCCTTGATCAGATAGTCGGAGTTCTGAGAATAGGCAAAGACGCTTAAGCCGTACGTCAAGTTACCGGTAAGGGAGAATAAGAAGAATAGGAGCGCAAGGCCTGGTTTCATGTTAGTCGGTCAGTCGCTCGACCCCCTTGCACCCACCTATCAAGTACGCAATGCTTACCGTCACAAGATTTCTCCCTGTAGTTCTTGATGATCTGCGGAATTCTAGCGCTGTGTTTTAATTCGTGTTAGACAAGTTGGCTGTACGAGTGTTTGTGAGAGACATGGTCGTACCATAAATAACAAAGGGCACTGGCATAGCCCAGAATCATCCCGCCGATACCGGCCGGTGAGTTCGGATCCGTTACATTGCCGGAATCAGGCTTATCCCATGCGCCGACATGATACGAGATGAACCAGCCCGCAATGCCCACAAAGTAGATGGTCAGGATGCCCAGGATGTTGGTCACCCAGGAGTTGCCATTCCGCGATTCGTCCTCGCCGGTGATGACGCGCTCGATGGTTTTTGCATCCGAATGCTCGTGGTGGGAGGGCCGGCGACGCGAGCCGGCCGTGGAGGTTCGTCGTAACAAGGGCTCGTCTTCGGACGTGCCGGTGGCGGAGGATTGTCTGCGCCGACGCGCATTGTGCATGTTATAGTACGCGCATTGTGAGATGAGAATGACATCGGAGATGCAGAAGTAACCTGATAATGCGGTGGCCGTAGGGGCCAGACCGGTAACAAGGGCGCCTGGAGGGAGAAGTTTAGTTAAGCAAGGAACAGCGCGGTACCACTGAGAGGCTGTATTTGCGACGGGCGGGAATCAAAGAAAGGCACGGGCTTGACGAGCTTTGGCGATTTCAAGGTAAAGATCAATAGAGCGTACCACTTATATTAGCCACATCCCCGAATAGCCAGATGGCCAGAAAGCCCATAGACAGGCCTTCTGCGCTCTTCGCCTTATAGTTTGCGATAAGCTGGGGGATCTGGAGAGAAGGTTGATTAGCCGATAATGAATAAGTCAAAGATCGATCTCGGCTGGAGTGAGAGAAAACATACCAATAGACAAATCCATGCCGTCAAGCTCACACTGCCAAAGATGCCCGAGAGGGCCTCGTTGAGGGAGAGGCCATGTGATGACATGAGATCATAGAGGCGCGGTGAACCTCAGTGCCAAATGCGGGAGGTAAAGGGAAGGGTTTACTTTCTATATACTAGATAACTGCGGTGATAGGCAGTAAAGAACGAGCGGTACAAAGGATATCAAGAACACGGGCGGTTTTCATTGAAAGAAGAAGGTTATCTATACTTTATACGTACAGGAGATCCCCTGAAATGATGGCATGAAGGTTACCTATTGGAAGAGAAGGGGAGAGCAGGATGACTACTTACTATCTATCGACCTACGGACTACGGACTACAGACTTATGTGTGTGTACTTACATTAAGAGAGGGAGGTAGTATGTGGTGAAGGTACCTAAGTACTTTGTATGTCCGCGCCTTACGGACGTACTGTTCGCTGATACCGACTATGGAATGCGAGATGGAGTGGGGCTGCTGAAAGGTGACTAACCGGTTGTGGCTAAATTGACAGAGATAAGAAGCGGCGGCGTTCGGGCTTGCGCATGCAAGTCACAACCTGGGACTTGGGAGAGGCTTCGCTTCGCGTGGTAGATCATTTACGGTAAGTACATAGGTACCTACAAATCGCCTAGGTACAAAGGTACCTAGGTTAGTACATACCTGGGAAGGCCCCACTGTCCGCCGGTGTACTCCGCCCGGTCTGCCGGCATGCAGCGTCTGTACATTCTTAGGATAGGTAGGTACGGACCGTAGATACCTAGGTACTTGACACAATACCGATTATAATTAGATTAGGTAGACCTACCTTAGGTAAGTAGGTACTACTTATGTGCCCTTAACAGGTAAGCATGTTAGGAACACCTAGGTACCTATCTTCCTTTTTCTAGTCAATTAAGGAGATCAATTGATTCTTGACGAAGTACGTAAAGTAGTGTAGGGTTAAGTACCTAAGGTAGGTACGTGAGTACCTACTTTGTATACCCACCGGTACCTATACGTAGGCTAGGGAGTTACCTACTGTAGGTACTACCTATGTAGGTATCACTCATCAAGCAGAGAGAGGCTTACCGATGCTTATGAGATACCTAAGGTACCTACCTATTATCTTCGAGGTACGGACTACCTAACCTATATCTTTCTTAGATTCCGGTAGTGTAGGTACCGGAAGGTAACTCAACACGGCAGTGATCCATTTGGTGTCCAGTCGAGTGAGTGCCGTGACGTCGTTATCTACACTACCTACCCTTCCTTCCTTCCTTTCTTCCTACCTTCCCTCCTTCCCTTCCTACCCACATACCTACCTAGGTATACACCTCCTCCGGCCCCGAGTTTGTTAGCGCGATACACAAAGCAGGGGTTGGCACTTGAACCCGTGGGCAGTTGCTGGCTGAGATGTCAAGAGAATGTTAGTGTACCAAATTTTGTAAAAGGGCTTGAAGCATCTGTCCTGGGCCTCTGGTCCGAACCCCTGCTTTGTGTATCGCGCTAACAAACTCGGGGCCGGAGGAGGTGTACGTACGTAGAAGGAGCGGTATCGGTAGGTGGGGTAGGTCTTCAGGCTCGTTACTATTTACGTAGGTAGGTAGTGAGTGGTACCTACCTAGTACCATAAGTATTAACGTCTATCTTAGGGTACGGATCCGTACTATTTACGTAGTTAGGTAGGTACCTACGTCCGGATACGTAGGTACCTACCTACCTACTTACTTATACTTCGTATGCTATGTGTACTTATCTCGGAAGGGATGTACCTAGGTACCTACACTACGTTAGGGGCTGGGGGTACGCTACCTTAGGTAGGTAGTACCTACGGACGTACACTTCTTACACAATTCAAACACGCTATAATCGATCAGGTAACAAATTCCAGCGCGGCGTGGCTTATACTTCCCAGACAGGAAAGGCGTACTGGGAATTTCCCTACACCAGCCTCCGCAGGGGGGCGAGTAGGTAGTAATTAGGGGTTACTTACCTATACTTGCCTACTTGTAGCCGCTTTTGCTTCGTGCAGGCGGGCCTCTGGGGCCGCTATTGCCCTCCGCGTGGTCTTGTGACATTTCGCCTGGACACCTGTGACGTTTTCTTCGCTGAAAAGGCTCGGATCTGCACTATCAAGCTGAACTGCCCGAGAAAAAAAAAATCCATTTTCTGGTGTTGTCCTGAGTTAGTTAGTTACATGGTTCGGGAGTTCATTGATGCACGCGGCCATATCTAGGTAGGTAGTATGTTAGGTACACAGTGTTGATACCTACTTACTATGAAGTACTTAGGTATATACGTACGTACGTGCGTACATAATTGCTATCAATCGCGAGTTCGCAGCCTGCCTGCGTTCTACCTACCTACATACACTACGCCTCCCACCTGTCAGTTTATCATAGAATCATCACATGGCAGAACCGAGGACCGATACGGAGGCTCGTTCTCTCATTCGCCAGAAATTCTCTCAGGGGACCGAACCCCGCCGGTCGATTTGTCGGCTGAATCCTGAGCTGATGTTCAAGAAGCAAAGCTGGAAAGCCTGACATCTCTGAAGTTTAGTACCCATATACCTACATAAGTAGGTATAGGTATTCCATTCCGTATTAGGTAGTAAAATTATCCGACTTACTTATCTATTATCTTCTTGATTGTCTGAAGGCCACAGTTCCCGTCACTGTCAGGGGCTTGAACCAATCGAATATCCGTGGACTAGGTACCTATACGGAATAGGTAGCCACCTACCTTATTGAGTGGTGATCAAAGTCCGTGTGGGTAGCTTCTTTTCGACATGGTGGATCTAATGACCGAATTGCAACCTGAGGGAAGTCAAGGAGATACATTACCCATCATCATCGGCATGTTCGGCTTGGTAATGGCCTTCTGATAACACTATAAGTACACCTCTATCCCGCTGTTGGTGCGTAGCAATACCGATCACATGAACCTCCGCTAATTGTCTATGTGTTGCTTGGAATGGAGCTTTGTGGTCGGTTTGAGACCAACTATACGTATATTGCCCATTGCGTGCTTAGGCTCTATTGGCCTCGTACGCAAATCAATGATTCCTGTGGAAGTTCTATTGAGTTGTTAGCCAGTACTCCCAGGGACAGCTGGGTCATTACGACGGCAAGATCGAGAACAATACTGGCATCTTTGCTCTCGTCGTGGTTGAGGCTATACGAAGAGCACTCTACCGATACGAAACACCGAGCAGCGAGTGACAGTATCGCATAATGTGCAAGTACTGTGCTCTAAACTGTGTACTGCCGGTATACCTCTGTAAACTGAGGTCGTTTGGTGCTTACTCTCGGAATGAATCAGGTACAACCGAGGTATCATGTAGAGAAACGGAGTCACTCCTTGCATGCAATCAGTCGAAAGCAGTCAGTCGTCGTCTGACAGGCGACACGCGCCCAACTCGTGTGCCCTTGCCAGACCCTGCACGAGGCCCCATACCGAACGTGGCTGCTGTCGCGCGCCAAACCCATTTGAACTGGCCCTCTCTCTCTCTCTCTCGCCGAGGCCAAGAATAGGTAGGTGCCTCGTCAGTCAGTCATTCGTAAGGACATCTGTTTTCCAACTCTCCGGATCGAAAAAGTATCTGTAATCTCAACATCCCTACCATAAAGTGCTTTTTGTTTGTAAAAGAAAAAGAATAGGTCGGCCATGCAATTCAATCTCGGATGTCTCATTTTCGGCGCTTCTATCCTGCCGGGGGCTGTCGCCTGGGGTAGTAAGTATACCGGTGTCAAGAGGTCATCTGGCTTGCAAGGATATGAAAAAAAAGGGCATAAGACAGATAATAATATAGCGATAAAGTAGCTGCTGACCACGGCAATGTCCAGGTCTCGGACATATCGCCATTGCCTATGTCGCCAGCAACTTTGTCAAGGAAAACACGACGGCTTATTTCCAGGACCTGCTGCGCAACGACACCGAGCACTACCTCGCCGGCGTCGCCACCTGGGCCGACAGTATCCGCTACACCAAATGGGGCCGCTTCAGCAAGAACTTTCACTTCATCGACGCCAAGGATAACCCGCCTGCGTATTGCGGCGTCGACTTCAAGCGCGATTGCAAGGCTGATGGCTGCGTCGTCAGCTCTCTTCAGAACTACACCTCCCAGTTGCTTGATGCGGAGCTGTGGGCTTGGCAGCGCGCCCAGGCCGCCAAGTTCGTCATTCACTTTGTCGGCGACATCCATCAACCACTGCACGTGGAGGATGTAGCCCATGGTGGAAACGGCATCCACGTGAATTGGGAAGGACATGAATTTAACTGTAGGCCCTCCTGATTTATGACTACAGGCTCTCCTTGTTTATTGTGATTGCCCTCGCGCAGAATCTGATTTTGACCGAAATCACGCAGTGCATCATGTCTGGGACTCGAGTATAGCTGAGAAGATGCTCGGCGGGAACCGAAGGAGAGTCTATAATAATGCCCTCCGATGGGCTACGTCCCTCACCAGCGAGATCAAATCTGGCAAATATCTGACTGAGAGTGCGTCGTGGATTCACGGGTTGACCCTCGACGACCCTATCGCGACGTCCATGGTCTGGGCAAACGAGTCCAATGCTTATATCTGTTCACATGGTGAGTGGCGTCTGGAAAATCCCGGATGTTGATGTGAGAGGACCCCTCAGCTTATTCCATTTATCAGTGTTCCCCGAGGGACCAGCGGCTATTGAAGGTCAAGAGCTTGCGGGCGAATACTATCAAAAGGCGGCACCCGTCATTGAATTGCAGGTCGCGAGAGCAGGTTATCGTCTTGCGGCATGGCTGGATCTCATCGTAGAGGGGATATCAGGACGCAAAGCCGTTCTGGGCGAAATGGGGGAGCTGTAGCAGATGCCCTCGTTATATATCGGTATGCCTGGTATGTAGATCTGCCGCGCGGTCGGCTGATGTGAGTTGTCCCGGGGGGTAAAGCGTGGTTTCTCGCAAGTTAATCGCGCCAGAGTCACTCTTATCCCTGGCCAGTAAGGGGCGTCTCGAGCATTTTTATGGATGCGGAGCCGGAAGATAATGCCCATTAGATGATTAGAATCAGTTGTCCTAGTGTTACCTTCAACTCCCAAACCATAGGCATCTTTATGAATAACATTTTGCTTATTTTCTAAGAGTAACAGTTAACCGCGACATATAAATGGAGTAACAAAAGTACAGTGATCTGATCTCGGGAGAAAGCATCTCCTGTCGAAATAAATTAGCCCAGCCTCAAGGTCGGAAACACAGGGCTCTCAAACCCTCACCCGAACACCTGAGAACAAAATCTTCCCAAAATCTATGCGAGGACCTCGCATCAGACAAGGCGATTCCGCTCGTCGCATTTCTGAAATACCTACCTAAGGTAGGAGTTCACCTCAGCGCGTGGAGGCAAGCCCGGCCTCACAAGTAGCAATCTACGCACTGAAGCTTACAATGCGAACTTCGGACGCCTCGGGATTTCCAATCCGATTCCGAGCCCGCCACCCCCAAGGAAAAAAAAAGGGGGGGGGGGAGAAAAAAAAGTGTATAGGCATCGATCTTTATCTCCACCTCTTGTTCGAATTTTCTTTTCCTGCAAGGTTCGCTGCTCTCATTCTCCTTTAAAGATAGCGCATTGTTCACATAGTGTACTTGCTTTTGCTCCTTGTTTCCTGTGCGTCTTGTGTAGCGCTCGATCGCCGAGCACCCGTTCCTAGCGATCAGAAGAGAAAGAGAGAGAGAGAGAGAGAGAGAGAGAGAGAGAGTGTGTGTGTGTGTGTGAATCACTAGCTCGGTAATAGAAGCGAGGTCTGTCGGGCACTGGTAGGTATCACGGTCTTTATTAGTCCTCGATTTCGAATGCGTTGCCATGATGATGATGATGATGATGATGAGATGAGGTATATAAGTATGATTTGTTATAATTGCGCGGAACGACGCGGTATACCTAGTCGTCCTGTCGTCGCTTGCGTCGACGCTTCGCGGTTCCTGGAGGCTTTTACGGAGCAAGAATTGCAGGCCAACGTATACGTACATACATTAGTCTTGACCTGCCAGTGTATTATATTAGGCAGTGTACTCCAAATACCCGAATGCCTCCATATAAATTCCCTATCAATGTCCCGATCTCCAGAATATATATTAGACTCACCTATAATATCCAGTACCTGCCTAACAAACATCAACACAACACAACCAATAACCAAACCAGCGCCCGATCCCAACACATGCAAAGCCTATATATCGAACCCTATAGCGTTAGGTAAGCAGCCCTCGCTTGTCCCAGATCCATGTAGGTATCTAAGTGGCGTCCATGTCGTGCGTGACGTAACGGCGGCGTCTCAACCCCGGCACTTATAAAAAAAGGAAAAATACACACGGTCCATCCCCCCGGATCGTGGCTTACGCCACCGCCGGGCCGTGGAGCGGGGCTGAATCGCCAACGCGGTGGAACGTGTAACGGGCTTTAATAGCCTACACTATGCACACCAATCAAGCAATAGATAAATATCACAAAACCTCTCAACCACGAGACAAAGAATAAAAAAAAAACTCCTCTATTGATAGTCTGTAGACAATAGGTCTAACCCCATAGCCATTTTCTCTCTCTTTTTCTTTCTTTCTAAGCTGTAGTGTAGTGTGTAATAATGTAATGCCCATGGCTGCCAATTAAGGCACCTCAAAGAAGATAGCCAAATGATTACTATCATACCGGTTCAGGTCAAAGCAGTAAAATAAGAACTTCATTCTTCATTTAGCTGCCGGGTACAGTTCTTGCAGTATCTAGGACTAGGTAATTCCATCCGTGACGTTAAAGGCCACCCAACTAGACAACCCCTCCCCCATCATTATCTTCATGACAACCAGGCTGTCAGAATTGTACATTAGCTATGAAGAGTCAAAAGAAATCCTTCAAGGTGTCCCATATAGTAGTGCTTTCATCTTCAAATACCTAAAGTAGGATGGACTTGAGGTATCGCTTTTCCAGCGTATTTGTGCTCGTCCAGCAAGACAGCGGCTGGTATATGAGTTTGCCAAGGATGCCGTCCGACTAATGGGAAAGCTTCAAGAAGAAAAACGAATTGAATAGGTAGTAATCGATAAAAAAAAAACTAGGTAATTGCATTAATTAGTAATGCGGATAACTGCGGCACATCGAGGCCCAGCAGGACGAAATTTCGCGCAAAATTGGCTGCTCGAAACATCAAACCAATAAAAAACACGATGAAATGATAAATGCCATAACATGTCGTTTTACACATTATGCGACGCAGAGGGTCGTAAAGAAATATACAGGGTATCGTCTCCTTCAATTCATTAAGGACCACGCATCTGATCGCTACCTCTCAAGGGTCTAATCAGACCTGATAGTGAGAGGGTGATGTTGTATCTCGTTGACCACTAGTGCCTTTCGCGGCTCGATCGTTGCCATCATGCTCCTCTGTCTCGAGTCGCTTCCGCCAGTCAGCTAGAGTATCGCTGAGCCCGAGACTTTGCGTTTCGTCACCCCCCTTAGGTGTCCCTTCGAAATCAAACGTATTCGAAAGACGGTAATTTTTGTTTCTCGTCGTCTCCCAGTGTGTTCGGAGCATATCCAGTTCACTGGCCAAGTTTTCTAGGGCCATGCTATTCCTTGCATCGCTAAAGCCATCATAAATACTTTCGGCCTCTGAGCTTTCGTGCCGCACATGCCCCTTGCCATTTGTATTTGAGACCTGGGCGTTTGGATCCGAATTCATACGGCTGCGTCTTCGATAATTACCCACCGAAGTTCCAACTTGATCCAGAAGAAGGCTGACCTTTTCTTCGGCTTCTTGGGCACGTTTCTCGATCAGGGCGTTTTCGTGCTGTAACTGCTCAATGTCCTTCTCCCGAGTTGTCAATTTCTGCCACGCATCTTCTCTGGATTTCGCGGCACTTTCGCGTTCACTTGTGGCGGTTTCCAGCTCTTTTCGCACACTGGCAAGTTGCTGCTCGAGACGGACCGAAGACACCTTCAACTGCTCTTCAAGCTCTGCAACCTTTCCTGCTAAAGCCGAGCGTTCTGCTTCCCAATTTGTCGCAGTTGAGGTGTCAGAAGCGCCAAGTCGGGCTTCCAGGTCGAAATTCTCATTCTTCAATCGATGATTGTCGGCCTTGGACTTAGCTAACTCGTCTTTCATGCGCTTGAGCATCTTCTCAGTGCCTTTCACGTAGTGTACAGCAGACTGATAGTCATTTTCGAGCTGCACTATACGCTCACGGTAAGTTGCCTCAGATTCTTGTATCTGGGCCACGAAGTGCTGCTTTGTCTCCTCGTGTGCGGCAACTGCTTCGGCAAGCTGTCGTTCAAATTCCACAGCGCGTGCTTGATCTGGAGAGTCTGTACGGGCTGCTATGCTTCGCACACGGGAAAGGCTGGTGGGGCTGATTCCTCTCTCACTCAGGATGTTCTTCAGCGTGTTGTACTGCACGGTCATCGCGTTCGTCTCTAGCTGCTGACTCGCCAGCTGGTTTTTGATTTCAGCATGCTGGGCTTGAAGTGACTGAGTATCCTTAAGGGCAGACTGTAGCTGCCTGCGAATGGTGACGCCCTCTCTGCTCGACTGTTCTTGGTAGACCTCAAGCCCAGCAATCCGTTCTTCCGCGCTGCGAAGCTTGTCAGCAGCGGCATCGGCTTCTTGTTGATACTTTTTCACGAGGATGTTGGCTTCTGTTGCTTGTTTTTGAAGAACAGCGATGCGTTCTGCATCAGCTCGGCTCGTCTTGCCGGGGTCACTTGAAAGCTTTTCTAGCCCGGACAGCACAGCCTGGCGGTGGGCTTGAGCTTCAGCTGCATTACGTTCGGCAAGCTCTTCGGCGTTTCGTAGTCGCTCACCGACAGCTGCCAATTCGGCTGTAAGTGTCTCGTGCTCAGCTTTCAGCGAATTGAACTTTGACTCTGCAACTTCGCGTTGAGATCGTTCTTCTTCGCACCTTCGCTCCAGATGATTTCTCATATCAGTGGACATGGCCACAGCCTGGCGCAGAGATTCCAACGTGTCGCTCTCTTCTTTTTTGCCGCTGGTAGCCTCATTATATTTGGCCTCAAACTCTTCCTTCTCAATGCGGAGGAGACTGGTAGCAGCGACTGCATCAGCTGCTATGACGGATTGTTCCCGAGCTTCACGTTGCGATATATGCAACTCAGCTCTGAGTCGTTCAATCTCCGATGAAGTTTCTTGTTTGTACGACTCCAATTCTGTCATCCTCTTCTGTGTGGTGCTTAGAGTCTCATCTGCGAGTTGTCGCGCACGCTTCTCGGCCGCGAGATCGGACCCAGCACGTGACAGACTAGTTTGAAGCTCCTTCTGTAAATTCAAAGCTGTTGCGAGCTTCCTATTCAACTCAGCGACGTGATCACCGGCATCCGCAGCTTGCTCCGTCTCTCCTTGCGAGGTGCCAGTTCCGCCCCCTGTATGAGCAGCCTTTCTAGCCTTAGCATAAACCGCTTCTTGAATGGCAGCATCGCGCTGTCTTTCAGCCTCTGCAATCTGTTTCGCTGCTAAAACTGCTTGCTTGTCCACGGAACTCTGCACATTCGCCAGTTCTTGTCGCATGGCTAGAAGAGCTTCGATTAGGGGCTTGTCGTCGTCATCGAACGTCTCTAACCCGCGTCCTTCAAGTGCAGGACTGAGGGTGGTACTTGACGTATATCCAGCCTTGCGGGCTAACTCAAGCTCCGATGAGTACCAGGCGTTTCGGTTACGCGCAGCATCTAGTTCTTTCAGTAACGCAACAGTCTGTGAGTTTCTGTTGGAGCCTCTTCGTGATATAGGATTCGAGGTTTGGCGGGTTGGCGGGGGAGGGGAGGAGGGCCGGTTTACGACAGTTTTGAGACCGGATTCAGTGCTGATGTCGACTGAACCTTGCGCACGAGCTTGTCGAGCTGGCTTGGATTTCGACATATCAGTGGAAACTTCAGTCCTCGGAGCACTCTTGGGTTGTTGATTTGGCGTCCTGCGACCATTGGTCATGAGACTGTCTTCTTTGGCGGCATCTCTAGGAATGGGTGATTGCGCGAGGCTAGCTGGAGGACTTGGCATGATCCCAGCAGATTCTCTTTCTATCCGCTCAATCGATGCATTTCGTATCCGTCGATTAGCACTAGGGTCAATAGTTGGCCGTGGAGGCTGCCCCTGTGGTGGCGGTCCGGAGGGCGTGGAGGTACCCGCTGTCCGTGGAAGCTTCGATATCCCATTGCTAATGGGAGGTGGTCCACTCATGTCTGGTCCACTAGCGCTCCTGGTAGCAGGACTCCCTGGTCCGCCGGGAAATCTCCTGGGGTCCGGCCCATTGGAGCCATCCCGAGGAGGCACGGCGCGAATCGGAACTGATTCGCCGCTGGGTCTTCTTCCCGGCGGCGGCAACTTTTGTATACTAGGCGGCGTCTGCGCATCGTTGGGATAGCGGATTTTTGTCGTATCTAGAACATAAACTAGAGAGAGATCGTTGACTTGGTGCATAGTGGAACTCGGCTCCCCGCCAACAACAACAATTGACTTTCCTACAGCAGTCATGCTGTGACCAGACCGAGGGGAAGGCGTCGGGCCCATGTTCTGAAAGGTATACCATCGAGATGATGTGATGCGAAAAGCGGCCAAGTCTCCGAGATCTGCTCCATCTTCAGTCCGGCCACCGAAGATATACATGACATCGTCTATGAGCGCAGCTGAGTGACCCTCGCGTGGTGAGGGTATATAGCCAATGCAGTCCAACTGTGTCCATTTGTTGGTGGGAGGATCGTAGCACCAAACGTCGTTAAACCATTGGAAGCCGTTTGTTCCACCAAAGCTATAGCAATCAGTATATATCGAGGAATTAATAGGAACTGAACAATGCCCTAGCCACTTACAGGTACATCTTATCGTTGAAGGTGATCATTGAATGATTGGTCCTAGCAGGAGGCACCTTTCCGATCGGCGTCACACCATTTTCAGAATTCTCTATTAGAATCTCCCAACGATTATTCTGCATTTGCAATTGGTTCAAATCGAACGCAGATAGATCATTCATGAAATAACCTTCCACCTGGCCACCAAAAATATAGATTTTTGATCCTACAATGTTTAACGAATGCCCGTAGCGGCCTGACGGCCGGGGTCCAGCTGGTAATGCTCGTGACCATTGTCTCGTAGCTGCTCAGATTAGTCAGTGCTTCTAGCTGTGATGTATCGTGAAGAGAAGGCATGGGATGTGGAACGACAATGTAAAGCGGCATAGTAGGAGCGGGCGCATACAAGTGTTGAGGAGATATAACGTCTCGTCGAGCACGTCGGTCTCGTCAATCTTCGTGTCTCCACCGTAGACGATGAACGCATTGCCCACTAGCAAAGCAGAATGACCAACTCTGGGGCCAGGGGCCTCGGCGATAGTGGCAAGCGGATAGCATGCCAAATTACCTCCAGCCTCAATAATCCACAGGTCCCCCTTGACGGTTGAGCTATTTATTAAGCCGCCCATAATATATATGTCGCCCTCTTTCGAGGAAACGGAATTGACTGCAGCGCCATATCGCGGAAAAGGACTAGCCACATTGGAGGTAAGGGTCAACCGACGTTGCGACCACGGATATAACGATGCGTTTGGATTTTGCGGAGGATGTGCATTCCGGACCTTGACAAGATAAAGTTATCAGCAATGAGCGACGTAGGCCACCAGTCAATCAAAGTAAATAGAACTCACTGCTAAATCGCTCATCTGCTGTTGAGATTGCATCTGCTGCGACTGCTCCTGCTGGGCAGCCCGTCGAGGGGCGAATCTTTCAGCATCGGGACTGCCGCCGCTCTCGTCCAAAGAGTTTAAGCTACCTGTAGGCGTAGTTCGTGCGTGTCTCTCGTCTCTTACAATGCGTCCTGCCGGACTCTGTATCCCTGCCGGACCCGGAGGAGGAGGAGGAGGAGGGCCATCTCGGCTTGTTATGTTTCTATCCAGATTCTTCTTAGATTTGAAAAAGAAAGCCATGTCGGAACAGTGGCCACTTGGCGAGAAAAGACGCCAGCAAGGGATTGAGAATTAACCCTGCTATGTGAATTATGAGGGTGATAGGACTGGACTGACAAGGTCAATCCGGGGAGGGAGCCTGCAGCAGTAGGATGCGTGACAAAAGGCTGATGATGGAATACGAAGGGGAACGTATTAATTAGGACGACTGAATTGACAACTGGGCCGTTGTTGGCTAAATACCGGAACCGAATGCCCGATGCGGGACCTGTGAGTAGACTTTCGACAGTTAAGTTCCGGGCTCTAGTTTAGCCTTAGATAACTCGTTATTATTAGGTTTTTTTCTCTTCGGTCCGCTGGGGTTACTTGTAAGATCCAGGCTTCAGAGGCCGACGCATCGAGTCGAACGAGGACGGTGGTAAGACGGAGCAGTAAGAAAACAAGTGGACGTAGACAGACCAAGCAGGCGCACCGATAGTCGTGTGGTGAAAAATGGGAGACAAATAAGTGGTGGTTGTCCAAGTTGCTCTGGTTGGTAACGAGAACTGCGTGACACCTGATGCCGGTTTGGAACAGCGATTGAATGTAGGAGAAGGTATGTATTCATTAATGGGTCATGTCAAGTGATGGCCTTGCTTGACCCGCTTTGGTCCCGACCTCGCGCGGCAAAGACGCAGAAAAAAACAAGAGGAATTGGGAATTGACACGGGAAGATCGTGGAGGGCTCTCGAGAAAGGTAGGAGACAGAGGAGGTCGGCGGCGAGGTTGGTTGGGGATTGCGACAAATTTCCCAAGAATCCAGCAGCATAACCAGGCATGTAGACACACGGGTAGGTACCTAGTATAGGTGGGTGTCTTAGGTACCTTACATAGTACCTAAGGTACCCAAGGTACCTACCGTACTACTACCTTGGCAGGTTAGGTGCTGCCTACCTAAGGTACGGCCTACCTACACTAGGTAGAACAGCGCTGCTAAGTTCATGCGCTACCCAGGCACCTAACCTACCTAAGTACCTACCTAAGGTAGTAAGTGAAATTATCCCTAGAGCGGCGTTGCGAGAGCCTAACGCTGCTCGGTTTCTAGTGTACTTAAGTTACCTACCGGTTGGTTTTCATGGGCCAGTCAGGGGAATAACACTCCATTTTTGAGTAGGTAGATATACGTACGTCCGTACCTATCGCTAGGTAGGTACCTATCAGGGCACCCATGTTCCGCTATTAGAACATCCCCCGGCTGGTAACAGCTGTATCATGCCCGGTGGCTTGTTGTATCCACCTATTGGGATGGCCAAGGGAAGGAGGCCTTGAAGTGTGCATTCTGATACTGGTAGTACCTTAGGTAGTAGCAACCTGGCCCACGAGATCAAGTGTTATGGTCTAACAATGGTCTCTACTAGTAGTGACCTGCCTCTCTGTGCGGTAGGTATTTGTGTTGTTGTTGGTGTAAACTATCCACTTCCATGGCATCTACACTACCTTAGGTACGTACGTAGTGTAGTGTAGGTAAGGTACATGCTCTGTATGTAGTTATAGGCTGCCAGGCAGGTGACAGCTGCTATCAGCCGTGGATGTCTTAGCGGCACTCTAACAAATAGGTGTACCTAATTACACGAGTAGGTACGGACTACTTCTCGCAGATAGATACCTACCTAGGTAGGTCCGTACCCGTACGTTTTACCGTATTCTGGCTCACATTCAGCACGTGGTGATTGGCTTAACGCGAGAAGGGTTGCTTCAAAACAAGGTTAGTGTCCTAGGAGGGCGCTACCTTAGTGCATGTATGAATGGCATCTACATATACGTAGTACTTAAGTACAGACTACCTACCTATCGGAGATCCACCATCTCAAGGTGCCACCGTAACAGGGGGAAAACTGTTTGTACTGTACAGTGCTAGTGTACGGATCTGTACGTTGGTATAAGTGCTTAGGTAAGTACTGTAGCTAGGTAATTCCCCGTGTCATAAGAGGTCGAAGGATGACGAAAATAGGTACCTACGTCCGTACTTACCTAGGTAGTATGAGTATACCTACGGTATGTTTCTATACTTGGCACACACAGAATATCTATTGGATAAGGGAGTGATAAGCTACTTCGTAGGTACGTCCGTACCGGTAAGGCCATCACCCATCTTCCAAGGGAGAGCTAGGTATGTATGTACCTATCTACAAAACTGTCTTACTTAAGGGTAGGTAGAGTATCTACTTACTTACCTACCTAGTGTGCCTATGCTCTACCTAGATCTTACGTACAGGTACGGATTCGTACGGGAAGAACCATTACCTAGCTCACGACGCAGGAACCGAATTCATGCCTCCAATGATAACCGTATTTCGCACCTAGATAATCCGTAGTGTTGCATTTCATACACTGTGCGGATTACTGTACGTCAGTACACTGGGTACTTACGTACATGTGTCATATGGGCACCCTACCGGTAAGTAGGTACCTACACCACAGGTATGTAGGGGTACCTGGACCTGTGTTTTCTTGGCCGCTTTCTATACGCAGGTAGGGTACGTCCGTAGTCCGTACCGATCCGTACTGAACTTCGAATTACTCCGTACTGTGCACATGTGCTCCAACTCCTCAAAAAACCACCGGCAGCAAATACACTAGGTAAGTACCTAGGTAACTATACCCCCTTGCAAACATGCTACGTACCGTACTTAGTACCTAGGTATCTAATGTAGGTACATAGGTATCAGTCTCTGTGTAGGCCCGGATATTCTTCGGATGGCATCAATACTTCCGCTGAAGTGGTTCGGATGGGTACCCGAAGTATCTTATATACCTACTACCTATGTAGACAATGTACCGACGTTTACCGACTGGACAGTCCACACTAAGTACCTACTCCGAAGTTCGTACGGATCCGTACCTTACCTAGGTAGGAGGTACCCAAGGTACTAACATGTACATCGTGTAGGTACTTCGTACTTCGTACCTCGGGCAATTACCTAAAGCATCTACCTACAGTACTTTTTACAGTGTACCATGAAATATATACTATGTAGAGGTCCCCTACTTACCTACACTAGGTAGTTACGTGACTAGGATATATTTCACTCCAGTGAGAGGATTGGGACCAAATTACCAAGTCTAATTAACAAGTCTTCTGGAACACAACCTATCATGAATCCATACCTACCTAGCGTACAGGCTAGGGAAAACTTCGCTACGGACGTACACACTGATTATTCAACATAGGTAGGTAGGTAGTACTACCTACCTATGTGTGTACTTAGGCACAGGCACTACCTAGGTACACTAGATACCTAAGTAGGTAGAACGCTCCAGTGGAGTCTTCCTTCTGTCCGGAGAATAGCCGAACCCTTGAAAACTCGCAAATGCACTATTTACAGGAGTAGTTTTGCGGAGGTACCTATGTACCTACTTATACCCGCCTTTGCTTGTTAAGGGCAAGTGTGAGATCTATTCTTGAGTTCAGTATCAAAATACATAGGTATTGCGATGCCCATATGGATTAGGTCGGGAACGCCGAGTCCTACTCTTTTATTCATACATACTTAGATTCATTCCTGTATATATTCCTTACGGAATAGACAACCCAAGGTAAGTACGGATCCGTACGTACCGATTCTTTACCTCAGCACTCAGACGCCCCCTGGGGCGGCTAGGTAGTAGGTATTCGCGTTCAGAGCACATTTGATACAAAACATTCCGTATATAACTACAACAGGCAGCCGGCTTGTGTAGGTATTAAATATGTGTAGGAGCTCCTATGTAAGTACCTACTACCTAAGTACTATTTACCTTGCCCTCTTGATTTCCATTTGTGTAGGTAATTCCGTACGGAGTTGATACCCTCTTCCGTACATATTTACTTACGTCCGTACTTATACACTACCTACCTAGGTACCTAAGTACCTGCATTATGCTGCGTGGCTTGGTCGGTACCGAGTGAGTTTCGACTGCCCACAATTACGCTGACCCATCTGGATAACCAACCAAAATCCCTATTGGCCAGATTCCTTAGTCTGAGTCCCGTCGGAAGTACACTAGGTACCTAGGTACGTACACTCGTGTACACAATCACTAGCCACCACAAGCCACAATAACGAAGCAAATTACCTTAAGCCCGCTGAGATCTACTTTAGGTACCTATCTATCCTTAGCCTTTTACTCTGGTGTATCCGTGAATATGTAATCCGTATGTCCGTAAGGACGTAGCTGTTGTCACTTAGACTTGGACTGGTACGGACGTATATATGTGCCTATCATGTAGCGGGTAGTATCCAGTATTTTTTACTTATGCCTACCTTAGGCACTTACCTACATTATGAAGATCGATGTGTATATGTGTAGGTAGGTACTTCGTAGGTACGTCTGTACGTCCATAGGTCTAGGTATCTGGGCAACGCCTCAGTAAAGCGTTAACACTGTCCATAGAATAGGTAGCCAGCCGGACCAATAGAAACACTCAAAACCGTATCTATTTTATAGTAACTGAATAAGCAATCGTGATCTGAGAAGGCTGAGCGTGCCTGAGTCCTAGACAGATGAGAATTAGGAACGTACGGATTTCAAAATGGACGAGTACGAGTTTTTCAGGTTCGTACCTCCATCATTTCATAGCGTAGGCGATACTGAGTACTCTGCATTTCGGGCATTGTCATTTCCTTGGCCGGGCAGCATGCGGCTGGTTGCCACAGCCTGCCACAGCTCACTTCACACATACCTGTCTACATATACGCATTACAAACTGACTTCAAGTCAATGATATTTCAATATCAGGACCTCGTAACTACCTAGGTATTGGTGAAAAGATTAAGTGCGTGTAAGTACTTCGTACACTTTGGCGTACGGTGAGATATTCATATGATGACCTTGTATATGTATCAACGTATGTAGGAATTACACTCGCTACATACCGGCTGACTCTTGAATGTACCTAAAGGTTTCTTAGATATGCCGTCTTTGCGGTGACACCCATAGGTATACTGTAACAAGCCAAGTCCAGATATACAACTACGATTCAAAATTTCGGTTGAATTTGTTCGATGGACTGAAATAATCATCTAAAATCCGATTACCTAGATATATAAAGCACAGCGCGCCTACGAATCCGTACAAAGACGTACTTGTAATATTGTACCTACCCTAGGTAGGTATGTTCATTGAAGGCGGGCTATACCTGGATCCGTAGTTCGTACTTCGTACAGGCCTGGAATCCCAACGGGCCGGGTGGGCTACAGCAAGCCGCACTATGATACCTAGGTAGGTAACTAGTAGGTACGTCCGTACGGATCCGTACTTCAACACAAGTTATACTTACATACTGCCCGGTCTCCCAAAGAAAAAAAAAAAAAAACAAGACACGGCCCGGCCGGTATGTGCCTACGTATACCTACCTAGGTATCGCTAGGTAATTCACGGATATCCTACCTATTCAGGTTAGTTCAAGAAATTATCTAACCTATCCGGGTAACATACGCTGGGTTCACTACTTACGCAATACGGAATAGAACCGACAAAATGAAGAACGCATGCTCCTGGTAGGTACGTAGTATACCTACGTACATTCCGAAAACATTTCCAACTCTTTTATTTCATTGGCAGAGCGCACTCCAAGGCCCCACCGCAATGCTTAACCTGAAGACCTTCCTTACTTCGTACAGGCTTAGGTACAACACACACTAACAACTTCCGATACAAACATTGAAATATCATTACGGCTGGTGTGATCATCACATTACCTCTATTTGGCGCACTACCCGGAATCGTTCAGCTTGACTGATCCTAACATATCTAAGTCCAGAGTAACGTCATTTTGATCCCGTTCCTTCCTTGCTTTCTTGGTAAGATATCCGATCGTTACCCATGTGTTTTGTTGCTCTTAAGAGGTAGCTTGCTACCCTCGTGTGCCCAAGTCCTTATTGTTTGCCTTTCACGACCTCGATCGAGTAGTCAGCTACCTGTGCGTATGTCTGTTTGCGATCGCAAGGCTTCATCATCATGACCGCGGTCACAGCCCATCATTATCCTCAAAGCGCACACCCCCCTCGTCTTCGTCTTCCGCAACAACAACAACAGCAGCAGCAGCAGCAGCAGCCGCAGCAACACCAACAGCAGGAACAACAGCCGCAGCAACAACAGCAACAATATCAACAGCAGCGCATGCTAACTGACTCTTCGCCACCTTATCCTCCGACTGGCCCTGCTCTTCCTACCACCGAAAACATCGCATTGCAGTCCACACGCGATCCTACTGATCCAACTACTGCCGGTGCTCCTATGTCTTCGTCGTCAACAGTTCATGGCGCATCTGCCGAGAACGAACGTCACCATCCTGTGCAGTCGTTGGAGGAATGGGGCGCTAGATCGATAAATGGCCAACCAAACAGTGTAACAGATGGCAGCGATTCTGATCAGAGGATAGCTGACCATCCCTACCATCAGGAGCAGAATAACCCCATTGTAACAACAACTCAAGATGATGCCGTGTATGACCTCTGTCAGCGGCCAAAGCCGCCCTTATTACGATCTAAGAGCGACTTTGCTCCGCGACGTGATGGACAAGAACATTTCGAGGAGGAGATCTATGAATGGGGCGCACGTCATGGATTTGACGACCACTACCAGTCAGAAGAGATTATCTCCAAGTTAGCTGACGTGAGTGGCTTCTATTGCTTGTCGCGATCCGTTGGACTGGTTTCATAGGCTTAAAAGCCGTTTATTGCTAACTGAGTCTATAGAAATGGTGTATGTACTATACTGAAGAACGACACGAGACGACTGGGAGGCCCAAGACGCCGAACTATGAGATAGAGGATTGGCGCATGAGGGATCGCTTAAAAACCGTTTCAGCTGCTCTGGCTGTGTGTCTGAACATAGGAGTTGAGCCACCCGATCAGCTGAAAACCAACCCGGGTGCCAAACTTGAAGCTTGGCAGGATCCCTTCGTGCCACCGGCCACGAAATCCCTGGAGACCATAGGAAAGTCTCTACAAGCCCAGTACGAAAATATTTCCGTTCGCACACGATACAAGCAGTACCTTGATCCTTCAGTTGAGGAGACCAAAAAATTTTGCATGTCACTCCGGAGGAACGCGAAGGACGAACGAGTATTGCTACATTATAACGGTCATGGCGTTCCCAAGCCTACAGCGTCTGGTGAGATCTGGGTTTTTAACAAAAACTACACTCAATATATTCCAATATCGCTATACGACCTTCAGCAGTGGTTACAGTCTCCTACGATATTCGTCTGGGATTGCTCAGAATCCGGTAATATCCTTAATAATTACCACCGCTTCGTAGAAAAACATCAAGAAGAGGAAGAAGCCGCCGCCGCCGCGGACCCGAATTACGAGAAGGTCAAGTTCGACTCGTATCTTCACCTCGCAGCATGTGCCGTCAAGGAGAACCTACCGACAAACCCACTCTTACCCGCGGATCTATTCACGGCGTGCCTCACCACGCCGATAGAGATGGCATTGTGGTTTTTTGTCCTGCAGAATCCCCTGAAGACAAATTTGACTCCAGAGCAAGCTAAACGGCTTCCAGGTCGATTGCAAGAACGCAGAACGCCTCTAGGGGAGCTCAACTGGATTTTCACGGCGATTACTGACACTATTGCGTGGACGTCTTTGCCTCGCCAACTTTTTCGCAAGTTTTTCCGGCAGGATCTCATGGTAGCTGCTTTATTTCGAAATTTCATTCTTGCACAGAGAATCATGATGGTCTATGGATGCCACCCCCAATCATATCCAGCGCTACCCGATACACATCAACACCCTCTGTGGGAAAGCTGGGATCTTGCAGTTGATTTAGCCCTAGCCCAACTACCGATGCTAGAGAAGAAGGAGAGCGAGGGTATTGAATATGAGTACCAGAGCTCAACGTATTTTGCTGAACAGCTCAGTGCGTTTGAAGTTTACCTTGGTCGGGGGGATGCTCTGTTACAGAAGCTTCCCGAACAGCTTCCTGTTGTATTGCAGGTGTTATTAAGTCAGCAACATAGAGTCCGAGCTCTCATTTTGCTGGGAAAATTTCTGGACCTCGGTCCCTGGGCGGTTCAGCTTGCCCTGAGCATTGGTATATTCCCTTATGTTCTTAAGCTCTTGCAGTCGGCTGCCTCAGAGCTGAAGCCAATTATGGTATTCATCTGGACACGAGTTCTTGCTTTCGATATCTCCTGCCAACCAGACTTGTTAAAGGACAGTGGCTACAGTTACTTCGCCACCATCCTCAAGCCTTTTGAAGGTCTTCCGGTCAAGAATGTCGCCGAGCACAAGGCGATGTGCGCGTTTGTGCTTGCGATGCTTTGTAGGGGATTCAAGCCTGGTCAAGTTGTCTGTAATCAAACCGATGTTATGAGCTCCTGTTTGGCCCATCTCAACAACGGAAAGAACGAGTTGCTTAGACGATGGGCTTGTCTCTGCATTAGTCAACTATGGCATGATCTCCCCGACGCAAAATGGAGAGGTATAAGAGAGAACGCCCCAATGAAGCTATCAGCCCTTACCAAAGATGAATTTCCCGAAGTTCGGGCTGCGGTCGTCCATGCGATGACGACCTTTCTGGGCATTCCCGACTTGACCGACGAAGTCGCTCGAATTGAGGAGTCAATTGCTTGGACTCTACTTGACATGGTCAATGATGGAAGCCCACTCGTCAGGAAAGAGTTGCTTGTATTCTTATCCAACTTTGTACTCCGGTACGAGAATAAATTCGTCGTTGCGGCTTTTGAACAGTTACTGGAAGAGAGAGAGTACATGAGATATCCACCCTCAGATGACGTTATGGATCATAGAACAGGCTTGCATTATGCGCGTCCTGAAAACCGGGATGCGGATGGTCTCGTCAAACCCGCCGCTCAAGGTTTATCGTTTAACACGGTCTTTGCGGCTTGTTGGAAGCACATTCTCATACTCAATGTTGATCCCCATCCCGAAGTACAGCGAGATGCAACAATTATAGTTGACTTTGTGCATAACGCTCTATTGGCTTCCTCTATTGGTCCTCGAGCCCAAGTATTGGCCGACGAGATTCAAAAACGAGCGCGGCGAGCTCGTAGTCACAAAAAACAACCATCTACATCTCGAAACAGCGTGGTTGGTGCTGCAAATTCGCATATTACCCAACCCGAGCCAGCCCCTGGGCTACTGAAAAGGACTGCTAGTCTTTTATTCCAACTCCCCACCATATGGGGCAGCGATGAAAAGTTGGCTGGCTCCATCCCATCAGCATCTACCGACCCTACCCGGAGTGCATCCCGGAATACCCACTACTCGACTGATTGGAAAGATCCGCTCGAGCAGAATGACCAAGTTTACGTTCCGGCTCATTATCATGTAGCTGATGAACCAGTGTCGGGTCATTTCCGGTCTCGTAATTTACATGAATTGCCTGCGTTGCCTCTCAATAGCACCTTTTTAGACTGGTCTATCGAAGATTTCCGCAAACCGCAGATGAAGCCTAGTGAAGCCGAAGAGCCTGGAAGTACAGACTACAATGAGCGTCTTTGGAAGCGATCCCGCAATGAGGCCATCTTCAGAGAGACACAGCCCCAGAAACAGTACGCCGGGAGTCACAGGTGGAATAACCAGCTTTGCATCATGAACAATGGTGCTCAACCGAGTAAGATGGCGTTCCATCAGTTTGAAGATCACCTTGCGGTTGCCGATGACAGTAACACAATCCATTTATGGGATTGGAAAAAACAAAGCAGGCTGCACCGCTTCTCTAATGGCAATCCCGAGGGGTCAAAGATTAGCGACATGAAATTCATTAATGAAGATGATACCGCATTCTTGATGGCAGGATCATCCGACGGTGTGCTGAGAATCTATCGAAACTACGAGTCTGCCAGAACCATCGAGCTCGCATCTGCCTGGAGAGCATTGACTCACATGGTTCCAAGCAATTTCAACTCTGGTATGGTATTTGATTGGCAACAAGTCACCGGAAAAGTCCTTGTCGCGGGAGACGTTCGCGTGATACGAGTATGGGATGCGGAATCAGAGACATGTACTACTGACATTCTCGCCCGATCAGGTTCATGCGTCACCTCGTTAACTTCGGATCAAAAAATCGGCAACATTTTTGTTGCTGGTTTCGGTGATGGGGCCGTCAGGGTATTTGACATTCGTCTACGACCTCAGGAATCCATGGTTAGAAAATGGAAAGACGACGCCGACAGGCAGTGGATACGGAGCGTACATATGCAACGAGGTGGCCAGCGAGAACTTCTTTCCGCCAGCCGCAATGGGAAAGTCAAGCTCTGGGACATACGGATGGACAACCCCATTCGTGTTATTCAGGCCTCGCGTGACAAGCTCCAGACAGCTAGTACACATGAACATCTCCCTGTTTTCGCTGTGTAAGTTATCCGTTGTTTTCAAAAACCACAAATGTTACTAACATCTATATCAGCGGTACGGCTGCACATACCGTCAAAGTATTCAACTTTGACGGTCGTGAACTCTCTCGGATGGAGCCCTACTCAAGTTTCTTGCAACAGAACCGTGGCACTTCAATTGCCACTACGGCTTTTCATCCTCATCGGATGATTCTAGGATGTGCCGCTCGTGGTGATCATCACATCAATCTTTTCACTTGTGGCGGTAACAAACCAGATACAACTTTGAACTCGCTATAAGACTACAACTCATCATCGTATCCGTAACTAAATTCATTTCTACGCTGCCCGGTCAGATGACGGTAAATCCATTCTCTCTATCACGATACACATAATTGACAGTGTCATTCTCGGTTACGGTAATTTGCATACAGCCGTAAATGAATCACTGCACCGTTCTTCTCACAAGCTTTCATTCGGGTGTTAGGAGTTGCCAGGAAGATTTTGAGTAATCCACGGGCTTCGGGTAGCATTTCGGCGTCAATTGATGACCACCTTTTCGTTTCTGTTTTGTCCTGCTTGCCTTGAACTACGCTTTTATAATTGCCAGCTTCTCGGCTGTGAGAATTGATCTTCACAGATCAAAGGTTGATACACGCTAAACCGCCTCTTTCCTTTTCCTCTCTGCCTTTTCCTCCATTTCTCTCTATCTCTTCCTCGTGAATCCCGCCTTATCAGCTTCCTTTTCACTTTGCGGAAATTGCGAGCCCGGATCGTAAGCTCAGAATGCTTCGCCGATCTGGCTCTTGGGGGGGTGGTTATGATAATGATGATACACACATATATCGGCATACATGGTTGCATGTGGTATTGTTGCATTGTACTAATAGCTTCCCATTTTCGCAGTCTTCAGTTAAATGTCTGCTGGCGCCTTGCGATGAATTCAACGGTTACTTTTGCTAAACATGAATCTACTGGCTTCACAAAAGTCACGCCTGGTTTTCCTGGGACCGCGAGCAGGGAGTGTGCATGATTGATACCCATTTAGCTCAGTTAGTGAGGCTGATTACGTGAGGCTGTCAAAACAGGATTATTACATTTGACGTTATATTGCGCTCGGTACCTATTCCAGGTAACAGGATACCATGGATGCCATCTCGATGACTCATCCCATCCCATAATCTCAACGCGCTGGTTTTATTCGCTAACAAGTATAATTCAAACAATGATCCAGCGCTCTTCATCAGTGCTGCCGCTCCAGCCTCTTTCGAAATTCGCATCAAGTCCAGCTCCTCACACAGAGGACGTGCTCATGATGCCCCTCACACGCAGAAGTCCCACGAAGGGCTTTAGAATCATTCGAACCCATTGATTCGCCGAGTGCATGCTTCACAGTGAAAACAGAAACACGTTATAGGTTGCCACAAGACCCCATTTGAAGGCGCCGCACGCGCAGCTCTAGCAGCCTCGCCAAAAATAAAGCGTTCCTGCGGCGATAACTGTTCTAACGCACTCCTCCGCGGTTCGTCTCGCCGCCCGGAAGCGTCCAGTAGGCTGCGGCTCGTGCGCGAGACAGTAGTCCGCTGCTGCGAAAGTCCCGCTGCCCAAACGCGAGCCATGGCTAAACCGTGGGGGGGCCTGGGCGGGGGTGAGGGTGATTCTTCTGTGAGGGTGGGAGTTTCGCTGCATCGGGAGTTTTCGTTAGGCGTGAGTATCAGTGTTGATTCGAGGCTGGAGAAGAACGAGTTTTCACTCGAGCCGCCGTTAGCGGAACATCGTGAGCTGACGGCGTCTCTTTCGTGTGGCGCCTGTTGAGGCGGGAGAGACGGTGATGGAAATGGTACTAGCAACGGAAGCGGTGATGATAGCTGTGGTGGTGTTGCAGACGGTGATGGAAATGGCGATGGCGATGGCGATGGCGATTGCTGGAGAGAGAGCAGGAGTTTCTTGAGCTCCCCTGGTGATATCTCTTCTTTCCGCTCTCTTGGCTTGGTGAGATCGCGGCTGCCTTTAGGATGTACCGAGTCAAGCAGTTTTTCCTGCGAGGCAGCCGATCCTTGCGATTTCTCCGTCTGTACATGACCATCATTTTCCAGACGATGCCTCTTTGGTACGCCTTGCGCCAGTCTACGATCCTGCGATGGCTGAAGTCAGTATTCCCCTCCCTGATTGTGGCGCGCAAAACTTTATTCAATAACAGGCAGAAACTTGAACATCAGGGCTTTTTGTAAATACTGGAACGAGGGGACGATTCTGAGAAAGTACTTGCCTGTGGCGATATGTATGTTCTCCTGACGACCGCCCCTCTGTCTGGGCGATACATGACACGAGGAGGGGGTTTTGGCAGACCGGCCGGGAGACTGGTAGCCTCGTCAGAAGTAATGGCTTTCTTTTCGCCTTCCTCAGAGAGCCAGAGCAATGAGAGGGGTGCGATACATGGCTTCGTCTCCGTCTCCGTCTCCATCTCCGTCTCCATCTCCGTCTCTGTCTCTGTCTCCATCTCCATCTCCTTACCGATTGAGAATAGGAAACTCAACATGATGACACGTTGCTTGCGCTATGTAAGAGGCCGATGAGAAACTATCACCATAAACTCGTCAACCTTGGATTCAAAACGTCTCTCCATGAAACTCGGACCTCAGGTAAGGTATAAGCTGAAGATATTTGGGTTCGTAGATGGAAATTTGAATAGGTCATATGATGGTTTAAGTTGATTCTCGACTGCCGCGGAATATCGGTGATTAAAAAAGCATCCCGAGCCCCGACGGTTGACCTGTTCATGCATACTCAGGCATTGATTTTGGTACATTGTGGATATATAGTTCACGCGCGCCTGTTCGGAGGCTCCAGGATGAACTATCTCCTTGTCGGACCGAAGCTGCGAAAAGTCCCTTTCCCCTTCCCCTTCCCCTTCCCCTTCCTCTGTAAGCTCACTTAGCATTCATGCATGATGACGACGCGGTTGATTAAGATTTTGACGAAAAAAAATACAATGCGGGAGCTGTTGTCGGCAGAGCTTATTTGAGTCCATGTGCTCAGAGAGAACTAACTTATCACTTTCTGTCCAGAATGGCAAGGGTGGTGTGAGATAGTTTCTCTACTCATTTAACATTCTTCGATTGCGCGCAGGAGCCGACGGTGCTTCTTGCTAACCTAGTCCGACGATCAAACATCATTAAGATTCGGACTGTTTCAGTCGTCGACCAGTCGCCCCGACTCATCGTGGCGACGATTAGCTTTATGACTTTTCTTTCACTTACTCGAAAGGGCGTTATCGTCGCCTCAAACATTGCTATCAGAATTAATTGGACTCTGATCTGATTACCCAGACCAGACAGCTTCTAATACCATGTTGTTTTGGGTATTAAGGCATAAGTCCTCATATTGAAATAAGACTTAAAAAGGAGAGCGATAGGAAGGCCGACAGATTTTGTCAATTGGCTGTCGCATTCATCACCTGCTTGCATAACGTGTTGTCTTCATTCGCAAACACATGATATATAGGGCTTAACTTGTTAAGGACTTTCACTAATATCGTCAAGGGAACGGGAAACCCGTCAGGATGTCTGAACGCTCAAGCCTTGGGTTCGTTAGACCCAGTCCTTCACACATAACAAATAATGAGTTGAGCTACCAGTTTGTCACCGCCTAAAACCGGTCCACCTTCTTTATCTGAATTGGCAGCATATCCCTATATCTGCAACCGACTCACATCAAGAAGCTGGAGAACGTCAATTACTTTCAGCCGGATTGTAGGGCTGCGAAGCCAAAATATTGGTTGACGAGGAAACATCTTTGGCCAGTCTCCTGGTCGGTTATTGATTGCATCTACGGTACGTGGAGTTCGCTTATCTTTTGGAGTACGGAGTACTTCAACAGCCATCAGCCCGGCTTCACGAAGGGATAAATGCCATGTCTTCACTGGTAAGGCCGAGCTAACATTGAGCTGAAAGCCGAGGTCCAAGTATCTATTCTTGTTTTTCGAGTGCTACAGAACGGAACGGGGATTGAGGTGCTAATCCTTTGGCGAAATGACCAGGCTTCTGCTCACTCGTGAAGGTACCGTACATCCATAAATAGCCACATATAACATTGGCACGCGAATCGCGAGATCCTTTTCCTAGGCTACGAAAAAAGATGGCTCCGTATGCAGATCAAGAGAAACCTGTTTCGATGCTCTGCCATCTCCAACAAACGAGACAGCGCGGGAGAGACCCACAGCATTATCGCCGCTACCATGCTTGAGCGTAGTTTGGTCGTAGGTAATTCCAGATCGCCATCTATTGCCCAGAAGTCTTGGCAAAATTCGTGAATAAGTATTTTGCAGTATGTACCACGTACATCACACTCCGAGGCAGGCTCAGAGCAGCGAAATGTCGAAGGCATGCAATAATAGCTCATGTCCTAGATTATTGGATTGCCGCAGTTGTCAAATATTGATGAACTGTTCGCCAAAGCAACCACCCACGCTTCGATACATGATATCACACTGCCACCAAGTGTGCTAGGGTAGTACCCATCGAGAACCGGATCGTATCACATGTCGATTCGAAGCCAAAATCAGACATGGAACCGTTGTGGCGCTCTGGACGTTGCAAAAAGGGCAGGAAGATCTGAATAGATGTGGTGGTAGTTCAGTACGCAAAGCAAAGCCCATCATATAAGAGCATGCTTACACTCCAACATGCGCATTGCCGTTCTACCTATGCGACTGAGAGACGGTCACATGATGATGGTCTTCGTAGTCTTGGCAGCTGACGTCTCTGCTTTCATGTTATGTATGTAGTTATACATACGTGTTAAGAGAGTGACTTCGCGCTGCTTCTCATTACACAGCATCAATTTTTGACCGAGATCCTGTTTCCCCCCCCCCCCCCCCCCCCTTCAACTGAAGAAATGACAGTATGTAGCCAATTTTCATTTTTCCTATGAGTCTTCCATACCCTGTTTCGCTAGGCCTACACTCACATGACCTCAATCAGTATGGACCCTTTCAGGCTCCAACACTACAAAGAATGTCGAGTGCGCTAGGCAATTAAACGTATTCCCAGACTTTGCCACCTTGGTAGTCGTACGTTCGGATATCCGTGTTCACGCACTCGTCATTATCGGGTACGTCGGCAAAGGCAAACACTTGGTAAACCCTCTCAGTTGGTGAGCCCCCAGAGGTTGGGCAGAGATACCAAGATTTGCCCTCGATATACAAGTAGATCGGGTGTCCAAGACTACCGGCCTCTTGGAGTGAAAATCCGAAGACGTTGGAACCCGATGGCATAGACATAGAATGCGCTGCTGTGAAAGAGAGCGCCCCGTCCGGTCCAATGTATACTATTGGCGTATTTAGGATGCTTATCCCTTCAATGGGTTGCGTATTTGATGCTGTTGCTTACCTTGTTGACCGCCAGGGACATTAACGATCAAGCCCATTGTCGTGGAAACTGAATCCAGACCTAGCTCAGTCCCTGGGCCTTGGAAATTGGTACAATCCAACCCGCTAGCATCTTTAGGGCAATATATGCATGATTTCTGGTTGATGAAGAACCTACCGCCACAGGCGTTGATGGGTACGTCGAGAAATTGGAGATCGTCGTCCTCCGTCGGGACTCTCCATGCACCCATAGTAAACGCGGCAGCAGCGGTGATCTGGCAAGCAATGATAGCTAAGAAGCCCTTCATGGTGAATATGCTTGGGCTTAAGAACACTGGTTTAGGTTGGCTGAGACTTGGTCAGAATGTGGAAGCGGAGTATTGCTGAGGACTGCAACCCGTAGAGGAAGACTGCTACGGGGTCATGGACGACATTATATAGCCCGCGGCGCAACGCCTCCCGCTATCTAGTGAGGGGATCAAGTTTCAATATGTCATTCTGGCTGACTGAACATGATGGTTGTGGTATAGTATTAATCTAGCGAATACGATGCACCATTGGAAGGACTAATATGCGGTCTGAGGTCTCGAATTTCGTGACCGCAACAGCAGAGTCTCGCTATGGCGACTCAAGGACTCGCAACTTCTTGCCCGCTTTACTGCCAAATTTTCTGCACTGTACAAATTAAAGTACTCAGACAAAGACATGCCGACAAGTCAATTAGGTTCCATATATTATACGAGGTAGACATGGCACTTTACCTTGGCTCAAAGTACCAACCTCATCGGTGTGCGAATAAGAAGAATAGTATAAACAAATTGCCTTGCACCACACGGCGAAGTATCAACCGCTATGTTATGATTGCGGCTGTGCCACTCACCTCCAAGATGCCGCTTCGTGTCTATTGAGATATCTGGCCTTGGGAGAAAGACTTCTGCTTCAGATTGCTTCCAAGATATCGTGTCTCCCGGTTCGCTGTTGACAGCTACACTCCGCGCGTTCGCCTATCGAGTATTTTCGCTTTACGAAATTTTCACTTTGTATTGGAATTATCTGGTACATAGCTGCGACGCCCGCTAGCTTATTTCATGGTGAGACATGATGAAATATTGGTGTTTTTCCCGAATCCATGATATGATCCCATACTGTCCGGCGTAACTATAGGCATGAAGGATGTGTTGAGCTGGGATCTACACGTATAGAGACGTGGTGTGCGAACACCCATTCAACACCTCACGTCACGGGACATTTACACAGCATGTTTCCCGGCGAGTTGAGGCAACCAGCTTCTCTTCTGTCCGCGACCCCAGCGCCAAGAACTTGGCCTGTCAAACTCCTTCCTCGCCGCCTGCAAAAGGCGGGCGCAGTCTACCGCCGGGTCCAGCCCGACAAGTATTGGCAAAAGAAAAGCAGCTGTAAATAAAAAACTACTGCAACGCCAGCCATCGCTCAGTTTCCCCTCTTTTACGCCCATGCCGGCTCCCTGTTGCGTTCCTACGATGTACGCTGCTGTCGTTTCTGCAAGTATATTGGCTGTGATAGACGAATAAAAACACTGCCTCTGCGCCCGGTTCAAGAGTGCATATGTGATTGCTGAACCTCGTGACCTAATGAGGGACTGAAAGTGTTAGGTCCGCCTTGAAATACTGTAGGCAGTCCTTCCGCCCGGGTCCGCCTCGATTTTGAATTATCAGTACAGTCATTCCTTTGATATGCATTTGGCCACTTACGGATATGAATTTCCGGCAGAGCACTAAATACTCTGGTTTTCGCTCGCCGCATAAACACTACAGCTTGGCGCCATCATGCTTAACCTCCTGCGGTACGGTGTATCAGTCGATTTTCCACGTCGGAATTTCTGATGGATGGCGCAGGAAGAGCTATGTAAATGCCTCGAATTCTTCAGTGCGTGCCAAGTTACGCCCGAGCCGTGAACCCGGTGGTATAGCGGCGGGAGGCGATTCCTCATTCGCTTTCGCTCACCAAGCTTACCGGGAGGTTCCCGTCCATGACCGGGCTCCGCATGATATCTGATGTAGGTAGTCGAAGTCCGCGCCCATCATCTGAATCTTTTTTTTTTTTTTTCCCACGAAGAAAGTTTCCTTTTCCGTTCCATCCTACGCCACAATCCGGCACTCCTTGGTGCGGGTGTCGTGCTTATCTACTGCACCTTGAACCTAATTAGGCCCATGGCGCGGAAGCCGGGGGCGTCGACGCATGGACACCAGGGTCACCCCGTGTTGACAAGAGACACACATATGCACCGGCGGCGGAGATCCGGTATTTCGTAGCGCACGTGCCGTAGGTGTTGGTGTAAAGTAGACGGCCGATCGGAACAGTACGCTGGTGTACAGTAAGTACACAAAAAAAAAAAAAAAATTACTTACATACCCGCCTGACCCTATGACGGCTTACAAACTGGGTGACTTACTGGGCGACTTACTGAGACGACTACAGTCCTGTGAGCTTTTACCTATGTTGAAGTACCTAGTGCCGTGCTGGCCAATTTGTGTAGAGTATCTAGCATAAGTAGAGTCGACCTACCTAGAATAGGTACTAAGGTCTGTGTGCGAAAAGGTGAAGTAAGAAAAGCGCGGAACTCGAAGATCTATCGCACCGAATTTTTCTTTTTCAAACTTGACGTCGAACCAACCCCCCCCCCCCTTCTCCCCCTCCCCTTTTTTTTTTTCAGTGCTAGTTAATTCGCTGGCATCTGCAATCTGTCAACTGGCATTCCGGCTCGCTCCTACAATCGGCGGCCGTAAGGTACCTAGCAAAATGTCAATTACTACATACGTACGTCCGTACGTTCGTACGTACATACTTACATACCTAGTTTGCACTCCTAATTTAGTTGAGGTCGACTTACCGGAACTAGTGCGGGTGGCGAGCTGGTGTTGATGATAAGTAAAGAATCCACTCCTTGCGAACCCTGCTTCGCCCAAAACCTCGGGACAGATCAGGTCCACTCTCCTCTGCAAAAATGCGTCACTTCAACCAGGTATAAGTACTGTGCGAATATCAATAACCGTTGTAACTTCAGCGCGCTCGATAAGTAAGGAATTACCTACGTAGGTACTGATACCTACTTATGTACCTATACCTTGCAGATAAAGATTGACGATATGTTAGGTATACGGTACGTTGTACCTATTGATGTATTCACTTACTGTAGTTAGGTATTCTGAACTGTGCAGTTAAGTGAATAATTGTCGAGTTGGTTAGGGTAGGTACTTGAGTTAGTTAGTTTAGGTAGGTAGGTAGTTATGGTTGCGCTGTTGGCGATACTTACTGGGACTACGCACCTTTACACTACACTACCTACCTACCTACCTACCTATATTCCATAATGTACCTACACACAACTTGAATTTACATGTGTGTACGTCTGTAGGTTCGGATGTATCTAGGTAGTGATCAGGTTCGGAAGTAGGTATTGATCTGTCCCCAGATTTTGGGCTCTGCAGATTCACCGAGGGCGGGTCCTTTATCTCGTAGTTACATAAGTATATTCACTTACCGCGCCAGCCAAGCAACACTAATGCTCGACCATGAACCAAAACGTCGTCGTCACATTTTGCGGGGTTGTCGTTTTGCGCAAGATGCACCACATGAGCACTTAAGTAGCATCTACACTATTGCTAGCTACATCGTATTTCGTACATTACACCATATGACAAATGACAGATGCACAGCATTTTGTTCATCTTCGATCGCAACAATTTCTCCCAGACGCTCGGTTCTTTTCGCGAGAGAAGGATCGCCTGACAACTGCTCATAGATAGGATTTGCTCTATTTTGACTACGGGAGCGCGGTTGTGTACGGGTACACTACATTCTACCTAAAGGGGGAACAGCCTAACTCATCCGACTGAACGATGTGACTACTAGGTAGGTGAGTTGGTAAATTAACACAGCCGATCGTCGCGTCCCATTGGCCATGATCCTTGTTTCGACATGCCAAGTTTACCTAGTTGGGCTCGTCAGGTACCCAGCGTCAGCCCACGACAGCTGGGATTTTAGTTGACCTCAAAACATTGCCAAAATAAATGTTTCTGAGTGATCAGAATACTCTGTCCATTGGCGAACAGGCCTGCCGTTTTTTCCCATATTGCCGCGCTTGTCGTCAGCTATGGTCCGGCCCTCCGTCGCCGACTTGGAACAGGCGGCAATCTCCATCGTTCACCTTATGAAAGGTGTACCGGGGCTTGCCAGTGTTCGACTTGCTCTTATTGGCGACTTGGCCGTTCAGAAGTACCTAGTGGAACAGCCAGAACCCTGCGAAGTACGTTGACGATGTTGCGCTTTCATACGCGCGTTCAACACTGATCTAACCTGTTGATTTTTCTAGAGCATTGAGTTCATCGTCACTAAGACGGTCTCACCGAGCTTGGTGAAAAAGACCCTCCTCTCAAACGGGAAGAAGACCATCGTTGAGAGATCCCCGGCCATTTTCTACAGGCACCCAGCTGGCTGGGTTGTTGAGATCAAGATCACGCCCGAGTGGCTTTACCCTTACTTCCCCAGCTCCGGTCAGCAAGTCGCAGACATTAGAAAGCTGCCTTATATATCGCTCGTGGATCTTTTCATCTTCAAGGCTGATGCCTGCGGCCTCCACGAGTCTGACGCCGGCAGGCAGAAAGAGGCGCGGGACGCCTGCGCGCTTCTGGCACTTGCCTCGGAGCACTTTCCTCTGAAACTAGAGGAAGACAAGCTCCAGAGAGTCGAGGAAGCTCTCGACACGCTCGTCGCTTATTCGCCGTCGGAAAACGATAGGCGCTGGTGGGAGCGTCGACTAGGCAAACGAGACAACAAATGGCGATCCGCGCAAGACATCCTCTCGGAACTCGGCGAGGGATTACGCCTTGACGAAGAAGAAAACCGCCGGGCTACGAGAAGACCGAGTCTCTTCTCCATCCACACCTGGGGTTCTGACGCTTCCATCAGTCCTGCCTCGTCCATCTCTTCCCAGAGCACCACCACCCCGCCACCTCCTCCGTCCCCGGTGCGACCGAGGAAGATGAGCGTGAGCTCCAGCTCCTACCCGCGTCCGCGTAGACACACGCAGACGGCGGTGGACAACCGTCCGCGGGACCGAACATTCTCGCCAGTGCGGCAGACTTACCACGATGTACAGCAGGTGCATGCCGAGTTGAAGAGCTCGCGTGGGCGCAACTCCCCTGGCATATCACTCATGACATTTCCAGGAAGGGAGGGATGAAAGAAAAGCATAACAAACAAAACAAGCAAACAAAAAGATTATAGGGATCCCGCAAAACGGCTTTCCTAACAAAAGTTTCGGGTTGAGGTTGCTTTGCTTTTCATATACCCCTATAGAATACTGATTAGAATACCAACCTAATATATCGTGATTGAGAACTAGGCGCCCACCCCAGCAACGTTATACATACAGACATATTTCACAGTATGGAGTGTGTGTGTGTGTGTGTGTGTGTGAGTGTATATATATATATATATATCGGGACTAGCGACGGCTTATTCCGGCCCGGTCGCGAGCTACGTACAGAGTTCTTCGACATTCGGAACAAGCGTCACCAATCAAACGCGAGAGAGCTCGATCTATATCACGCCGCGTCAATCCGTGATGGTTGGCAGTGTATCGGGAAAATCTATGGTCTTGCATTTAGAGCAGTTCTACCTAAAGCTTCTTTCGGCCTGGCTCTATGGTGGCCTTCACTACATAGAAGGAATCTACCCTGTATGTCTGTCTATACTTTGGATTTTCTACACGGACACGTGACACTTAGGCTTTCGTCATAATTTCCTCTAGATGCTTGGCATGGGCTCTGATCTTGTTGAACTGGAACGGCCAGTCCACGACGTAGAGGAAGGGGCGCAAATCATGGCGGTTGTCGTCGGGATTGTAGGCGCTCATGTGCACCGATGGGGTTATGACGGTAGCCTTGTGGCGATTCAGCGCGTAGTTTCTGAAGAAACGGAATACCTTCTCCGCAATCTGCGTGGGGGTCAAGTGGCGATCCTTCCACTCCCCGAGCAGGCGGATGTAGGAGGACCAGGGCCCGAGCTTCTCAACGCTGCGGTGGATGCCGAATACAGAGAGCTCAGCGTAGGTGAGACCCATCTCGCTCTCTGACTCGTCGTCCTGCGTACCGGCGGACAAGGGGAGCAACTCTGCGCTCGGAACGGCGGTTAAGAACTCGTTGAGAATGGGAAGATCCCAGGCGTCGATGGCCCACTTCTGGAACAACTTCGCATCGTTCTTGCTGATGCTTCCCAGCGGCGATAGGTCGGCTGAGCTGGCATCGTACTTCGTATAATAGCCACGGAGGTTCTCATCCGCATTACCGCTTCCCAGAACAAGAAGCGCTCCTCCCGCGCGCGGCGAGTTTCTTGCTGTCGTAGCTAGTTGAGCCAATGAGTATTGCGTTGTTAATCTTGCCCTGGCTTGTATGTTCTGCAGGGCTAGATTTTCAGCACGCGAACCCCCTTCTACCGAATATTTCGGTGTGAACCCTAGCGCATTTTTGATGACGTCCATGTTCGCCTGGACTAATGAGTCGATGTTGATGGACATGTGATAAGCGCCCAACTTGGCCGCGAGCCTCTCCGCCCTTGATCTCGTCTCCTCAGATGAATTAACCGTTCCAGAATAGCACGTGGTCAATAGCAGGCTAACAATTTCCTCAGGACTTTTAGGAACAAGTTCCTTAAGACCGGTTACTCGTCTCAAATCAGCAAGAGTGGTTTTGGATCCACTCTCTATAGACTTCAAAACTACCTTGGCCATGCCGTACACGAACAAAGCCACGGTCGAGCTGTCAAGCCCTCCCGAAAGGCTGAGGAAGAAGCCAGCTGAATTCGTTCGGGTAAGGTACTGCCAGAGATATACAGAGCAGCTCAACCATATTTCAGACATAGTATCGAGGATACGAAGTTGCTTCTCAGTCGATAACTGTAGAGAGCTAGACAAATAGATATTTTCAGCGGAGCGGGACAAGGTCATATCAAACTCGACTCGCGGAAAATCAGGCTGAGCAGCAGCCTGGACGTTCCTCGATATGCTGGATCGAGCGGCCCGGACCTGTTCTATGTCAAATGTAGCCGTGATCACGTCAACGGGCTCTAAGGAGAACTGAGGGGATTGCGCCAAGACCTTTCCGTTCAGAAGTATCATGCTCGAGCCATCATACATGATGCGGGCATCACCATCTACACCAGAACAGTTGGCATACACGTATAGTCCACCAGTTTTCCTCGTTGAGTTGGCAATGAGATCAAGACGCTGCTTGAGCTTCCGAAGTTCGGAGTGTGATGCGCTGCTGTTCAAGATGATCTCCACGCCGTTCAAAGACTGGTAGGTGGACGGATTACGAGGTGTAAACATCTCCTCGCAAGACTCGATACCTATCGCCGTGTCGCGCGTTGAGAGAATCGCATCTCCAATGGGCACGGTAGTTTGTCCGGTAATCTCAGTAACTATGCGCTCGAGGTAGTAAGTTTCAGTTTGCAAGGGTTTGACCCAAGCCGTGAAATGCCTTGCCTCGCGATACAGGCCATCATTCGCCAAAGACATCTTGGGCCGAATGAAGAGCACACGCTTATACGTGCAGAGCACGCGACAGTTGTATCGAACATTGCGATGGCGACAGCCCATGCCGAGGTCGATAAGCATATCCTTGGTGACCTCATCGCTGATGATCTGTGCTAAGACCTCCCAGGAATGCATGAAGGTATCGCCTTCCAGGTGGTGATCGAGACATCCATATCCGGGTATTTCCAACTCCGGCCCGGTCCGGATTCTCGCTCCCTTGCTCTTCGCGATTCTGATAGATTCAAGGATCCGGTCCCGGTTGCCGGCAAAGTCCAAAGGCACACTTGGCAGAGTAGCAGCCGCGACGGTCACGAACGCCATCTTAACTTAGAATAGAGTAGCTAGAGGGGTCTTTGCAGGGGTAGATGTGATGGCAAACGGATCCTAGGTGAGACCGTGAGGAAAATGCGGCTAAAATCACTCGCCCCTAGGGAGTCACAAGTTATGTAATAAGTACTTTGTTGTTTGCCTAGTTTCGCCGCGCACCAAAACCCGTAATGCACACCCAAGCACACTAGTAGTAGTAATAAAGAAATGATGAAATATTTATTCGTCTTTCTTACTCATTTTCTAGTGTTTTTGAACTCTTTTTCTTTCGGAAAACAACAGCCTGCAGTATGAAGCTTAAAAAGTTGCAATGTCTAGACATGGTGATTGAGGCAATTCGACTTACACATGGTACCTCGGTAAGTATCGGACACCTTCATGTGGCTGGATCGTGGCTTAGCTCCGATTTCGCCGCGCACCAGCCACAGGAGAGCGCGAATACGGTAGGTGAGAATTTCTGTCAGGAAGTTTGGAAGGCCGGGCCGCGTCTTCCTCCGGCATTGGTAACTTTCGCAGGACGGAATCCATAGCCTGAAAGTTATGCAATGCGGAAAGCAAAACGGGATCGAGCCGGTGGATAGGCAGAGCTCACTGTTTCTGGAGGAGGAGGAACTGGGCTGGAAGGTCTGGGAGGTTCAGGTTCGAAGAAGATCGATTCAGGAAGAGTAGCCTGAAGCAAGGGGGAGGGCTTCCGGCGAGTGTGTAAGTAGGTCGAGGTAGCAGGTAGCTGATAGTAATGATGTCCCAAATCCTTCAGATGAATCCTGCTGCTTGTGCACTTTCCACTATAGGTAGCAACGCCTCATCACATTTTAGCTTCAGTTGAATTCGAGCTCACCAACTTCAGTACCTACACAATCTATTTCGGATAACTCGCTCTTCTTGGGTAGGATGTAATAGGTATAGGACCAGCATCTCTAGTGTACGAGTGCTACAGGAGTTAGCCTCTGGCCGCTGAACCATGAGGCAAAATTGCATCTCATGCCGCCCCGCAGTGAGTCCGTGGATGGCTCATTGAACTCCCGAAGCTACTTCGTAGTATTACTACCTACCTAGTCTCCGACGGTAGGTACTACTACCTACCTACCTACCTACCTACCTAAATGCCCGCTCCTCCTGCGAGATCTTCATCGCCTGGGACGTCCATGAAATGCAACCAGTGCCCCACATTGGATGGCGTCATTGAACTAATTGTGTCTTGCTGATAGCCCGTGATAGAATGATGTAATATTGCAGCTCTCCGCATATGGTGGCAAACCCGATTCCCTTTTGTGAGAAGAAAGAAGCGATTGTCGTCATCCGGTCCTAGCCAGCATTGGCTACGTATACCGAGAAACTACGTACCTCGTGTTTCCGTCGGCATCATCATCGGCTTGAACGGTAGATACGGGCTCTTGGAGAAGCATGCCGACTCCGCGGGGCCAGTATTAACCTATCAACATATGCGCGCTTCTGAGACATGTGAATCGACAGTATACCTACAACTGGGAGTCAGTAGCAACTACCTAGGCAACCAGCTGTATACGAAGTACGTGGACCATAGTGTCCTAACTTCCAGAAAAGGGCTCCACTCACGAAGACGTTTGCGACTAGGTATGACACCGATGAATCTATGAATTGAGAGAAAATAGAGCCAGAATAGATAGAGATGAAAGCGCATTCCCTGAAGCAGTCGTCGAGCTGAAAACATTAGAACGGAGCATGTCAGGAAAATATGCACCTGTATGATGCGACGGTCGAAGTGGTAGTGATGGTCTATATGAGGATGAAGCTACCTGAGAATTCTCTTAGAAGCGACTAAAAGCTCGACGACATGACCCGAATTCTAGGCAGAGAATACCTTCCCGACTAATGGCCAGCACAAAGCTCACTACTAAAGGCTTACTTGGAGAAGAGTGACGGTATAGGTAGTCCATCTCTTTGGCAAGCCGATTCGTGAATCTTCACTGGCATAAGGAATGGATATGACGAGGCACAAGCAGCGCGAATGATAAGGTCGTCGTAGAAAACTCAGCGCCAGCTGACCACGGAGAATTCCGCATACCGTACAGTTTGGCCTAACAAGAAGTGAGTCAGCTACGTGGACGAGAGTTGGGACTTAGGACCTTGAATTATGGGACGACGCACAAAGAGAGCTGCTGATAACAGCAAAGAATTTGAAGAATTCATCGCTTCACATCAGTTGAATTCGACCCGGCTAAAAATACAGACCATCCTTCACTTTAATAACGGAACGCCAGCGACTCGCTGGTATGACACGACACCAATGAAAACATGGCCAAGTCTTCCATCCGCGGCCGGATGTGTTGTCGGATATGAAAATATATAAAGGCGAGCCAACCCAAAAGATAGCTACCGCTTTACATTGTAACCGGCGGTATGCATGGTCCTCACATCTACTTTGCCCGGTTGATATACTTTTATCTGATCTGCTTTCTCATGACCCAAGGTCCAAGGAGACCGGAGTCGAGAACACCAGTTGATTTTGGCCTGCAGCAGTGTCCCTTCATGTTCTAATTTAGGGAAAGTGCTATTTCAAGTCGATATGTCTCAGTGCTGGATCTTCCGTTCGGCTGACCTCGTTCGATACCGCGAACGGATTGTCCTAGTTTATACCGTCGTCAAATACATATTCACTATTTGTTGCATTTTCCGATTCTCGTCCAGGATAGACGTTTGAACACCTGCCAGTGAACCAGCTAAGCGGGCGCTTGAGGCCCAGTATGACGTCGAGAGACATTGTGCAGTCCCAGCTTAACCTACCAAGAATTATATTTATTGGTGACGAGTTTTTCACATCTAACTCGAGAGGAAGAACCTTTCGGATCACGGCCGTCAATTTTGCTGATCTCGCATTGGCGTCTTCCTGCGGTAGGAGAAATTGGGAGACAGGCAATTTCAAATAACTGCGTAAGTTTCTGCTTAATGTGCTAGATCGTCGGCGTTGGACACATGAAAACGAAGCGGGCACCAGGCAGTGAAGCAGGTAAGGTCTTGCCAGTAGTGGTCTTCACAATCTCTTCGTCGAACTTTTTGTTGTTTGAGCTGAGCCCATGTAGTGAAAAGACGGTACCTGAGTCATTGCCTATTCTTCATACCGTTTAGTAATGTACGATGTTGCTTGAGTTGCAGACCTGTACCCGACAGTCGATTAAGGCGTCGAATATCGACTATTGTCGACTGTCGAATGTCGAATCTAATGCCAAGAAAAATGCAGAATCTGCTTGGCGTCTTGCCAATTTTACACGTATTATCTGTTTTCCCGTTCAACTTGTATAAGGTGTCTATCTTTTCTGGTGGATGACGAATCTGTAGATGGGGCCGAGCCTCACTTAGTGCAGCCTCGATCGAACGCGCAGAATTCTTAAAGAGAATACAGCGTTCTGGAATTGTGCCTGGAGATAAAATCATTGGTTAGATTTCTTGAATCTTCGACAATCGACAGTCGACGCAGACCTCTATGTCGAATGTTGACAACTACAAGGAACGTCGTTGGTTTCATGCCCTACTACCAGCTTGTGTAGGCATGTTCGCTACCACAACATATTACACAGAATACTACAGTGAGTCGTGTCATGACTATCGAACAAAGTCGCTGGATAAAGGTACATATGCTAGCTACTCTACACTACACGACCAGTAATTCCATTGCTTGATACACTCAGGCCTGTACCCGACAGTCAACAGTCAACAGTCAACAACAGGACCTAGGTCAAATGTCGCATAGCGCTGGGGAATTTGGTCGACTGTTGAATATAGCGACTATTACCTATATTTACAGACTCAGCTAATTGCAGTACAATTCGTATAACGCACCTATCCAATGATAATCCGCGAAGCAGCTGTAATTCCAGAACGCTGAACACTCTTCAAGAATTCAACACGTTCAATAGACCCAGCATTTAAAGAGGCGCGGTCCCATCTACACGTACGCCGGCCCCCTGAAAATACTCGTTCGGGCTCGTCAGAAAGTCCGGGAATAGACAGGATTTCAATTGCCATGTAGGAGAGGCGAGGCCATTTCTGACGGCGGTCACTCTGTAACCACCAGCCCAGTGCTGTCGTTCCTTCTGGTAGTCTTGTGGAAGGTGACATATTACATCATTGTGATGCGATAATCGATAATCGACAGCCTCACTATCGACCACTCCTACTGTCGACTGTTGCCGACATTCAACAGTCGACAGCTTAATCAACAGTTGATATTGTCGACTGTCGGGTACAGGCCTGGATACACTCTTGAAGACTCGTTACTAATAATAGGGGCTATCCAAGCTGTTGCATTCAGATAGGGCCTCCTGGCAGCTCACAGAAGTCCTTCGCTTTACATCCATTTCCTGGGATCCCTCCTACCAGTTGAGGTCAACTCCTTTACCTGAGTAGTTGGAGGCCACGGTACCCTCCATCCTTATTTCCGGTGCGGATTGGTGAAATACGAGTTCACACTGGGAGATGGGAGACTATCGCAAAACACGAGTGTCTGTATCTTCTGACTGTACGAAGACAGCTGGATCACTGGCTCCGTGCTATGCACCCTTAAGTTGACACTTTCTTCATGGTTCGCATCCTTGTTAGTGACTGAATTTTTGTCTTCGAACAGCCAAGGTGACACTCTGCACGGATCTACTGCCAAAGTTTGACCAGGTTGGTGTGAAGCTGAACGGTAGTGAGCCAGTAAACATGGTATGTGGTTGTTTTTAGGATGACCCATTCCAGCAGGTGAGAACTGAGCACCACGACTCTGCCTGACTCTATTATCATCCGCCTAGACCAGAATCAGAGTATTGGTTGCAATATTGTTCGGAGGCTCAACGACGATTATCCAGCGCGGGATGTTAGAATCTCGTAAACTTGAACGCATCGCAACTGCTACTTTGAGCCATTCGGGACCAAGTTGACGCCAGTCAGACTATCAAAGCCCGAGCTGTGACCTTCGGGAGCTTCGTGGGTTGGCGCATTGTGCCAGCGACGAGGCCACACAAAAGCAAACTGTTGTCTTTCAAATCCCGAGATATACCTATTCGACATCCTGGAAGCGAGATAGGTGAAAATAATGAGAAGTGTGGTATCACTATCAGGTAGTGTGAACGGGCGTTTCAACAATGTGATGAACGCCAAGGGGCTGCTTATTTACTCCTGAAGGTGTTGGCGTCGACGTACACTAGAAACCTAAGAAGGAGCGCATAGATGTTAGTGCAGGTTCTTTTTTTCACGTGAGATCATGAAAATGCCGAGGCCGGGCTGTTTGCTTACTTATTCCCATCGAGGCTCTGAGTTACCTGGTGTTTGTGTGTCTCATTTATGTGTGTGACCCAGACCGGCTGGGTTGCCCGATGTGGACGCGTCGTCCTCTACGCTACTTCACGGTAGGGATTCTCGATGTGAAAAGCTGACATGTCTGAACTGTGCCTCTGAGAGCGGTACACAGGATATACGAAGGCGTCCACCATAAGCTCTTCCCGAATTTCGTCAACTGTACATACATATGTACTGTAGTGGCCCACCACGACCTGAGTTTGAGAGGTTTGGGGCGGTTTTCAAGCCTACCACTCACAGGCTTTGAGGAGATACGATTGGTCGGAGAGACAGAGATCCATATGACCTTCGGCGAAGCGAGAAATTATTTGGCAAGCGACAGCTGAAAACAGCATCAAACCCCGAGACGAAAGCGAAGCGAACCTCAGGAACTACCTTTTAATTGGAGTCAAGAAGCCGGATCCGAGGAATGGATGGAATGGGAGAGCAGATATGTACTACTATGTACTGTCGTCGCACGCTAATATACACGCTCAAGACCACGATATGAAGCAGGTACCCGACATGAAGACCTAATGTTATTAGATTAGTATACCTATGAAAATGTGGCCGATGGACAGAAAAGAAAATTCGATATGTATTACATACTTGCTACGCACAGTTCCCCGGGTGCCAAGTTTGAAGTGCTTTAGACGATTATAAATCCAGCTAGCTAGCACAGAAATATGATAAAATACGTATACGAATAACATACGGACTAGTGTAGATAGAAGGATAATACTCTATATTTACGATACGATCACATTTGTGTGTACCAAGTTTTCGGGGATTGATAGCGACATGTCCTCTCTTTGGTTATGAGTAGGCCCCCTCAAAAGAACAAGTTCAAACCCAGCAATTGAATAAGATAGGTATGGCATCTCATAGAAAAATCCGAATCACTTACGGATCCGTATAGCTGGGGACTTTACTCTTAAACGGTTGAGTAACACTGCGACTTGCATTGATTTCATATCCTGTACTTCGTAATCCGTATGTGTTATGCCAGATCCCCTCCAAAACATTAAGAAAGCTTCATATGTCGCTCTCTATCTCGGACAGCCGTTGTTCCCAGATTCAAGCCACGACCGATTGAACCGGGCACGTGTTTTGCGCGCTCAGTGCGTTCTTCTTGGCTTTTGCGGCAGGGCGCCTGAGATGACATCATTGAAAAAAAGCCATGAAATTGACAATGGGTATTGTGTACGGACGTGAGAACACAACCAACTATTTAACGGCGCATTTATTTTGAATCGTTCCTCCGTGGATTCAAGTTTGTTGCCTCGGTGCTCACCCAGCGTATACATAGTACACCAATACATGTATGTAACTATACGGAGCCACAAGAGGAGAACAGTTCATATTACTAAATAAACAACAAGCCCGAATTGATGGGTACACTACGGACTAGTTGCTCGCTCTCTACACTACGAACTACTTCTAGGCACGGACTACCTATGTATGTTACGTATACCTGGTAGTAGGTAGTTTACCTACTGCCGGTAGTCTGTAGTCCCGGAGAATTCCAATGTTTAGCGACCCACTTCGCCGGCGCCCACAATACGAAGGCCAGGTCCTCCCGGTACGGGATAGGTCATCCCACGCACGGCAGGTATTCCAGCAACATTTAGCCACACCCGTATCAAGTGACCTACCTAAGGTACCTTGCCTACTAGGTAGGTACTTCGTAACCTCTGCGCAGTAAAAGTACGGAATAGCTAGAAATGTACCGAGAGACAACCTACATCTATGTTATGTTATGTTTACGTTCGTACGTCCTCAGTGTCGATACGTGTACAAGTCGTACACTAATAACTTATGTATGTAAGCAATCCGGCTGAGAATAATTTGCCACAACCATACTTGATATCAAACTGGGTCGGGGACGCGGGATGTCGTTCCTGTCGCGAACTTTGTCTGTTCTTTTGCGCAGAATGCTGCCTACCGGTAGACTGACCCGCGTATAGAAGCAGTTTGGTAGCTAGCAAAATGTACCTACAAATTCGTACCTACATATATCATCAGCTCGGTAGCAACACGGGACGTTCCGTTCCTAAAGGTACATTTTTGGAGTAGGAACTCTGTCTCTGTTTGTACTTCGTTTGGGCGGGTAGGGGTAGATATATAAGTAATGTAAAGTTACTGCCCCTGTTTTTGCATACAAAATTCATTCCACGAAACAAACTCTCTCTATGCAATTTACCGTTTTATGCCATTGAAACCCCCCCCCCCCTCAAGCAAATGACATTGGTGTAATGGCATCAGCCCGCCAACCTGTATGCAAGTGGGCGTTTTATGCGCATATGGGCTATGTGAGCGCAGGGATGGGCCTTGCATCCCATACATAACAAATCACACGATTCATTAGAGAATGGCGTGAGGTGTGAGAATTGATCTCACACTTAAATAACAACAGCCTACGGACGTACCTGGCTGGCTACGACCCGGCCGGCAGGCACTGTAGAAGCGAGGTCGTAGCCCTCTGTCTTTTGTCTACGGATCCGTACCTACGATGTAGAACGTGATTTCATCGTTGAATTAGGTACCTACGCTCGCGATTACATAATGTGTCGGGGAATAGCTTTTCTGCTCCTCTCATTGGCTTCAAGAATTGTTGACGCAAATCTTCCATAATATAATTAGTGTCACCAACCTTTCGGATTCGCACCTACGACTTAACTTCATACTTACCTGCGCTATGGAATATAGGTATTCTTACTCGTTTGCGCCATACATCAAGCATATCGCCGCTTTCGGACCTTGCAAAAAGCCATATGATAATACTTTAGCCCTCCCTTAACCATGTGTCATTGACCATCGGGCCGGTCCAGGGCCCAAAGACGGGGATCGCTCAGGCGGCACTCTCGCCCGACGGCAAGGCGCTGGATTAACCGCCTTTTATTACTAATAAGGCCCTGTTCGGTACCTACTGTGGTACTATGTATACGTACGGGCGCGCTATGGGCTGTACCATCCGACCAGAGCTGACCTTCCACACAGCGCCGAACACGTATTGTAGTTGATCGACTATGCTTGGGTCTGAAAGGACGAGTCACCACGAGTGTCCAACCTGCGTACACAGCGGACGACAGACGCAGTCGAGCATCCCCGTGGCGGATAAAAGTCTGATAATAAGTGAAGTCATGCATACTATGTAGATTGTATGTACCTAGGTACATACGCCCATTCCGTTGTATGTATTAGAGTTTTTTGAGACAGGGACGTCGCTGGAAACCCCCTGTTGATATATATGTATAAAATTTGCCAAGAGTGTGATTGGCCGTGTGGTTTGCATGTTAGGCCGGTGACATGCGCGAGAAGTCATGCTCGGTTGTCCCGGCATTAAACACACTCTCCCGCCTTCAGATTTGGCTGCCGTTCTCATTATAATTTCATATAGGTAGGTAAATAACGCGCTTCAAGTCGATTGCCCTGCAGTTTCGCGATGACAAGAGTCTGATAAGCTACCTAGCTACACAACACTGTATACGTAGGTTGTATGGAGTGATCTCACTGCTCAGACAGTGCATATGCATGCGCGATGGCGATCGCGGCGCATTTGAGACATTATGGAGGCGTTCTATAAGTATCATGAAAAAAAAAAAAAAAAAAACCGGGTGTAACTCTATGGGCTGCCGAGCGCCTTCGAGACTTATGACGAGAGTGAAAATCTTATAAGCTGTGAAGATCGAAATTTCTACCGGTCCTTGAAGGTACCGCCATACCGGGTATTGGGTATGAAAGATTTGTATATCTTACTACATGGTGTAAATGGCTGATCCTGGGTACAGCTCTCGATTGATGAGATGATCACCGTTTGAACTTGGTCTACCTGCTGCAAACATGTGCCTTATGGTTCGGCACAGTCAGCAGTCAGTCACAGATCCCGTGACAGTAACCGCAACAATGGTGTAAGTATACGAGCTTAGAAGACGGGACTCCGAAAATTCGAGGCAAATGTGCGCAGTTATAGCGAAAAAAGGCCTTTCTAAATTACGAATTGCACGACAGAGGAAGACATGAAGTTGGGGTCTTAAGGGTATTTGATTAAAATGCAAACTCAAGACCTAGAATTTTATCGGTGAAATAGCAGGCCTGCTTGAAAATAATGACAATATAGCACAAAGGGCCTCAGTCCCACTCAAGTACACTATCCCACACTTTCCGTCGTCCAATTCCTTTCCATTACACTCTTATCCCAAGATAACGACGTCTCTCCGCCAATATACACATCGACACTCAAGCGTTGAATGTGCGATGGTCGGGGTGGCTCCGTGACAAGTCGACGTTTATATGCCGACGGGGGGTTGGCAGAGGAGAGCCTGGCCGAGCTATTGTTGGAGCGTGTCAGTGATTTTGACACTTATCAAAGAACCAAATTCTATTAGAGGCCAACTTACAATAGGGAGAACGCAGCAGGCAGCCTGCTTGCCAACGTCGGCGCAAATTTGCCTGAAGTCGTCAGGGCTGGACGGAAGAGATGAGGCTATTGCCTGTCAGCATATATTCGTAGCTCTTCGTATCCCACACTTTGGTGGGGTCAGGTCTTTCAAGGCGATGGGAAGGAGTTCATTCAAGGAGAAAACTTACGGTTGGCGCAGTTCAAGTCAGCGACACCAAGGACGTCAACGGCACAGCACTGGGGAGTACCGTCGAGGAGGGCAGTGCAGGGGTTGAAGCCGCCGTTGCCGCCGCCGTTGCCACCTCCTCCGTTGCCACCACCGCCGTTGCCGCCATTGCCGCCGCCGCCACCGCCACCACCACCGTTACCGCCGCCGGGGTAGCCAGGAACTGCAGCAACAGCCGTGGCAAGAAGGCCGACGACAGCGAAAAGCGTAGTCTTCATGTTGAAGTGATGTTGTTTAGAAAATCGGAGTGATTGGAGTCTGGACAGAGAGTAGAAGAACTTGGAAGCTTTGATATGCGACTGGTTGATGTGATGATGGAGGAGAAAATAGTGCTGCTGAAGGAGACGACGACCTACTTATATAGACGTGACGAAAGCCAGTTCTATGCTAGGTACGTAATAGGGTTTGCTGATCCGACCTGGCGCTGACTCGACCTGGTGGCGTTATGCAGGCTGTCTCCTCCATTTCGTAGTGTAGCAACATAGTGTACACCCGGCAACTACCACGCCAAGTTTTCTTTTCTCTGATGGGCCTTGTGAAGGCTGGTTACCCACGTCCAAGGCAGATTAGCATGACCGGAACTTTCAGCAAACACGAGCCCCCCTTTCATCCCAGTCGCGTCCATGGTTTGTAGCCGACCTCAGATTCTAGATTCCATGAGACGCTATATGGAGCCTGCCAAGTCACCAAAGATGGTGGTCCTCGAGCCTGGCTCGAGGACCACTTGGAACCTGGGTGAGGTCGAATATCGACCTCCGCAGCATCGTATACTGTAGCCATTGGACTCAGCTCCGTAGGTTTACAAACATTTTCGCCCCCTCCACTACCTAGTGTAGACTCCCCACCTGGAATCTCCTGCCATTGATGTCGGCTGCAACTAGCTACTAAGGTATGCTATGTTAAATTAACTCCATATATCCATGCCGTGGAGATGCGGATGTACCTGCTTTCATGCATATAGGGTAGCAATAGGTTCAGATCACTATAAGTTGTTTACTCCGTATATTGTATATGATAGGTACATCCATCTTGATGCCTTTGGGTCGTATCCCGGAGAGGATCTCCTCGAGCGTCCTGCCGCAGAAGCGAGATGTGACAAGGAATTACATAACTTCTACGGATCCGTATGTAAGTCATGTATGTTCCATTGGAATCCATTCGTACCTAGATACTAATGTAGTACACGTGTAATTATACGGTAAGCATCTCATACTTTTTTACATGGCAGTATTGCTATGGAAAATCTATATTTGGTAAGGTAGGCTATTACATAGTATACGGTCTACTAGGTATACGACTGCTGCATAGTAGCAAACTTTTTTTCTTTTGCCATCTTGTTTGTGGCCGATACCCATACTATCCAAGCCATATTGTATGCCTCCTATTTTGATGACACCGGCACGTACGGAATATATCAACCCTAGTACCACAACCAAAACTCCCGGAGCGCCTAATCTGATCATAAACACCTCAAGATTCTGGGGTGGAAGTACTGTGTACATTATTAGTACCCAGTGTCGATGGTGGTCGCTACAACGTTGGGGGGGCATTATTGTTTTCGGCCGACCCATTCCGCTTCTGTGGGGGGTGCGTGACTTTGGGGACCATGATGAGAATCACTTTGAGCGGCTACCGACGTTTGAATTGTCTCACGGCGGCCCAGCCCAGGGCTGAAATTTCGATGGCAGACATATGCACTTCACCCCTGCATCTATCGCATTGCATGACTTCGAAAGTTGAAGGACCGTGCCATGCTAAATGATGGGTACAGTATTTACCATGTAGACGGCAGTATTACGGACGTACTTATGTACTATCAAAAATCGATATCAGCGAAATAAACCAGTACCCCCACGACCGCGAGGACCCGTGCCTACATACTTAGTATAGGCAATATATTTGCCTGGCACAGTGACGAAGTTACGCGACGACTATCATTGTACAGATCCGTACCGGCAATCTTCTAATTCATTTGGGCAATGCAGCTTGAAAGCTGTCGACTCAAGCGAAGCCATTGGATGGGTGCGGCTGTACCGCAGTACAGGGCACACGACCTCGGGACGGACTTCCATTCCCCCATCTGACATCGCCCATAGCCTCGGAACAGACCCAATTAATCCAATCTCCCCTGTTGAAGCTGGGGCTCTGCACACGTGCCGGTTCACAGCTCAGCCCCGAATTCCCCATTCGGGACCAAGCCGTCTCCAGCCTCTTGGCAAACGGCAGCATTTTTGCCTCTATGACGAAAGAGGAGATAATACCTACCCAATATGGAATACGAGATATCTTAAGTAGGTAGGTACCTTCATTAGGTGGAGACGCCCGGCACGCACGGACAGTAGGTACAGCAATTTTTACACCGCGATGCGCAGAGGGAAGGTAGTTAGTTAGTTGGCAGCTGAGCGACCCGCTGTACGGCTTCGACGGGACCTGGAAGCCGGCACCAGCCCTCCTCTTGCCAGCACAGGAAGCAGACGTTGGCAATATCGGGAAAACCCGAGAAGCTGAGGCTATGCAAAGAAGCTCGGTCGAGACAGCTGATAGAACCCCGAGCCAAGAACAAGAGAAGACGAGTTGCACTCGCGGCTAAAAAGTGAAACCCCCGGTCACTGGTACCTACTTAGCCCGGCGGCTGTCGTTCCCTCTGCTTCTTTTTACCGGCTGACCGGTGAGAGCCTTGTCGAGGAACCGCATACAGTGACATGGATATTCTAGCCGACCGAAGGCGGTTTGGCCTTCGAATACATCGTAAAGGTTTTATGAATCATACCCCGTGACGGATGTTGGAGAGTGGAACGGCTGACCTTAAGACCAATGGCGGAATAAATCTCATAATCGTAAGTTTTTTTTCTTCGAGATTGAAATTGGCAGTCCCAGCTATGTCACAATAAGCCGGGGCCCCGGAGGATCATGCAGATGTCCTGTTGTGCGCACAATAACGTGTACAGTTATACATATACGGCCAGCCGTGTACAACGGCTTTTGCACCTTTGTTCTCAAACAGCAAATATACGTCCGCAGAGTGTGGACGTACACTACATATAGCTATAGGCCTCAGATAGGTAATCCATCCCTGCTGGCCTCTAGCCCAAACTATTCCCTGTTTCTGTGCAGCCGTATGTATGTCGCTTCATATGTATGTGCGCCCTTGTCCTTGCATCTGAAGTTGCGTCTATTGCTTTCCTTTCTTTTCTTTTCCCTAGCTTTGTCACCAGGTTCATCATCTCGTTTGGAAACACATCGAACGATCCCAAGTAAATTATATATGAACATACATGTGTAGGTATGAGCACACAATAAAGCCACGTCACGTCGACCCTGGTCTTTTGGCTCACCGATCCTGGTCCTTGAAGAATAGGAAGGTGAAGATTCTCAACATGTAACCATGCTATGAAACCTAGGTCCATCTCATTGGGTGACAAGTTGATTGATAATGCAGGCCATCTCTGGCTCAAGTCATCGATGTCACCATCGTACTTCGTATAGGTAAAATAGGCAGGTTGTTGTGAGCTCTTCGATGCAGCCAAAGACATCGTACCGAGTATAGATTGACAATGCTTGGATCTGAAGAGCAACTGTCGGTGGCCGAGCAAATCGACATTAGACGCAGCCTATTGACGATGTTCGAATCTCCAAGTCAGAAAAGCCAGGCGGGTTGCAATAATTACTTAAGTACTCTTCTTTTTTTATATTTTTAGTTCTGGCACTTCAATGCATCCGCTTTCACTCGTTACATAAGTGAGAGATCATGTATGTTCTTCTTTTAAGGTGAACACGGAAAAATTGGTGCTGGTAAGTATACGGACGTATGTAGTGTTGAAAGTACCTTAGGTACGTACGTAGTAAGTAGGTATACCTTCCTAGGTAGGTAGGTAGGGACTATGAGCTCTCCAAAGCGGGACGCCGGCAATCGTCCCCGGACACTGATTGGCTGGCGGTTTATGACCCCACTACGGCTCCATTATTGGTTTAAGTATTTTTCCGTATGTTATTTTTCCGAGCCAATGAGAAGCATGAAAAAGCCATGCCATAACCCCACCTGTAAGGTCAAGGTCATGATCGACTGGCTGCGAGACGGCCCTCTCTGCATTTGCACTGGCGACAGACACACTGTCCGGTGCGTTTCTCTCATATAACACACACGTAGATTCCTTGACTGCTGATACCTTCGCTTAAGCGCCTTCATCTCAAAAAGCAAAGACTTCCAATTTCTCTGTTGACGATGACCAAAGCCCTTTATTTAATATGATACTTGTTTCCACGTCAGGACTTATCACACGCGTATCAATATTCCGAACAATCCGAAGAGACCATGCCCTGATTAATCTTCTGATGTACATAAGATATTAAGCCTTGATCCTATACCAATTATCAAGAATCACTACTATGTCGAGAAAGCCACAAATATGTGTTCCTGCGCCAATCTACCCTGCCCGGTTCGGAGTATCGACCATCATCAACGCGTTCGCCTTGGCCAAATAAGTGGCGGCGATGAGAACCAGCCTGATGTGAACACGAGCTTCTCGGAAAATAACTAGAATTCTAATCCCCAAGTTCACAGCCACAACTTTCATCGGTAAGTCGCAGAAGACGCAGAGTTGTTCGTGGCGCCCCTTCCGGCGCCCCTTCCATGTAAGTAGCAATACATTGTTCTCATGTTTCTCCACGCCTTTTGCTAATGGTTTTATTCCCGTTTAGGATCCAATTGGGGCAGGGATAGCCTGTACCGTATGGGCCGCTGAATACAACCCCCGAACCGGGATAGGCTGTATCCTGTTCTCAGAGCTTGGTCGTATCATTACTCGATCCTCTCGTCAAAGCGCCAACACAAAAAGCGTTGTCGATGGATGAATTACCGATCTCCCCCAGCCGAGACAACGACTTAGGAACCAATATCGTCGATCGTGGAACACCTGCAAGCGGTTTTCTCATTAGCGGCGTCTTCACCTGAGGGTTCATAATCATGAGGAGAAAAGAGAGTATATATGAGTGATCGCGGGCACAATATGTATACACCTACTCGCTGGTTTTTTATGTTAGATTGCAAAAGTAACAGAAAAACTCAGGGCCGGTTCAGCGGGTCAGTTTGTACTATAATTGATCTATATAGTCCAGACACATTGTAGGCATAGGTACGGAATGACCCGCTGAACCGGCTCTGAGTTTTTCTGTGATTTTTATGGCCTAACATAGAATACTCGAGAATAGGTGTACACACACCCTAAGGAAGATTGTTCATACTAAATGTTGAGCGGGATTTCGTGAAATGGCGTTGAGCGATCGGAATTGTATATTCAGAACGTGTTTGATCGCGAATGGTGGTAGATTAGGTGCTTCCGGCACGAGACCCATCCATCTTGCGGCAGCCACGAATAATTTGGTTCTATCTAAAGCGTAAAGTGTCTGTTTGCCTTCTTACATATGCCGTATGCTTTGCGGAAAGTGAACAGCCAAGATGAGAAGGCCGGCTTGAATATTTGCTTGTTGTACTTCAGATACTGATGCTAAAGACTGTATAACGTGCAGGCCCTCAAGCAAAAGGGGTCTACAATGAAGTTCGTATGTGTGGCATGGCTTCTTCTACCTATTTCAACACGCCGCTACGCAGTCTCTTCTCCGTACTGATCGCCAATGGAAGCGAACATCAATCGATACCAGCTGATACGCTAGTCGCTGGCGACTCTGTACAAACATATCAATCACAGTCCTCGCCCACCATGCTCTAGGAGTTGCACGAGTAAAACCGATGCCTAGGCTAACGGAAGAGCCCTATATGAGTGGTGGACATTCACAACAGGAACTTTTCGGTGATAGGCATGGCCATAGGTGGTGACCTACCTAGGTATCGTCCAGATACTGTCATCCACAGACCTCCATGCCTAGCATATCCATTCGACAGCTGGGCTTTGAGAGCTCACTTATATTCTTCTTGTTTGGTATGGACTGTATAGATAGTCTACTACATCCTTGCGGGGCGGCAGATGTCTGTAAGGGGGTTCTTCCCAGAGTGAGAGAGAGGCGGCTAGATGCGAGGTCACAGTGAGGACGCAGTAGTATAGGGTAGAAGTCAATGAGCATTGAATCCTGAACCTCCCCTTCTACGAGGTGGCGGTTCAGTCTATACGTACTTATAGGCATCTGTGTCCTAGCTAGTCCCCTAGTGCCTCGCTGAGGCCCACCTTCTGGTATCCTTGTCCCTATGAGTATTAGATGTCCCTGACAATGTCAAACTAGGAGAAGTATAAGTTTTCACCTGTGTTGAGAAGATACCTTCCCGCGGCGCTTTGCTACTGGCTTCCAAACAATTAGCTGCCACTCATCAGTATTGCATAGGTGTGTGCTGGTCCACATAACGTTATGGTTTGGCCACTTCACCCCGAGGCCCTTCCGAGACGTTGCTCTACTGCACCATCTAGGCGGTTACTGCTTGTTAATGGTTATGACGCGGCAACTTGAGCTCGTCCTCGCCGCGGGTTTGCGACTTTACTGTTGCTCCGGGTGGAAAATTGGCACGTCTATGCGCCCTTGAAGGCGAGCACACTAAGTAATAAAGCCTATGATGGTATTCATTCACACATATTCCACATGGCTGAATTGACGGAACAAAGGTAGACGGGCGATACCTCAACGTACTGTATATCCCCGTAACCTAGACTACAGCACACTTAACGATACTTTGAACTGTTCTTGTGAAGGGGATGGAAGACATAAAAATGGCTCTGTTGATTCCTAAAAACACGAAATCACGATGCTTGACGGAGGACACTACGGGCGTCATCATCACGGCCTGGCATTATCCAACCCCTCGTCAAGACATATCTTATCTGAACAGCGTACCCGCCATTCCGGGAAGTAGCTCCGTATATGACTTCATCTAGGGACCATATCCAGCTAGCCCACTGCTGAAATACACGGATCCGCGCTGGACCTGACGGAGCGGGGGACAAGTCGAGAGTTTGTAGGGGTGCTATGTTATTAGAAAAGAACTTGATTGCCATACTTTACCGACAGAGCAAGAATACAGCAAAGTGACCGTGATGGAACGCGTATCCATGAACGCTATGTGTTGGAATTGCCATGATCTTTATGAAAGTATCGTAATAGAACTCTCCCTTGTTAGCCGTTAGACTGCCCATAGACAGAACCATGCGCAGACAGAGACAAATCAGAGCCCCGTGCAACCAATCCAAGTCCAAACGGGCCAGTTGGTGAAGGGTAGAAGCGACACGTGTGTATTTGTGAGACGGGCGACTTAGGAATGTGTTTGGATCCTGAAGGGCTACGCCAGGCCAGAAAATGACAATCAATAGTTCTTGCGAACCGGTCACGATTCATATTGTTTGAGACTACGCATGTCTGTTCAGTGTTCACCTTAGTATATTGTTGTCCGAGACATATAGGGTCCTTTCCTGTCCGTAGAAAGCACTAGAAACCAAGGGAGATGACATTTTCTCCCCAAAGTTGAATCGACGAGATGCCCAACTATCGGCAATCCCATTCCAACAAATTTTTTCTTCTGGGATGTGAGACCTATCTACATATATAGGCAGGTCAAGACATTTTGCTCCCACTTTACGTCACTTTCTTTGATTGTCTTCCTCCCTTTCTTAAAGTCGTGTCGAAGAAACATTTCGGTTGAATACTGCACATAACTACAGCAGTTGGCCACTGTGTAATAGACAGGTTAGTTAGAAACATATCCAAAAGAACTAGACAGAAGGTAACTAACAAAGTATGATATACCAGAGCTATAGACCACAAGGATCCGCCTCATAGGTAACAATGACGCGGCCAGAAAAGCGGTCGAGAAGCATCTCTCTGGCAAACACAGCCTGGGTCGACCAGCTACCGAACGAGTACCAGACAACGGCAACGCCGTCGGCAATCTCGCCAACATCAGTCACCTCGTCCATGGCCTAGTAGAAACGAGTGGTCCAGAACGCCTCCAGATAAGACTGATTGACGATCTCGGGCGGGCCTTCAATGCGAAGGACGCGGCTCCGGCCTTGAGCGGGCTCCTCCGCGGTGCGGTTTCGGTTCCACTGCACGGCGGGTTGGATGCCCTGAACAAAGAAAGATCCCTTACGGGCCTGGGCAAGAAGGTTACAGGCGGCGGCATGCGTGAAGTACGTCAGCTTAGCGGCGCAGGTATCGGGGTAGTTGGCAGCGGGTTCGTAGAGGTGAACATGTTTGACCCGGCCGGTATTGCGGATGCCGTTGAACAAGTCGTGGTAGGTGACATCGGGCTTCAAGCCTGTGATCCAGAGCGACGAGTTGTACTCCTCCGGGACATATAGTCTTCCATAGTCATATGTTTTCTTTCGAACGGGTGCGTTCGGGTTGAAGTGGCGCATTTGGTTGCTTGCTTCCGCGGAAGTCGGGTAGGGATACAAGATCTGATTATTGAAATTGGTAAACATGTTTTCGGCTCAGATATGTTAAGTAACGGATAGTTGAGAGTTAACTAGCGATGCTGAATGATGGACTTGTATAGTTAACGATGTCGGTGAATGTGAAATCTGTGCTGTAGAAAGGTGAACGAGAGATGGTGTGGTGAAGAGGCAGGTTGCTGGGACCGAGAGATTAATGTACACTTGTTGTGTTTTTGTCAACCGCACTCTTTCTTAAATAGTGAGATCGATTCGTTGACTGAGCCTTTTGACTTGAGGCAGTTGCCTTGGTGGAAAGTGCGAATAGGGGGTGCGCGAATACGAAAATTTCCCTGTTCATCGCAAACAATAATACTGGCACCCCCGTGAATATTCGTCGCTTCTTGAAGTTAACGGGCAAGACTTCCATCTATGAGATCTCTTCCACCAGCTTTCTTTGAGAAAACTTTCACATTTTACATGTAAAATTTGAATTGTTGGCCTATGAAGTGAGCACCGCCTAGGGTACGCAATAACTTTATTCACGTGAAAGTCGACGATGTTGACCTATAAAGACAAACAACGATGATTTTCCGACCAGTTGTTTCCTGTAAGCAAGACAATAGCCGTCTTTCTTCTGTGTCTTGAATTACATATTCGTTTTAAAAAAGATGTCCCAGCAAGCGGTGTTGATACCTAACAAAAAGAGGATGTGGTAGACACCGGACGTTGCGTATGGAGCGGCCACCGAGGGGCTCAACGACGCCGACAAGAACTAGAGGGAACGCTTACAACCTATCAAGGAGCAAAGAGAAGGCATAGTAAGTATCATACATAATGCTGTCTGGCGAATAGGGGCTGGTTTTGTCCTTCAGCATTAGCCAAGACCTCAACAGAACCTGGGCAACCAAGTTAGGGCCGAGCTACGGCACAAATTCTATCTCGAACCGAGAGATAAACCAATGACAATTGAGCATTGTCATCGCATTTACATTTTACCCTCTGTCACACTTATCAACCGAGAATTTATGCTTACACGGAGCCCTACACAGTTCAATGGCTGCCTCTGGAATGGTAAAACCTGTCCCTGAGGTTATACAACTGAGGCCCGCCTTGGTAGGCAGAAAACTTAGAATAACTTGGTACTGTGGGCTCGCAAGGCTTCATTCTCATGCGAACAATATGAACGCAGTCACTTTGCAGAGGTTGGGACGATTTGTCGATTCACCGGTAAGAGCGGAAGGTTAGAGATTTCTGGCATATCGTTACCAACACGCAAGCCCCATCCCATGATGCCATTGTAAGTATGTCCATACGTCCGTACCTAGGTAGGTAGTATGCCGGTAGTGAAGGCGGTTACATCAGTAGGTACGTATTATGTATGCACGAACTACCTACGTCCGTACCTACATAGGTACCCGATCCTACCTAGCTGCTGGCACGTACGTACTCCCGAGTCCCAAGTCCTCGCCACTGATGCCAGGGCAGTCCTGGAGTTACCAGACTAGATGCTAGTGTGAAAATTTGTCGGCAGGTAGGGCTGGGTTTGTGTTATCCTTGTAGGTGCTTTATCACAATCGGTTTTTTTTTCTGAGACGTCGAGTCACGGAAGAATCTAACTAGCTTCACTTGGCATGTTCTCTTGAGTCGGGACGGGGTCCCCACAGACATGGCAGAGCCAAGCGCGTCCCGATTCTATATTTTCAAATTCCAGCGAAGGGAGGAGAGGAATACCTAGGCATCGACTCGTTTGGGTAAAAAAACAAAGTGTTGTCGGACGTCATTTGGTTTTATGTGCCTATGTGGATGGATGTACGACCCTACCTACCTACCTATATCAGTAAGTACGCGGATTTATGGAGATACCCCGGATACCGATAATTTTAGTTAGTGCACTGCTTACCTCGTATGTGCGAATTGTGTTGTTGCATTCACAACTGAATTACGGATCCGTAGGGAGCTCCTCCTTTAATAAAACTAACGGAGCTTCGTCTGATTTTTTTTTTCCAAGAAAGAAATAGGTACCTAGTAGGTACGTCCGTAGGTATGTAGGTAATAACTTGGTTAGGCGGGTATATCACATCCACGGGCTCATTTCTGGACGGGTTTCCGAGCAAGGTCGGTCGGGGCAACAGCGTAATGGCGAGGGACAAGACCACCTACGCGTCCGTGAACTTGTTGTTTACAGTTCGGCTGCAAGTCATCGTAGGACTTGATGAATAGGCACCTTAGGTAGGTACCTACCTGTCTGTACCTAGCTACCTAATGCAGATAACTGACATCCTTGCATCAGTAGCCCAGAAATGTTTGAGTAAGTAAGTATGTAGGTATGGAAGTCGTAGCATATGTACAGCATCCTACCTTAGACAGGCTACCGAAGCCATCCCCGCAACGAACTTGAATGGGAGTCGCCTCGCGATACGATGTGCCTGTAACCAGAGTTGAGATGAGATGGAAGGAGGTTTGCATTGCAATGCTCTAGGAACCTACCTGCCTGTGCGCACAAAGTACATTCGGCGCTGGGCAGGCATAGTAAGTCTCACGCAACACGACATTTAAAGGATGTGACTGCTTGTTTCCGGAGCCTAGTGTACATCGCACCGGGAATAGCGGTCAAATTTGCAAGCATGGTTTTCCATGTCTTCGGTTCTTGGGGAGGAGGGGGTGGAACAGACCACTTCTTCTTGTTGTTGTTCTCTGTTTACTTAATTGCTTACAGTCCCTGCTTGCACTATGGAAAAATTACGAAGAAAAGATTGAGAAGTAGTACCGACTTGTAAGCACAAGTGCGTACTATTTACACTACACTACACTACCTACCTACATACCTACCAGGTATGCACTACTTCTACCTACTGATATATTCCGTACATACCAGGTAGATTAGGCAGAGAGTGTAATTCGTACTTCACAAGCAGGTACCTACCTATCTGTGTAGGTAAGTAGGTAGGTAGGTAGGTACCTAGTAATTACGGAATACTGGGTTAAGTAAGAACAAGTGAGTGAGCAGAAATGGGCCAGAAGAGTCTGATTAACCCGCGATAGGTACCTGCCTAATTGGCACTCTAATTAATTACATACAGACTAAGGCACGGATTAGATATTCCCGCTATGTACGTCCGTAGTTATGTACACTAAATAATTCTTAGATGGAGATTGAACCCTAAATTGCGCCATGGAGAACTAAACAAAAGTTGAAACGTAAGCCACGTTTCGGTTCTCGGGCCTACCGTCGTTTGTTGAGACTCTTTGAATACTCTTGACTTGCTACATGTAGGTAGGTAAGTACATAAGTAAGTAGTAAGAGGTAGGTATCTACAGGGTGTACAGTGAACGGTACGGTGTGTCTTGGTTGGCGGTCTTGGTTGGTCGAGACCCAAACTCAAATCAAATCCGACTTCCGCTTCTTACAGTAGGTAGGTAGGTAATTGGCGCAGTGGATATTTTACTATACAGTTGTTCGTTAATCTACTACTACTACTACCTACTACTACTACTTACTACCTAAGGTACTACGTTGTTATAGTACAATTGTGCTCCGTACCTATAAGTAGATAGTGCAGGTAGGTAGGTATACGATGCGGCAGTCAGAGAGCTAATTGGCTGATAGCGTAGGTAGTTGGTAATAGTAAATATACGGAAAAGACGTTATCTACGGAATACCTAGTTAGTCCGTAGATCCGTAGATGAGCGTGGAATACCTACCGGTAGTGTACGTCCGTACCGGTAGATACATTTTCCGTAGTACGGAATAGGTACCTACAATTGCACTGCACTACTGTAAGTAGGGTCGTCTACTTACGTAAGCATCGTGTACCTAGTTGTAGGTAAACACTCGTAGCGTAGGTATGGAGTAAGTAGGTAGGTAGGTAGGTAGGTAAGTAGGTAGGTACGGACGTAGTCACAGATCCGTAGGTACCAGCCTATACAAATACCGGTACCGGTATCGATCGATTATGGAACCTGCTACTTATTAGTTGAGATGGATCTACGGACGTACAGTGATGTGCCATGGAAAACGGGGCGAGGCCTCAACGGCGAGCGTCCCCACACACATGGCGATCCCGATCTCGATCGAGCCTGTGCAAATAGGTAGACTGGCAGTTCCATCGTGAAGGCCGCTCAGGTTGTTCTCGGATAAAGAAATGTTGCTCGTCAAGATATCTGGATAAATGCCTTGGAGGAGGCCGTTAATATATCTAGAGCGCTCTCCATATCTAAACAGAACCCGCTCCAATCCTACCATCCATCCTCTGTCGGTCAAAGGCAGGCATCATACTCCGTACGCACCCGTCATATATCATATGCGAGATCCTGCAATGATCGGAAACATTTCAATCATACTTACGCCATAATTTGAACGATCTTGGCCGTCTATCTTCTCTTTAGCATTTGTGGCTTATAAAAACGGTTTCACATTAGCTACAGTATGCATATAATGTTATGTACTGTACATTATGTAAATAAGGTGCACGCGTAAGCCTGTACTCTGTACAATATCGTGTGTTGATATTGGAGTCTTACCTAAGTACCTAACTATAACTTCTCGTTGAATAGGTAAATCAACCCTTGTTTCTGCCGTCCTATAGGTCGCGCCACAATTGAACTTACCTCCTGAGCTTCGTTGTTGGAGAGTCGCATGAGTTACGTTTGTACGCGGTGTAGGTAGATAGAGCCTCGAGTTGAGTAGTAGGTAGGTACAGCGTTTTCCTGATTATGCTGTTCAACTCGTCTACCTACCTACCTACCTGTATATGTAATTGCCATGAAACGCACTGTACAGAATTATAGTTATAGCAGCAGCAGCAGCCGTGATACGGGTCCGTCCTTGAAAAACGGGCGGCTCACGTACTTAGCCCGTGCCGCGTTGGTTGCGGAAGGGAAACCCGTCATGGTGTCATCAGCGTTATCGTCCAGATAGTGCGCCGCACGATAACCTAGGTTAGGTATAAGTGAACAATCAATGGTAAAGAGAGATAACATACAGTACGGTACAATACACTTTTCGTCCCAGGCAATGTCGCTGAAGCGCCATTCGATACCAACCCGAGTTTCTGCATGAAATGGGGAACGAGAGCAATTTGCTGGATGCAACTCCGGAGAGATAGCGGTTCCGGAGGCTGCCGATAGATAGCAGAGTGTGTGTCCGCCTGCGACGACTTTATGAGAGACCGGTTGTCCGATTTTCACAGAACCTGGTATATACATAATGTATGTATACGTGCATGTCACTTTACGCGTATGCAATGCTGTACAATGTACGACAAATACACAAGCTTCTGCGTCCTTGCAGCATGGTATGATGTCGCGACCGAGAGTTCTTTGATTAGGTAGGTACCTAAGAAAGAGGTAGCACATTATATGCTGCACTTAAAGATAGCATCAATGCGACCGTTGCATTGCTTCATCCGCAGGTCTCTCGTATCGCATTTGCCACGCATTTACTATGTACTAGGTAGGTAGGTAGGTAATCACTGCAGGTGGGGGCACAATCACTACGTGTTGATAGTACGTACATACTCAACAACACGCGCGTCTAGGTACCTACCTACCTACACTAGGTTCTGCATATCTACCGCATTGGTAGGTATTGCTAAGTATAGGCATTGCCACTAACCAGTAGTACCTACCTACTTACAACGATACCGATCTGCAACTTATATGTACCGACGCCCAAATTCAACGCTGGCAGCACGTAAACTTGGAAAATTGTATAAAACCACATCACATTTGAGCAATGTTTAGAACCGAAACCCCGTAGACACGCGCATCGCGGACACCAATTTATGCTTATAGTTACCAGAAATGCACGGAATGGAACGAAAGTTGTATGCATTTCGACTTTTGGCATTTTATTCCCATACCATACCATACCATATCATTCTTTCTTCTTTTTGCAAGACCCCGTAGCCACAGCGTCATCTACCTCCCTGGATCCTGCCTGGATACGACAACCTCACGCAACATGCCTACCCTAGGTACCTACTGCTACCTAGGTAGAGGCAACAGGAGCAAGTGCACTGTGCACTTATGGGAGAGCACAGCCACGAATGAACCAGGATGCGACATACAGGTAAGTAGGGCAGGACGATGCGATGTATAATTGGTGTGGTGCAGGCGCGGAACACGTCACGATCCCCCCTATGGGCACCTGATAATGCTGTTACACGGCTTAGGTAGGTAGTTGCTGGTTCTCAACTATGTAATCCGTACAGCGTAGGTCCCTTAGGTAGGTAGTAATATCATATCAACATCTTTCAGATCGTAGCAGTCAACCACTTATTATATCGGGTATATTGCGCAATAGAGCAGTGCGCGTAGGTAAGTAGGTTACCAGGTAGGTAGGTAGGTACTAATGTAGGTAGTCAATGTTTTCATTGTTGCTTTGTCAGCTTCTTTGGCATTTACAGATACCAGGTACGGACTAGATAGATAAGTATTGGTAGGTACATGTATATAGTCCGTACGTATGTATACCTTTCCGTTAGGTACCTTACCTACCTACCTACTACTTACCTACCCGATTGCTCCTCGTAAAAAAAAAGTACAGTTTACGATGCTGGCAATTTAGGAGGGCCGTGAAACGCTGGGTCTTACTTGCATTCAAGATGAAACAGACTTGGTAACCTACCCTAATCATAATTCGACTGTGCTTCTACCTACTTTTAGAACTAAGTATGTGAGTATTTAAAACCCATTCTTGACGATATTCTTTCAATTAGGGACATTGGGTAGGTAGTCGCCGATATAAAAGAAGACACTATCTAGGCAGGTATTCCGTACCTCTAAGAATTACGTCCGTACCAGCGCTAAGTAACCAACCCCACCTGCCTACATTATGTAAGGCGGGATGAGTACCTAAGGTTGGTAGTGTAGGTACCTGCCTAAGGAGGTAGGTACGCTAAGTTTATGTACCTATATTTAGCTCAATCGCTCCCGAGCAGCCCGTATAGCACAGTATAAAATACACGTGATCACTGGCCGGGTGACCATACTTAGGTATTCCAGCGTAGGTAATTCAGGCCCGGTTGATTCGTACTGTAAGACAACCTCGCATTACCGGTAGGTACCTAACTTACGGACCGTTCAAGTTAGGAACGAAAGTAGACTTCAGAGGTGCAGAGAAAGACATAGATTGGTAGGTTCCTACATCATCGATCCGTTCCGATTGGGTCTCCCGCTGGTACGTATACCTACCTATGTATGTACGTACGTATTCTTTCCGCTTTACCCATCCCTACGATATGCCGCTCACGTTGACAATAAAAGTCCTACATACATAGTAGGTAGGTCTTCAACTCAACTCAAACCTGATGGATCTTTTGTTCCAAGACACCTATCTCTAATTAAAGAAATAAATCAAATCAGTCATGTATATAAGCGCTGACAAGCAATACGTATTCCACAATCCTGAGCATGGTTCCTCTGACCTTATTTGGGCACATGCTCGTTAAGGTTTTCTGTCAATATGTATATCCATTGACCGCGGCCTCCCTGCTGCGGCAGAACCGTTGCGTCTTTGATATGCAGTGTCGTGTACCTACATCATCATGTCCACTACATGGTACATTTGTGGTACTTAGGGGAAACGTGTTTACCTTGTCAGAGTACCTACCTACCTGTATTCCGTAGACAATGGGGGTGACTCAGGACTAAGAAGATAGCTATGAAAACGACCTGCTTCTTGACGTTTTGATTCTGGTGTTGGTATGATAGGCAGGTACATAACTTTTATATAGGTACCTACAAATTTGCATGCGCCTCGCTTCGTAGTTGTCGTTACATACGGAATACTCGGGCTCGGGCTCTCCTTATAGGACGGTGGTAGGTACCTACCTAGGTAGGTATGTTAGGTACTAGATGTACATGTAACTATAAGTGGTGTGTTGATTCAAGCTGAATTTTCATGTCTTATTAGGTATCGTACCTAACTTAGGCTTCACTTTCTCTTTTCTAGCTTCATTACCTGAGCATAGGTATTTACTTAACTCATACTTACATGCCCAGAGATAACAACATCAATGATCAATGGCCTGGGTAGGTATTATAGTGGATACTAAGCTACCTAGGTACCTTAGATACCTACATGTAGGTAGTGCTTTTATTAGTACCGGTACCTAGGTACACTAGAGACTGACCACTTACCTACTGCCTACCTTAGGTACCTATCACCACACCAAACCAGGGCATTGAATCGCAGCTTCTGGTGTCTACGCTGAGGTAGGTACCTACCTGGTCGTTTACGTAGAGGAACCAAGGTTGACCGTGCCGATATAGTAAGATCTACTGTGTCGGTTACGCTCTCAGAGAGATATGGCTAGCGTACGTGGTGCCTGACTAGCCTGACTAGATCCTCGCCTAGGCACACTACTGCACTACCTAGGTGCTGCTTAAAACACAGTATAGGCTACCGGTACCTCTCTGAACCAGGTACTAGGAGCGGATGACTGGTTGAGTGATAACTTGGTAGGTATCCTACCTTACACTACCTACCGGTAGGTAGGTAATCCGTATTGTACCTAGGTACACCACCTGCGCCCATCGTAGGAAGTACTTCTTACATGGTGGAAAGGTACCAGCGCGGTCTACGTCAAGTAGGTATGTAGGTACATGTAGGTAGTCAGACTGATTGATGATGCTTGGCCCAGCTCTGCTGAGCCCTGTCTTTGTCTGTCTCTCTCTCTCTCTCTCTCTCTCTCTGCCCTCTCTGCCTCTCTGCCTGCCTGCCTGCCTGCCTGCCTGCCTCTCTGCCTATCTGCCTGCTCTCTTTTTACTACCTAACCAAGGAAAGCAACGTGCGGTACTTCCACGTCCCTTACCTGCCTACCTGCCTGCCTGCCTGCCTGCCTGCCTATCTGCCTATCTGCCTATCTGCCTTCCATTAACAGGGCTACTCTACTCTCTGACGCTGCAACTGCTCGTTTTCTTTTTCTTCTCACTGATACTCTCATTTCTCTCTTTACCTCCCCGACTCGTCGCTGAACACGCCATCGCAGTCATCGTACAGCATCTTCGGCTGTCAACCCGACGTTGTCTGCGGCCTCCACAAGACCCGATCCGCAATACACATACACTACCTACACTACAAAACACAACACACACCACACGACTCCCGATCGAGTCGTTGTGTCCATTCGTTACTATTCATTTTTGTCCTCTTTCTGATTGCTAATTACGGACGGCCAACCATTCAATACCCTACACTAGACTAGTTCGTAATACCGATCGCCGTCTTTTACAACCCCATCGCCATTTACAGATTAGACACCCGCCAAACTTACTACCACTATCAACTCTCGATTGAGCTGAGCTGAGCTGCCTTGGCTGGTGTACCTACACTAGGTACCTGTTTTGGCACTGACTTCCGACCGCCTGCTGTCTTCCTGCCCTGCTTGTCTGTCCGTCTACCTACCTATACGGTACCGACTTACGAGGCCCCCGAGCCCTACGAGACTTACATGGTGTTTTCATCTGTTGGCATTTCGTTCCTGCCTTGCTCGACATTATATCTCACCAGTCGCCTTGCCGCTCGTTACTATTTCAATAGCTGGCCTTGTTTATAAGCATTGCTCTCGTTGCTCTTCTAGTAGTCGTCCTCCTTCTTCAGGTTTCTATCGAAAAAAAGAAAAAAAAGAAAACAAACCATAACAGTTGTCCATTACATAGGCTGGTATTTAGACCTACGTCTACACTACGTGTAACCCCCCTCAATTCTCAGGCCTGAGGTCCTTCTTTTCTACATACTGATCCAATCGTCATCCTTGCCTCCGCTTAGTACACTAGGTATAGGTACTATAAGTAGGTACCGCCGCGAGTGGGTCATTGCGACGCCTGACGATAACTAAGATCTGCATCAGCTTTTCTTTTCCGACTGTCAATTTACAAGGTTGCCGAAAGGGGATAGATTGCAATCTTAGGAGATAACTGGTTGGTTTTTACGATTACCCAGACCCAACTATAGGGGAGGTGTTGCACCCGCGCTGTCACTGTGGCCCGAAAACGAGTCGGACAGGCCTTAGCAATCTAGGGCTAAGATTCCGACGTAAGGTGGTGGTAATTGACACACCTCACAAAGAACGGCATAGCAAGTCTCCGCTTCTTCTTGACCACTAGTCCCCATTTGGTGGCCCATCATCATGGCTCCCGTATCGCCTCGTCTAAAGATCCTTTCCGGTACGTCGCATTAGATTTCATCACTCTTCGTTCTCCGAGCTCCTACTCCTACTCCTCATAAGAGAAACTTCCCGCCTTTTTCTGTCCGTACCACCGTTAGAAACCGCTCGAGCGTTCTATTTCCCTAACTTAGGCCTCTCTTTCCCAACCATAACATAGCTTTCGTTTTCCCAACGATCTATCTGGTGTGGCTTGGCGATCCCGTGATTTATAGAACGCTGGTCGCGCGAAGAACCGCCACTCATGGAGGACTCAGGGCTAATGCATGTCTGTACAGTCGGCGGTAATTCGGTTTCTGCTTTTCTATCCTGGAGATTACAGGCAACGAATGCCTGCGACGTGACGCTTGTATGGAAATCAGGGTTTGAGGGCGTATATCAATACGGCATATCATTCAAGTGAGTTTCGCGAGTTTCTCCTCCGAAGCACGTGTCTAATTCAGTGTTAGATCAGCGACGTTTGGCAACGAGCGGTTTAAGCCAAGACATGGTAAGTTCTTCTGCGATCGGCAATCTGGCAGAACCTGTCTAATCAAGATCGAATCGTAAATAGTGGTGCGGACGCCAGAAGAGGCGGCGCAGAATAAGGCCGGCGCTTTTGATTACGTCATTCTCTGCATAAAGGCTCTGCCCGATGTCTACGATATCGCCTCTGTCATCGACGCCGTCGTTACGCCCCAACATACCTGTATCTTGATTAATACCACACATACGCTTGGCGTCGAAGCCGCGATCGAAGAAAGGTTTCCGACGAATGTTGTGTTGTCTCTCGTCTCTAACGCCGAGCTGTCCCAGTTAGGTACAAGTGAGTTTGAGCACAGTGGCTCAACCGAGATTTGGGTTGGGCCAGCAAACAAGAATAATAACATTCCTCTGGCGATCCAGGAGGATATGGCCCAAGCACTAGCCATGACTCTGAGTACGGGTCAGGTGGACTGCAAAGTTTCGAAGAACATTCGACAGCAACAATTCGAACGTGTTATTGGGTAAGTTTTGATAGCTTGAACTCCCCTGGTCTTCGGCTAATCTTCTAGTCCTATTGCATTTCATCCCGCTAGCGTTATATTTGAAACCCCCTCGCATGCTGCTCTTTTAGAGAAGCCCGGTGTTCGACAGTTGGTCTCGGATATTATTGATGAACTAATAGCCCTCGCGAATGCGGAGGGTTGCACGCTTAGCCCCGATTTCAAGGAGAAGACCATCACGGACTTAAGTCGACCTTCAGAAAACGCAAGTATTATGTGGCAAGATTACGTTGCTAGGCGGCCGATGGAGGGAGAAACATTTCTCGGTTCTCCCATAAAACTTGCGGCGCAATCGGGATTGAAACTACCTCGTATTGAGACACTGTACGCCATTTTCCACAATATAAACATTGTGAACCAATCCAGGCCGAAGGAGATCAACGGCATCTCTCCGGCACCCGTATCGCCATCTGGTCCGTCACCAATGCCTCGTGTGTCATCAGGTGGACCTTCACGGCCTATGCCTAATGGGAATGGAATGCCCCGACCACGGCCAAGGACGTCATCGAACTTCGGGCCACCGCCTGGAATGCGTCGCCCACCCATGAATGGCGGCCCCCCAATGAATGGTGGTCCTCCAATGAATGGCGGTCCTCCAATGAATGGTGGCCCTTCAAACGGACATCGCCCGCCAATGAACGGTGGGCCTAATGGCTATCACCCCCGACAGTCCTCGAGACGTGGATCCTTAGAGGAAAACGACTTGGGAGAATTCAGCCATTTGGTGGTATACGATGACGCGGACGGAGCCAACACCGGTGGTTATAACGGAGAGGTGTCGGACGTAGCACTTCGCGAGAGGGAACTCCAATTGCGCCAGCGCGAATTGGAATTGAAGGAGCAAGAGATGCGTATGCGGCGAGGGGGTTATGGAGGGCCAGGGCCACGAAGACGGGCTCCTCCCATGCGAAATGGCAGTGGCATGTATGACGATGAAGATGAGGAAGATGACTACTTTGACACTAGCGCGGCTCCTATGGTTCCTATGATCGACCCCGATAACTTTGATATGATGAGCGTCACATCGAGGAAGAACCGCTCGAAACCCCCTCCGAACCAAGGTGACGTTCGGGCAAATCACCTCAGTGGCCGCGAAAGCGTGATGTCGTCTCGAGGAAGTCGATTCCGGCCTAATTTCGGCAAGAATCGGTCAAGTCAAATAATAAGCACCATGCCGAATCCGCATGATAACATACTCGATGATCCTATGATGAGTTACTCGTCTAACCGATATGGCAATGTCGATCGGGGTCAAATTCACGCGGGATCACGATCGAATTCTCTGACAGCATCACACCTACAAGAGCTACAGAATGTACCTGGCATGAACGGGCCCGGTATGAACGGGGCTTACCCTCGGCGTGTTAGCCACTCGCCAGGAAATCCATATACACCTTCTATGCGCGGTGCGAACGGACGCCCGTCCCCTCCTAACGGGATGCAGCAGCCTGTTCCTCAGTACCCTCCAGGTCATGGGAACACGGTAGTACCGCAGCAAGTTGAACAACGAGTCGGGGTGAGCACTCTCCAAGCACCCAACATGAAACCCGTACGAAGTCTGACCGGCAGTGCGAGCGCCAGCGCGGGGAGTGGTGATTCGACAAACCTAGGCTCCGAGCCCTCGGCTCATAGTAGTCAGAGCAGTTTAGGCCCACGACCTCCTTGGGGGGCTCGATAATGGCCCGAGAAACATGACATCCGAGTCATGCGTTGACGGCACACGTCATACTTGTCAAGGCCCCGCCGCTAAGAGAAGTAGACGAAAATCCGAAGATAAAAACCTGACTAAGTGCACCAGGCCCGCGTCCCTTGCCAGCCACAGGGGTATTCTAAAAGTTATAACGAATTCGAATTTTGAGCCATACGGATGATGGAGCATGCATACCGGTTTAGAGGGGTTTGAGTTTGGATTACCGCCTTTACGATGCACCGAATAATTCTAGCCAGCCGAAGGGCGTAACGTACATAGGCATTGTGATACGACGAGACCAGTGGTTATTGATTTCTGGTAATATTGCATTGGGATGCGGGCTGTCTCCTATTTATTCGAAACGCATATACCTTATTCTCCATGTGCCACTCTTCCAGAGACAAAACTCCATTTAATGTTGCAATACCGAGACTCAAAAACAGCGGTACTGATTGGAGTGTTGTTCCCCAACCCGTCTTCTAGAGGATTCGGATAGTGTCGAATACACGCACCGTTCAGGGATATGGCAAAGAAGCATGACGACGAAGGAATCAAGAGATTGGGGAAGCACTCAATGGATGTGTCTAAACCAGCAAGGGTGCTAGTACCTAAGACTCCTGTGCCTCCGCATCATGGCTGATCCAATTCTGGTCGTATGGTTTGCGGATGTCAGTCGGAGTGTCGACAAAGCATACGATTACGAAGTAGATCTGGATTGCTAGTCACAGAATGGCAGCTCCAGCTCCAGCTCTAAGTACTGGTTGACGACGTTATGGGAACTCAACGACAAGGCACCGGGCGAAGAAAAATAATTCTGGTATCTTAATGATGAAGCTTACCTACTAGAGGAAACCGTCTTTCCTGGTCTTTTGTTATGTGTCGGGTGTAATTAATAGTATTTGAATGCAGTCACAAGGGAGCGGCGCGGCTGGCATCCCGACGGTAACACTCAATGGAAACGCCTTCATATCAAGGGCATCGGAGACAGGCAGGCAGCCAACCAAAGAACCTGAATAGTACGGCGTGCAGAAAGAAGAGCATATGATAGAAAGGCTAGACTAAACGAACGTAGACGACTGGGCCCAAATCAGGCGGGTAGCGAGACAGCAGGACAGGAGAAGCCTTGAATTGGCATTGATGATAGGTGACATCCAGTACTTGGTCTGATGGATCAAATTACACATCTGGCTCGGACGTGCAGACATGTGAATAGGCCTTCAACGGCCAAGCCCGGGTTTTAAGTATGTTGACCATCATTGCGACCTCATCAGCAGGTGTTGAATATAGACATCCGCCCAGCTCTTCAAGCTATCATTGTGTCTCATTTATATACGTAAGGTACCATGAGATAGGTACAGGTACCTACGGTAGTTGGTACACTAGAACTAATGCCGAGAGCGCCCTAGGTCCATTGACAACTTGAAATGCATGCCGCGGCCAGAATCTTGCCCAGATCGCGTAGGTAGGAGGTCGGTATTACCTACGTCCGTACGGATCCGTACGGACTACGGAATACCTAGGTACCTAGCTAGGTAGTATGCATAGGTATTGAATTGTGCATATGCACATTACAGGGTAGATCCAAGCACCTACGGACGTACTTAAGTACTAGTAATCCGTACCTAGTAGTACTGATGTACATAACCTACATATGCATAAAAAAGGTAACTTTCAGGTAGGTAGGTAGTACAGTTGACCTTCTAACTGTCTCCTCCCCCACCAATCAATTATCACGTTTGCAACCCCCCCCACGTTGACCAAGTGCGCAGTGCAGGTTTCCAAACGTCTCTGGTTAGGGATACCTTTTCATATCCCCCCTTCTTCTCCTCTCTTAGGGTTACCTTCGAGATCTCTTCCCTTGTTGTATCTTTCCTGATATCTGATCTGTTGTCTCCCCCGGTCGCCACGGATACGGGCATCTGGCAGCGCCGCTCATCTGTCGTGATACAACGAGCCTCGTTGTCCGGCTCTACCTACCTTGAACACACAGTCTGTGTGGTCTGAGGTTTGAAAAAAAAAAAACAATTACGCCACGACGCCTTGCGATACGAGCAGTTGTGATCTCTGTCCCACGGTTCCTACAGACGAACACACATTTTCGCATCCTGCGTCGTCTCCCACGAAAGCAAGGTCGGGGCGAGAGGAGAAAACGAGAGTAACCCGTAAGCCAGGGCCGATTTCTTGGCTGCGTCCATTCATTTTTTCTTTACTTTTGACTTTTACTCTTTTTTTTTCCCCAATTACAGCGAGGTTCGCGTATTTGATACGGGAACGGATTACGGAAACGGGCGAGGGGAGCTTGCATATATCTGACTCCAGTCGGATTGCAAAGGAATCGAATCTTGCTCTCGACGACTCTGCGGTGCCGGTGGTGGTAGTGGTGGTTGGTGTTGTGCGTGCGTGTATATGTATGTGTTGTGCGCGCGCGCGCGTGTGTGTGTCTGTGGTTAGGCGAGGCATCTGGGGCACACTAGACGGTTCGCTTCCAAGCGAGGAGGACTCGACATCCGACGGATACCAGCCTACATCGGACGGGAAATCAATCGCTTGTTTTTAAGGCTGAGCTCTAGATCCGTGACCGACCTTGTTGTGTTGGTGTGTGTGTGTGTGTTTGTGTTTTTTTTATCACATTTGCTTCTTTCTCACCCCCTTGTCGGTTCGGGGTTCGGCGTTTCCCAAAACCTTCCCCTGCAGAAAGTGTTCGTACGCCCCCGTTACGACTTCTGCTGCGGCAGTGCTTGGTTCGCATCCTATTCGCGGACTCGCTCGGAAGATCATTGAGAAGGGCGACGTGGCTTGGAAGGAGAAAGGGGAAAGCGAAAAGATGGCTAGTCGTGGTGGTAACGCAGATCGTACGGTTGTGATGGGTGGCGGCAGTACGACAAGGCCCTCCATGGCGCCACAGGCATCGGGAGGTGTTGTAAAAGCCAGGCAGTTGGTGAGTTATCTCTTCTTTCCCCCCTGGTTCGTACTTTGCTTTGCGCGGTTCCCTATGTTGGTAATCTGCAATGTCGCTCAAACCTTATCTTCTCATCTTTGTGTCTCGAGGGATTCTTTCGAGACGAGGCATGAATGATATGATCGTAGATGCATAATGGAGTCGTTATAGGGCAAGAACAATTTGCGAGGCCGAGGCACCGGCCGTTTGTGCCAGGTGCGCTAATTTGCGCATCTCCCCCCTCCCCTCGCAATTAATGCGTCTTCGTTCTCTTCTGTTTTGATGCCTTGAACTTCGTTGTCAGCTAACAGTATGGGCTCAAATTAGGCACAACTACACGCGCAGCTGACACAGCTCTCGGCCAATCTGGGAGACACGGAGAACTTGTTGCGCATGACGAGCGTCCAGGCTGGCGCTATGAGGACCTTGGGAAGCTGGCACGGTGGATTGTGAGTATACTTGTCATTTTCTTGATTTTTCCTTACTCTGTTAAACTGGGCTCCTAAGTGAATGAAAGGGGTTTGGTATACTTCTTGTTTTCCATTCATGGATCTATCGATTATAGCCATGCTACATGGGTGTTTAGTAGCGGAAGTAAGTCGGTCTGCTGACAAGTTACAGATTCATGGCAGCAAGCAAGATTCTGGGCGAAGAGTCGGTCAAGGAACAGTCTCAGTCTCAGTCTCAGTCTCAGCAGCAAAAGTACCGGTAGCGGCGCATAAAGTCGCCGCACGAGTGATGTTTGAGCTCTCTGTGGATGAAGATACGTGCAAACTAAGTATCTATTGTGGAAAAGTGGCGTTTCCCGGTACAAGGAGGGAGAACTTGGCTGCTTCATCTCTTGTTCTAGGTAATTGCTAGGACTTGTTAGAACACGGGGCAGTCCGCTTGTCCGCACTTTTATGTATCGCGAAAGATGAGATCGCCCCTGAATTCGTTATAGGGCCTCCTCAAGTGTACGACTGGTGGCGTGCCGGAGGCACGAAATCCCTAATAGAGTTGACGGCAAAAATAAGCACATGTTCTATATCATGAGTCAAATCATTACCTGAGTGCTAGACTTCCATACACCCACCTCCTTTGATGCGTATTGGCACCGGAGGTTGTCGCGGAGCATATATAGTGTAGTACCAGTGAAGGATACTGCAGTTAACCTTTTACCCTCTGTCACAGAGGGAGCTTATAACTCGTAAAGAGACGCCGTCTATCCTTAGTATAAGGCGATGAGTAAGTCCTCTAGCTCTTTCAACGCCTCGTTCGAGTCTTGGAGCCTGCCTCCTTTACTGCTTCTATCTCCTATCTCCTTGAGTGTCCGAAGACTACAAACTGTGTAGCTTATAGGGGTTTGAACCAATCAACAAATAGGCGACTTATGAGTACCACGCCTTATCCTGAACTCTAGGTGATGGTAACAGTATTACAAGTGAGGATTCATTTGGGTATGGTGGAGCTAGTGACAGAGTTGTAGTCTTCGGACACTCAAGGAGATATATACGTTCTCAAGTGATTCCCTTCATAGATCGAGCGAATACTCAGCACGAGATGCTATCCTCTCCTACAATGTCCGCACATAATCGAGGTCTTGAATGGTAACAATGCTGTCACCTGACTGCGCTTCTTCGTGTTTTCGGCTCGGCCTTACTCCCAGACCTGTACCCGACAGTCGACATTCGACATGGAGGGAGGTGTCGACTGTCGACTGTCGACAGGAATCTCATGTCGACTGTCGACTGTGATGTCGACTGTCGGTTGTCGAATCCAAAAGCGGTAAAAATGCCAAGACAAAAGTACTAATCCAGTTAGGTATGTGGTAGGTAGAAATCCCGATGACTTTATGTTCGTTAGGTAGCATTAGATGGGACAGGGCATCACTGAGTGCGGCCTCAATTGAACGTGCAGAGTTTTTGAAAAGTGTACACCGTTCTGGAATTCTGTCCGATGATGATGATGGTCTTATTCCTGCTGCGATCGCAGCGGCAGCGACGACAACTCCAACAGCACCTTAAGTGTAACAGCCTCGTTTGTGTAGCAGCAGATGTTGATTAGAATACAATATATTTGCCCGAACACCATATGTATTCAATTCGACAATCAACAGTCGACATGTCGACTGTCGACCACTTCACCCCTGTCGACTGTCGATTATGCTATTGACTGTCGAATGTCGACGACAGTCGACATTGTCGACTGTCGGGTACAGGTCTGCTTACTCCATATTCGACTCGAACAATCGTCCTGTTCCTATCACTCTCGGCATGACTGTGGTGCTCAGATGTCTTTCCGTCTTTCTTCGCTCACGCTTCGTATTCTCGTTGCCGGACTGTCATGGCGCGCTCTTGATTGTGACTGTTCTGTCCCGTATGGCGCTGTCTCCTGGAGTTGGTGGCCTGGCTTGGGCGGCGCGTCTATCCACGTGAGGCGCTTGAATACGAGCCTCGAACCGAACCGATCGCGGTTTGAACGAGTCCTTCAAAGACAAGCAATGACATTGAACAAGGCCAGCAGCTTAGCATTCACATAAAATTGATTTAGATACAGACTGTATTAAATAAGCCCCCTCCCCCCCCAGGATTCCGTTATCATCGACTAGATCTCCAGATTTACTTATTGGTAAAAGTACGGACGTAGATAGTAGATACCTGAGGCTTGGTGTTGTCCATGACGTGAGCTGAGCTGAGGACTCCGCCCCCTATGATATCTGAATCATTTTCAAACCTCGCTCGGCTAAAATGCGGATTAGACGTTATGACTCAGCTGAGCAGCGTCTATTACCCGTCCAAGGACTCACGGACAAAAGGCTACGTAAACTAGGTGTGTAATTGGGTAGATTGCGGTAGCGGTAAATACAATGTGGTAATGACAACCTCATTTCAGAGCTGGGATTGTCCCCATTCCCTCCTCACGGATCGGTCTTCAATGAACGATGGGAGATATCTGAGTCGGAAACGGTCAAGTCAAAGAGAGGCCCGAATGTTTTGGGGGCAATAAAGACGAGGAGCCAATGGCTAGACCCCTCATGAACTTGTGTCTGACATCTCAAGGCCTACCCAAAGTCACATCTACAGCGATATTACTACTAATTATAACAAAGAGGGTTATAATGAGCATCACACGTTCATTGTTAGCCTTGTAGGCTAGTGGGTTCGGACTTTAAGCCTCTACATGAGGCACAGAAACAAATATAGCAAGATAGGGGTCGGCAATTAGCCAGTCTTCTGTAAGAGCCGTAACACTAATTGCTGTAAGGGTTGTGGCGAACTCGATATTGCGAGGCAATCTAAAGCTCAATGATGGCTTTGCTGAGACAGGTGAAAGAGAGGATGAGTGAAAGAGACGAGGCAACAAAGAAGGGCACGATAAAAAGTTTGCGCCTCGCGCCGTGTGGTTTCATCCTCTGCTTCATTGCTGTTCCTATTCCTCGATCTTCGTCCCTGTCAAGACATAGGAAGGTGTTCGCTTAGCCGACCAGTTCAGACATACATCTTGGGAAAACGGCTCGTAATCGCAACTGACCCTGGGACTTTCGCATGAGAATTGAAATCTTTTCGCGATGGGGTTTTCTATCCATGATATAAGCCGGTGTGGCCGGGATCTCTTCAACATCATCATCGTCTTTACCGTCATAAGCATCATATTCATAGCTCTGCGTTTCTGGAGCGCACGGTATGCAAGACGACGGATATCCGCAGATGATGTCTTCGCCGTCTTTGCTTTCGTAGGTGCCAGGTGACGCGAGATTATGTCTCGGGGAGTCGTGTGACTGACCTTTTTTTTTTGACAGGTGGCCAATGGTTTCTTGACGGGCTTCGCAATCTGGGGCATTTTCAATGGCCTAGGAAAACACATTACGGAGCTCACACGCCCAGAGCTCACCGACCAAGTTGCTGTACGTGTACCCCGTTGTCACAAAGACTGTCTCGTATAATGTGGCTAACAACAATCCTTTTCGTAGCTCTTGCTTATTGCCGAATTCACTTACGTCCTTGGATCGGCCTTCGTGAAGATGTCCATGCTCTGCCTGTTGCACAGAATCTACACTACGCCGACATTCAGGCGTTGGTGTTATGTTTTGATGGCGCTTGATGTCATATATGTCGGTAAGCGCTTGCTGATTTATTCCCTTTGTGCGCTGGCATCGTGATATGTCTTGAAGAGAACCCGTACTCCTGAGACAAGAGCAAATCATGTCTAAGATAGGGATTGCTGACTCTTAAACTCTCAGTATCATTCATCCCTATCTTCCTCACCAACTGTATCCCACTCTCACAGTACTGGGATCCTAAGCCCACTGGATGGTGTCGAAACACACTCATTAGCGACAATGTTACAATTGGCTTCAATCTTCTGCTCGACTTCGGCATCTTGATTCTGCCTCTACCGGTACTCTGGCGCTTGCAGATGTCCCTGCGAGATAAGATAACTGTAACATCCATGTTTAGCATCGGTCTTGTGTAAGTCTGCTTGTGGTTCTTGTTCTTTTCCTTAGGGATAGGCCGACTGACTCTGTCTCACCAATTCAGAACTATTGGCTTTGTATTTTGGCGATTAGTCGAGACAATCCGAACAAGGGGTCAACCTGACTGGACCACCTCTCTATGCACGGTCGGAACAATCGCTGCACTGGAGATATACCTGGGCATTATCGCCATTTGTATCCCGACATATGGACCTCTATTCAATGCCTATGTCAAGCCTCTTCTATACCGATTAGGTCTTGCAAAGAATTCGATGGCCAGATCCAGCATGATGGTGAAGCATTCAGATCTGGAGACATTCGGAGGTTCGAACAAACGCTCCCGGCCACGCAATACAGATTTCAGTCTCGACCGTACCATCACAGGTGACGATAACATGACACTGGCACCATCAAGAGATGCAAAAGTGATGGCGGAGTGCGCATATGAGCCGAATGATGGGCGTAAGCCATACCATGCTCACGATGAGATCCATGTTAAGAGCGACGTCGAGGCAGTTTATCATTGCAAACACTGCCAACATTGCCAGACCGGGCAGAAATAAGCGGCGGGAAAATCGTAGTCTCATGAGATAGATGGTTGAGGGCGGCAGTTGACCCTTTTTTTTTTTCATTTAACTCATCTCGCCCTGTTTCACTTCTTCTTTATTCCTAATTATGTTCAAAGGCTGCAGTATAGTTTAGCTGACTTCTCGTCATGATCGCTGTATTCCATCAGACTGGTTTGGACCAAAAAAAAAAAAGAAATTCCTACGTTGCCGGGCCTAGGGATGAAGCGGGAGTCGACTTGGGCCACGGGTCGCTGTATTCGCATACTATATACACCACAAGATACTGTTGCTTGTTTTGTATATTGCTCAGCAAACCGGGCCCTCTGCATCCATACCCCAGGCTATTAGGGAATGGGAACTGATACCAAAGGGACGGTCGGAGATTTTTACTAGTCATAGGCACCACATACAATGATAAATCCTGAGAAACCGACCTAATTTGAAAGGAGCCATACGAGTGCTGAGATCTGTCCCTGATGGTGTAGACTGTAACAGCTATGTATTGAGAGGGGCAAACGGCCCTCGTATTGATCATAACCGAGAGCTTTGCATTATGTTTCCTAGTCGCTGGATCAGCCCTGAACTACCTCGAAGATGAGTTGAGGGACCCTAGTCCTATAGGATTTGCCATAGGCCATGCCGAAAGGCATGATTTGTCGGAGCCTTGACCCAATGATCTTCTCGCGTCTGTATAGCTCGGAAGTTACTCAAGTTTCAAGGTCGCAACAGCATGCCGGCTAAGGCAAGTGACTGTTCTCACAAGGTCGCGAAAGCCTCTAAAATAGATTGCGCAAGTGAAACGGTTATCACTCCGAATCTTTCATTGTAACGTCAATCTTTTCGTCCGCCAGGCTAAGCTTCTGAATGGGCTCTTTCGACATCTCTTTCGCCACCCGCTCTCGCTGCGGTCGGCGCTTCTGACGCGGAGCCTGGACAGGAAACCGCTTTGATCCGCCGCATGTATTGCATTTGACAACGAGGACGTCAGCCCAGGGTTTCCTGGCCCCCTTGCTCTTGTTCTCGATTAGAGAAGTGCTCGTTTCGCCTTCGATCAGCAATGTGTCGCAAAACTTGCAGATAGTGTGCTTGATCCGCGGAGACAGGCGTATCTGGCTTTTGAGAGACGTTGCTCGTAGCTCAGTCAATAGATGCCTGGCAAGTTTCAAATTGAATTGATCAGCGACATGGCGGTCGCCTCCATCCGTTTGAAAACCCAAAGCAGAAGGGATAGTCTCAGGCGCCTCGGAGATTCCAGTCTGTGACCCCAGGAATGCGGCGGCTTGGTGTAAATAAGAGAGACGCGAATACAAGTGCTTGTTGGGCACTGATCCCTGTCCTTTGGGTTTTGCCATCTTTGGTTGTTGCAGGAATTCGTGCTGGGAGAAGATCTTGCACCGGGTTTTCAATAGGTACTAGTACTCTTCTTACTCCTCCCGACCTCCCTTAATCCCCAGTTATCCTGCTCCCTCAAACAGCCAACGAGATTAAGCCGGAATTGTGGATCTTAACCAAATTATACGTACCTACGTTGACGGACAGAGGGGGGTACTAGGTAGCAGCTCCGGGAGCAGGGGAGTAGGGAGACGTGGAGCGTGAATTCTGTCCGTACAATAGCCGGGCCTACCTCCCTTTCCTATTTGCAGGGATTTTTGCAGGCTACGGACGCTGCCAGAGAAGAAGGCCCCGTCCCATCTTTTGCGCCACAATCTTATCTTAGATGGAGGGTCTCTATCGGCCCGTCTCGGCCTGATTTGACGGGCTGTCACCGACGTGATCTCAAATTAGCTTCCTTTCTGCATCCATAATATTGCACATTCAAGCGATTCGTCATTCAGTTGATGTACGAAGTTTGGAATACATACGTGTGAATTATACCCATCGAACCTGGGGATGAAATTTGCAGTCATTGTATCAGGTAGATGACTCGAGAGATACCCCATCTTTTTATCTGCAACTGGATCTCGCGCTCTCACAATGCCTATCTCAACCGCTTGACCCAAAAAGGGTGGCTCTGAAAGGATCTGTTTTCAAAGTCGATTATCATATCAAACCAGCTGTACAACATAAATCAAGACGCCTCTTAACATCAAGAGTCAGGTATTTGCGGCTGGATATTATGACATGCCGTACCAACGTTATCCAAGTGTCGTCGGTTTGGCAACCACTCTCAGTCATGAAGCTCAGGGAACGAGAGAACCTAGCCCTTCATATCTGAATCAATCCACATGTTTTTGTTAGTGCGTTGGTGCTTCACAACCGCTTAATTGTTGGATCGAATGAATCTTCGAAAATGGTTTCCAAACGATGGGCAGGAATATATATGAGACGACATGCTACGCTGTCCCACGGTGAAACCCGCGGCCGAGAGTGTTCGTCCCAATGGACCAACCATGCGACGGCTGACTGAGTATCAGTATAACCATTAGGGTAGTCATCAGCAAGCATCAGTCTTCAAGAGTCGTATTTGGGCACTTATTCTTCAAGCCCGAGCTTTGTGTGGCTAGGTAAATATACGAGAAGACATCCAGAGTAACGATCTTCAAGTATGACCCAACACGATAAGTAGATTCAGTGTCTTTCTAGATACTTCCGAGTAAAATGCCTCGACTTTCAACAACCTGCTGAAAGCAATACTTGGAAAAACCAGGACACTTTGATCGCCATCAGACTCACAAATAGTCTCTTTAAACTTCATTTTCATACTTCACAGAATCAAACAGCGTAAATGCTCAACGTTTGGAAGGGTTTCCCAAGGATTCGAATATTAACGGGTTTGCTGCAACATTGGCTTTTTTTGCTGGGACCAGCATGCTTCAAGGCCATTAAAATAGTGACCGACTCGTGCATTCTCGATTAACGAGCCAGGTAGGTATACGAAAGTTGATCTCGTGTACGGGAGTCCAGCAAAGAGAGAACGCCCATAAATAATAGCATACCCTACCTAGGACCCATCACATGGTACATATTACGCATACACTAGAATCGCATACTTACATAAAATGGCATAAATGGGTAAAGTATCTACGTACACAACGTAATTCGTATTTACGACAACTACCTACCGTACAACTTGAACTACCTTTCTGCTTAGTACCTAGTGCAGGTAATTACTTCATAGTCAGGTACTAGTGGACTGGCATGCTCTTCCGTACTTAGGTAAGTAGAAAGCGGTAGGTGATAGGTAGCTGGCATAGGTATCACGGCACACTTGCTGCACATGTACACGTACCCAGGTAGGTATCCTCACACTTGTGTTGAAGCTCATCTTTCGCTCATTCTGGACTTCCTTACTACAAGCTAATGTACCTATACTAGTGTAGGTATAGGTATGGTGACTAAGGCTAAGGCTCTGGAAGCCAGTACACTAAGTAGTACGTACGTCCGTACGGATCCGTACGAAGCCAGAAGATAGAAATAGATATTCTTATAGCCACACCGATTTGTTCCTCAATTTTATATACCTAACCTTACCTACGGATCCGTACGTATCTCCAATATAAGCAATAACTACAAGTCACGTGCGGGTCCGGACCGAAGGAGCGGCACGGATCCGTACATCTAGCCTGCACCAAATTTAAAAGAACCTGACGATCTGGCAGGAAGTAGGTACGTACCTACCTTGAAAGTCCAGTAAAATTCAATATAAAGTGGAGCAGTGCACAGATAATACCCACCTTTTTCAGGCTTGGTACCTACCTAGATACTACCTACTTAGGTACCTTAGGTAGGTAGGTAGGTAGTACCTATGGTTTATGCATACCCCCAGCTTGAGCATATTTTGGCAAAACCACATGCCATCAAATATTTATGCCCTACCTACGTCCGTACGGTATTTCCTACGGAATATACAACTTGAAATTAATTCGTTCCGCAGATCCCTATGCCCTAATTCCAAAATATACCTATGTACGCTATATCCCGCATGCTCTATTTAGGGTAGGGGGACTGTATACACCTCCACTACGTTCGTACCTACCTAGATCTTCTTCACTTGAGGGTCAGGTTCCTTCCCGTAGCAAGTCTGTGTCGCGATTACCTACTTCCGTTAGGTACTTACTACTTAGGTGGTAGGTAGACCGGGCGAGTAAGTACACCAAGTTGGGAGAATCTGAGTGGTGGTAGGAGGTACTGCCCACTAGTACCTACCTAGCTACCTAACCTTAGTAGGTATCTAGGTACCTTACAATGTGTTAAGTTAGGTATGGAATGAAATATACGGACGTACTTTCCTGTACGGATCCGTAGGTACCTAGGTATTCAATACTCAGGCACCTTCCTAGGTACGAAGCACGTAGGCTCAGAAGTACTTAGGTAGTAGGTAAGTACAGATACGTATATACACACGCACGTGTATACTTTCTATATACTTCTGGATTCTGTGTTGTTTTGCACAGCCTTCTGACTCAGTACTAGTCCTAATCTGGCCTAGTACACAATAGGCTGGCCATACCTTTACTGATTTCTCTCTTCTCCATATCTACCTTTCTCCATCACCTAATCCGCCTCTTTTCCTCTATCCATCATCTCTCTTCTTCTTCCTCACTCTCTTCGGAACCATCGCGCCACATCACCTGGGCACGCTGCCATCTTCCATATTTTACTACCAGGGCTTGCCCTCACTTTTACTTGACTTCATCGCGTTCTGCACCTCCTCACTATCTACTCGTCGTCCACATTCACAACAAGGCTCTGAGGCCTCGCGCACCTTTAATAGTTTCTTGCCAACATGTCTACCGAGGAGGATCTGATCGACTATTCCGACGAGGAATTAGCAACCAACGATGCCGCCCCGACTAACGGCAAGAAATCGGATGCCGTTACTGGAAACAATGTTGACAAGAAGGGTTCCTATGTCGGCATTCATTCAACCGGATTCCGCGACTTTTTACTGAAACCTGAGCTTCTTCGTGCCATCGCGGATTGCGGATTCGAACATCCTTCGGAGGGTTAGTCTTATATCTTACACGTTCCAAATCAAGCAAGCATCACCTCTCCCTCCTTCAAGCGTCCGTCTCGTCTGTCAAGCAAGTCAAGTCGCAAGTGGAATTACAACATGTATCATGGTTGTGTTGGCGAATCAAAGCCGCCGACGGCGGGGTCATTAATCGACTGTGATCCCGATTTCCTGGGCTCGACAACAGTATGTTGAAAAGGAGCAAAGAGAGGATATATACCCCAATCACAAGATTCGTGTGCCTATAGCCACAGTCTTACTGGCTTTTCGTTAGCCATTCGCACCCAAGGCAAATGACGTATTTGCGTAAGCTTTCAATGCTCATAGCCTTTTGTCGACGACAAATGACCATCTCCGGCTACGAGCCTTTGATGTGTCAGGCGCCTAGTGGTCTTTCCACTGGCGCTTCCTCGCCATCTACGGATGCCTGTCGAAGAACCTGCGAGTTTGGGAGATAAATATTAGATGGAGATAGATCTGAGCGGTTCTGGCGAGCGACTCGATGACGACGGACGGGCGGACCTTGTCGATTCCCCTTACCGAACCCCTACCTCCCTTACGTTACGTTCTTAAATTCGTCTTGGAAACCCTGTCTAACATCGATCGATACCTACAGTCCAGCAGACATGTATTCCCCAGGCCCTTCTTGGTGGTGACATCATTTGTCAAGCCAAGTCTGGTCTCGGAAAGACTGCAGTCTTCGTCTTAACAACTTTGCAGCAAGTCGAACCCGTCGCTGGCGAGTGTTCAGTATTGGTCATGTGCCACACTCGAGAGTTGGCCTTCCAGATCCGCAATGAATACAATCGTTTCAGCAAGTATATGCCAGATATTAAGACTGGCGTCTTCTACGGTGGTACTCCTATGCAGAAGGATGCCGAAATCCTCAAGAATAAGGACACCCACCCGCACATCATTGTGGGCACACCCGGCCGTCTGAACGCCCTTATTCGTGACAAGTACCTCCGTCTCGGAAGTGTTCGGATCTTTGTTCTTGATGAGTGCGATAAGATGCTCGATGCTATCGGTGAGCTCCCCCGGTACCTTACCATCTGTTTGATATGAACTGACTCGGCCAGACATGCGTCGTGACGTGCAGGAGATCTTCCGATCAACTCCGACTCAAAAGCAGGTTATGATGTTCAGTGCCACCCTCTCCGACGATATCAAGCCGATCTGCCGCAAATTCATGCAAAATCCCACAGAACACTATGTCGATGAGGACACGAAGTTGACACTCCACGGTCTCCAACAGTACTACCTCAAGCTCCAGGAAAAAGAAAAGAACCGAAAACTTAATGAACTTTTGGACGAACTACAGTTCAACCAAGTCATAATTTTCGTCAAGAGCACCATCCGTGCCACAGAGCTTGATAAGCTACTTCGCGAGTGTAACTTCCCATCTATCGCTGTGCATTCTGGTGTGAGCCAGGAAGAACGGTAAGCATGCCTTTCCCAGGCAAGAGAGACGCGAGACTAACAGTAAATAGCATCAAGCGCTACAAGGAATTCAAAGAGTTCAACAAGCGAATTTGCGTTGCCACCGATGTCTTCGGTCGTGGTATCGATATTGAGCGTATCAACCTGGCGATCAACTATGATCTGCCAGCCGATGCCGACTCCTATCTCCATCGCGTTGGTCGCGCTGGTCGTTTTGGTACTAAAGGTCTGGCAATTTCATTTGTCAGCAGCGAGCAAGATCAAGAAGTCCTCAAATCCATCGAGAAGCGCTTCGAAGTTGCTCTTTCGTGAGTAGCCGCCTTGTATAAGGTCCCAACTGTTTCATAAACTAACAAATTTACAGTGAATTTCCCAAGGATGGTATCGATGCTAGTACCTATATGGCATCGTAAGCCTTATTTCAGGCTCGGTGTTCAGAGTTAATTTGTTACTGTTGTTTCGCAATGTTCCGCTACGGGCATGACATACTAATGCACCGGATACATGGCGAAGGGGGGGATTCCGAAGGGTGAAATTTCATTGACGAAAAGGATGGTTCATGTCGCTCGCAACGCCTCTGTAAAAGTATAAACGTGAATGCACCGGATAGGCCAAAGGTTTTTTTTTACTTTCGCATTTCGTGAGGGCACGGTTTGGTTTGCCTGGTTCATCCGAGAATTCTCACAAATCCACGCTCGTTTATGCTCGTCACTTCTGGCGACGATGCTCTATGGTGCGCGCTGAGCTCATGAAGACAACATGCATGGTATTCGTAGCTTTTACAGCTCTATAGCTTATTCAATGAAATGTACTAAGTCTCCTAGGCAAATCATTCTGGTCATCCTTTCACATACTCACATGATAACAACAGTGCCGTCTTGATGAATGCAGGGTATAACTTATACGGGTATCGAATGGGGGTATCGGCCGTAGATGCCACCTTCACGCATACATTCAAGGATTTACGTTCATCCTGCATTCACTACTAGTACTGACTGACCTACCTTTACTACCTACCTATGTAGGTACTACCTGCCTACCTATTTTTATCCGCTATGTACGGATTCGTATGTATATATATATATATACCTAAGGTAGTCAAACCTTCTAGATAGATATACCGTACCTAGTTAGCGGCAGAGGAACCGAGAGCTGAGCAGAGGGGAAAAGCAAACCGTCTGCTGTCTGGATGGATTCCTAAGTCTAAGATAGTGCAGTTAGCCTTATCCAAGGGAGGGAAAAAATAAAATAAAAATAAAAATAAAAATAAAAAAACTCCTCGTTGGCCAACTCTAACTCTTACTCTACTCTACTAGTATGTATCTACGTCTTGGTCTTGGTGTGAGGGGGATGGCATTCCATTGGGTGGATACGGGCGTTTACTGTACATTGTACATTACATTACGGCATTTAGTTCGTCAGAACGCGTTTGTTTTGTCTTGTTTTGACTCTTCCCTTTTTATCCTGAGGCTCGGGTTTGTTTGTTTGTTTGTTTGTATTAGGCAAGTTTTTCCGTTTGCTTGTTTCTTTGTTGGGTTGGGGTTCGAGGTGTGATTTGCTCAGGGACATAGCTTATGTTATACTTGGGAGACAGGTTAAGCTTAGTTCGTATGGATGTATGTCCGACGGGTTGGGTAGCGATGATTATGGGGATGATAAATAGGTGAATGAATTAAATCCAGAGCAATAAATAGGGATCGTCTATCATAGTCGGGAGAAATGATTCATCCATGACGAGCGATGAGCGAATGCGAAAAAAAAGAAGTCACAAACTAGTATTTCTAAAAAGCTCTCCTGCTTTTTCGCCTGACTCCTCTTCCCAGTGCAATACTTGACTCGACCTTGACCTTTGAATCCTATGAATGAAGAAGATCGTGTTTTAGCATTGTTTTGCTGTCGCATCTTTTACGTTGGCTCAGACAGCCTCGTCGCCTCTCAGCTGGCCTGCGTTTACCCCTCTATTACCAGACGGCGAACTGGAGCGTGCTCTAGGACTTATCTGCTGCGCTTCTTCTTGCCGCCCTTCTCTTCTCGGTATCCAATGTTGACCATTGCTACTGCTTGCAGGACTCGCGACCGCAATGTCTGTATGATAGATAGGATTTCTGTCGTTCTCTTCTCTATGCCTCCACCACTTCAGCTTCCATATTCCACCGAGCGCCTCCTGAGCACTGGTGTCAGGGGAGGTCTTGGGACGATGCTGTTTGCGCGCAATAAAGCCAGGGAACCCCGTTGATTTCCGTCGGCGACGGAATATCCTGCGGTGGCCCTCCCCGCCATGGCGTCCGCCTTCGCCACTTGCAGATGCAGCTGATTCTCCTGTCACAACCCGTTGGGGAACCAACAACGGGGTGCCTTCGCCTGGCGCGAGGACGTTTGGCATGGTGCTTGACCTCTGCCTATCGAAACTGGGCCTGGCGGACTGTTGATCTTCCAGCTCGTCCCAAATCTCCTCATCCCAACGTTGAGTTGATCTCCGCCTTGAAAGAAGAGCTGTCGTTTCTCGAACGGGAGCAAACGTGTTGTATGTGGCTGGGACTGCTTCATCTTCGCTGAGGAAGTCGGATTCAATCGCGGACTCGTCTTCGCCTTCTGTATCCTGGACAAGTCCCAGTCCTGGTGTTAGTGAAGATTGGCCGACGACAGGAAGGTGCTGCTCTTCGCTGAGGCGCCAAGACAGCGCCAAAACACCCAATAGAAGAATGGCAGTGCCGAGAGCAATAAGTCCGGCGTGCAGCGGTGATATTAGATCCGTCTGGCGGAAGTAGATGAGGCCGTCTAAGATGGCAATGATGTTGTAAATACAAAATACAAGAGGGTATAATACTGATGTCGAGACGAGCTTCAAGCCACGGTGGAGATAATACAATTGGCTCAAAGCGAGGGCGACCAACCCAAAAACAAGCATCCACGACTCCCAGCGTACGAACTGGTTGTGGCCATCAGCGATGGTTCTAAGAATCAACTCAACAGCCGACTTGGCAAAAAGAAGGGAATGAGCAGAAAGAGTGCCGCTGATGAATCCGTAGGCAAGGCCCCTCATTAGGCGGAATTTTGGCCTCTGTGAGACGCTCTTGAAGCGGTTCATGACTTCGATCGTCACGGCTATTCCGATAACAATGACGGCCTGCAGTGACATCCAAACAATGAACTGCCACCTCGTCAATAGCTCGATAAGTTCTCGCAGGCTATGGGCGGGGGAAGGAATGGCGCCGAATATTGCTATTAATGCAGCGCCGGCCGAGACGAGAGCAGTCCCCCAAAATGACCATTTCGTAAAAGGTTCGCCTAGTATCAGAGTGGCACATATCGAGTTGAAGACCAGGCCAGCGGCCTGCAATGTTGACAGAACTGGTAAGGGCAACGTAGAAATCTGGATGGAACTCCCTAAGACGTTGGATACAATGAACATGCCCATCCCTACCTGCCACCTCCGCCTTCGGTAGGGAGGCCTCTGTACTTCATGGGGACCCTTTTCATCTTCGAGCATGTGCGACTTTCGTTGTAGGGTAAGACCGAGGGACTGAACGCTCGTGGATATAAGACCGACAACTATACCGATCTATGATGCAGAGAGATAAACAAAGGTTAGCCCAAGACAAGGCTGAACGCTGAACAGGACAGGAGGGACTCACTGTGATCGTGCCGGCGGGTGACACGCCGGTGAATGGGCCCATGGCGGGAAACCCGTGACAATGGTCATCTGCGCAGGCAGATACGACAGACAGAATGCGGGCCTAACAACAGCGCATGGACTGTGTTGTGTTATATAGTTCACGTATGTAAAAAGCAGCAATGATGATTTGGAGGTTGGCGGTTCTGGAAGTCAGGTTTAATACGGTAAGATAGGGGTGGGTAAGTAAGGACATGCTCCGTGAGTCGAAGCTAGGACCAATATTAGACCAACTGGACCGACAAAGGCTCAAAGAGAGGTTGACTTGTTGGCTAGGAAGAGAGATTGCACGTGCACACAAGATTGAGCATGGAGGAGTTGTGAGAGTCGAGGTGTACAACTGAGAAGTACCCCGAGTACAATTGGAGTCGAGGAGGTACGTCGTCTTTCTGTAGGCACCGCTAAACTCTGGGGGATTGATTCACTATAAGAAGTACATTTCAGGGAGGTGGCAGGTATTCCGGGGGGCCAGGTCAGGTACTTAAGTTAGGTAGCAGTAGGCATGTATGTGCCTGAGTAAGTACCTGAAGAAGATACACTACTTGCAAGCGAAGTACCTAATCGGGCTCTTCGTGCAGCAGCAAGGCAGGCAATGTCCAACCGGACTTATAGATACTATAAAGAATGAAATTCGTGTTTCTGCTCAGAAATGATAGAAACGATAATAAAGGAGTGTGCAATATATAGGTAAACAAGCAAAACAACAGCGATTTGCTGGAACATGAGTGTGAGTTGGCTTGACTGTCATGACGATCTGGACATGGGAGAAGCGCATGCACATGCACAGGGAACAGCTGATCGACAATCGCTATTAGTGCTGTGGGTGTGACTAATCCCCAGGGTACTTCCAATAGGGACAATTCCAAGTTGTCTTTGCGACAACCTCTGGTGTCTGATGTGCGTCGCTCTCAGTCAAGGCAATGACCAAGGTCGAGTCATCCCACCGATGCACATTCCCCTTCTTGCAGCCTGCAGATGGCCAGCAACTTTGTCAAATGTCAGAGGTACGGACTACAAATTACGGAATACTGCAGCGTACCTGTGTAAGTACCCGGCCGAGCCACCAGCCACATGGTGGCTGGTATTTGTGGCTTGGGAAGTCTACCTAGGTGCTAAGTCACGCACGCCCCGCTACTTAGGTAATGTTCGTACCGCAGGTAGGTACGTCCGTACCTACCTAGGTACCTATAAGTAAGTTACTTCGTAAGGTACTTTAGGTACCTAGACTACCCACCTAGGGCACCTGACCTTTAGGTACCTACCTACTGCACTGAGTACCTAAGTGTACAGGTACCTACCTATGCATGTACCTAGGTATCTGCTGTACGCCTTGCCTGTAGGTACACAGACACCTATACTCAGGCTAGCTATACACTGCCAAGGTGCTGAACCCCGGCACTCCCACTCCACTACGACCTATCTTCAAGAGCGGTGTTATCATCCCTCTATCTCGACCACCCCCAAGTCATTTGGACCGCACAACCCAAAGGCTAGCTCTGTAGAAGGACCTTGAACTCTTCTACCGTCGCTCTCCACTAAGTCATCATCAACCAAACGCCGACAAGATGTCGCAAGTTCACGCTCTGTCCGACGACCAGGTGAGCGACCGCCCCTGGTTTGGCCCCCCTCCCCCTCCAACCACCAGCTCCGCTACGATTCACAAATAACGCTTCCTAGTCAGAGCGGCAAGTCGCTAACAGCATGAGGGGATAATAGGTCGGACAGGAATTGCGGAAGATGACGGCCTTCATCAAGCAGGAGGCGAGCGAGAAGGCCCACGAGATCGAGATCAAGGCGAACCAGGAGTTCAGCATTGAGAAGTCGAAGCTCGTGCGCGAGGACACAGACGCTATCGACGCCATGTATGCCAAGAAGACGAAGCAGGCTTCCATGACGCAGCAGATCACGCGCTCCACCGTCGCCAACAAGACCCGTCTCCGGGTCCTGAGCGCGCGCCAGGAGCTTCTCGATGGTATCTTTGAACAGACCTCCAAGGAGTTGGCCGGCGTGAGCAAGGACAAGGGCAAATACAAGAACATCCTGAAGGGCCTTCTGCTTGAGGGCATGTATGCCCTCAATGAGGACAAGGTTGCCGTCCGCGCGCGCAAAGCTGATACAGACATGGTGAAGGACGCTATCAAAGGCGCCGAGGAGGAATTCAAGAAAGCAATGAAAACGAGTTGCACAGTCGAGATTGACGAGCAGAACTCACTGCCCGATGGAAGGTAAGTGGCCCCTACCGCCATATCTATTTAATTATTATCTGGCCTAGTATATGCCGTCTAGACCCCTCATGCCACTTCACCTTCACAACCCCTCATGTCTACGGAATAGAGAGAGGCATGCTAATCGCTTCTTATTATTCAGTGCGGGCGGCATTGTTATTCTAGGCGGTAATGGCAAGATTGAAATCAACAACACCTTCGAAGAGCGCCTACGGCTTCTACAGTCCAGCGCCCTACCCGCCGTGCGAAAGGCATTGTTCGGACCGAACCCCAACCGCAAATTCTTCGACTAAATCCATTAATCAATGGACAACGCAATACGGCCCACCTTCTTTGCTCGCATCTTATGCCGATCATTCGCCGCTTTCTAAATACAAATGATGTGTGGCTACGGCTTTGCTGGGGTCAAGGTGCGGGTTATGGGCTCGGGGGCTGAGATGGAGACGATTTATGATGTCGGTGTGAAAGTATCCAAACCCTTAAAGCTGTTCTTCAAGGGAAGCAAGTTTGGAGTGGAGGCCGCCGATGTTGTCAAGCACGCAATATTGGTTTCCGTGGCCCAAGACAAGGAGTCGGGGCGAACTTGTCTTGATTATGCTCGTATTCATTAGACCGCTGTATCATAAGATGGACAACCTATGGCCTCACTGTAGGCGAGGTGTCACAATTGATTCATTCAGTATTTATTCAGAATTCAAAACTCCCCAGCCCTTGTACTCGCCCCCCTGTCTTCGTGTGCTTGGTCTTATTTTCCGGCAAGGAAGACCGATTCATCCCCTCCTTACCCTACCCTACCACAATCGCAGCGCGCTGCTGCTCTCCATCCGCCAGATCGGCATTACTCAACACCTCATTCTCCCTCGCCTCCCTCGCCGCCTTCTTCTTCAGCGCCCACTGCCGCATGAAGTCCCGCTGCTTCGGCAAGGTGACGTCCGGATCCTGGCTGAGGATCTCGGCCATGAAGATGTCTTTCCTGGGCGGCTGTGTGCGCACGGCGTATCTGAGGCGCTTCTCCAATCCGAGCAGGCAGAGCTTCAGGTTCTTCCGCGACGACTTGTCGCGGATCTTGTCGTGGATAACCTTGATCCGGCCGGCGAGTGCGTCGACGTCTGCGTTGAACTTCTGCGCTGCGGCTGCTTCTGCCTGCAGGTCTGAGATATTGGCATCTGCATCAGGGCTATCGCCGTCCGTGTCTGGACGCAGAAATGCTGCGGATCCTATGACGATGTCTAGGAGTATGGTTAGGGCCCTGAGCCTCTCGAAGTCGAAGTCGACTCGGTGCGCTGATTTGAAGTCGTCTTCGTCGAGACGGAGGGTGATTCTCTCAAAGCTGAGCTGGCGGTCGAGCGGTTTGCTGGCCAGCCCGGAGCTCCTAAACAGTGACTCGGCTGCTATGCGTCGTCGGAGATCAACGAGATGTGAGCTCGAGCTCGGTATGGATAAGACCGCGGTGACCTTCAGTTCAAGATCTTCTATGTTTTCGTAGATGTACGAACATATGGCATCGCACTAATCCTCTCGTTAGTTTGTGGTGAAAGAATGAAATATTTGTTACACAAGGTAATAAATAGGAGAACCCGCGCCGGGCGTTGACATAGCGAGTTGATTAAAACAGACCAATAGATTAAAGACGAGAGACGTACTGCTGTATTCCACTTTAATCTAGACTTGGCCAAGTTCGAGACCAGCATCTCCATGGCTTTCGTGTGGTGCTCGCGCACGACTGCGGTGACGACCGGATCCAGACTCATACGCAGTAAAAGTTGCGCGGCGCTTATAGCCGAGGCCGTTTGCAGGTCCGGTGCGAGCCGATTGAGTAATTGCAGGAAAGCAATTAACGGCGACCAATCCCGCTCTAGATACTCCGGTCGAGTCTCTGCTGTGCTAACGAACCGGCTATGCTCCCGGGCGTACTTGGGCCCGCCCATGCCCTCGACCAACGCATACAACCGCATATCATTAACGAGACGGCGTGTGTTATCGCCACAGAGCTCTGTCAAACTGATATATTGTCCCCGGAGCTCCGCATCCTGTTCTACGCAAGTCTCGTTCAAAATCCACAGGAAAAGCTCGTCTGGAAGGGTTTGCCCCAGAGAGAGCAACGTGTGAGGCAGACCCATCAGGAAAGCTCCACGCCTTGCCTCCGACTGAGAGAGGCACTTCCAGCAGCCAGCCGTCCCCTTACGTGGGAATGCATTCTTCCCGAGTCTGGGAGGAGGTTCTTCGTGACTAAAGAAGTAACAATGTTTGTGTAATGATGTCTCATCGTCGGTAGAACGCTTGAACGCCCTACGAAGCTTGTCGTCCTTTCCGTCATGGTCCACCGTCCCGCCAACAAAGAGATTTGACTTAACGTCGCCAAGACGTTTTGCATCATTCTCACCGCTCGAGTCGTCTGATATCTCACTGTTCCTGTCCGCCTGGGCAATCAAATTTTCAGCCTCCCTGGCGCTCTTTTCAGTCCGTTCAATCTCCCGAGAATGGTTAATGAGGGCTTTCATGTCGAATTTGTGTCTCCTCGGCTGCAGTGTTAGAGGCGATTGGTGAATCCCTGACGCCAACCTCTTGGCTTGGGGTGTACCCTGAGCGTTAGGATCGCGTTGGTGAGTAGCGGGCCGTGATTTGAAACCGAGGACTTCCGTGATTGACCCTAAGGAGTCGTCAGAGTCATCTTCGGAGTCATCAGACCCCTTGATCTCATCGTCGCGGCTGAATACCCGCGATGGTTTTTGCGGCGTTCTTGGACTTGAGGGTAACTCAGGCTCTGGCTTTAGTAACGGAGATGGTTGACTACTCCGAGTCTGCAAACTGGGTGGACCAGGTTTGAAGAAAGTCCTTATGTCGGCACCCTTTCGTGAACTCATCTTGTGGTGATCCAATGGGATGACGGCTCTCTTGATGGCGACTCGGTTGCGCCGCTGACGAATCACGTGAAATCACCCGTACGAGGACCGAGATAGATTTAAGACTTGAGATGCGATGGACACTATTATCCTTCGTCTTCAGAACTCGTGGTTGTTCATGCACTTGATACAGTGAATGCCTAGGTCGTGTCTTGACGCGTTATGCTGATATCACTTTTATGTGATTATCGTGGAATGACACAAGAAGGGGGGGCTACCTACGGACCGTACACCTGCGTACGGACTATAGGTACACCCTTAGGTAGTATCGAGGGTAAAGAGTGGTGGGGCTGTAATGATAATACGGTTAATTTTGATTGGTTCTGGCATTGTGGGTACCCGGGGTTTAGTTTCCCGATGTATTTCCAGAGATCTTGTGGCCAGCTCGGCCAGTACGGAATACAAAACGTTGGCTAGGTATACCTAGGTACCTACTTTCTGTCTGGACGAATCGCCGTCTTTTTTCTAGAAAGTCCTTGCGCAGAAATCCGTATCATGTGTGTAGGTAATCATGCCAGTGATGTCCGACTGTATGGGTCCGTAGCCTTACAGGTGGGACTGGCTTGTATAGTGTACATATTCCGTACTACGTGCGTACTAATAACTTTTGTACTGCTACCTAAGTACGGACGTACTCTGATATAGGTAGGTATACCTATCCGAGGTTAAGTACCTCGGAATACTTCCTACTACCTAACCGGTAGAGTCTTTTTCTCGCAAAACGTTTAAGATTACATTTTCATAACTCGTAACTTGTAATAGGGAACTTTTTCTTCTTTCTCATGTGTAGTAGTTAGCTCTCGGTGAAAAGCTCTAAGCCTCAGGGGATCGCTGGGTAGGTAATCTGCCACTATTCTAACGGTTTGAGAATGTGAAGTTGTAAGGTAGGTAGTATTTATGCTTAACTGAGGAATCCTGCTGCGCTGATCTGATCTTCCGCTCCCACTCACGCTCCCATACCTAATTCCTTTACATTCCTATTCTCGTTCTCAGTCTCATCAGCACAGTCATATAGGTACGCACTTATAAGCCGTGTGATCACTCACTCAGTTTCCCAGTTCGGCACTCTCGGACGGACGGGGCAACCCAGTCGGTCGATTGTACACTACATCTTCCGGCGGCTGACGGTGGCACGTATTACGACACAGTCATGTACATAGGTAAGGCGAGCATGATGAACCGAGTGGGCGGCGCCGGCTAAATTTGGTGAGCGGAAATCGACTGACGGGTACACCGTATTTTTCAGGTTAGATTTGTATACGGTTTCAAGGCCACTCAGGGATGGAAATTATACCTCTACCTACCAGTACCTAGGTAATGGTCGTCTTATATAGATACCTACCTAGGTTGGGCAGGTAGGTAGTACTGTAGGTACACGATACCTTCACAGAGTAGTGTAGGTAGGTACGGATCCGTAGTGCACGCTGCATTACTAAACGTGGAGCACAATTGACCCTTGTGGACCACACCGTGTCGGGGGTATGGAAGAATCCGAAGCCGGGAGGCTGATTTACCTACAGTAGTCTTCCATTAAGCGAGTAAAAGTCCGAACTCCGCGTCATAACACGTTCTAGTCTACCACCTAGCGTACGTAACCAACTGTCGTAGTGTAATGTAAGTGAGGAAAAGAAGGCGATGAATTGGATAGGTAGATACTGTTAAAAGGGGTACCTACATACCTATCTTCTTGCATTAGGTACCTACGAACGTAGGTAGGTACTGCATTATACCTATACCTACTTACTGCATACCTAACCTACATGCATGCTACTATCTACACTACTACCTACCTACCTACCTACCTGGTACCTAAGCAATAGGGGTGCATAACTGCGTCCGTACTACCGAAGGAATACCTACCCGCCAACCTACCTTAGTATGTAGGTATTGTAGGTAGTAGGTATTGTAGGTAGTAGGTATTGTAGGTAGTAGGTATTGTAGGTAGCTAGGTAGGCAGTGTAGGTACTACAAATAGGGGCATGAGCTAAGCACAATGCGCCGAGAAGATCATCACGCAGCACACAGATTATAGAATGATACTCTGTGCCTTATAAATACATCAAAGAGAATGATGTGGGATATAGGTACCTAATGCCAGTCGCAACAGGTACCTACCTACCTAGCTGCCGATATTTGTCATCAGGCTTCATCATCTGCTTCTCATTTCATAATGATAGCGGGGTAAACGTCTACCTACCTAGGCCCCCGGTAATTGATGACAGCTCTTCTTCGACTTTAGGGATAAACCGTGCTGTTTGTGTCGGTTAGGTATCATCTATCGGCATGGGACTTGAAAAATTTCAGCCACGAGCTCGAGATTTGCCGAGAAATCAGTGCTCCAACCAGAATACCGGCCGTCTTATGAAAGGTTAGGTACCAGAAAGTTTCCCGGACTTCCGAGAAGCTCTCAATCTTCTCATTGGAAGTGGCTGGCGGTTTAATCAAACGTCGATACGCAAGCATGTCGTTCTTCTGATATTGCGCGGGAACAGCTCGGTTAGGTATTAGGTAGGTCATAAGCCAGATTGTCACGCATGAGTTCCCAAGAAAACGAGTTCCATTAAACCGGTTGCGGAATTGTCAAAATCTTGCTGATAGGTAGAGTGAGGGGCTCGAAGGGAAATGCCCGAATGCCCATATTCATCATGTCTCTTAGACTGCAGTGCGACGAACTTCATGCCGCCATTCTTATTATCAATATTGGTGTTGGTGTAGGGACAGTGCTATGTATACTGTGTCTTAGTAACAAAGTACTGTTAGTGTACGAAGTAGGCTAGGCTAGAAACCCCACTCAGTGCCTTCAAGTTCCATCTGGCGCAAGGGGCTAGGACCAAGCGTTTCCGACAAACGTGTCTACCCTTATTACTTAGAGGTAGGTATGTAAGTAGTAGGTATACGTCCGTAATCAGTACGGATATCGATAAGCACACAGCGTATGTATAATACGCAAATAGAGAACTTCCAACTAGTACCTAAGGTAGTTAACAGCCTGCCTACGTACGCGAAGCCGCGTAGAGGTTTTCACATAGCAAGTAGGTATGTTGTAGGCATGTAGGTAGGTACCTATACGCAGTACCTAGGTAGATACCTAAGTAGTGTAGGTTAGGTAAGCTGAGCTACCTACCTACCTACTTGTAGGATACCTACCAGATGACTGCGGATCCGCACGCTACAGTAAGGCTACCCATGTAAGTATGTAGTGTAGGTACAATATGTAGGTACCTAGTAGGTATATACGTCCGTACGGACGTACTACTCATCATGGCTATGCATCTTTGCCCTCCTACTTATATGTACGTACGTAGGTAGGTACCTATTCCGTACTTCGTATGGTCCGTACAGCCTACACTACTTAACCTACCTATTTATATTCAAAAGTTATATGATTAGTAGCCATCGGTAAATAATCTGGTTTACACTATGGATTATGTTATAGCTATAGGTAAACCTAATGTAGGTAGGTACCTAACCGTAGTCCGTACCGATCTACCTACCCATCACCCCGCAGACCCGGAGAGAGCACGTCCGTACCTAAGATAACCTACCTACCTACATTTCAACTTACCCACAGGTCTTGATTGTACCTATTCCGTGTAGTGTGCACTACCTACCTATCCTACCTACCTAGGTAGGTACAGTACAGCTGATCGTGATCTTCGATTATTTACCCTACGTTACGTATGTTCGTTTACATACCTAGTACCGTACCTACGGACGTACCTATCTGGTGTTGCATCACTAAGCACGCCTAGGAGGTTCTCCACCAACACATGACAATACCAAAACCTGACAGGATGGCGCCTTTTGCACTACACTAGTGCCAACTAGGTAGCGTATACCGCATAAGGCATGAGTAACGACGGGCTACAGGCTCCATGAAGAAGTTGTCCAGGATGCCCAGTTCCTTGCACCGCCGCTGGCAGTGCCTTGACAAAGGCTTTCTCAAGTGAAGATTGGTAATACGGTACAGTATGAATGATGTACCTACACTACCTACCTTAGGTACCTAAGTAAGTAGGTAGAACCTGCTTACCTACCTACCAACGGTGATGCTTACCTATGCCTTTCAGAATGGTAGTAGGTAATTAAAGAGGATAAATACCTTAGGTACTACACTGTATAAGTAGATGTCTATCTACCTAATTCAATACCTGTCTCATGTTTCGACGGGAATATGCACAGAGGTAGGTAGGTACTAGGTAAGTACCTAGTCATCATACCTAGGTAGGTACTGCGTACGTCTCTACAGTGCGTACTGCTTTCCTTCGGAACTTGAGTGTACCTACCGATCCGAATTTACTGGGGGTAAAAGATTGAGTACAGGAGATACCTATTCTTGGACTGTTGCGGCTAATTCTGAACATCTCTGTGTATTGCTCGGAAGTACTTATAACAGTGCTCTTCGGAATTATTACTGTGTGTGCGTACGCCTTAGGCTAGGTAGGTACCTTGGTAAAGTGCTACCTACAATTACGTACACCGCACCAATACCTACCTAAGTTTGTAATATGGAGTAGAAATCATGCTGAGTCGCGTAGGGGTGCTGCCAGGCTGTACAGTACCTACTCTTACTTATAGAGAGGTAGCATTTTCCTTCCTTCCGACGATCAATTTGCTTTGTTCAGAATATCAAGTAGGTAGGTACCTATACGGTACCTGCATATGTATGTAAGGTATGTATGTATTTAGTAGTGGTGTACCTACGGTATGAGGTACCTTAGTGCAGCAGACAATAGATACCTACCTAAGGTACCGACCTTAGGTAGGTACCGTGCACTATAAATCCGCCCAGGTGGGCGGTGCCTAGGTAGATGCCTATGCTAGGTAACTATTAGCGCACGTACTACCCAGGTAGGTACCTAAGCCAGCAATACCCGGTTAATCCGAACACACCTGAGTTAGAAATCGTAGTGCAAGACTGTTCTCTTTAGGTAGGTGGTTTAGAGAAGCCCAGCCTGCGAATCAATCGAGACTCTCTCTCTCTCCCTCTCTCTCTCTCTCTATTGTTCCTTTTCCCATCCCGTCCTGCCTGTCTTGTTCTCCCTGTCATCATCATAGCCAGCAACAAGACTTTCCACTCGTTGCCTCTCTCTCTAACTTCATGCCATGTGCACATGATTTTTTCATTGATTAATCGTTTCAATTGAGTCTGCAATCGTTCACATGCACATACCTGCTGCCTAGGTAACACGCCTGCACTTAAGTCTAGGTAGTTGCCCAAGCTGAGTTCCACCACTCAGCCATTACGCGCCAATTGCCATCTTCACCCTTAGTCGTTGAACCTGTAGCGTCAACCTCGTAGGCACGAAAAAACAGCATCACTACCAAAGGCTCATTCTGGCGACGAGAGCTGTATCCTACGGGCGCTGCCCGGAACTCCCCTAACTATGCCGAAAGACGGAGGGAATAAGCAGGAAACTGCGACAACACGGTCGAGATGGGCCACCCGCAAGCTCACCGTCAAGAGTAGCGGTGTTAAGCGGATTACCATCAAGGATAGGATACGCAGGCATTCGGACCCGGAAGAAAAGGGACGCGATTGGGGCAGGGCTAGTCGCTCGAGCGGTAGTCAAGGAGTCGACACCATAGTTGAGGAGCCAAGCGACCAGGCCGATGCGAACAGCGCCGACACATCTGAAGACGAGGGTGAGAGTAGGACTCTGGTTTTCAATCTACCACTGCCTGAACACTTGAAGGATGAAGAAGGAAATCCCACCCAAATATACACGAGAAACAAGATTCGAACGGCCAAGTACACTCCCTTGTCTTTCATACCTAAAAACATCTGGTTTCAATTCCATAATATCGCCAACATCTTTTTTCTTTTCAATGTTATACTAGTGGTAAGTTCCGAACGCTCTTATGCCCCTTCTGCTGGTGCACATACCAAACTTTCGTCTAGTTTTTCCCAATCTTTGGCGGAACGAATCCAGGTGTCAACGCCATACCCCTGATTTTTATCATCACCGTCACCGCCATCAAAGACGCCATCGAAGACTATCGCCGAACCGTTCTTGATAATGAGCTCAATAACGCTGCTGTACATCGCCTTATCGGATGGGATAACGTTAATGTTGCCGAGGACAATGTTTCTACCTGGAGGAGAGTGAAAAAGGCCACCTCGAGATTCATGAGTTTATTGTGGGATGCCATTCGGAGTTCATGGTCAAAGAAATCGGACGAAGAAGGTGCAACGGACGACTCCGCCGATCCCCGCGCATCCATAGAGACCAAAGGAAATCGAAAGTCGGTGGTTTCGACATTTGAAGATATACAGATGACACCCGTGTCCTCGCCATTGCCCCCCCGTGGAACCTCGTCTGAAAACCATACCGAAAACGACGCGCTTGCTCGTGAGAAAGGCGACTTGATTAATCCCGAGCTTAAGATCAGTGGTCAAGCAAGGTTTCACAAGGACATGTGGAAAAACTTGCAGGTTGGCGATTTTGTTCGACTTTACAACGACGATGAATTACCTGCGGATGTCATCGTCCTGGCCACATCCGATGCCGATGGAGCTTGTTACGTGGAAACGAAGAATTTAGATGGCGAAACTAATCTAAAGGTTCGACAGGCCCTTCGTTGTGGGCAAACCCTCAAGCATGCCAGAGACTGTGAACGAGCTCAATTCGTGATTGAGAGTGAACCCCCCCAGGCAAATCTCTACAAGTACAACGCTGCTATAAAGTGGCGACAGACCTTTCCAATAACTGGTCCGAGGGAAATGTCCGAACCCATCACCATTGACAATTTGCTTCTTAGAGGTTGTAATCTGAGAAACACCGAGTGGGTCTTGGGTGTTGTTGTCTTCACCGGCCATGATACCAAAATCATGATGAACGCAGGTGAGACGCCTAGCAAACGAGCGCGCATTGCTCGCGAGCTCAACTTCAATGTGCTGCTCAATTTTGGTATTCTTTTCGCTATATGCCTACTCTCCGCAATCGTGAATGGTGCGTCCTGGGCCAAGTCCGATGCATCAACGGCTTTATTCGATTATGGTGCGATTGGTGGCACGCCTGGAATGACAGGTTTCATCACGTTTTTCGCTGCCCTGATTGTATTCCAGAATCTGATCCCAATTTCTCTATACATCTCCCTCGAAATCGTGCGCACGCTGCAGGCTATCTTCATATATAGCGATGTGCAGATGTATTACGAACCGATTGATTATCCATGTGTTCCGAAATCGTGGAATATTTCGGATGATCTTGGCCAAATCGAATACATTTTCTCCGACAAGACCGGAACACTTACTCAGAATGTGATGGAGTTCAAGAAAGCTACTATTAATGGCCAGCCATACGGTGAGGCTTATACCGAGGCTCAAGCTGGCATGCGAAAGCGATTAGGCATTGATGTGGTCAAGGAAGCCGCGGAGGCTAGGGAACAAATTGCTGCCGGCAAATCTCGCGCTTTAGAGGGACTACGCCTGATTCACGACAACCCTTACCTCCATGACGACGAAATGACATTCATCGCACCGGACTTCGTGGAAGATCTTCGAGGACAATCAGGAGAAGAGCAGAGAGAAGCGAACGCTCACTTCATGCTGGCCCTTGCGCTCTGTCACACTGTCATCGCCGAAAACGTTCCTGGTGAGACCCCCAGGATCGATTTCAAAGCCCAATCACCAGATGAAGCTGCTCTTGTGTCAACGGCGCGTGACATGGGTTTTACTGTCCTTGGTTCTACGTCTGAAGGAATACGCGTGAATGTAATGGGTGAAGAAATACATTACACAATCCTCAACACTATAGAATTCAACTCGAGCCGAAAGCGGATGAGTGCTATCATCAAGATGCCCGATGGACGTATCATTCTGTTCTGCAAAGGTGCTGACAGCATTATCTACTCGCGTCTCGCGCGTAATGAACAACACGAGCTGCGTAAGACTACTGCTGAACACCTCGAGATGTTTGCCCAAGAAGGTTTACGCACCCTTTGCATAGCACAACGTTTGCTCTCCGAGCAAGAATACCTTGATTGGCGTAAGCTGCATGACAAAGCAGCGTCTGCTGTGCATGATCGTGAAGAGAAACTTGAGGAAGTGGCGGATATGATTGAACAGAACCTCACCCTTCTCGGAGGCACTGCTATTGAAGATCGTCTTCAAGACGGCGTACCTGATACAATCGAATTGCTTGGAAAAGCAGGCATCAAACTCTGGGTGCTTACTGGAGATAAAGTTGAAACCGCCATCAACATTGGGTTCTCTTGCAACCTATTGAACAACGATATGGAACTCATAAACCTGAAAATAACCGAGGACGACACCGGCAACACTACCAATGATGACTTCATCCGTCAGCTAGATGCAGAACTCTCCAACAGGCTACAACGTTTTGGTCTTACAGGCAATGATGAAGACTTGGCACAAGCACGCAAGAACCATGAGCCTCCATCACCTACACATGCCTTGGTTGTTGATGGATTCACCCTGAAGTGGGTTCTTGATGAAAGACTGAAACAGAAATTCTTACTTTTGTGCAAGCAGTGCGCCGCAGTTCTTTGCTGTCGTGTCAGCCCCGCGCAAAAGGCCGCAGTCGTGTCTATGGTCAAGACTGGTCTGGACGTAATGACCCTTTCAATTGGAGACGGTGCAAACGATGTTGCCATGATTCAAGAGGCAGATGTTGGTGTTGGAATTGCTGGTGTTGAAGGCCGTCAGGCTGTAATGTCCGCTGATTATGCCATCGGCCAATTCCGCTTTCTCCAACGCTTGGTTCTGGTTCACGGTCGATGGTCTTATCGAAGAATGGCCGAGGCAATTGCCAATTTCTTCTACAAAAACATGATATGGACCTTTACAATCTTTTGGTACCAGATATGGTGCAATTACGACATTACCTACCTCTTCGAGTACACGTACATCATCTTGTTCAATCTCATTTTTACCTCACTGCCGCCCATTGTTATGGGCGTACTCGACCAAGACGTTTCAGATTCCGTATCACTCGCTGTTCCGCAACTCTACCGCCGTGGCATAGAACGTATGGAGTGGACCCAGCAAAAGTTTTGGTAAGATCTTAACATTGTTATGTGTTTGCTAGATCCACGTACTAATTCTTGGCAGGACTTATATGGTGGATGGCTTATACCAAAGTGTTATAACCTTCTTTATACCTTACCTAGTGGCATCCAACACTCCAAGCATCGCTGGTAACGGCAAAGACCTGGTTGAACGTCTTCGACTCGGTGCCTATATTGCCCACCCCGCGGTCATTACCATAAATCTCTACATTTTGATTAATACATATACCTGGGATTGGCTCACTTTATTGATTATCGCAATAAGCGACTTAATCATTTTCTTCTGGACGGGTGTCTATACAGCTTCAACATTTGCATCGACTTTTTATGGGACAGCGGGACAAATATACGGCGAGCTGTCATTCTGGATAGTCCTAGTTCTTACGCCCCTCATTTGTATTGCACCCCGATATGCGAGCAAGGCTTTGCAGAAGGTGTTCTGGCCATACGATGTGGATATCATCCGAGAACAAGTCACTTCTGGTAAGTTTGACATCAAGCCCAAGGAAGAGTACGAGTACACCCAGAATGATGCGAAGGGGAGTTTGTCAAGTTCATCAATCTCCTCTCAACGCAAACACCACCACAAGCCACAACAGAGTGTAGATGAAGACCTACGACCGATTTATCCCCCATCTGATGCGGCGCCATCCATAGCGGATCCTGGTCGTCGTAGTCAAAGGGGAAGCGACGGAACGAATTATACGCGCCATGATGTATCAATGGAAGCACCTGTGGTTCAGCCCGCAGACATTCCAGATACTCCTATTCAAACACCCGTTGAGCGTGTGCGGCCATCCTATGACCGGTTACGAGCATCAATGGACCGAAGAGCAGTCCGTGCGAGTTTTGAAGCTTCGAATGACTTCACAACGGCCGCTATGTTGAGTCGTTTCGAGTCCACACAATCCCGCTCGCCCGAGACTGAAGCGAATGGAATTGTTAATCGGATTCGAAAGCGCACTCGCGGCAGGTCCTTCAAGGCATCGTTCACATTCCACAAAGATCACAATGATCATCATATTCGAGAACACGAGTAATGTAGCTACGTCTTCGGCCGACTTTCACATACGCACATCCACATTTGAGGGCGGCTGCTGTGTTTGTGGCCTCTTCCCACTCTTTATTTTAATTTCTATGATATCCTCGGTCTCGACGCTCTATGATCTGCAACAGCAATCTACGATACCTAACATCTTCATACCTGGTTTGGCGTACGTCCATGGTGACGTGTACGCTTTGAACTGCATCGCCAAATTGTTTCAAGACTTTGGCGTTGGTGTTCTTTTTTAATTCTCCGTGTGCATAGTTTTGGCGCGGCTAGTGTACGAGGCGATGATCAAAGTGATTAACTTTTGGACCTCTATCCCTGGCTTTTCCTCCTTTTATCTCTTAGGAATTAGATTTTTCTTGTTCTATCGCATTCCCTCTATACTCATACAATGTTAGTCCCTCCAAGCCAGAATTTTTTTCAGTTGGCCGTGCTTCTAGTGGGGGTTTCTCTTCCATACTTCAGTTTATTGGGAAATGGGACGGCGTTCAGGGCGAAGAGAATTAGGGGCCTCGTCAGCGCTGGAGAGCAATGACATTGATTGCATGAATGGATGTTGGAGAAACGTTGACACCTGTTATGGGGTCACTTGTGTGAGAGAGAGAGGGAGCGCTGCAACCCCTATCGCATGGTGTATATAGTCCTGTAGGACAAAGCAAGAAAGTGTATGTTGACATGAAAAGGCTTCAGCCGATTAGATATTAATGCAGCTCAAACTAGCAGTATAGGTATAGAAAGAAGGTTCGAGCCTCAATTGAACAAAAAATAAGATTGCCTATAGACAGGCTACCAATCCTTAATTCTACTTCGTATATCTTGGCTCATCTTGGGAACAGTTCAAGACATGCCACTGGTGCAGGTGGATGTTGAACCGCCGTGTAATCCGTACATCCGTATGATTCACGGAAATGTGCTAGGTATACTTACATGCAGCTATCCGTGTGGGTTTATTCTTTTACCGCAAGAGGTTGCGCTGGTTGCCGGGCCTGTTAGGTATCCCGTCCGACTTAGGTACCTACCTAGGTAGGTACTACTAATATTCACATATAGGTATATGCATCTGAGGAACTATTACATAATAGTGGCACCGACATCGAGCTAGGTATTATCACTTGTGAGTATAGGTACCTACCAGTTCGTTTCGACATTCAGTTGTGCGGCGATGAATGCCTCAATGGTTATGACATGGGTATATGGCGACATTGAAGGCATTCAGTTAAGTACGGGGCACGTGGCCACGTAATTCCACCAGAAGCCAAAGTAGATCATCTTCTATATGATCATCGCCAGTCATGGCGCAGGCTGAGGTTCCTATCGTTGTCTTCGAGGATGTTAAGGTCTGGCTGAGAGAGTTAACTGCGCACCTGCGACAGTTCCCGTACGTAAGTTTTATTCGGTTTTGTTTGTTTCTGTCCTGCTAACGTTTCGTTTCTAATGATAAATAGGATCACGAAAGACTTCACTAGTAGCTATACGACGATTTCGTCACCCACCATCGTCGTTACTATCATTTGCCTACTTACCGGCATTCTATTGGTGTCTCAGCTCCTCTTCAACTGGGAAGAGAGGCCACTTCGCTACGTGGTTCCTCCTTTCGATGCCAAGTTGCCCGAGAAGACGAAGATCCTCGAGAATGCGAACATTAAGGCTTCGGGAACCACAGCTATACAGTGCTACGCACCCGCTACCGGCCAATTCCTTGGCTTCGTGAACCCTTCAACCCCCGTCGATCTCGACCAAGCCATCGCGCAAGCCGCCGCTGCTCAGGAGTCATGGGCCAAAACGAGTTTCGCGCAACGACGGGCTGTTTTGCGCTCTATGCTGCGGCACGTCCTTGACAACCAGGAGCAGATCTGCAGAGCCAGTTCGCTTGATTCAGGAAAAACCATGATCGATGCCCAGCTAGGAGAGATCATGGTGACGGCTGAGAAGCTACAGTGGACCATCAAGCATGGCGAGAAAGCTCTGCGGCCATCGAAACGACCGACCAATTTGTTGTTGTCCTACAAAAAGGCCACCGTGTGTTACGAACCTCTGGGCGTCGTCGCCGCTATTGTCAGCTGGAACTACCCCTTTCATAATCTTATCGGCCCAATCATCAGCTCGATCTTTGCGGGTAACGGAGTCGTCGTTAAAGTCAGCGAGCAGACGTGTTGGAGTGCCGCCTATTACACCAGCATCGCGCGGGGTGCCTTGATAGCACACGGCCACGACCCAGCACTCATACAAAGTGTTGTCTGTTGGCCGCAGACCGCCGGACATTTGACCAGTCACCCCGATATCGCCCACCTCACCTTCATCGGCAGTCGACCGGTGTGCCACCACGTTGCAACGAGCGCGGCGCGCAGCCTCACGCCCATGGTTGCCGAGCTGGGAGGCAAAGACGCAGCCATTGTCCTTGACTCAGCGGCACACGACCTACCACGCATCGTAGATGTGCTTCTTCGGGGTACCTTCCAGGCTTCAGGGCAGAATTGCATCGGCATTGAGCGCATCATCGCCACGCCCAAGGTTTACGACAGACTCGTCGATATGCTGACGCCCCGCGTGCGCAAGCTACGCCTGGGGCTAGACAAGGACGTCGGCGCCATGATCTCTGACACATCCTTCACGCGCCTCGAAAATCTCATCTCCGACGCCGTCAAGTCCGGCGCGAGACTTCTCGCAGGTGGAAAGCGACATGTCCACCCAGACCACCCACACGGCTTCTACTTCGCACCCACCCTCCTTGTTGACGTGACAGCCGACATGGCCATCGCAAACGAGGAGTGCTTCGGCCCCATAATGACGATCCTCCGCGCCCCCTCCTCCACAGCCGCGGATATTCTCTCCATCGCCAACGCGCCGGCCTTCGGCCTAGGCGCCTCCGTCTACGGCTCCGATTCCGACCCCACGCTCCGCGCCATCGTGCGCGGCATACGCGCTGGCGGCGTCGCCGTCAACGACTTCGCCGTCTACTACGCCGTGCAACTGCCCTTCGGCGGCGTCGGCGGATCCGGCTACGGCCGGTTCGCGGGCGAGGAAGGGCTCCGGGGCCTGTGCAATATCAAGAGCGTGTGCGAGGACCGCTTTGGCTTCCTTGGCATTCGGACCGCCATCCCCGCCCCGGCCCGCTACCCCGTTGCGTCGCAGGAGCGCGGCTGGAGATTCACGAGGGGCGTTGTGGGTGTTGGGTACGGGCTAACGCTTGCGGATCGGTTCTGGGCCATTGTGGATATTCTGAGGAATCTCTGAGCGCCGAGTTGCTTGTTCGTTTGGCGCTGTTAGATTAGATCCCGCGCCATCTTGACGGATGGATGGATATACCATTGCTGTCCATGTACGAAGTACATACGTGTTTGCGTTCCTATACCTCTCTCATATAGGCATTGTAGAGACGCTTCTCACACATAATCACAATCATATCTATCTACTACGCAGGTTTCACTCACGTTACTTGAGGGTTTGAGTTAGGTAGGTAGGTAGGTAGGTAGTAGAATCGGTATCGTATTTGCATCAACCAGTCAATTTATACATGGACGCCATCAACGTGCCTTAAATTACCTACCTATTTACCGATTTGACGATTTGCCATCCCTGCAAATGCACTTTACCCTAGACACCGAGTTTTAATGAATATGTTTGGATTACTTTTCCACTGGTATTGAACAAATTGCGCCTATCGGTGATCGTATGTGAAGAAACGCAACGATACGAGAGCAATAAATCGCATAGCACGGCAACCACGCTTCTTGGTCGAACGAAATATGGGGCGGGCCAACAGGCCCGAGACTAAGCGGCGGCGATGGCCCTCTGGATCTTCACAAGTCGTCCGAAGTCGAGCTTGCTGCCTTCAGAGGGCATGTGTTGGCCTGAGGCAATGCAGAGGATACGCATGCGTTCGTCGTAGCGGAGGCCGGTGAGTAACTTGGGTGTGATGAGGAAGTACTGCGAGGTATGCTCGCGACAGGCGATCTCGACCATGCGCTCGTGTACCATACGTTCGTTGCGCGGGTCCATACCCTGGTTGATCTCGTCGACAACGCGGAACGGTGCCTGAGCCATCGACTGTAGTGCCATCAGGTAGAATATAGTCGACACGGCGCGCTCGCCGCCCGATTGGCGGTGCTGGTTGAGTTGCTGCAGCGTTTCGTTTTGTCTGTATTCGATTTCACGACTGTTAGCAACAAGAGCATTCTTCACGAGGTCGTTTCAAAGCGACAAAAACAAGGGTATGCATGGGGATCGGATGGAAGTGGTTTAGAGAAAAAGAAGTTGCTTACCGGAATTTGACCTTAATTTCGATGGCCCATTGCTCGAAATCTTCCTCGTCTTTGTAAAGGTCTACCTGGCCAGCACAGTTGATTTGCTCAAAGTTATACGCGAACGCGTCGCTGATTTGGGTGATAAGGGAGTCAACGCGTGGCTCCCACTTTTGTCTCAATTCGAGGGTCTGGCATGACAGCGATTCGAACTTCGCCGTGAGCTCATCCTTCTGCCGGGTTAGATTCTGTATTTCTTGTGCTCGCTTCTGGAATTGTCTTAACACAGAAGGGTCGACGGCATGGACATATTCTAGCTTGCTTTTCTCGTCTACTATCTCATTGTCCAAGTCCTCAACTGTCTTGTCCCTGGCAAGTTCATTAAAATAGGGTAGTCGATCTCCTTCTTCCCCCACCAATTCCGAGACTGCGTTTTGAGCATTCCGCGCTTCGTCTTTGAGTCGATCACTCTCTGCTCTGGCATTGAGAATGGCTGTTTTTTGGTCGTCGAGGCTTTGCTTGATCTCTATATTGCGCAGTTCCAGCGCTTTGACATCCGACTTGGCTTCGATAAGACGGATTTGAGCATCTACTAAATTCTGGTGAGCATCGCGGATGTCAGAAAGAAGCTCTTTATGCCGAAGAACGGATCGTGCTCTCTCGAGGAGAAGCTCGTCAGACCGAGCACCGGACACGGAAATACGAATTCTCGCCTCGGCCACGGCTTTCCGAGCATCATCTATTTGAGCTTGGATGATAGCTACACTAAGTTAGTTCACGATATATTCTCTGTGGGACAGTGAATGCCTTACGGAGCTTGTCTCCGAGTGTTGCGTATTGCGTAGCAGCCTTCTGCAACTCGTTCTTCTGTTGTTTCAAGAGGTCCTGATGGATCGCTCAATAAATACTCTTCTTTGTTTCAGGTGGGTAGTAGAACTTACAACTTCACCCATGACTTCCCTTGACTGTTCTATTAGAGCCCTTTCTTTTTCCCCTATATCTTGAATTTCTTGCTTGATTGTGTTCATCTCTTGTTGAACCTCACGCATTCGCCTCTCAAGGTCGGCCCGTTCGGCTCCGTCGACAGGTTGGTCAGTCCAGAAGCGACCAGGTGGAATGTTTTTCGTGCTGGTTGAGGTAGCGCTGGGGCCATACTCCTTGCGTGTAGCAACACGATATATTCGATTGCCAGCCGCCCAGCTTGAGATTCCTTCAGTAGCCATCAGCTGTTCATACTGGATATTGCTAATATCATGTTGAGCGACACCTGATACGTGTATCTTCTTCTCTGCACAGAGCATTGCCAACACCGGCTCCGGCCCTTCCAAGTATTCGATAGCGTAAGCATCAAGACCGAATTGACGAAGCTGGTCTTTGGGTATGATAGGTTGAAAGGACGAGAATGCTTTAACACAGGTCCGAATTGAAACAGAGAGGCCCATTTGGCGGTAGAATTGGTTGCTTAGTTTTTGGTGATCATTACGTGTTTGGCAGATGAAACAGGTAAAGTCTTCCTGGCTGAGTAACGATTGGACTTGGTCTGAGTATCTCTTGTCCGTAATCGAGCAGGTAAGCATTGGGGGGCCGAAGACTGTCTTCTCAAACTGGTCCTGATGTTCCTGGAGCCATTCCCAGCCCCGGGCGGCGTCTGCGTTTACACCCTTCAATTGTACCAATTTTCTTCCTTCCTGTGAGTCTAGCTTCCTAAACTCGGTTTCTATGCTAGCATATGTTTCCTTCTTAATAGAACTCATCGTCTTGAGTTCTTCTAACCGGACATTAAGTCTACGTTTACTACCTTCTATGTCTTGTCGTATGCTCTCTTTTTGGCGCTAAAGGAAAAATAGAATTATGAGTCAATGAACAGCAAAGAGGCATTTAAGAGCACAAAACTCACAATTTTGACATTCCATTCAGCAGGCACAAATTCTTGAGGCTTGTCCTTCAGCCTTCCTTCTATGGTTGTATGTTCTTTGCGCTTTTGCTGAATCTTGATCTTGACATTTCGTATGGTTTCTTCTTCTGCTTTCACACTGTTTTCTTCATCCGCTATCCTTCCGTCGTAACTCTCAATGTCGTGCAGGGCTTGTTCTCCAGCTACTTCGGCATCACGCAAAGCTTTGAGTCTCTCTGCCACCACGGGCTCAATCTCTGCTTGATATGCTTGTTTTTTATTCACGGCTTCCAGAGCCGGGCCACAGGCGTTCTCCAGATCTTCAAGGTTTTTCTTGGCGTCTTTCAGTTGCCTTTTAGACTCCATGAACTTAAAACGAAGGTCGTTATATTCAGCGACTGCTCGTGCACCTTTGAGATCCTCAACCTTTTTCTCGATGGCCTCCCGCTCATGCAGTCTGTCCACATCAGCTTGAAGACCTTGTTGGCGAGACTCGTGGTTTTTTAGAATCTCAGAGCAGTTCTCAACCTGGGCCTTCATCTCTTTTTGATCTTTATGAAGGCCTTTGAGTTGCAATTGCCAGTCAAGAATCTCCTCTGGTGCAGCAGCGCGAAGTGTTTCTTCAAGAAGACGTGTGGGAGTTAGCCCCGCAAATTCAGCGACCTTGTCTTGGGGTAAAAACTGGCACAGATTGTCAATTTGGATACGGAGTTTTCGCGTCAACTCTTGTATGGCCTTGTGGGTACTCTCTTTGCCGTTCAGCCACCACTTTCTTCCATTGTCCTCTCTGTTTATCTGGACGCGGATAACGTGGTTCGCTCGGTCATTCGGCCGCTTCTGCAATTCTATCTCAATGGTGGCACTCTCTTCGCCATGCTTCACAAATTCACCAACATGACTGGCACGGCCAAGATGTTTGGGGTGGTATCCCAAGCCAAGACATATGGCACAAACAAGAGAACTTTTGCCCGTTCCGTTTGGGCCAATAACCATATTGAGGTTGGGGCCCGGGAGAAATTCAGCACGTGTATATGTGACGAAATTGTCGACTCGAACTCGAACTATCGCACCAGGGTGGAATCGGCTCAAGTCGTCAGCATGTCCAATGGTCGGGGAGTCGCCTATGTCATCGTCTCCCAACTCGGACACATGGGCATCAACACAATTTTTACGTCTCTTAGATGATTCAGATGTGGATGATGACGCTTCAGGGTTGTCGTCATCTTCGTAGACGGCCCTTGACCGCCGGCGAGACTCAAGCGACGGCATCGCGAAAGGGCGAAATGTACGTCCGTAATTCTTGAGATTTACCTAACAGGAATCGATAAGATCAGACAAATGAATTATTTATCGATAAAAATTACTCCGTCTTCCTGAGGCATCTGGAACTGGGGCGTTATTATTAGCCCTGCGCTGCTGCGGGAGGTATTGATGAGCAAATAGCTGATCAAAAGAGGTTACCGGTGGTCTATGCGACGCGTACTCAGAATCCCGGATAAGAGAAGACGCGTATCCAATTAAAGTGTAAGCTATCTTAGGTAATAACGCAGTAGTACGAAGTAGATAAGGTACTTATGCAGTACTTTGCTGACGCCTCAGATTTATATGTTGCCCAGGAGGCAAACCTAGGTATATATGAAGTAGACAAGAATTAATATATGCTGTATTATTTCAATATCGAAAAGTAGGGGACAACTGAATTTCTGCCAATTACGGACCGGTGCAGGTAGGTACCTACCTACTGTGTTAGGTAGGTAGGTACGTCTACGTACGTACCTATCTGGGTAACCTGGGTACGGAATACCTAGCTTAGTGCTCTCACATTACGTCCGTATTGATGCATCTACCGGTATACGCACATGTGGATACCGCGTAAGTCTTTATTCATTAAACCAGGAGACCACCCATCTCCAGGGAGACGGGCCTTTTCTTGATTGGAACCTCGACACCCGCTTTCAACCTCAATTTCGACGTCAATACCAACCAACGTTGTTAGCGACAAATTTATGTCCCTTTATGTTAGAATTCGTATAGTAACTTAGTGTCAGATTTCAATCCATTTGGCTTATTGTTATTTCACCGGCGTTTTATCTCAACGTATTCCACCCACCAATCCTTCATGATGCAGTCTTAGCCCAATGGTGACGATGTGTACTCGATGTACACAAATACACAGTTTTTCGCCATTACTATGTACTCGAGATTTATTATCTGCTCGTGCAAGTCAATGTGATTATGTAAATTCTTTCTATTAGTGTCTGTCTGGCCTTAATCGGGGTGTACTGGTACTGCTTAATATAATCAAAGTTACTAGGTACCTGAGAGCATACCCTGCTTTGTTGACGATGCCTATAAATCCGAGCTTGGTTTGTTTATTTTGTGACTGGTGCCTATGGCAACGGTAGGGGAAAGTACTCGCAGGTATGGAAACTGTTCAGTAATGGGCCTTTGGGTGTTCTTGTCACCCTGGGTACTGTTGGGTACTTGTTGCGAAGCCTGCGAGTGCCTTCATCTCCTACCTAACAAGATGTCTAAGTCAACAATAAAGTAGGTCACTATGCCTACTTATCTCCGTACTTACCTACCTGCTAACTTTTCTGCCTTAGGTAGACTTACTACCAGGTACATTTGTACACATCAAAACAAAAGACAATTGTTTTCATTGTTTTGTATCCTCCACCAGCATTCCTTCCACTTTAGAAGTTCCGCACATAGACAGCTCACTTCAAGGCTGCGCGCTCTCTCCATCTCTCTGTCTCTCTCTCTACCTGAAGCCCCAGCTCTCCCAGGCTCTTGACCTCTATCTCCACCTACCCTAACATATTGTTTCTTAATTCCCTTATGAGCCACCCTGCTATCGGGTGCTGCACCAAATCGTGGTATATTTGATCACAACCTAACCACACCCTGCCTTCCCCTAACCCCTACCTCTTATAACCACATTTTTGTGCCTTTCATTCGCTTGAAAATACTAATACCTCGGCTGAATTCCAGTCGATCCTTTCCATTCTATTTCGCGCACTCTTAATTAGTCGGGTCTCCCACAACCAGGGCCGGTTGATTTTACAATCTTAGGATCAACACGGATATGCTGTACCGCTTTATTTTCTAACCCGGGACATGGCTACTCGTGGAAATTCCAAGTCTCGCATTCGCCGCGCTCCCCTAGGAGACGCGACTGACCGGATCATCAATGCTTCACCTCAGAAACCCGGGAGGCAGGGCAAAACGTCAGGTCTCCAGCCGAATCCATTGCGTGTCCATCCAGCCGGTGCCCCCCCAATCAAAGTTCCCGTCCGCAAATATGCCACCCCTTCTACCAGTCGCGCTAACCCACAAGTGAGAGATCTGGATGTCACTAGCAATGCAAACACGCGAGTCTCCTCGGTTATCCGCACAGCGACCACCGGTGTTGACGACCACTGCGGAGATAAACGCTTTTCTCAGATCTCTACCTCCAGCGGCGCGTCAAGTGGGAATCGAAAAACACATATTGGACCATGGCAGCTTGGTAAAACGCTGGGGAAGGGCTCTGCTGCCCGTGTTCGCTTAGCCAGGCATCGTGCCACACACGACATCGTGGCTATCAAGATTCTCGCCAAAAACATGACCCAATTGACAGCAGCCGGGAGCATGGCCGAGTTAGACAAGTGGGACCGGACTCGTGATGAGTTTACTTCTCAGAGACAGATGCCCTTGTCTATTGAACGCGAGGTTGCCATATTAAAGCTTATCGACCATCCTCATATCGTCAAATTGCATGATATCTGGGAGAACCGCTCCGAGATGTAAGTCGCTACACTTCACGTCCGGCTAGCACAAGCATGATTTTCCGCTAATTCATCTGTTTAGATATCTCGTGCTGGAGTATATGAATGGCGGTGACTTGTTCACGTATATCAACGCTTGTGGTCCGCTGCCCGAATTTGAGATGATAGGCTACTTTCGTCAGATACTTGCCGCCTTGGGTTTTATTCACTCCTTTAACATCTACCATCGAGATTTGAAGCCAGAGAATATTCTCATGCAGTCGACAGGCGTGGTGAAAATAGCGGATTTCGGCATGGCAGCAATTCAACAAAGTCCTACTCACGCCTTGAAAACCTCCTGCGGCAGCCCCCATTATGCTGCTCCCGAGCTTATTGCTCGCTATCGATACCAGGGCGACAAGGTAGATGTCTGGAGTCTGGGCTGTATACTCTACGCGGCTCTTTGTAAACGGCTTCCGTTCGACGACCCTGATGGGGATGTACCTAAACTCCTTGCCAAGGCCGCGAGGGGTATCTATTTTACACCAGAGTTTCTCACCCAGGGTGCCCGAGATTTGATTGCGAGAATGTTGACAGTCGACCCGCTGAAGCGCATTTCGATTCGGAAGATCTGGCAACACCCCCTCATACGGAAGTACGATGATCTAGATCATCTAAATGACGGCGGCCTAGTAATCAATTCCCAATCGAGTGACAGGTCCAGACCGGTAGCACCAGAAGAACTCGACCTACAGATTTTACGACAATTGAAATCTATGTGGCACACATTTTCAGAAAAACAAATTGCTATGCAACTAAGCAACATGCAGTAAGTTTAGGTTACAATGATCCTTCGATGACTCGACACAGCTGATTCAGTGGTAGGCCTAATGACCAAAAACTTTTCTATTGGTTGCTCCTGAATCACCGAGAAAGGGAGCTGGAGAATTATGATACAGATGTAACTTATTCCCCAAGTGACTATCACCATCTCCGGCCTGCCAACTGGAAGAAGAAGTTCACTACGGCCGAGTTCCCCTCAAGGTATAGGAGGACACCTTCACGATTCACTGTGATCTCCACCGTTCCCACGGACGGCAGTATCGAAGGGGTAGATAATGTGACAGATGGAGGCGCAACTGTACAAAGCTACGATCCATACAAATCCTCAAGAATCATCGAAAATGTCTACGCCAGTCAGGCAAAGATTATTGTCTATCGCCATGGTAGCACAGCCAACAATTCCAGCCGCTCATCGACTTCGCGCCACGCTCTAAATGGGTCATACAGAAGTACTTCTACTCGTTCAAAGCGGGTAAAAGGTGGTCAGCGCATCGTTGCTCCAGCAGCAATGCGCGGTTCGCGACATTCTTTAGGTTCGATTCGAAGTTGCGAGAGCACGCCCTATACAAGGCCTGCTTCTAGGCGCAAGAGAGCAGTCAATTTCTCACGTGTCCAAAGACAAGCAGTGGGCCAGATAGAAGCAGGGCGCGAGGCAGTTAGCATTGGGGAGAATTATACAGTATATAATTGCGACTCTACCCCAGCTCTAGGCTCTATCGAAGCTGCCAAAGTATCTGGTGACTCGGATGGAAAACCCCAAGCGAACACTCAATCTATGGATAATGCGTCTCAGGTGGATCACAGCAGTCCACACTGGAACGACGACGTGCGTAAATTCAGTCACAGTATTGCGAAAGACTGCGATGATGCCTTCAACAGCTCGCTCTTGAGCACAGCGTCATACCTGGACAACGCCCCAAATGCGGCATCAACTCCAGCAGATGCAGTGTCGTTGGCTGTCGGATTGGCTGTCCCAACTTCAAATCCCGACGACTACAACAGAGCGGTGTACAGCGATTCTCGTCGCTGGGATCATCGACCATTACCACCCACACCAGGCACCGTTGCCTTGGCCACACATGAACCTACAATGGTAAAGGAAACCACCGGGGATACTGCGGGAAAAGACTTCCCAGTTGATGAAATACAACGCAGAATCGTATCGGCGCCTATTTACACACAGTACAGCACCCAGTGGGGAAAGGACAAGATTCCCTTGCCCTCAATTCATGAGAAGTCGAAAGAAGAGGCTTGCGTTGATCTTGATAATAAGCCTCGTATAATCTCCGCCCCGGCTGGATATGCGAAAGCAGATTCAGTACGAATGGATGAGGCCACGAGTCTGGAGTTCCTCTCTCGACAGGAGAAGACTATACGTCTTGTCAATTCTCCAACACGTCAGCCAGATGTGAATACTAAGGATTCTATCTCATCTGATATCCGCGAACAAATGTCTCGAGTCATCACGACTCACCCACATGTTCAAGAAGAAAACAACCTCCGCCAACGGTACCAGAACGACGCACTGATCGGCCTCTTTTCAGCCGCTGAAGAAGCCCCTTCCGATGATGTTATTCATCCCACCACTACAATTAAAAGACCATCATGGCTCAAGCGCGGATCCAGAGACAAAGAGAACTTATTAGATGCTAAGGCAGGATCTACCTCAAGTCGAACCGACCGTCTTACATACACGTCTACGAATTCATCCACAGGACCAGCCATTCCACCGGCCAGGAAAAAGAGCTTTAATCTCGCTTTCTGGCGCAACAGCAAGGAAGAATCCCAGATGCGGATGTCACTTGCCGGTAGGTTGACTTGCCCGGTTCTACGGATTGGCCGATACTAATGAAATGTGTAACGTACAGGACCTGAAGACGATGAGGATAGTCAAAGTAGAAAGCCAACCCGCATTTCCAGTCATGCCAACAGGCCACCTTCGAACAGTAAATGGGTTGATGAAGCAACGACTCGCAACATCGAACCGCAACAGAATTGGCTTGCTCGCTTATTCCGGGTGAAACCGGCCACCAAGTATCTATGCTTCTCGATTTCACGCCGTCGCGCACGACAGGAAATGGCCATTTTGCTCAAAGAATGGCGCAAATACGGCATCCGGGATGTGCAAGTCGATAAGGAGAGAAACATCGTCTTCGCACGGGTGGGTCCCAAGAATTGTAAGTGAAATCCGTCTTAACCTCAGCTCCTCTGTTGCTCTGGAGACCAAAAGAGAGTACACACGGAGCTAACTCCATATGTACCAGATCTTAATTTGAAAGAAGTATCATTTGCCGTTGAAATCATGACTGTGATTGAACACGGCAAACGCAACCAACTATGCATTGCTCGCTTTACCCAAGAGCGCGGAGCTGCCAGCAGCTTCCACAAAGTCGTCGATACAATGAATTCTGTTTTTAGTGTACGAAACCTGCTCGTTGTTGAAAAGCGAAAGAGCAAGATGATGATTAAGACGGCAAATTCTTGAGCATTGGGTGATTGTTCTTTTCTTTGCTTCAAATTTGGAGCACGCAGCACCTGTGAGGATCGAGATGTTTAAGAGGAAAAAAAAATAGAAAAAAGAACCAGAACGAAGTAATGTGGATTCAAAATGAGCTCGAGCGACCAAGACTCGATCTCTCATACCTTATTATTGGGATGCCCTATCCTGTCCTTCCAATCAGTCGCACGCAATTTGTCTCCTGTCAATGACAATGTCTGCGAACCCGTCAACTCCACCATTTTATGGCCACCAACGCGTTCGAAGATAGGAGTTATGGGCAAGGGAAGGAGGAAAGAGATAATTGTCAGTAATTGATGAGTCTGTTGGGCTACCCCGCTTCTTGAATGGATGACGTTGGACCTTTGCTTTCCAGGTCTCTGTATAGAAGAAGCAGATAGGTAGATTAACAGACGTCTTATGGAAAATGGGTCACTTCAATGATAGTGGAAGAGAATTGGTGGTGAAAATGATCTGGCACTGCGATGGAAGGTTGATGGACTGACACCCTGCCCTATACGAATAACCTAGGTAGGCGGTCACAATTGATGATATGATGTAAAACTCTACTGTACAATGAATGCGCGTGTCAACCGGTTTGTTCAATAGTTCTGGATGGGATGAGCCTTGTGTCGAGGAGGCAGTATTGTTGTCTTGTCTATCTTGGTACTTATGAATACCTCTATTTAGTCATTCTTCGTAGTATACACGCATATATATCTACGTCCGTAGATACTTAGTGTACGTAGGTGCTTCCAGACAGATCTCGGAAAGTGTCGGCGAGGTCAATGCTGGCTCGGCATCCGATTTCGGCTCAGTTCAAGTGTAGATCAACAAGTGGCTGTAAGTAAGTACAGAATGGGTACGGACATACGTACGTAGAAAGCCAGCAATCGAAGTAAGGGGTGACTGTATTGTAAATAGGCAGTTATTTCAGCGGCTCGGCCACTGTTGCCGAGCTGCACATTTACCGGTTACTAGATCACGAATTACATAATTCTTTATAAAGTCAGCCGAGGTATGTACTAACCGAGTATTTGCCCCAACTATTGATGTATACGTAAATAAGATGCATAATGCAACTACGTAATGTATCCTGTACCACCTTTCCTATAGGCACACGGCTCGCACCCTCTTCCGAGGGAAAATCAGCCTGTCCGAGTATCTGGCAAGGTGCTTGCGCTGTCACGATCCCACCTACTCCGGATCCGATCTGCTTACCAAAGTCTGGTTGAAAAAAAAAACTCCACTGGTTACGCCGCGATGCAGAATCTAGGTAAACCCGGGAACCACAACAAAGCACAATTTCTCCTCTTTGTGACGTACCCGAACCATGGATACCTGATCCAACAAATCACTGACTTATAAGTTGCACTAGGTACTGAAAAAACAAAGGAGATGTCTCGGCTGGCCATCCGACAGCTATCCTGCCACCATGCCGCACCTGTGATCATCTTCATCATACCTACATCATGATAGAGATTGATCGGCTCATATCCCTGATATATACGCCTATCCCGGCCCAAATAATGTTAGTACGATATAAAAGCCATGGTTGGCACTTTGCCCCGAGCGCAACTGCTGGTTGAGATGTTAGTGTACCAAAGTATGTAAACAGGCTCAATCCCTTGTGCTGGGTTTCTGGTCCGGGCTTCTGCGCCGTGTACCGTACTAACATTCTTGGGGCCGGGATAGGTGTATAGCTTGAAGTAGGTTTATAATCATACTTTCATACCCCTCCTGCAAAGGTACTTCTATTAGCTTCTCGGCGTTATTTAAGCCTCGGTTAACAACTGATGAGTTCAGAGCTAAACTGGCATATACATCATAGGGTCCAACCTCCACAAAGTCATTGTTTGAAGTGTGAGGACTAAGAAACTGAGCAGTGTTCAACTTGGACTTGATTGTCTCTGGCATACGCACTATCGACATTTCCATTCTATCTTTTATCTCATTGATCGTCTCACGATGGCCACCACCGAAGTCATCCTACACGGCGTCTCTGTCTCCGGGACTATACGTCCGGAGTACAAGAAGATCCTGACTCCCCAGGCGCTGGCATTCCTAGCACTGCTGCACCGATCTTTCAATGCCACACGCAAGAAGCTGTTGGAGAATCGGGTGCTGCGCCAGGCTGAAATCGACCGCGGCTCACTGCCCGACTTTCTCCCAGAGACCCGGCACATCCGTGAGGACCCGTCATGGAAAGGTGCGCCGCCCGCTCCTGGACTAATCGATCGCCGTGTTGAGATCACGGGACCTACCGACCGCAAGATGGTCGTCAACGCCTTAAACTCGGACGTTTGGACCTACATGGCCGACTTTGAAGGTATGTACAGTTTTATCTCATATATCTTATACTTTTTCCATGGACGTACACAAAAGGGTGGGGGGCGGGTTACAATTTGCTGTTGAAAGACGCATGTTTGAGGCTCCGTTTGGGAAATTGGAAACTCCAGCAGCTATACAAGAAGGCCTACCTACACAGCTCGAGAAACTACATCAAACATGGTGAATGTAAGGCATCAAAATTAACGAGATCCCTAGACTCCAGCGCACCAACTTGGGACAATATGATCAACGGACAGGTGAATCTGTACGACGCCATACGGCGCGAGGTAGACTTCAAGCAAGGTGCGAAAGACTATAAGCTGCGGAATGATCGCAAATTGCCCACACTCATCGTGCGACCTCGAGGGTGGCACTTGGAGGAAAGCCATGTCATGGTGGACGGAGAGCCGATATCAGGCTCCCTATTCGATTTCGGCCTGTACTTTTTCCACAACGCCTTCGAGTACCAACGTCAGGGGTATGGTCCGTACTTCTACCTGCCTAAGATGGAATCCCACCGTGAGGCACGACTATGGAACGACGTCTTCAACCTAGCGCAGGACTACATCAGCATGCCGCGTGGCACGATTCGGGCCACGGTATTGATAGAGACGATCTTGGCGGCCTTTGAGATGGAGGAGATTATCTACGAGCTGCGCGACCACAGCTCAGGGCTTAATTGTGGCCGCTGGGATTACATCTTCAGCACAATCAAGAAGTTCCGACAGAACCCCGACTTCATCCTCCCCGACCGTAGCTCCGTTACCATGACCGTCCCTTTCATGCAGGCTTATGTCAAGCTTCTTATCCAGACTTGTCATAAGCGCGGCGTGCATGCCATGGGTGGCATGGCGGCACAGATTCCCATCAAGGACGATAATGAGGCGAATGACAAGGCAATGGAGGGTGTACGTGCCGATAAGCTGCGCGAAGTCCGCGCCGGTCATGACGGGTACGTAATATCTTACAAGCTATCCAATTTGTTCCGTTTTCTTCTTTTCATCCATTCAAATCATCATATACAGCGAGGTCGCAGGGCGACTCGACTATATCAGAGATACGCCGTTAACAGTTAATATTTTAATAGAACTTGGGTTGCCCATCCCGCACTTGCCAAGATCGCAAGTGACATCTTCAACGAGCACATGCCGACGCCGAATCAGCTCTTTGTGCGGCGCGAGGACGTGAAAGTCGGCGCCCGCGACCTTCTGAACATGAATGTGCCCGGCAAAATCACTGAGGAGGGCATCCGGAAGAACCTGGCTATCAGCCTCGGATACATGGAAGCCTGGATTCGGGGTGTCGGCTGTGTGCCAATCAACTATTTGATGTATGTCTCTGCCTGCCATTTTGTCCCCTTCAACCTTTCACCGGTATATACCCCATGCGGAATTATAGTCTCTAGCGCCTATGCTTCCATTCACCCGAAACATTGAGCGTCTTATCTCCGTGTTAGAGAGATAAAGACTCGTAACTATGTTTCGTAACTAACTCACTACAATAGGGAAGACGCAGCAACAGCCGAAGTGTCCCGCTCTCAGCTATGGCAGTGGGTACGACATGGCGTGACGACGGATGAGGGCAAGCGCGTCGACAAGGCGTATGCGCTTCGCCTATTGAAGGAACAGACGGAGCAGCTTGCTTCTAAGGCGCCGCAGGGGAACAAGTTCGCCCTCGCTAGTCGGTATTTTGCCACACAGGTCACGGGAGAGGACTATGCCGACTTCCTGACTACGTTACTGTATAACGAGATTACAGCCATAGGAACCGCTGCCGCTGCTAGTAAGTTGTAAGCTTAATCTGGGGAAGGACATGATCGATCTTCCGCTTTTGAATGGCGAAACCCGAAGGCCCGGAATTTCCATACTTATGACGATCAAAATGAATAGGAGTCGTATGCATGTAACTACCTTATATACGTATACGAATTAAAGCAAAATTTGTAGTGAATATTTTTCTCATAAACAAAACTTAGGCACACTCGAACACTGCAATCTCGGGGGGGGGAGGGGAGAGGGGGGGAGGGGGGGAAGGGTAAATTCCAATTAATCTCACTACCTCTGCAGCATAAGAAATCTGTCGAGGCCTGAATCTCGGGACCCTCGTGTGACATCTTGAACTGACATTGAAGAAGCCCACGATATAACGATATAAATAGAGACGGAAATAAAAAAACATTCGCCACGGTGAATCTTGAAAGGGCCGACGCCGCGGTTAGTGTGATTAATGATCCTGCCACGAACCTACCTAAGTACGGACGAGCAGGACGCGCACTCCGCTTCGGGCTCTCTACATATATTACCTACAGTGCAGTCAGGCGCGGTAGTCACGCCACAGCCGTCAGATTTGCCCCGACGAGTCTAGGCTACGATGTCCCTTGATAATCTGGGTGGTCAGTCATTGCCTTTTTTTGCCGTGTCATAGTGCTCACCACTTGCATAGTCACGTAACTGAGGCATTATGTGGCGGATGTATGAGCCTTCGTCGCTCCGTGGTAGCATTCCGTGAAGGCATCGCGAGGCCACATAACGCCGAAATGCTACGAGACTACTGAAAAACCCGATATAGCCCGAACTGATACCTACCTAGCTTAGGGCATCGGCCAGAGAGACTAAGCATCCGACTGCAGCACTATAAGTCGACGAAGTACGGATCCGTAGGGTCCAGGATCATCAGGCTCTCGCTCGCAAATTTAGGCAAAAGGGCCTAAAAGTCTGCGTCTTATTACGTATAGGTCGGCAGAATATCATGCTATAAATATTCCGTATATCCGGAAGGGGTCATAGTGGTTCGTGACGAGCGTTACTGGCAGGCAACAAGCTCGGCCCTCGTCATCATACATCTTAGGGTTATAGCCATTAGTTTCCTGTGGGTTGTCGGTGTTATGGAGTCTCTGGCTCGCAGGCTATTCTGTTAACAGGTAGTCAGCATCCAATCCAGGCCAGAACGATGGACCATTCCCTGATGTGCTCAAAGCGCACTCCTTCCCAATGCTTGTTTTCTTTCATAATTAATCCATGATATCATCCTCGGTCAAATTCTGCTTAGTAGGAGTTCACCAACCCAACTGGAATGTGAATCCCTCGGTGGTCGGTGGAATCGTGGAGTGTTGGCTTGGATCGAGTGAGGTGTTCGTAGACGCGACTAAGTATTCAAGGGTACGTTCAGTTACCAAACAAGGTCGTCTACCTTATGACGGTCGTTGTGAAGTCAAAGATCTGCCTCGAGGTTTGGGGTCGATCCGGTGAAGTGGACCAAGGTAGGTACCTAATATACCAATTGGCATTGAGATGGCTTGATTCGATGGGAAATGTCTCTGAGACTAGACCGGACTCAGCTTAGAAATATCTTGGCTGTATCAGAATCTCGTTTGGCAATGAACCGTGAAGCAGTGTCATTACCGTTATGTCTGGTAATATCCGGAAAACTACGATTAGCTCTCTTCCAAAATGCCGAAGCTCAGGCGATTGCCCTCGGCGATTGGCTTCAAGCCCGTGAAGTCTACACTAATGCCTTGACATTTACTGCATTGAGATATTTTGATTTATCATATAGGTAGGTCTACCTATGACATACAGTACCTAGCTCGATATACCGGCATTGTCCGACGGCAAGTGGGAAGAGTTGACGATTCTCTAACGCACGGATCGACCACAGAGCAAGCGCGCATTACGTCGTTTCTCTTGGCAGATTTCATTATGGGCAGTCTCTAGTAGGGGATAGGTATTCAAGAGTTCTCTCTACAGAAGCCTAAGACGGTCCAGTTGCCATGTTTACCGCGGATAAAGACACGGCGTACCCAAGTACTATCACGAATGCAGCGTAGGGGATGAAGTACCTGGTAGTATTTAACTCCATGACTCCGAAGTGAAAGCCATTAATCTCTGCCAATGTGCGGATTTGAATTTATCAGTCGAGCCTAGGTGCATACTTTTAATGAGGCGTGGGGATACCTAATAACGAACTACTTACTTAGCGGGCTTTTCTTGTTCTAACTTCCACGCCGCATCAGGATGTTGGGGAGACTTCGGATCATGCAACGGTCGAACTCGAAATTACTCCTTGCCTTATATTATTATAGCTTCCGTAGTCAGGTGTACCAACGGTCCAACGGTCCGATCAACGATGAACATGGAGAAGTCTAGGCCAAGCACATGTCGATCCTGCAATGGACCCCGATACCTAGTGTATAATGTCAACACTGCCCATTCTGTCAACGACGACCTATGCGTATACACACTGTCTTTCTAAAGTACTGAGGGTTGTTGAAACCTGATGGATTCGGAATAGACTCTATAGGAGGAGAAGATGACGATCACGGCCAAGAAATATATATATATATATATAAGTATTGACTGAAACGACTGCTCACACGCGTTTCAGAGAGTCTCGCCCTGTTTGGGCCGGGGGAAGAATAATTGGAAAAAAAAAAAAACTAAATTAGGTAAAAATGGACCCAACCCCTTGGTTCCGGGACGCATAGAACGGGTTTCAGGAGAATGCATCGAAAATTCTAGCACGTTTGAACTTAGGTAGCTCGGCCAACGGAAATCTGGTTTCGGTATTGACTCCGATTCCACGTGTTTGGACGACGCTGAGGATCCTTCGCGTTAAAATGCTCCGACACCAATGCGATGCGCTTTGCTCTAGGTACTACTTATAGAAGGTCTTATCCCCTTATTGGCTTTAGCGTAGTTAAACGCCTGGCGGAACTCTGGAGATCATATAGGTAATACCTACGTATGTGTTTCGTAGTTCTTCCCAGGATTATCAGATCGTAGGTAAGCTTATATGTCGCATCCTATAGTCTCAATCATGATCAGATTTGCATGGGCCCAATGCTACCTTCTTTCGACATACCTAATGCATTGCAGCCAGTGTAGGTGGTATACAGATGGTGACATCAGGGTCGATCTTTAGTACCTACCACGTTGATGACTTGTCTTGGGACAGATCCTCCCACTCGACGATAAGACACGCGAAGTTTTAGTAAACAGACATTTCCGAAGTTTTGCTTAGGTAGTTAATTTGGTGGAGTATTAGGTATTCGAATTCTGGTCATGGCTATCTAGGTAAGTAGTACCATGCTGGGCCGTGGGCTAGACGACCATGACGCTTATGAAATATGGGACCTTTAAAAATGTCCCTTTGAAGCGTGCGAATGTTCGAGCCCATGACATTATCATGATACACTAGATAACTGCCATCCTCTTACGCGTGCGTACGAGTTTGTGTCAGCAGAGTCGGTCATTTGGATGACCAAATGCGACGCTGGACTACGAGGTCATCAAGCAATGATGCCTGCCCTACCATAAGGATGAAAAGTGATGGGTCGCAAAAATGCATGAAATGCACGTGCTCCTTCAACCGTTCATATCGCAATACTACGTATCGACCCCGGGTCCGCGGGCGTTGAGCCCGGAGTCGACCCACAAGCACCGAACCTCGGCAGCTGCAGATTTGTTCGGACGCTATTAGCCTGTCAATCGGTGACCGATATTTGGGGGCCGTGATATTTGCATTGCTTACCCATCCGGACCATCCCACGTGTACCTGGTTTACTTTCAGCTGTAGCCTTGGGTTAGTCGTGTACATCATCATGTATTAGCAAGAGCGCTTTAGGTCAGCATACTTCGGTGCAGCAGGCAAGCCTCAACTTCTTCAAGACTATCAACGGAATCGCAAAAGTCCCGTGTCGCATTGCGATGTATGGTTCTTTTTAGGGACATCGTATTTTGAACATTTCACCACCTGACCGGTTCCCGCAGATATGAATCCTTCTGAGCTTCAAAAGACGTGAGTCGTCCTCGAATCTCACTTCTGTTCTGTGCCTTCATGACGTGGCATGGATATGAGCTCGTGGCAACTCCTGCGTTGAGCCTCTGCTATCTGATGCGCATGTGAAGAAGCAATACCTAAATCAAGGATGATCCCGTTCGTACTGTATCGATTCCTATGTTGATTGACATTATCTATCATAAGGCGGGACCATTCTATGTATATCGCTTAGTCGTGTATATACCTATGTCACATTGCAGGACAAGTGCAAACCGTCCCCGAGACAGAATGGTCGGGAGATCCGAGAGGGTAGCATGTAAAGTCCTTGGAATGCTGCCCTATCATGCTACGTTCCTGACATGAGAGGAGCCTGATCCTCTAAGATTTCTCTTCCACGTGGCATCAGTGCCTAAGAATAACGCCGAGACAAGTCTCTTCATGAACCTCACGAGCCATCGATACTATGCACATGGGCCGAGAAGGATAGAAATGGGGTGCATATGCATGCCGACATCTTATGATGCTTCTGGATTTTAGTTCCAGCTACATGGAGTATCGGCGCGATGCGGAAAAAAAAAACAATAAAAAAAACAATAACAAACAGGATTAGCCTACATATCAACACATCCCTCGTGTTCGAAATTTGTGCCGCGATGGTCAACTGGAGCCTGTCTCTCCCACATATGATGTACGAGGTAGGTATGTTACATGTAACAAGTGCAGTTTTAGAGCTGATGGTGGTGCTCGCCGTCCACTTTGAGTGATGGAAAACAAGCTTATGCGCCGGCTGTTGTTAGTCCTGAAGGGGCCGTTAGACCGTTTACTATTTAGTTTGCGAATGAGCGGCGCATTACTTTAGGAGTACTAGTGTATTTGCGGCTGGTTCGGGTGAGAGGCTGAAGCTATCTGTGATACATATAGGTACTGGAGCACTCGAGACTTCTTGCGTCAAGAGTGACGACGACACATCGGTACGAAGGAGATTTCTTCGGCTCTGTCGGAGACTCGCAGGGAGATCGCCACGTAAGTTGCTTATGAAAATATTTGCCGCCGTTATAAGGCGTAACTTCAGCCACCACCATGATGATGATACCTAGACCCTGAAATTGAATTCACAGCGACTTTTTGACAAATCTAATTCTCGTCGCCCCTGACCAGAACTTGTTGTTGGTGTGCTTTGAGCCCACGAAATAGGGAAACATTACGGACGTACAAGTGGTGACTTACGCACCATGTACTGACACTAACACGCTAGGGAAAAAGGAACTTAACGTTGACATGCGGCCATGCGGCGATCCTGAGCTCTTCGTGAACTCGGCATCCTTTAGTTCTCTGTGCAGAGTATGACTATGTACCTTACCTGTTACGGTGTACGTACCTTGCTTGACAAAGGATTCTATGGGTCACGCCGACTTGGACTACGTACACACATAGTGTACGTACATCGGTAGGTACTACTACACCACGGTAGTGCGCAGTGTCGGGCTTGTCTCAGACTCCCCAGAACCCTGCGCGATCGTGGCAGCATGGAATCTTGCAGCTGAACAAGGCCTGAGGTTGATTAACCTCCGTTGGTAAGCCATATTATGCTCCTTGGCAAAATCCTACCCTGACATTGGGGTGGAATTATCAACGTTTTGTCACTACCTAAACTAACAACGATGCACGGTTCTTTCGAGGGCTGTGCTATCAAGCAAAGATCATGGAAAGTAATAATAACACTGGGTGCGATTAATAGAAAGCTTCGTTTCAAGAAATAAGTATATATGGCTCGAGGAAACGGCACTGTAGACGCTATATAGTGTGCTTCCAAAGGAACCCAATCATCACCAACGTCGTCACTTATACTTCAAATTCGCATATGAAAGGCCAACAACAAACGTGAAAGCACACGTAAAGACCCGGTATTCCACCACCTATTCGTTAAAAGTAGTTGGAATTCTATACTATCCACTACCTCTATTCAACTCACAGTCTGCCGTCGCCGCTTTAACTGTTGGAACCTTCACTGTCCACATCCGAGGAAAGATAACAACCAGGCTCCCTGCTTCATTGCTAATCACAACATAAACCGGCGCCCTCCAACACAACCAGACCCTAGGACACAAGATGCCTTCACACGCTATGTCCATCGACAACTTGTGTAACGATTATACACAACAGGACGAGAGCTCGAGACATCCGAACTGGGCAACACCTGAAGCTTGGGATGCACACCAAGAAACGATCCGGCGCCTGTACCTAGACGAGAAGAGACCACTCAAAGATGTCGTCGTAATAATGGAGTCCGAATATGGCTTTCGCGCCACGTACGTTCGTTCCTGGAATTCTCATTCCTCACTCTACCCTTCACTATATACTACTACCTACTTCAAGCACCCCCTCCCTCTCCTGTGTAAAGCCTCAATATTTATAGGCATATGAGGCCGGGCTCTGTACGGACAGACTTTCTGGAACTTACAAAATTCTTGACCAGCGAGTTTAACAATCCTATTGACCAAATATTCATCTATTCTAGTGCCAAGATGTACAAAACTAGACTTGCCAAGTGGAAGATGTTGAAGAACCGACCACGCGGTAGCGGCCACTAACGAAGAGAGAAAATAAAGAAAAAAAAAGAAAAAGAAAAAAAAAAGAAACTAGAAAATTCCAACAAAAAAAAGAAAAAAAAAATAGGGAATTTCACGGCAGGAATTTTGGGGGTCAAGAAAACGGGAATTATGGACAGGGTCAGGTAGTTTGGATGGAACTGTGGAACGTTCTCATGCAGCCATCAGAACGTCCGACCACGATGGAAGACCCGGCCCCCTTCACGGACGCTTGCGTTTCAAGGACAAGGGGTGTGTGTGAGAAGAAAACACAACACAACTTGTCGCTTATTCACTTTTCAAGTATCTCCCATCGACTCGACGGCGCTCGAACCGATCGGAAGTCATACCAATGCATCCTCACACGCGACAGGTGTTTCATCAAAGGGTGGTCAACAACAAATTCTAAGGGTGGACGGGGGGAGGCAAGAAGAATCATGATATTCCTCTTTTTTTTTCTTCTTCTTATTATTAATTCAAGAAAGAAAAAAGTGACTTTTGACGACTGGTTTTCTGCCATACAAAACACACAGGCAAACTTTGTCACCTCAAAAGCTCAATCACTCATTCCACTCGCTCACTTCAGAAAAATCGCAATCTTTTTCATCCCCCTCCCCAAAACACTCTCGTCAGCCGGCCCGCTCTTACTCGCTTGCTGGCCGGCTTGGTTAACGCTGCACTGCGCAGTCCTTGATATTACATACTTATTAGTGTGGGTGCGCCCACGATGCGGGTCATGCCTTGGCCGCGGCCGACTTGTACCGGTGTACCTGTCATTCCCCTCCCATCCAGGGAAGGGAGACGAGGGGGCTCTTTGTTATTAATCACAAAATAATGATCATATCGAAGCGAGGTTAGCCAACCAGGCTGCGGGCTTTTCCAGGGGAAAAGAAGGGAAGGGGAGGGAGGAAGGGGGGAAAGAAGCTGCATCTACGGCCGGTGAGCGACTTGATGTTGGTTCAGCTTGTACCGCCTCCGTGCAGATGGTTGGTTACCAAGGATATAGACGGCTAAACGTTCTTCTGTGCCACGCAGTTCACCAAGTCTCACAAGTCGGTATCACATGGTTTGGAAACCTTCATATGCAGTGGACCTGGGCTGGCTGGCTCTGGCGCTGCCTGCCTACCTAATCGCTGCAAATAGCGGCCGTAGCCGGTGGCTATGTATCATGGTGTTTTGGTGTACAAGTGTATAGCACGGAGGGTGGGTTTGTTATTACAATATAGGTAGTTATTTCAAGGCGAAAGGGAGGGAATTCATACAGGTGCTGGGCGTTCATGTTGTGGACTATCAATTAAGCGAATATCGTACCATGCAGGTAAACATGTATGTACACTACACACTACCTATGCGCCATTGATTCTTCATGACCTTGCATTGGCGATCCCCCGCGCGCGCATCTCCATACGGACCATCCCCTGCTTTGTTTGGTGTTGCTGACCAGATATCATACCCTTACGTCTTCAGCTGCGGCCCATCACACAAGTGATCGACCCATCCGACGGCAACGGTTGTGAAGCAAGCGGAAGATGGCGCGCACAAACAGGTGGGTTAGTACGTATACCTGTACTCAGGAATACTTACTCCCCTTCTCTTGCCGACTCACAGCATCTACCTACTTACACTAGGAAAAGGAGGTATTAGAATAAGTGTGATGATGACACCTACCTAGTTCATGCGAGTCTCTTCTCATCTTCACTCACTAAAGCTGCGAAGCTACTCCTTAGCTTACAAATACATAAGCTGCTGCGCCGCGCACGTGCAGCGCATCGTTGTTGTTCTCGAAAACGTGGGAGCGTTGTATTCTTGACGCGACTCTGCCGATAAGTACCTACCTATATAAGCATGTACTCGCATGGTTTCGCTCTGAAACCCAATGCCCTCGTTTGTCTCCCCCATCACATTCACAAACCTCTTCTTCTTGGCACGCTATCATTCCCTAGACTGACCTATACTATTAAGAGGATAGTTACAGTATGTAGTGTATCGTCAGTAGGTAGGTAGATACGATACGTGATTGCAATGGCGGGCACTGTTGTATATAACTCGATCTAAGTACGGAGTAGGTAGGTAAGGGTATCAAGTACTTGGTACAGAAAATACCTATCTACACACTCCCCGGTAAACCCCCTCGAAGCCAAGAAACTAAACTTTCTATTTTTACTTACAGCACACGAAGCCAAGTAGGTAGGTATGTATTCCGTAGGTACACCATTTTGCCCAAGACTTGCTCCCGGTCCGGCAGATCAACATATCCTCACCTAACACGACGGATCCGTATTGTACCTCCTTACACTAAGGTACAAGTACCTACAATATCTACAGTAGGTAGTGTTCCTTTCCTCATACACAGAGCTTATCCAAGACATCCCATGTACACGGACGGGTTCATGCATGTTCACTTACCTGGCTAGGTGCGCATACCTACACTATGTAATAGGTAAGTCGGGTAAGCATAGGTATAAACTAACTAACGTTATCCAGCCTAATTCAGCCATGGAGGAATCCGTAGTTTGTACGGAATATGTACGTCCGTATGTACAAACGGGATCCGTAGCGCACAGTACTTTGTGGTCAACTGGTTCGCCCACGGTAGTTAGTGTCGTCGTATGGAGGAGGAGCACAGAATCATCATTCATTACACTGCCTAAGCATACGAAACAGTGCACTGGCACTTTTCATCTTGGAGCAATAATGTCGAAACATGCCCATTATTATTAATACCTTGCCGATGCCACAGCACGTAATCGCCTTTCTAAAGTCACTGCACTGGGTACGGAAATTCCTGCCCATACCTAGACGAAGTGTGTAGTGTAGGTACCGGTAGTTTATCGTCTGCCAGGAGCAAGGGCCGGGCAGTTGACACGGGGAAACTCCCGTGCATCATGACCCCAGACTTATACACTACGTCGGTACACTACTTAGGTAGGTAGGTAGGTATCTCTTACTTATGTGTAGTGTAGGTATATGATTACTTAGCAGCTCTAGTATAGTACCTAGTAGGCAGGCAGGCAGGCAGGCAGGCAATGTAGGTATTCGTATGTACAATACGGAATACTTACCAGGGTATTCCGTATAGGCATACCTTTTTCATGCCGTCTAGGTAGGTACTTCGTACGAATTAGGCATTCTCATAACAATCACCACAGGGCGCGCAGGACCTAGTCTAAACTACCTACCTACTGTAGTTACTTGACGCCTTTTCGTGAGCGCCTCAGCACCTTGCGCTATACTATCTGCGACAGCTTACATACGACAGACAAAAACACAAAAAGTTGGAGGATTGAAATCTTGTTCTTTAAAGGGTGGTCAGCCAAGGCCCAGACACAAGTCCGGGGCTCCTGTTCATTTTACCAAGCAAAGTAGGTATTTCGACGCGAGCCCCATCCACCCCGGGAACCAACGGCGTCCAAACCGTGGGAAGGCTCTCTATGGGAACGAGCGAGTGGGCCGACAGCTGATAGGGTACCGTATTCTTTTCGCTGTTTCTAAAAGGAGATATCCGCCCATTATACTAACAGGATAAGTGTGTCTTCTTATACCTGCTCCGTGCGCTGGAGTCGTGTGCATTACATGAGATTTTCCTCAAAGTTACATCCCACGATGTCACCCAGTTAACACACGCTGGGGCATGGCGTTATAACCATTTTTTTTCTTTCTCGCCAACAGAAAAACCATGCATTAGCAGGTACCAAAGACGCTAGGAATCATTGTTGAAGAACAAACCTTGACTGCGGGGATTCATGTGAGTCTGACAAGCCTGGTCGGAGATAGGGAAGTTGTCCAATAAGTGGTGATGTTTAGGTAAGGTAGGTAAGGTAAGGTAATACGTATGTATGTAGTCCGTACTCAGTGCTCATCAAGGGACGGATCCGTACTGCGTACTCATTTACACGCTCACTCACTCACTCGCTCGCTCACACCACACACAGCACAAACGTATTCTTTTCTTTTTCCTATTTCTTTTCGCGTTTCTCTATTTGTAATGATCCTCGTCCGTTTCATCGACTTTCCCTTTCCCGTATATGATGTGCACTCACCAGCCTGCCAGCCTACCTACTTACGTAAGTAGTGTTATCTACTTACATGGTATTGCATGCATCCACACTGCCTAATAACTAATTTACCTACCTTACATAGCAAAATTCTTCCAGTGGGCTTCTAGAAGAAGACAGGGAAGAAGAAAAAGACGAAGAAAAATTAGATCACGACATCCCGAATCCCTGACTGAAATGAAGCGCAATGATGAGAATCCCGAAGGGCTAACCTACCTAAGGTATCCAGATCCCCACTCTCAACCTTCTTCACCACACGTGCCTGGTATACCTACGCTACCTACCTAGTACCTACTGCACAAGCCGTCGCCCCGTCTTGCCGGTGGCAGTGATAGCCCTTGCTCACAGGAAGTGATGCGCTACCCTACATACTTAGTGTAGGTAGGTTGGGAGTCGCCATGATATGTCGGCAGGGTATCATCGGCCTATGTAAATACGGTGGGTATCTACCTATGTTGCATCGCCGGTCTGCCTACCTACATACTTATCGTGGCTGATGTACGTAGACGGAGCGTCGTGATTCATTTCAATCAGAGCGTATGCTTGCCACTGTACCTATCCTTGCACCGTAAATCTCGGTGAAAGAAAAAAAAAGTGCAAAAGACTCTCAAAAACAAGAACCTGTAGTGACTGACAAACGACTTATGCTATCGAAACATGCATCTCGTATGCTAAATACAATGCGGTAGGGGTAGAGTTTCCCCGGGGGGGTGTCAGAGGAGGAATGACCATACCCTCCTCTCCGACACATCTCGCCGCCAGACAACAATCTATCTCATGTGGCTCGTTTCAGCCTCTTCCCTACGCAGCGCCCAAGAAGTCAGCCTTATGAAGGTCCTGGATGGCGGGTACGTGCATAATAGCAAATGCATGTCAGATACACACACCTACCTATCTACCTAACTGGGGTCATGACAGTGGTGGTGCTGCCGCCCATTACTTATCACTGCATTAATCTACCTATGCGGGTGTACCACCTACACTACACTACATCAACATCACTCGCCGGCGGCCCAGCCAGCTCAGCCAGCGGCTTAGAGCGCAATTGGCAGTATTTGAGATACCTACTGAGATCAGGCAGGCAGGCAGGCAGGTAGGTATTAGGTGATCCGAAGCAGTGAAAGGATTTGTACCGACCGACTTATTGTATGTATGTACCCACCACCTATACGACAGATAACATCCCATCCCGGATCATGAGCATGCGGGAAGAAGAAGAGCCTCGGCATACGCACCTAGCCTCCTGCTTGGCCATGGCTAAAATCAATATACCTAGGCAGGTAGAAGAAAAAAGGCAAACGAGGTCGGGGCATACAGTGTCAATAATGAGCAAGAACCCGTGAGCAAACGAAAAGAAAAGAAAACAAAACACAAAACAAACACAAAACAAGACAAACCAAAACAAAATCCTATATTTACCTAGTTACATCGTTCGGTCGTTGCAAGGACTTACGGAGATAACCTATGTAGTCACGGCATCCTTCGGACACAACGCGGCGACTAAACAAATAGGTAGGGAGGTACCTAGGTAGAAGAGAGCGTAAACGAACTCCGACGACGGATCTCAAGACCGTATAGGTAGCTTAAGCTGACTTAAACGAGGCGGTTTAGTACAACCTGAAACTGAAACAGGGCGGACGACCTGCTGAATCGGTCCCCGCTCTCACTAGCTAACCCGGGATGAAGTTTTAGTTCTCACTTTGGAGAAAGTCTTTCACTTGGGAAGTTCAACCGGACAGGACGGTATTATGTAAGTGCACTGCCTACCTACAGTAGAGACAAACCTAGACATGTACCTATGTATTACTAGTAACAAATGTAGGTACTCGACACTAGGTACCTAGTTACACCTCTTGCAGGGTTGGTTTAGTATTCCGTACGGATCCGTAGTTCGTTAGGTAGGCAGTGAGGTTTCGGTACCGTGCAGAGGGTTGACCCAACCAGGCCCCCGGTTTCTTGCGAGTGCTTCGTCGTACCTACCTTACTACCTAAACCAACCCTGCAAGTACAGGTAGGTAGTATACGAAGTACTTAAAGTAGTTTAAAGGTCCTGAGACCCTTCTCCTTCGCTTACGCTAGACGGCAGAAACTCCGGTAGTAGTGACTGTTGTAAATTGTACAGTACTTCCTACAGTCAGTAACTTGTGTAGCTTATGTACACTAGGTACCTAGGTATTGTGGCGTAGGTTGGTACCTACCTAGTAGTTTAGGTAGTTATGTAGTTAGTTACCGTACCTACGTAGTTACCTACAGTAGTTACTCAACTCCAACCGTGTTGCAGTGGGGCACTGCAACCCTTTCGCCATCACGCGCACACCTTCACCTACATACGTACTGTACCTACTTATAGGGTTATCAGTTGTCTGGGGATGGTGCAAGATCTTCATAGTGAAACGCGGGGTTCCGCTAGGTATAACGGTTCCAAAAGGTGGTGGTATTTGTGTTGGCAGTTGACACGAACTCAGAAAATGGCTCAATGCAACTCTACGATGGGTTGTCAGATATGAACCCCTGGTGTAGGTACTGTAGGTATAAGTACAGAGTATACACACCGGTAGGTAGACGGTAGTGTGACTAAATGCTACGTCCCTAGTGAGTTCCTACACGTGGTCTCATGAAGTCATCGTTCAACTTAGGTAGGTAGCTAGCGCCGCTTCAGAGATACCTACCTACTTATACCTACCTACCGGTAGGTAGTCCGTAGTTACGTGAAACACGGTAACTACGTTATAAACTAAGCTACGCGAACGTAACTACTATTTCTCATCATTAAGCGATACCTATTGAATGCACAGAACATCGCATTAACTAAACAAACGTTCCACGGCACCCGAAAAGCTTCGCTTTCGCAATTCGTCTAGGTAGTGTACGTCCGTACCTGCTGTAAAATCGGTGGGCCTAGGGTTACATTACATTACACTCAGTATTCTGTACTTAATACCTCCATCCCTTGGTACCTAGGTACTTATACTTATACATACGTACTTGGAGCCTCCAGCTGAGACTTTCTGGGGGAAGCAAAAGCCATAATATAGAATGCAAATCGTTACCAATCTAGTGCGACTATAATAAGTATTATGTGTACTTAGGTATGAGTACTAGTATAAGTATCGAAATGTTCAACCCCCCCCCCCCCCCCCCCCCCCGAAATCTGTACTATAGATAGTAAAAACTCTGTCTCATACAAGAACTAAACTAACACAACAACGAATTATCTATCGGACTGAGTTATCAATTAGGTAGGTAGATAGGCAGTAAGCTGCCATGAAGAACCGAAGCTACACTACCTACGCTGAACTACTGTACGGAATTGTCGACCTACATACCTAGCTAACACTTGGCTACATCGCATGACGTGGGCCGCGAACATGCCGCACCACTACCGCTCTCATTCAATGCAAGTACCTTGCATCAGGCAGGCAGATAGGCAGGCAGTAATGTATCTAGGTACTAGGTCAGTTCGTTAATCAATCTAGGTAGGTATCAGGGTTTCTTTTTTTTTTCTTTCATGGCCATACAATGATCCTCGAGTGTCCATATCGGGCGCTTGATCTATAATAGGTAGTGCACCTACTGCGTAGCGAACAGCGAACGGCAATACCTACCAGCCTACCAGAACGGCGCACTTCGATCTACAACATACATACGTATACATACATACCCACATTACGTGATGTGAGCCTTCCCTTGCCTGACGTTATATTACGCTCACTCAGCAATGGGAGCATCACATACATACACGGTTAGTGTCGTGTAGGTTGTACCCAGTTACTTAAACAAGTAGGTACTCAAAGTAGTTATCTTCTACCCACGAAACATACCTAAGTTAGGTAGGTAGTGAACGTAAGCCGTGCCAGAAGTGGGCCAAGACGAAACCCGCTCGGCATGCCGTTTTTCTCCTTATTCCACCACGTGGTTCTTTTTTTAGCTCCGTGGTAGGTAGTATAGGTAGCTAAACTACCTACCTACATACCTACTCTAGGTACTCACCTACTACTACTACTACTACCGCCTACCTAAGTTATCAAGCAACAAGCCTCGGGCGTACCGAGCACCGTCACCCGTGGACCGTGGCTAGCTAGTGTAGGCTGTAGTTGCCGACCACGCGTTCTGAAGGTTCAATACATGGACATGCCTTGGGTACCGTACCTTAGGTACTTAGGTCTACGGAATATCTAATAGGTATATCCACAGTACACTAGGTAGCCGTAAGACCCCTACCTACGCTACTACCTACCTTAGTGTATGTTTCGCAGGCCCCGTGGCCGCGGCCTCGGTCGCATGCCGGTACGTTCAGCTTCGAACTTCGAAAAGTTCCCCATGGTGTAGGTAGTGTAGGTAGATACCTATTCCGTAGGTTAGGTACTTAGTATACGTAGTGACAGAAATTGCGGCTCGGCTCCGATTGCAGGCCCCTTCAAAAACACTTATGCACACTACCTACCACACTGTGAAGAAGAGATGCCGGCAGTCGGAGCCGAGCCGCACTTTAGGTAACAGGAGGTAGGTAGCCACAGCTGCCTGCTTGATCTGATTCTGATTCCGCCAACGACCAGCTGTCCGCCAGCCGACAGACATGTTGGTACTCTACGCCGAAGGTGTGTACTGGATACATGGGTACATTACCTTAGGTACATAATCATTTTTCTTTCTTTCACGAGCCATTCATACCTACCACCACCAACCAACCAACCAATCTTACCTCAGAGGGATTTCTAACCCGGCCTCACATCGCCATCATCGCATTCTCGCATCAAGAAAAAACAACCGGTCCTTGAAAGCGGCAAGTTAGATGAACATAATGCCTACTTACCTTAGGTAAGTATTCCGTACTCACCTACCTACCTATCTAGACAACCACGGCCGTACCTATGTTTGTATGTACGAAGTACCTACATAGTAGTGTACTTATACCTAGCAGGTATTAGGTAGTAGTATCATTTATTAGTGTAGGTAGTATTGTTATTATTATTATTACCTTAGGTACCTAAATCTACCGGTCTCGCCAGTTTCATCCATCCGTTTGCTCGCGCTCGCCTTTGCCTGACCTTCTTTACTATTATTATCATCAACCGGCCTAATAAAACACCCATACCTACATTACATTACATGCTCTTTCTCGGACATACGCGACGGTGAACAGGGGGTGGTAGTCGTGATGGTGGTGGTGGTGGTGGTGATACGATGAATGGATGTGGAAGGACAGGACATGACATGACGAGGCGGGCGGCGGGCGGCGGTCGGCAGCGCAATGGCGTCTCTAATTCATTTTCTTGCAAACAAAATCAACGGCTCAGACAGATATACAAACAGGTTCAACGGAACAAACATCATGAGACTATCAAGACAAAGCAAACAAAACTCGCTCCGAATCAATAATGACGCGAAGCCGTTGCTGGGTTTGCTGGGGGTGCCTACATATGTACCTACATACTTCATACATACACACATACATTAATATTATCATTATTAAACATAGTTGCCGTCACACTGTCATTGTTGACAACCCGAATACCTCTCTCTACCTACCTATCTACCTACCTACTTACGGACGTACCTAGTATGCCAATCTAAAGCCTGAAAACAAAAGCAGAAAAGCTCATAGGTAGCCTGTCTACCTACATACCTACCTAGCTATCTAAGTAGGCATCTAGGCACCACCAACCAATTCCCAAGACAGTATCAACAATAACCATACTTATTACCATCAATGCCTACCACCTATACCCTACCCTACGCAGTTACGAACCGGGTAATAAAACTCCTAAGCAGACAGACCCCTTTCACGCACGAAGTACCCAGCCTAAGTAGTGTAGGCAAGTACTTCGTAGATACTACGCTACTGTACGAAGTAGGGATCCTAAAATAGACACGCATGCCACTTGCATTAATGAATGGCTAGTGGCATCCCATCCATCCATACATACGTCAACCGTACACACAGGGCGTGTTGTTAGTAGCGAGCGAGCGTGCGTGTACATTGCGTGTACCGCGCCGCAGAATACGTCTTACCAGATACCTACATTCAAAGGTATATCTACACATGATGTAGGTAGTATCCGCAGTATGTACGAAAGGTAGTGTAGTTATGCGTTTCGAGATTAGGTAAGGTTGTAGATGGCCGGAGAAACGCACATTATAGGTAGGTACAACTACGGTAGGTAGTTTTGGATCCCGGTCCGAGTCTGACGAACTAAAGTGACACTTCACTCTTGGAAGCGGACGGTCAGGATCCCCATGTCCACTACCTACCTAGTTACAGCATGTGCGAAATAACAGCATAGGTAGATTCCTACCTAGGTAGTAGGTATCGTACGTACATAGTGTAAATACCTGTATTGGTGTGAATCGATATTCGTGATGTCTGACACCTTTCCCACAGCCAGTGCAATTAGACTGAGCAAGACTGATCAAGAACCGTCCACATACAATTAGTAGGGTGGTCCTTTCTGAACCTTTGTGAGGGACGGGCAGCAAGATAACATTCGTGATAGAGCGCATGCGAGTTATGTAATTCAAAAGGTCAACGAGTCCTGTCACAGCAATATAAAGAAGGGGATGAAGAGAACAACATTTATCGTGGTCTTCCTGATTTGAGTTGGGTATCTCAAGCCTATATATATATGGATAAGCTCTGCTCTTTTTTTATACAATACCAAAATCCTTCCTCCTTATATTACACCTTGATGATGTACTTACGAGGTTTGTCGTACAGCGTAACTATTTTCCCCTTAAAAAGTCGATGCTTCGTCGTTGCACCTTTCGGGGAATGCGGTAGGGTCGACTGCAGAAGCGCGAGTATTAATGAAAAAAGTATGATGGTGTATGGCGAAACAGCCCATTGGCAGTATCCCAGCGTTTTAATCAACACGGATTACAACTCTCCACCCGAGAGCACCGGCTTCCCTAATTGCGCATGCAAGGCAAGCTCGCTGACGACGACTTATTATAGCATTCCAGCCTTTGTTAGCACAGAACGCACGTACGAGGATCTCCAGATCGGAGCCATATTGTCGCCTCCGCATATCAAGTGGTATTTTAGCCTCAGTCATCGCAGGAGACGGAGGATCTATTTGTTCAAATCTGCTGCCGTTCGAACGCGCCGTGCCGGGGCGTTGATCAAGTTCCGAAAAAGGGAGCTGGGTGGGAGTCGGATTCGCTGGGTCGAGCCCGAACGAAGATGAGAGTGAGGAAATGCGTGAAAGGGACATCATGTCTGCCGAGCGCGATGGAGAAAAGCCAGTTATGCAGTCAATGACTAGCACAGATTGTGGTATATTAGTAGAAGAGGATCTCGGCGACACCCTCTTCGGTCGCTGATGGGATGGAGGAGTGGCTTTTAAGATATCTTCGAGGGTTGCTGACTCGGGTTGACTCAAGAGTTCTGTCAGGTGAATGGCAGTGTATGTATAGAAACGGTGAAGCGGATGGCCTGAGAACATTAGTGAGGCTCGCGTTATAAGGGTACTGGACGACATCCTGACCTTTAATATGCGCTGTACTTGAGGGCTTGCCATTGAAATCATGCCCACCCACGTCAATCCGCTGGATGGTTGGACTTGAAGGAGATGTCAAATACTTTACACGGCTTGAGGTTGCACATGGATGCGCTGTTACAAAGTAAACATCATTCGCAAGGGAGAGATCAAGACTGATGTCTCTCTCGATGCTGTCATGAGACACAGAAAATGCGACAGAAGCTGTGTAAGCTTGTATGGTAGGGGCCTCGCTTGACTCGGAGGACAGTTTTCGCTTCATAGAAGGTGTCAAGTCGTCGCCGTTAGCTGAGGAGTGGAAGTTTAATGACGCGAGCTCGACCCGAATGTTCGAAGGCGGTCGATTCTGATATGTAGCTTCATGAGGAACGATGAAATCGGCCGGGAGTACGTCCAATGGATCGGCATCGCCTAACACATTAGATTCCCGTTCAACGGCAGCTTTTCCCCATATGCGGGCTTTCTTTCCGACATTGGTCACATCAACTAAGGACGTAAGTTGAATACTGTACTCTGAGGAACTTAGCATGACCTACCACGAATGTCTTCGACGATTATATTCGCCCAGCCTTCACCAAAGCTTTGCGGTATTACGTCACTCGATATCCATCCATTGCATTCCGTAGAACCTTCGCCTGCGGCTAGGACACGCCCAACGATGCAGGCTGTACTCCAAAAACTTTTACCGTTATATACAAAACCTCCACACAAACTGGCCTTCTGGCCTAGACGTGCGACGGCCTTGCTGCTATGTTCAAGTAACGCCGAGATTAGTAGTTGAGACAATGATTCACCTGGGAGGATGAGACCAGAAATGTAAGACTTAGATAGCCAGCCAGATTTATGTAGAGTCGCCTCTACCTTAGGCCTCCGTACTGGCTGCTTCCTATCATCTATGGAGCTTCGAATGGAATTCCGCTTGCTGCCGGAGTATGATGACCGCGATGTATCGTTCGTTGTTGGTACGGGGGCGTTGATTGATGTCCTTGAATTTAAGACTGATGCATTCTGAGACAGCTGCGTAGTCAAAACATCTAAATCCGGCCAGCACAGCTTCTGAGCGAAGTGTAATAAACCTGCTATCTGTCTCTCGGGATATCTCCCATTAATGATGTATAGATGTTCGGTAGTTGAACCACGGCGATGTTGGGTATGGTCGGTGTGATGAGCGCCGTGCATGTGCTCATGTTTAAGGCTCATTCTATTTGTCAGGGATGTCAACCACCCTTTTGATGAGGTTGGTTCCGGCTTCGTTTTTGAAATGGTGATGTTCTCAAGCCATGACCGAGCAAGGATAAGTGACCATCGCACTGAAACGTTGGCCTCTTTCTCGAACCTGTGAATATCAGACTGTTTTAACCTGTGCGAGACAATATCTTCGCCTTCTGTGATGGCGTCGAGCCGAGTCAGGAGCTCACAAGCCAAAAGAATCTGAAGCAGTAACCAATACCGCTCTTCACTCCTGTCTTGCGCATCGTTACCATTATTTATGGAAGAGCCATCACTCACTTCATCATCGAGAGGGAATCCCCATAAGATTTGGCCAAGACGTATTCGCCACTCCACACGAGAGAAATCAATCCAGGCATTTGGTAATGCAAGAACCTTGACGAGAGCATGTATCTGCACTGCTAGACTGCAGGGATCTTTAGGGTCAATCACTCTTGTTGGTGGATGTAAGACCTTCCGAAAAAGATCGTTATACAGTTCCTGGGATTTTTCTCGCCATACGACCTGATCTGAGCGGTATCTCTTCTCCACTATAAGCAGCTGTTCCATAACGGCCGCGTCATCTAAATGGCGCAACTTGTCTTTGGATGTGACAAGTCTCTGGCGTTGCTCAACGATGACAAGAGCCTTTGCCCCAAGGCTGTTGAAGCCATACTGCTCTTCTTGCAGAGCGTCAGCAACAGCGAGCTCCATAGCAGCCTGATAACCTATGCTGCCCCTCTCCAGACCCTGCATGCTTAACATGCTGGGACGTTCGTGACATCTTGAAGTGAAGTGGGGCCGGGTCTTGGTAGGGGTAGAAGGGGCGGAAAATGGACCACGCCGGATGAGACGTGAACTAGTCGTCACACAGCCCCAGGCATCATCTTCGATTTGACTATGGTCAGTGAGGTCTCGAATAGCCAACTCTTCATTCAGGGGGAAAGCTACTGAGGGATGGGGAGCCCCTGATCCATGTCCATGAGACCGGGCAAAGAACTGCGGAGCCCCGGAGAAGAGCTTGTCGATCTCGTTTTCGGTAAGGTTTGCCATTATGCGATCCAAAATGAGAACGGGGCGCTGCGGGTTGCCATCCGCTTTGTCAACCGTACCCGGAGGCGGCGGGGGCGGTAATAGCCTATGTTTACTGGAGTCGAGCGGCGACCGGTAAGGCCGGGATGTCTTGAAAGTCGGCGATAAGCGTGAAACCTGCTTGGCCACGTAGATAGTGAGTATGATTACAAAAAACCGGAGCTCCCAGGTAGGTAGTGACTCTAGCTAGGTATGAGTACCTTTGGTAGGTATGCCGGGCTATGTGGCGTGCTAGGTAGCTGCAGACGAACGAACGGGGGTTCTCAAATGGAAAAACCAACAAAAAAAAAGAAAAAAAGGCGGCAACAAAACAAAAATAGCACTAGCTATCTATCCTTCTGTAAAGTTAAACACTCGATTGACCGTGGACAGAAGACGACAGCAGCAGCAGAGAAGAAGGATTCCATTCGATCCGAGCCAGGTCAGGTGATATGAAGGAAAGCAGCCCCTGCAGGCCAGATGCACGAAAGATAACAGTAATAATAATACATAATGGCCGCGCCAACTCGCACCTACCTAGGTAGGGTCATGCATGCATGAAATGCAGTAGTCGGCAGGTACACGAGACTTGGAAGGTACCACTAAAGGCGCATTATTTTCTTGGAAAGTACGGATCCGTAGGTAGGCGGAGTGCGGGCGGAGTGGATGAGGATGGGGGATGAAAGGTGTTGGCAGCTGTGCGACGCGCTGATTGGCAGTATTTCAGCCGTCCGCCAGTTGATTGGAGAATAGTGACGGATATTAAGAGATCGATGTTTATTCCGAAGTGAAAGAAAGACCCTGCGAATCTTCCCTTTGTACAAGTAATTTCGTTGATATGGTTTGTGTGAATCCGAGTTGTTTGGTACTTACAGTGTCGCCCGTCTTTCTCACCGCATCCTGGCCACTTTTGCTCTCACTAGGAGGACCGGTAGTCTTCGGAGATCGGCGGCTTCCCAGCTTGGCCTTCGAGGTGGTGATCAGCTCTCGAAGTAGAGCTCGCTTTGATGTAGTGCCCAGTCGAGGATTTTCTCGAACCTCTTTTCCGGGTCCTGGAGCACCATCAATACCGCCATAATCCTTTTTTACCCCTTCTCCTCTCCCTAGCGTCTCCCGTACATCGCCTGTGAAACTTCGCATGGGGCGTCTGAGAGATGCGAAGAAAGGCATCTTGTGAATTGAATGGGGTGTGTTGGGTTCTCGATGCCTAAGCAGAAGCAGTATGGGGGTACCGCCACAGACTAAAGATCTACTACCTATTCAGCTCAACGCCAAATAATAATTAAACAGGGTTCTGGGGCAGCGCAACGAGCGTGATGGACCGAAGTAGGTAGAAGGATTCGAATGTGGATGGCAACACCGATGAAGGTTAACCCAAACGGATCTCCAAGCAAACACATCTAGGATACCAGGCCACCAAGAAAGAAAGGGTTAAGACGAACCAATAAAGTATAGAACGAACTACCTATCCCACAAGAGACCAGGCAAGGGAGCAATTCACGGACAGATACGTGTTTATGTATAACATTGGCAAGTCGATGGCCATCATCTTGCAGAATGAAAAGATTTTGCTGACCAGATCATGTTCATGAAATGACGCGATGACTCGATAACAGGAAAAATATGACAACCATAACAAGCCTAAGTAATTACTTCTAAATCCTGGTTACCGCTGTCAAAGTCTGCAAGAACGATCAGAGTGGATATCGATTCGTCTCGGACTAGGTAGATGGCCTAACTAGGCTTGACAACTTTTGACATCTCATCTGTCTTCGATCGGTCCAGTATTTAAAGAAGCCATCTTATACATACACGCCGTACCCGATTGTGTTCAGTATGGTAGGCCCACTGCTCTACTTAATCTGTCACCAACCAACTGGGCACACGTAGCGATGAAGGATGCTGCTGCAAACTAAGTATTACTTACCTGGGACTCTGCCTAGCAATGGTTATTACACCCTATAGGTACTGCAGAAATAGTAATCTTTTATTAGTGTGTAGATTCGTCAGTCACTACCCAGTCTGACTCTCATGACACGATCAAGGATGACTGGCTGATCTCATCTTCTTCGGTTTGCCTTCAGCCTTGAATAGAGGCAAAATCCAGATCCGCACCCAGTTGAGGGTATCCTCCCACTGATGAATACAGGAGGAAGCGGAACAGCATAGGTATACTAGTGTAGTGCAGGTAGGCACTCTACATTATACGATAACATGCTCTAAGATGTAGGAAGCATACACGGTACGGCACAGATTGTACTGTCTAACTAGGTACCTACCTAGTGTAGTGTGGGTAGTGTCGACGTCTAGTCTTCTAGTGTATCCTGGAGCCGCCGGGGCTAATAGGTAGGGAGTACCTACGTCTGTACACACGCTATTACGTCCGTACACACAATGTAAAAGTTCATGGTATCACATATTCATGGTGTGCCAGGCGTAACTACCAGTACTTCGTATGGACTTAATTCTATTTTCAGCTGCAGAACACCTGTACGGCCCTGGGGTAAAAGCACGAGTTCCATGCATAACTACCTTGGCGCATCCTGCTCGGTCTTTGTCGGTTAGGTAGTGATAATCGAGTTTCTGCCTATTGTTTAAACCCGTTAGATATTGTTGTTTCCTCTGGAATGCAGGTGAGTGAGTACCTAGCGCAACGAAGTAAGGTAGGTATTCCGTAGTTTCACTAGAATTAAATAGAAGCCTTTTGTGGAGATGACTGGCACGTTACTTAACCTACCTACCTACCTACTGTCGATCCTCGAAAACCGGGTACCGTGGGGAATGGATGTTGCCGGTACCTACACTAATCGCAGTGGAGTTACGTCCGTACGGACGTTGTTGTTATTGGAATTTTCCAGGGGGAAAAAAGGCTGGGCAAATTTTTGTTGAATCCCAACCTACCGGTAGGTACTAGCACAGTATCAACTTCGATTAATAGTCCGACAAACATCGACAAAAACCACTCCGTATATCGGCCAACGCACCGTGTTGGTACTTCGCTATAGCAAGACTGAGTCTTGAAGCTCAAGACATGTGAACCACAATGACGTAGCATTGGAACAAGAAAAAGCGGTCTAACTTGGGTGTACGTACCAGTATTCCGTAGTTCATCTGGTGTTTTCGGATGGACCAAACCTCTGCGTACATTGTACATTAGGCTGGGTTTCATGAACAATCACATACATTAGGTAGGTACTTTAGTTGCCAAAACAATTCTGATTCTAACAGCTAATAAGACCAATGAAGCAGAATCACACAAGGGTAATAGTGCACATGCCAGGTAAACTACACTATCTATGTAACTACCGGTAGGTAGTTTACGGATTTCATGAAGGCTACCGGTTGTACTGTAAGCAGAGTACCTAGGTATACTTTTGTAGGTACGGATTATATGGACTAGGTATACCACCTATTAGTAAGTACGGACGTACATACCTAATAGGTAGGTAGGTAGTTGTTATTCGGCAAGGTACTACGTATGGAAAGGTTCCTTGTCTATTCCGCACTTAGGTGTACGGATCCGAAGCCAGGCTCGCTCACCGCCCCGTGCCACGCAGAGAACCAGTTACCTAGGCATCATGCGGCTGACAGCCCTAGAAGCCTGCTGAAACCAGATGGAAGCCCCATACGAGGCTTACAAGTGCCAATCTCTAACGTGAGAGGTCAATATCGCCATCACATTAAACGATTAGCGTCTCAGCCCGGTAATAGTGTAGGAAAACTACCTACACTAGATTCATGTACTTCGTAGGTACCATGTACGGAATTATACCTGCCTACATACACTCATGTAACTGCACCCTTGGGCCGCATCCCGGCTAGCGCATGGTATAGGTAATCCGCTTTGAGCAACGCAGCATCGGGAACTTCTGTCTATTTTCCGATGGAATCGTGCGTTTTCTGCTGTGTTGTCGACTATCTGCACTACCTAGGTTGTGTCTTGGAAGAATACAATACCGGTAGATGCAACATCTGTTGGGCATCTTCGTGGCAGGCATAAAGAAGTTCATATAGGTAGGTAGTAATAATGAAGATATAGGCTATCTGTCCTTTCGCATCTTATCAAAGCACATACTATAAGTATATGGGTTTTGGGCCAACAGTGGATAGTCGACTTGGGATACCCTAGACAGGTATATCACCCTACCAACTGATGGAGGTAGGGATAGGAAACCCTCTTTGGAAAGCGACGTAATTTGTTGACAATTTGTCAGCTGGTTGCGGAGGTCGTTAGGAAGATGCATGTCTTTTCCTCGACTCGCATGGTGTTATAAAGTCGGGCTAATTCCGCAATAAGGGCGTCTTGTCAGTCACGTTGAGATGCTTATGGGATTACCAAAAAGCAAACATGGATCTAAATAAGGGGTAGAGAGAATAGACGCCAGATGAACTCCCAGTCTGTGAATAAATAGGTAGTGTACCTATATCTTCAACCTTGGCAAGTGTCGATCCCTAACCAAGATCGAACTACACGACATATCTCCTTGACTGTCCGAAGACTACGGAATACAAATTATCTAGTTCACCGGGGTTTGAACCAATCAAAACAATAGGCGACTTATGAGTACCACGCCTTATCCTGAACTTTAGTTGATGGTCAGAGTACAAGTGAGTATCCATTTGGGTATGGTGGAGCTAGTGACAGAGTTGTAGTCTTCGGACAGTCAAGGAGATAAGAACGTCTAGGCCAGGCTAGACTCACGGCCTCATTCCCAGCTGAAGTAGTCAGCTTCTCACGCTGTGACGCCGACAGACATACTTTTGATGACTCCATGTTTGCATCCCTTTCCGGTTCCATAATTCCAACGTTTCGATGAAACTAGGATTTGTGCTATCTACACCCCCGCCTCATAATCGCTGGATAGTTGCGAACGATTGGTTTGAGCAGCTAGTAGTGGGCGTTTCGGCGCAATCTAGAGCCACCTGTTATCATCAGGTGGTAAACGGCATATGTGAAGAAGACCTCTGACGGGACTGACTGTACACCAGTTACAGTCTCACCCACCCGAGCTTTACTCACATATATCCTACCGGCCAGTGGGGCTACTTCGTTGATACACGATGGTGCTGTCGTGTGGTCAGCACCGACCTAGCCGGGCCCGCGTCGCCACCCCTTATATTATACAGGTATTCCCAGCATCATGACTTTCACCAGATGCAGTATTGTCGTGAGTCAAGACTCCATCAGCACCATGGCCTAAACCTGCAGGCTCACATGGATGCCTACAATGATGACCAGCCAATGGTCAATGTTGGCGCGTTGTAACGGGAATGGATGTTTTGGTTGGCAATTTCGCTTCTTCCAGTCGTAGGGGTATCATATTCTCCGGAACGCCAATCCATGCTAACAACATACTTCGACATAATTATCGAGTTCCACAGAGGGCAAGCTAGCACCCGACATTAATGATTCCCATTTAAAGGGTCGGTCGGACAACATCGTCGCGTACGATCAGCCGACGGGTAAAAGCTTAGGCAGGTGGCGTATCGTGAATGACCACAAGTAGATATTTCGGTTCGGGTACGATAACAAACTCTTGCTTCTTCGTTCGTAGCCTCAATAGCTTCAGCTCATCCTGCAGAAAAGCAAGTCGCGGTTAGCACTTGATACTCAGTCCAACCATCATCAGGTAGACATGGCAAACACCAAGTCTATGTAGACGAGTATCATACCTCCGTGTCTATCTCCTCCACCAAGCTTCCGGCTAAGCTGAGGAAGTTCCAGACGATTCCCGCTAGCTCCTGAGCTGCTAGGGTTTCATTATTTGTATTGGTTTGAACGTCGGTCGAAAATGACCCGCCGGTGGACGTAGGCAATGCGGGTGAGACGCCGTTAGTATTGGTATTAGCTGGTAATTTCGCAGGGCGCACGGCAGCAATCTGGCCACTGGTTTTCAAGACGCTGCCATTCACACGGTCAAGCATAAGCCAAGCTTTGACACCAGGCTTCTTCGATAGTCGGTGCAGAGCTTCCTCCATCGATTCAATGTTAACTGGATTCTACGCTACTGTCAGTATGACGGAAGGTTGTTGGTGTTTACGGCTATAAACATACTGGAGGTAAGCTCTTATCCGCCATGTTTACGCCTCACGGTTCGAAAAGGTACGGGAATGAAACATCTGGTCGAGGCCAAGTAGTCGTGAAAGGATGATGTAAGGTACGATCCGTATAAGGAGGTACTTACGGAATACGTTTAGGTACATAAGACATGATTTAGCGGGGTTTCGCCGGGAGCTGCAAAGACTTTTAGACCTGTTTTCCTGTACCTAGGTACCTGTAGTCCCTGTATTGCATACTCGGTATGTCGTAAAGGTAAATATCGCAAATTACACGGCAAATACGGATCCGTATACATCTCACAAATACATAGAATTTTATATATGCATAGCGTATTCCCTATTCCATACAGATTACGTAAGTAACTTGTGTCTTGAGCAATTACCTAAAATCGCGTTTTGTAATGCCAACCAATTATTGCCAATCTGCTTGAATGTTTACACTACCTAGGTTATGAGCTGCATAAGCAGCCGAGTATCCAAAGAAAACGCGTCATCACTGAGATATCTGTTTCTCTCTCGCTTTGGAGGCAAAATCTCGATAAAACTTCGTAGTCCTGTAATCAACGCAACAGTTCTTCTACTCCTCAGTCTGGACTCATTTCTTCCTGGCTCCCCCATCTCAGAACCATGAACAACACAACATATCTCATATGCGTCCTACCATAGCCAAGTGGGCGGGAGGCTCTGGTTTTCGGTTAGATTCATCCTCCGAAATAGAATACCCTCATAACAGTTGCCACATTCTGGGCCATTGTGAGGCACGAAGGTACAAAACGCGAGTCTGATACGGTTACTGGGCCGACCACCGGAAAATTAGGTTGAACTCAATAATGCATATGCTTGGTTACGTAGTATATGGCGCTGCTGCCAACGCGGAACAACTCTCCGGTCTATATCTATAATGTGTAGGTTTTTCCCACGATTTCGCTTCGCCGGTGTTGTTACGAACTATAATAAAAGGCAAAAACTTTGTAGCCCGTATATTGGGGTATATAAGAAGGGTGAGTTTCCAGTGGCCTCCCAACTTTCTCTTCTGATCATTTCATCTACATACTCATTGAACACTTTTTACCTTTCACCCACAATCTTATCGATTTATCATAACAGACACAATGCGCTTCTCTGCCTCGCTCGTCATCGCCAGCGTCAGCATGCCTTTTGGCATTGCTTCATTTCTGGATCCGAGCCCAACAGCGTACTTCTATGAATGCTTCAAAAACGGGGCGCTGTTTGGTAATAATCGAGACGAAATAGTGGAACATATTGCTCAAACATGCTACCAACGGTTTGGCAACCGAAAGTACAATCAATTTGAAATGGACAACGTTTGTTACGACGTGGGCTCTGATATGAGAGTCGTTCTTATGATCCATTTATCTGAATTCAAAACTTACCGGATCTCTCCGGAGGATTGCTTTCAAAAGATGAAGTTTGTCGTGGAAAATTGTCAGAGGGGTGGTCTTATCAGGGACGTGAATTGGGATTTTATGTAAGTGCACCCTGAGATATCAACACTATCTTTCCAAACCACTAACAATTTGATATAGCGTTGATCCGAACATTAAAAGAAATAAACCTTGCAAGCCAAGGAAGACGTGGGGAAATACGGCAATCGACATGAGCGATACTCTAGAGAACCTAAACGATACTTTCAATACCGTCGCCTATCCTTCAAGGACTGCCAGCAGTCCTTCAACAATGACCGTCAGCTTCCGTAATACGTCCCGATCCATTTAGGACGACTCGCAAGTACTGCGTCACTATGGGCTCGGCCGCCAGCCCATGCTTTGGATACTATTCCCTGTCCCTCTCGACTCGACTACATACCCCCTTTAGAGTTCTACACTCTCGAATTTGTTTTGGGGATAGGGATTTGCCTTTGAGGGGTTTTTCTTTCAATCACTACCGCATTTGTTTATATGTATTATATAAAGTTACTGCAGATGAACCCGTGATCCGCAAGTTGGAACAACTGCAGCCATACAGCAGCCAACCAACTTACTCGCATCGACAGTTTAAATAGGTCGCAAGCATAGATAACTACCTTGGCTGATAGCACGGAATGGGAAATCACAAAAATTGAATTGCGTTAGCATTTATTAATAAGGGGAAAGATAGAGAATGAATATAATAATGAATGTAATAATGAATGTAATAATGAAAGTAATGTGAGTGGAAGTCTTTCGATCTGGCTGCCCGCCTTGCCCGATCGTACATAATACCCTACATCAGTGTCGCTCGCCCGACACTGCCTCAATACATGGATAAGCTTCTATTGACCGCGCCCCTTGTAGACAGGAATTTTCCGCCATGTACGGATCCGTATTCCTTAAGATTCAAACAGTTGGGATGCTGGTAAAGGCGAATGATCAAATTCCGGCCGAGCGGATGGTAGGTGAGCATGTACTTATAAGCTTCGTCATCAGCCAATACGGACGTTCGTCCGTACGGATCCGTACTTGTACTATCAATTTTCATTAGTTTGAGGCTTGTGTGGCTGTGCGCCTCCTTATAACTAGCCAATCAGCTAACGATAAAATCAAAGGATTAATTCTGCCCTAAGCCACCGCCAAAAAGCTCATGATGAAGCCGACTCATCGGCATCAAACTTGCACATAGCTTATATATGAGGTGCTGGGTGTTGGTAACGCGAAGTTCGTTTTACCACACAGTCCTGTCACCCCAATGACCAAGTCAAAATGGGTTCCAGCGACAAGAAAAAGAAGGAAAAGAAGAAGGACTTCCAGAAACCCAAGCTGAAAGTGGGCAAGACTAAACCCAAAGCCTCCAATTTTACCGATACAAGCTTTAAGTCAAAGTGTAAGATAGGATTCTGATTTAGTTTTTCTCATTCAATCGTGCACCACTAAATGATTTTGATGCAGCCATTGTCTTGCAACAGCAGCTGTCGGAAACTGCCCCTGATGTAGTAGAGAGATTTAAACATCAGCTCTCTCTTACGAGCTCTCGGACCGACACACAGCGTCGAGATGCGCTGTCCTATCTATCTGGGCAGCTCTCGACGAACCCGCCCACAAACCCCGTGGGCACATCTACAATACTTCAGAAAATCCTGCCTTTGATGCCGGATTCCTCTAAATCCGTTCGCGGTCAACTTCTGAAGTGCCTGCAGCAGCTTCCAGCCGAAGAGGTCCGCCCACACCTCCAAAAGGCTATGTTGTATATCCGGGGCGCTATGACCCATTTATCGCAAGACATCAAGGACGATGGACTAAACTACATGGAGTGGATTCTTGACATTGCGGGTGAGGATGTAGTTGCGAGCCCGGGCTGCTGGGTAAAGCCCATGAAAGACTTCATGTCGGTGCTGGGGTGGACAGTCTCTACTGCTCCATCAGTTGCTACAAAGGGCTGGACGTCAGCGCCACGTACCACCTTCGGTTCTAAGCAGTTTGGGCATTCATTCCCGCGACAGATGATGGTGCTGGCAAAATTCCTAGAGCTTGGGTTGAAATCCGAAGCGCCCAGCCCCTGGATTTATCATAACTGGGTTGATAGCATTAGTGCTATTCCTCGAACGCCTGATCCGTTCGGATATCTAGGTCTTTTCAAGCCTCCCAGAGACGAGGACAGTGAAATCTACCGTAATCGCGAGGACCGGCAGGAAATCTTCGCTAAAAGATTCATGGATGCCGTCGCGGCCGGCGTCGATATGGCCAAAAAGGAAGGAGGTGCTGCTGGTCGGGCAGCCGCTGTGCTTGACCAAGCACTGAGGGATGGAATGGGAGATTACGAGAGCGCTTCGCGTGTTGAAGATGATGAGGATATCTGGGCTGGGTATATTATGTAGACTCGAGTCAGTGTTTATTGAGCTTGATGCATTTCTCACTTTTACCTAATGTATCTCACAGTCCATCAACAATAGGAGGCTTGATCCTCCTTATCCATTCTACGTTTGCTGCTGCCATGTTGCCCTCAAGGCCTCTCCCCCCCTTTGGTCTGTGTAAGGATAGAATTGTCTCGAGACCACCCCCCGAACCAGCTCATGCCCTCTATTGACATGTATTTTGGCTGATATCACTCCAGACGGCAGCTCCAGTCTTATAGCATCCTCGTTCCCGGGTTCCTCCCCAAATTCTGACGCTCATATTCAGATACAAGACAGAAAAGATTAAAGCTAGTCTCAGTCTTTGCACCATCGCCGACCGAGTCCCACATCAACTCCTATTCACTTCGAGCAACTGCGGGTCCATCCACACACACAGGGTGCATGAACCACAGGAGCTACTCATCTTTGTCTCAACGTATGATGTCGTCTATGATGTCGTCGCTAGCATTCACTGCTGTAATAACAACTGGCAGGCGCATCCTGTGGCTATGTTCTAAGGGCAGCTACGTCAGGTACCAGCCTAGTGTATAAATACCTGTTCTCCATCCTCTCTTCTTCTTTTCTTCAACTCTCACTTTTCAACAACCTGGCTCTGGGAGATCTTTGCGCATAGGTTCAGAACAACGACAATCCCCCAGCCACCACCTGGTACTCGTCAAAGTATTAGGAAATACATCCTGGTTGTATCATCATCTAATGTGAGTGTATCTGCCTTTTGTTGCATCCTATCTCCTGTTTTTATCAGGCACCCTCAAGACCTCAATTTTCTTCTTCTATTCTTCTTTGTCCATCTGCTACAATTCACGTACATCCTCTTCCAACTCCGTGACTGGTTATACCAGTCAAGGTCAACACGTACCTAATCTTCCCTGTCAGGTCGGCCTAGCAACGTCCTTCTTTGCTTCTGGTCACTGTCAACAGTCCCGTTCCCTTCCTTCATTTAATACGAGGTCACGCTCTCCAGTCTTGAATTCCTCACCCCTTTCCACTGGTTTATTTCTATCTTCTATTATCTTGCCACCCATCGTCAAGGTTGTTCCCATCTTCTACACCATCTCAAATTAATCGGATCCTAGCGAACGTCACAGGTGAAGGGTGAGTCTTTACATGTCTCGGAGAAACATCTTGATTCGATAATATGCTTTCCTCAAAGATTATCTCGTGTCTCGATTGATACTTCCCTTCCCCTTGACCCCTCTAACAGATCACACTTGTTTACGAAGCTTCTGCAGCCCTATGCTTATTTTCACGAATTTTCTCTTGCGGAACAAACGCGTCACTAAACCTCTGGGTATCATCCAGAGCTATCAGCACCTTCTCAAATAGATCATCTATATAATGCCTTTCCTACTAATCAAATAATAGCATCAATTGATCCGATTCATGTTTCAACGCGCAAACACAATAGTAAGTTAACCCCCGTCGCTTTGATTTATCTTACGCCTTTCGTGACGAAGTCGACGCGTCTGCATAACCGACGGATTCTATACTATCGTTTACTGCGCATTGGCAAGTAGCCCATGCTAGACTTCATCGCTCATCCTCCTTCCCTGGTGTATCCGGGGTCTATTGTATACTGGATATCCCGGCTCTTCATTAAACAGGCACTGATTTCACTCCTTACACAGTCACCTGACAATATGTCTGCACGGAAGAACATGGGTGACATGAAGGCTGCACTCTCTGAACGGCAGACTAACGTCCCTCAGACCGCAGTCGCGCCGACTCAGCAACACGCCGCGCTCACTGCGGATTGGGGCAAAAAAGTCAACTACGACTACAATGAGAATAACGAAGGTGTTGAGTGGGAAGCAGGCGTGAAGGTTTATGAGTGGGATGGTGATGAAGGTGAACTTGGCCCTGAGCATCCAGAGCTCGAGGAAAAGCTCTTTGGGCAGTCAGACGCGCGTGATCCCCAAGGCATCAATTTCGACACGTAAGTTACGTTCAAGTACGATCTTATGCATTTCAATTGCTAAATTGTACAGAATCGATCGCATCAACGTGATCCAAGAAGGGCTTGAGCGAATTCATCCAATCAACGCATTCCAGGACGCTGGCTTGCACCCGGCCATGTTGCGAAACGTCGAGCTGATGGGTTACAAAAGCCCTACCCCCATTCAGCGATATTGCATCCCGACCATCAAGCTGGGATATGATTTACTTGCTATTGCTCAAACCGGTAGGCCATAGACTCCCATTCTTTAAATCTATCAAAACCTTCAATGGGCACTGACACATTTCATAAGGTTCGGGCAAGACTGCCGCTTACCTAATTCCTATCATCAACTTTCTCATGGGCAAGGCGAAGAAGCTTGCAGCCCCTCGCCCCAGCTTCGAGGCAGCTTCTCAAGGGTCTCGTGTCCGCGCAGAGCCGTTGGTCGTGATTGTAGTCCCATCTCGCGAGCTGGCTGTCCAGATCTTCAACGAAGCCCGCAAGTTTTGTTATCGCACAATGCTACGGCCCTGTGTCGTCTACGGTGGCTGTCCCACTCAGATGCAAATTGACAATGTCAAGAAAGGATGTGACATTTTGGTTGCATCGCCTGGCCGTCTTGTTGACTTGTTAGAGCGACCTAACGTCTTGTCCTTTCGCAGGGTCAGGTATATGGTTATTGACGAAGCGGACGAGATGTTGGATTCTGATTGGCAGGCGGATTTCAATAAAATTCTCGGTGGTGGCGGTAAGATACAACGCTCGAATGTTTTTTTGGAGCCCGACTAATACTAAACGGCAGAACAAGAAGAGGGTAATGTCAAGTATATGCTCTTTTCTGCCACATTCCCAACGCCCGTGCGACAGCTTGCTAAGGAGTATCTCGCCGAGAAGTATATTCGTATTAAGGTCGGCCGTGTCGGAAGCACCCATGGAAATATTAAGCAAGAAGTCGTATGGGTCAATCCAGAGAACAAGAAAAAAGCGCTCTTGGATCTCATGGCTTTCTTGCAACCAGCAAGAACCATCATTTTTGTCAACGGCAAGAGAACAGCGGACGAGCTCGATGACTTTCTATTCAACAATCTCGATATGCCCTGTACGTCGATGCATTCTGATCGTACACAGCGCGAACGCGAGGACGCAATGAGAGCATTTCGAGGTGGAAATACCCCGATCTTGATTGCCACTGGTCTCACTGCTCGTGGCATTGATGTTCGCAATGTTATGTACGTCATCAATTACGATCTTCCGAGCATGGAGCATGGTGGCATTCAAGAGTACATCCATCGGATTGGTAATGATATTTTCCTAGTATTTTGCCATATCTTCAGCTAACACAGGTAGGTCGTACTGGACGAATGGGTCATCATGGCCTGGCTACGTCATTCTACTGTGAGCATGATGAGCCCATTGCAGAATTGTTGACCATGACTCTCATGGAGACCGGCCAGGAAATCCCTGATTTCCTCGAGCGTTACAAACCAGCAGAAACTGATGTCTCGAAGCTCAAGTTCGAGTATAACTCGGACGAGGAAGTGCCGGCCGAAGCCGGTGATCACTGGGGCGCTACCATGGGTGCAGTTGGCAATGATGGCTGGGGTGGTAATGCTGCTGAGGCCGCTGGCGGTGGTGATGGATGGGGTGGCAATGCTGCGGCCAAAGCCGTTGGTGGCAATGATGGTCAGGGTTTCAAGCCCGCTCCCGAGGCCAGTGGCGAGAATAATGGCTGGGCCAGCAAGCCCACTCCCGGGGTCGATGGTGATGATGATGGTTGGGGCGGCGAACCTACTCACAAGGTCACCGGCGTTGATGATGGCTATGGCCCCAAGGATGACTACTACGATGGTGTTGATTGGTAAAGTCTCGACTCTAAATCTCGAGTCTGTGTCTACTTGACATCGCGACGGTCTTTCGGTTCTCGAGCTTTTGCTCGAGTATTGAAAAGATTTGCGTCTTTCTCGAGATCCAAAATGGGGAATCTTTCGACTTGTGAGTCTCGCAACTGCAGTGACATCTCTGGTCACACATTTCGACGCATGTTTCTAGAGCTCCCCGGGTCCTTCAACGGCCTACTGATCTTTTACTACTATGCTCACTCATAGCTGGTGATTTGGTAAGGGGATAAAAAGCCGTTGAGGATAGCCAGGCTGTGATAGTTTGACAAGAGAAAATTCAGTTCGTAGTTCGTACAGTATACATGTTTTCCTCAGTGTTCAGCGTGAGTGAATGCCTCAGTTCCTTTTGTGTGAATATTCTCAATTGTTTCCCACTCAGCTTTCCCTTATGTTTATGTTCGGACTAGGGGGAAATTATGTAACGAAGGCCATGAGATTAGTAAATGCACTCTATATGTAGAGTGATCCTGAATGTTTGACACTCTAGGTAGCTGCTACAGACAAGGAACGGGTATGGTCTCGATGCTTAATTTTACGATTAGGTTTGTTAATAGACGGTAGCGCGTTCGTTTGGCGAGGTAATTTGCGTGACGCATACAGAGAAGTACATTATGTTCCAACAGTTGGCTTCTGGCTGATTTCATGCGGATTCTTTTAAGTATTGCTATAAAATAAGGTGGACGGGGAGATCTGTGGAGACATCGCGAGCCTCATGATTGACTTATCTGGCTTTTTTTCTGTAAGCTGGTCAATACCCCGGAATCATCACGGATACTTGGGCCTTGTATTCGAACAGCATTGTGAGCGACTATGAATGGTTTGACTCGGATAAATGGAATACTAATCTATGAGTTCCTCTTAAGTTAGGAGAACCTGTTGACATGGAACCGGAAGCCTGGAACTCGGTAAGCAACCAGCTCGACTGAATTCCGCGGTCGCGGTTGGATCGTGTTTCGGCTTTGTGCTGCGCATCTTGCTATGACTAGATAGGTGACGAGTGAAGTAAGTTCCTGCTTTCATCGTAGAACAATTCATGGAGAACAGACATCGTGTGACTTCGAACAGAGAGGGCTTGTTTCGAGCGAGGCGGTAGCAGTGGCGCTCGAGAGCATATAACACGTGCGGGCATGGAGTTCACCTGATCACGGATGTCTGATGACTTAAGGGAAGCGTAGTTATTTAGGAACCTTCTGAAATTGCGAGGCGCATATATGTGACTGAAAAATCCGTATTCGTCGAAAGCAACGTGGGGTTTGTCTACCTTCGTGGCACCAGAGCCGTATGTAGGTATTACTAGTAGTACTCTGATACGGAATATATGCAATTCGTTTCGCCCACGGGTGTAGACCTGCTACCTACCTACTGGATGGAGCCTGGTGGTGAAAGCTGTTTCAAAAAGTCCTGTCTTTTCGAAGGGAAAGGTTCGCCTGTGACGAATGGAAATGCTTCATGTATCACGTAGCTACTTCGTACTCACCCTGCGCCTGCAAATAACCCAGGGCGCAAAGAACCAAACGCATCTCGGTCAAGAAACCAAGTGCGTGGTTAAATTTTTTTTTTTTCCATACGTGGAAAAGCGTGTTGCTGGGTATATGGTGAAACCGTGGGGATGATGTTTACACTATGGATGAGGCACCAGGAATAGGTACTACTTAGGTAAGTCCAGCTGAAGAGCGCGGCGCCGAAGAGCACCCGTCATTTCAACACTATGGTCGAAAACTAGCCGGGCTTCTGCGCATAGATAGTACGGACTTACCTACCTAGTACCTACCTATGCACCACCACCTACGGACGTATTATATACTGTCATTAAGAAACATACCTACCTATACGTAGAAATATGCGTAGATACCTACCTATAATGGGTCGTGTTACCTACTCAAGAGATCGTTTCGCTCATGAGTACGGTCGTATTGCCCACGATACCTAGATTTGACAAATTCCAAGTTAGGAAGTTTTCGGGTTTTCGGTGGGTTACCTACCTAAGTGCAACAGGGATAAATATTGAAGGCCTTGTAAGTACCTAGCATCATTTATTCCAAGAGACTTAAAATTTATGATTGGTGGGGGTTTCGAATTTGAGTCCTCGCACTTATGACTCACTCCCTTATTGCCGATGGGATGACGGCGTTGCGTAGCATTGGTCCGCCTGATCGCAGGTCGGCGAATCATAAAAGACTCGCAAACCTCTTCAGCAACCGGGAGAATTTGCACGTTCGTAGGTACCGGTATTCCATCTCCACTTCAATTCTAGAAACTCAACGTTTCGAGAAGGACACAAGGGCATCACCGTATGTGACAAATCGACGAGCATAAAGCGGGTTTCAGATTTGGAAGCTATCTTCAAGGTTGTGTGTTTCTGATCTTAAAGAGTCATCTAAAGCTTTGGTTCTTCGCCTGTAGCCTTGCGGTGCGCAAGAGCCCTATCGTGTCCACTCGGCTAGGGGCCTGGCGCAACTATTGACCTAAGAAGAAAACAATCGTAATTCGACGGTGCGAGGTAGCATCGATCGCCCGTAAGACTGCTGTGTGTTCTAGGTAAACCCGGTGGGAACAAGTTGCCAACTCCGAATCTGATGCATATTGGCCACAAGCATTCCAGTCGCAGAAAATACCTGTCGAGCACCGAATATTGATAACAACGCAGGTGCTACAGAATTCCTGCCTGCAACCGGCTCTCCACCCTTACCAAACCAAAGAATTACCCCTGAACACCAAACACAGCCTCTAGTGAATCGTACAAATAGCAGCTAGCATTCCCGGTATACCCCACTTGATGCCATGATCCCGACATAAACTATGATAAGAAGCATGGAATTTGGGCAGCAAGCTTCTCGGGCATCTCATACACTTGCCTTTTAGGTTGTCTATAAACTAAGTGAGCTCGCAAAGGTGGTATCAGGAGTCCGGTGTCAAAACTGATTCTCCAAGACAAAGGAAACAATCAAATATTATCACAGGATTCGGCACACTGTAACTCTCGAAATGACTGTGGCTGTTCGCTGTCTTCAGTTCAAGATGCCTTCCCACATTCCCGGACCTCCAGGCCCTCCAACTGCGGGATGGATCAGAGGAATGGCGTAGGGAGGGAAAGCATCCGTCGGGCAACACAATCGCTTCCTGCATCCAGCATGCGAGGTGTGAATGGGCGTTTGGCGTACGTCTACATCGACGTATGATCGACCGTCCAACATTTCGTCTTGCCAATCATAATCATTATGCAAGTAATCTTGTCCGCTCAATATCTCACGGACATTCTCTTGCAGACGATCATCAGTTGACACCCTGCGACTTCGCTTCAAGCCGGGCCGCCTCATCGAACGCACTCGGGAACTTGAATGGGAATGGCCATTATTATGAAGTTCCTGTAACGCACGTGCCGCATCCGCATCCTCCATATCACAATCTCGCCGCGTCAGTGGTGTTTCCAATGACAATTGAAGCAAATTTTTGCCCACCGTGCCGGTGTAGGATTCAGGCGAAGATGTGTTACAGATCGGCTCGTAATCTTCAGGAACTGAAGTGATAGCTGGTTTCAAGCTATATCCCCCGCCATACAGCTTCGCATTGCGACACCGCGCCTGAATGTCAAGCTTGACGGACGGCGCGCTCGTCAACGACGATGCTGATGAGATAGAGGATGACCGAGATGTACGAGACGAATCCGATATCATTGATTCTGGTGAGGATGCCGTGGAAATAGAGTTAGCAAAGGAGGGACGGCGCTTTAGCATATTACTGCGAGGCGATGTGCTGAGAGAAATAGGCCATCTATCCAAGTTTTGAGATGCGGAAGTCTGGGCGGCCTGAGCCATGGCAAATCCCATAGAGCATCTGGTCCCAAGCACTGATGTGGCAGTAGTTATTGCAGGAGTACAAAACCCCGTCGATTGCGGCGTCAAGCGCGGCGTAGGGAGCAGGCCAAGAGCAGGAGCAAGCCGTCCAGGTGTATATACAGGAGCTGGCACCGGCTCCATAGTTGTTGGGGTAGAAATGTTTTTCAAGGTGGGTGTCGCATCGGGAGCCTCTGTCGACGGGACAGACCGAACTCGAGGAGTTAGAGGCGATGATCTGGGTGATTCGAGAAAAGATACCGAGATTCTACGTGAAAAGTGACTAATAGGTATTAGTTCTTCAACCCTGTCTAGGTTAGGGTCAAGTTGTAGTAGGAGAGTTTTCCAATCCATATACTGCTGCTCAGATATCTGAGAGCATCCTGAGCCCGAAGATGGGGGTTGAAAGGGCATATGTTTCAGTATAATCTCGGTCCAGCGCTTGAAAACCGCATCGGTGATGTGGAGCTTCCAATTCACAGCACACAAAAAGGCCATCTCGTTCTGATTAATTTCTTGAGTTGCAAGCCCAGATATCTTGCTCCAGGCCCGTGCGGAGTAATTCCGGTCTTGAAGATACTTAGACGCCAAAATCAGGGCAGCCAGAAACATACGGCGGCCACATTGGAGTGCCCGAACCGCGTGAACGTCGCCAGGCTGCTCCATAGTGAAGTCATGTCTGGGCACGTGTGGCTTGATGAGAATTAAATAGTATAAAGCGACTTGCAGAGTAGAATAACTCGTGCGTGAGCGACGCAGCGTTTCCTGAATAAAGGTGCGTAGCGGCAGTACCGCTTTGTGGCCCAGCTCTTGTCGATGAAAGACGGACGCTAAAGGCCATATGGCTTCAACTATTTGCGTTGACGAATCTAGATTCCTTGAGCGCTTGATAGAAGGGTACGGAGTTGATCTTTTTCAAGCTTACCAACGAGATTATCTACAAAATTGACCTTGCGATCGCTCTGGCGCGCAAGGCTGGGAGGGCCATGACGGTTTACAGCACTGTTACTGGTCCGTCGCGGATTTTGCCGATTGGTCTGCGCAACCTCCTGTCGTTGCGATCCACTCTTTCGCGAATGGGTGCAAGCAGATTCAAGTTGGCCATGTCTGGACCGTAGTGAGAAATAGCATGGGTCGCATTGTTGTGGAAAATCCGAAGTAGATGAACTCGATGTACTATCGGAAATTTGAGACTCAGTCTCGGAAAAAACAGAGGTTGAAGAGGAAGAGGCGGAGGAAGCTAGAAAAAAATTGTATGGCCCATTTTCAAAAGATCCAATGGTTAAGTTCGGCGAACTATGTTCTCCGTAAGTCATCTTGAGTGTAGTGAGGTGGGGAGAGGTTGAAGGAAACCCCCAGTCGCCGGTCAAGCAGAGTTAACTAAATCAGATCGTTATAGCGTGTAAAGACGTGAATTCTATCGTCAAAGTAGCGTCCTCACAACAGTGGCATGCGTACACTGTTATTGAGCTTCAAGGATTCGAAAGAAAGCGGCGTCCAGACAAATAATCTAAAGCACCGGGATTTCACAGACGATCAGACCAGAAAACAGAGCAAGACAGACGACTGGAGTAGAGATAACGGATATCGTAAGCATTGTGTGCTTTGTTGTTTCGATCGAGGAAACAAGACTGAGGTGACGACGGCAGGCGCAGCAACTAAATGTCCATTAAGCTGACTGCTATGCTGCTACCTGAATGTCACAACAAAAAGGGCGAGTTGCCGAGTCGCAAAGTCGCGAAAAAAAAGTAGAATCTCGGTGATATAGTCGTATGAGCAATAGTGTGGACACTGATCGAGTAGGCGTGTAAGTAACTCGTCGAACGTATTGTATAAGAATGGGGTTTTGTGTAAGTCGAGAGATGATTATGCAAGGTACGGGCTGCACCGACTTCTACAGATCAAATACACACATGCGAAAGAATAGGTGGGATTGAGGCCTGTTTTAAAGTGAGACTCGAGGCAAATGGCAAATGGCAAATAATGAATAGCAAATGATAGATGGCAGATGGCAGATGGCAAATGGCGAACAACACAGCAGGTGACCAAGGGGTGACTTGGACAGCCCTTGGGGCGGAATGAGTCTTGTTGAAAGCAAAGGAGGCACAAGCTAGGACGGAGACGGACGGGGGGTAGCCGGGTGGCCAGACGGTTGACTGACAGTGGTCTTTGGGGGGAGGAGGGGGGAGTACCTAGCGTACCTGGGTAGTGGCCTTTGGGCGCTGGGCCGTGGGCGATGACTCTTATCTTGTGATTAGGTGGCGAGGCTGGTGGGGCATTACCGCAGTGTTGTCTAGCTGCGGGTCTTGGTGGAAATAGCAGTTGGTGGTACAGGTGGTCCTAGCTTTGGCCTTGCTGAGTGAAGCCTGAAATGGCATGAGGCCACCGAGGGCAGGGGACCTGAAAGTGGGGAAGGGGGGGGGGGATATTTGGGTGGCAGGTGGCTAATAATTAAGAGAGAATGGAAGCCTAGACTGGGGCTGGGCACCAACAGGCTTCAAAGCGTAGTGGAAGATGACTCCAAGTGGCACAACAAAGCAGACCAAAAGAGGCAGATAGTATCTTGAGATCCGTGAGAACGAAGCGGTGGATGAATCCTGCCCCGTTTCAACGCCGGTGGCAAGTGAGTAATGCAAAGAAACAAGAAGTGAGGGGAGATTGAATCAGACGTGATGAATCAGGGGAAAAGAATAAAATAAATAAAAGGAGACCAGATGACGATTCAGACTAGGGATACATAAATGCAAATAACAGGTGTGTTTCCTCTTGCTATGCTTATAAATGTGTCTAGGGTCGCTGCAATTTTTTGTCTAAATAAATCCTGTCATGAAGATAAGGTAGATATGAGAGCACGACTGTAGAATGACGACGATGAGTGGTTTCGGATAAGTGAGAGAAGTATGACTCTTTTTGTTGTTGTAGGCGCAATAATACAAGTGAATGCCACTGCGGACACAGACAAAGAGATGACGGACAAGCAGAGCCTGTTTAAAAAGGGGGGGGGGGGTTAAGAAGAGGGATGGGGGGATGAAAACAGAGGTCGAGAGAGTGTTCTCGTACACAGATTGCACTCGAGCAGACTTTGTATGAAAAGTCGCCGCGTCTGTCTTCAGGCTTCAAATGTTAAATTCGAACATGGCGACGGCTTTGTTCGATGGGGTGGAAGGGAAAACAGGGGACTCGGGTGCTGCTCGGGGGTTGCGAGGAGTTTTTGAAGAACTCTAGTGTAGGTAGACTTCGGGGCGCTGCGGACCCCAAGACAGACGGTCGGGAGAAGATTGATTGATTGATTGATTGATTCGCTTCATGGGAACTTGAAAGTGTGGTGTGTGCTTAACCACCTGCGGTGTGGCGTGTACCTAACTACCTTAGTAGGTACCTAAGTAAGGTACCTAGGTAGGTAGGTAAGGTAGGTAGTCCATCCGATTGCTCTCGGGTACATTGGTAACCATACAATATCTGTTACTAAGACATGTACATCATGTACGGTACGTTTGTACCTGCCGCGGTTGCATGCTTCGATACCTATTCCACCCGGGTCAGCTTGATTTAAACGGCTTGAAATACGGATCCGTAGCGTAGGTAAGCAAGGAAAAAGGAAAGTACCTAGAAAGAGAAGCGATAGGGTGGTTGTAGTGTTACGATCTGGATAATCCGGATACAGTGGGTCTTCTTACACGTGTAGAGCAGATGAGGGGGTGATATTATACGTGCGTGTGGGGTATTCACATGCATCAGCAATACCTAGGTACCTAGGTACCTACTTAAGTACCTACCTTAGGTACCTACCACAAGTACTTAGGTACCTACCCAGGTAACAACTACCAGTACGAAGTAGGGTAAGTACCTAGGTAGGTAGTGTATCTAGGTACTTATACCTAGTGTACCTACTTTAAAAGCCAGTATTAGGTAAACGAACATGCCCCTATCCGTACCCCCTGGGGGTATGATCGCATACAGTTAGCTTGGATATCGGGAGCCCCACTGATTTCCCATACCGGTGCTAGCCCCCTGGGGGTACATACGTATACGGATCCTTAAGTACGGACTGCCTACCTACGGACCTTAATCTACCTACCTACCTGCCTACCTACCTTACTACTACCTACTTCGTATGCAGAAAGTTGAGTGAGATGAGGAGTCACGGAAGTCAATTACATATTGATTATTTCTGTAGGTAAAGGTAGGTACCGTATTCCAAGAGACTTCGGCGTCGTCGGCGTCGTCGGCGTCGTTACGTGCATTTCACCTACCTACCTAAAATCTACACTGCGTTACCTACTGTAGGCATTCATCATCCACCTGCTGCTAGCCACGTGCATTTCCCAATTCTTTTGCGGGGGAATCATTTTACATATTTACTTACATACCTACTAGTAGGTAGGTAGGTACTAGGTATATCTCCGTAGTAGCTACGGACATTGTACTTATGCCTACTTATGGCAGTCCAAGTACCTAGTAGTAGGTAATTGGATCTCCGACCTTCAATTGCCACCACCCGATACTACCGAAGGAATCTTGGTCCGATGTGCAGTAGTGTGGTGTAGGCAGGCGATGAATGTTGAAACACAACCGATATCCAGGCTCGCGCGCTACGGACTGCACCATTGCGACTGTGAGTAATTACGGCATCAGCCTTGATGAACTGCCTACCTAGTAAGTATGAGAACAATTCTATATTTGGTATCTGACTTCGCCTTGTTTACTTATACATACATACATACATACATACGTCCGTACTTACATACCTATGCTACCCACTCGCTAGGTAACTGTTGCTACATACTACCTACCTACCTGCCTCGACATGATACCTCCCTGCTTCTACCTACCTACCTATTCTTGTTGGGGAGGTTAGAAGGCTGGAGATCCAGGCTGCACCTGTGGAGTCGTGTATGCTATTGTGGCATTACGTACATTCATTTTCCGTTCATCGGAGAAAGGTGACTTCTTAATCTCCTCTGGTTTGGGATCCTAGGGTGCTATATCACCGTTCACTTTCGAAGACGCATTCTGTCGGCACCCACCAACCTTGCTGTACTACTGGTACTATCGCCACCGCACACAGGATAAGATTTCATCAAATGACAACTCCATGCAGTAGTAGGTAATTTACGGATCCGTCGGCGGCAGCTAGATAGTGTAGGCATTTGTTACCAAGAACTTGACATTATTACCATCGTAAGCAACTTCGCAGAAGCAATACATGATCTTTCTAGAACCCTTACTGTCAGGTTATTATGAAGCCTATGTTTTATTATGCCAACCAAAACTCCCGGCTGCAGTCCATCCAGCTGTGTAACACACCGCTTCCGGCGTGTGTTCCGCGAAGCGTGGTGTTCCTTTTCGTATCAACGATCATCTCAAGGCATTACCGGTACCTATAAGTGTAACTGTGTAAGTAGTGTATAGGTAACAACACCCGAAGATCAAGCCTGCAGATAGATACCTATGCTGTGACCAAGCCGCATCAGGCAAACAAGTGGGTTTGATGAAGCCGAAGTGTCCGAAATACCTACAGTTTGTCCGCAACTACGAGTGATGACGAGTGTTCAAATCCCCTTATCTCAAGTTGCCGGTAGGTAGTATCTGGGGTCTGGCGCCAGCCTCTTCCTGCAAGTACATACGGATCCGTACTGTAGGTAAATCTGCCTACACTGGTACCCTCCGATTGCAGCCCAAAACAGGATGACTCAATTTTCAGCCCAGCCATACCTGGTGTCCCAACCCGATTATGTACCGACCTACCTACCTTCGAATTTTCAACCTTACGTGACGCGAGATCGGAGTGTCATTCGCTTTCTAATCACCTTACCAGACTTACGAGTGTAAATCATCGTCTCACGAGGTCTGATCAATGCGCGTCACGCAGCTGAGGTCTCGAAAACGTAGCCGTCGCTTATGAAAACCCACGCTCAGATTGCTATTTGGTGCCACCATCCAGCTTGTCTGTTACCCGAAACCCGCTGCCCAGCGAGCAAATAGGTAGGCGCTGGGAGCCGGTCTGGCCCAAGGCACATATACGTACCATGTATTTGTATATGTATTGAATATACATACAAGTACAGTAGGGTCGGCTCAGAAGGGAACAAAAGCCTTCTCATCGAAAATCGTATCATGAGCGGCTGCTTGCCATGGACTGTCCCTGTTTGCCTGCATTACAATTCTCAATTTATCGTTTCTCTTCCTTCACCTTAATGCCTGCCTACCGGGCTTGGAACATCTTACCAACCGATTGAAGATGCGACACATCTGACGTTCCGTATTCTGCCGGTCATCCAATGCAACGGTGTCAATCGACAGCAGTATAGTAGATACCAAATTAAAAGCGTCTTCCCGAATTGACCGACTCTTGAAGAACAATCCAAGCAGCGGCAGCAATACCTAGTTGTCTACCCTAGTTTAGACCATGCAACTTTCTCCGTCTTAGCCTTATTGAGGCTTCGACGGATGCCACGAACAAGATCGACAATCTCAGCGCTCTTGTTGCGAAAAAAACGGTGTCATTTCTCGCCTTGCCGCCGATTTGCCCGACCGACCGCTCCGTCATGTGTTGGCGCTGCGCTGTACTTGTACAATGCCTAGTAACAGTAGGTTTCATACCGCCAAGGATGAGTAATATGAATAACGGCCGAATGACAATCGCATATCTGCATATCTTTGTCCAGTGGCGGTCACACAATCCTACGAGGGCACACGATGATGAACAAAGGCTGCCTGTTGTCAAGGTGGCGAGTCCGAGACAATCATCGTTTGGAATGGTGGTGAAGGAATAACTACCTTAGCTGATTACCTACATTCGCTGGCTGCTACCTACAATGGCAATCAGTCAGTCAGTCATAGGTAGCATAATTACGGATTACCTACTATGCCTATGCTGTCACCTGTTGCTACCTACTAGGTAGGTAGTAGGTACCTCTGAGTACGAAATACAGTACGTGACTACTTTTAGTGTAGTCCGTACGTACGTAGGTTATTCAAGTTATCCGGCTTATTATACGAGTTATATTTACTTCGTAAGTAAGGGTGCTTCAAGTTATACTTATACAGATGTGGAATAGATATCCGCGACCGCTCGCTCTCACCGCGCGCTTGTTCGGAAATGTACAGTAGGTAACCCATGATGCGGACTGCCTAACTGCCTACCTGCCTATCTATCAACTGAGTACTGTATTCCGTACAGTATTGTTAAGGTAGGTATGTTGTAACAAAAACTGATACCTACTACCTACCTTCAGTAACAATTACTAGTATTCAATTACTGAGGACTCCCCGAGGTGCACAGCCATGTTAACCACCTGAAAATGAAGAGTGCGGCCTCATATTACCTACTTGCCAACTGTCTACGATGAGCCTATTAATTTCCATCGTCAATACCTTAAGTACCTACCGGTATTTGAGTTGTGAAATCGATTCTGAAGGTCGCCGACTACCTACCTAGGTAGGTAGGTAGATCGGTAACGCCGAATTGCGCTTTGAAAGCAGCACAGACGGATCGTTAGCGTTAGCCCAAATTTCCACCACTTCAGCCGAGGAAATCCTGGATGACAAACACACTATTTTTACGGATTACCTAATCCGTACTTACACTACCTAAGTATGCAAAACAATGGAAATTCGGTAGAGTCGCGTCTGGGGATCGACGTCATGAATATAGATTCTTACATACCTACCGAATAATATCTAGGTCGCTTATTCATCGCATCAATTACAGAAGGTTGCCTAGGTAATACTTCGTACGTACGACCAAGATCGTAACCACCGCACACGACAACAAAAGCTTCGCACTACGGGACAAGGTCTTCAGTTCCTGGCAAATGTCGAGGACACTGGGCGACCTTCTTCACCATCGTCTGCTTATTGGAATCATCCCAGCGCCGAATCGCATCATGATTGGCGAAGGACCTGGTCACTGCGTCCCGAAACCATGCAAGCCATTCAAATCCTACCGCTACGAACCCCGCACGAGGATGGCTTGCTGGGTCTTGAAAATGTCCACGATGGCGACCGCTGCTGCTTCTTCTCGGAATAAGCCGTGAAACCTCACGATGGTGACCTCAAACACGCGGCCAACATCGTAAAGAAGTCATAGAGATCTGTGCAACAAGCATCCGACGCATCATTGAAAAGGTCAAGTCTGTATTGTTGTCACTTCTTCTCGCTGGTATGAGTGGTTTCACCCGTGGCAGTACCTATCAAACGGATGTGAAAGGAGGCCAACAACGTATAAGATTTCTTCTGCTATGTAAGCAATGACTGGCTACGATAAGTTTTACCCAAATCATAGTACGAATGCGGCCCTCCACGCCGCACCCGTGCTCTTCACGGCCCCCGAACGCGTCGTCTGACACAGCTGCCTTCGCTACGCGGCACCAGCCTGTTCGGGTCATGAACCCGGTGTCATACCTGCTGCGTGCTTATACTGTACTTTCTTTTCAAGTGTGTGTGTCATCACGTTCGTATCGTGTCGAGTAGGCTTCATTAGGTAATCGAGACAAAAAAACTTAAGAGAAGGCTATGAATAATATTCGCCGCCGAGCTCAGCTCAGCAGATAGCAGCCGGCTGCTTTGCCTGGAGGCTGTTGGGCCCCAACGAGCGGCGCTGTCTGCTGTTGCTTGATTCCGATCTTGGCGGCTTATTGAGTTCAGTGTTAATCTTCAAGAGCAAACCGTCACCAATTCTGCGATTGCTGAGTGACCAACGCAAAACGTTGATCGCGATCACCAGGTAGCTTACCACGCCCGCCCCATCGTCGCGCATCGGTCTCAGCAGCATCGCATCATAGTCTAGCGAAGATTGACAGTGAAACGGACGTGTTTCGCAGGGATGCCGTTGCCAGATTTATGGCGACGAAGCGGGCGACGCGGTGCGAAAGTATCTTCGACTTACGTTGTCCAGGTGTCTCCGAAAATGTTCCGAGCCTCTGGTAGGTGTTCTGGTGTCTCAGTCATGAAATGTGTCATGCCATCCTTCACTTCAATAACGTCAGACCATTTGAGAGAAAAAAATAAATCACCACGAGACCACATGATGAGTCTGAGCTGCGACTCCCGCAGCATCCGGATAGGCACAGCGAAAGTATGATCGAAGCGGGCGGCGAGGAATGACAGATGAAGTTAAGAAACTCGTGTTTTATCACCTATGGCGCGTCTGGTTTGAGAAACCGTCCCTCGCTGCCTAGATAGTGTTATAGGTAGATAGGTAATTTGTGTCTCACGCGCTGTGGCGATCGTCTGTGCACTTTTCTTCATCGTCTTCCCTTACCCAGCTGATCAAGGCCCTTCCTTGCCTGTGCCGCAAACAGAGGCAAATATGGGGTAAGGGAGAAATCAGTTTCGGCCAACGGCTTACGTTGCGATCACTGTAGCCTAACTGATTATGCCCGGCCTCCGAATGTCGCATACATTGGTAGGTAAGTGGTTCCCGAGCTGCTCGACCATCTAGGAATGTGAGTTGGTGATGAAAGCATGATTAGTGAATAGGTACTGTAGGTAGGTGGGACGGCTTAGCATCACGGGATCGATTTTCACGGGTCCCGACGGAGTGGGATTGATTGGAGATGTTAGGTCATGTTATACCTAATGGGAAGAACGACTTGGCTTACGAGTGCAAATCGCCCATAAAACGAGTCAAGCCAATGTCGCGTAGGGTAAGTCGCTGACCCGTCCGTAGGAGGGATGGCTGGCTGGCTCCTCATCATCATCATCATCATGGCAAGGCTACCTATCCATCGTCAACCCTGACCTGTGAGTCATCGTCCTGTCGGGGCGGGGTTAACAACCTACCAGGTATTCCGTAGAGTACCTACCTACCACGTATAAGCCCTGAACCAAATTTTCCCGTGCCTTGTCTTTTCGAAAACAGCGTCCCTACTGTACATACGTCCGTACTGTAATAAATGTCGCGGTCCACCTGCAAACGGAGTTCTTTCTTTCATTCTTTCATTCTACATCATGCGGTTGGGTTTATGAAATTTCTGTATCCCATCTAGATACCTGCCTAGAATGACGGGTTCTGTCTGGTCTGGGTTTCTTGCGTGCGATCCTTGCACGATTTACAGTACTTTGCGGGCCACGGCATTTATTAGTGGAACTTTTTTTTCCTTACCCGACCTTTCCCACCATTAGTAAATTGAGGTGTGAGTCATCAGGTCCTTTTCATTCATGCAACGTCGGCGCTCGTCGAGATAGATATATTTGCTCGAGATATTGTTCGGGATATTGTTCTTTTTGGTGCTCGGCCTTTGCAGATTCGCGATACCTAAGTAGGTATACCTAGGTAGGCTAGGTAGGTATACCTATGTTGATTGGCCTTCTACCTATGCGAAACTGTAGTGTACGAAGTAGACTAGGTAGGTAGTGTATAATACCTATACCGGTATTCCGTATGCTTGCTCTACCTAGAGTAGGTATGTAGGTAGTAAAGGTAACAATCCCATGCGCCGAGAGATTTCTAGAATCTGCGTAGAAACTACCTACTGCATCTTCAACGAGGCGTGGTATTCCTGAGGCTGACATCGTTGATTGACGGTGTTCGGCGATACATGAAGTCCATGTAACTAGTTGCACCCATATAACAAGGCAAGGAGGATCTGCATGAAGCCTGATGAGCTTCTAAGACCGAGTGAATGTACATTTGCATACATGTTTCCCATCATGAGGGGTGAAAAATAGCATATCTACTTCATACCTCAGTCCTGTAGGGTTGATCAAACAAACCAAGTCACACGAACACCATATCTGTTGAATACTGCAGTCATGCTATCATCGGCTCACCAACGGTCTTGATTTGCTGACCACCGACCTATGGACACCCTACATAGAGACCCCAGCCTCACATAGGCAGCTATCGCTAATGATCGGCTGAGTCTCAACAGCAGTCTCCATGTGTGCCCCTTTTATCTCTCACAGCCGTCACTGTTTGTAAGGCTGCCTGTAACCTAGCTTATGTGGATGCATAGTTCTAAAGAGTCCTATCGCCCTATAACTCTGCTGTTGGAGATGATTCCTGTGAGATTTAGTTTTTCAAATAAGCAGGCTGGTGAACCGTTCGCGGAGGGTAAACAGAGACTAGGTAGCACTTGAGATTGGTGTAGATAGCAGCGATCCACACGTCAAGGACGACGGGCATGGACACGAACGTGATGATCACCAAATATGACGTTTCACGGCACACATCGACTCCCATCCAGTAAAAGCAGTGAAACGCAGTGCTTCGAATGAAAACGAATGACTTCACCGTGAAGATATCTTGAGACGACACGTTCATCTCATATCAAGCTAGAGATGAAATCAACTCTATGACCTTGACGAGCTATCGATATCCAGCATTAGAGATGCCACTCTACTATGATCAACTAATGTTAAGATATGCCTGGGATTAAAAAGAATCAGCTATCTCACCTCTGATGAGTAGGCTCAGTAAGACTCGTCGGATCTAGTGTATAATCTCACGGACATGCTCATACTCTAGTATATAGAGAACCATAGATCAGATTGCCCGATGCTTATGGATTCACCTATCCCACAGTTCATCCGGCATGCATAGATGAATTTAGAGCTCATGACAGAGAGCAATGACGTTTCCAGTGTTCCTATGTTATATATGTAACAAGCGAGGAAATACAGTCCTGCCAAGCTTAACAGTTGCTTTGCTTGCTTACCATTAACCTCATGATGAGACACGCTCTTCTCCCCTTTCATGACCCCGTCTCAGCTGATACATACAACTGAACGAAGGCAAATTCAATCTCACGAACGATCATGCAGTATTGACCGGTCAACATTAGGTAGGTCCTCACGATAAAGAAGAAGCCTTAACGCAGGCTGAACAAGAGAATCGATAGCAGAGCAGCCATTTGCTACATGACGGCGACGTCTAACTCTATGATGGGTATATATATAGACGCAATATTTCTCAAGACAGCGTCTTCGTAGTTAAATAAATATAAAAAAGGCCTACTAAGAAGAGAGTCATATTAGAGTACAGGGTGGCCTTGTCTACGTGTTCTATAAAAAATCCGTTCTCATCTTTACGCCATATCCTGATCTATAAAGTTCACGGAGCGCCATCCCATTGTCCGAATACATTGTATACCCAGTCCACAGTTCGGCCGGAGCGAGGCCCGACGGTGTCGTTCACCACCAACTCTTCTTCGGTGCTTTCTTGTCATCGGCCTTCATCATTTGTAGGCGTCGCAGTTTTTCGCGGTTACGTGGGTCTAGGAGCCCAACATGGCCATCATCATGGAACCAATGGTACTCTCTGTCTCGACCTTGAGGTGATTCACCCTGCATCTTAATGCGCTGCAAGTTTCGCAACTTGGCGAGGCCGTACTTGCATACCACAAGAGACATGATGATGGATACGCCGGTAACCGCGGCGAATCCCCACTGTGTCTCCTCGATGAAATTCTCCAGGTTGGCACCGTACAGGCCAGCAATAAATGTGCCCATGGCCAAGCCCAATGTGCCGACACTGAACTTGAGGTCGAGCAACATAAGGGAGTTTCGGTTAGCGTCCAATATGGCGCGAATGCTAGGGGGCACGGATTAGTAAGACCCTTCGATCACATGAAAACAGAGCCAGTAAAGCTTACATCTCCTCAGTATTGCGAATGGAAGATACCAAATTCTGCGCTTCCTGGACTATTTCGTCGCAGAGTTTGTAATAAGACTCCAATAGCATCTCCACTTCGGTGTGATCGTCAAGTTCTCGATGAACATCATGAGTTTTCTCGGTTAGATACATTGCTACCAAATCGTCATCTGCTTCGAGAAGCTCGTCGATGGCATCACGTACGAGTTTCGCCTTCTGTTCAAAAGTGCTGACTCGTTTCGAGAGGATGAGGAGAACACGAAGCTTATGACGATCGATATCATCCTCTAGCTCGCCTAGAATGCGAATAACAGGGTCTCGCACGGCCTCGAAGTCGGCTTCTAGCTCCTGTGTCACAGACTGTAGAACGGCTTCAAGTGCGCGGAATTCGTAGGCAAGGCCTCCATTTGACACTGGAATCTTCTGTTGAAGCTTCCCTTGAAGATCGTACATGAATGCGGACTGGGGATATGACGCCTTGGTGCCGTATACATCGAAAAGAAGTACCCGATTGTGTTTAATGAGCACTTTGAGATGGAGTAAATTGAGTAATATCGAAGTAGGGCGGACGAGAATGTGCGGCAAGTTGGACGAGTCAATTTTGCGCAAATCACGAGGCAAGAGGCCAAACTACTTAATGTCAGCTCGACTGTTGAGAGAAATGCAGAGGCTAGGTTTGACAATACCCTCGCAATTAGCTCGCTCTTTTTAAACTCGCTGTCTACCAAAATGACATTTCCAGTTTCATCGACTTCGGTGCAGCGGAGTCTGGGCTCGGAGGCAGCCTTCTTGCTGAGTTGACGGCGCGTGTTGAACATGGAATTATTGTTTCCTTCACGATCAACTTCAGGAAGATCGTCAGGCTCGAGAGGTCGACCAGGTCTTCGCAAACGAAGCCCCCAGAGCCATTCTTGCCATGTCGATTTTCCGGTCTTGGCCGGAGGATTCGGAGGGCTATGTTGGGAGCGCAAGACGAGGAGATTCAAATTAGGTGAACGCCTAGCTTTGGTGAATCGGGGGTTTCTGGCCGGAACAAGTGAGTGGGAACCCACTATGCCGGTCTGCAAGAAAGCTGGCTGGTATCGGGCCGCGCATTGGTATTTTCGGATAGGTTGTCCTATAGAAACGGAACAGGAGGAGATAACAGGATGACTTGGAGAAAATCGGTTCAGGTTCTTAGTCTGCCGGCGAAGGAAACGTAACAACCTCATCGAAGGCACCAATGGGGAAAGATGCGACGCCATCTGAAAGAAAAGAAGAATGAGGTAATAAGGTGTGTTGTGCTATGGCGTGTGATGGAGGTTATGTACATGGCCTTCCTTTGCGCGATGGTGGCATCTCTGAAGCTCTCGTCATCAAAGCTAACGATCAAGTCAGTAGGCAGTGTAACTTAATACCTCCTCTGAGAGTGCGCGCGGGAGAAGAAAATTGAGTTGGTGATGCGCGATTGCAATTTGTTAGAACTAAGATAAAAACATGGATGAGATAGGCTAGTGAAATTTCATGTAGGTACATCAGGTGGGTACCTAGGTGCCTAAGTAGGTAGGTACCTATTCGGTGCCTGCACGTGTGATCTGCATCTGCATCTGTGGCCGGCTGTCGAGGGTGATTAAAGCCGTTTTCACAGCTGCTCCACTGAATCTTGGGGAAAGCTGACAGCTGCTTCTCCGAGTGGCGGAGTTGGTTATAGTGGGGTAACGTGGTCTTCTTACGGATCTGCAATCCACTTTTCCTGGTACGCTAAGGTAGGCACTTTGTGTTACCCGTGAAAAAAGATGAAAACCAGGAGTTAGAACTTACAGCAGGTATTCCGTATTCTTCTGTGCCATGGAATCCGTACGGATTATCTACATGTTATTCCGTATATACTTACATATCGACATCATCCACTGGGAAAACTTGAGATCGGTGACTGGTGCTTTCGTTCAGCACGCTCAATTCGACCCAATCTCTAGGTATGTATCAGGGCGGCCTTCAGCTTCATCGCAAGCATATGGAACACCAAGAAACGCTTGATCCAACAAACATTTAAAACGTCCTGTCTTATATATTATTTACACATGGAACTCACACCAATGAAAGTGCGCGGCAAAAGGCGTGCTCAAGGTGAACAAATCCTTGTCAAACTCGAGCCAAAACGTCGTAATAAGGGTCTAAGCCGAAACCAGCAGTCCAGGCCCCGTCGTCCTAAAGCCTCCAACATTGAGAAGTCTCTACCCCTTGAGGTTCTTGAACACATTCTCTGGCTGAGCGAAAATGTTAATTTCCCGCGGGCCAGTCCTCGCCTTGGACGCTTGCTTTCAGCCCCTTCCACTTTACGTGAGACCTTTCTCGCTGCATTTGGACCAACGTGGGACGTATGGTTTGGTTGTGTCAATGGCCGAGATACAGAATTTCCTGTGGTGCACAGCTACGCAGAATGGGGGGATGATACAATTCGGTTTGGTGGAAACCCTGCTTTTCAGGTTCGCTGTTCGCATGGCCAGTCTGTTGCTTTGTGACTAATACATCCCAGACTGATATATTAGCATGTTCATGGGCGACAATTGATTTGATGCTCGATTGTCGGGATATCTGGATTCGACGTCACGCTCAAAATCGACCTTTTGAGCATGTTCACCTGTGGGGTATCCCGATTACCCCCTGCTTATACACAGGCACTGGCGTCGCTGTTGGAGTTAGCGGTATCAAAGAAGCTAGATACTACTTTTACCACGACTACGAAGCCTTCAGAAACATCGAACAGATGAATTCTTACACTGCAGCAGACAGTTATTTATCTGAGCGCTGCACGACCTGGATCGAGGTTCACAGATCTACCCAAATACCAGATGAGCTCTTAACTGGCCCATGGGACGAAAAGGACCTTCAGAAATTATTCTGGCTCATACAAGCTGGCGCCCGTCTATCCCCCGATCAGACGTGGGAGCTTACTTGCGAAGGGTACCGCGAAGCTACATTGGATCCCTGTTCTCCCAATGTGACTGTCATACGTATACTTCGCTCCCTGGATGCCTTTCGAAAATGGCCACATCACATCAGGGTGGAAGAGTTATTCAAGATTAGTAACCTTAATCCCGATAACCGCGATGACCCTTCCATTGGAACGGTTGGCAACAATCTGAATGTGAAGTACTACTACATCGAAAAGCTTTTGGAGGATCCCGATTACTACGCCTCAATTCGAGCAATATAAGTCACACCGATACGACATCTACCATTCATTGTCCATAAAACACCAGACAGACTATTGGGAATCTGGTATAAGTCTTATAAAGCACACTACCTATCTTGTTCCTATTAGCGTAGGATCGGACTAAGTGATGTAGGTAGGTATACCTACCTAGCCGTCGCTAGAGAACACAAACACGACGCTGACTGCTGCAGCGTCATCCTAAATAGCACTCATTCCTCTTATTCCTGCGTTTATGAGCAGAGGAGGGTACCTACATATACGATGTACATATCCTCTCTAGTTCAGGGAGGTGTGGTTAGTGTTAGTAATTGTACGAGCACCACCAGTCATTAATCTACCTAGAGATCCCCAGCTTTCTACCTAGGTATTTCCATTTCTCCCTCGAGGAATATTCCGTCACTTCAGATAGAACCACAAAGGTGGACTTATTTGTGACCACTGACGAATGGCTATTCCGCATAATACGCTCTTAAGGCGTTGGGGCCATTGGCCTAGTCCGATTCTCGGAACATCCACACGTTGAAAGGAGCGTGCAAGTGGGATCCGAAGACTATTTGCCCGTCTCGACGTCACAGATTCACCGGAATCCGGCAAGGGAACCCCCCCACCAAATCTCCCTTCGGTTGGAGAACGTGCTCTTCGTACCTCGTTCCAGAATGCAGGATGTTCCGAAATTTCCTAATAAAGTCATTCAGTTCCTTATCTTGGGATGAAAGCAAGCTGGGTCCCTAGCGGCGGACTGCTTTGCTCGCTTCTAGACTTCCCCATACCTGTTGTATCGAGCTATGCTGGTCGGGATATCGACATCAGCTACTATTCATTATACCTTACCTATACCTAGTCGCTATTCCTTGGCCTAGAGCTTTACCTACGCTTCGTTCAGCTTGTTTAGCTTAGATTCCGTGATATCAGGAGAATTGGTCCATAGGTAGTGTAGCCTTCCATCGTCTTTTCACTTTACGTCCGTGATATATTGATTGACTATCCTGCAGCATGTGCTGCTCCCATTTCTGCGCATCACAAGCTCCCTAGCCCATATCACATCTGCCTCAACTATCATCGGGTTTAAAATAAAGTTTTAATCTCGATCGCTTATTCGCGAGTCCTTCCTGATGATACCTACCTACCTACTTAGATAGATAGACGTTAACCTAGTAAAAAAAAAAAAGGAAAAAAACTGATCAGATCAGGAAATAATCGATTCAACCACAACCCAAAGCCATGGTATCGAAAGGACGAAGATGACGACGATATGATGAGCAAGCAGCACGACCCCCAACCCCAACACCGGTGAAAACAATACGTCCGTAGATGATATATAAATAGAAACGGCTAGGAAAACTAGCTCGCTAATGAAAGCCCTTACGGACGTAGACATCGACTTGTTACCTATTATTAACAAGGTAGTGTACGCCTACCCGGCGGTTGAAGCAATTAGTGCGTGTGGGAACCATCATGGTTCAGTTTGTGCTAGGTACCTATCTGTCTATCATATTCATTACCTAAACCTCTACGAAATATTGTCGAGGTACCTAAGCGCAGTGCCTACCTATATGGTTCCGATCCGGCACTGGTTTGAGTATCCGGCCCACTTTCCCAGTCTTTTCAGCACTGGCTTATTCAGCCGCCGGGTAGGTGAGGCACACATAGGTATGTGTGTACTGTAAGATATAACGTCCTACGGACAGATGGGTAACAGCCGGTCTCGTCACAAAAGCATGCTTGGCGTGAACCCAGCCGGCCGGTTCACCCCTGGCCCTATGTGGCCTTGCTCATTTTCAAATTGGCACTACGGTAACATACATACCGCACGGGAATCTACATAGTGAGGTAAGTAAGTAAGTAAGGAGGTAATAGGTAGCATGAACGGTTATCTCCTCGAGTGTCCGAAGACTACAATTCGGTCACTCGCAGTGGGTACGAACCCATAAAAACACACTGCCGACTTTATGAAAACCAGGCCTTCTCAAGCAATCGGGTGGTAGTCAAAGTGTGTGCAAATGAGTACTCCTTCGGTATGGTGGAGCGGGTGACCGAATTGTGGTCTTCGGGCACTTGAGGAGATAGTGACTTCAGGATGACGCTCGCTTCCCTGTGGCCCGAATCAGTATCATTTCCCTTTTATTCCCTTCCCCGAGGGAGCACCGTAAATGGTTTATGTCCGCCACCGGCGGAACTGATGAACTACCTACCTACCTACGGACGTACATAGGTACACTAGGTAGGTAGGAGTGGCGTGATGCGCGTCCGTTTTGGCTTGGCGCTATCCTGGCTGGGTTGGGTAGATTCCTGTTACGGTATCTTTTGTCTGGTGTTGTCGCGGGAATGATTTCGTGGAGAGACATTATGACTTTCGAGTTCATAGTTCCGGCTGCCCGGGTTGCTTATGGCGCTTACTTGTGGGTATTGAAAGTTGAGATGCCCTGTACGTCCGTACGTAGGTAAGATATGTGTACCTATTCAGACTGTAGGTACTAGGGTAGGTAGTACCGGTATAGGGCGCACATCTTGGGGTCGGCCATATTTCCATTAATACCGAGCCCCATGTGTTGCGATGAACACCAGTTCAAGATCCAGGATCTAGGTAGTATCTTGCTGTAAGCGTGTACCTGTTATCAGTCACTCAGGGTGTACGTAAGGCAAACCAACAACAGTGAACTGAATGTAGGTAGAGTTCAACTTCAGTCATGTACCTACATACCTTTTCGAATTACCCATGCCAGGCGTTGCCCGGGCCATGCATCAACAAAGGCTAACTACCTAGTTACCCAGCAAATAGTACCGGTACTTGCTGCACGGTGAATCAGGATTCTGGCGATCAGTATGTAACATGGTCAGACCTGACCCGTTCATCATGCGAGCTTATGTCAGCAGGGTTTGAGACCATTGAATTGAAGTGTGTTCACTCACGGTAATGCCAGATGGCGAAGGTCCGTGCTCTCGGGTCTCAGCGCGGCTCAAAGTCGAGATGGACCATCCCCAACGCGGCTCCTCATTCCCTCTCTTTGAGACCACGATTACGACGGCCCGTTCCACATTGCGATCCCAACAGGTCTTCTGCCTCCATGTATGTCGTCATCTAAACCCCAAAGCCCAGATTGCGGCTCGCATGGCTGTGGGCTGATGCGACCCTAGGCTGAAAGAGTCCCGTAAAGAAGTGCCGGTAGGTCGTTCGGTTCAGCTAGGACCTGTTACACGTAAGGAAAGGTACCGTAGTTGGGGCCTGACGAATGTGGGCAAGTCTGGCGTCTCTACTTATATATTACCTGGTCAGGAGACCGAAAGAACATTGCTTCATGATATTTCGCTTGAAATTCGAGAATAATGGGCATGTAGGTACCTACACTACACTACATATGTATTCAAATTTGGACTACCTAGGTATTCGGGTCAACTGGGATCAGAGTTACATCACGTGGGGTAGGTTGGACTGACTGTATGTAGTCAGAGAACTGAACTTCGCTGCCGACGCCAGCTGAAAAGTACGAGTACCTACCTAGGTAGGTACCTAAGTAGGTACGCCGTACTATGTACAGCATCGAGGTGTTTGACAGGGTGAATGAGTGAAGAATGTCATTTATGAATAGGTACCTATATAGTAGTAGTATAGTATACCTATTTGGGGTGGTCATCACAATGATCGAGCTGACACTTCTCTACCTACACTAGGTACCTAACCTACCTACCTATATCACACTGATAGTGTGTACATCTAGTAGTAGGTTAGGTATCCCGCAAGGCCGAGTGTTTTTTCAGTACCTAAGGTACCTAAGGTACCTTACCTCCGTACCTCTACCGGTCAGGACAAGTACCTAAATTTGGTTCGGGGTTGGGGTAGGTGGAGCATGGAGCACGGAGGATGAGGAGCTGGAGGTGCAGCTGTTTGCAATAAAGTTACAGTACGTCCGTAGGTACCTACTTCGTAGGTAGGTAGGTAGGACATTGAAGAAAATGTATCTAGTACGGATCATATGTGAGTAAGCTGTCTATCTAACCAAGTATCGAGTACTCTATCTGGAGGGGCAATTATCACCTAGTGCAGGTACCTATCTACCTAGGTACATACCTAGTATAGTATCAGATTGGCATGTTAGGTACGTACCTTAGGTACTTAATTACTGTCGGCATCGCGTGTCTCACCTGTTGCCATGTGCGGCTTCTAGTGTACTTACACTACAGGCCCCCCCTCCCCCCGACGTAGATACTAAGTACGGACGTAGGTACCACTCGAAATCAAAGGAGGCAATGGGTACGGACGTACCTACCTAGGTAACTTATAACCCAAAGTACAAAGGTACCTAACCTACTACCTCTACCTTAGGTACATAGGTACATACTTAGGTACTTAACCTTAGGTAAGGTACCTAAGTAGGTACATAAGGTAGGCACACAAATGAACGAGGTGTTCATGCCTTTGTTTCTTAAATTGCTTCCAAGGTTGTTTCCTCTCGTCTCTTAAGACAATACCTACACACCTTAAGTGCCTACACTGCCTACAACGAAGTGAATACCTACCTACCTACCTACCTAGGTAAGGTAGGCATTAGGTAGTGTCATGTACCTATACGTAGAGCGATGCCGTACAGTGTCTGTCTCGGTGTGGCCTACGGACGTACCTACCTATACTATGGGTTTCGTAGGAATATCGGTGGTATCCGTAGGTAGGTATTTCGTAGTAGTTAGGTAGTAGTGTAGTAATGTGTATTTTGTGTATGCAGTAAGTAGGCAGTGTACTTTTATATGAAGGATTTGAGAAGTTTGAAGATTCCCCCCAGGCCTCGACCCCTTTAATGGGGACCAAAATTGTGGTTTTGATGAATATGGACCAGTCACAAAATCACCTGTCCAGTAAAACTTGGCGTAGTGTAGGTACGATACCTACCTAGGCACGGATCCGTACCAACCTAAGGTACTTAAATTATTCGTGATGATCTCCCAGGTCCGGGATGCCGTACGGACGTACCTTTTGGTGAAATAATCCACTAACTGTTAGATTAGGTACCATTTCAAGTCGCTGCTTCCTTTATTTCACAGCAGTAGGATGTACACACACTAGCGCAGGTTAAGGTAAGGACGATCCTAGTAGCGTGTGCTAACCCAGAGGTACCTACGGACGTACACACTAATCCAACCTAATTAACAGCGGGCTCTGGGGCTTCCAGATCAAGGACGACCGACCACTTGCCGTTCCATTTGTCTAGGTAGGTACCTACCTAGGTACATACCTACCTAACTAATAGGTACCTATACTACTACTAAGTACCTAAACTAACCTAACCTGACCTGACCTAACTTACCTACTACTTACTTACTTACGTCCCCTACAGACTTCTTCATACAACATCATCTCTTCTCCTTCCAAGTTCTTTATAATAGGTATATCAAGGTAGGGCGTGAATAACTTTAGGTATCCTACCTGTCTATTTTGTCTGTCTGTCAATGTTACAATCCCATACCTATCGCCCGCAGATCAACTGTTTGAACTGAAGAAGATTTACATATCGTGAGTGGAATTCACTTTGCTTGTTTGTGACTTATTAACTACCTAACCTTATGTTATTGCCCGCTTATCTACCTACTACCTACTTTTACCTACCCTCACTCCGTACACTCTCTCTCTCTATATAACATAACATAACATATCATCATAACATACCTACGCGGCGCTACCTACATCAATTTCAGGGACCAACCGGAACATCTCAGTCCCTCTCATCTAAGGCAGTGTAGCTACATTATTTCGGTCTTACACCTTAATGGGTCTGGCCTTCATTCATTCACCATACCTACATTCACTACCTACATACCATCTCCTCTTGCCTGCCTCATCTACCTATAACGTCCACCCCTAGTCCGTACCTGCTGGGGGGAATTACTACCTACCTCCGCTACGTTTTGCTCGTCCCTTGCATCGAACTGCAATCCGAACCATATCAGAGTAATTCTGAACTTCCTGCACAACATCGTTGATGCGAATCACTTCACTCATTCAACTACCTACCTAATTCCCCCATCTATTCATCTATTCATCTATCCATCTATCCATCTATCCATCAATCAATCAAATTTCAAGCAAGCAATCAATCAATCAATCGATTCACCCATCCATACTTCATTCTTTCGTTCATTCATTCATTCTTCCATCCGTTCTATCAATCAACCACCTGTTCATCCCTTCCTTCCTTCCTTAACACATTCATCCGAGCATTCAAACCAACTGCCTTTTTCTGTTCAACTCAACGACCGACCAACGCAATCCTATGCAAACTGACCAGTTTACCGCTCTTGCGTAGTCGCAGTAACATCTCCTAGAGTTACCGCCTGGATTGCAGCGTGGTTTATTTTAATACCTGCGTGCCATCATACCGTTCTGCCCGCATACCTAATCAATCACCTGAATGACCGTGTCGCCGTCCGCAATCACTGGCCTCCTATCCTAGACGACAGTGCCCGGTCATCGCTTATCACCGCACACAGCTCTACCTCGGTTGAGGAAATAAAGGGATAATCTACAGTCTTCAAAGTTTCAAGTCACCCTGACGATCTCCTATCCACCCACATCTCGACCACACACGGTTAAAAAATCCACTTAAAAACGAACCTGCGACTGTCGACCAATTTGACCGCTTAAGGATTGACTGCACTCGGATAGAGACACCCGAGACGCCGGGTGTCGTTAATCTGCTTGCGCATCACCAGTCTGCCACACAACCAACCATCTCTTTATTTGATACCTACCACAACATACCGATAGCCATCAACTGACCAGGCAGGGGTCTAAATTCATTTTAGCCCACCCGTCTATTCGTCAGCCATCTCTCCACCAGTCCACAGATATAATCAACGGGCTATCACACTGAGAACCGCAGCGTTGCAACCGAGAAGAAAGCACATACGAGGTCGGAACGCACCAAGCAGGTTTTGACCGCCATGTCAGCCATGGAGGGCGATTTGCTGGGCCTAGGTAAGTCAGAAGCCACGATACATCGTACATCCCAGAATCACCCCGTAGGAAGTGCAGAAACCAGCCCCATTACGTACATGTCTGCCAGCTCAATCTACATGTATCATGCCATCTTCCTGTCGCCGATCGAGTAGAAAATATCCCGGGGCTTGGTCGATCCACTCGACCCAAAGAGCTGTTTGTTTCATGTGTGCTCGCCCATGTTTCACAATGTGTGGCAGCATCCCCATTCCCGTCTGCAAACAGCCGCGTATTCCTTGCTAACATGATGCTGTTTGCTGCTTTCATAGGCCACCCATCCGGCCAGCACTCGGATGATCCGTCTGCTCGCTTGGCAATTAATCTCTCGTCTAATAATCCCTTCCGTAATCGAGCTGCTTCGCCCAATACCGTTGGTGCGCCCCTCCGCTCTCCTTTTGACGACCCGCCTCCGCGACCGACCTCACGGAACCCTTTCCTTGATCCCGCTTATACTTATTCGAGTGGCTCCCAACTTGTCACTTCCCCCGAGAAGATGTCACAGCCCACGGGTGCCCAATCGGCCACTACTGAAGAGCTCTTTGTAATTATAAAACCATGTATACCAAATGCTTGAATGCTTTGCTGATGCCAATTCTTATAGGAGAATCTCGACATTCAGGACGGTACAAGCAAGAAAGCCCAACCTAGACCGAACGGTGGACAATCTTCTTCCAGTAGACCTTCTCGCGGCCCTCCCCGTGGTGAAAATATCCCACCGCAGGGACGTGGTCCCTCAATTTCTCATCGCCCTACCCGATCACAGGAAGAGGCGCTGAAGGGACGCAGGATGCAGTCTGGTCCGAACGAAACCAAGCGGACAGGTGTATCTCCACAGCGACGACCCGACCCGCGCCAGCGCCGTAATAGTGACTCTTCCGTTATGGAGAAGCCCATCACTGATGAAGAGAGAAAATTGCGTGAGATCAGACAGAGGGACAGAGAGAAGCGCCACCGTGATGGCAAGAGCAGTAGACCCAGAAAGATAGATATTATTGACCAGCTAGATGCTACAAGTATTTACGGCACCGGATGTAAGTTTTCCGCTTCTGGCTAGGAAAATACGGCGACTGATTTTTTTATTTCTCTAGTATTCCACCATGACGGCCCTTTTGACGCTTGCAATCCCCATCGAAACCGTAAAGGCAGTCGACGCGCACCTATGCAAGCCTTCGCTAAGGACTCGGCAAATAATACAATCGGGGGCTCTGGCCCCTTGAATAGCCGAGCGGATCATACATTGTTCATGGGACAAGAAATTCATGACGCATCAACCATGTATGGTAATAGAGATCTGATGAAGCCTAAAGCCCATGAAATGGAGCTCTTCGATCCAAAGCAGCGAGGTGAATATGAGCATGGAGAAGAGACGCTTGGTCTGGGTAGCTCGACATTTTTGGAAGGAACACCAGCTGCTCGCACTGCTATCGCCCGAAACCAGGAAGAGTCGGCCCAGGAAGCCGCTGAATTGGGACTGGCAAGGAAGAAGTCTGTGGTGCAACGTTTCAAAAGTATCAAGCGCGGCCCTAAGGATTACAACGAATTGGGACGAGTTACCAGTCCTGACAGCTATCACAACCCTAGACCTAGTTTCCCAGCCGTATCAACCACGAGCGACAGAACTCCTTTCTTCTCCGAGTACGATATCGAGGATCAGGGCAGCTTCCAACGAAAGGACAGCGATGCTATGTCACCACTTTCACCCCTTTCGCCCCCCGTACATAACTCTGGCCTTGAACGGCGAGCGACAACCGATGCAACGATGGATAGTCTTACTGACGGGCAGGGAAAGCCACCAGCTGGTGGCTTCCTCTCCCGAGTAAAGAGCTTGAAGGGCGCCCGGCGACAGCGGCCCGAGCCGCCGTCGAAGGAGGGTGTTCCCGGCTATGGCCCAGGATGTGCTCTGTAAGCATTAAGGGTTCATGCCACGTGCGAGGTTGAAGATGGATTTTTGACGCCAGAAGAATATGCCTGTCAAAAAAAAAAAAAAAGACTGGAGTGTCCTCTTAAGTTCGTTTACAGGCGGATGAATCAGTTCTCTGGGATACGATTGACGTGTAATTGGTATCTCTTGTGTTGTAATGGCGTCATGCTGAGACGCTTTCCGCTTGATGGAAACAGACGAACTGGGGCGGTGGCTGCGTCCCATTGATGGAGAAGTATGGCGGCAATGCTTGATGGGAAGTTAGCTTTATTCGCTCTCATTTTCTGCCTCGGCAGGATTCTGTCGGGCCTAAACCTGTGCTGTATGGTTATAGGCAGCTTGATATTCAGCAACAAGGTCGTTTGCGATATGGAATCAGCAGGCGGCCCTGAGGGGTTGCTCATTGCTCCGTAGTCTCCCTAGACTACCGCATATCGAGACCTACGATGGATTGACTTCAGGAATAACTCCAGATGCATCCAGTTTATTCTCTATTGATTTGTTACGAGGGAGATTGAGTATTTAGATTACATCGGAAGGCAGGAGTAAGGGTTCAGCAAGCATCAGCTCCCTTTCAAGGAACCGAAATCCAGATGTAATAGTGCTCCACTTTTATTCTTTTTCGTAGAGCTTCAAGTTCTTAGTAAACGAACCAGGCGTGGCTCTTTATCTGAAGACGACTGCCAGAGCTCATGAGCTTTCTATAACTCTTTTTAAATTGAATTCTAGGCTGGTACTTATACTCATGTTCTCTGAGATTTACTCCCATTCGTGATGTCCTAACGTGCTAGGTATACGCATCGAGGACCGAGGAGGCATGCCTAAAATCCTTCGCCCTCTACCGTTGAATTCTCATTGTGCATCTCAGATGTACGTGCGAATACCTACATGGGTGAATAAAACTCCCCGACACTACTATACTACCTCTATACACACAGGGTCATGGACAGCAACACAGACACCGGGGAACATTTCCTGGGACCCGTACCCGATTCAGGCGCCACTCTCTTCAGATTAGAGGTCGAGCGACGGGAGGATCTTCGCCGGAGAGGTCCTATATCTACGGGGTGCCCTGAGATTGATGATGCGCTTCTATCGGTGGGCGGGTTTGAACGTGGTTCTGTCGTCGGCGTTAGTGCTGAGGTCGTGGATTTCGGCGTCTTGGTGAGTCCCTACCCACCTACCTATTCTTTTTCTGCGCGCTTGGCGTCAGCTCGGCTTTTCACTGTTTACGTTCGAACGAGCTGTCGCTCATGGTGTTCGCAGTTCGGTCTCCAGACCATAGCACGTGCATTGGTCTTTGGGCACGGAGATTCTACGGGCGAATTCGTTCGGAAAGTCGCTGTTGTCACGACTTTGCCGGCTGCGACGATCTTGCCGATCCTAAGGGATGTTGTCCGCTCGCAGGCGCTGATTAAGTTTGGTCCTGGACATGTTGGAGTTGATGGGGAGGTGAGACGGTGTTTGGAACTTATCTCTATCTCGCGCGTCTTTGACATTGAGGGCTTGTGGGAGGTCCTTCTTGAGCTGGGTGGTGGTCTGTCTGAGACCGTTTCTCGTCGTGATGGGGATAGGTTTATGAGTCCTCCTGTTCCTGGCGCAGAGAGGCTGTCCGAGAATGAACGTGATGAGAGTGACTTCACGGACGAAACAAGGCGCAAGAAGGATTATGTAGAGTCTGGTGCAGAGCGCGAGGAGGGCGATCCTATTGATAACGTACCGCTTGAGTTTCCTCCTGAACCTCCAGCATCTTCACCGAGTCCAGTAACGGAATTACCTCCTTTACGTATTGGGCCCGAGCTTCGTCCACCGATTCCGAGGGCCGAGATACTGGACAGTGAAGATGAAGAGCCATTCTCATCACCGTTATCGTCCCCTCCTCCATCCACGATCGCACCAAGATCTGCCTCTCCATCCGAAGAGCGACCCCAAGCCCCAAACAATCAAGACCCCCATCCCACTCAACCAAGCATTCCCAGCCCAGAATCAAGGCCCATCTTCAAGCCACAAGACCCCCAATCAAAACCCCCAACACCAGAAATAATCCTCATAACGCACTTCGCCGCCCTTCTAACAACCCTCTTCACCCACCACGACAAAAAAGACGCCCACGCAACCCTCCAACGTCTGTCCTCCCACCTCCACAATCTAGCCCGATCCGCCGGCCCGCTCATCCTCCTCCTAAACACCACAACCACAACCACAACCACAGCCGCGCACGCCCAGAAACCCCATCCCCTCGACCCAAGCCTCCGCTCCATCTTCAACCAGGCCCGAAGAACCAAACCCGCCTTCGGCCTGACCTTCGCCCAACTCCTCGACCTGCACCTCCTGTGCACGCGACACCCGCGCACGCGCGACGACGCCGAGGCGCTCGTCACGGGCGTCGGCACCGAGGACGTGTGCTATGCGTGGGTCGTCGAGGCGTTGCTTGATGAGCTGGGTGCATGTGGAACAAGCCGGAGTCGGGAGGGTCGTTGGGCTGCGGTCGACGTGCGTGGTGGCGTGCGACTTGTCGATGCATTTTCGCACGGGAGGCGCGACTGATCTATCATGTCGGACTGGCGGTTGTTGGAGGAATCCCTTTTGCCCAAGATTTATCACATATGACACTACTTGTGCGGTCATATACAACTATTGCTACCTACCTAGCCCTCCTAATAACGTATTTCACATACGAGCTTCATTTGCGCGAGGTGGACTTCGAGCTCGACATGTGGCTTCGCCATATATATATTGGCTACCTACCTACGTACTTGTACGTATATTCATCACTGGTGGGATTCTGTGCAAGTGAACGTGCCTTCATTTATGTGCTGTTTATATATATGCTCTCCTATCCATACTCTTCTCCTCCCTCGGCGCTTTTGAAGAAAAGAAGAGAGAAAAAAAAAATACGCATGACATGCATACCATCCTCCCAAAACGTCCAGAATACTATGAAAGCGTTCACGATCAAACCAACCAAATGCCCGTTCTCAAATATGAAATACGTTGTTAATTCTTTTCGGTCGAGAGTGCTGCACTCAAAGACCTACAGCTCACTCCAAACCTCAGCATCTTCACCCTCATCGCCTAACTTCTTCTCATTTTCAACGTACGGCTCTAGCCTCTCAACAAGTTCCTCAACGGAAATCTCGCCATCAGCCTCCGTCCACGCACCCCCATCCCTCGGCCTACGCGGCGGAATAAGGACCGAGTTGAGGACCTGCACGACGCCATTCTGCGCAATGCCGTCCTCGACAGCGACGTTCGTATAACCATTGATGCGGATGTTGACGAGGCGGTACCAGTGCGCCACGTCGACCGACAGGCTCTTATCCTCCAGCAGCGTGGGCAGGTCGACGTGGAAATGGCCGTTTTCGTCATTCTTGTGACCCATATTCTCGTCGTCTTCGTCCTTCTTGCCGTAGAAGGCGTCCGAGTAGAGCGTCTCGTTCACGACGATGTGGTACTGCAGTATGGCGCGCAGATAGTGACGTCCCTTCTTCGTGTTGAACAGGAAGGCGTTGGCGCCTGGGCCGAGCTTCAGGAAGGCAAAGTTCGTTGGGGCGAAGATGGTGAGGCCGGTCGTGTTACGGCGCTTGCAGGGCTTTTCCTTGTGCTTGTGTATGTCACCGTCGCTGTCGCTATCGCCATTGCCATTGCCGTCGTCGTCACTGTCGCCATCGCCATCGCCATCTTCGATACAACGTTTGAATTGATGTAGTACGCCGGTCTTCTCCAACGCTAGCTCAAGAGTCGAGAACCTGGACGGGAATAGCGAGATCAGCCGTCTGGCTGGGGGCGGGGGGACCAAGATACTGTCTACGGCGTGGATGACACCGTTCTTGGCGAACTGTCCTCAGAGAGTGTGGTTAGTTAAGAGTTTGGTTTGAAGACGACTGGACGTGTGGGAATTACATACCATGTTCGGTCGAACCACCTTGCTGTAGAAGTTGATCCTGAGCCCCAGCAAGCTGACGCTGATCCTCAAGCGCTGAGGTCGGTCGCCCAATTTTTCATTATTGAGGATCGTGGGCACTGTGTGCGAGGCAAATAGACGACCGGCGGGATGATCCCCTCGCAAAATGTGGTATTCGATGACTTTGTTGAGGAATTTCTTGTGTGGCTTGTGGCCGTGCTTGGGGATATGCTCGAAGGCCCTGTCGGTGGGGACAAAGACCGTCACGTTTTTGTCGGTGCTGTTCAGTAGTTGGACAATGTCCGGGAAGTCGTCTACGAGCTCGGCAAACTTTTTACTGTGGTTCGATGCGTGGATTGCTTGGTATATGGTCAGGGTCGTTGTGATGTCGTGGCCCTCGTCATCAAATCTGGCGGCGCCGAGGATGCCATCGTGGTCGAGAACCGAGCTGGGCAAATTGATTTCGGAAAGCTCATCGACTAGTCTGTGCGTTCCCTGGCTGATGGCATCAACGGTCTCCTCGACTGTCGAATGTAGAGAATTCCACCAGTCTTGAGGCGTTTTCTCGGCAGGCTTCTCGTTCCCCAGGCTGATTTGCTGAGCCGTCTCGTCATCTGGAATGACGAAGGCGATGGCTATCGCCGTCACTAGGGGTAACAGATTCGTGTACCGCATTTTCCTCTTGTAAAGCTCAACTTGAGCTCGGTTGTACTGAGGTGTACTTCAAAATCAAAGATATGAATGGTCTTAGGCAGAGAATATATATATATATATCTCTACCAAAATTGCTGCGAAACAAGAAGTTCGATCCGGTCTCTTTGTGTGCAGGATTGAATCTGCTGATGTCACATCACAGTAAATGTAGATGGAGCATTGCCCATATCGTGTCTCGTCTTCAGGCAGAGCTACTTAAACAAGAGTCAGCTCATAAACGTGCTATCCTCGTGTGCCCGCAGTTCCGTGTTTGTCCGCGTCATACTGGCGTCATACATGGAAAGCCTTTGTCAGCTTGTCAAATTGTCAGCGAGGAGAAGCTGGAGGTTACGCTCGCATTGGCCGTTTACTTGAGTCAGCGGGCTCGGATGCCGCTTGCCCGTCAACTTTAAAACGGGTAAGCTCTCTGCCGCGCCAGGCCTATCCGGGGTTCAGGGGGTAACGTCTTCAGGCGGCTTTACCCCTTGACTTACTGATTTCACTACGCTATACGCACGAGAAGCATGTTGTACCTTTATTCTACTGTATGTTAAATAGTAGAGAAGCTATAGAAAAAGCGTGGCATGCCGATTCCAAATTCCAAGGGAAAAAAGTCCGCAGTCGTCGATTCATTCTTGTCGCAGACGCTTGTCGCAGAGAAGATAAGATGTTTTAGTCATGGAGGCTACCTATATGCATTGAGTACCTAGGAAAGCGACCAAGAGTGGCAGAAATACCAGTCTTATTTGAGCATAGCTCCCTGGCATATGGGGGTGACTCGTGGATTCGTCGATAACGCACGATACTTCACCGTGATGAAGATGTACACTCAAGCATACATTGTATGGCCTCGGGAGCCTTGATATAGATAATTGAGCCCATGTCTAAGGTGGAAATGAGAATATTCACTCACCCTGCCAAGAACTTTCCCACAACTCCAAAGCTACACTACAGTGCCCAGTAGACACGTATCTCTGCCCTTTGAACCCTGTTTGTCCATCCGGGAAATCTTGCGCGGCCCCATATGGTCACCATGTCCCCAACCTTCAGATTTCTAACAAAGCTGCCATCCCCAGTACCAGACCCACGACCGATTTCGTCCAGCTCTTGACTAGCACTAGACTCGGGGTCAACATCATCTGTCCAAGACCACTCGACGTGGTGGTGCTGCCAATCCTTTTGTTTTAATTGATTACATTGTATCTTATGGTTGGCTACTGGAAGGAGTTCGTGATTGTACTTGGATTCATTCTCGTGAAGAGTTGGCCATATGGGACGCACGGCACAGGCGGTTGGCGTTAGCTCGGAGCTGTTGGCGATGCGATTTGAGCCTTGCAAAGAATTAATAAGCGAATATCGTTGGGGGGGGAGGGGGGGATTGCGCGAAACCTACAAACGTGGCCCTTGTCAAAACGGTCGATCCCAGCATCAAACCAAGTCCACGAGTTAGAGTCGCTACCCCAGCCTTGGTCACGACTGACTATATCGAAGACGACCTTTCGAAATGGATGCGCAAGTGCCAATGGTGGCCCGTCGACGAAACGCTCGAGTTCTTCTCGGGGATATTCCTTCTCCAATTTGAGCGCAGGGGCTGACTTTCGCAAAAGGTCATTGTCGCTCGAATGCCATGCAGTAAGACCGAGTGGCTTGGTTCGAAGCTTGTAATTTTGGTCAGTAGATGATAGCAGGACAAACTTATGGAACATGATCAATTAAGGACTAACAATAAACTGGTTTTCGTTAGCGCTGGAGCCGTAGATCTCACGACACCCAGAGGCGGTCATAGAGAAGTCGATGCTGGCCACGGAACAAGCCCAATACTCGGCAAAGTCCATGACAATGTCAACGACTTCGGGAGGGAAAAGAGTAGCCTTCGCCAGAATGCTCTTGACCTCAACACAATCGCCCGGCGTCGGTCCACAGGCATCACTGAGCTCGGGCTCCCGCGCGGGAGCACGGTCTGATCTTGATCTCTGGATAGGGAACAAGCGCACAAGTCCTCGGTTCATCATATCCGGCGATCGACTGGAGGCTAGGAATTCTGGAAAGATTTAGGTATGTACCTATAGGTAGACAGATGATTAAGCAGACTTGGTTTTGCTTCAGTTAGGTATACTGCGTAGAAATATAGAGCAGTCGGTTTGATATTTGATCAGTCATGAAGTAGGTAGGAGGACAGGCCAGCGTAATTGATCGGCTGATTGGAACAATCGTACCTACAGTGACATCACGTTGCTGCCTGATGCTACGTAGGTACTGCTTAAAAGGTACTAGCGGGGATATTCAGCCCGTACACTAAATCAATAAATAAATAAATAAAATAATTAACTAGGAGGTACCTAGCTAAGTACTTCGTACCCTGCTGAGAAAGATACCTACCTACCTAATAGGTACATATTTTCCCGGTTTACTTACACCTTAGGTGGGCGCTCGCTGAATTTATAACTCAATAGGTAAACTTACCAAACCTACCTATACAACTACCTTAGGAAGTAGATACTATAACAGTACGTCCGTACGTCCGTACCTAACGGACTATGCGTTCCGTCATCCGGCAAATCTACGGACTAAGTGAACGAACATCTACATCCGTACGGACGTAGGTACTAGGTACCTAGGCAACTTACCTAGTAGGTAAGTAGTACCTAAGGCAGTAAGTAACTAACTATATACCTACCCAGGGAGGTACCGGTACCTAAGTACCTAGTGTAGGTAGGTCTAGGTACCTTAGGTAGGTAGGTAAGGTACTAGGTACCTAGGTAGGGTACCTAGTCCAAGGGTGGACAGATGGAGGACGCTGTACAAAGTACCTACATAAACGTACCTAAGGTACCTGCCTCTATAGAACAACCTCGAAGCCGAAATACCCGTGGGTCTACGGATCGGGACGGAATACCTTCATATTGATGCTTTTACGGACTACAGAATACCTATACCTTTTACTGCTACCTTCAGGTGTATCTATTGCCATAGGTAGGCAGTGCGGAAGTTCAGAAACTAAAATTACGCTGTGCCTACGGACCGTACTTAAGTACACGCCAGCTTCTCAACGCTTCTTTGCTGACCAATCCAGATGATGTGACAAGAATAAAAAGTTGTCGCACCACAAGAAATTGATTCCACGTCGCAAGCTGTCGCAAGCTTGTATATCAGTTAATCCACCGTCAATCTCGAAATGATCGCCCAAAGACATAGTATCGGAGCCATTCGCCGGGCTTCAACATCTTTGCGACCGGCGAAGCCCGTGATTGGCCCTTGTCGACTTCAAGCACGCCAAACACCACTGGCAAAATCATCCTGGTACCCGAGTGTCAGTTATGGAACACGGCTACTACACTCACAGCCTTCTAAACGCGCAAATGTTGGTCAGAGCGAGGCTTCGAATCCCGCAATGGCCTTTCCCTGCCTCGATGCACTTGAGATGAGGTCCGCGAATCTGGAAGCAAGGTCCTTATCGAGTGGCCCCGAACCCGCGTATACCGCCGGCGCTACTGAAACTTTTCATTGCGTAGAGCCATTGCTGCTTGATTGGGGCGGTGTTTTACCCGAGTTTGACATAGCGTACGAAACTTGGGGGCGGATGAATGCCGACAAGTCCAACGTTATCCTATTGCACACCGGTCTATCCGCTTCTTCTCATGCACACTCGACCGAAAGTAATCCCCAACCTGGATGGTGGGAAAAGTTCATCGGTCCTGGTGGATGCTTGGATACAGACAAATATTTCGTCATTTGCACCAATGTTATCGGAGGTTGCTATGGGTCAACTGGTCCGAGCAGCATTGACCCAGCTGATGGCAAAAGATATGCTACTCGCTTTCCCATACTGACCATGGAAGATATGGTCAGAGCTCAATTCAAACTAGTGGAGCACCTGGGCGTTGAAAAGCTGTACGCGAGTGTTGGATCGAGCATGGGCGGCATGCAATCTTTGGCAGCAGGTGTTCTATTTCCTTCCAAGGTTGGTCGCATCATCTCGATCAGTGGATGCGCACGAAGTCATCCGTATAGTATTGCTATGCGCCATACTCAACGGCAAGTACTTATGATGGATCCCAACTGGAACCGTGGGTTTTATTATGGAAAAGTTCCGCCGCATGCCGGGATGAAACTAGCACGGGAGATCGCCACGGTGACTTACAGGTCCGGTCCAGAATGGGAACAGCGATTTGGTCGGAGGCGAGCCGATTCCTCCAAACCGCCGGCATTGTGTCCGGACTTCCTCATCGAAACATACCTGGATCATGCCGGCGAAAAGTTCTGTTTGACATACGACCCGAACAGCCTTCTATATGTCAGTAAGGCCATGGATTTATTCGACCTCGGCCGTAGCAATCAAGATATCGCTGCACAAAGAAGAGCCGAGCGCGAGGAGCTTATTCAATCCGGGTCTGAAGCCAGTATCAACGATACATCGTGCAGTCTGACGTTACCGGATTCGCCTTATGCTGAACAGACAGATACCGAGTCGACGGTGAACGAGTCTTCCTCGTCTCTTCCGGTCGACTCTCGACCACCCGAAGATCTCATCGCTGGCTTGGCTCCATTAAGAGATATCCCTACCTTGGTGATGGGTGTTGCTAGTGATATACTCTTCCCTGCTTGGCAGCAGCGTGAAGTTGCCAATGCACTCCGGCTAGCCGGCAATAGGGATATTAACCACGTGGAGCTGAGTGAGGAACAGAGCATGTTTGGACACGACACCTTTCTGCTTGACCTCAAGAATGTAGGGGGGAATATCAAGAACTTCCTTGGGTAAAGTACAGAGATTTGTCTATCCAAGGTTCTATCCAAAGTTCTATCTGATGCTGTGAAGAGCTCTGACAACAACAAACAATATTCGACCTTGCCGGCTTCACTGACTTGGTAGGTACCTAGAGTACTTCGTACAGACGTACTATGAAGTACGGACGTAGGTACCTACAGAGTACCTACGACTTGGAGGTTGGAGGGAGCCAGGCACGCTAAGCCGATAACGAGATACCTAACAGTTTGGGGGATGCCGACTAAAACTATTTGGGGTTGAAGAAGAGGTTGAAGAAGAAGTTGAAAAATGATTGGGCGTTCCTGGAGAACTAAAACGGTATGGACCCATATTAAGTACCTGGTACCTACGTGTACTTTCTGTAAGTATCGAGAGCAATCCACGAGGTACTAATCCGTACGTAAGTACGTAGGATAGGTAGTACCTACTGGAAGTTACTATGAAAGGTACGGATTACTTCGTACGGATCCAAAGTGAACTGAAAGTGGCAACTTGAAATCATCACCCAATTAATTCGCCATGGCATCTGTATGACGATTATGACTGAGGTACGGACGAACGTAGGCACCTAAAAGTACTTAAACACATATAAAAACAATAAAAAAAGTCGGTTAGCTACCTAAGGTAGGTACTAGATACTACAGGTAGTAAGTAGTAGGTATGGAAGGTAGTCCGTACCTACTTTACTTCACTTCAAGTTTTGTGTAGGTAGGTACGGACGTACCGGTAGTGTAGAAGTTTGCGGTTTCCTCCAAACTTCCACTGCACGCTGCGTAGCAACATCTCACCTCCCTCCCACTTGCCACTTCCTATTTAAGCATCTTATTGTCGTATACGGATTATTGCAAGGCCCGTAACTTCCCAATCACACGACGACTGCTTTTAGTATACCTAGTACCTATATATAATATATATAAAGGCCAAGGCCTGCCGCCATCGAAAAGTTGATGCCCAACTTCTTGTACCTACCTAGGATCTGGCAACACTCAAGACACACACAACAACTTCTTTTCTCATCCTTAAACGCCACATCCTCGTTACCAACCCCTCTTCTCTGCGTACACAATTCGCGTCGCGTTCGTTCAACCTACCGCATCTAAAACTAGTCTCCTACCAACACTAAGGTAGGACGGACGTGTCTGCCTGTTAATTAGTACTAGGTAAGTACTATCGGTTCGGTAGGTACCTCGCACCTTCTACGTACGTACCTACTTATAAGCAGTGTACAGTAAGGTACCTGCCTAGATACCTGCCTAGGTACCTAGGTAGTCTGCCCTCTGCCCTCTGCCCTCTGCACCCCGCCTAATCCCAGCAACCAGCTGCGTTCACCTGCACCACATCCTCATCCTCGGACCTCATCATCCTTGATTCCACAACACTTCTCAACCCCCTGCTGATTCTCGTGATTCACAACAACTAGGCTGGGCATTCGAATCCGTACACAACCCAACTTTATACCTACCTTACAACTCACATCTCCACGTCCCACCCGTATTATTCTTCTTCTTCTTCTATCAAATCCCTATTTTATCGGCGTCTCAGTTATTTAGACCCATAGGCCGTCTTTAGTTTTCTTCAGATTATCGGGACTGTTGCTTGCTCTGCAGTCCGATCAATTGAGGAAGTAGGCCGGTACTCTCTTTTCACTTCAAACCTGTTTTCTCACAGTCATCTTCTGTCGGAAGCATCATGGATCTTGACTTAGCAGCTGCTGATCCTTTTATTAAGGTTGAGCCTGAACCTGAGCCCGAGCCGTGTGTTTTTGGATCTGATCACAGCATGGGTTCTACTATAGTAGTTGCCCACCCTGAGGTTAAGCTTGAGCCCGAAACGGACCCCTATGAATATGAGCCTGAAAACAGCATGTTTCCTATCGTAACAGATGCTCACCCCACTCTTGGCGTTGAGCCCGGAATGGCTTCGCATGAACCGCCAGCCGAGAACGCCACCATCACAACCGCTGATCCTATGATTAAGTTTGAGCAAGAGCCAGACCCCTCTGATGCTGGTCCTCAGCTTGATAGCAAGATGGAAGGCGTCGAAGCTACTACTGAGCCTCAGATTGATAGCAAAATGGAAGGCGTCGAAGCAACTGCTGATCCCATCGTCAAGCTTGAGCACGATGCCGATGCATATGAGGCCGGAAGCAAATCGCGTTCCTCCCCCCAATCTGACATAACTATCAAGCTCAGCCTCCCGCAGACTGTGCGGGTTCTCAATATCGGCCTGACCAAAGACAAGAAATTAGTTCGAATGAAGGAGAAAGGTCGAAGCATTCTTACCCTATGCCGAAATGCTCGTGGCGGAATCGCCCCAAATCGTGCTGAAGAGATGGAGAAACGCTTTGCAGACGCTGCATTATATCTTGATTGGCTGGACACTACTATGGAAATGACTCCCAACATTAAATTTGTCACCAAAGTTGACATGGTTCTTAGAGACCTTGCAAATACCGAGAACATTCCAGCGGAACTAGCGAATAGAGCGCGAGAGCTCTATGACAGATACGAAGCCGAAAACTGGGGAGAAGACACAGTCATCGATGAAGATCCCGAAACTCCCACGGTTGGCACTATCACACCAACAGGAGTATCTACTAATGGCGGAGACACTATTGGCGTGATTGAACTTCCAGCCGCCAACGACCCCATCTTTGGCCAACACGGCATCATGTATGGTATCATCGTTGACACGAGCGGCAAAGGTAAAACCTATCGCCTCCGAGCCGATATTCCACGAAAGCCCACGAAAATATACGGCCACAACGGTCTCACGGTTGGCGCGTGGTTTCCTTTCCAGATCAATGCTCTTTTCTGGGGCGCACAGTAAGTATTCCTAAGCCCTTTATTCCCTCTCCCCTTTCGGCAAGTTATCTCGCTTCCATGTACCATGCATCTTATCTTGAGGGGCAAGTTCTAACCATTAAAATTCATAGCGGTGCTCGTATGGGAGGAATCGCAGGCAGTGTAACCACCGGTGCGTGGTCAATCGTTGTCGCTAGTGCGTATGATGATCTTGACAGTGATCATGGTGATACGCTTTACTATTCGGGCTCGAATAGCCACACAAATGAAAATCCAAACGCATCAGCGCCAGCTAGCACTGGCACAAAAGCTCTCCATGCCTCAATTGCTACGCGGAACCCTGTACGAGTGCTTCGATCTGGAGGCGCTGGAGGCAATGCCCGTAACCGTAACCCATACCTCCCATCTTGTGGCTTGCGCTATGACGGTCTCTATCGCGTCACCCTATTTCGTCAGAGAACCAATCAGAAACGCGGTCTCTATGACCAATTCAGACTGGAGCGGCTTTCGGATCAGACTCCGCTTGCCGTATTGCAACGTACTTCACCGACTATGGATGAGGTCATCGCTCTGAACCGTCTTCGAGGAAAGGCCTAAGGACCAGGTACAACCGTACGGAATACAATAACAAGAATACAATAACAAAATGATGGGGTCTAAGTTTTCTAGTCTGGATTTAAGCATGTTCAACTAGGCTTCAACATTATCCTCCCACGACTCTTTCTATCTCGCTAAAGCTTGAAAAAAATCGGTAGCTGGACTTGATTGGTATTGGTGCTTACTTTTATTTCATATACTGCACTCACTAGGTACTCCTTCACACACGTGCTTGCTGTATATAGGGCTTTTGCAATCAAGAATCACAGGTAGTTTTATCCCATCGTGGATGTTAGTAGGTAGATGTAGAGCATCTCATCGCCGATGTCTGTAGATAGGTATAGAAAATTTCATCGCCGAGTGCAATTATAGAAATAAATCAGCGTTCTAACGTTCACACCCAACCCTTTCACAACACTTCAGTCAGATTCCCCCAAACAGCCTTTATACCCTATATCAAGATAAGAATTTGAGATTCTTTTGATTTGCAGAACCTTCACAAGACAAGGCTTGTGCGAACACTTACTTGGAGGCCATGAAGTTCAGAAGTGAGAATTGGCACGGTGACAGATCTTTGTATTGGAGAGTCGCGTATGGAGGTTTGGGAGACCGTGAGGCTGCACACAAAAGAACAACGAAGGTGAGAGCGAGATCATGGCCGAGGTGAGCACCCTTTGTTGTCAAAGTGACAGCAGATATGTGTATGGGAGAAAATCAGAGTGCTGATTCACTAGAGACCCGAGCCTCCTCCCTACCTAGGTAATTTTCTACCTACGTCAAAGTGTCGGCGGCCTATACGGAGAAGATCTAGTTATCCGGTGGTTCACAAATTCTATTCCTCGGTATCCACCTGGATCTCAAAGCCCTTTAATAAGTGTCCGCGGCATTACATATACTTAGGACCCCTCGGAATCCCTAAGACGGCCAAACCTGCCGATTCATGTAGCCTCGGTTCTAGGTAATTCCACCGTCCATTGAATACCGCTCCCATCGTCTTCACTTGTTATTCATTATGAGTTTTAGACTAGTACGCATGTACATACTTCTTTTGCTGATTCGAACAACTACGTGACTATGACGTGTGCGCTGTCCAAGCTCTGGATCCTCTTCTTCCCTCTTACAAGTTTGAAGGCCCGACGGATTAATAAGGCCAGGCACTCAAAAGCGGGATGTTGCCGTGGTTACTTAATTCATAGCACGTCCAATATGGACGGACGGGTTTCTGAGATATTTCTTCCCGGTGCACGTTTTTCTCGTGAAGTTCACAGCCCATCCCGGCCAAAACCATGGCCAAATACAACAAGCTCGTCGGAAAACACATTGTCGTCATCGGCGGCAGTGGGGATATAGGTCGCGCCATAGTGGAAGCAGGCATAGAATCGAGCGCGCACATGACGCTCGTCGGATCATCGCAGGCGAGCGCCGACGCAGCCGTCTCTGTCATCAAAGCCGACTATCCTAACGGACGGGTCGTGGGTCTGGGGTGCGATCTATCTAAAGCGACGATCGAACAAGATCTGGATGCACTGCTCACGCTCGCGCACCAGCTTAACGGCGAGATTGACCATATCATCCTCGCGGCTTCTGGTAATCTCAGGCGCGGTGGCATGCAGGACGTCACTGCCGACGCTGCGTTCACGGCCGCGCAGCTACTGTTCATCGCCCCCTTGATTCTGGGCAAGCTTGGGCCGAAATTCCTTGCTGGCGCGGCTAACGGACGCCCCGGAACCGTCAAGAACAAGAGTATTGTTCTCACTTCGGGCACGATCTCGACGAAGCCGAAGCCGAATTTCGCCATGGCCTCGTATTTCGCCGCCGGGATAAACGGACGTAAGTCCCGTCGAAGCAATCGACATTTTCACCTTGCGTACTCACCATGACCGAGCTTGGATCACGTGCGGCTTTTACTGCTTTTCCTGGAAAGTCTTGCTGATGTGGTTGAGATTCGCTAAGATACATGCCTTGTAGTGACGCGGGCTCTGGCCCTAGACCTCTCGCCCATCCGCGTCAACTGCGTAGAGCCCGGGCCCGTCAACACGTCGCGCTGGGACCTGATGTTCGGCGCTAAGGACCGCGACGCCGGTCTCCAGCGGATGTTCAGCCGGCTCCCTGTCGGTAAGGCTGCCACTGTTGATGAGGTTGCCGAAGCCTACATGTACATCCTTCGCGACTCAAATGCAACAGGCGAGACGGTACGAACAGGTGGCGGGCAGCATTTGATTTAGGAAGGGGGGTTGGGTAGGATTAGCTGCAAAATTAAACCGATCGAGACGATCGAGACGTTCGGGACAGGAACCTGTTTTGCGATCCTTCGAAGATAGTACCGGTACCAACAACAGGATTTGAGCTGGGTCTGTTGTGGCCGAGGAGCATGAGCAGCATGAGCATATTGGAATACCTATCTACCTATTATTACCCTATCTGATTCCGTCCGTGTGTACGGATCCGTACCTTGTCCAGACCTGCGCATCATTTAGTCACCCGCACCGTCCTCAAGGACTGCAACAGACAAGTGAAGGTATCCAACGACATGACGCTCAAAAAATAAAAATAAAAACTATGACCTGGGAAAAATCACAAAAGATAAATGTTTGACAAGAGTGGGACTTGAACCCACGCGGATTGCTCCATGAGGAAATTGTGCTAAGGTGACCTTAACCTCACGCCATAACCAACTCGGCCATCTTGCCTGTGGAAGCTTTTGTTTCCTGGTTGTGAGACCCCAACACAAACGAAGTTAAATACCCGACGTGGGACAGCATGTGAATTTCAGATTGGGCACTGAGCAAAGTATGACTTGTTTGACCTACAGGTACCTACCCTAGGTATGTAATTCATAGTGTACCTACACGCATTTACAAGATTATCTAAACAGTTATTACACCTACCTACTTACTTAGGTAAATCCCACCTTCTGAATCGCCGGAGTCGGACCTCACTTGGCGCTCTAGGCATCACTGGAAAAGAAAAGAAAAGACGCGAAATTCCGGGACGCCCCGTCTGAAGTTCGCTTGTGAGTTGGGCGGCGCGGCGCAAGTCAAGAAGTGCCGAGGCTAAGAAGAAAAGTTCGTTAATTGAAGTTAGTTAGTTATCGACAAGCTACGTCCGTAACTACTTAGGTAACTACGGATTACTGCGTACCTAATGTACGGATCCGTACGCACGTACTTCGTGGATAGATATGCAACTAGAGGTGATAACTTCCATATCGAAGCCTTCGCTGGATGGTCTGCTTCAGGCCCCATTTTGAACCCACTCGTCGACGTCAAGGGTGATGCGCATGACTTGGCCGCTTACTACGCAGTAGGTAGGTAGGTATTAGGTAGGTACTAGGCTACCTACCTCGTGTAATGCTTCGCTGCCTTTGAATTAGGTATGCATGCCGGCAGGTGAAGCTTTGCGGCCTTCTTGTGCAAAGTCCGAGATGCCTACCTAGGTACGGACTACACTATGCCTATATAATACCGATATTCGTAAATCATCTTGGCACCAACATTTGAAATTCAAATCACTACCTATTCTGTGACTAGGTAGGTAGGTATTCCCTGCTTCACGCCTCCGCGCGAGGCATGTACGAAATCATTTTTTGCAGTAGCACGAGCGGTTATTCGGATATAAATGCTACTAGATTGGGTGCATTCTTCTCTATCGTCTCCGCTGGACTTGTAAGCGATAAATTAGGTACCTATCTCAGTCAACAGAGCACATGTTAGGATGCAAGCTATGCGACCGTTGTATTTACGCTGTATACGTAGGTAGTTAGTTGTAGGTATTAAGGAACGAGCATGCTCCTCCGCCGCCACGAGCCTCTTGCAGAATCTTCGGAACTTGATCCAAAAAAGATGCGCCGTCAAGACCACTGTGATCCACCATAACGCCAACCATGCGCGCGCATTTCTTTCTTTTTAAATCCGGCGTCTGGTTTCATTCAGCATTTAACCCCGAGTCCAAGCGTACACTACATACATACTTACCCAGTGTAGGCAGCGTAGGTACCGGTAGGTAGGTAGTTGATCTCCATCCTTAACATTGGCGGGGATTAAAGGTTTGAGGTACGGGGTAAAATCCGATCCCGGATGTTTCTCCATCGACAATCTATCTCCCTTTGCGGCTTGAGCGCCGAAAAAAAAAAGGTTGAAAGAGGATGGGTCACAAAAATATGAAGTCCCGCTGACAGAGCCACGGGGTTGCGTGTGGACCGACTCTCGTGCCTTCATTCCTCCCGCTCCTGAAATCAAGACGTGTCGCTTGTTGTCTTCTGAAAGCCCACCGGAAATTCCACTACATAAACCGAATTTCTATCAGATCCTCGACTTGAATCCATAATGGCCAAGTACAACAAGCTTGCGGGAAAGCACGTCACCGTCATTGGCGGCTCAAGGGGAATCGGCCGTGGTGTAGTCGAGGCGGCGATCGAGTCCAATGCCCGCGTAACCCTAGTCGGATCGTCGCAAAAGACAGCCGATGCCGCCATCGCGGCAATTAAGACCGAGTACCCAGATGCGCAAGTGGTCGGCTTAGGCTGCGATTTATCGAAGCCAAGCATCGAGGAAGACGTCGATGCGCTGTTGACACAGGCCGAAAAGCTCAGCGGTGAAATCGACCACGTCGTCTACACGGCGAGCGATGCCCTCCCGCTCAATCAGCTACAGGACTACACGCGCGATGATATAATTAGAGTCTCTCAGATGCGCTTCATCGCGCCCTTTATGGTTGCCAAGGTGTCGCAGAGACATCTTGTCGGCGCCGTGAAGGGACCTCCGGGCAGCGGGAAGGATAAGAGTATCGTTCTTACCACCGGCACCGTTGCCACCAAGCCAGCCCCGAACTGGAGCCTTGTCTCGTTCTTCGCCGGCGGTATTAACTCAAGTAAGCGCTTTCTCACAATGTTATGGTTATGTCTACTGCATCACCTTCTGACCTTTTGTCTCTTAGTGACGCGTGGTCTGGCATTGGACCTGTCACCAATCCGTGTCAACGCCGTTGAGCCCGGTGTCGTTATCACCGATCTCTGGGACCCCATATTCGGGGAGGAGGCCGAGTCCACGCTCCAGAAGATGACTACCCACCTTCCTATTGGCCGGCCTGGTGTTGTTGAGGAGGTCGTCGAGGCTTATATGTATCTCCTACGCGACTCGAATGCGACTGGTGAGACGGTAAGGACCGGGGGCGGTATACATCTAGTCTAGAGAGTTACATCCCGGGGAGCACCGGCAGAATAAAGATAGTAAACCATGCGTAATCCATGCGTAATCCATGCGCTGAGGTTCCGTACGTCTCCTGTGAGACAAAATGGCCGCAAAACTATTAGATAAGCTATCTACAGTAACTCAGGCAATGCAATCATACGAGCGACAACTGATGAAGAATCGCTCATCACAATAAAAAAAGAGAGGTGAAAATGACAAGAATAGGACTCGAACCCACGCGGATTGCTCCAGGAGGAAACTGTGCTACGGTGACGGTGACGTGACCTTACCTACGAAGTAACCTTCAGTGATGACGCCGAGTCTTGATCGATAGGCAGGATAGGGTGGGGCGGCAAAGCTGCCGATCACCTTACGTAATGCAATGGTTCTACGTATCCACTTTCGACGTGATAGGTACTTATTACTCCCCTAGTGTTCGGAATACTTCGCATGTGTATTGGAGACAATGGATATGCGGCCACCTAGCCACCAAGTGTATGTGTTTTATGGACGGATCCGTATGACTCCTCACCATCGAGGACGCCGTCGGGATCATTTCCGTAGCGAAGGGACTGTACCCTGCAACTCTCGAGGAGTAGGTGATCTGTCACTTCTTTGAGCTGGAAGGTTAAGGACCGGATCGTATCCGGATTTAGTCGAGCAAATTGCAGGTACTGTGGCCCGCACCTCTGACACCAATTGGCTGCCCTCCCGCGTGTGACCAGAAATTGGGTGAAATTTACTGCTGCAGAAAGGTGTGTGGCGGTCGTATCGCCAGCTACGCGTCGCATGCGCGGCAAGTGGTTGGATAGCTATTCAAGCCACATATCCACACATCATACGTATAGAGTAGCGGTCAGGATATGACGGCCATTTTGAGTACATCGTGAGGAGTAGGTAGGCTGTTGGAGAGGAAAGAATTAGGTTGGAGACAAAGAAGTGTGCGAGCGATGTAAGGATAGGTCTCCCTACCTATTTGGCAGCTATTCCGTATGGCAGCTAAGGTGGCTATGGAAGTTATTCAGAAGATTTTGCAACCCCTGCACTGACATGCCCGGTCGGGTTTACTATGTATTCCGTAGGGCCCGTGAAGATCTTCGAAATCCTACACCTATTCCGCCGTCCTTAAGGATAGTACGGGTACAAGAAACAGGGGTTTGAGCCGAGTTTAAGCTGGGATTGGGTCCATGCTATCTACCTGCCTGTGTACGTGCACAGCACTACATGTTCGGGCTTAGGTAACAGTTTCCATTGTTTATACCTACCAGCACAGACCCGACTCAATCCCTGTTTCTTGTACCGTACTATCCTTAAGGACGGCGGAATAGGTGTAGGTATCTCCTTGACTGTTCGAAGACAACAAATGGGCACTGGCTCCACGCTACCAAAAAGAAGACTCAACTGGACTTCTACGTATTACTACTCTGTTCCAGCCAACTTCTTGAGAAGGCGATGTACATAGTACCCGCAAGTCTACACCTTATTGATTGGCTCGCACCCCTGTTAATATTGACCGAAATGTTGTCTTCAAACAGTCGAGGAGATAACGCGCTCCCAACCCTGGTAAGCCACCAATTAAGCACGTATCTCTTCCGTACACAAAAAAGAAATTACGCCAAGACCTGCGCAAGCTACGCGAGGGTATGCTATTTGATGATGCTGCTGAGGTCGTGCCCTGGCCGGTCCTAAGGTAGGGTATTCCCATCCATCACCCCTGGGCAAAGAAACGGTGAAGGTGGGGAGCTTGTTGACAGATCTGTCGCAACGTGACTGGTTGGCTATGGAGCGTGATAATTTGGTTTGGATTCGATACTTGTCAGCTCGCCACATTAACGCCCGTGCAACTCCGTGCCTACTGCCCACAAAGGGGGGCTGGATGCATCACGCGTGGTTGGTCCGCCAGCACGCGTCCTAAGCATCGCGTGCGTGGAGACTGAAAGGCCCCCCTCACCCCGTACATATAAAAATTGAGGAATTCGAAGTCCGTAAGCACAGAAACTAACCAGACACACACACACGCACACACACACACTGCATAACACCTTCTCCTTGAACCGAATCCCCAATTAGCATGTATGAATCCCCCTGTTAGCCTGTACGCTCCGTGAGTATTGTCGTTCCTCACCTGGGCGAGAACCTGAGACCCAAGCTTGAGCCTATGGGCTAGACCTATTGTTGGCGCTGCTGCTGCAGACCTGACGATGCCGTTTGTAGGCTGCACCCGAGGACTCAGTCCTCAGGACTGAGTCCGAGGGCAAAGTTTCGTGGACTAGGATGACAGCTAGTAATGAGGCATAGGGCGTACAGCTAACCGCGGATTCGCCTCTTATGAGGAATTCTCCTCTTGTATGAGGAGCATGTATCCACCCTCCGCAGAAAATGTTCTCTCTCTTCTCAACGACTTTACCTGATTGGAAACTGCTAAGTACTTCGCAGGAAACGAATTCGCATTCCCAGTTAGCATGTACGCTCCGTGAGTATTGTCGTTCCTCACCCGGGCGAGAACCTGAGACCCAAGCTTGAGCCTATGGGCTAGACCTATTGTTGGCGCTGCTGCTGCAGACCTGACGATGCCGTTTGTAGGCTGCACCCGAGGACTCAGTCCTCAGGACTGAGTCCGAGGGCAAAGTTTCGTGGACTAGGATGACAGCCCCTAATGAGGCATAGGGCGTACAGCGAACCGCGAATTCGTTTCTTTCGTGAAGCGCGAGGCGTGATGATGCACAGGAGGGAGAAGAAGATACCAGTACTGTGATCACCCGCCTCGGTGCCAAGGTACGTAGCCTATATGACTTGACTAGTCTCTGCTTTCGACCCCGGGGGCCCGCCTGGGCGGGGAATGCTGAACACGCTGATACATAGGTTTCTAAAGAACGTAAGAAAAGCACGGCGCCCGTCTACGTCAGACCCTGATTCCTAGGGGGCCCGAGAGGGCACCCCAACGGGAACACCTTCCGGCAAGGTGCGACCGAAACGCAGGTATCCCCATTTATTCTGGGGTGATGGTGTGTGTTCTCATCTGGTACTAAATGACGCGTGCAGGATACACTGACGACGGATGCTGCGTTCATGACTGGACATATCAAGTCCCAACCCGTGGACCCAACGCCATCAGTCTGGCTGGCTCTACGATCATCCACAGTGTCAGGATAATCACCCTCACCGGACCAATTGACACTCGGGGAGGAGCTTGCAGGTACGGAAGTCAAATGACAGATGAAGGCCCATGAGATACCACTGAGGGCATTCAGTACCCTTTCGGACTGCAACATCGTACTAATCTGTGAATAGCAGATGCTGCAGGTGCAGGCCGCATTACGACCAACGGGGACAAAGCAAGGATGGGAGGGACAAGACCCCGCCAGCCGGAAGAGAGGCCGTGCTACCCCGGTGTTCACTCGAACTTCTGTTGATATGCTGGTTGAGCAGGTCACCACCCCAACCCTCACTGGAAGTTGGCGCCACTCACATTCTCTTGGATGTGACATACAAGCAGCAGGTGACGTCCTCTGCCGTCAGGAACGCTTTCACCAGTTCATAGCCTATGTGCTGTCAGAACCTGCAAGGACGGCCTCTATTGCGGAAGAGGGCTTCGCTGCAGAAGGACGGGAGACCCACTGTACACTGTTTCTTCGTTGGCGTTGTAGAGGGTGATGTATGGGCGATGTATACGTGATTGAGCTTGGACTGGGACTGGGAAAGGGGAATCACCTCCTCGTAGGAGGGTCTCTCAACTACAGGGTGTTCAGATTAATGGAGTGCCTCTTGAGCATGCCGGAACTCCGGAATTGGGAAGTGGATTGCACACGTAGTGATCCAAGGGGGCTGGACCGGCAGATTGGTGGTCATCTTCAAGGTCTCCGTCTCCCTCAGACCTACCCAAACTATACTTATACTCTGAAGGTCGTCAGTCAGAAAGGAGAATGGAGATAGAAACCCAGCTCAATTGGGGGTTGGAGCCGTCAATTCTTTGTGTGCTGCCAAGCGTGCGACCATGACGTACGATATGGATAGAAAATTAAAAATCCTCACACTCAACGTACGATCCACCCAAAGTATGGCCAATTTTAATGATTTGTACCGTTCCTTCATGGCCAAAAGCCTAGACATAATGTTACTACAAGAGGCTTTTCTCAGTCAGGAGAGAGCCTCAGAACTAATGACAGTCTTCCCGTTACTAAAGATTGCAGTAAACAAATCAGCCAAACGGGGGGGTGTGGCCATCATCCTCAACTCCTTGACTACGGACTGGCTGGATGAAACTGACAAAACACTATATACTGATGAGGATGGCAGAATCATAGTGTGCCCTATCAAATGGGGAGAGCGCACTATCACGATTGCCAGCGTCTATGCCCCAGCACAAGCGGAGGAACGTCTCAGTTGGCTTGAGAAGTCCGAACTCCACCTCTTAAATCACCCCCTTCGACTCCCCTGCGACATCATCGGAGGCGACTGGAATTTAGCAGTTAACCCCCTCGATAGACGCTCGAGAAAAGCCGACAGTCCTAACCACATTGCGGCAATGTCCAGACTCATAGTGCAGCTCGGGTCACCCAACGGAGTAAGAATGATAGACGGATGGCGCAGCCACAACATGCATGCCCAAGCCTTCTCCTTTATAAAAAGGCGTAATGGTTCAATTGAGGGTATCTCAAGAATAGACTACCTCCACGTTAGGGAAGACTGGGCAGCCTGGAGCTCGGATTGGGATATAGCCGACCCTTGGGTAGCTACTGACCACCGAGCAGTGTCCGCCACCCTACAATTCCCCCCGGAAATGACACGAGGCAGCGGTCGTTTTAGACTCCATGCCGACCTTCTGAAGAGAAAGAAGATAGTGGCTATATGCTGGAATAGACTGCTACTCATCAAATCCACGATTGGGGAGGACTTCGAGAATTGCTCTCCAGAAGATCTGCTGCGGGAGTGGATGGCTTTCAAAAAAGACGTGGAGCTGAAAATACGACAAGTGGTTGGCACAGAGCTGATGAAACGGCATCGAAAGCGAACCCTGCTGGGTGCGAACCTAGAACAAGAACGAAGACCACTAAAGGATACCCACCTGATTGAAAAGGGAATTATGGCCATTGAAGTGGAAGAGGAAGAGGGTATGCTACATGACCTTGAGAATGCAGACCATGCAGCCAATACAGCAGCAATGCACATCACCACGGGAGAGGAACCGACCAAGAGATTCTTTGCACAAAACAGATCCTACGGCGAAACGGACATCGAAGCCCTGCGCCAGATCTCAGGTGATGCGCGAGAAACGGATCTGCAAGGTATCATTGGCGTGATCACAGAATACTACACCGAACTCTACCGTGAGAAGACCCCTGAACTCCTGGAAAAGCGGCGAACAATCCAGGCAATACAGAACACACTCAGCGGGGCTGAAGGCTGCAAGACTGTGCAGGTAGTCTCCAGCCGGGAGGTTGCAACGGCCATCCGGAGATCCGCTGGGGGGAAATCACCAGGGCTCGATGGCCTCCCGGTGGAGCTTTACAAGGTCCTGCTGAAGAAATCCGCCTCAACAGGAGCCTTCTCACTAACAAGGTTCCTGGCGGCATTGTATAACTCCATCTTGGGACAAGATACTCTGCCAAGTGAGTGGACAGAAGGAATCCTCGTGACTTTGTGGAATAAAAAAGGGGACCGCCTAGACATCAAAAACTATAGACCCCTCACGCTCATGAACGTTGACTACAAGATCCTGACCCTAGTCCTGATGGAACGCCTAGTCCAGGCATTAGCCACAGTCATTGGCACCCACCAAACCGCCTTCCTCCCGGGACGGCTAATTGATGACAACATTAGGCTGGTGCAGCTACTCATAGATAAGTATAAAGACTCCGGCAAACCATTCTCTATGATCTTCCTAGATCAAGAGAAAGCTTACGATAGGGTGAGCCATGAATACCTACGGGATGCACTGGAGAAGTTAGGACTGCCACCCACGTTCATTCATTGGATCCGCCTACTCTATAAGGGGGCGGGCGTGAAACCCTTTGTCAACGGCCACCTAGGCGACCGGATCGAGGTGAGGTCTGGGGTACGCCAAGGGGACCCAATCAGCTGCCCGCTATTTATTGCTGCCATTGAGGGCCTTGCAGGCCTGCTGGCCCAGGAAAAGCGAATCCAGGGTGCCGAAGCGGGAGACGAAATGGTGAAGCACGCAACGCATGCGAATGACATATGGGTTGGACTACGGGAGCAGGGTGAAGTGAACTACCTCCTCGCTGCTCTGGATACATACTGCAAAGCCAGCGGAGCTAGATTCAACTGGGATACATCCTACTTGCTAACCGTATCAGGGCCAGCCCTGAACTTCGGTGACCTTCATGTGAAGACAGTATCACCTCAGCAGCCCTACAGCCACCTGGGGATCCCAGTGGGAACGGATACAACTAGCCAGGAAGAAGAGCTGTGGTTAAAGATGGTCCAGGACTTCGCAAGTACGGCTGCGAAGTGGTTACAATTCCACCTCCCAATGACTGGGCGGGTGCTGGTAGCGAACGCACTCATGGCCTCCCTGACCAGATATGCTACGCGCTTCCTTGAGATGCCGATCGCAATCCGCAAACAACTAGAGAGAGAATACTTCCGCCTGGTGTGGGACGACCTCGCTCACATAGAGTCAGAAATCTCCAACCTCTACGCATGCGCACCATGGCAGAAAGGAGGCATGGGCTGCCAGGACTTCGAGGTCATGATGGAGGCAACCACCCTCGCTACAGCCCTCCGGGCCCAATCATGTTTACACCTGGCGTGGGCAAAGCTGACCTCAGAGCTCCTTATCAGCATCTGCTATACCCAACCCCTACACACCTATCGAGTGACGAATCCCTGGATACAGTGGCTGGGCCAGAGGAACCAACCGCCCGACTCTATAGCTTGGGTATGGAAAGCATGGATTAACAGAGCAGGGCACCGTATAGACCAATGGATCAAGCTGAGAGCCCCAGAGTCACGTCGCGACGTGCTCGATACACCATTTTTCTATCACCCACAGCTGAGCGATGCCACAGGACAAGGGCGCCGAACCTGGGAAACACCCTCCTGGATGATGCTGTCACTCGCCGGAGCCTCCAGAATATCAGATATTTTGGATATCCACCTGGACGTAACGCGCCTACCGACGTCACTTGACGAACATAACTACCAGCCTGCTATTGGCGAGCTTATGAAACGACTCCCCCCTGACTGGACGTCCCTGCTACACGGGTATAGGGGAAGACCACCCTCAGACGAGGAAGACCGAGCAGATGCCCCTGACTACACCCTGACTGTACAGGGCGAGGTAATCAACTGCTGGGGCTTCCAGAGGTTGTATGAAAAGCTACTGTCATCCAAGCTGGACGAGATCAACATGGAGGGAGTCACGGAAGACGTCTGCCGCACGGCCAATCACAAGTTCAACCTAGATGTTACCCCAGAAAGACTATGGACGAACGCCAAAGCCCTGTACAGCAAGCACGAAACCGCAGACCTAGTCTGGAGACTGCTACACAATATGGTAAGCACAGGAACACAGTTGACCTGGATCGCCCCAGAGGCGCAGCTTTGCCCCATCGACTGTGAAGACCTCACAAAATCACACATATGGATTGACTGCACCGTGGCCCAAAGTGTATGGGACGAGGCTGGCAAGGTATGGGACTACCTAAAGGAGCTGGATATAGCGCAGGGACGCGCCAAGGAGACGGTCAGCAGCCTCCCTCGCCCTACTTCGGAATCTGAACTGCTCGCCATGCTTCTTGTAAGCCCATATAATGGAGGGATCGGGAGACGATGGATGGCCATAGTCCACACAGCTCTCTGGACCTTGTGGAAGGCTTATCTCTCCCACTCCCACTCCTTCCCATCCACCGAGAAATGCTGGGCCATCCACATAGATTCAGAATACCAACAGACCCTTGTGATGACCATACTCCGCGAGGGTGCAATGGCAGCGAATGAAGCCGCGCGTTCAGAAACGATGAACCCTAAGGTGTTCATGGAGACCTGGGGCCAAGGAGTCCGAGATCTGGGGATCTCCGGAGTCCCCTACTGCATATCCAGGCCCTCCATAAACAACTGCATGAAGGCAGCTGAGGAGGCATCCAGGAAGAGAGATAGGAAGAGAGATAGGACGGTACGCGGACTTCAAGAACTGTTGGCGCGCAGACAACTTGGGAGAGAACGACGCAGTAGGCGGGACTTGACCCGGGAGAACTGAGGACCACCAGTTAGAAAAAGGGACAAAGGGAGAAAACTGTATTTAAAAGGCTGGACCTATCTCCTTGACTGCCCAAAGGCTACAAGTCGGTCACTGACGGGGATATAAACCAATCAAATCTCGTAGGCTAGGTACTCGCCCGGTTTACTATTAATAATCGTGGCCTAGAATTGAGGCACACTTCCCCTTCCACTAAGTCTGTGTCGCTATTAGACCGAGCGAGTACGAGGTAGTGGCTGAGTTGTAGTCTTCGGGCACTCTAGGAGATAGGTCCTCCTGAGGTAATTTTATCGAATCGAGAGGAGGCAAGGCTGGGGCAGTGTAGTGTACATGATCATAGCGTAGAACATATTTCGGGATCGACCTACGAAATATCCCTTGTCTTAATGCTTGTTTGATATCTACCTGCCCACCTTACAGACGCGTAGTTGTTGACATCCCGCGTTCAAGTATCTCGCGCCATAACCCTGTATACAGTCAGGTCTGCACATAAGCATATCGGGGTGGCGGGGATTGCTATGCTTATGTTGAGACTATGCTCATCCGGAGACCCCGCTACCTTTTTGTAAGGCTTATCCCAGGATGGAAAGGAACGGTCAAATAATGAGCGGGGACAAGCATGAAAAAGGTACCTTTATATAAGCATACGTATGGCAAAAAAGCCGAAAAGTCTATGCTCTATGCTAGTACCGCGTCATATGCTTATGCCCATACAAGAATCAACGGTGGCGCGGAAATCTATCTCCTTAGGGGCGGCTTTGGACCCCAGGTCCGAGCTTTCGCAACAATCGAATCAAAACACTGGGAAAACGCCACCGAGGGTAGAGGACATATCCTCTTACAAAAATAACGTGGCAGCACATGCTCAATCGTGGTACTGTACGGCCAAGAGGAAAAAGCGGGCGTGCACGGTCCTGGGGTCCAAAGCCGCCCCTAAGGAGATACGTATGCCTACACGTACTTGGAAAATAGGCTCATGTGGGAACTGCTTATGTGTCCTTCGTAGACCTTACTGTAACTTGTTTGTTTCACGAAAGACTGTAGGAATATAAACCTCGAACTCGGACAGCTCCAGCCCCATTGCTGCTCGGGTTTCCGCCTGTCTTTCCGCCTCAAGTCGGGCCTGATATACAGCTTCAATAGTACGAAAATGCTGAACACTCCAGTCGAGTACTGGAAAATTTTGGTAACTAGGCAGCCACGCAAGACGGACTTGGCATCATGACAGTGACCACCATACTCTTGATATGCGCAGCCATCATAGTCATATATGGGTTGACGCGCACCTTATATCTTCGAAGTCTCCACAAAATGAGTCAAATGGTTACAGTCAACCAAGTCAATACAGAAGTTCCAGACGATCTGCCTGCTAACTACCAGACGCTCGAGGTTTTGGAGAAAGGTGGTGCAAGCGAAGCTGAATAGATTTCGACTAACCCTTTCCAATCTCTATCATGTCTTTCACTGTTGGGATCCCATAAGTAGGCGTCCCATAGTACCCCCCCACTGGTAGGTACAACACTATATATGCTCCGCGACAGAAGCACTGGGGGACTAGCTAGCAAGCAGGACGGCTATAAGTAGACTGAACCGCTGACCTCGAAGTGAGGAGGCTCAGGATTCAATAACTATTGTACTCTACACAATTCGTTGGCCTTACATACGCATTAGAGAGTTGAGATTACGGGCATTCTACGAGTCTCGCCGGTAAACCACGATGAAAGAAAGAGCATCGAACTGTTGTGTGCCATTGTCAGGCCACTGCATGTATATACTACCTATTGGTAAATGAATCCCAAATCAAATCGACATGATCAGCCCGACCAGATGGGCATGCCTCTATAAGCTGGAGAATTGTAACTATGAAGTACACGGTATGGCACACGAGATCCGTATTGTCCATGACTACGATGCTGAATGTGTCCACGAGAGACATATCCACCAGCCTGGTATTGTCTAGGCTGTTGATACACGGCCTGGCCGCTCAAAGCATCAGGCATATAGGTTTGGCCATTTGCAAGAGACCATGATAGGCGCATCCCGTTCTCTTGTCTATTACTTTGCCGCGTCTGCAAATAACTTCCGTCAAAGCTTGACCGATGCCTAAGGGCTGGGCGATCATTGGCTGAACGCTGGTGCCAAAGTTGCCTATTTCCAATGACGCTTCGCTGGCTTGTTTGGCTTGAAAAGGAATTGCGTCTATTGTGATCAAACGACGAGTCCTGCGAAAGTAAAGTGCCTGTTCTTGAATTACCACCTAAGACTTGGTAGTCCATAAGCCGAAGTTGATCGCTCGAAGAGCGTATCCTAGTGATACTAGGGGCTTGGGATGGCCCGTTCGAGAATGTTGGAGTTTGAGCTGTCGGGTTCGCGTAAAAGTTTTCTCTGCTTGATCTTCGAGACAAAACAGCATTATTCGCGTCCATGGAATAATTGTAAAGATGACGTTGGGCACCTTCTCGGCTGCGCAATATCGTTGAAGGCCCCAATCTAGGAGTCAGCTGTGGCCGAATAGGTGGTGGGACACGTAGCTGTCTCGTAACGCCCATATGCCGCGTTTTCATACTCACGGGTGGTGGCGTCCCCGACACAGAGTATTGATTTGTGAACGGAGATCTCTGTAATGAATTCGTGTACTGTTCGTTTTGACTGGCTAATTGGTTACGGAGAGCGTCATCGTAGATCCTCGGGTTGCGGCCATCCACAGACATTGACATGGACTTTGACCGACCTCTATTTAATGTTGATCCACCATATTTCTTTCTTTCGTCGGTCGAGTTTTGTAATACGGAATCGATGCTTCCTACAGCTTCCTGATGTTGTTGAGATGTCTCATCGGGATGTCGTGAAGTATCAGGGGAGATACCGGATGCTGAGTTCATTGTATCCTGACCAGTCGTGTTCGTCCTAGCGAGTGTCGGCTTCCTAATGTGATTCTTTCCCATCACAGATGATGCAGCGCGATTGATTGTAGAACTTATCGAATGAAGACGCAAAGACGTCTTGAGACCACGGGTATGCTCTCGGTCTGATTTATTGACGAAGCCAGTATCTTGAGGCGTTTGTTCCATTGAGCTGTGCGTATCATTTATAGTAGTTTTGATAACCGTCGTAGGCTCAGAAGTATCTATCCGAGTGTTTGCTCTCATGAAATGATTCTCCGATGAACCAAGCCGTAAACTGGCTTGTCCATGTGAGTTTGCTTGTGCTGTTGGCGAAGTAAAAGGCGCACCGGCCTCTCCGCCTGGGTCATGTATGAAATGACCAACCATGGGTGTACGGGAACCACTCAAAAGTCGTCTCAGTAATCCCGGCTTTCGAGCCTGACCATTTCCTAAAATTGATGTTGGCGTAGGACTACTTTGGAACGAGGATAAGTGACCAGGCAACTTTGAAATCCCGCCTACAGGCGCCGTATCTAGAGGCTGGCTGACTTCTCTAGACAACTCCTGGAAAACTTTAGAGGGGGCGAGAACCTGTTTTGGTATTTCGGTAGGGAGGTTCTTACGAACCGGGGCCGATTGCTCGTCAGACGAAGACGCTGGACGCTTCCCTTCTGGACTAACAATAGCACAGCTAGTCGACGTTGAAGCATTACTCGATGGCTTTTCATGCTCAGGGGTATGAACTTGGGATGGCACCTCTTCGCGATTGCGAAACCTCTCAATTTCTTGCTGACAGTTTTGTTTCGAAGATAATGAACGAATTGAGACACTCGAGCTATACCCCGAGTCCGCCTTGGTGAGCAAGTTGTGAGAGGCTTCAGCAGTGGGACTGGCCGCAACACCACTGTCCGATCGGTTGATGACTTCCTTATGTTTCCCTTTCCTTACTGAACCAGGTGAAAAAGGGGTAGACTTGGCTTCATGATCGAAAGATACACTGAAAATGGCGCTGTCGTAAGTGGGTGATCCGTCATCGGAAAATTGGTCTTGGTCAATCGTGAGCTTGGTGGTAGCTTGAAAGTCGGGCGATCTAGGTTCAAATCCGGTGATTTGGTCCATTGAGAATGAGCTTATGGGGAGCTTAAGCTCCGGCAAACAGTATGTAGCGGTTTCTCGTTCATCTGTTACAGAGAGCGAGTCACTGGCAGAGGCGACTGATGATGTAGTGATGATACTGAGTGGAAGAAAGGGTTGGCTATCATTAGAGACCATCTTCTGCTTCCCCTTAACATTGTCGCTCGGATCAGAGTAACTACCGTTCCTAATGGGAGTCGAAGAACCATTGCTACACAGCCCGTCATCTGTACCCTCCCAAATTGAAGTCACCGTGGGACTGCCATTCGTAATCCTCAACGTACCGTGTTTGAATGCGCCGGTTTGTTTGTAATCAGCCTCACAAGGTGTATGTGCCCGGGGCGTGAGACTAGGATCAAGTGGAGAGTCTGGAATAGGGAGAAACGTATTTCCCATAGATTCCGATGAACCACAAGGCGCCGTCGTTGGAGGGAGGCTATCACTGACTTGTGTTGCCGGAGATATCATGAAATCTGCCGGACTAGGCCGCGTAGCTACCCCGGGAGTCAAAAGGGATTTCCTACGGATTGGCGCATACAATGGACTCTCTAGATCAGTTTGCGGAAGAAGAGCTGTGGCGTCCGATTGAGAGGGATGATATGAAGTTGTATAACTCTGCTGTCTCGACAGTGGTAATTGAAGCTGAAGGTCAGGGGGCGGAGACTGATCTTGGAGGGCAGGCTCCTCAACAAAATTTAACAACCGCTCAGCTTCGTAGGAAGGCAACTCGTAAGGAGTCAAGTCGTAATTGACCGAGGATAGTGGTGCGGTCTGTGTCGGGCTGTTTTGTTAAAGTTGTCAGTTTGAATCAACGTAGTCTTCTTTCACAGGTGACCTACGCTGCGAAACCCAGTTGTGAGTGCTCATAACCTTCCTCTGACCGCATGTAATCCGGGTTTGTCATCTGCATATGCCGGATATGGCTTAAGCTTGCCGCGTCTAGGCTCTGACTTCTCTGGCGCAAACCACCCTCGCGAGGAGAATTATAAATGAAAGAAGGCGATAAGCAGTCTTCGAGTACGACGGCACCGTTCGGGGCTGCCATGTCATCCACTATAGCACTTTCAGTCACAAGCTGGCTTGCGGACGGTGCAGTCGCTGAAGCGTATGTAAGGGAAAAGAGCCTTCCTGTAGGGGAGGATGGCCGGCGGGCTACATCAGACAGTCCATTCGAATTCAACAGACCAGCTGTCGCAGGACTGCCAGTGAGAGGTTTAGAGAGTTTCTGGGTAGCCTTCGAGCTCACTCCAGAAGCCTCGACGGAGGCGGTGTTTCCCATGGCGTTGGTTGAGGCCCATTGGATCCAACCGAGATGACATGTACATCGCTATACATAGATCAACAGGCCCATGCCGTTCGTAGAAACGCTCGGCGTGGATATAGAGGCCGAGCAACACAACGCATATACTGGAGCGCGAACAGGCACGAGAGGGCTTATAGCTCGACGTTGAGCAGCATGGGAAATACACAAAATAACAATTAGCGAGTCAGGAAGAGGCCCAGGAGGTTGATATCCGATAGTTACGATGTGCAGACAGCAACTCAACCTGGTCTCGTACACGTAAGGCAGATAGAGATTACTGCATTGAAACCTTATTGGCACGACGGGCACAGGGACGGGATACGGTGTGATACAGGGGAGAAACAAAGCAGCAAAGGAAAGGCGAGAGAATGAGGTGTGAACTAGGTACGAATGCAGATGGAGATGGAGTAGCAGGCCTGCTGCAGTTGGTTCAAGGTCGCTGTCGCGAGTGAGTATTGCCTACGAGCTGTTTTCCAGACAATTTAATTTGAGTTTCAGACACTCAAGAACTTACGGACCGTACCTATGAGGAAATGGAGGGAAATTGAGGTGACGACCCAAGCGAGCAGGAAGCTCAGGTGTTGGGTTTGTAAATGTACCTTATGTATTTAGCAGATATTATGTAGGAAGCAGAGAGTACAGTGCTAATCGTACATTGCGTTGCTCCCCCCCCACAGCAGGTGAGACTCATACAATGGGGCAAAATCAGGCTGGGGACCAATGGGAGTCCCAACCAGTGGATTCGAGATCTGAACGGGGAAGTCTACCTAGTGGAGTGTGTAGGTAGTCAGTACAAGCTAGAAACTTACATAAAACGCTAAACTACAGTACGTTTTCAAGGTATATTCTGCGCATAGAGATGTACCTCATACTCGAATTATCTTGCAGCTGCCGGGATCTACGCCTCGTCATCATCAAAGCATCTAGGTACCTACTTATAGGTAATCCACCTACCTATATTAGACCGTGTATAATATAATACGCACTGTATGAAGGGGTTACCTACGCTGGCAGCAGCTCAATGATTGACTACCTACCTACCTACCTACACTAACTACCTAACCTAGGTACCTAGGTACCTTGCCTATCTACTCCGTACTCACTGCCTACCTAAGGTATTGCACTCCATACAAAATGACGTCCGTACAAGTTGTTACCTACTTCTCCACGAGCATTGAGGCCGGAGAAGGCCTAGAAGCATCTTATCGCTATGTACTCACTCACGAATGGACCTAGTAAAAAGTTAGATTATCATAAGATACGGGTCAACTTTCAATTGAAACTGGAAGGAGGCATGAGCTTGCAACGTGTTTACACTATAGTTGACGGCATCTGAAGGCAGTGTAAATATAAGTAACGCCACCTGAGCTCCAACACACCAGATGCGTCGTCGATCAGATTCGCCCGTTGAAGTTGTTTCAGATCAATTTGTTAACATGACCATCATCAATCGATGACGACCTTGTATGGCATTTTCTTAACCTGTAGGTATTAACCCTGTTGCGTCGTCCTCGTTACTTACTTCAGGTATATAAGTATGAACCGTATAAGTTATAAGTAGGTACCCATAAGAGTGGTGGTCTACCTAGTTACCTAGTTAAAGGTACCTAACCTACCTACATTGTTCATTAGCGATAATTACCAAGGTACGGACGTAGGTACTGTATGAATTTTGGCCAAGATTTTGGGTACCGTGTGTTTATATCACCCCTGAAACTGTATGTAATTTCTCATTGTTTACTGATCCGTACACTACAGAAGAACAATTGCCTCGGCTATCTGTTAGCAGTTAGCAGTAATTACACTACGTAAGTACGGTCCGTACAGCAATACCTACGGTATCTAGTACGTCCGTAATCTACCTAGTAAGATTCGTTATTGCCGGCCGTTGCAGCAGGATCGAGCAAATCAGCACGTCGTTTCTTCACCCGCATTTGCTCCACATACCTATCAGTACTTACAGAGTAACGGACGACGACACACGAAATCTCCGCAATCACCATTACCTACCTTCTATGCTGTTTCCCTGAATGTGCATATATTTTGTCTCTGAATCTGAGGCGGTCAGAGATCATGTGTGACAAAGGACAAAGAAGCAAAAGACTGCGATGGCGAGATGCGGAGATAACCTCAGAATAGGGTTAGGTACCTTAGGTATGCTTCGCGAATGACACGAACATTATTAAGTCAAACTGCAGCCTATATTCTTATAGTGTAAGTACATAGCTTAACTCAATTCCTCTAGGTTAGAGGTAGGTTAGGTACCTACCTTAGGTAGGTAGGTAGGTAGTCAGGACGAACCTTGCAGGTGTTTTGATTGACTTTCGGAACTTTGCAAATGTTACCTCCGTGGCGAGTCGCACTCCTGAACTCTCTTAGGCGATACAAAACAGACGACATTTTTCCTCACAGCAGCGATTGACGAGGTAGAACAAACACACCGCCGATCTCCGAAAGGCGCATGAACGCGCATTTGTGCGAGCATCGCGTATTTGAGCCGGTCGTCAATCCCTTCTAGCTGGAATGAACCAAGAACCGCGAGTACGGATTGCCTGGGCTGGCAGATTTCTCATTTTCTCTCGCGCGCGGTTTCTTGCTACCACATAGTGAGACAATCACTTCGTACACGAGTTTCGATGGATCGTTCTTGGATAACTAGCCGCAGGGGCAGAATAAAAAGCCTTGGCAGTCGTTAACTGTAATTATTGGATGCGCATGGACGCTCACTATGCGATTGACCCGTACGGAACCGGAAAAGGACGACAGGGAGGCTTAGTAACTCGGTACTGGTTCCGACTGCGTCCCTTAAGCGACGCCATGATTAACTCATAGCCCCTTGGAAGAGTGTTGCTTATCCGAGAAGGCCCATTCCCGGCCTCTTCATGACGACATGAATTGAAAATTGAGACTCACTCAATCTTTGAGACGTTGACATCTATCTACGTTCATTCGACAAATATCCCTCGTCTTATAAAGGATATCTGCTTTGGCTATCACTGTAGACGGGAACTCGGTGTGTTGGGTCCCGTTCACGGTGAATGAGTGTTATCGGATTTTCATGACCGCTTAGAAGATACGCAATGTTGATGCAATGAAGGGGCTTTCCTGAACCATGACAGCAAGATTGAGGATTGTATTAGGGGCTTGATTGCCAATGTTCTCATTTCTGATGGTGTCTCTGAAACTTCCTACGTGTCAGAAAATCCATTCTAGAGCCCAACCTGCGCCCAATCTCAAGCGCGACTGAGGCCCAAGGATGCGCCGCCGAGATCTCCTGACTGCACGAGGTCATCATGACCGCCGTGTCGCGACCCTCACAGCCCTTAGGGTTGAGACAGACGGGTCATCCCTCTGGTCGGGCGTCTTCTAATAAGGCAATACCAATGAACAGCACTTGCCGAGGGTCCTCAATCATTGGGAAGTATATTTACTCTGCGCCTATACTAATGAATACGAAATTACCCGCATGGCCTCAATACCAGTATCAGGGCAGTTCATCCCATTGTCGGGATGATACTTCCTAGCAAAAAAAGTATGAAAACGAGAAATCACAGCGTGGATGTTCAGATACACCACTAGTCGTGTTTTACCTCGAAGAATATTCATATGATTACCTTGGTAGTATCACCTTTGTATGGACTTCGCCCTGAAAACACGCTGAAGAAGGACATATCTGGTGGGAGACCTACTAGAAAGTATGGCCGAAGAATGTCTCATTGGACTCTAAATTGCCTTGTGTTATTCTTCGCCTCAGCGCCTCTCCAGACAGCCAAGGATCATCTATTTTCCCGTCAACAGACCGAAGCCAGCTGATATTTGAGGCCTCGGCGCCCGAAAAAGAGCGCCAGATTTTGGCCAGTGACAGGACTGGATGTTGGTCTTGCAGCTGACACGATTTATTTCAAACAAACATGGTAAACGTAAATTGTTCAAGCTTTTGCGTCAACCAAGTCAAGCTGCAGTACGGACGGGAATACGGATCCGGACCTACCTACCTACATATCGCTAAAAGCACCTAACCTACGTTCGTGCCTAGTCTACGATCTGCAATGTCGTCGTGCTCAAAAAAACCCCAGTCTTCCCCACATCAATTTTACTTGTAGGTAAAGTACGGATCCGTACGGATCCGTACGTACGGACTAATCGCAAACCATTGCACAAAAGTTTTATGGTACGGACGTAAGTACGGACGTAAGTATGTATGTACCTTAAAAGAGTGGTGTTAATTAATGCCTTCACCACCTGCAGGTAGTGTAAGTGCCGTTTGACGTAACAAACAGGGCACCACCAATTCTGTATGTGCTCGTGCAATGCTTATTATCAGCATGATCAATGCATGTCTCATCTTTCGCTAATAAAAGTCCCATTGGAGGTCCGTGTTTATTTTTCATTTCATTTTTTTTTAACCAACCAACAATTTTTGCAAAGTCCCTCACCACCGGCGAGGCATCTGATCTGAAGCCTCCGGCGTGTCACGCATAATTGCGACCGAAAAGTGTCACCAATTGTGATGACTCAGGCCGGTAGGGAGTTGGACGCGGCCCAGGTGTTACTTGTTAATTGTTACAAATTCGACTTCACGGAGAGTGCGAAACCTAATGATTTAAGGCGCTGTACGGGCGAACGAATTACTTATCGACTTTTTTGCATGCATTTTCTTACAGGAGTGTTGTTTATGTAGGTAATAGGTAGGGTCCGTACTGCCACCTACAATACCTATCTAAGCCCCGCTGAAGAGATTTCCTGTTGAGGCGCCAGGTACAGATCATCTTTGGATTTGTGTTCGAGACTCCAGTGCCTGGTAGGTACCTCGTGCATGACGCTACGCCCCGAAACTCTTCTTACCTATACGTACCGAGCCCACTTGGTGCACGCGGCACAGTGAAAGTTGACTCACCCCGAAGTCGTTCGAGATGGGTCGATTATAGTGACAATGAAAAGGGTTTCTTTCGCAGTGAGTCATGACATGCGAATCGGAAGCCAAGTGGTGTCTCGGGTCGAAGGGTTGGTCTGATGCAACGGCCTCGCGCCTAAGTGTGATTGATGGTAGGCAGATATTACGAACCGCACAAGGGTATCACACAGAAGATAGGTAGTAGTGTCGTGTTATGCATTGCTGGTGTACGGACGTAGGTACCTACGACTTGATGCGTTTGTGGCTTGCATGGGTAGGTATAATCACGATGGTTTCCCCTCGAGGCGCCCCTGCTCAAGATAGTCCCTTATACAAATCGAGCCAACAAGCAGCATGTTTTGTGTATTGACTTGACGGATTGACAATCATGTACATAAGGATTAGGTACTTTTTATATTTACTTCTCACTTCACTCGCCTATGACCATGGTACACCCTCGGGCCCCAATCCACACCTCGTGAATACGCAATGCATCAACATCGATGCGATCGCCGACCGAGTATATAGTCTTTGTCGGGTTCTCGTCCTGGGGAAATGAGATGGTGAGCTGGCCGTCGACGATCAGATGAGTCGTCAGTCCCTTATGACTGTGGGGGCTGTAATATGCATTGCTAGGCATCCACAAGCGGTCAGCCAGCCTCATTCTTCATACCCTCGCTTCTCCGACTGCTGGGCTGTGATGGTGATCACGTACGGAAGATCTGTCCATGTGAAGACTGTCGAAAAACCCCAGCGCCGTACCTCTTCTTCGCAATCACTGCTGGCCATAGGCATGGCGGATATTGGAATGGAAAATGACTCGAATTCAGAATGAGAAAGAGTTGCGATCAGGCTAAAGTAGGTACCTATTACAGGTTGGACGAAGGCGGGCGCTTAATGACGCGGGGGACTACTATGTAAGATGCTGAGGTTACAAGTCGCGAAGCTTGGGGTTGTGGCTGTGAAGCAGGTTGGTTTTATGTTTTTGTCTATCGCATAATGTATGCAACGTCACTGACGTCGTTGTTTTTGTTGAGTGGTAAGGTGATAGTTACGTACGTAGGTACTTTGTAAGTACTAGGTAATAATACCTTACTTAGGTATGTACCTTAGGTAGGTAGGTATCTGCAATAAGCTCGGCCCGACTCGGTCTGTCAAATCTTCGACGGCCCGCAAGTCGCAACAGTCATCAACATCCGGTAAAGATTCGTACATAAAAATAATGGTAAAGGTACGAACGTAGGACTACTAGCTACCTACATTAAGTAACCAATCAGATTTTCAATCAATGCCAATTACAGCTTTAATTTTATTAAACATAGCCACTCTCCCACTCTCCCACACTCCCACACCTTCGTGCGCGATTGAAACGGTTGTATCCAAGGTTTGCTGAGTAGGTAGTAGGCTACCTACCTATTTTTATGAGAAAGGCCAGTGTGTGTGGGTGTTGGTTCGATTTACGTACACTATGTAAATCACCAGCCCCTACACAAACCCGGCTTCTGAACCGCGAATCTGATGCAGTTCATTGGCCTTTTTTTTTACTGGATGTAACTCATACGTACGGGCCGTAATTGGTAACTAGTGTATCTACACTAGGTACAAAATCTATATATGGGCGCGCCCTATGTATGTAATAATACCTGCCTTGAGGCTGTATGTACGTAGTGTATGCACGAGGGCGGGTTATCGTTGGCTGAGCCTCCGCCCACAGAGGTACCTCATGGGTACCTACACAGCATCTCACAAGACCACTCCCCAATTCCCCGGACTTTTGGAGTTTCTTTAAATTTTATGGACGTAAGGACGTCCAGCTGTATGCATTGTACTTAGTAGGACCTACTGACAGCATTTGTATTTCCTTGTGAATAGGGTACCGGGAATCTCGTTCTCCCTGATAGGCAGTGCTCCTTTTACACAGGTAGGTAAACTCTTCGTCCCTTGGTCCCAAGCTAGGAATCCCTCGACACAGCTGCCTAAGTAGGGATTCCCATACTTACTTAGTACACTACATAGTGTATAAGCTAAAGCAGCCAGCCCTACCGACTACACTAAGTACTTGCCAGTGTGGGTGCAGGTGGTGAACCTCTCTTCCACCCCATACGTACCTACACTACGGATCCCGTACCTTAGGTAGGTACACTGCCTAAGGGACCTAGGTACCTATCTACACTACATCTTAAAGTGCGAAGTGCACTAGGCAGGGTAGGTACCTATTCCGTACACACCATAATACCTAGAATACCTACCCACCTACCTACCTGGACTTACTTAGTGGTGTGCGGATCCGTTGTGTACGAAATACCCAGGAGGGTTAGTGTGCCTGACGTGGAGCACATATCTAGGCAGCAAGAAGTTAGGCAGCTTCGCCCAGCAATCTGGGCTTCGGTCAGGGTGCCTAGTACCTACCTAGGTAGGTAGGTAGGTAGGTTAGGTACCTGAGCTAACTACGGGCAGGTACCTTAGGTAGGTACTTACCTACACTACACCCGCCGTACCGACCAGCCTAGTAGGTACTTCGTAGTAGTAGTACCTTAGGTAGTATGTTAGGTACCTCAGGTAGGTAGGGTATCTGCCATAACGCAACGCACCCACTGAGCTGGGCCTGCTTTCGGTGTAACGGCGCTACTGCCGAGCTGAACAGCCCCAAAAAACCCACCCCTGGCGCCTAGTGTACCTACCTAGGGTACCTATTTCAGTACATTACCTACTACTACCAAGGTACTTACCAGGTAGGTAGTAGCTTGCACTACTTAGGTAGGTTAGGTACCTAGGTATCTTCATCACATAAGATCCCTTGTCCTTTTCTCCTTCTTGTCAGCACAATAATTTCCCCATTGACTGATATCTCTACCTACCTACGTCCGTACCTATTTATCTATTTATTTATTCATTCATTCATCAGTCCAATGCGCCATCTTCCTGTCTGTTTACTATGACATTGGTCGCAGAAGGTTCGAATTACTCGTCGTTTGGCGCTTTTCTTCTCCGGTCCTGACATTCGAATGGACTTTAGAACCTAGATATTGTGCTCTACCAGAGCAAGAGAGATAAACCCCCATGATGATTGCTTCCCGATACCAACGGATCACTTATAGCAGAGTCGAAAAGATGTGTTTTACTGTATGACTAGCCGTGGGTCTTGTTATCTTTTGTACATAGCTCGCGAGAGCTTCCCCTTACCATTCACAATTAAGAAGCCATCCGGCTATGACTGATCCATTGCTAATACACATTGTGTTTCGTAGTCTTCAGATTATCCGGCGAATCCGCCGCCGTCGTCGATACCCCGCCGCCGCCTCACACTCAACGCTGGCACCGAAGCGATTACCTCCCTCAAGCGCGCGCTGAACCTCGGGCTATTTCTTGCACCCACCGTCATACATCTACATGGTGATGGAGCCTCTAAAAGGCGCGACATATACCTGAGCGCCGCGATCCAACGCTCCTTACGGAAAGTATACAACGACTTGCGTCGCGGTGATCTTACCTTATCCCGTGATAAGTTCAAGAATTTCTTGGAGACGGAACAGGGAGAGTTAGAGGCCAAGACCTCCGAGCTGCTTACGAGAGGCTCTTATATCAGATTTGAGCAATTCCTCGAAGCATGGTGGATTCAATTCGGCCTCGATATCGAGAAACCGGTTTCTAACAAGGACCTGACGAAGCCCATCAGTAATTATTTCATCGACAGCAGTCATAATACATATTTGCCGGGTAAACAATGGAATGGGAAGGCCACGACAGAGACCTATAGACGCGCTCTGATCCAAGGCTGCAGGTGTGTAGAGATAGATGTCTGGGACAACGATCAATTTCCGTCTTCAGATGAATTGGAACCAGGGTCCACCAAGAAAGCATCGAAATCTGAACACACCCGGAAAATTTCGACGAGCAGCTTACATACAACCGCAGCCTACATCAAAGGAGCCGTCGATGAGAAAATCGAACAAACGAGGCAGTTTCTTGGCGTTGAGAAAATACACAGTGGCAACATGAGATGTAGCAAGTTTGATATCCCATCTCAGCCACAAGGCAATGGGAACCGGCTCAATCCAGGCAATGCCGACGTCGAGAATATTGCCGAGCGGCCTCCAAGTAGCTCAAAAACGGTCCCCCCCAGAAACGAGCCACTCGTCATGCATGGTTACACGTTCACTCAACCTATAGGTTTCCGTCAAGTCTGCAAAGCAATTCGCGAGGATGCTTTTAAAACCACGGATCTGCCCATCATTGTCAGTCTGGAAGTTCATGCTCGCCCAGATCAACAAGAGCGTATGGTCCAAATCATGAAAGAAGAATGGGCCGGGCTGCTGGTCGAGAGACCTCATGACGCATGCCCCAATAGCCGGATGCCACGACTTGAGGAACTACTTCGAAAGATTCTGGTGAAGGTGAAAAAGGCATCTCCAACTCCGGAAGGCTACAACACGACGCACTCGTTGGCCCCAAAAATTTTTGTTATCGACGATGACGACACCTCTTCCGTCTCCGAAGACGATCGGTCAATTAAACGATCTCAACCGAAAGTGCCCATTTGCAAGAACCTCAGTGATCTTGCGGTATATACTCACAGCGAACATTTCACCAATTTTGACTCGGCCTCTGCCAAAACATCGTCTCATATCTTCTCGATAAATGAGAAGAAGATCTTAGATCTATGGGAGTCAAAACGACATGATCTGTTTGAACATAATAAGCAATTCTTCATGCGGGCTTACCCTAGTGGTCTCCGTGTTAATTCGTCGAACCTGGATCCTTCCCAGTACTGGCGCAAAGGCGTTCAGATGGCTGCTATGAATCGGCAAAGTTGGGACGAAGGTATGATGCTCAACAAAGCTATGTTTTCTGGCGAGAATGGTTGGGTTCTCAAACCACAGCGTTTTCGCAATTGTCAAGAATCGAGTAACCAGACCACCCGACCTGCCTACCGTGCATTCGACCTCATCATAACAGTCCTAGCGGGTCAACACATTCCGCTGCCTGGGGATATGCCACGTCACAGAGCAAGTTCCCTACGGCCCCTCGTAAAGTGTGACCTTCACATTGAGAAAGCAGAAGATCGGTCAGATCACCCTGGAGAAGGAGGAATCAAGCCACGTTCTATTGATTTGAAGAAACAAACAACAAGTGCAAGGACCGACCACCCAGAATTTGATGCGCAAACTCGAGCACTTGCGTTCACAAACATTCACCGGGTTGAGGAGCAACTCAGTTTTGTTAGGTAAGAAGCATTTCAATTTTGTTGGGCATCACTACTTCCCGCTCCTCACTAGCCATATTCCAAGCGCCTGGGGCTTCGTTCCGGCGTCGTCCGATAAACATGCTCATCTTCCATCCCAAGAAACGAGCTATCACATGCACCGTTCCGCCAAGTAGCAACAAATCCTACTCAATTTCTGTAATAAGCTTGCCCGACGGCAGCGGGCAGATATTGGACAGGCCAAACATATCGACAACAAGTTTGTCGCAGATCATCTTTCATCCCCATTGCTGTGTATTCCGCTGCTACCCAACATGTTTACCGTCCCTTGCGGGGTTCGAACACCTTGGACGCTAACATGTGCATAGATTTCGAGTCGAACATGAACACTCCTTACTAAAATCCCGTTCGGAAACTTTTGCTGGATGGGCGTGCATTCGCCTGGACCGCCTGGCGACTGGCTATCGACTAATACCCCTCCTCGACCCGGAAGGCAACGAAACTGAAGGCTTACTCTTGGTAAGGGTGGCCAAGAACTACCGATTCGATACATGATAATGATAACCGACGGAAGCCGCACTTCTTGAAATGTCAGGGATATCACTTAGGCTCACATTTGATACACCATTTGCATTGCAGAAGCACGCCTAGCGCTAGCTAACTGCCATTGCGCTTCTCATCATCTACACACAGACACAAGGGGCTTGGCCGGCGGATACGACGATGCAGTGCCCTGAAAGTAGCCCATCTCATCGAGAGACGATCATTTCTTTCTCGAATAAGCTCGAGCTCACGTATCTGACGCCATTTTTCCTTTTGAAGACTGGCTTTCGTCTCACACGAGATCCAAACACTTCGTATGCGCATATTTTCATTTTGTCGTTTAGCGACTCGGAGTCACACTTAGCAGCATGGATGGTCTTGGATACCCGGAAGATGGCGATGCTTCATTATTTCCACTTGCATGACTTTTAGCGTATAGACGGATTTATTTGTTTCATCTACTTGGGAAGCATTTTGTGCGGACAGTTTGTTGTGCATAGAAGCCACATGTGTATTGTCATTATAAGCAGCAGCATTATCACGCGACGATTATTATTTGTTGTGGTGGTAGAACCGCTCAACTTAATGATTGGTATACATAGATCTTGCGTCGAATTATGTAGATAGATAGATCTTTGCACCGGTGTCGGTGGATAATGACGATGAACTGGCGCAATGGCTTTTTTGTTGTCTTCCATGTTCTGTTCGTAATGGTGGCTGTAGCGTATTCTGAAAGTCAGTTCTCCTTGCTAAGTTCTTTGTCTGCTCGTCTTGCTGGAAGGCATGGTCTGTAGAGATAGAGAAAAGATACGCTGTCCAGGCGGTGCTATTGCGAAGAGAATTGATCGCCCCGACTACATATCGTGTTAGCCCTCATGTGTGACCTCGCAGCTTACCCGTGCGTGTGGCTGCATGCTCGTAATCGCATGTTAGCTACTAGTATGTCATGTTCGTATCACGGGTCCCGTGAGCCATGGTTCACGCGTATAGGATCGGCTCTCCCTACCTTGGGTACAATTACCTACGCTGTCTTTGTCATCCGTAAGAGGGTATGTATTTGCGAGCGTGCTGTGCTGTGCTGTGTTGTTCTGTGTCACTCTTCTTCACGGCTCGGACGGATGTTCTATGTTGTGTTGCGGTTATGGCTCGCTTCATACTTACTCACTTGCTTACTTGGGCTGCTTGGCGATATCGAGTACCTAAATGTAGACAGGTATTATTTATGTCTTAGCATGGCTGGAAACACCACGCGCGTAGCTTTTTTTTTCGCTTTTCGGCTTGGGAGAAGAGCGCTGTGTTGACGAGACGGTATTGCGATGATATTCTATTTGTCTGTCATTGGTACTAGGATGTCGAGAGGAGTTGTGCGCAAGCTTGGCGTGAATACTAGGTAGGTAGCTGAGGCGTAGTGACAGACGGGCTGTCTCACTAGACGCCTGGCTTGAACTTTCCGGAGCGCCGCGGCGGTCTCGGCTCGGGAACGGGAGCGGGAACGGGAACGGGAACGGGAACGGGAATGGAAGATTACCTAGGCACCTTATTAGTAGGTTTCGGTTGCCCCGCAGGCGGACAAGCCATGACTGATATCTAAAATTTATGTGGCGTTACAGCCGGCGAAAATAAGAATAGTAAAGACTAAGATCAATAGTTTGTTTAATTTTAGGCCCTTGTTTATGCAGGTACCGTACGTGATTCCAGGCCCGCACAGATTACCGACCTGGAGCGCAGTGGATTTCTTGTTATGTCCTGGATTTCCTCTGAGCTGACATCATTAAGCTGATTTTTGTCTCGGGTAAGTGAAGAGGGAAAAAATCCATTGCTGCGGTCTTGTTCCGTTTTTGTACAACGGGGACTAGAGTAAAGGGGCCCAACCAGACAATCTCCTTTTTTTTTTGGGGCCCTTTCTGTGTCTTGGGCATCAATCGAATCAGCTAATATGTCTCGGAATGATGTTTTGCCGGCAGAAGCTGTTCACGAAAAAGCCCGTGGGGTGTCATAGGTTAGTTCGGTCTGTGCCGTCATTCACGTTGCAGCGGCGCATGCGGCTGTCCGAGATCTGGGAATGGAAAAGGCGAGGGTGAGCATGCTGATTTGTCAGACTTCTCTCATCACATAGCTCGATAACTCGATTAAAAAAAACAATGCAAGAATACTCGAGGACAAGTACAATACTATCTCGAAGATACCAACGGATTGCGGGCCGGAATCAGGCTGTTTACAGTGTCCGACCAATCCGTCTTGATTCGCGGGTCTCAATCGGCGATATGGTACATTCGTGATCCGAGGAGCTGCGTTGTCAGGTTGTATAACGGAAACTATGCAGTCGCCCTTTAGGCCCCTCGTACATTGTAAATCGATGAGTGGGCTGGGATGGCTGAGAGTCTCCTACACGACTGTCAAAGTTGGTTGATATTTTAAGTGCACTCATAATTGGAATGTGCTTGATATACAAGAATTCGGATTAACTATGCTATGTGGCCATATCATATTTCAACGCGTTTTCCCCTATAAGTGGTCTGAGTTGATGAAGTGAGGTTTCAACAGGACTAACGACGTATCTGATTGGGACGACCCCCCGTGCCCAGATCTTGGAATCGGGTGGCGGCCCGCTGTGCCTGGTAATGTCAGGTTTTGGTTAGCCCTGAGGAAAGTCTGTACACTGATGATCATTTTAGATTAATAGGGCTAATTCGCCCAAGATCAAGTCGACGGGCCGTGTAGGACAAAACTTGGTACGCAAAGAAGAGAGCCGAGGGCCGACACGTCACACATGGGTTAGGTGACTGTAACAGGGACGAGAGTAGTGCAATAATCCTAGCAACGTTAACGGCTAAAGCCGAGATGTGAGCTGGTACATGGTAGACACGGGCTTCGAACCCCAGAGCGTATGTAACATATACCCCCCTGGTGCCCTCCCCCCCCCCCAAAAAAAAAAAAAAACCACCACTCATCCCTCCATCCCTCCATCGTAGCTGTGTTCGTGGATTGGTCTGGGGAAATGTGACAATGACACTCGTGATAATACGATGGATAAATATTGCATAATGTACTCAGGCGGACTTGTGCCTGATGTATGTAATACTTTTTTTTAGTGAATAGGACGGTAGCGTTCATGGAAGCCAAGATCCGGAACAGGATGAGGAGCCCTTCTGGACATGCCTGATGACCTCCTCCCAACCCTAATTCATACATGAGACGCGAGGCAGAGCAGCCTGCCACGCATATACTATTATTATGCTGTATGACGCAACGTGTTGTCCTGTTCGGTATCACTGAATCAGGAGCCAAGTGGATATTGGACGTATCACAGAGGCCTAACATCATCATAAAATCCATGATATTGACCGGCCAGAACTTGGTCAGGGCCTTGGATTTGAAACTTGAAAATATAATGCAACACATGGCATCATGGGGTATTAGCTGATGTATCTCAATGCAAGGGTAACGTAGCCTTTGGGCTCCTCTTTAGATTTTTTTAGTCTCCAGTCTAAGAGTCCGAGTCTTTTGATTTATATTGCCGGACAGTAGGTGTCGTCAAATGCAAGATCATTATTAGTATACGGGAGTAGTATATTCGAGGCTATATTTCCTGGCTTCAATACATTTGACTTGGAAGAGCGGATCTAGACGCGCATAATTTCTGAAAACCTGTGTTAATTTGGGTTGCGCTCCGCACAACTTACAAGGTTGTGTTGGGAAGATGACTGGCGTGGCTGATGGGATATTCCTCAAAACCCCTCGACGGCAACGGGCGAAGATGGTATACTTTTTTTCAACCGAGTATATAAAAGGGAATAGCAGTAGAGGGTAATATTACTTTAAAATCAGTCTAAGTCCTCAAGGTGGTCGACGGTCGTGGGGGTTTGTGGCTCGCGACTTCGAGGGGTGTTTGTGAGCGGTCTTAAAAGGAGCTCTTGGCACCGGTAACGGAAGCGAGGTCATGTCACATCCACATGATTGGGTCCGGTTTCCCAACGGGGGTGCTTGATACCCACTCCAATCAGCAAAGTCGCCGCAAAAAATGCGTGCAGATTGAGGGCACTAGGGATCTTGTTGCCCTTATCCCTCTCAAAACCCGATCAACCGTGATAGCTCGCTTGATAGGTAGATTATTCGAATTACTCAATACAAAAGCATGACCTATGCAATTTATGTTTTACCCGAAGACTCTATCTAAGACTATTACGCAGTGAAAACGGTCGGGTTCCAGGGGATAATAGGGTGACCAATCATTAAGATAGAGAGGAACGAAGAAAAATAAAATTGAAACAAAAGGAAACAGACCGCTTCAATGAACAGTCTCAGAGGACAGTCAATCGGACAGAAAATCTAAGGTTTGATGTCCTATACAGTCGGTGTGGTGTTTTAAGAATCACAAATAGGATCGGCATCGGAAGGAAGGTTGAAGGGTGGCATATAAAACAGGTACAACAACATAGAATACAGGGGCTCTGCATATACCTAATCGGCGGTATTTTATCGACTCATTACATTACAGCATAAGCGTGCGAATGTAGTGGCAGACTGTCAGATTCATATAGCTTTTGATTTCCACCTTGCGACGTCCGTAGACCAGATCGGCATACATACTAGCTCCAGATGAACGGCACAGAGTACATAGGGCTAAGTTCTTAGAGTTAGCCTGAGAAGTAGGTAAAGGAGTAACTAAAACAACAATCATGACTGCCTAGGTATCAACAGTCTCAACCGATATATCACAATCCCCCCCCAGGGTAATATGGGCAGATATAGATACACCGAGACACTGATGAAATGCCTATAATAAAGTCAGTTGTGGAGACAAGAAGCAAGCACTAATCGGATTCCGAAACAAATGTGAGCTGTATTAACTCAGGAAAACTGGGCAGTGATCACTGACAGTGGAGGATTTTGATCAGCAAGCATCCGGCTTACCGGATTATAGTAAGCTGCAAGTCAAGGACCCATATGAGCATAGGTATTCAGATTAATGCTTGGACACAAATGGTACTCGTAACGTAATTGATTCAGATAAGGGAGATATCTGGACCTTTGGAGGCTTTGAGGATATCTTGTCACGATAGATCTTAGGTAGTTTCTTACAGCTTACCATCTACCAAGAAACGACTTGGGTAGGTAGGCGACAAGGGACAAGGGCATGTAATGTAGGGATTCAAGGATTAAACGCGCGGTTGGCGAGGAAATTATTTGTTCTGCCTGGGTATCTTTGACCCTCTATTTGGCAATAATTTGCCTCCAAGACCTACATAGTAGGTACACAGATCCTAGTCGGGTACACGGCGATTATCTGTACGGATTGCCACACTATACTCAAGACATGGATGACAAGAAAGTAGTACAGTAATGCGTCTACCTATACGACTGAGTGTAGGGATGTCGTTGCATGTATTTTGTGCCCAACAGATCGACGTTGCGTCGTCGGAATATAAACTCATTCCTTTTAATGTAGCACATGCATGTATGTCCCAGTCGGCGTTGATTTCTGGTTTGCTTCAAACGTCGAGTTACCCATGTTGATAGTGGGTAGCGGTACCCATGTTGATGTTCATAATGATACCTACACTCGATGATACCTGTCCATAATGATACCTGTCAGTGATCATACAATCCGTAAGTACCTCCTACTATCAACTTATTGCTGTCCTACCTATGTTCATCGACCTCGTGTCGCCCTCCGATCGTCCCGGATTGCTGGAGTAGAACACTACCACAACAACCGTGGCATGGCCAGGCAACCTGTAGAGCTCAGACATCAGGCTCCAAAGGTCAGGGATGGATCATATGTTGTATAGTTGCAGGATGATTATGCACTAAACCTCTCTTCGTCCCTCAACCTTTACCCTTGCCCCTCCTCTATCCTCCATAGAAGACCGTAGAAGTAAAAGCTATGATGCATTATCTTCTCCGCTCACGGGCCGGGCCTTCGCGTTGATACTGCTTTCCAATGACCTTACATTACGTTCAGATTTACTTCCCACTTCTCAGTATCTGGTATGAATCTGTTCTGTGGTAACTATGACGCTATCGCCACGCCAAGCCAATCGCATTTATCAACAACTGGTTAATAATCGAGGAACAATCTTAAGAGAAGAATGGTACTAGGTGGGTGAGTTGATACTAGTAGAACTGCCACGTTAGATCATCCGTGCTCATCCCATGGTATAATTTTTGGCGGGGCCTCAGATCTGCATGACTCCTGCAAGGCCTGTGCCGATATTGGAGGTATTGAGATTTCTCTTCATTGCTAGCAGTGCCTTGCACCGTCAGTTTTTATTAAAAATCCCTGTGAGGATGAGTAGGAGGAATTGATCCACGCTTGCGCGTGGCGTGTTCTGCCGTTCTCTCAAATCCCTGCACTACTTATGCTACACTGAGTTGTTGGAATTTCTCTGATCGCCTCATTTGGCGTTGGTAACATCTTCGTTATTGATCGTGGCCGGATACACACATGTCTCATGGGCATTGCTTCGCGCGGATTGTTGCACTACCTCCTTGGCATATACGTTAGGTATTGGCCATCGGGGGGTGCATACTTGAATGTTGGCCTTAGCAGTCGCTGGATATCTGCTGAGTATATATATGGTCCTAATGCTCGTGGCTTCCTCATACATTCAGCTCGGGTTGCCAAACTTCCTTGCTATTTACACTGAAAGCCGTTCTCTCTCCTAGTCATATCAAGAGCCTCGCTCTCACACACCTTAAGATCATCTCTATATCACATTTCCTCCGACATCACGATGGCATCCTCGTGCAAATCAGGCTCTCATGATCACGCCCTTCCTCTAGTGAACATGTCTGGGACTGTATGTTGTTGGCCCTTTCTTCCCACTGTATCGTAACTCACGCTGTTGTAGGCCCCAGGGAAGAGATGCCCAACATGCCGAGATGCCGGGCGAGAGGTTTGGGTCTTTGCTGGACGAAGTTGCCCCATCTGTGCAACATATGTTGCGTAGGCAGGTGCGTCACTTCCGGTCTTCTACACACGATGTTCGCTGGCTAACTATTGAATTAGAACTATTTTCGGGACCTCATAGCCATGGGGCTGATCCATGCTAGTGGCACCAGCGTTGCATATCAATCAGTCAAATCAAATCTAGGGGTCTGACTTGACTACTTGGACGGTCGAAAGTTAGCGATTTGAATTGCCTGATGAGAAAACACTTGACTGCTTGACTGCTTGGAAACATGAAATTCTCGAGCATCTACAAAGCGAGAATGGATATGTGCCTGTCAGCTGCTTGAATGATTTTATTCACCAGATTTGACTGCTTGACTGGTAAAACTTGACTGTTTGACTTGATTGATATAAAGCGCTGCATGCCACTTAGATACCCTTGTTCGCCACGGCGACTCGGGTGCTGTCTTGGCTTGGATATTCCATGACTGTGGTCATATTACCGCTTGTTTCAGGACCAGATGGATCGACTTGCAAAAAAAAAAGGGGGGGCTTCTTTCATGTTCTTTCATTGGGTAGATTTTCACGGGTTAAGGGAAAAGTTACTTAAGGGGCGTGTGAAGGACGCGGCGGATCTAGAATTGAGGCGGCAGATTGCCACCGCTTCTCGTGGTAGAAGATGGCAGATCTCACGGGATGCAAAGATGCGAACTTAGCATCTGAGGGTGAAGGCATACGGATACCCTGGTCAAGAATGAAAGCCTCAGAGAGAACATTTGTTCTCGGGGAGAGTTGTCACAGCCACTGCTTCACACGCTTCCATGGCAAATTTCAGAATTATATCTCGCAGAGCTTAGAATATTTCAGGGGTAGACAGGCGCAATGACAGATTTCGAACCTCAAGCATCCCGTTGCACTAGGTTGTGACCATGTAAGTTGTAACAAGTGGTAACTTACAGTACCTAACTGGATAAGTGCCCTAACCCGGCAACACACCAGCAACACACCAGCAACACACATCCAGGCTAAGATTATGCTAGATAGATAGCATAACTAATCTACCTACCTAACCGAACCTAACCCAACCTACGAAGTACGTATCCCGTACGGATCAGTACTTATCCCTATTTCTGTCAACCCTTGTAGGTAAGTTGGTAACAGAAAGAACGGGCACACCCCTTTCTCCCTCCACCTCCACCTTCACCTCCGCCATCCCGGCCTGCTATGTAGGTAATACCTAACCGACAGTTGTGGTTGTGTCTGCTTTACGCTGGATCACTCATACTTAGGTACTGAACGGTACTTGTGGTACTACTGGTAATGTACGGATCCGTAGGTATATCTACCTAGGTTAAGAACCTAAGTAGATAGTAATGTAGATTCTGGTTTCTGCAAAATACCTAGTCGGGCTGTTGGCATGATGCCATTATATAAGGTACTCATACCTATATTACGGACTACAGTCCCTACCTGTGAACGGTTACATAGGTAGGTATTCTAGAAGTGCTACCACGACAAGGACAAGGGCTTATTAAGTAGCGTAGTAGGTAGGCTAGGTAGGTATTCCGTACCTATAGGGCCGTTCTGAATTTGATTGATACGTAAACGCCGATGTGGTGTATTACGATGTACTTAGGTACCTAGGTACCTAGTGTACACTTACAGGTCCAGTCCTATTTTCGGACCGGGTGTTCGTCGTCACATGTAGGTACCTAGGTATACATATTAAATGTGGGTCGACTCGGGTAAGCTTTCCCACACCGGTTCTACCTACCTACCTACCTTAGGTACCTACCTTAGGTACCTAGGTACGTATACCTAGCTCCGTGCGCTACATAGGTACTACCTAGGTAGGTACGTACAATAAGTACCTACCTAAGCAGCCGCCCATCCCACTTGCCCCCACCTGCCCCGCCTGCCCCTCTTAAGACCTGACTACCTTAGGTAAGGTTCTTCTCACGCTGCGACCGACGAAGAGCGCACGCCCTTCTACCTATTTTGTAATAACTTCCTTCGTACGTGCGCTGTAAAAGGTATGTAGTAGCATCTTCCATCCATCTACCTACCCATTCGCTCTCTGCACAGCACACGTTTCTTACCGGAGGTCAACAATGCCGACTCAGGTCATTCTTTACTTCTTCTAGACTTTCTTGATTCGTGAAAAGAGGCCGCCTAAGCCGACTGACAATAGTCATGCCTCCCCCTCTCTTCAACCTTCTATCACCCTCATTCGCCCCCCTCTTTCTCTCGTATACCGGTATTCACGAATTTACAAGTCCATATATATGTTCACTATAGCATGACGGCACTTATACAGCCGCGCTCTTGGTATGGGTGGTGGTATGTGACCTGCTGGATCCATGCGTACGAACGGAGCGTGAGGACTGACTAATTTGAACCCTTCATGCTCAGAGATTATTACTCGAGATCGGCTAACCGGACAGGTAGGAACTGGGAGGATAATGGCAACTGCTTGCCCTTGGAATTAGAGAATCAAGACAGAAAATTCCCCGGGATGATGGTGTCACCAATATTCACCCTACTCAAAGCGATTGACGGAGCGCTCATCTTGTTTTGTGATAGGACTCTCGAGCAATTCGGAAACAAGCCAATCAAGCTATCGACTACGTACCATCATGCCAGGCCATGGGACGATTCATGAGTGCTGTAACAGGCGCAACCAATCATTTGCTGAAGCGATCGCGCAGCCAAGGCCAATTGACAATATGAAGCAGCGAGGGATGGATAACGCAAAGCCACGTAGCCGATTTCGAAACATAGACGTGCCTCCACCAGGCCATCAACAGTCGAACGATGATTTCTTTATGCTCTACTTGATGTCAAAAGATACGAGCAAAGTCCGGTGTATTCCCGGTTGTCGCCTCAGGCCGGCCGAGATCTTACTGAGGCTAATGCCGCATTCAAAGCAATCTTAATCATGGCCGAGTGTGGAGGAACGCCGATATCGCGCCTTCGAATTGAATGATAAGAAAATTCTGTGGGCTCCCATCGATCGAAAAGTAAGCTGCTCAGCGCAGGCAGGATTGCCCAATCATCTGGGCATGCGCCAAAACCAGATACTTGACCACCAGCCGATTCTGACTGTTACTGACATCGTCAGCTATTCGTGATGTTGGAACAAGAAAGCTGTCCAAGACCATAAATTTATCTATTGTGGTTTGAAAACCAAAATATCAAAAAGGTATCTAATGCCAAAAGATTTCGTACAAGATCAGCAGTGGCGGTCGAGAGCTAGGAAGTGGCCTTTCTACGAGCCAATTCCCTTAATATCGTTATATCCATAGCGGTTTCTAGCGATATGCGCTACAAAGTGCTGTTGCGACCTCGTGGTGACGGGGTAAACTGTTATACGCCATGCGAGAGAAAGAGATTTTTGCTACGGTAAAAATATCAAGATTCAAAGCGCTACTAGAAATCTTGCGGCATGCGGTAGATTGGTCGAATAACTGTGGGGATCTGCTGTGCTATCGACATAATTTTTGATAGCAACGTGATGATCACAATTGCCGACGTCGCAAATATGATAGAGACAGGGCATTTGAAACAGAATTTACCTTGCACTGGAAATACGTGTAAGTAATTCCCGAGAGGGGGACTGAAAGGTTGTGACGGTGAGGCAGTCAGTCACGCTGGAATAGGGAAAGTCGCCGAGGCCCATATCTTTCTATTTACATTACGATAACAAGGCGCCATGATCGAACCCTTACCAAAGCCGACTTATACCGGCGAAAAGTGTTCTTCATCTAGATCCCTAGCCGCCAATCTATTTTCCAGGAACCAGCCCCTCATCTTTTCATCGAATCATATACAGACGGTCCCTTATCATGAGCCATGCAAGATCTGGGCCGGAATGCGCGCGGCCAAGGGTAGAACAGATTCAGAAAGGGATATCAAAGACAATAAGGACTCCTGAATAAAAGATGCTCACATTGTATCCCATACTTAAGGGATCAGAAATTGGGGCAATCATGTGCGTAGCTCACGATGTTTAGTTTGGTCAGTCTTTTATGGCTCGTCGCGCAGGAAAATGAAGAAGAGCCGATTGTCCGAATCCAGCTTCTGACAATCTCGAAGCAGGGGTAGCTATCGCGCGCAGGCCCTCCTCAACAATCCAGTCCTGCTCGGGCGGGGCACCGCTTGCATGGCCGGGCATGACGCCGCCAAATCTCTTGAGGGATTGCTAGGTACGTCCGTACCTGGGCGCGCGACCGGGTGGAGTACCGGTAGATCCCTGACGACAGTTTGATTGTGATTGGAGCAATAGTGCAGAACTGGGTAGATGGTGGGCGCAGTGCTACCTAGTGTAGGCAGTGTACGGAGTACGAGCCAGAGGAACATGAGTTGCGCTCAGCATTAGTTACGACGTAGCTACCTACTGTGTGTGCTCATATCGATTGAGAAGGAGACCTCAAAGCTGTTGAGGCAAACTGTGACAAGGGACGATGGTTGCCACAAGCAAAGCTGAAACCTACACAGACTCACGGGCCATTGTCATCCGTTCAATTCTCTTGCCAATATGGTTGATTGCCTGACTCAACTCAACTGTCTTGTTGTCTCCAGGACTTCCATACAAGAGTCGCCTCACCTGCATTTACTAAGAGTCGCACAGCACCATAAACGGACTTACATCCCTATCTCTGTCGCGAAATTCAATGCACCCGTCAGCGGGAATGGGGGTTGCGGCAAGGTTGACGTCTCCCACAACCTATGTCCTCACACCGGTGAACAAGAACGGCAGGTCTTCCTGATAGCAGGCCTAATTGACTCGGTCAAACATCCTCCATCCTATAGAGATATGCGCCCCTCCCTCCCTTCGTGCCCACCACCCCGGGCGCTCATCGCGGAATGCGGATCGATGGTGAGTGTTAAAATTGAGTTGAGATGAGTTGAGGACGGTTGTTGGTACTACTTAGTGTCGAGTGTTAGTACTTTGTACTATTGCTGCTCTTATCCCGATGCGCATCGTGGCTCAACAGGCCTCTATGGGTAACCTAGACATTATGGGTGATTGGTCCGCTTCTTCTGTGGACACATACATACGGCTCGTCGACTACTAGCCGTCAGCGCTGACAAGCTCAAGTTTCGCCGTCGCTGTTCCTCGTCGCGCTTCAGGAAAAGAAGCTTTTGCAAGTCAAAGCGTACAATTTAAAGAAGCCTTGCCTCCATGAAATTGAGAACTGCGGCGCTACTTGTATGGCCATGGGCATAAGGTTGCGCGCCGTTGGGATTCAAGTGGAAGCCTGCAGTAGGGCGGGGAAGAATGGGTATGACGACGATGGAATAACAACGCATTTCAGAAACGATGAGAGGACTGCTAGACGTCAATAGCGGAGGCAATGAAGCCTATCGTAGGGACACTGTAGACGAGACCGGATGGATGTAGGTATTGTATTGTACATATATATATATATATATATACCTAACACACCTACATATACCACCCGACCCAATACCCCTAATACCTATAGCACATCCTCCCTTTCAAAGCGAAAAAACACTCAATGGCTCGGCACAGAATAGAATAGAACAGAACAGAAAAGTACAATAATAGCAATTGCACCCACAATATTACGAAATAATCCCCTTTCACTTTATTCCGATCGATCTACAATTATCAAACCCAGATTCCAAAGGAAAGGGAGAGGATCTTTGGTTTATTTCCCCTGTTTCTGCGGGGGTGGAAGGGGAGGGGGGGATTAATTAATCCCATACCCCCTCCGATCTCTGTTCTCTACATAGTCCCGCTGAGCCTTACGGATGGATTACTGTTCTCCGAGGGAGACATTGGGTTTCCCCCGATGATAAATGTCCCTGGCCATGCCCAGTCTAGAGCTCGCTTCGCCAACGAGCGAAGCGTATTAGGATAGGTAGAATAAGGGGGGCCCGGCTTCCCCAAGGTTGCGTACACGCCCATTTTCTAACGAATTCTGAGAAAACCAAGTCATATCTCAGTCGCCAGATCGGGTTTCAATGGATTTATGGTCTGATCTGGCTGTAAGAGGGATAATAGTTGAAAGCGTTAGGGCGGTTTCGGTGAACAGAGCACTTGCGTTGCGATCGAGTAACCTAGTGCCTGCAGCATGACTCTACGTTATTTCAACTCTCGAATTCAACAATTCTTTGAGTCGGATCATTCACCGGATCAGTCCGCTCATTTTGCTCATAGTTGGTGTCTAGGAGCGACTGGCTGGACCCGTCATTCCCTTTGGTGGCTCCAGCATCCGCATCCGCACCATCCAACAGATCTCTATCGGAGGACCGTACGCTTCTTCTCTCCGCGTCTCCACTATAAGCATTGGAGGATTTGGCCGGTCCCTGGATATCTTCTTCATCCTCCTCATCTTCATCTCTCTGTCCTGGCAATGCGTTCTTTTCTAATTCGCGCTGAGCTTCTTCCATTCGTCGTCGTACTTCGGCAGCGACGCGTGAGGCATCTGTGACTATGTTGTCGAGTACCCCTCGCAACCCACGGCCGGCGCCTGCTAAGCCTGGTTGTGCTCCTGACAGAGACACCGTTGGACGAGTTAGGTTCAAGCTAGAGAAAGTCGTGAGGGAGGAAGACTGGCTGGCTGCGTTGGGCAGACCATGTATGATGTGTAAGGATGTGGGAAAAGAAGACTCAAAAAACTGTTCGAGGAGCTCATCTGCAAGGACAACCATTCGGAATGTTGGCAGTGTGATATGAAGAGGGTTTGACGGATCTAGCGCAACATTTGCCTTTTCAGACTGCGCCTTTGATACAGCCCTTTTGCTGTCAGCATCAACTGACGAATTTCCTGCGCCTATTGAGCCTGGATCAGGAGTTTTCTTATCTACCGTGCTTTGCGGGGTCGATGGGCCCTCAAAAGCAACGAGATCCTCTTCCTCCTCTTCCTCTTCATCGTCACCAATAGCAAACGCACTATCATCAACCGGGTTGTCACCGTTCGGTGTAGTCGGCACGTCAGATTTTGTCACTTGCGTAGCCACCTCCTGGTTCTCGGTATAGTCTGGGTCAGCATATTCAAAGCAACGTCTGATGAAGGCGCTGACACTACCAAGGAAGCGTTCGTTAATACTGCCACCTATTGGTGCCGTCACCGAGCCATTATCCACTCCTGACGTGCTGTTGAGCGATGCAGGTGAGTTTGAATGGCTAAGAGAGCCTTCGAGCCCGCGCCTTGAAAGGAACAGGAGCGCCTCTGATACTCGCAAGATACCCTCACGATCGACCTTTCCATCCCCATCATCATCATAAATCTCGAAGAAGTAGGTAATAGTGCCCATGATGTCCTTCCCGCCCTTGATTTGCGCCAGCCCAGTCACAACGTTCTGTAACGTGAGGCTCGAGCTATTGGTCACGTCCCACTTGCGGAACAGTCTTCGCATGAACTCATGGTCGGCTGGTTCAGGACCATTACCCCATGGAGAGAGCGTGGTAGTATCAGGTCGCCTAAAACTTCCAAAATAGGAATAGGAATATTGATCGGAGGAAGGGTCATGCCGTCGGGAAGATGTCTGAGGCGCATCTGCGATTGCCCATTTCGAAATACTGGCTAAGAACTCTCGGAAGGCATCATAATCCATCAAGCTAGTGCTAGGCCCAAGACCAACTCGACCTTTTTCAACAACATGATCATGATGTTCCGAAAACGCTTCACCAGTTCTCGTTTTACTGGCTTTTGCGCGACGGAGTTGCTCCTCTTGGATAATGCGATCGCGTTGCTGCCGCTCATATAACATACCGTAAAATCGGTCATATAGGGCACCAAGTTCTTCTGGACTCAGGAGCTTGCTGTCAGGACCAAGATTTCGAATGGCTGTTCGTTTAGCAAAGTTCTCAATATTATTAAGTACTGCATCTTTGTTTTTGAGCCGGAGATCTTGTATGGTACTGTGCGTGATGGCGGAGAATTCCTTGAAAGCAACAACCATAAGCTCCTGAAACCGATTAATTGCGCGTAGTTTGGGGTTCTCCGATTTAGGGTGCGCAGATTCGTCTAGACGCGAAAAGTAAGACTTGAGTACTGAAATGAAGGCGCCGTCGTCAGTTGCATCCAGCAACTCCTCGCCGTTGATTCGCAAGATAGCCAACCCGACCTGAAAAAGGACCTTCGGCCCCTCGACAAAAAAGACGTCCAAGACTCTAAAAGCAAACACGAGCGGCATCGAGTTGATGTAAAGCGACAGAAACCAAGGAAGGGATACGACCGAAAGCTGGACATCACTCTTGACCAAATGTTCCCACAAGATCGGCATTGTCTTCTCTACCAGAGATTCGAATACTTTTTGGTCTAGGAGAGTGCCGTACATGGTAGAAGAATAATACCCAGGAACCAGTCGATCGCACAGTGCCGAGAGCAGGAAAAAGGCCTGCGTTTCTGACATGTAAATAAGAAGGGCTGCTACTACTATGTTCATGGCTTGGCAGTAGCCGACATCGGGGTTAACCCAACTGTAGGCAGTCAAGACCCGACGAAGTCGATTGATGCCATCTTCACTTTGAAATCCAGGGTACTCGGGAAGGCTTCGGTTTAAATCCTTCTCTATTTCGTCAATGGCTAGGGATTCTCGCCCTGAAAATTTTGAGAGGGTATCGGTATAGAGCGTAGGGTTTTCAAGTCGAAGATACAAGGAACCCGAGGTAAGTTCCCATATTTCTCCTCTCAAACGATTGGGGAGACCGACTCTTATCAACTTGTGGAAGGTGGGTTGACGAACCAACGTGGCATTGCGGCCATTATCACGTAAATACTCGGCCCATAATCTCATCTTTGCGCGGTCTCTAAGCTTTTTCGGGTCGCCCGGATACTTGAAGACCACGCCAAGGCCAGCATCAGGGGACGCAGCATTCTTCTTTTCTTCGGGCCGCAGGAGGTATTCCGAATAGCAGTCGGCGATGACCCTTTTAAGTTTGCCAACATTCCCAACAGCCCCTCGCAAACCTTTCTTGAGACCATCACAAAATCTCTCGCATACTTGACGACTTCCTGCAAGTTGAATTGTAATCCTCTGTTCTCGGAAGTCCTTCCGGTCTCTCAGTGCCTCCTTATTAAGCTTGGCCTGCTCTTGGGTGATCCCATTCCAGGTCGTAATGGCGAGAGAGAACTAATTGAATGGTAAATCAGCTGGGTAAGATAAATGTGAGCCGCTTGCCTGTTTTACCTGGAAGTTTTGACTGTTTAGGCGCTCGACGCGTCTAATTGCGCAAAGGGGGAAGGTGAAACCATTGCCGCTTGGCCCGGCGCCATGGGTTTGGCCGGTGAAGACGGAAGAGGTAGAGGTACTAGCAGTCTGGAGAAAGCTTGTGGGGGTGGTGGAGAAGCATAGATAGGACTCGGAAAGGTGCAGCCTTCCTATATAATGCCAGCCTCTGTCATGATCTTTACCACCATGTGTGACGTTCGAGGGAGGGATGGTGAGCTCGGCGGGAATCTCAAATAGGGGGTTCTGGGAACTCGGAAGACGGAACTGGCTCTGAAACAGCGAGGCTTTGGATGGGTTTCTGTCCGAATTAGTCAAATTCAAGCCTTGCATGGGATCAATCAGCTGCTGTGCGGCTGATTGAGCCTTCTGGACGAAGCTGGAGATTGTGAACATGATTGCCGCAGCCCGGTGCAGTCGAGCCCGTCGTTACTATTTGAGGGGAGCTAATTCATAGCGGAAGCTGGTCAGAAGAGTTCGCACAGTGACGAGTCGGCTCTGTGATGAAAAGAAATAGGAAATGAGATGGAGCGCATGTGCCGGTGGTCAGGAGGGTTGTGTTTGATGTGAGTCGATGGATAATGTCGTGGGGTTGGTTGGCTTGTTCCAGGCACAACTCATGCAGGGTTCAGGTTTGTTCGAACTCCGGCCAGGAGCCGCTCTTCAGGTAGGTAGAGAAGTACTTTGTACCTTGGGTACCTGTCTGCACTATTCCCGTGCGGAAGGTGTCAGGTACCTACACTAATCAGCGCTTCCACCCGACGTCTGGAGTGCCTTAGGTACCTAATTAGGTACCGTATTGCTGGGTCATGCCAACTGCTCGAAGACACGGACAGCGGTTAATTAGAGGGGTTATGGTATTCCTAGAAGGGCTGTTCAAGGAGGCGGAGTGGCCGAGCAATATGGGAGGCCAAGATGTCCGCTAGTGGAAGAGCATAATATCCATCGAAATCAGCCGCCAATCAGCCGTCACGTACTGAACGGTAAACCTACCTGCCTAAGTACGAATACACTAAGTAGGTAGGTACACTACCTAGCCTACCAACCTATCTGAAGAATTCCGCACGGAAGCGCAATTTTAATGGATGCGCCGTTATATGGCATTAATTGTGGGACTTCGTTGTTTTTGCGGCGCATCCATTTGAGATCTCACTTCTGCTGGTGACCGCTTGCCAACGTCCTACGTTCTTAAGTACAGTACAGAAGTGAGATTCAGAAGTTTTGCGCCGCATCACAGGCATTAAAGTGGGCCACATACTACCTAGGTAGTCTTTGGCGGCGCAAAACTTTTATAGGTATCCGGCATCTCCACATATATTATTAAGTAAGCATATGAACACCTCTAGGTACCTAGGTAGATAAGCTAGCGGTACGGAATACCTAGGTATCTTGAAGACAATTTAAAGATCCAGAGATACCACCTACCTAAGTTGAAGGGGAGTCCTGGGCTACCTACAGGCTGGCAGCGGTACCTACCGGTACCTACCAGGTGAAGATGGAGTGGGGGGGGGGGGGGGGGGGGGGGGGTGGCCGCTTACCTATAGCTCCTCGGCTAGGTAGGTGGTAGTAGTAGAGTACCTAAGGTAGTAGTAGTATAGTAGTAGTATTAACATCTATCTTAGGGTAGCTCCTCGGCTAAGTACACTACTACGTAGGTAGGTAGGTAGGTAGGTAGTATCACCTTGCCCTTACTCAGGTGTGATGCAAATCACCCAATCCCATCCGCAGGGAGCTGGCAATAGTTTCTTTCATTGGCCAGACTACTTGCTATTACTACGTAGCCGTCATATTCAGAATCCTACAGAAACTCTGGTCACATCAATACCATCTACCTATCAACTAGCAACGGCGCTTACAACGCAAGGCAGAAGATCCAAGCTACCTACCTACGGACTACCTACGTCCGTAAGGTAAGTAGGTACCGTAGCCTGTACGGAGTGCCCACCTAGGTAGTGTTATGCACTAGGCCCGGGCCATGAAGCAATGCTAGAGATCTGCAGCTTATGGGCACATCTACAAAGTAATCATTGACAAGTACGTACGGAATAGTCAAAAGACCATTGACATGTAAATGGACAAATAGGTAGAGTATTCATATTCATGTACTTCGTGCACGTAAAACACAGCCTAGGTAGAGTCACCGGCAATCACACATTAAAGGAGAAAAGGTTAAGAAGACGAAAATAACAAGAAATGCCAACGAATATGGTTACACATTGATTAATATACGGATCCGTAGTTTAAAACAAAAGCTCAATACATAATTTATTCAAAAAAAAAAAAGATAGAAAAGGGTTTGACGGAATCTTGAGTCTTTCAGCCCATGAAATGTACATACATACTACCTACCTACTATATACTGTAAACCCCAGGTTATGGCTCCCACGTTTTTCTTGCTCCACTCTGTGCGGTCTCACAGCAGCGTTGACCAGGCTTGATGTCGTCATGGCATTGCATGTGCAACTCGGGCTATACCAAAAGTAGCAGCAACTCGACTCGTTGGTTTCGAGCTTGCTTTATGTACTTACGGACTACGGATCCGTACTCTGTACAATACCGGTGCCAGAGGTACCTAATAAGTAGTACCTTAGGTAGTGTCCTCCACTTACAGGCAGATACTTACCATGTAGCATAGGTAGGCGACAGGTAGGTAGTACCCAGGTACCTATTAACGTCTATCTTAGGGGACAGGTAGGTTAGGTAGGTAGTGTAGCTAACTTGTACCTACCTACCTATGTCCGTTCTTACGGACGAAGTTACGAAGTAGATAGGCTACCGGTAGGGGGCAACCTTTAGGCCTTCAGTAAGTAGTCACTAGGTAGGTTACCTAGGTAAGGTACCTTAGGTAGGGCAAATCAACCGTCACATCTCATCCCGTCTCATCCCTACCTAACTGTCACCCACTAACCCACCCTACCAGTCTGGTTCTCCTACGCACATACTTCGTACGAATACACCATCCCAACCACGAACAAGTACCTCCTCTCAGCTTTATCACTACCTACTACCATCTACCTACCCTATGCATGTATACTGTCTACAACTCTCTACCCAGATGTCTTCTCATTCTACAAAGCACTGTGCATGTCCTTTTTACGTGTGTCTATGTACGGATCCGTAGACAACTACCTAGGTAAAGCGTTACCAGTCATGTGGATCTGACTGCGCTCCTTGACACACTGACTTCATCTCACTAGTGAGGGTACCTCGCATGTAGATACATCACGTAAACAGCCTCTTACAGTATTAACTGCCTGGCATTGTTGTTATTAGGTACCAGCCTGTATTACTCGATACACTAGTCTACATAGGTGGTCCCGAGAGTTGTCGTCCGCCTGCCTACCCTAGAGCAGCTAAAAGTGTGGTCATCACTAATAATAATCGTTGATGCATCGCTCTCCCGCTCTCCCGATACCAATGCTGATCCCGCAACAATTTACAGACCAGTCAAGTCCACTCGTACAGCTGCGAGCCATCCTATCATGGCAGCAACTGTTGCCTCAAAGTTGGGCCTGGGCCCGCCCGTAGGAGGTCAAGAGCCTAATTCGATCCCAATCATCATTACGGCCCCCATCGATACCGCCGCCGGCGTGTCATCTTCGCAGCAGCAGGACGGCCAAGGCAATAAGGATGCGGGGCCCAAAGTGCCACCGCAGTACCAGCGCGTGGGAGTTAAGGACTTCACTCTTGTGCGAACCCTCGGTACCGGTATGTTGTTATTTGCACTTTTGCTCTGGGACTCTTGCCTCTCTTTCTTCTCTATGTTTGTTTTCGCTCTGCTGCTCCCTTCCCTAGTAATCTTGCTGGGGTTGATTGCTGTGATTCGAGACCGGCGCCGCGGTGTGCTAAGCGAGACAAAGACTGCGGTTTCCGTTCACTAACAGTAAATGTGTCTGTGTTTCCCTATTAGGAACTTTTGCCCGAGTCTGTCTAGTCCATCCAGTCAACGGATCCAACGAAGACAGAAGTAAAGTATATGCGCTCAAGATCCTGCGAAAGACCGAAGTCATCAAGCTCAAGCAAATCGACCATGTCCGAGACGAGCGCCGTATTCTCAGTGATGTCGCTGGCCATCCCTTTATCACAAGGCTAATTACGACCTTTTCAGACCACGACTCCCTCTATATGCTTCTCGACTATATACCCGGCGGTGAGCTGTTCAGTTATCTGCGGGGGCACCGCCGGTTTCCAGAAGAATGGGCGCAATTTTACGCAGCCGAGATCGTTTTGGTGCTGGAGTTTTTGCACGAACACCAGGGCGGTGTAGCATATAGGGACCTTAAACCCGAGAATCTGCTGCTGGATGGCGAAGGTCATGTCAAGCTTGTGGATTTCGGGTTTGCGAAGAGGTTGGGGAGTAAAGGTGACAGGCCAGTCGAGACATACACCCTCTGCGGTACCCCCGAATACCTGGCGCCAGAGGTTATACAAAACAAGGGCCATACCACGGCTGTTGACTGGTGGGCGTTGGGCATTCTGATATATGAATTCCTTACTGGGTATCCTCCCTTCTGGCACCGGAACCCCATTGAAATCTATAAGCAGTGAGTCCGCTTAATTTGTCTTGTTGCTGTTTCTCTATATCTCATTTCGCTACTTTCTAGAATCATTGAAAAGCCGGTGCTTTTCCCTAACACACCACGGATATCTGAAAGCGCGCAACGTATTATCCGTTCACTCTGTACAGTGGATCGATCGAGACGGTTAGGGAACATTAGTGGTGGCGCCCAACAGGTCAAAGATCATCCATTCTTCCACAACATGAACTGGGAGGCTCTCTATCGCCGGCAGATTCGCCCTCCCATTCAACCCAAAGTACGGTTCCCCGGTGATGCGCAGTGTTTTGATTTCTACCCGGAGGATGACGGCAAGAGAGACCCGTATACAGAGTCGATGGCTCGTCAGTTCGACCATTTATTTGAGAATTTCTGAGATGCGATGAAAACGAATTTTTATATACGCATGCTTTTCCTATCCACTAAAAAGTCAGGATATGCGGAACGGGCATTAAGGCGTCTTCATGACACGTAACGATAAAATTTATGACGGACTGCTGAGGATAGGCTCAGTGGTGATGGCGTTTCTCGTTTTTTTTTTCTGCTTTCAATACCATATACCATACAATCTGGTGTGACCAGGAAAGGTCACAAATAAAGTCGGCGATATGATACCTATCTATGCGTGGTAGGCTCTTCTTTTTTTCAGCCTCTCCGCATCAATAATCTAAGGCCACACGGCGGGAAAGTCACCCTACCTGGGCTTTCACTTGGTAATTCCCATCTAGCCTGTCTAGCAGGGTGGGTCAGACGGTTGCTTATAATACCTAAGCATGCAGAATTCCCAGTTGCGAATGATAGGCGACCTCTGTAAGATCCAACACTCCCGTATCTGATAGGTGAGGCTGGCGTGCTTGGCCTCGTGATGCATAGCTTGGTAGTCAGTCTACCTACTTGATCTCGTCGCTGGACTTGATGTTCAACTCAATCGACGAACAATCTTTCCAAGACTGGATGTTTATTCGGTAACTCGGCGGCGACAGCAACAACGTCGCAACTGTATACATAGTCTATTTAGTATCTCGTGTAGATTGACTACATACCAATACCATACAATCGTTGATTTCTCAGCCAGTTCTGAAACGTTGCCGATAGATTGTTTGTCGCATTGGCGGTGGGAAGAGCTGGCAAAGCCCCTGCTCCCCAACTACCAACAGTAGTCACTCTGAACTAACAAGTACTATTACCTACCTTGAAAAGTATCAGCGACTAACCACCTAAGATATAAATAAATACCTACATACTCCCCGACAGTGATTTTGAACGTCGCGAACAACCAAGCACCGAGCGCCAAGCCTTGGTGGGCTGAGTACACACAGGCCCCGTTTACAGTCCTGAAAAGCAACGATCCACGGGCTTGTGGTTTAGTGGTATAATACTCCCTTAGCATGGGAGTGGTCCGGGGTTCGATTCCCCGCGAGTCCAACGTCGGAGGTTCGATTCCTCTTACTATATCGCATCGTAATCTTTTTCTTTCTCTCGACTTTTTCTTTTTGAAATCTTTAAGGGGTGTTGAAAGCATGAGAATGTGATTGGGGAAACAAAAATGATCGCGTTGAGCTTGTGTGGGTAGGCTGGTAGATAGGCAGGTATCTATCTATGCCTTTGTGTGATTTCATTTTATTCTTCAGTACCTATGAGGTTCGATCGGTGCGTGCTTGCGAGTATTCCGTCCAGGCTTGAAAATCGAGAATTTGTATCTTTGACGATAATGTGCAGAAATGCATACCTATTGCAAAGTTTTTTTTTTTTTTTTTCATCTATGCGCAGCCCGTCGGGAAAATATTCACGGATCTTAATCTGTCGCACTGGAGTCACGTCACCAGACTGGCTCCCCTTCCTGCAGATCGATATGCCTCAGTATCAATATTTGAAGGGCGGCGAAGCTGAAATGGACCCTAGATATGAAAATACCGAGGTGCGTGGCGCTGTATTTAGGGCAGGGCAGTTGGTTTCATGTAATATGTGTTGAAACTTGGAACTGTGGCATGCTGATGCCGGGTACCCATCTTTCTGTCCGTGTGTTGCAAGTAAAGGCAGCTTGCTGCTTGAGCACTTAGCGAAGTGGGATTCTAAGAGGCTTGACTTGCGATGTTTTAGATTTGTTGCGGTTGTTGCCAATTGTCATCTTGACTGTGAGCAGCAGTATTGTTTAGACTGGTGGTCGGCTGTTTTTGTCGTGCGTCGCCCGTCGTTTGAAAAGCGCATAGACTGCACAAAGCTTACATTTGGGGGCAGAACTCATTCCATCGAGCTCGCACTCATGAGCCTTGGAAGCGAAACCCCAGGCTCACCTAGGCGGGCGTATACAAGCGTGGATTCGTGGTTGTTGTCCTCACAGTCATATTTTTCCTTCTATAATGGCGGCAGTCGAGATTCGGGCATGTTGGAGGACAACAACAATGCTTAGGCTTTAAGTGGACTTGCGTTGAAGAATACCTAGGCCTGGAATGTCACAGTGATACCGAGGTTGTCTGGTCGACGAAGCCGTGATGGCTGTTATTTTATAACAAGGCAGGCGAAGAGAGTTATTATCGTAAGCCCAGCCCTCTTGCATCTATCCGACCTCTGAGCACACGACTGATACTCTTCACGGCAGTATTCACCTGAGTAGTAGCAGTCACTACGTCAAATCACTAGCAGTTCAAACTGGTATGACGAACAGTCTCTTGCGTTTGTTCCTCTCCACAGCTGTGTGTAGTGGTAAACCGACATTGCATTGCTGCAAGGGTAGGAGCAATAGTACTAGCAGCACGTCTACGTACCACATATCTCGTTGGCGCGTGATAAGTAATAATTCGGGAGGCCAAGAACTTCCCGTTCTTGTGAGTTCCTCGCGGTAGACATATCGTTTTGTGGATGCTCTTCAAGGGAAATGCTGTCCCCAGAGTATATGTAGCCCCCCATGGGACGGTAAGTGAGTTTGGTACTACTGGTGTTTTAATAGCTAGAGTCGATGCGGTAGGTATGTATGTAGGTAGTTGTGTCTTTGGTTCATCATGTCATCCAAGAAAGATAGGTAATAGTAGTGAGTGCCCTGATTGGCAAGATACCTAGTGTAGGTAGTTCAGTCGTCAGCGACAATCAGAATCCAGAGACCATCCGATTCTTGCATTTAGCATTTCGATTAAATTCGATGGCCTATCGTAGGTACCTAAGGTATTTGATAGGTATTTCTTCGGCGCCTATGCCTTGCTTTGTTCGGTTACGCCGTCTTTTCACCATTGACGGTCGACATGTGACAATTGTCAAATTATCATGCCAATACGGACTACAACAGCCTATCCTCTTGACTGTCCGAAGACTACGACTCGGTCACTAGCTCCACCATACCCAAATGAATACCTACTGACTTGTACTTTGACCACCACCTAAAGTTCTTGATAAGGCGTTGTACTCATAAGTCGCCTATATTTTGATTGGCTCAAACCATTCGGACAGTCAAGGAGATACCCCTGTCGGGTTCCCTCCCGGCCCAGGCTTCTGGACTCAAGTCGTTCTTAGGAATTTGCCTAGTCGTGTAGCATAGCTCGATTGGAAAGCGTATCATGTGAGACTCCGCCGAGTCCCGTCCGAAGACATTTGCGAGGAGCTCATGGGGATGAGTGTCCAGTCATGATGAGTCTTTCATCTGCTACAGAAAACTAAGGAGAGAACATTCCCGATAAAGCAAAAGGTACTTGACTCCCAAGTTTGAGCCAAACGGGACGGTGTGTTATAGTTCATTTTAATCAATCCGGATAAAAGACTCAACTCCATCGCTGAAAGGCCGACGTGGGATACGTAAATAGACGTACAAGCACCAGTACTAGTACGTTTGTAGACAGCTTGGAAGATGTGAATACCTTCTCTGGGGTGTACTGCACCGCTTCGAACGCGAGAGTGCACGGCCAGACGGGAAGGATGAGGTTTTGTCGATTTGAGCGTTGTCATCAGTGTCATATTGATACGTCGCAAAAGTGTCATCACGACTAGGTACATAACTTTCTCCACGACAAGGCGTGGAAAGGTCGATTGAGAGTGACGAGATAAACGGTCTCGAGAGACGATATGGAGTAAAGGAAAGTACATTGTGATATCTACCTAGTGTAAGGAAAACACTCACAGAATGGAATGTTGACCCATGGTTGAATCGTGTGAACTCTCATTTGTTTTACATATACTTATTAGGTACCTAAGGTAGGTAGGTGGTAGTAGTAGGTAGTAGCAGGTAGGTAGAGGTAGGCGGTCTCCAATAACAAACAAACAAACAAAACAAACAGGACGACAACAACGCCGGAGATTTGATTTTGAACGTCTTCACGGGGTGTTACCCATTTCAGGTTAGTTACAAACTACCTACCTAGTACGGATTACCTATGGTGGTAAAGTACCTACCTATATTTACGTCTATCTTAGGTGGTAAAGTACCTAGCTGGAGTGTACGGTAGGTGGTGACTACCTAGTACCTACCTACTACTATATCCACACTAGGCAGGATTAGTACCTAGACTTTTACCTACTACCTAACTGACCTCATCACTTGAGAGCCTACCTATGGCATGGTAGTAGGTAAACGCTCTCTCACATGTAGGTCCTGCTCGGCGCGACATTCTGGTCGGCCACCTTACATGTCTACCTATACCTACTATAGGGGCCCATAGGGTGTTCATAGGAGCAACAGTACCTAAGGTAGGGGTGGCCAACCAGACCGAGCATGCCTACCATGTACACTACCTACACACTTACCTAAGGTACTACATACCTGGGAAGGTACCTACCAAAGAAGAAGCTCAGCACAAATGTGGGGACTGCCTACCTCCCTACCTACGGATTATACGTAAGTACTTACTTCTCCGCTTACAAGCGGACTCCACAAGACACACACACACCACCATCATCACACCTCCTGGAATCTCCGCCACGCCATGCACGTACTAAGTACGGTAGTATTGCAATGGGCATCATCATCATTCATTCAATTCTCCCCTCTTCCTCCATTTCGGATTGCTCCTTAGACATTTCCGTCTCCTCCTCGAGTTAAAAAGGTCAGGCACCTGCTGGCTCGTCTATACCACTGCTGTCGACATTAGTTCACGCTCTCTGCCAGCCACACCTTATGTAGTAGTATCATTGCATATTCGGAGTTTTTAACAGTTTCCGTTTCATTCAGGTGGTACATTTTGCATGAAGTTTTAGCCCACCTTACCTGATCCTACTCTTCTTCATCCGGTTTCACCGACCTCCTCTTCTTCTGCAAGTCCTTTCCCGACTTTGCCAGAACAACGTCGGCCATAGCCAATGCGGATGGTTCTCACTACAGATCCAAGGCTGAACTGCCAGCTTCACCAATACGCCGATAACGCCAACGTTAAGTGCATGCAATTGCCGCAGCCCACAGTCGGTCTCGGAGGGTTGTGAATTTCATCATGCGGACCCCGAGGATTTTCATCCTCGCCCTCTTTTCTGCTGCCTTTTTCTTTCTTCTCTGCCGCGCGATCACATCGGCAGCCTCACCTTCATTACCTGCGTCAACGCAACCATCCCAGAAGTCTACTTTTCGATCTTTCTTCTCTTTCACAGCCCCTTTCTCGCTCTTTCCGCCGAATGCCATTATTACGATAGCCGACGATAACAGCACTTCGTTCGCCGCGCGACCTGCTGCTTTTGGCCCCCCTCTGCCAGCCAAAGGCTTGAACGGTCAGCTCTGGGTTGGGAGCGGTTTCTCCGAAGAGACTATTGTAGATGGTGAAGGCGAGGGTGAACTGGGTTGCAGTGATGTCGCGGGTTGGAACGATCGCAGCTCTATCTCGGCGTTGAAACCGCTGCTCAAACATACTCAGAGCAAGTCCGCATCCAAACCGGTGTCGCCAGCATCCAAGAAGTGGAGGCGAGACAACCAGAAGGACACGGTGGCGGACCGCTCCGCTATTTTTGAATCTGATTCTAAGTCTAAGGAAAAGCTGATTGACGATGGCACCGACGACTATCTCCACCAGCGTTTGGGCCTGTCGCAAAGGCTAGCAAATGACGCTTCGGGTTCTATTAGCTCCAGTCATGCCGACATCCAATCAATTCAAGAAGGCGCTGAGATTACAGGGAAAATTGTTTTATTGAGTCGAGGAGGATGTGGCTTTCTCGAGAAGGTCAAATGGGCGCAGCGCCGAGGTGCTACTGGCTTAATTGTGGGAGACAATCAGAGAGGCGGCCCTCTGATCCAGATGTACGCACATGGAGATACGTCAAATGTTTCTATTCCATCTATCTTTACCTCGAGAACGACAGCCTATCTACTATCGTTGATGATGCAACCCGGCAGCTTTATGGAGGATATCATCGACGATAATGGAAAACCGGTGCAAAAGGTTCAACAGTATGATAGATCGATCGGAAACAGAAAGGCGGCATCAGCCAGCCCTTCCACTCAGAAGGACAAGCTATCACGAGCACCTAGAAGAGAGAGCATAGCGCAACTTAGAGAGACCCGGCCTGAATTGCGAGCCGCAAAAGCTGGGTGGTTCTCCCGACTATTTGGCACTCTGTTCCCGTCAAAGACGTCGGCAGAGTTGACTGCATCCAGATATGGCCGTTCAGATTGGGTATTAGTGGAGGATTTCCCCGATGAGAAGGACAAAGGCATCAGAAACAGCTTGGATCAAGTTTCTAGGAACAAGGGAGGCGGCGGCATGAAGTCGAATACGCGACGGCCTCCTCAAGATGATTTCCAAATCGGCGTAGAGGACTGGCGAGACCCCGACTTAGTTGGGACGGATAAATCAGAAAGCACAACCGAAGACAATAATAGATCTTCCAAAACACAGACAAAACCGGGACAAGTACATTATGCGAATAAACACGAGCCCAATGAACAAGGCCATACTGGCAGGACCCCAAGTGGTACCGATTACGCAGCGAGTCATTCCTCTCCTAAAGACAAGGACGCCACAGGGCTTAATAAGGGGAAATCCTCCATGTCAGGAGGCGATGGTTTTATCTCAAAGCTATTTGGAGAGGGTGAAGATAAAGAGGTTGTGTTTGAGGAGCAGGGCAGTTCGAGCGATACATCTGTTATCGACAAGGCCAGCAGTGCCAGAGGGCCCCCTCCCCCTTCGGAGAGGGAGGGTCTTTGGGTTGTCATCACACCTACGAGCGGAGCTACTCCATTCTTTGATACGCTTTTAGTTTTGGTCATAAGTCCACTCATCACACTTACGGTGGTATACGCACTCTTGATACTGCGTGCTCGCATCCGACGTCGCAGATGGCGGGCTCCTAAATCTGTCGTGGAGCGACTACCTGTGCGGACGTATCATACTGTTACGTCTACTCCTAGTCGCTCTCCACGGCTACCGTCCCCTACAAGTACGTCTCCTACCATGCCTCTACTTCAAGGCCAGTCCAGCCAGCATGGACCATCGAGATCGCGACCCCGTTCACGGACCACTACGGGTGTTCCCTCGGCTGGTGATCTGCTAGATGTCAATGCGGCCCTGTCGGTAGCAGCCGCGCCGCGCGCGGAGGAGAAGCGTGCTGGTTCGAGTCAATGGAAGAAGTACATGGGAAGACAAATAGAGTGCGTTGTCTGCCTGGAAGAATACGTCGACGGTGTAAGCCAAGTTATGAGTCTACCTTGTGGGCATGAATTCCATGTAGATTGCATGTAAGTATATTGCCAATCCTTCACACGACTTAAGGCTCACGGAATTCATAGAACGCCATGGCTTACGACTCGGCGTCGGACTTGCCCAATATGCAAGGGAGATGTGGTGCGATCTTTAGCTCGAGGCTCGTCATCCAGTCCGCGCTACGACTCATATCAGGATGACACAGATGAGGAAGAAAGCTCGGCGCAGGACTCCAGCCCTTCTACAAGTAACTCGCGCCTCAATGATAGCCCCGACTTGGAGCAGGGTCTTCCCACTGTGCCTCATGTGTCGCGTCAGCCAGGTTGGTTGAACCTGCTCTCGAGCAGCATACGCGATCGCTTCGTTGCCCATCAAGAACGGACGGGCGACATTGAGAGCCGTAACCGTTGATCACATCTGACCACCCTTCTTGCATATGGTGCTCATGACTTAAATGATACAATAACGGCGTTCGGTTCTTTTCCTTTAAAAAATTTATGATTTATCGGATCCGAAGGAAGAGGGCTAGTACGATTTTTTTCATTTAAGGCATACAATTACCCTGCCATTGACATGTGAGCTTCCCTTTTGAATGGGAGTAACAAGAGTCTGGGCAAGGGTAATGGGTTATAGAAGTCCCTACTATGCTTTCAAGTCCCGATCGGACTCCATAGTCGCGGGTGCGGCATGCACGCTATCAGGGCGCTGGGATGGGTTTTGAGAACCGGAGTTCATTATACCCCCGCTTGATGGTCATGAGGATTATATTGATATTGCAATAAAGTCAATTAGATTTCCTCTGCTTTCAGGTTTTCGACCAGGTTTTTGGTTATCTGCACAAGGTTTCACTCCCGGTGACCTTCCATTCAATGTTAGCAGTACTTTACACTGGCCTGCCTTCATTTGTGTACGTCGGCACATCAATTGGAATTGAACAGCCGAGCACGGCTGGCTGTTTCGACGGGGGGTACAAGTCGGCTCAGTCTATGAAGTATTCTGTACTGAGGCAGTCAATACCTTAGGTACCTAATCATTAGATGACAGTGGGCTTCGGACGTACCTGGTACGTAATGTAATGTACCTACGGATCCGTACCTTCGGCGGTCATGAAGCTCCCTTGTAAGCCACGTGTGGCTGGACCCGCTTCATTACAGGATAGTACGGAATAGTGGGGCTGCTAATACCTATGTTTGTACCGCCGTCACAAGTGATGTCGTCATCGCTGATGGCATGATTATCTACCTACTTGGAGCTCTCGCGGCACGACTACCTAATTCAGAATATTCCACATAAAGGGATCATCAATAGTCGCTCTATTCAGGTGTCCAAGTACACATAATCCCTTCATCAGTAATTCGCGGTTCCTCAAATTTCCTGATTCTATTATCTAGGCCGTCGTCACTATGGCGGACAGAAACAGTGTTATCGGTCAGATCAGGGCAAAAGCCCAGAAAGTTGTGTAGGTTCTGTTCGTTAATGCGCGCTTTATTAGTTAATAAATATCAGAAATGAGGACTATGACAAGGTCAGAGAGACTCTCTCTGCAGCGGCCAGAAGTGGCTCGTACTTTTATCCCCTCAGGTATGAGTGCCTCCCTATGCCTGGCAATCCAACCTTGCTAGATCATAAAAAGCTAAGGTCGTCATCTTAGAGGAATATTCTACTTCTGCACTCATAAAGCTTTATGGAAGCCATTCCTATCCCGAATATTCCCCACGCTAGGTCTGGCCTCGGGTGTTACGGCGGCTATGTTCTTTTTTACATATCTTCCTCAGCTAGCAGTTCTTGTGTTTGTCAATGGCCCGTTAGCTGTCTTCACCACATGTCTTCTTATACTCAACGAGAGCTCCACCATCGTGAATATCGTTTCTCGAAATTTTCTCTTGCAGGATGCCATTCTCGACACTTTCGATGGGACCCTTGTCGAAAGGAATGCCACTGAAGTTGTGAGTGAGGGACGTCAACTGAAGTTTGGGGGTGATGCTGTCTCAAGGCTTGGGAAAACTATCAAGAAACCTTTCAGCAAGTTCACTCCATCGGCGCTCATTCGCTATGTCATTTATCTCCCACTCAATTTCATCCCAGGTATGTTGTCATCCGCCCAAGTAGCTGTTCTGCATGATTAACGACACTGACTCAACCCAAATCTATAGTCGTGGGAACTGGCATTTTTATTATACTTCAAGGTATATCTTAGACTTGCAGCTCAAAGGATAAACTTAACACATGTTCTAGGTCGGGCAAGAGGCTCGTCGGTGCATGGTCGAGTATGTCAATGTTGGTTCCTGGTTCGATATTGAGACATGGTCTAATTGGACTCACAAGTACTTCCAATTAAAAAACTGGTCTCCGTCGCAAAGGCGTGACTGGCTCGAACAACACAACGGCCCGTACACCGCGTAAGTATTGAGAGAATCACGGACCTTGTATCACAAAAACTCTGCTGGATCCAACGTCCGAGTAACAAAAGTACTCGTCGATCATCTCGAAGCGACAGGCTCATCGAAACTACAATGGCTTTCGAACCCGAGCAGGCTAACTATTGACTAAGGTTTGGAACGGTCGCAACTCTCCTGGAAATGATCCCAGTCGCATCTATTCTCTTCATGTTTACCAATACCGGTAAGGATCTGCCTCCCCCTTAACCCGTAACATAGTCGTGACTTACAGCAGCCGTTACAGTGGGCGCCGCGCTGTGGGCTGCCGATATCGAGCAGAAGAGAACGAATATGGTCAAGGGAACAGCACCGAACCTTCGCGAGTCGGCGAAGAAGGCCGAATAAAGAAGGTGCACAGAACGCAGATGGCCGACGGGCCCCCCGCGAGTTTTGTTTGTCAACGATTTAAATGGGGTTTTGCGTCAAGACCAAACCATATCGAGATCTGTTACGCGAAGACTTTATTTCGATAATAATTGGTATTCAGTATGATTAGCTAGGAAGTTTATCCCGAATTTGGTTTTTTTTTTTTGGCTTCTGATAACACATGTTTTTGCGTCGCGCAAGGACTGATATACGAGGGTACTCAGCAGATCTTATGTCGCATATCAGTGATCAAAATGGCTCGTTTGCCCGTCCTATTCACCATTTATTGTTTTTAGGTGCCACGTCAGATTTCGGACTTCGAGCCAGTATTGTCGGTTGATAAAGAAGCCTGTTAGTTACTGTTACGTTGGCTGATAGTGCTCACTCTCATGCCGGAAGGAAGAATTAATCAAACGAGATACTCGGCTGGTCTCTTTGAAGCTTTACCTCAAGCCATGCTCGATAACTTGAGTCTGACAGTACCTCAGACATGTCACCACACTTGTGATACAGAATAAAGCTCTTTCATGGGCAACTGCGGTGTCCTGGGACTGTTGCAGAATTAAACAGTTTACTGTGAATAGTTGAAAATCGTTCCACCCTGCCAGAGTTTTCGCGGGTTATCGCAGATGTCAGCTCGTAGTTGTTACTCGGCGCCGTACAAGACGGTCCAAAGGTAAAATGTAACAAGTTTGAATCGCGACTCCGGTGTGTAGAGAATCCTCAAAATTGCAGAAACGCTGTCGAATCGTGCGTGATCGCTAGGTAAGAATCAGGCCTCGTACAAGATCAGGGACAGATTAGATTGTCAGACAGACTGGAGAAAACGACCAACGGTCTCGTGTGACTCAAGGCTGGTTATGTGTGACTACACTGTCTCGATTTCATCGTGGTATAAAGTCAATAGTTTTGTTTCTCAGTCTCTTGTGAGAGCTCGTATAACTCGTAAAGCTCATGCGCGGAAAGAAAGACATGATGGCCTCATGCCCAGTATCGTGACTCGGACTTGGCTTCAGATATTGGCACGTCACCAGGTCATACCAGCCAGCTATGAGAAGTTTTATATTGATTCTAGTTCGAAACGTCACTTTTATACCGCCGAAGCTTGGCCCTTTTGGGGGTAATAGCCGTATGCAGAGGTCCTCTTTCCAATCTCGCGAGTAAATCCTGTCGGCATATTGAGTGTCAAGAAGCGAAGATGAACTTTGATGTGAGTTTCTAACTTAGGCTCTTGACACGCTGCGTGTAATGTTGTTGTGCACATGCCAAGGGTCAATAATGAATATCAATATTGGTTGTAGACGAATGATATCTGTACGTTACGCGATCCAGCGTCCCGGGGTCCGATACTCGTAAGTCTTGGGTACGATTCGATGGGTGTATGAGTTGCAGACCATGCGAATGTCTCGCTTCATCGAAAGGTTCGACTCTGTCGGGCCGCTTATAAGTTATAAGTGCTGTGACCCTCGTAGCTGGGGATCACACAGAGAACAACCTCAACCATTCCTTCGGCGTCGCAAGTTTCTGTGTTGTCATTCAGTCCTTTCTACTCCTACCCACACCCCTTCGCATCACCATTTCCGACTTTTGCTTTCTCCCCACTGCCAATATCACAAGCTCTTCTGGATCTTGTCACTCGCTGTTTTTGAGTGTCCCAGCCAGAAGGTCACTCGTTCCCATTACGAATTGCTTTAGCGCCTTAGTCCAGTATTCCCATCTTGTTCCAACAATTTCCACCCTAAGACACCAAGATTCTCATAGTGTTGGGCCATAATTACCTCCGCCTTCAAACTAGCTAAGGCAATCATGAGAGCGTTGACTCTCACTGCTGACTTCGTGTCGGTCGGCGTCATACTGGGATACCTCCCTGGTGTTTTCACCCATCCTAGCCTCCATGAGCCCTTCGACGAGCGCGGCATGTCTGAAGATGCTGTTGAAGTTCCTAATTACGCTCTATACGGAGGACCGCCTCCGAACCGAGGCGCCTATGATTATCCGAGCGTCACGTATGGAGGATACGGACTGCCTCCTCCACCGGCTTCTTCGCCTGTAGTTTCACCACCGTCATCGTCTATTGCTACGGAAATAACCACCTCCGGCATCTTGAGTGGTGGACCGTTAAGCGTTTCACCAGGTGAATGTTCTTCGCGATGTGATGAGTACTAGGATCTTTACTTACACACTCTCATCCAGGAATTCCTCAGTCGAGTACTCCTGGTCCAGGTACTCTTTCTGCCTCAGTTCCGACATCTGCGACAACGCTAGGGTCACCGGAATCCTTTACAAGTCTTTCGACTAGACCTGCTACATCCTCTCCCGCCAGCACCATCGTAACGGAGAGTCCTGGGACGCGCAGTAGCGCTTCTATATCGTCATCGACTAGCAGCGTTGCTACGAGTGTGCCGGCAATAACATCTGGTAGTATGACCCTAGTTCCAAGTAGTAACGGACTAACAGTCTGGTAGGATCAAGCAGTTCTGGAAATCTAGAATCGAGCCCTTCCTTGAGTACTTCGGGGTCCAGCAGCGTGAGTTCTTCTATTGCTCTACGTTGCAAACCGCGAGCCTATTTCCCCTGTAGGATGACATGCTGAATTTGGAGTATTTAGGTTGTCGTCTCTTCGACGAGCTCAGCATCAGAAACTATCACACTGACAGCCATATCCTCAAACATGGTTCAGACCGAGACAATCAGCCCGAGTGAATCTCTTGTGACTTCTGCTTTGACTGGACCTATAAGTGTCGCTCTTTCGAGCTCTTCAGTGCCGAGCATGAGTGTTCCGCTCACGGAAACCGGATCGATAAGTCCTGGAAATCAGGGTACTCCAAGTTCGTTGAATCCACAAAATAGTGAGAGCATACCACAAACTGTGATGTCTTCGACGACGTCAGAACTAGCAACTGCCTCATCCTCTTTCCTCTCCGGTACCTCGTCGTCGAGCCCTGAGACCCCAAACACTTATTCTTCGACGATCCCAGGTCCAAGTACTAGCTCTATGGAAAGTGCTGCCGCAAACAGCGAGTCATCGTCTGTTTTCCCTGTTGAATCCAGCGTAGTTTCTACTGCGCCTACGACGGGAACTGTACCCAGTCTCACTTCTATTTCGAGTTCCATCAGTTGGCCTGGCGGGGGCGTCAACCCTGCTTCGGTGCCTCTTCCGACGCTTCCCAGTACATCTGCCACGTCCGCAATGTCAAGTAGCCTGGATATGAGCAGTTATCTGTCTTCCTGGAGCTCCAGCTCAGGGACCGAACCAACAGTGTTCTCGTCCAGTGTGTCTTCTACGTCCTCACTAGCCAATCCCACCACTCAGAATCCAAGCTTAACCCCATCTTCGGCATCATATACGACAGGCCCTGAGACTTCAACTGGCTCGGACATAATGAGTGGCACCTCTCCAACTGAGATTGGCCAGACGATTTCTGGGTCCGTCACTGTAACTTCGCCATCTGCAAGCAGCATGCTGTCTAGTTATAGATCCGCCTCCGGAAGTGTTACGTTCACGAGCTCGTATCCGGTCACTGCGTCGTCAAATCCTATTACCAATAGCAATAGCGAATCCTCCACCTGTACGGTTGGAGCCGCTACTTCAATAAGCACATGCTCAGAAACAAACTCCGCAGTGAGCCAGGGAAACTCGCCAGAGTCCAGTGGTCCGGAATCCATTCCCGTCGTATCGACAGCGCCGAGCAGTGGTTCGACCATAACAAGTTCTTCGTTCGGTTCGCAGACCACTGGGGTATTCAGCGAGAGCAGCTCATCCTTCCAAAGCAGTTCGACCATCATTTCTGGTTCTGTCACCGTGACTACCCCTTCTATCACCGGCAGTGCGACTAGCCCACAGTCAAGTGGCGAGTCGTCGGGGACAGCAGTGAGCACTACAGAGACCACGCCATACCCACTCACCAATACAACAGCCGAACCGAGTTCAACTGCTTCAACTGCTTTGAGTAATTCGACAGGGCCGGAATCTCCTATCTCAACTACGGGATCTGTGCCCGCAGCGACGTCTGAAATCAGTGGACCTCTAAGTGTCACATCACCGGCTTCCACTATCAGTACTACTAGTACCGGTTCACCGCTTTCTCAGCGGAATTCGACAGCTCCGTATCCAATGACGAATTCGAGCTCTAGTACTAACAGCCTGGGATCAGCGCCTGCCGGTACGGGCGGTTTTTCCAGTCCGCCTTCGTCAAGCTTGACGATCCCTACGCCTCAAGTATCTCTGACAAGTACAAGACAAGTGACTAGTAGCAGCAGCAGTTACTCCTCAATCTCAGGCACTGGAAGCATAAGCAGCAGCACGCCCAGCAGCACCATACCGTCCGCTCCGTACCCCTTCTCAAGCTCAACATCGAATATGCCGGAGTCGACTGCAACAACCAACTCCGCACCGGAAACGGAGATCTCTACCTCGCCACTACTCACAGGCTCATCTGCGTCGAACCAAGCAACTACCAGTGTCTCTGTCAGTGCTAGCGAAACGATTTCATTCCCCACCACGGACACATCCATTCTAACGGTTGAGTCTACGAGCAATCTTCTCACCAGCACGGTGGCTTCTAATCCTGGCGAGATATCAACATCGCAGAGAATCCCGGTGCCAACTAGTCTCGTTATGTCTTCTATCATGAGTGAGACTGCCGGAAACTCGCCCACGGACACATCTGTTTCGCCCGTCAGCTCAACCTCGGGCCTCATCTCAACGACTAGCACAGGTTCCCTCAGTCCAACCGAGATGAGTCCCCTGCCACTCACAAGCTCGACTGTCGCAGCTGTAGGCTCTTCTATGAACTCATTGAGCGCAGCCTCTTCTTCTACAACCGTGGTGTCCGCATCAATCACGACAGAATCAGTCTCAGTGCCAACTAGCAGTCCTACTTTTGTCAGTGTTAGTCCCACGAGCCTGTTGCCGACCGCAAATTCATCAGTTCCGGTCACAAGCCCTACAAACACATCTGCTGTGCTTGCCAGCACCCCTGTGTCCTCGGAATCAGGTCTGATGTCCAGTAGAAGCGAATCAACGCCGCATTCATCAACTAACTCATTCGTGCCAACATCTGTACCCGCAATCACCTCTTCCATTGCACCGAGCTCCTCAACTGTTCCAGGTTCGGGGTCGCTTCCAACTGCTTTGCCAACGAACGGTAGCGCTACCAGCTCTGCAGTAATTAGCGCGGTAACGCCGTTCCCGACGACTGATACTTCTGTTCCCACTGGAGACACTGTGACTTCTTCGTTGCCGGGCACAGGTCTACCTACCACACCTAGCCCAGAATCTGTCTTGACAACGAGTGCAAACTCGTCAGAACCGGCAACTTTGACCGCAGGGACGTCCCAGATCAGCTCGGGAACGACTTCTTACCCCTTAACAAACTCAAGTTCGCTAGGAGCTAGTGAGGCGAGCAGCCTCACCGGTTCGGGGTCTTCGTCAACCACACCAACTACCGAAGCCTTGTCAAGTGCATCGACATCTTCAAGCACAGTCATCTCTAGTACGGTGAGCAGCTCAAGTATACCGGCGAGTAGTGAAACAGGTAGTCCTGCCAGTACGGGATCTTCCGCTGCCACGGCGTCGGAGCCGAACTCCTCGCTTGCGACCTCATCGACGCCAAGTTCAGGACTTAGCCCGCCCACACCGGCTGTCAACGCCACCAACATAGGAAACTACACAAGTACATCCATGCCAAGTTCGGTTGGTTCATTGCCGAGTCTGACGTCGGCTTCGCTCACATCCAGTGTCTCTGGAACAGTACCATTCCCGCTCACCAACTCGACGGCCCCGACTGCTGGGCCCACTGGAGTCTCAAGTAGCACCGGATCTGGCGTATCGTTGACCACGTCCCTTGTCTTCTCACCCAGTCTAAGCGCTGGGAACTTGAGCAGCAGTCTAACGATCAGTGGCAATTCCTCGACCCAGACAAATCCCACGGCGCCCACCTCAATAAGTATAAGCTCAAGTGGTTTGACTCCGGGGTTCCCAGGAGGGTCGACAAAGGGGTCTCCTCCGGTCACAAGCCCGCCATTATCGACTGGGGTGTCAGGATCTAGTATCGGCTCTTCAACGGCCCCATATCCATTTTCGAACACAACGACTGGTTCTAACAGTTTGACGGAATCCAGCATATCATCATCTGTAGACCAGTCATCAAATATCACACAAAGTCGGAGAACAGAAACCATAACCCCCACCTTGACTTCAAGTCTTGAATCAGGTGCAAGCATCAATGCCACAGGTTCTCTTTCTAGTATGCCATTAACTCCAACGGTTAACCCCTCTGTTCACACGAGTCAAACTGCTGTTGGTAGTGAAGAGCCCACAACAACAGGGTTATCCTTGACCTCCTCTGGCGCAGTCCTGACTTCTCGCCTCTCTTCTGGCGCCAATCCAACGAGCATGGGTAACAATACCTCAGCCATGATAACGCAGGCATCGAGTTCGGCATTATATCCAATGACGAATGTTACAAGCTCGTCATTTGCAACAAGTTCAGGCCTTGAAAGCACCCTTCCGAACACAGAAGATAGTACTGCGATATCTTCTAAATCCGGTTCGACTGGCCTCATACCCACGTCGGAGGCTGTTACTATGACACAGCCTACGTTCGCTTCGGGCTCAACTTCGGCGTCAAGTAATCTATCCCCGCTTTCATCGGCTTCCCAATCAGCTTCGAACATAACATCTGCTGCCTCTTTACCCTCTGCTGGTATTACTAGTTTAGCCACTACAAACGGCCCGACATCGGTCAGCACAAATCCTTTTTCATCGGTTATCACGAATGATTCGTCTTCGCAGGCTGTGACAACCCCAGGCGGGAGCGTCGGCTCCATCACAGGACCAGTGACACAATCGGCTTCCTCTACAGGATCGATTATGAGTCCAATACCAGTATCGTCGGGTACAATTAGCAATACCTCGTCTGCGGCAGTTATAACGTCGTCCACTGGCTCTGTCATAACTTCTTCTGAAGGTCCAAGTTCGTCGTTGACGACTATGGGAACTCTGTTGAGTACCGGAGTCGTGTCATTCAGTAGTCAGGTTCAGAATTCATCAATCATGAATCCTGGCTCGAGTTCAGGGACACCGACCATCTCCTTGACGAGTTCCGAAGTCCTCGCTTCTACGGGCGTACCTACTACCACCAGCTTATCGATCACCTCTTCGCGCGAATCATCTGGTACTACCTCATCGTCAGCTCCGTCAACATCAGGTCAAATTCTACCGTCAAATTCATCAATACCGGCTGATCTCACCACCCCTGTTCCCAATCCATCGGAATCTCTTCCGGGATCAGCTGTATCATCAGGGCCCATCACAACCACGCCGGCTTCTTCAAGATCGACTGTGGGTAACGCGACAACTACTGGCGTATCTTCCACAGGGTCAAGCTCTTCGTTCTCCTGGGATTCGACGTGCAGCGAAACTACAATCACGCAGTCTGGTACCACTACCGTGATCACCTTTACCTCGCCTAAGCCGACATCGACAACGGATACGACGTGTCTTGAGACCACTATCACAGAATCAGGGAAAACGACGGTGATTACCCTTTCATCGACGGCCTCTTTATCGACGACCTCGTTATCGACAGCCTCTTCATCGACAGCGACTTCATCGATCGCCTCTCCGTCGACAGCCTCTCCGTCGACAGCCGCTTTGTCGACATCCTCTTCGTCGAGAACCTCTTCATCGACAGCGACTTCATCGATCGCCTCTCCGTGGACAGCCTCTCCGTCGACAGCCTCTCCGTCGACAGCCTCTCCGTCGACAGCCGCTTTGTCGACATCCTCTTCGTCGAGAACCTCTTCATCAATAGATACCTCCTGCCGTGAGACGACAGTGACCCAATCGGGCAAGATAATGACATTCACATTCCCGCCCGGTGCGCCACCCGCCTCCTCTACCGAAGCGCAAAAGGGAATCATGCCGAGTAAGTTTCTGTAGCCGTAACGCCGCTGGCTAAATCATGATACTAACCAGTTGGTTTTCTTCAAGTCAATTCGGCCACAGTCGGTGTTACAAACTTTCCCAGCACACTTGCCACCTCGACCACATCACTCAACTCGGGATCATTCTTGAATACTACCGGGTGGGCTAGTGCGCTGGAATCGGCGCCTGGATCCCGATCTGCAACTAGCGGCGTGCCTGCGCATGACGATGAGAAGCATCGAAACAGGAAAATAACTGATGCTCTCACAGAAAAGCGCCAGATTCGCCGGAGCTTGGGGGATGAGTCCCCGCAGGGCCCCGGGGAACATGCAGGTGAAAAGCCTGGTCTCCGAAGCTGGCAGCGGTTTGCTCGTCAACTAGTCGCAGGACCCGACTGGTGACGTTGCATGTATGCGTCAAGACCTAATCTTCATCTCATCTCGAGTCGGGTTGAAGATTAAAGACGGAAGGTAGGTAAAGTTGAGGGCGATCTTTGACTCGGATTGCGAGATTGCGGAAGACTTGTTGCAAAAGCTAGGTAGGTACTCCAAGGCTGGCGGGACTTGCAGGGGTGTGAGGAGAGGGGGAAAGGCATGTTGGTATAGATACCTAGTATGTTTGTGAGTTTTTTTTAGGAAATAATTCCGAAGGGCGGTTTCTTATGACCAATCTGATACTTTTTGACAATCTGTTATTTTGATGAGATGCGAAATATCCACGCTGATCGCGCGGATTGTACAGATAGACAGGCGGGAAGTTGTTGATTCGAGAAAAGCGCGAATCGTGAATCGGTATTCCGTACTGGTAACCTCGCCACAGCAATCTTGAGCCCCTTAGGAAGTGGATCCATGTGGATTTGTGGCTGGCGCACCCGGAACACCGGTCCCGCAATTGAGAAGCTGGTTGATTACGTAAGTAGTGTTCTTGCTCTCCGTAGAAAATATAAGAACTCCGTGAATTTCAGATTCCTACCAGGTAGCCATATTGACTTAGGTATAGGTACGTACAGTACGGATCCGTAATCTGGTATAGGTAATGATAAGTCCGTACGTCCGTACTGGTTACCAATCTAACCTACTTAGTAGGCAGTCTGAAGTGCAACATCGCCGTAACGCTGCCAGGCACGGATACCTACTTGTACCTAACCCAAATGAAGCCAGAGCTACCTATCTCTACCTAGTAAAAAGAGGTGCGCGATCCAGGTAGGTACCTACGTATACCTAGCTGAGCAACAATAGTGGGCTGGCTGGAATCAAACCCCGGTCGGTCCTACTTATTTGCACCCAAGAAACGCTCCCGCTTCCCGTAATTGGTTCCCCAGACTCCGAATTGCGCAACACGGAGCTGTAATTTGTAGATCCGGCTTCTTCTCGGCCTCGGTCGAGACGCCGTTCATAAGTAGCGTATTAAAATGGGATTGGTCTTTTCTGTAAGGATGATAAGTTGTGTTATACTGCATTGTACGGACTACCTACTCCGTATTCCATATGAAATGTTACCTATGCACTGTATACACTGCATTCCTACGGACGTACTTCGTATCCTACCACTACTAGGTAGGTAGTGCATCGATACGTCCGTATACCTAGTCGATATAGTGTAGGTAGTGTACAGTAAGTACGGGAGACGGGTCTGAAAAGTTTTGCGTGTTTTCACTAATGCCACAGTCAACTTCGGGTAACCCTGATCGCGCAAAGACTTCGAAATCCGTCTTCCGTGTATTCCGTACCGATATCCGATGTCGAGCACCGGGTCAAATGCACATGGCGGGTGTCGGCATAAGTGATAGACTGCCGAGACGGGACGCTCGACTTTTCTGATTGCTTCTTCCGATGATCATGCATTGAAATCAGCATGCTAACTTACAACGAAAGGTATCTTTTTACACAAATTATTTCCTCGGCATTCTTTGCCATCAGGCGCTCTCCCGGCCAAATAGGTAACTTGGCACGCGGACTTACCCATCGGAGCTGACCTTTTACGGGAGCTTTATAAGTAATCAATTTTACCTGTGGGTTCTAGCTTATGGAACCCACACGCTGGCGCTTAGTGGGTAGGTTTAACAGTATCCTTTCACTAGGTGTATCCTGGCCGAACGTGAACAATATGATTCTACGTACGTACACACATTCCAGATGCCCCCATTGCGTCTCGTGGCCGGAAACCTCATTGATAGCTAGGTAATCACAAAACATTCCGACTTACGTGCCCACCCAGATGTTTATCGCTTAGCGAAGCCGCTTTCTCATCCGAATTGCCTCAAACTGTCTGCCTAACCCATTCGCACGGGGTTTACTCGCTATTACTTGATACAACACTCTCAATATCATCCCCGTGCTCCATTGACCGCACCCGTGAGGCTGGTACTGGGATGGATTTGCCAAAAAGATGGATTTCTCCTTCTTCAGTTTGAGATGCCGGAAACAGACGGCGACGAGTAAAATCACCAACACCTGGTTTACAATACGACGATATTCCACGAGAAGCCTCAAGACAGGTAGTTTCCTCCGCTGTGCTTAATATAATCTCAATATCGGAATCATCGTCCTCGTTCGAACCTGATTGACGAAAGCGTTTCTTCTGTTGTTCCGTATATCCCTCAATTGGAATCAGGGGTATGAAATCCACATCCGGGCCAGGCAGAGGCAGTGAGCCCTGCTGTTCCAATAACCGAGCCTCTTCAGCGTCGGTATAAGCGTGCACTGCATGTATGGGGTCGACAAGGCACTGATCTTCATGTTCCTTGATCCAAGCAGACACTTCAGGAATCTCGGAGAGTATTGAGGTAGAACCATTGATTACCCGCCATCTCTCCGCATCTGACTGGCAGCTCCGCCATTTTTCAACCTGAACTAGACGCATCTCGAGGATAGGATCAGTAACTAGGGTATCTTCTTGACCTGGAGCGGTTAAATAGTACGAATCTTCGATGCTGATGAACTCAGGAATCTCGTTCTCTTTAGCTCTCCTTGCCTCGTATTCTCGTGCCGCTTTCTGTGCAGCGCGCCCTCGCAATGGCTTCTGCTTATGTCCTTGAAGTTATTTCAAATAGGTCGCCTCTTGTCGCGCATACTTCTTCATCTGGGCTTCTGTATCTCGGCGATGACGAGTTTCAACCTTTTCGCGAATTTGTACAGCAGTCCATGCACCGTCTGACACTCCTTGAACCTGTCGCCTTGTACTCTTATTCAAATACCCCTCCAGCCACTCATTGGAGGCCAATTGGGTGTTATTAAGGTGACTTTGTGTAAGTATTGCGACGTTCAACACAGTCTTTACTTCATTGAGCTCTTCTCGGGCCGGGCTGCTTAGCAACAAAGCCCTACGCTCCCATGCTTCGCTATCCAGCTTGCGTTTAACACTTCGGGGCGTTACGTTGACGAGGGCCTTGGTGTGACGGGGGTCATAAATAACTGAGGCCGTGTCGTTGATTCAATTGAAGTCCGGGATCCGGACTGACAAGTATGTATGATAGTGCGGTACAATAGTGCGGTACGGCACAAGTAATAATTCTATGAGGCCCGGAACGATAGTTCAATTCAGCTTATAATTGATTATGGTCGCAAGAGTCGCTATGGTTCTGCTTCTCTTCTCCCGTTCCTCGTCGGGGACAGTCTCCGTCTTATATCTTCCTCCGTCGTGACCTGCAATAATCTGCCAGCGCCCTCCGGTACTCTCTATAGGCTCTCCGGGCCTTCCAGCTCTCTGTAATACTGTTCTGCCGCTTCCGTAGGTCTTGAAATAGGGTCTGGGGTCGCTAATAGCCACTGTGGTTCGGTGTCGTAAGGGTTCTTGGTTTTCCTTTCGTCACTTCCCCATCTACCCACCGACCCCACTTGGGTTAGGAACACGGCCCGAGGTTCTCCCGCTCGCTAAGGTCATTTCCGAGATATTATTAGTATGTGGAATATTTCAAAAGGACTCACGGGAGCTATTCCAAGAGGAGTTCTCAGGAGGTTAAGGGTCTGGACTTAGCGGTTATGATGTCATGACTTCAGTCGGGCCTTCTTTGCCCTTCCGTAGCCCAATGACGACTAAGCGGCGATATGTCTTGGGCGCCTTGCTGCGTCGATCTATCTCCCGGGTCATCCGATGACCTGATAGTTGGGCTATTGTCTCCTAATGGCGTGATAACTTCGTACTCGCTTGTGATGCGACTGATCTAGAACGCAGGGTTGCTGTGTTGATAGACATCATATCCTTCTCAATAAAGCCACAGCGGCTACGTTGACGTATGCTGACGCGACGAAGGAGATGAAGGTCCCCTTCCTATTCGACTGTGTGACGGGGGTCATAAATAACTGAGGCCGTGCCGTTGATTCAATTGAAGTCCGGGATCCGGACTGACAAGTATGTATGATAGTGCGGTACAATAGTGCGGTACGGCACAAGTAATAATTCTATGAGGCCCGGAACGATAGTTCAATTCAGCTTATAATTGATTATGGTCGCAAGAGTCGCTATGGTTCTGCTTCTCTTCTCCCGTTCCTCGTCGGGGACAGTCTCCGTCTTATATCTTCCTCCGTCGCGACTTGCAATAATCTGCCAGCGCCCTCCGGTACTCTCTATAGGCTCTCCGGGCCTTCCAGCTCTCTGTAATACTGTTCTGCCGCTTCCGTAGGTCTTGAAATAGGGTCTGGGGTCGCTAATAGCCACTGTGGTTCGGTGTCGTAAGGGTTCTTGGTTTTCCTTTCGTCACTTCCCCATCTACCCACCGACCCCACTTGGGTTAGGAACACGGCCCGAGGTTCTCCCGCTCGCTAAGGTCATTTCCGAGATATTATTAGTATGCGGAATATTTCAAAAGGACTCACGGGAGCTATTCCGAGAGGAGTTCTCAGGAGGTTAAGGGTCTGGACTTAGCGGTTATGATCTCATGACTTCAGTCGGGCCTTCTTTGCCCTTCCGTAGCCCAATGACGACTAAGCGGCGATATGTCTTGGGCGCCTTGCTGTGTCGATCTATCTCCCGGGTCATCCGATGACCTGATAGTTGGGCTATTGTCTCCTAATGGCGTGATAACTTCGTACTCGCTTGTGATGCGACTGATCTAGAACGCAGGGTTGCTGTGTTGATAGACATCATATCCTTCTCAATAAAGCCACAGCGGCTACGTTGACATATGCTGACGCGACGAAGGGGATGAAGGTCCCCTTCCTATTCGACTGACCTGAAACCCGGGCACCTCGTATCGGGCTTGGGTAATATCGGGCTTCAAGTCAAGTAAAGGGGACACGTCAGCATGTCGGGGACGTAGGGTGTAGCCGCCGGGACAATAGAATGATACGATGTCAGGCTTCTGTAAAATCTCTTCGGTCAGCTGTTCGGTTAGATGCCGATCAGACCATAGGAGGCTGGGTGATGTATGGTCTTGTGCCGTGTCTGTATCGGAACTAGTCTGCGATATGTTTAGTAAAAGCGGGTCATCGGGTTAACCGTATGACACAAGCTCCCTCTTTCTCAAAGGCCGTCCCGGCCGATAGTGCCCGTAGTTCATCATAGACAATGACCTTATCCGGAAGGACCATCACGTAGTCGGGAGACTTTACTCCTTTGAGAGGCTTCCTGGGCCCTCTCCCGACACCCGAAGGTTGTGCTTGATACACCCGCCGTTACGGTTTCCTTCCTCCGAAAGGGCCATCACGTAGTCGGGAGACTTTACTCCTTTGAGAGGCTTCCTGGGCCTTCTCCCGACACCCGAAGGTTGTGCTTGGTCAACTTTCAAATTTAGGTAGTCACTGAATTCCTACTTATGGGACACTTGAATGCTTGAGATGATATGAGTTGAGATTCTAATGAAATTAGTAGTACATGTGATATAACAATCTGAATTTTTCCTTCTTCCTTTCGTCCAATATGACAATTTATTCCGTGATACGGGCATCAGCAGGCTTACCTGGATGCCGGGCATGAAACTCCTTGAGTATGACCTGTGCTCCTTCATTATCGAAGTGTTCGTATGGCTCCCATGTCCAGTGTTTCCTTGCGGGCCATCCTTCCCATTTGACCAAGTACTTAACGTGGTTCCGTGTCTTTTTTGAATCTAAAATCTCTTCAATAGTGTATTCTTCAGATTCAATCGGACCAGCTTCGCGTAGTACTTGGAGATGGTCAGGCTTTCCTTGTGGCCCTTCTCGGTAGGGCTCTATTAGAGAGACATGAAAAGAGTTGTGAATGCGCCATGTAGAAGGCAGGTGAAGACGGACTGCAGTGGGGGAGAGAACCTTTTCTATCCTGAATGGCCCTAACATCTTCTTGTCAAGCTTTTTCGCGGGCCGTTTAGTTTTGACATGTGTCGCATTCAACATGACAAGATCCTTTTCCTTGTAGACCGGGGCATCAGTTCGACGAGTGTCTGCCCATTCCTTCATCCGATTACGTGACAACTCAAGGTGTTTCTGAGCGTGCTCGTATACTTTTGTCATCCAGTGGCTGTATAGTTCACTGCCGGGGTTCTTGATCTCGGGCCTTGGAGGATTAGCAGCTGCTGGATGATATCCATAGTTGGCATAGAAGGGCGACATTCCCGTGGCCGACGACACTGAGTTATTATAGGCAAACTCAGCTGAAGGCAACAAGTCTTCCCAATTGGACATCTCGTAGTTGACAAATGCCCGTAGATATATCTCGAGTATTTGGTTGAGACGTTCTGTCTGACCATCCGTCTGAGGATGGAATGCCGTACTCATTCGAGCCTTGATACCTACCAACTTTAGGAAGTCTTGCCACAACTCTGCTGTAAATCTAGAGTCGCGATCCGAGATGATGTCGAGTGGGATACCATGTAACCGCCAGTATACTTTTGCGAAGATATGTATGAGATCTTCGGTTTTCTTTCCGCCAACCTTCAGAGGAGTAAAATGAGCCATCTTGGTGAATGGGTCTACCATAACCCAGATGGAGTCGCAACCGTTTGATAAGGGTAGGTCTGTGATAAAGTCCATTGCTACAGACTGCCATGGTTTATAGTGTATCTCCATAGGCTGTAGCAATCCATAACTCGAATGGTGCGGGACCTTATTTTCTTGACACTGGCGACATCCTCGTACATATTGTCGGATACTTTCCTCATATTCTGGCCAAAAGAAGTTCCGCTTGATGAGCTCAGTAGTCTTGTCCATGCCCATATGACCGGCTACCTTGGTGTCGTGTTCTGACCTGATGATGTCTAGACGCAGTGCTTCTGGTACCCAAAGGCGTCCTTTCCTGTATAGTAGTCCGTCTTCGATGACCATGTTCTTGTCTGGATGTTCACATGCTTCCTGGTACTGCTGGTCAGATGATGCTGCCCTTTTTACTGCTTCGACAAATTCTGAACGCCATGGCGCAGTAGGTATGCTACATAACCTGAGAGATGATACTAGAATTCGAGGTGCACTATCGAACATCGTCCCGTGAGAGTGAGCGAAGTGTTTTTCTTGCAAGACCGACGTGATCGGCTGGTCTTCAGCTCCCCCTTTTTCAGGGCGATATTGTGCTAGTCGAGACAGAATATCGGCCTTGTCATTCTGTTTGCCAGGTCGATAATGAATGCTAAACCAGTACGACGAGAGCATTTGAGACCATCGGGCTTGTCGGCGGTTCAGTACCTTGGCAGTTGTGAAATATTCGAGGTTTTGATGATCTGTGAATACCTCAATTTTCTCTTTACTGCCCTCTAGGTACTGTCGCCACTTGTCAAAACAGTCGACGATGGCCAACAGCTCCTTGTCGTGGATCTCGTAATTCATTTCGGCTGGCTTGAGCTTTCGTGAATGAAAGGCTACCGGATGAAGCTTGCCGTCATCATCTTTCTGTGACAGCACTCCTGCCAATGCAAAGTCCGAAGCATCAGTTTCCACATAAGCTATCCTGTCTGGGTTGAAGTGCTTCAGGATCGGTGCACTGGTGAATGCTGACTTCATGGTATCAAAGGCTGTTCCCGCTTCGGGAGTCCAAGCCCAGGACCGTGCATCCAATGCATTAAGCCTAGTGATTGGGTGAGCAATTCTCGAAAATCCATATATGAACCGTCGGTAGAAGTTGGCAAACCCGATGAAGCTTTGTGATTCATGAAGCGAGTTAGGTGGCTGCCATTCAGTGATACACTGTATCTTGTCTTCCGCCATTGATATCCCGGCTGGATTGATGATATAGCCCAAAAAATCGACTTCCTGCACACGCCACTTGCATTTCTGAGGTGCGACAGCTAGATGATTCTCGGTGAGACGTCGTAGCACTTCCTTGACGAGTTGGTCGTGCTCTTCGATGGTATCACCGTAGATAAGGATGTCATCCAAGTATGCGATGACACCTGAATCCATCATATCTTTGAAGATATGGTTCATCATAGCTTGGAATGTAGCGGGTGCGTTGATTAATCCTTGGGGCATGACGGTGTATTCGAACAGGCCATATCGGCATCGAAAGGCTGTTTTCCATTCATCACCCTCCTTGATCCTGACGAGTTGAAATCCTGACTTAAGATCAATCTTGCTATACCACTTAGCAGTTCGCAACCTATCTTGTAGTTCAGTGATCAAAGGAATGGGATATCGGACGGGTACAGTTATCTTGTTGATGCCTCGATAGTCTGCGACAGGACGTAAAGGATCCTTAGGGTCTTTCTTTTCCACGAACATCATGGGACAAGCACAAGATGATGTTGATCTTCGGATTCTTCCCATAGCCAACATTTCTTCAATCCAAGGTCTCAATGCCTCGAGTTCCTTTTCTGTCATAGCATAAAGAGGGCCAAAGGAGGGCGTAGTGCCAGGTAAAAAGTCAATGGCATGATCCCACGGTCGCCGATCAGGCAACCTGGTGGCGGCTTCCTTTGTCATGATGGGAAGGAATTCGCGAAACTCGGCTGGCACGGAGTCAATACCTTTGTTAACTGTATCTTCAAAGGTAGTTGTGTCGTTTCCCCGAGCCGCCATTTCATACATCTTAGTCTGAACGAGCTTTGACAAAGCAACAACTGGTGTATTGCCGGGTTGTTGTGTGACCACGACTTGACTCGTACAGTGAGTCCGACAATGCTCGGAGATGAACTGTATCTGGTTACTTGCATCAAAGAAATAGGATGGCTGATGTTCCTGAAGCCACCACTGTGGAAGAATGATATCACATTCGTCTTCCACACTACTGACCTCAAAGTTGAGTCGAGTATAGTGATCTTCCTGATGTCGCAAGACCAAATCTTCAGTGTAGTACTTCCCTGAAGAGGGTACTGGTTCACCATCAAATCCGAGCGCCGGTCGCGGTATTGCTCGTTTGACGATGGGCAGTTTCCATTTCCTAGCCTTAGCCATACTCATGACTGGAACACTGCTGCCTGTGTCCAACAATACCTTCACGGTATGTTCGGCTTCACCCCAAAGTAAAGTCATCATAACAATTGGCCGACTTCCTGACTTGGGTTCACTTTTCTCGACTTGTCGAATCGTAATAGTGTCTTCGGGAAACTCTGCATACTTCTGTTTAAGAGCACTGATGACACCCTTGAACGGCCTTGAGTCCTCATGGGGTCCGGGGAGGAGGCCGTCTAAAAATCCGAATCGCCATCTTCCTCGGCAAGATACTGTAGGTACATTGGGTCTTGCTCTGGCTCGGGTGCTGGTGCTGGAATTTCTACCTCATTGTCGGGAAGGTTGATAGCATCTATCCTAGGTCTCTTGGAGGGTTCTCCAACGGGAGTTTCATCCTCTCTGCTTCGTTTTGACGTGATAGCAGCTGTCCGATTTTTTGGAGAAGGTAGTGCTTTGCCATCTGTATCGCTTGTTGCAAAGCACGATAGAGTGTGATGTGAATCACGACCGCAACGCCAACATGATGTTCTGTTTGCCTTGCGTCGGTCAATCATTACCTGCTCGATTCCTTCTAGTGCCTCACGGATTGTTGTCCATTTTCTCTCGGACGCTGATGCTGGGAGTCTAGCACCGGCGGGTCTTGAAGGCAATGACATACGGGGCCGGTTGTCCCTTGGAGAACTGAGATTAGTTCGCCCAGTACTTGGCTTAGGAATTTCCCTTCCCGCTAGACCTGGATTAGCCATCATATTTTCGTATATCAAGCCGGCTTCCCTGATGGCATGAATGAAGTCTTGATCAGTTTGAGGAAGCGCCCCTTGTCGTGAGTAGATCATCTCAGTGATCTTTCGAGGCAATACCTTAGTTATATGTGCGCGAAACATTGTGCCAGACCACTGAACAGTGATGTTTAGTTCAGTAAGCTCGCTCAAGTACTGAACAATGTCGCCTTGGTACTTAAGTTCCTGCATCTTGGTTGCATTCTTAAACTGCTCAGCAGGATCAGTGAAACGTTCTTGGAGTGCTTGAGTAAAGGTACTCCAAGTATCAGTCCTCTGGGCGGCTCTTAAGGTGGACAGCCTATACTGAAACCAGATTTGAGCCTTGTCAGTCAACAACGATGCTGTCCAATGTACGCGCTGACGATCATCTTTAAAGTTCTCGGAATAAGCTTCCACGTATGAGTCGATCTCAGACCACCAAGCTTTGAATTTAGATAAATCCTTGCCATCGTATGTGGATGGTTTTCGAAGCGTCATAGTAGCCGTGGGCTGAGGCCGAGCTAGTCTTGAGATCAGTGCCTTAAGTAAATCTGAATCACTGTTAAGATTTTCCCAGTCGGGGTCCGACTGTTGTCGTTTTGGCTCTGGCCGATATCCTTCTGATTCGTCATCGCTGTCGTCTGAACTATCAGGCACAGCGCTGGGGCGTCCAGGACGTCGTGGAGGTATGCCACCACCGCCAGCTCTCTGAGGTAAAGCGCTAGTCATCTTGGGGGTAAACCCTGGCAACGTGCCTCCCATGGTGTTTCGAAATTCCGTGTTGCCACGTTCCTCTGTTAGCCGGACCTGTTCGTCTAATAAGCTGTAGCTTGTAAATCCCACACCTGATGTTGAATGCTTTAGAGAAGGTTTAGTGCTTCCAAAAGATGAAGCCTTCATGCGTTGGGTCGAATGAACTTTTTCAGGCCTTATATCCGTTACCAAAAGATCATCTCCTTGAATAGTATTATGAAAGGATACGGATGGTCTTCTTGGCTGGATCTCAGGATCTCCCATTAGGTCAGAGATAGGGAGAGAGTCGGCTCTGGAAGCAGCACGTCGTTTCATGGTCTCCATTACCGACTGCGAGTTAACCTGCGGATCCAACGTTTGTTGAATTCGAAACTCCTCAATGACTGCCTTTGTATATTCTCGTAGATCCTTCAGCTTATCCTTCATGTGAGCATCAACCTGAGCCGGATCCATGAACTCTCGGGCCAGAAGGTCGTTAATCTGTAGTTCCTTCTGTGCTGCCCAGTTCGTAACGTCGTCGCGGAACTGTTGTTGTTGTCCCGCCTTCTGCTGTAGTGCTGTGAGCACATCCTGTTGTCTTGCCGACATGGCTTGTAGATGAGTAATAGCCTTATCGCGGGCTTCGTTATCTGCCGTATATTTGGCAATGGTTCCGTATACATCCTTCGCAAAGCCATTGCTGGCTCGTTCCATCTGCTGTTGGAATTGATCGAGCTGTTCTTGGGTGGCTGCTATGCCAGCCTGATGCATTGACATGACTGCCGTATAAGAAGTTCGCATCTGATTGTACTGGATGCGAAGGCCTTCAATATCCCTCTGGTTCTCACTACTGAGTCCCCTGGAATAGGCTAGGACAGCCTCATGGGAGTCGAATAGTTGTCGATTGAACTCCCTCATCCACTCGGGTGGATTGTCAATGCTTATCACACTCGTGAGTGGTGTAGCGTCAGCCATAACCACATCGAATGTTGGTGGGTTGTATACCACCAAAGCAGTAGCCTGCTCGGACTGAGAAGTAGATGCCGAAGCCATGATGATAGTGTTGATGATAAAAAGTAGTGATAATGATAGTTGATGTTTCAAAGAGTTGTGTCTGTGACTCTTTGCCGATAGTGTGATAATAGGGTCTTGCCCGTAGCAGTTTCTATCTCTGCGATGGTAATCAATTATATGTGACGGGGGTCATAAATAACTGAGGCCGTGCCGTTGATTCAATTGAAGTCCGGGATCCGGACTGACAAGTATGTATGATAGTGCGGTACAATAGTGCGGTACGGCACAAGTAATAATTCTATGAGGCCCGGAACGATAGTTCAATTCAGCTTATAATTGATTATGGTCGCAAGAGTCGCTATGGTTCTGCTTCTCTTCTCCCGTTCCTCGTCGGGGACAGTCTCCGTCTTATATCTTCCTCCGTCGCGACCTGCAATAATCTGCCAGCGCCCTCCGGTACTCTCTATAGGCTCTCCGGGCCTTCCAGCTCTCTGTAATACTGTTCTGCCGCTTCCGTAGGTCTTGAAATAGGGTCTGGGGTCGCTAATAGCCACTGTGGTTCGGTGTCGTAAGGGTTCTTGGTTTTCCTTTCGTCACTTCCCCATCTACCCACCGACCCCACTTGGGTTAGGAACACGGCCCGAGGTTCTCCCGCTTGCTAAGGTCATTTCCGAGATATTATTAGTATGCGGAATATTTCAAAAGGACTCACGGGAGCTATTCCGAGAGGAGTTCTCAGGAGGTTAAGGGTCTGGACTTAGCGGTTATGATCTCATGACTTCAGTCGGGCCTTCTTTGCCCTTCCGTAGCCCAATGACGACTAAGCGGCGATATGTCTTGGGCGCCTTGCTGCGTCGATCTATCTCCCGGGTCATCCGATGACCTGATAGTTGGGCTATTGTCTCCTAATGGCGTGATAACTTCGTACTCGCTTGTGATGCGACTGATCTAGAACGCAGGGTTGCTGTGTTGATAGACATCATATCCTTCTCAATAAAGCCACAGCGGCTACGTTGACGTATGCTGACGCGACGAAGGGGATGAAGGTCCCCTTCCTATTCGACTGACCTGAAACCCGGGCACCTCGTATCGGGCTTGGGTAATATCGGGCTTCAAGTCAAGTAAAGGGGACACCTCAGCATGTCGGGGACGTAGGGTGTAGCCGCCGGGGCAATAGAATGATACGATGTCAGGCTTCTGTAAAATCTCTTCGGTCAGCTGTTCGGTTAGATGCCGATCAGACCATAGGGGGCTGGGTGATGTATGGTCTTGTGCCGTGTCTGTATCGGAACTAGTCTGCGATATGTTTAGTAAAAGCGGGTCATCGGGTTAACCGTATGACACTTGGGAAGTAATGGTTCGTTTTGCAGTCTGATATCCTCTTGAATTTTATTGGTGATTCTGGTAGCGTCAATGGGCCATAAACCTGCGTTCTTGAATGCATCCCAGATTCTAAGGCGTGTAAAGACGTCTTTATGCATCGGGCTCCAGTGATCCAGGAAATCCCTTCTTGAGAATGTTAAGCGGCCTTGCTGAATAGCTTGGTGCAATCTACCACGCTGCGCAGCCTTGAGCCATTTATATAAGCCCACATTGTCACACGGATACGTGGCCATGTCTCGATCCGCGGTAGCTAACGGTCTTTAGCGGGTCCTCGGGGATTGCGTCGCAGACGCCTGCGACGTCACACCTCGTATTCGAGCCGTTAGCGCGAGGGTCAAATCCCTAGCGCGCACATTTGTGGGTTGTCTGAATACGAGATTAGAAATCTCAAAGTCTTCGCCGGACGGGGCCCCGCCGAAGGCAGGGGAGTCTCGGCGAAGACTTCGAGATTGAGAATCGAGGATTCAGATAATTGGTTTTTGCGGCTGTCCGACCGGGCAGTGCCGCGACGCTACCATCTGCTGGATAATGGCTGAACGCCTCTAAGTCAGAATCCATGCCAGAACGCGGTGATACCTCCCACACGTTGTAGACGGATACGAATAGGCCTCGGCCGCTAGTCGGCGAGCTAGGAGTTCTTCAAACCCCGAGCTCGTCGCGCGTAATTGTGACGTTGTCGGTTTCGACGTAGTCGCTGGGGACTTGCGCAAAGGTTTAAGTAGGGGTAGTCCCTCTTGATGTTGTTTAACAGAAGACGGAGGACCCAAACGACTCTTTGCGGCCATAAACTATTATAAGCTGAATTGAATTATTATTCCAAGCTCTTCGCTCTCGTACAATTGACACTCGCGCATCAAACAATCACCCGTGACCGATAAGTTCTGTTCCGTCAGACCAAGGTCTTCGCACTCGTCGCGCGCACTGCCGTACGCTCTCCCTCGTACAGAAGCCCTTGTCACACACATCAAGTGGTTGTAATAAATGTGACGTGTGTGCCGGCAGAGTAATCGCAATGATCTCGAAATACTCGCAATATAGTAAGACGTCAGGTTTCTCATGTGCTTCGAACCCATCCATTATAAGGACTCTGTATATTGAAGGTGTAGTGCGGTACTTGCAAGGTGCCCCAGGCTGTGCAACACGCGGGTCGCCATCGATTGGGTTGATTGAAGGAGGATAACCAAACCACTCTTCTACTGTTCCTTTGAAGCTAGAGCTTATAGCAAACGAGTGTATGTTAAAGTGCCGAATCCACTCCAGTGCCTTCTGTGAGTTGCTGTACCCTGTATCAGATGTGGTAATAACGACATCATTCGCGATAGACGTATTGATGTAGTCTTCTAGTAAAACCTTGGCTTTGAGTATTAAGAATGATGGGACGGAGTACCCATCTGCTGAAATACAGTCAATAGCGGTTAAACTCTCGCGATTGCCAGGTGATAGCATCACTCGTGGTTTTCTTTTTTTATTTCGAACAACAAGGACTTTCAGTGCTCCGTTCAGCACACCAATGAAAAACGGTGATTCATCGAAGTTCCAAAGGTCGGCCGGCTTGATCTTGAATGCAGCCATGATTTCCGCATACTCCTTGAACCAATCTGCAATTCCTTGAACATTCATTCCCGCGGCGAGTCTGTATCCATCCATATATTTTACGCTTGTTTCGAGGAACTGTCGGTTTTCTCGTTTCCATTTGATTGCCCAGCGATAGGTGAGCAATGAAGGCGGCGGTGTTGCGCGCTAGGCACGTAGGTAGTTACCGAATTTCACAAGGGATGCTGAGGTGATCGGGAATAGTCCTCTGCCTATTAATTGAACAAATTGATTCAGTGCGCATTCTTCTTCCTCAGTTAGCACTGGGGGCCGGCCAATGTCCTTGAATCCTGGGATTCGTTCTTCTTTCAGGTATCTAAGGTGGTATTTTTTGACAAGTGGGTAGTGTGCGCGACATCTTTCTGCACATTGTTTAAGGGTTAAACGGGCATTCTGGCGTGTCGGGCGTTGCTCAATATATAAATCGACAGCTTTGGAGGCAGCTTCTGCCTTAGCGACGTCAAAAGCAGGCATTTGATTGGTAGAAAATACTGTAATTGTCGCGGAGGTAGGTGTAAGTAGGTGAGTGCATTGTGTAGGAGTAAATAACTTGAAATCAGACTGAGATATTTCTTAATAAACTGTGCGGGATACACCTAGTGAAAGGATACTGTTAAACCTACCCACTAAGCGCCAGCGTGTGGGTTCCATAAGCTAGAACCCACAGGTAAGTAGGTACGTACATGGTACACGAAATAAGCACCTGTTTTGCGCGCGCCAAGGAATGGTTATCGTCATGTTGCAATTTGTCTGGGTATGACGTTTTGCGGCAACTTTTCGGCAACACAAATAACGGCCCGTAACGTTCTAGATAGCTAAAGAAACGATGAATTAGCAATCGTCGGGTTACAAAGTATTGATTGGTGGTAATCACGAATCTGAGGTTGTGGTGATAATACCTAGGTCACTTAGGTACCTATCAACATTCGCGACATATGACCGAACCCGCCGCCAACATCATATCGTGCATTAACCAGATGCCTGAGGTCCTAAGGAGTTGAGTCCAGAATCAAGACTGGTAGATTAGTGTATGTAGTACGTCCGTACCTAGGTATTAATATGGAGGCACCATACAAATGCAGTACGGGGCCCTTTAAATCTTGAGAATCGCGACCGACTTTATAGAATCATGTAGCCAAGCACGAAGATGCCAGCTGATCGCGCCATCATCAAATATAGGGATTGATGATTTTCACAACAGGTTACCTCTTTTGACATTCAATTGGAACAAATAAGAAGCGAGCTTATAATGCACTACCTACCGGTACCTGTTCTAATGCCAGGCACACCCGTGACACGGTCTGACGCACTATGTGTATACTGTACGGAATACTCATGCTGTGACTCTCGTTCCCCTATTATTAGTACCTGTGATGGTACCGGTAGCTATGATGCTGATGCTGTGCCTCCGACTCGCTCTCACCATCCCTATATCTTCGTAAGGAGTTGGACTTCCTGTATCTAGGTACGTAACAATCGTTTTCGTGCGACGCAATGGCTATGCCAGTACAACGCAGCAGAGCACAACATGAGCATGTACGATAGGTAGGTAGATGAGTGAAGCTGCCGGTATCTATTCATCATGGGGATACCTACATGTAGGTATTATGGGTACACTACATGCAAATTATGGAGGACGATTGCCGCGCAACCTCGATTACGTTTACCTACATTAGGTACTTATGGGTACAGGTAGACACATTGTTATTTAAGTCGCTATAATCTGGTAAGTTGTAATCAAAGGATTGTAGTCCGTATTCCGTAGTGTATGTTCTCATCACCCCCCCTTAGCCAATTGGTTATGAAGAATCTGCTGGCAATCCGCCAACAGAATAAGGATCCGTACCTAATCCGTACACCATAGTCCGTATACCTACCCTACGGTTCCCTAACCTACCCGGTGTGGGGTTTCGACCCCTCCAACAATCTCGACGGCCATGACACGGGTTTACCCACGTGAATCTTAATAACTAGATCGGTAAAATGACTGCCCATCGTCTCAAAAGGTCATTTCAAAGCGGTAAACAGTAAAGAAAGGTCGAATGAAACGAAGGTGAGTATTCGTAATGTGAAGTGTGTAAGTAAAACATTCACAAGGCAGGTAGGTAGGCCGGCATCTTGAATGGATGGGTAACAACATTCAGAGGCAGGTAATTACCTAGGCATGTAGGTAGTCCGTACGTCCGTAACAATACCCGTCCAGTAACAAGTACCTATTAGGTGAGAGCGCGTCCGTCAGCAAACAAAGCTGGCAAATGTAAGCAGATTGGCCATCGAAGATCGTCGCCGGGTTCCTGAGCACGCCATCCAGGCTAATAAGAGTACTTACACTACACTAGGTATTAGCTGACAGCAACAACTCTCAACATGCATACCGATTCGTACCTCGATAAAGTATTCCGTACATGAGTACGGATCCGTTCCTAGGTCTTCATACACTACTTACCTTTGCGGTTACATTATGCGATCATCGCACAACGTGTAAAACCCGTCGCATGCGAGTTGACAGACCGTTGTTTATTCTTTGCAGCTTCTACCTATGTTGATTTTCTCGTCCCGTCTCCTCTGATCCTGCGCACACTCAACTCAACCGGTCCTTTCTCCCACTAACCCAGTATAAGAACTCCGCCATCCGCCTTTGATAAAAACCCCCCGTTTTTATCGCGCACCTTTTTTTTCGGCTCTGTTTAAGCTTGCCTAGCTGTCCTTGTCTCTCGAGTCGTGACAAAGGGTTCTTGATTCTTGCCAATCAAGATTGCATTCCTGTTCTTCTTGACTCGTTCTACCTGTCCCCGTTTCCGCAATCACATAAATCATGGCGAACCCACCTCACGGCGGTATCCTCAAGGATCTTCTTGCGCGAGACTTTCCCAGACAGGCTGAGCTCGCAGCTGAGGCCGAGACTCTCCCTGCCATTGTCCTGACAGAGAGACAACTCTGTGATCTTGAACTGATCCTCAATGGTGGCTTCTCTCCGCTTGAAGGTGCGTTTTGCGCTTGAACCCGCGATCCCTACAACATCCAGAAGACCGCCCCAAATTCAATGATCATGTTGGGAAGCACCTTTAGGTGTCTGTCTTCTGACTTGTTCTGAGATATTGCGACAGCTGCCAAGGCAAAGAGGAATGAATATGGCGTACGCTAACACGGTAGACACTCAGGCTTTATGAACCAGGCCGACTACAATGGGTAAGCTTGATATCAAACTAGAATCACCACGAGGCCAGCTCATGCCCCAATTGAATGTCCCGCTAACTGTATACTGTAGAGTTGTTAAGGAGAATCGTCTTGCAAGTGGCGTACTCTTCAGTATGCCCATTACCCTCGATCTATCTGCGGAGGCTATCAACGAACTAGGGCTGAAGCCCGGCAAGCGCGTAACTCTGCGCGACTTGCGAGATGATCGCAATCTCGCCATCATCACCATTGACGATATCTACAAACCCGATAAGTACGAGCTACCTTACTGATTTGGGCGCATTCTTCGCTGGCAATTCCCATTCTAATTGCGCATGGCAGGGGATTGGAGGCCAGAGAAGTTTTCGGCAGCGAAGATGAAGCGCACCCCGCCGTCAAGTACCTCTTCAGAACCGCTGGCGAATTCTACGTTGGAGGTAAAATTGAGGCCATCAACCGCCTACAACACTATGATTTCGTAGATTTGCGATGTGAGTCTGAAACCAGCAGGCTTCCTATTGCGCGTACAATGGCTTACATGTCAATGATATAGACACTCCAGCAGAACTGCGATTGCACTTCGATAAGCTCGGCTGGTCTCGGGTTGTCGCCTTCCAGACCCGAAACCCCATGCACCGTGCTCACAGAGAACTGACCGTCCGCGCCGCTCGCTCGCACCTTGCTAACGTCCTCATTCACCCTGTCGTTGGCTTGACAAAGCCCGGTGATATCGACCACTTCACCCGTGTACGTGTATACAAGGCCCTCCTACCTCGATACCCTAACGGTATGGCTGTCTTGGGTCTTTTGCCATTGGCCATGAGAATGGGTGGTCCTCGCGAGGCTATCTGGCACGCCATCATCCGTAAGAACCACGGTGCTACCCACTTCATCGTTGGTCGTGACCATGCCGGCCCAGGCAAGAACAGCCAAGGTGTCGATTTCTACGGTCCATATGATGCCCAGTATGCGGTCGAGAAATACCGCAACGAGCTTGGAATTGAGGTCGTTCCCTTCCAGATGGTTACTTATCTTCCCGACAAGGATGAGTATGCGCCCATTGACGAGATCCCCAAGGACACCCGAACGCTCAACATCTCTGGAACGGAACTGCGCTCGCGGCTGCGAAGCGGCCGTGAAATTCCTGAGTGGTTCTCGTACCCCGAGGTCGTCAAGGTTCTCCGAGAATCGCATCCCCCACGAGCTTCTCAAGGTTTCACCATCCTCCTTACCGGATACCAGAACAGCGGCAAGGACCAGATCGCCCGCGCTCTGCAGGTGACACTAAACCAACAAGGTGGCCGGTCGGTTTCAATGCTGTTGGGTGAGACCGTTCGATCGGAACTGTCATCAGAACTTGGCTTCAGCCGGGAAGACCGCAGCAAGAACATTGCGCGTATCGCTTTCGTCGCCGCTGAATTAACGCGGTCAGGCGCGGCCGTCATTGCCGCCCCCATCGCTCCCTTTGAGTCAGACCGTCAGGCTGCCAAGGAGGCCGTCGAGAAGTACGGTGACTTCTACCTTGTACACGTCGCTACGCCTTTGGAGTACTGCGAGAAGACAGACATGCGTGGCATCTACGCCCAAGCCCGCAGGGGCGAGATCAAGGGCTTCACCGGTGTCGACGACCCCTACGAGCCGCCTGTCAAGCCGAACCTTGTTGTCAACTGTGAGAAGCAGTCCGTCCGCTCCATCGTGCACCAAATTGTCCTCATGCTCGAGGGCACCGGCCTTCTAGACCGCATATAAACAACGAGAGCTATAAATGAAATGAAAATAACTGCTGGCTCATGTATAGCAATAAGTCCCGCTCTATCTTCTCTCGGTCTCAGACGGAAACCCAAATACCAAATTTGCGATAGAATTCCATACAGACGGGCCTTTATTACTACGCGTAATATGGTGGAGGAAGCCCTTACACTTGATGGCACCGTCTCTATATTGAAGAGGTAGACAGGCCAGGTAACATAACACAAGTTTGTGAAGCAAGATGTAAGCATAGTATTATGAGCGCTTAAATAAACCCAGAATAGATATTAGAGCTCGGCTTTACCGATTGCAACCAATCGGCAACAATGCACAATACAAAACACCAACATAGGTACCAACCATTCGCTAAGAACCGTTCAAGGATCGGGGTATTTCGCACTTGCTTGTCGCATCAGTTGGTCGATGTGCAGATGTCGGGCATGGGCCGGTCGTAGCGAGGGTGCAGGCCAAGACAAGGACAGCGTTAACAGTTGGAGATTCCCGAAGCACCGATATTTGTGATGTACTATACGTATGTATGTATGTGCTACCAACCAACATGTGAGTCAAGCTGTTATTGAGGTTTTTTTTTTTCTGTTGTTGTTTTACGCATTCCGCATTTAGCCTAACTATGGAGGATGGATGTAAAGAGGAGAAAGGGTGTCAATCGCGTCACAAACGGTGTTCCTTCAAATCCTTCTTATTCCAAATTTGATGAAATAGATGTGTTTGGTGAAACGGTAGTTGTGATCACGCTGTGATGATCTCGTACTTACGTATTTTCGTTCCGGGTCTGCGGCCGGTGAAGGAATTGTTCACATGTCCCTACGTAATAATCAACAAGCTGGCGGGATGGAGCACCAAATCACGTCGACTCCGCAGTTGCTGGAAAACCCACATATCGTGAACGTAGGTATCGATAAGTACCTACCTACCCAAATCAACCATTTATAAGTACCTTGGTACTTCGTCAGGTACATTTGCCCCCAGGGCATTTAGTGCATTATAAGCACGGATGTAGGTTGTAGGCTAACCGGATACATCATCTGTTAGGTCATCAGGTACAGCTACTTAGTCGCTCTCCTACCAGCTGCAACATGAAAGGTATTGAATACTTCATGTTAGATACCTGCAGGTACTTCATGCAATCGCCACGCGTTTTCACAGTGAACTCACATGGAAGATGACCAATCACACACCGCTGCGTAGCTGGCCCCACCCAACAACCGCCGACGCGGTGTAATGACTTGGGTACCTCGCTACAAGAATACAGGTACTTTGTACCTAGGGCCCCCGTTATTTCATTCTCTGGTGCATGTACCTGCGCCGTCTTCCTTCAATCAACTTTTCGCTACACATCACTTACATTATTTATCAACAAGCTTATCAAAGATCACCTGAACTCTCAATTGTACCAACGCTCCCCCGAAAAAAGACAATACATATCGACCACGTGGAACGAACCTTGCCCATCAACGTCTTTCCTTAATCTTCCAGTTGTCAGGGCCCGATTGGGCTGCAACCTTGGCCACCATGGGTTCTAAGGACCACAAAGTTGATGCAGCGGCTCCGACCGACCTGCGAGAGCGTCGCAGTAGGATTGAAAGATCTAAATCCGGTAGGGATAAAGACCCTAAAGAGGGCATTCGCCACTCAAAATCTCACCGTTCGTCGAAGTCTAGAGCACACGTCGATGCTGCATCGTCAGTGACCTCCACCCATCATCGAAGACACCGAACCACCGAGCAGAAAGAGGAGGAGCAAGATCAAGACAAGAAAGAAGAGGTTTCTAGAATGGATGATATTGTGCCCGAGCTTGCTAGAAATTCTTTTGCCGGAAGCAGAATCAGCCTACCATATCCTACATTCAGCAAAGCTCACAGCAAAGAAGCTGTTCATAATCGCGATGACGTGGGTACCTCCCGTCAGGACGACCCGCTGACTCCCGATCCGACGGACTTAGACTCGGAGGACCGAAGACGATTCAAATCGACCGAGGATTCGAAACTCAGAAGAAAGTCTCCCCGCAAATCTGATCGCCCGCCGAGCCCTCCCGAGACAGACTTATCACACGAGAAGAAGCGGCGCAGCAAAACGTCCAGTCCCAAACTACGTGCTGATGGCTCAGAGCGGCCTCGATCTAGGACTTCGGGCGTCTCGCGATCTGGCTCCCGCCACGAAGATAGGTCAAAGGTGTCCACAAAGTCTAGAGCTTCAAGCCAGGCAACCTTTATTAAATCATCCACAATGAGACCACCGCCCGGCGTGCAGATAGTGGATGAGACAGCGTCCAATCTCAGCGATGCCAAGACTGCGGGAGCCCAATCGAACTCCACTTCCGTACCACATAGAAGATCAACCTCAGCCAAGTCCACGAAGATGCCTACTCTCGAGGCCGACGACTCGCCTGGGTCCGCTCAAGACTCCTCCCCGAAAACGCCTACTGCCACAGCGCATTTTCCGTCACCTCAAGCTTTCCCCAACGAAAAGCCTAACCCTGTTGCAGATTTCAATTACGGCGAACAAGAACATCCTACGCCCGTAGCGACTCCTGCTACCGACTTTGGCCCCCCGCCACCTCCTCCTCCGCCGCCGCCTCTAGACCTTCAGGAGGTACCCAAAGTTGATTACCTGCTCCAGAATGGTGGCCTGAGTATGCCCATCTCTAGACATTTCCTTTCCGTCTTGCCCCGGCAGAACGGCACTCGGCCATCGAATCCACCACTAGCCGGATGTGAGACGCTGTTTGCGCCATTCTTCAACCTTCTTGACCAGTATCAGACAGTGCTCCAGAAGCAAGGTTCGATTGCAGTGGCCACAGGCCACAAGTCCGTAGCGCGCAGGCTTCTCGACCGACTAGAAGATGTCTTCTCAAGAGACTTACCATTATCAGGGTGCGCGTGTCTCATGTGCGAGCGGACGCCAGAAGAACACCGAGGTCTTGGATGGGGAGAAGTACTCGAACGCGTTGGCGGCAGGGTCGACATGCCTTCATGGCCGCCCTTTGATTTATCCAGTGTGGTTGCAAGTGCTATCGAACACACGGCAGATTTGCCGCCCCGGCCGGCTTCACCAATTAAGCTAGATCCAGACATTGCTGAAGAATTTCGAGAACATTATTTGCGGCAAACTAGGAAAGTCAAGTCGTCGGTGGACAAATGGATGAACAATTGTGCAGAGACGCCGGCACCTCCTCCATCGGACGTAGATGATGAGACATTGGCTTTCGCCATCCTTACCAGTCTGGATCAAGATGAGCGACCATACTTCAATGCGCTATTCTCGGGAGCAAAGGAACTACAACCTATTCCACGAGCTCCCACTCCCATGCGGAAGTCTCGGTCGGATTTCCTAGTCAAAGCAGGACTCCAGCTCCAGCGACTTTACCGTCTAGCACAAACCCCGCGTGATGCGGAGACGGCCGTATATCTTGTGAAGAATCCCTTCCATCATGATCTTCTAACTACCATGGTTGATATTAGCCCGCAAGAATGGGAGATTCTTATTTCTGGTCGATTTGACGGTTTCCTTTGGTCAGGAGCCGATGGCGATGATGCCAACCCGCATACGACGGAAAACACAGCGCCACGAGGTGCTGCCTCTGGAAATAATAGCTTCCCCCCGCCACCCACGCGGCCACCACCAATGGCTCCGGGAATGAGTGCGCGACAAACACCAGGATTTGGCTCGTCTCGCAGCAATACCCCCTATTCGAATGCTTATTCACGTGGCCCAACGCCGGCTTCTTTCGTTTCTACTTCCTCGTCGACCACCGCTGGCTACAACCGACAGCCCGTATCTCACGATGAAGAAGTGGAGATGGCCATCTTGGCAGAAGTGGAACGAGAGATCTACCAAGGCATGGAGGCTCTTGAGGATGCCTTTGAGAAGCTGCACGAGCGTGCCGAAGTAGTAAGGAACGCTCTCCGCCAGCGCAATAACGGCCTCCTCATGAGTCAGCAACACCGCCGCGCCCGACGCATCGATGTCTTGTCTCAGCACTCAGGGTCAACCGGTCATGAACGAGCAGCTTGGAGCGCGGGTGATGAAGATCCTGTCACCAGTGACAGCGACTGGTTCTGTGACGATTACGACATTGTTCCAGAGGATTCTGCCAGCAATATATCCAGTTCACGACATAGGCGACCCAAACGAAGGAATGAACGCCGAACCCCTGCACCCATCGAAGAGGACGATGAAGAGAATTGAGGAAGATTCGCCTTATTTGCAAATTTCGAGGCTCAATTGGCAATGTTGAATGCAGGAATTTGTGGTATGGAATCTTTACTACATTTGAGCATAAGATATGACTGAAGTCACGATTTTTTTCGGAGTGAGCGGAAGCGAGAATGGCATTGTTTCCCTGTTTCTGTGCAGATACCACGGCATGGCCCTTTTCTTTTTTTTATTTCTTCGTTCTTACCCCCCTTTTTCTTTTTCTTTTTCTCTTGCCGGTTTACTTCTCAGTACGCTTTTCACATCTTTGCCCCCCAAAGGAAGGCGGTGTGAACATACCCCCATCATAATGCTCATAATCGCCGTACAATACTGTCGCATTGCTGAACAATCACTGCAATCTTTTCGGTGTATAGTCGCCGTTTTTCAGTCACATCGCCGTATCTCTGCATCGATGTGCCGCTCCACTGTTGCGTGGGCACATTGCCGTGCACGGCTGCGACTGTGCCATCACACTGGCGTGTAGTCGCCATTCCGTGACATCGACCTGTAGTCACTACGCTGGTAGAACGGCTAACTAAGCCAGCCAACCGGGTGCTTCTTGACGGGCCATCCACATACAATACACGTATGTGTGTGCAATTATTTCTGAAGGGTCAGTTCTGTGCTTGCTTGCAGTACTGTCCTGGTCCCTAGGATAGTTCTTGGCACTGGAAAAGAAAGAGAATCAAAGGTGTGAGCTTTTACTTACCTCTCTGGAATCCTGCTGGAAATGTTTTGTTTCTTTTCCTTCTTCGATCGCATAGGCATCTGGCTTTCTTCTGAGTCCTGTGTCTGATGCATAGTCAGGCGTTTTGGTGGAAGGGGGGGAGAAAGTTAATGATGTTGCTTCTGAAAGCTTGTTTCTCTTTTTTGCTTTTTTTTTGCTTTTGCCCCCGAAGGATGGTTTTCTTACTTACCTCATAGCTGTGAATTCGTTGTGGGCTAAGAATGCACAATTGATACCTAGGGCACTCACAGGTAGATAAATTCACTTCTGACTTGAACGTGTGGTTTTGCGTGCTTGTGCCTGACTGCCGCACCCTATATTTGTCTCGTTCTTGTGATCTGGCTTTGTTGTATAAATGGACTGGTATGGCGAGTTGCATTTACTCGCCTACTCGCTGACTGCTAGCTTCTAGCTTCTCTCGTCGCTGCTGAAGCTATCACCTTCCCAACTGACCCGACTAGACGGAGTGTAGGTATCCGTGTCATCACTCAAATCGACTTGATCGATACCATGATAGTGTCTGCGTCGTCACTCAATGAAGGAATACACGTGCGTTACTCCGTGGAGAGCTTTTGGTTGAAATGCGTGATCGCGCTCCTTCTCGCGATGCGTGGTTTTGGCATGGGGGATCATTAATGTGCATGGCGGGTAGGCTAGAGGATATGCTGGCTGCATTCGTCCCGCTGGCATAGGTAGGGGATCACGGGCCGTCTTGTTCACCGTCGGATTGAGTCCACACCGCTTACAGTGCCATACCGTACATGTATATGATATATCTAGGTAGTATAATTCAGTCTCGCGAAAGACATGAGCCCCGTGCCCCTGCTCTTGAAAGCGTTTTCGCTACACTATCGCAATGCCCATTGCCTTGAAAACCGGTCGTTTTGGTGTCGAGGTTCCCGCGGTCGAATGCACTATGGTAGTAACTAATGTAGGTAGGGTACAGCGGTGACCGTTTTGGGACACCCCCTTTCGCCGCGATGATCTCGTCATTGCTTTTACTTCTTTCGGAAAATGCCGTCAATATAACCACCAGACCAGGGGTTTCGCTTATGCAAGGTTTGCACATGGAGGAGTGTACCTAGTGTATGTAGCCCCCCTATGCAACAGCAGCAGATCACCGAGATGGGTCGGCTTAACCATGGTTGAAGTCGGGTTTAGCCCGAGGGAAGATTCTAGAAGCTTCTGGTATATTAGTGGATGATTAATTGAGTTGATCTCCTTAGGGGCGGCTTTGGACCCCAGGTCCGAGCTTTCGCAACAATCGAATCAAAACACCGGGAAAACGCCACCGAGGGTAGAGGACATATCCTCTTACAAAAATAACCTGGCAGCACATGCTCAATCGTGGTACTGTACGGCCAAGAGGAAAAAGCGGGCGTGCACGGTCCTGGGGTCCAAAGCCGCCCCTAAGGAGATTAAGCTGAGTTTGTGTATGTACCGAGCTGAGATGGAATTTATGGGTTGGGTAAACGAGATGTGGCGGTTGTCAACCGGGTCTAGGATGGAAGCTTTGGCCTGGATTACCGTTGGAGAAGGTTCATGTACATAGTGCATTTCGGAGGTGCTATATGCAGGCAGGATAAGGAGGGTTTATGTACAATAGTACGGAATAGATATTGGAGAAGTCCTTGCAGAGTCAGGGATGTTGTGTTGTGCTGTTGAGGTCGATCTTCTTTTCGTATACTCAAAGTGAACAGGCCGACTCGGATTCATCTGCGACGTTCATGTAAGTGCTCGCCTTCCATGCATTAAGGTATGTCTCAGCACTTGAATGGTAACTATCAATGAATAGAGCACATCTCCTGGACTGTTTAACGACGACATTTTGGTTACTGACTAACAGGGATGCGAACCAATCAAATAAACTGTCGATATACGAGTAGGTACTTTGCACGCTTGAACAATTAGCTGGCTATACAATTCCAATTGAGTAGTATACACTGCCTACCTAGGTAGGTAGTCTTTCTGGTAGCATGGAGCCAGCGATTCAGTTTCTGTCTTCAAAGTCCCGTTGCACATATCACGCTTTGGCCCGCCTATTATTACTCTTGTGACCCTGACATCATAGATAATTGTATTCCGTACTCAATTGATATGGAGGTACACCGTAATCTTGGACGGGCAATTCGAGATACACAGACATATCGCAGCGCGGGTAAACGCCGCATCACAAGTTCAACATAGGGGCAAGTGTTCCTGCCAAGCTGTTGACTTGAGCAAATAGGTAGCAGCAGGGGAAAGCACTCCGCATACGTATATGCACCCTCACATGTCAGAACTCACAAAAAACAACCGGCGACTCCTTTTGAGCGGCCGAGATCGGTAGTGTCAATTGGAGGCTCTGCTCTATCAAAAGCAAGTCATTAATTAATGAATATGAATATGAATTACGGACTACGGACTACCTGTATAGGTTGGACGTCAATAAAAGGCCCTTGTCGGAATCGACTCTAGCGCATGGCAATAGTACGGACTACGCGGGCACTAATATGGAGATCAGGGGATCCGCCAAGCGTTGGCGGCAGTACCCGTGCCAATGGACAAGGTCCCGCAGGTACCGATACGTGGGTACTTAGGTACCTACCTAGGTAGGTACATAACCTACCTAACCTGTTTGCACTTATGGGGGTGTGGGGTCTGTAGTGTACCTACCTACACTACCTTGGTAGGTACTATGTGCGCGCTAGAGATTGCCAAGGCCCAGCCCCGGTTGTGTCTGCTTCTGATTGCACATACCTATACCTTTGGTACCTACCCATCGAAGTTCCTGCTAAGATGGGTGGCTGTTATCCAGAGAACTTACTTATGTAAGTATCTATAGATGAATATCAAGGCAAACATTCAAAAGAGGCTGCGCCAGATGTCTCATTGAACGCCATCGCACCAGTAGATGCAAATACTTGGGAGTGAAATATATCGCTATGAAGGTACCTACCTTACACTACACCTATTCCGCCGTCCTTAAGGATAGTACGGGTACAAGAAACAGGGGTTGAGTCGGGTCTGTGCTGGTAGGTATAAACAATGGAAACTGTTACCTAAGCCCAGACATGTAGGTAGAGACGTTAATACAAAGCGGTGCTGTGCACGTACACAGGCGGGTAGATAGTATGGACCCAATCCTAGCTTAAACTCGGCTCAAACCCCTGTTTCTTGTACCCGTACTATCCTTAAGGACGGCGGAATAGGTAGGTGTAAGGAACCTACCTACTACCTACTACTACCTAGGTAGTACCTAGTACTAGTAGGTGCCTAGTATTAGTTTATGCATGTATCTAGAACCGTAAAATGCACAATATCATTATGTAAGCTCGACCCCGGGACCTGGTCTCGTCCAAGCAAACAAACTACCTACCTAGCATGAGAATGAGACATCCATGATCGACCCAAAATGGGACAAGGATCCGGGGCCCCGGTACCGAAGACCCTGCACTTCGTAAAGCAACCTATGCCATGCCGTTCAATAGGCTCTGTGTCCACCAGTATTCCATCTACCTAGTAACTATCAGCCTCCACCTTCAACTCCAACCCCTTAACAAAACGACGTAGAAAATACTTAGTGCAAGTGATATATAACATATGATGGGGTAAAGTAGGTACCTACTTATTCGCTATCAAGCTACGGAATGCATGCGCTTAATTTCATAATTCAAAACTATCGTATCCTTTTTCGAGTGTAATGGGAGGTTATTCGGACTCGGCGGTCACCAGAACCATTCACTATACGGATTAGTTAGAGTGCCAAGTCCAAGTGATGTGGCGGATGATTTTCCACTATCTACCTTAAGATAGTCACGCAATGTCCGGGCCGGGCCATAGCGTGAGTATGGACGTAGACTTCATTCTGGCCATTGCGGCGATAGTTCCTCCATGGCGGATCCATTGGAAGAGAGCAGGGGATATGATCTCTGAGATTGGACCTTCATTCCATACGGAGTATCGCTGTATTGGGCCATGGTATCGAATTTCGATGGCATAGCTTCTACCCCTTAAAGTGGTCGATGAGTTACATAGAAGGTAGATGATATAGGACAACAGATGAATATATAAGATCCGAGAATCTCACCTTGAAAGTCGAATCTTTTTCTCATCATCACCAGCACACAGCAACACAAGCATCTTCATCACCATCATCCACTACATAAACAACAATCACTCATCTCGAGTATCCTCGCCTCAGCTCTCATAACAACCTTTCTTCTCCACTCAACCAACCACCTATTCAAGATGTATTTCTCCAACCTTCTCACTGCCAGCGCTTTGGCCGCCACTGCTTTCGCCTCCTTGACCCCTATCCAGATCGCTGCCAACATCAACATCCTGGCCCAGAAGTCTCAGTCCCTCTACTCCACGGCCCAGACCATCAACAATGACAACGCTGCCCTCATCGCCTCCGGCAAGGGTCCCCTCGTCACAATCGTCGGTGGTTTCGATGATATCATCAACACTGCCTCAGTGACCGTCAAGCTGTTGGCAGACACCCCCGCCATCACCAGCGAGGTTGACGCCAAGCTCGTCATCGACGCCTTCAACAACGTAAGCCTCTATTCCTCTCCACTCAACCCTCCTCAACACAGCTGCTAACAAATACCTATTCAGTTCGCCCACGTCAACGGCGACCTCCTGAACGTCCTCATCGGCAAGGCCAGCGCTCTTGAGATCGACATCAACGCCAGCGTCGGCGCCGGCGTCAAGGCCGATGTCAGCGTTTCTCTCAACCACCCCGTCTCCACCATCCTCCACACCTTCGACAACACTCTCGATGTGAGTAATCCTCAACCAGACACAGGCACAGACAGCAGAACCAAGCGCTAACGAGACCAAATTACAGGAAATCTCCCAGCACCTCGTCAACATCGTCGATGTCCGCACCGGCGAGATCCAGGTCGATGCCAACGTCCTTGGCCAGACCCTCTCCGTCTGCATTGGCAAGCTCGAGGTCAAGGCTCTGTAAGCGCCCTGCACAAAGACGACTGCGCTTGAATATAAAAAATAGACAATAGAGAAGGATCTGGGCAGGGGAAGGGCAAGGGCAAGGGCAAGGGGGAAAAGCGGGATTTTGCTTGAGATGGAATAAAGAAAAATAGACTAGAGGCGCGGTGGAAACCGGGAAAAAAAGTCTTTTTTTGTAAAAAGATTTTTTTTTGATGCTAGTATGTTTGTAATTTGGAATGGAATGATGGACTCTCCCTAACTCTGTGTATGCATATGTGAGAGTTTCGTTTTCAAGGTGATTGTGGATGGTTTTTGCTGGCTTCCTTGTTGTTCTTTGCTGTGCTAGTGGTGACTGTTTGGTGTGTGACTTGATGAGAGCTCGATATTGGGTTTCGCTGAGACATGACGCATTCGTGGAGTGGGCAGTGAGGTCAAGGATACCAGGGGTTACGAAGGATCACTTCGCTACCATACGCCAGTAGCTACGGCTGATCGATCTACGTGAAATGACAGCCATGTGATGCACAGCCAGACAAGAGACTCGAGAATGGGCTGCGTAGATAAGCACAACAAGAAACACTAACAGCTAGGCCTACATGGTCGGTGTTGAGTTCGCTATAAGACAGGCTACCCGGGGACAATCATTAGAACTTATTATATCTGAAGTACGATGATAGACTGTCAAAAACAATACTGTAATATCAAAAATCCCAACTATTCCCTATCAGAAGAGGCCACAGCATACTTATCGATCATAAAAGACATCAATCACGGAGTGACTGATCTAAATAGGCTATAGCATAGCGACCGTCAATTGCTAGGGCAAGCCGCTCATCCTAGATACCATAGTTTTGACACAGAGCCGTTCGTCGTGTCCGCTGCATGTCACTGACCTCGTTACGATTACATATGGGAATATCGTTGTAAAAAAGGTCCTCATTTCTTTCTACGAGTCCTGCCGGTCCTCCTGATATAATATCATCATAGGTGCACCACCAATATCAAACCAGATGGATCTTGACAACGCCTAGTCTGTACGCTCAAGTCAAAAAGGGGTCGCTCATCGCTTTCATATTTAAGACCTCTTCCGCAGTGCTTAATACATGTTTATAGAAACAATACGCATTTTCAGAGCCTAGAGGCAAGCCGCGGCTTCGGTCAAATTTCATGGGTATATATACCCCCGGACTCTAATAAGGCAAAACGGCGTGTACCGGCGAGGAACATGTCCCAACGTGTCCCTGCCGCCTCTCGGGTCTGAGCAAACGTAACTACGCGACTATCATGCTAATGCATGATTGTGTACATCTCATTCTCAGAATTGAAGTCGTTTTTTTTTTTAAAGAAGACCCGTTTGATGCCCGTGATAAGAGGCATTGTTCAAAATCTAATAATGATTTGCCACTCAAGCTGGCGGGACTACGACAAAGGAGAGTAGGAAATACAACCGGTATCGAGTCGGCTCCGGCTCAGCGAGAATAAAGGTAATTGGCAAGTTACTTTGCAGGGAAATAGTTACTGGGTACTGCATCCGCATCGGGGATATGATTCATGGGATGAATCAAATGGCATGTCTTCAAGCCCTTCGCCTGTAGAGACCCTATCTTGTCTAGACTGCTATTGTGATCTTGGATTTCAATAATGTGAGGACAATGCATGTTCTATTAGTATATTGCAATTCTCACATTTCCCCACATTGTCACGGTATTGTACCAGATGCGTAAGTGCCCTAACATAATATGATAGGTAGCCGCCAGTTGCCAATCGAGGGCTCGCAAAACATGTTAAGCCCATTGGAGACTAAGGGATGCTTTGCCGTTCAACTTGTCATTGCCTAATTGGCCAATCAAGCAATCTCGTCCTCGGATGATTGAAGATCGTGTTGGGTGGAGTAAGAAAGTTATTATCTATTAGCAGCAGGCAACATTGGTTTGCTTGGGTAAGTTCCGCTCATGTGTTCAAAGGTAGTAGACGAAATCGACTGAGCTGTAGCTGAAGTGATAGCTTTGCAGGCCTGGAGAAGCAGTTCAATTATATCATGCTGGTCAACCTCAGACCAGCTCGTTCTTTCTTCGTAAACGCCAAGATCTCCAAGTGCGCCGCCAAAGCTACAGCCTCTTAAGTTCTGGGGGTCGTTCTCTAATGCCATCACGTCATGCATCATCGTAATTCTCGGTAAGGTGTTGCGCGCTTCGCCTTAATCAAACTATGGAATTGATTAGTGGAGTGGCTGCTAGGGAAATTAGTTTAATACATACAGGTGTTAAGAACGACTCGGCTACAAATCGTGCTCTCGCGTTCAACTGCGCGTCATAAGTATGTGCCTGAGATGAAGCTAGTAAGGGGACACGAACGAATAACTTCATCTCAGAGATTTCCTTGTCGACCTCCTCCATGAACTGAATAATAAAGTCTACCAGCTTATGTTTTAGCATTTCTTCCGTGTGGAAGTTGGTTATCAAGAATGATATATCATAGCCCTGGAGATGCATGTCAGCTCGTCTTGCGAGTGCAATAGTGACAACGAGCCTATCGGACCTTGATCGGTTTCCGCCTCAAAATGAAAAAGGCCTCCGCTCTTTGGGTCAGGAATCGTGTGAACTTGTGCACAAGTATGCTCTCGATTTCGTCGGCTTGCTTGATCTTGATGCTAATGCGCACACTATTGAGACTCGGCTCGATAAGGACCTTTTCATTCTCGTTGCGTGCAATTACCAAAGGTGTTAAGAGAACCTCGGGAGATGTCTGAGCTTCGATCTCGGGAACATTGTGTCGTTCGGATGTTTGGGAGGCGAAGTTGGAGAGACAGAGGGCGGCGGTGACAGAGCTCCTCACACATTGGAGGTACGGGCGGAGGGATTGAGACTGAAGCTGGGTCAGAGCGCATCCTATTTCAAAGTCGGGGTATTTTTATTACCATGGGGGAGGTTGGCCTTTAGGATTGTCTCGTTAGGCACGGGGGAAGCAATGTCGTCGTCGCTTGATAGGGTGGAGAGAGTACGGGCGCCTATGCATGTGGGGGGAGCCTTGATGGACGCCTTAGGAGGTCGCAAAGTGGCTGAAGAAACTGCACGTGATACAGTCACGTCACCGTGTGGCTTGATGGTGCATACGTCCATTCCTTGCCCCTCATTACACTACCTAAATCTTAGGTAGGTACCTTAGGTACCTAGGTAGCTCGGTAGGTACCTCTAGCCAGTAGGCCGCCTAGGGAGTCCGTACACGTGTACCTTAGGAGGCAGTTAGGTACTGTAATTAGGCAGTCTTTACAGACTGTTAGGTAGGCCATCTTTACGCTGTACACTACCTAACCTAAGGTACCTCCTACCTACCTGCCCCCACGTCGAGCTTGTGGTTCCGCCTTCGCCGGTTTGTTGCTTGGTAAGTCGACTTTACAATCTACTTTACCATTTGCATCTTCGCAACAGAATCACAAGGACAACTGTGCAACGCATGTCAAAGGTTCGCCTGAATTCTTGGTTGCAATATAAAATACAAACTATACACCCATTGTTGAAGTCGATCAACATCTTCTTATTGCAACCTGTTGGTCAGCCGTACGCACTTTACGCGTTTATACAGAAGTACAATTGAGATACAAAATATGGCGGTAATACCAGGTACGCATCCTTCTGGCAACCATTCTGCGATGCATCCTTTCGTGCACGGATTGTATTGCCTTACCTTGATCCTTTTGCTAATGGGTCGCTTGACTAGTTTTCGTAAAACACCAGGGCAAGAAGTATGAGGTGGAAGTTGACCTCGAATCCACCGGCGAAATCTTCAAACTCCAAATTTACAGCCTCACCGGTGTCGAGCCCGAGCGGCAGAAAGTTCTAGTGAAAGGCGTGCTCAAGGATGACACGCCAATGAGCGGTTTATCCCTTAAGCCGCGCCAGACTATAATGATGCTTGGCACTCCGAGCAGTGATAGCAAAGACCTAGTCCGGCCTAGCGAGGCCGTTAAGTTCATCGAAGATATGACCGAGGCTGAAGCTGCGCAGCGAGATGATGCCATCCCCGCAGGCTTGACCAACTTGGGAAACACCTGCTATCTGAACTCGACGCTGCAGGCATTGCGTGCAATCCCAGAACTCCAAGACGCTCTGTCAAAATACGAGCCCCCCAGTGCTAGCGCCACAGGAACGTTGCCTCAGCTAGATCTGACCAGACAATTGCGAGATACTTACAAGTACATGTCTGAGACCCAGGAAGCCTATGTTCCGGCTGCGTTTCTCACATCTTTGCGCAATATGTATCCGCAGTTTGCCGAACGCTCTCGCAGTGGTTCTGGTTACGCTCAACAAGATGCTGAGGAGGCCTGGTCACAAATATTGTCTCAAGTTCGGCAGAAGCTGCGTATTAAAGACGCCTCTGATGCGTCAACGGAAACATCTTTCGTCGATAAGTATATGTCTGGAGAATTCTCCACCGAGCTTGCGTGTGATGATCCTGCGGCTAGAGAGGGCGGGGAGCAACCGACTGTTTCAAAAGATGCTTTCTTGAAGCTCAACTGCCACATCAATGCTTCCACAAATCATCTACGTGACGGTATTGTTAATGGACTGAAGGAACAACTAAATAAACGATCGGATGTTCTTGGCCAAGATGCCAGCTATACCAAGACATCCAAAATCTCTCGTTTGCCCAAGTACCTGACTGTTCATTTTGTCCGCTTTTTCTGGAAACGCGAGACACAGAAGAAGGCCAAGATCATGCGCAAGGTCACATTTCCTCACGAATTGGATGTGGTGGAGTTCTGCGACGACAACCTGAAGAAGCTACTTGTTCCGGTCCGTGACAAGGTGCGAGAGGTTCGGAAGGAAGAAGAAGATGTCGAGCGGGCTCGCAAGAGGCGCAAGCGCAATGGTGATGACGACAGGGACGCACCCGAGGCGACTAATTCGAAGGAGAAAGACGTGACAAAAGAGGCCGGTTCATCCGCAGGTGGTGATGTGGAAATGACTGAGACATTCAAGACAGACGCCGAGATCGATGCTGAACGCAACGCTCAACTGCTTGCGATGAAAAAGGAACTGAACGCTCTAATCGATCCGGAGTTGGCTAAGGACAATGGTGCAAACCAGTCGGGACTTTATGAATTGCGCGGCGTCGTTACACATCAAGGTGCCAGTGCCGACAGTGGTCATTACACTGCATACGTCAAAAAGACAGCGCCGGTTGACCCCAAGACCGGTAAGCGGAAGGAAGAGGATGGCAAATGGTGGTGGTTTAATGATGACAAGGTATCCGAGGTCACAGCCGATAAAATTGAGGCTCTAGCTGGTGGCGGCGAATCCCATTCCGCCCTAGTTCTTCTGTACAAGGCTATCCCGTTGCCTACAGCGGAGGGCATCATAGAGTAAGCATTGCGAAACAACATCGTGTGCTTACAATCAAAACCGCATAGCGTTGGTGTTATGTGTTCTCGGTGAGCAGGAATACAAGGATTGGCGCTGGCCATTTTTAAATTTGTATTACAGTTAATTGCACTGGACTGGTAGTGATTACCTAATAGGAAGATAGACGTTTCACGCCATGAACGTATATCGACTTGCTACACATCGCGATACATGATGCGCCACAGACCATGCAAGCTATTATATATATCTCTGCGCTTTTTGACGTCTGGTTGGCTATGGCTAAAGTGGTCGGGGAGAGGATCCCGACTCTCCTGACGACACCGAAGTTGGGAATCTGGAGTCTGGAGTCTGGATACTGGGTAATATTGATCACCCAACGGTAAATCCCCTCATCATTTTGGTCCAGTCTCGGTCTACTAGGTCCATCGAACTATTAGTTAACAATATGTCATGAGAAATTCTGCGTCATTCATTGGGCACTAGGGGTGTAAAACCTGACTGCAGGTTCTCTTGTCGTTGAATGTTCACCACAATTTGTGACTGCCTGCTTCGTTCAGTGGACGGTAAGTACCCACTAGTGTTCTGTCTCTAGATCGATAGGAATCAAGCGTTTAGATCCGATTATTCGTATCTTCTTCCTCGTCTCGACTCGACGGGAGTCTTTATCTCGAATCCGTGGGGAACGTTTGATTCATGACCGGCCATTCGATTCATTCTCTTTCTCGATACGCAGTCGCAGCTCCTCGAGTTTCTGCTCCAGCGGGCGTCGTTGGGTCATCAGCTTGGCGCGGCGCGCCTCTAGCTCGCGGATGCGCTCTTCGGGCGGAGCTTCGATGATTTTCTTCTTCTCCTTTTAGGGGGGCCACGTTGATTTAGCCATGATTTTATCCCTTTGTCTTTGGAGGAGAGGTAAAAGGGAACAAAATGGCTTACAGCACGATATTCTTGTTGCGCTTTTAATCCGGCGCCGTATATGCTACACACGATGGTCACAGCGGCGAATGCGCCGGTCCATATCATGCGCTTCGGCATGTTCCAGGAGCTTGCTGGTGGCATGGAGGGCAGGGCGCCGGGATGAACGGGCCGCGGTGAGCGGGAATGGCTGTCTGTAAGTTGCGGCATGATGTGTCAGATTCAGCGCTCCCTCTAGCGAATCTCGATTCGCGTTGTCGTCGGCCTGGATTCACGGAAGACGGGACTGCAGTTTGAGATGGCCCAAGCTTCAGCTCGAGCTCAAAATAGGTGGTGGGGCTGAATGTGCCGGCTTCGGCCCCGACATGAACATATCCCTAATAGATGCATACACACATTAACTCGTTATACTTCAGGCAGCATTATCCGCGAGTGCCAATCATCTGCATCCAGTCTCTCGGTTGTGCCGGAAACAGGGCGGTGGTGTAGATGTAGCTGGTTTATACTTGTAGATGGTGTACTTCAGATGCCTTCTCCACTCAGTACGTAGGTTGAATCACTGGCAAGTAACCCCATACAGTTGGGAACAATGACAACGCCACGAGTCTTCATCGCCCGTCACGGCGAGACAGAATGGTCGCTCAACGGGAGACATACTGGTCGAACTGATATTCCCCTTACCGCGAATGGCGAGAAACGTATCAAAGCTACGGGCCAGGCGCTCGTTGGGAACGATCGCTTAATTGTGCCGAAGCAGCTCGCTCATATGTATGCTTTGAGTCTACCCCTTTCCCTCGCAGCTGAACACATGCCTTGAACCTAGAAGGTTGCCTGACTCAAACCCCCTCTTTTACCCCATCAACTTTATACCTGTGAAATTTCTATGACGACTTTATTGATTCTACGAGATTAACGACACACCTACTATGAAACAATCAAGAAATACATCCCGCATATGTTGGGCGCTCGAGCTTCATTCGTCATGGAGAAGATTCGGCCTCGGCATTCGCAAGATAGCATGACACAAATTCACTAACGACGCTGAAATGCCGCAGTTACGTCTCTCCTCGCAAGCGCGCTCAGCGGACTTTTGAGCTGCTGAACCTGGGCCTCAAGTCCCCGCTGCCCTGGCAAGAGCACGGCGACAAGCCCAAAGAGAAGCCGGCCACTGATGACTGCGGCGCTTGTGTTGAGGTGACCGAGGCAATTCGGGAATGGGACTATGGCGACTATGAGGGGATCACGAGCCCGGAGATCCGCGACCTGCGCGAGAAACAGGGTCTCAATCGCGATTGGGATATCTGGCGAGACGGGTGCGTGGGCGGAGAGTAAGTTTTGTTATCCCTTTCTTGTATTGACTCTTTTGGTCTCCCTTGCTCAGAAATATTATGCCGTGATGTTTTCAGAAGCATTGAAGAAGTAAAGGAGAAACCCCCCAAGTTGAATAAATTTTCTCAGCTGGCATTTGAGTTATAAATTTTTCTGTGTGAAAACACCAAATTTATCATACCCCCGACGGAGGATATTCTATCCCATTCCTCACTATCTGCAATCCCTGGAATTTCGGGTCAGAGGGACGTGACCTAGCTGATAAAAATGACTAACAATAATCCCAGGAGCCCCGAAGACGTGACGAAACGCGTTGATGAGCTAATCAACGAGATCCGGACCAGGTACCACAGTCCAGTAATCGGGAAGCCTAAAGGCAGCGTCCCATCCGGCGACATCCTAATCGTGGCACACGGACACATCCTGCGTGCCTTCGCCATGCGTTGGGTTGGTAAGACATTGCCTGAAGGTCCGACGTTCTTACTTGAGGCGGGCGGTATAGGGACTTTAAGGTCAGTTTGTGTATTGCTTCCCCTTTCATGAAGCCATCATTTACGTCTTTATTTGGAAATCATGGAGTATGGTTCAGTGGTCTAGAGAAGATGAATTTCGGACTGTGGAATATGATAAGGCCCATGAACTGACCATCCCGTTAGTTACGAGCATCATAGTATCAGTGAGCCGGCAGTTCTGTTGGGCGGTGCGTTCATTATCGGATAGGCACAGGCATACGCACATTCCATTTACTGGATATTAGAGCGAGTGTGAAGATGTAGATGGGACAACTTAATTAATACCTGCTATATTTCTCAACGAATAAGTGATTATTTGAAAACAAGCGCAATGTAACAATGATGCTTAGAAGATGACGGAACTGGGTATTAGGATCCCGTTCTTAGACATAACACTACGTATCTGTTAACGAGCAAGTAGGCGACTCGCGATCAAATATGTTACTTCCTTCATCTGCTTTCTCGGTAATGAAGTAGAAATATCTGACCTGCTAGTAAATAGGCTGCTTTACGAACCAAACCACAGAGTTCCGAAAGCGCATACACCCCAGAACTAGAGCACCATTACATAGCAAGAAGACCAATAAAGATAACGGCGTATGTCCATATTTACTGAATCAGCTGTCTCTTTCCGCTAAAAAAAACCAATCAAGACGTCAAATTTATAAACCACCTTTCGTCCCACGCGCAAAGAAAACTTGACGATCCAAACCACGTTTCTCGTCACTTTTCTGGGCTCCTGTATTCCCGTCTTCATCTACTGTACCGTCATCATTGTGCGCTTGGTGTTCATGGCCCAAAATCCACCCGCCCCAGATGGGTTCGAGTCGGAAGTCTGTCCCCGCGCCCGCAGCTGTAAACATCCCCTGCATGCGCGCCTCACTGAAGCCATGGTGAAATACAGAATCGTAGATTTTGTGGAGCTTACTTTCTCCATTGGCATGCCCGTGACCATGGGCGCCGTGCCCGGGCGTCGGGGCGTGAGGCGAAAAATCCCACACCAAGAGGACGCCGCCTGGTTTTAGGCGTTCGACGACTATTCGCGCACGCATGAGCAACATCCTCTCCTTTTCAAACTGTGTGCTATGGCTGGATCAAGTAGGGTCCAGGGACAGTAATTTTCGTGACCCCCTGAGATGTCGAGATAGATTACAGATTGATATAGACGGTGGTATTATGGAAAGGGGCGCTGGAGATTATGTGAAACGAATGTACTTACGTCGCTTGACCGCTCGTTCAGGATCCAAGATATGGTGGAGAGCACCGCCTACTGCCACGAGATCGAAATTGAAAAGCTCCGGCGACATAAGGTCGCTACTTACGGTGTCAGAGGCGAGATCCCCGAGTACCGCGTGCATTTCTTCAGGCGATAGTCCCTAGAAGATCGGCCGGTTAGACCAAATAGACGGCTCAAAACAACGTCTCGTCGCTTTATTACTGATACAAAACCAAGAGAGGTAAAATAAAGATACGGCTATGGCAGAACAACTAGATCTGCGTTTTTCTTTCGTTCTTTCTCTTGCTCTACTCCCCTCTCCTTTTGAAGATAGGGGAAGAAATAGAAAGGAGTATATTGATGATGTAGAGACGAGTAAATAGGGATAAAGCCTACCTGGTTCTCCGCCCGTATGTTGTACGCATTCACCATATTCTCGGATATGTCAATCCCAACACATTGGGTCGTATAAGGGGCCAGAGCCTATCCTCACAGGTCAGTAATTGAGGGCTCAGTTTGACCCCCTATCGGCATAACCTAATCCGGCTCAATTCTTATCCCGAGAAGGAATGCAACCAATTTTCGAAGTAAGACCAAAAGAGAAGGGAAATGAAGATGAAAGTCGTGAGGTAAGTATAATTGGTGGCATCAAATTTCCATATCCTCTTGCACGGCAGAAGACACTCCGCTGGCCTAGTGTTCAAAAGGAAAGCTCACCCGTGATATCGCGCCCGTGCCGCAGGCATAATCAAGCAGTCTGACATCTCTTTTAGGCCTGCCATTAAGTACGTCCTCGCTTTCCTCGTCACTATCATCAGACACCCAGTCCACACCGATGAAATCCAGTCGTGCCTGGAGTTCCTGTGTGAACCGCTCGAGGAACTTTCTGTGCTTATTATCGTAGTTTGCGGCCTCCTCGCTGTTTCACAGATATTAGCCCATGTTCACTACTATACTTTATGATTGTGTAATGTGTACGATCAGTCACACACTAGGTGTAATACCAGGTTCATGGCGCGTAAACAGGATAGGAAGGCAGCCAAAGGGGAAGAAGGAATGGAAGTAGCGGTATGAGGATAGGAGAGGCTCAATGCTCGAGTTGACTCTGATCCAGACCCAGAGGGCCACTGCGATGCTGAGCCAGATTCTTCATCTGTATCTGGCGGTACCTATGGCTCTTTCGACTAGCTATCTTGGACATCGATTCAAAATCCGAAGCACTGTGCAGCTTGCTCCTTTTCCCCAGCCCGCTTTTTTTTCCTCTTTTGCCACCGTCGAACACGGTGGCAAAGCTAGGTGACTCAGGATTAGTGCCAACCGCGCTTCACTGAATTGGAAGGCACCAGAGTTGAAAGAAACTTAGCTGGCAAAACGGGGGCAGGGATGGTTTTTGCATGAAGAAGAAACAGACACCCACTTGAAGATTGACCTGTTGATGTCGACCGCGTTCGAGACGTCCCCGCTCATCGCCATCGTGTTTCCAGACAAGAAACTATCTCCTCGTGGTTGGATCTCGCAATCTTGTTGTGATTATCTCGTGATAGTGTTGCTCATCAGGAATCATGCATCCATCCAACTCGGTTCTTTGGACTTCTCCTTTGTAGGATATGAAAGGATTAATATATTCTATTTACGGCGATTTTTACTCTTTCAAGCTCCCTTTCCTCCGATCAGCTCATATTCCACGGCCGGCAGCTTTTCGTGTACATTTGCGTGTCATGGCCAGCACATCGGCGGCAACTTTCCGGATAATTTCACAGACTGCATTCTAGAATCTAAATTATATTACTAATCTATTACTACTACCTAACCACTTTGATGTATTCCCTCTTAACATGCATAGATGCCTGGTCATTGGAATAAACATTCCAGAATGCGCATTTAGGTGAATAACGGAGCTATGCGAGAACTAGATAATTGAACGAAACGAGCAAGCAAGCTAGGTAAACCACCCTCCACCCTCCTCCCCCCCCCCCTCCCCTAATTCGCAGCTCTTCCATCTGTCAGCGGAGCGGACATGGGAAATCGGCCTTGTTGGTTCAATGCCTGCAACGCAAAGATACAACTCACAAACTCCCGACCCCCCCTCTCCTCACTTCCCACGATCCCTAATCGCCCTCGGAAAACTGTAGTCGGCCATGTGACCTGCCCACACATGTAAGATTTGTGCATATTCTATATATTTTATATTATCCTTGTTGCATGTGAGCTAACGCTGGGATACATGGTAGGTAGGGAGGACCAAAAGAGGACTGAGGCCAGCCAAACAGGGCTTCTTGCCGCTTGTTTCCCTTACACGTCCGGTTGAACCATGTGCATTACGTACGTGACACGGCCACGCTTAGTTTACTTCGACTCTAAGGTGCCAGCGACGCACACATCGTTCTGGGTGCGGTGTATAACAAGAGGTGTCCCGAGCCGGGCCGTTCACCGCCCTTGAGAGGTTTCACGTCCACAAGGCCAGAATTTGAGCTGTTTTTTTTTTTTTTCTGTTTCATTCCCCTCCTAGCCTTATTATCGTTAGCTGGGTTGCGTATCGAATACCTAGAATATCAAAGAGTCATATAATGTAACCAAATAATATTATATCTGCCTACGCAATGCTGCAGTAGGAATGCCATGTAATATCTCTGCAGTTGATCAGGTGGTCGTGGGCGATTGACATGGATGGTTACCTACATGGAAATCGGGTATAGTAAGATTCATAAGCCACTTAACATTCACAGATTAACCTGTAATATGCAGTCGGTATATAAGTAGTAATGGATACTTACGTTATTATTGGTGCGCTACCTATACGGACAAATTGCGTATTGTCCAGGTACCGGTAGTTCAAGCCAAGCCTCAAAGCCTGGCGCCGGGAACGAAGGAGGGGAAATGGGCCTCGGGATGCAGGATGAGTAATCTTTGAAGTTTGTTGCGGCATGTAAGTTCTGGAAAGGAGTCAATAGGCACTCAGAATGGGTACCAGGCTTATCGTTGACCAGCCATTATCTTCGAAATTGTGAGGTGTTCCGTCACAATACGAGTTCCAACGCTGCCCTTGCTATGCACTATCTACCTACCTCTACACCCATAGCCAGGTCCTTGTAATGTAATGTCAAGGGAACGGCCGCAGTTGCGTATGACCTGCATATACTAGCTTCAGGTGGACATCCCGGCGTCACTACAAAATCGCTGTTACCAAGGCATATTATGTACAGCACAACATGGGTTGTCTGTTGGTTGAGAAGGTAGTGGGTGGTGGGAGCAGATCTGGTGGGAACGAAGGGCCCTCTTCGTTTCGTCCCCTGGTGATTCTAGTATCCGTCTGCAGTGTAAACTACGGAATCAGACGATTACACGTAGTGGAGGTAGCTGCAGACGGAAAAGGGCATGCAGTGTCATCATTGTAATAGTGTGGTGTAGCGCCAAGGGTGTGTCAAGGACGAGCGCAACACTAACTGCTGTTGCCTGACAACCATGCATGGCGCCGCAGCCGACGATGGTCACAAGACCCGCAGAGATACACATCAAGCTAGATATTCCTTTGCAGGACAATGTATGATTGTGTACGAAGTAGGTATGCTGATGTTGGATATCAACCAACGCAAGCCTTTGGGGATCCAGGGAGATTGAGTCAGACCGCTAGGGATGCGGCCATGAGATGCGCCTGGTATTGGGCGCTAGAGTACCGAGATGCAGGATGATAGGGCTCCAGCTGCAGGGTGAAGAAAAAAAATGTGAAAAAAAGCCTCGTATCGGATGTGGGCGTGACGAGTTACAACTTGCAGACAACTTGCAACAATGGAAGAAGAAGCACTGAAGATATGAGTTGAGGACATGGGTATTACAGAACACCTACCATCTTAATACCTAGTATACACCATCTAAGTAGTGGACACCATGGCCGGAGCAACGGGCCAGCGGACATTAATATTCACTAGATGAATTTGCCGCGGATAAGTACCTGGCCCGCAGTCCACTAAGAGATAATGTTGTGATGCTCGACTCCAAAAGATGACTAGGAATTAGGTACCAACGCGGGTGCTAGTGTAGTGTGGCCTCTGTCCTGTGTACGTACACGGCGACTACCTACTTACGCATCCAGGTATCCGTTGTAATAGGTACAAAATTGTGGTTCCGGTTCTTGTACCAGGACAAGTTAAGATCTAGGCCGCTTGAGAGTCGAGGGAAGCCTACCAGTGGAAAGGGGGCGGAGATTTTGCCCCGAGCCGCGGGTTACATCCCGTCAACAGTCTCGGAGCTGTGGTATGATACACTTACAACTTACGCTGCGAAGGCATGTAGTAATCAATCCCCAATGAAGCGGATATGAAGATGGCTGTATGAAAATGCTACCTATCTCTTTAACCCGTGCTACCTATGCTACGGGAGGCTTTTGATAACCTACGGATCCGTATTGATCAATAATTGAAGCCCCTTTCTGTTGTATATAAGCAGTTACCACTCTATTAGTTAACTGATATGTATTGCACTCGGTTTTGACGTTGAAAAATTTTTATATTCCCGGCGTTAGAGTTGCCTGGAAAGACCTAACTCCGGGTGCCACCTCAACTGTGACAGCTCAAGCCACCAGATGAATTGGACAGTATTGCCTTGACATTGTAGACATCATGTAGTACGAAAAGATTCACACGCTTCCTCTTAACGACAATATGTATTTCCAATAAGAAAATACTCTTCTACCGAGTATTTCTCGAGCAATGTTACTTTCCCCTTTTCAAGGCATATTAATATTAATCGAGTGTGAGGGAGCTATATCATACACTGGTAGTACAAGTATTTTCACACAACAAGACTTGCAATATTTCCTCGCAGTGTAGAGAGATAAACAAGAGTCGGCTTACGGGTTTCGACGAGAAGTCTATGAGCATCCATGTATGAAAGTTATGAATTATCAACTCACTATTTGCCGGGCCATCTAAAGGTAAACTAATACTATTTTGATAGTCGTACGAAGCGACTATTTGTGCAAATATACAACGTAACACAGCACGCCATAATCTCATGTCAGCAGATCTGCGTCTGAGCGTTACGCCCGAGTCGAATGTATAAGCAATATGTGGATGATCGTGTAAGCCTTAGCACATTCCTTCTCATTGCCTTTCCCGGCCCACGGTGAGCCTCAGGACATTATGGATATAGTCACGGTGAGCTGCATAAGATATGAATGTACGTCCGTAACAAGCCCACAGACGAAGGTAATATGTCCACGTTTTCAAACCATGACCGAGGTGTGCTGGAAGTTCGTTTGTTACTCAGCATCCCAGTATGTTTACAAATTCTTCACGTAGCTCAGTGTAACTCCTTCGTGCTGGCTTTGCTTCAGTTCCGCGCCGGTGAAGATGGACACCGAGCCTTGGACGATCCAGAGGATGATTTTAATTTCAATCGCCGATTCAAAGTCTGAATAATTAAGCAAATTTGCTAGCTAGATGATTGACGTACATCGTATCAGTGTACCTACTCTGATTCATCTCTGTGGTCCTAATATGGAATACCTATTGAGTCAAGAAGAGAGTTGCTCTGAAGACGGATTATGGCATTAATAGGTAGACTTCCAGCCAGATGTGGACAATGTCCATGTTAAAGGCCGGAAACCCTATGTAAAGATCCACAACGGAGCTGCTAACGATATCGTCTGTTGCCGGTGGCATCGTTCTTACTATTTGCGTCAAGTCTCGCATTGTCCAGTGGGATGATCCCTGTTTCTTCATCCTACATGACCATGACAGGTAGGTAGTAAAGATGATGACAGACGGGCAAGTTCTTCCGACTAGACGCGAGTGTTCCTGATTCACTACAGGTTGATTGGTACCAGATGAATATGTGTACGTGCATATTTAGCTTCTAGAGTAATTCCTAGCGTAATTATGAGATGCTGCATCATCTACCTACCTAGTAATAGTGTAGGTACCGTAATGGACCCCTCGATGCAAGCAAGAATTCCCACTGCGTAGGTTTGACAGCGTGTAGTTGCAGACAGGTTTCGTAAAATAGTTCCTATATAGGTTATTACAGTCCACACGATCCCGCATGGATTGGCGAAATGTGTGCTGGCAAAAAGCCGGGATAGGTATATGATGTAGCCAAGCTGATAAGTCGTCATGCTCAACAGGGGTTTGGTAGCGAATCGTCAAATCCTGACCTAGGCATCGGGCTGATTTGAACCGCCTCGACTAGCTACGTGACTAGTACGATTCCTAGAAGCTACCAAAAAAACGTGTTCACTGGGAATATATCCTGTAGCGTTAAGAGAGAATTCTCTACCGATGTGAAAATGCTCTGCAAAATTATTTTTCCTCGAGCTGGGCTGACCGGGATAGGCTAACTGAATTAACATGGGAGTTGCTTTATTTGGGTAAGGGCAATGATCGCGTTTGGCGCTGAGGTCAGCTGAAAAAAAAGAAAGGGGCCATTTTCCGCGTGGCACCTTTACATAGGCGGAACTCTACAAAGAACTATACCTGTAATATATAGTCCAGTCTGTAATTGTGTATAGACGACAATTTGACTACTCCATTTAAACAAGAACTTAGAAACTTGACAAAGTGTAGTTTGCGAAGAGGAGAGGGGAGGGGAGGGGGGGGGGAGGGTGCGGTTCAGAGGGCTGCGGACAACGGTTATTTTGTAGGTATAATTGTCAGTCAATAAGACCGTTTACGTTTTAGTGCTGATTAAGGAAGATCGACAAATCCGGAGGAGAATAACCGGTACTAGTAGTCAATATGCCCGGTTCTTATTACAGTACCGTCTCAGACCTCGACACTAATTATAAGTCCACTACAGGTTAAAAACGGGGGCTTTTTGGCGGGAGCGGCTCGCTGCATGCATACGCTGTCAGTCATGTGACCGCTGGCCTCTTGTTTATCCCAATGCTCGCTTTCAGGGGCTCGGCTCACCAATCTGGTGCGTCATAATCATTTTGTACGGGGACGTATAGTCGGGGCGCTGAAGGGTACTAGTGTAGTTCAGATGCTCCGTATATTGTTAGACTATGCGCTACCATATAGAAATAGTTGGAGTGCCAGCCTTGTTTACTTACTATGTACTGATCAGTGCTAGTGGAGGAACTACTTACACGCCAACTAATCTGGCGGCGGTGCACGATCACCGGTAGGTATTCCTACAGGAATGCTTGGTGTGGCTAAGCCAGAGACCTTTTTTGTTTTCGGTCACTTGGTTTATCGGGTCCGCGGTTTTGGTAATAATCGACTCTTCAATAGGGTGACAGTCTGGTGGAAACACCAAGTCGTGTATAGCAATAGGTAGTTCTTCGGTGTCTACCTAGATACAAGTTCCCTAGAAGCTGAAAGAAAACTACCTACCACCCATTGAGTTACATACACTACCTATGTGTGTCTATACGTATATGCCTAGGTACTTCACACGCATCGTGAAATCATTTTTATGACGCCATCATCAGTCAACAGCGTAGTGCTACCTACTACGTACTCATCCAGATACCTAATCTAGTATACAACTAGTGTAGATGAGCTCGGTAATACCTATCTAGTGTAAATACGGTAAGAATACTAATAAGAAAGAACTGATGATCATCGTACCAGAACCCAGAATGGGTACGTAAACCAGTGATTAATACGCGCTATGCCCGTTCAAACTTCAGACCAACCTACGTCCGTACTTACACATACATAATCAAGTATGGTACGTCCGTACCGACAACATGAACTACCTAGGTACCTACGTCCGTACCTTTACAAGGTAACGCTAGCATCGTACCCACCGCCATCATCACACTGCATTATTCGTGGGGTGTACGTCCGTACGGACTAGTCTACATTCTATTAGTGTACCTAGTTGCGACTTCGACGCATTTCAGGCCTTACTAGTGGGAAATCCTCACGTCACAGCATTTGGATAAACAGTGATGTCTATGCTCGTGATTTGCATCTGAGGATCGACGAGGTATCAGATGACGTCGGGAACTTTCAGGTTTTGAGTAGAGACCTGTCCAGACAATAAAGAAACAAGAAATAAGAAACCGAACTTCGGGATTTGACATGTCTATTACCTCTGCCTTGGGTTCATACTACCTGTTACCTAGAGGCTCTCTCAACCTGACGGATCGCAAAGTACTGCGCATAGGTCCACCACCTAACCCCCTTAGCGTTTTTCCTCTTCATCGTCAATGTCCGTGAACATACGGACGTACCTACATAACTCGATCGAATACCTGCCTAGGCTAAGCTAACTACAGATAGGTCGCTAAGCCACGAGCTGAGATTTCCGGTGTACCGGTACATCAGACGATATTTGTGCGGGAAGGGTTGATTAGGATGACACAGGCTCACCGGATCGTCGAAACCGTCCGTGTCGGTGCCTTGTGCAAATTAAAGATACCCAGCGCTAATTCCGTAGCAAAGCACTCGGGTAAGATTGGCTCACTAGTCTACGTAGCAGAGTGACAGAACACTTCTCGTCCTACAAGGGGGGTTTCGAAGTTGTTTCCTTTATGAAGATACTGGCATAAGCTCAACTTGTTGTTCATAATGTAACGAATCCTTATACACTTGGCATAAGCATTCCTTACTCGCGATAGCTCGTCTGCAAAATCAAGTCTATGAACACAACCATCGGTCCCTAAGTCGCCGACAGTAGTTTTTTTTTTTCGGCTCGTTGAATCGTGACTCAGATCATATGTGCGTGAGCTTCGTAATCTTCTTTATTTAGCTCCTGATATCGTTGGATTCACCATAGCCCAAGGGATTATTCAAATCAGTCATATATCGAGTGTTTCAGCTTCCTCAAGCAGTTATGGATAATTACCGTCGTATTATTCTATCCATATCGATTTCAAAAGGAATCATTTGGCATTCAGGACAGAAATAAATATCATGGTGATGTCACTACTGTATTACTTGCCCTTTTACTGGGACTACCTATGGCCTGGGCCGCCTGACGGCGGTTTTACCCGAGTTTATCCTCCACGCACGTTGATGCTAGGTACGAAGGACACCTAGTTCAGCAAGGCAGGAGATATCACCTACCCGATGCGTTCCCTGTATTCCGTAGCGTAGTGTAAATATTCCGGCGACCCGAGCCTAGCGCCACCCATTACTCAGTTTCCTGGGTAGCACTCAGTCATTAGAGGCTAATAGGAGCATGGAACCAGGAACAACGACCTTGATATAGTTTCCCGGCGTGGTTCTAACCATCTAAACTACGTTCTAGCGTTTTTGTAATACCTACCTGTTTTCCCCAAGTCTATGGAGCAAAGCAGACTTTGACAGAGAGGCCTTAGCTTGCGAAGGGAGTAGGTAATCGAAGCTTAACGACGGAGTCCGTTACAGTCTTCAGTGCACTATGGTTAAGCGTACTACTAAGCACTTCTACCCGTTGCCACTTATCTAGATATAGCAGGTGACTTGGCGAGCAGAACCATCAGTGGCTCCCAAGGAAGAGTTTAAACATCTGATCGAACACGAAGAGGATTGATCAAGCCTTTCTCATTCTCATGAAGAGGAAGTACCAATTACTACCTACATATGTAGGTATGTTACAGGTAATGTAAACTCAGGCGTCGACTCGGCGTACCCCTTAATTGAAAGAGTCATGGGAACATTGGGTTTTCAAGGCTGAGGACAGATATTGGCTGCACGAGTCTATGATATAATACACAACAAATGCTCCCCTGATCAATGGCGCCAAGTAACTTCACTGCCTAAGTACGGACGTACAAATGCAGCTATCGTGGAAATGACTAATTACGCCAACCCGAACTATGCGCTCTTGTCAGGCAGCCTTATTACCGGCACTCGTGCCTTGCATTATTTAGCCATGGGGCTTGCGGTTCACTAGGTAGGTGTTCGGCGGCGCGCATTTCAACCTTGCAATACGTCCGTACTTATCTGGACACACATGCCTTGCGGACATTACTCCGACACATATTCTCCTCAGCTTAGCTAATTAATGAGAGATCGCCGACCTCCATTGATAGACATTTACGTAACTCGGAGATGACTCATAAGTTGCGACGACCAGTTGTTGAGAAGCGAGATGAAAATTGAGCCTTTGACTTACCTACTGTGTGCGTAGTACCTAGCCGTGCCTCTCGCATCATCGCCCAGGCTGGATGGACGGGGCCTTGTTGTATATAAGCCATTTATGTACTTATACTTATACGGTAATCCTCACGTTACATCAGCGGTTCGCTCCTCGTATCCACTGCAGAACGACTTGGTACTTTTTATCCAAGTTGGTTGGTATTGAGCAAAGAATATGGCAGAAATCTCTGGTAGGGGGGTTTTTTTTTCTTGGTTTAAACAGCGCCGAGTCAATCCATTGTTCGTGCGCCGATTGTCGTCTACCTATTTCAGGTCACATTTCAGCGCCGAATTGTTGTCCACGCATCCGCTTTTGCATCTATAATTAATAGGTACCTCCCTTAAAGGGGATGTTGCGACGACAATCGCACGGGGCGGGCGCACTATCTAAATATTAGGGCCGAGAAAATACATCGGCGACGGCAGTGAAATCCACAAAAACTGCCCACCTCCTTGTTTTGTTAACTTTTTTTTCTCTTACCAAGGTACTGTAAGCCCTGGGTTTCTGTCTACGGGTTGCGATGTAATGCACTCATCTGCAACTCATCACACACTACCTAGCATGCTGGGGTAGGATGCGGGAAGGGCACGATGCATAGTGTAGGTAGTGGACCAGAAAATTATATGTTGTGGATAGGGATCTACGATAGGAAAGGAACAACGGATATGTACGGGCACGGGAAGAGCCTAATGAGGTCAACGGATGCATATGGCCATGCGTGAAACCGAGATCTTGGGCGGCAACGGCCGGCAACGAGAATGGGGGTGGACCACGCGGCACAGCCAGCTAAATAGGTAGCTAGGTAATCAGCCAGCTGCGGCATACGACGCAGCGTCAGCGGCACAATGCATCAGCGCGGGTGGGTTAGGGAGTTATTCCTGCCGATTTCCCCATGGTGTGCATGTACCGGTTTGTGTGTGTGTACCCGACTCCGGGATCGAGGACGTCGATTGGTCAGTCCTCGCTGTCTAGTTGGGCACCAGGTGGACCGATGACTTGCGTTTGTGTTGGCATGAATCGTATTGAGTTAGTGGTTTGTTTTCTCTCAGTTGGCCTCCATTCGGCGGCGGCGTTGTTTGTGCAGAGTGTAGAGTGGAAAGTCCCGCATGGCATCGGGTTTGCTAGTGTCTCAGGAGCCTCCGACTGATCAGCTCAAAGGAGGCATAACACATGTCAGACATGAATCCTGAATGCTGATTGAATGTGCTTGGCATGCATCCCAGGCTGTTTGTGATAGGTCACAAGGGACAAACCCGCAACGAAGAATGCGAACGAAAAATGGATGGGCGGGATGGGAGGTAATTGGAGGGGCCACGAGCGATGAACAATGCGATGATGACTTTATTTTTGTTGCTGTTATTGTCGCAAGTAGTGTAATTAGCAGCTACACAAAGACCCGGGTTGTACACAAGCAGTTAGCAAGCATTGCGGGCTGAGGCGCTGGGAAAGGGATTCTGATATAGCGTGCGGATATGCAAGGTCATGCTGCATCCAGGTCACACAGAGCGCAGTTGTTTTCCCGGCATTATGGGTAGGGATAAGCGACGAAATGATGGTGTGATGAGGGGGCTCAATCTGTAATGCAAAATTGTGAGATTCATTTTTCTTGGTGGGAGTTTGGAGGGTTGCAGGCAGCGTCAGTACAGCTTCCCCCATCGTCATCATGGACATGTTCAGACTCTCCCTTGATACGACCCGTTGCTGACGTGCTTCTACTCAGCTCGTTTCAACGGAGCAGCACACTGACAGATCCCGGCGTATTATCGGTAAGTGCGCCCTTTATAAATATAAGCATGACAAAAATCCAAGTCGAGACAAAATAAACAGAAAATCGTACAGTGGCAGTACGTACAATAATATCTGTCCGTAGGACATTATATATATAGATAGGTACGGAATACTCTGTCGCATGATACTCATGATGCAAGCGGGGGGTAATAAAAGAGATGGAATGATTATGTGTGCGCAGTGTAAAAGTGAGAGATTCAGTGGACTACCAACATCCATGGTGTTTCTATTTCGGTCTGGTATGACTTGCTTGACGCATATGAGGCGGGAAGAAGGGAAGGAAAAAAAGAAAAAAAAAAGAGGCGTGGAAGCAAGCGAGAAGCCATGCGCCTCAAATGCCCATCATCACGGGCGATCCTTTTAACTGGGCCGCGAATATGCTTGTCATGTGTGCACCCTGTCCCGACAGCTATTGGAGATTTCGGCATCTCAGCTATGTGACGTGAAGGACGGCAAATGAAATTAACCATACGCAGAAAGTCGGTACTGATAGATCATGTTCATGCCCTCGATGTCCATGTCCTCCAGTACCTTACGCCTCTCGCCCGCTTTGATGTTTGCTTCTCTGCAGTGGTGTGCACCTTCGCAGACCCCTTAGGTGTGCTGTGACATCCTGCAGGACCTTTCGGTCCAACCAGGTATGTAAGTATATTGGAGTGGAAGCAAGGAGCATTTGGTGGGGCCAATCATGGGAGCTAATCTAGTCATCCCCGACCACACCAGCGGAAGTTGGTCCCAGTCTCGTGCAAGAGAGAAGAGGCCTGCGGCTGTTGGTGTTTTGATTGCAAGCCTCAACTGCCATGGGGGCTCAGGTAGATTGTTAGGTTCGAGAGCGCGTAGGCTTGGAGGTTGCTTGATGTACATATATTGGTTGTGTTGCGTCGCACTTCGCCAGCTGCCCATGCCTCAAGGAATCGTGCGTGCAGGTAACAGAACGGCGTGCATTGGCATTGGCGCCTCAACTTATACTAGTTTGGTTGAGGTTCCTTGGGCCGTGGCCCGTCTGGGGAAACAATCTGGTCAGCGAATGACATGGCATCCGTTGCAACCCTGGTGACTCCCACCATCTTTTTGTGATAATTCGAAGATACTACGCAGTAGATACGCTACTAGGGAGTGTAAGATGGTATTATTGCGTGGTGGTCATGATTAGAGGTTGCTTCAACGGGCGGGAGGAATTCATGCGTTGGTGCTCCATATATAACTAATACTACTATAGGCATAGTATGCACTAACAATGGATGCCAAAGCACCGTGACAGAATAAATGAATACTACCTACACTACCTATGTAAGTACATATACTTATGGTATTGTACCTACCAGGTGTGTGCCAGCTAGGTAAGTACCTAGGTAAGTATACATCCTACTTAAGGACCTCTCGCACAGCTGCCCAAAGGTAGCTCACAGTGGTACCTTATTCGTATGTCGCGGTAGGTACCTACATTATTCCGTACCAGGTGGTAGGTACGTACCTACAGTACCTTTCTGTAGGTACGTTACCCTGTCGGGCACCTGTCTGCCTGCCCGTCCCGTGTAGATGGATCCCTCCCCCCCTTACGAAACTACCCTACCTAAGCGTAAACAAGTTAGCGATCCCCCATCCGCTGCCCGTCCCACCCCTGTTCCAGCTCCGTGGACATCGGGCAACGAAACGAGTTGCACCCTTCATACGTACTTCGTGGTGCATGGAGTACCTGAGGGATGTACCCTATGCTACATGGTGTAAGACAATCCGCCTTTAGTTCATGCATCAACGTTCGTTTTCAGTTCTTTCTCCGTTCTAGTGTCTTTTCCCGGCTGTTGTGTGCTTCCCATCCTCGTCAGCCAGCATGTCAATACTCCACACTTGTCCGAACTTTGCCGGCCGTGGGAAGAACAGATGCGAATGGCCCGTTTGAGTTGTCAACTTGCGAACCATCTACACCACCAGAATTTGACCGCGCCGCGTACACGAGAGTAACCTGATTGCCTAGGCAAAGTTGGTAGCAGTAAGGATGATAGGTACGTAGGCAATTCTCACCTGCATCGGTCACATATATATATATATATATATATATATATCTCATCGAGCTTATTTCTTATCGACCTTTTGGTTCCTATGTCGTGACACTCTTACCGAAGAGTTGCAACATGTTGGTTGACAAGTATGTGATCTCGCAGACACGGGTTCTGCTGACGGCCGCATCGGCGCCTCTCTCTTGCACGGAGCAGGACTGCGCGCAAAGGCCGACATAATTCATGTATGCAACCCATGAAAGTACATTCGTATCGTACCTGTGCTTGAGGTAGCATCGAAATGTGAACAAACCAACCGAGGCTACCGCCGTATCCCGATGAGGCAGGATAGCAACGCCCGTACATTATCAAAATTCAGTCGATGCGTCCGGACCAGTATAGTGTGAAGTGCGGATATAGTGTACATAGTTGCTGCTTTGCGGGCCAAAGTATATAACGTGTGCGGGCAGATTATGCACATGCGGATCCAAAGAGAAAGCACGTGAGCTATGGACTTTGACAGGTAGTTATTATCTGTCGCCATGACGACATAACAACACGATGACATGCCACGGGTTCGTCAGTCTTGGGTGGATCGCCCGGCCCGAGAAGCATCCCGTCTTCGTAGGCCGTGCAGTGCCATGGTAGCGGGTTGTCTAGCTTCATTGCATCATGACACTACTTTTGTCCAAGCTCAGATCAAAATATGGCCTTTTTTTTTTCGTGGCCCCCATCTCGTGTACCGTTCGTTATATATCTTGGATGATGCGGGCTCTAGTGTAGTGTGGAAAACACATACATAGTAGTGTACACTATGTACGCACTTTGTACGAAGTAGGTAGGGTACATCATCATATCGGTAGATAGTTAAGTACATACCTGGTCAATATTTGCGGTGTGGCGAGACAATAAGCCAACCCGTACCTGGGTAAGTTAGCTGCGTGTCATTCTTTGCAGCCCGGCATTGTACGCAGTAGGTACCTACTTCGTACTGGATAGGTAATCTTCTAGGTGTGCCTAAGCCATATACGTATAAGTATGTAGTCTCAACGTTGGAGACCCCCGCTCACCAGCGAACGGCTTCGTAAATTTGTACGTATATTGGGCCATATAATAATGTAACGTCGTGTGATCGTCATCGTCATCGATGCTGTCAATTCTGAAACCCGTTCCCGTCAACACTACTTTGGCGTCCCGACTAAGACAAGGAATAAGTGGGTTTACGTTCGTAGCGAAACATCAGTTCGGGCTTGACTCACCCACTGACAATAAGGTCGCTTCGCATACCTACCTATCTATTACCGACCGACCTACTGCCTACCTATCACCTATCCTCGTTCTGTCTTGTAGATAGGTAATCCCACATTATACTTTTCACGTTTTTGTTTAGCTCTGCGTCTGCCCGCGCCTGGCCCGGCTTTTAAAGGTCGAGATTCTCGGTTACCCAGTTTTCAATGACTGTTCGGGTCGTCGACCCGAAGAGCCCATGGCGTATGATTGCCAAGTGTTGTGCGCTCGTGATCGCGCATAGCAGAGGGAAAAAATGCGAGGTTCTTTGACGACGCTCGGGATATACTTCTGCAGCCTCAAATTTCAGAGTTTCGGGCCACCCCGTAGAGCCAGCTGGTTGGGATCTATCCGCCCGTCTTCCCATGCTTGGCGCATCCCCTGCTTGGTGCCCAGCAAAGCCCGCTAGTGCAAAAACGCATCCAGACCCTCTTGCGCTCACTCCATCTAACGCATTGGGTAATTTGCGCAGTGGGGTGACAGGGTTCACATGACCGTCAGGCCAACCAGCGAGCTCACCGCATTTACACCATGGCACTAATTACAAACGGCGATCTACTGACATCATGAGGCGACCAGTCGAAGCGGCGGTGTATCACGTGAATCTGCATGGACTGTCATTCAGCACTCTTACAGCAAGCAAGCAGGCGGCATAAGCCCATTCGAGGATCCCAGATCATGTAGGTTAGGTTAGGTACCTACTGAGTATTCGTTATTCAAACACCGTGAAGCGCTAGGTAGGTACTTGATCTGGTGATCAAGAGGGAAAAGACAAAAAACGTACGCACGAAGTATCTCGGTACGCTTTGCTGAGCTGAGAAGAGGGTAAAACATTATATTACCGTTCTACTTCCGTAATACAAACCCCATGTTTTGTATACCAAATTGCGTCTCCTACTGTAAATCTGGATACCTGCAGTTGATTTAAGGCCGAGAGATACCAAGAGTTGTTGTAAGTACGTATCGAGATTACCTACCTAGGTATTGCATCGTATGCAACAAAAGGGAGAATAAAATATTAGTGTATGCACCTTGGCGTAGGTACTAATCACTACCTAATCTGAAAGCTTCGCCGAGGTTATTCATAGTATTTACACTACCTCGTTTTATGATATACCTACGCCAGTGCCAGTGCTAGGTATAATTTGTGTGCCCATTTGCGATCGCATCCCTGCCGGTTCTCCAATACGCCCTACCTTAGGTACGTACGCGAGTGTCTCTACATAGGTACATGTTTAAAAAAGAAACACGAACGCTATGCGTTGAGATTAGGATAGCACGAAGGTATAGGTAGTCATACCGTAATTGAACGCGCCATACGCCAGACACGTTACATGCAACCCGACGTATCTCCGCGACCCACGCTTCAGAGCCACGAAGGCGCATAGCACTGTTACGCTTACCAACAACTGATGAGAGCTTTTCTCCAAGCATCTCGCGATTGAGACGAGACCGTAACTGCATACAGAACGACGAGGATTTCGTACGAGGAGTGGAGCGGAGGAATGTAACCGGTGGGGACTCTAGCAGGCGTACCTACACTAGGTAGGCCACACCAAGGCATGAGGAGCCAGAGTACCGGGACGGCCTAGGTAGATTACATCTGACGCCATTTGTTAGCAACTCCCGTCGCAACCCCGAAATGGGCACACCCGCGCGTGCATCGGGTTACTAGCCTTAGGAAGGGAGGTTGTGTGATCCTTCCCCAAGGGTCTGAGTTGAAGCACATGTTAATCATGGATTAAAAATGCCTGGAATTCTAGTGTACACTAGCGTATACATTTAAGCGACCATTTATCCGTGCCCTTAGTACTGTTTAGGTTCATAGACTGCGACTAGTGCAGTGCAACTGATGTAGGTAGGCAGGTAGGTAGGTAGGTACATAAGGTACCTAGGTAGGTACCTAGGTAGGTGTATAATACGTAGTGTACACCTAGGTAGGTACCTAAACTTCCTCGCACATACGGATCCGTACGGACCGTACATGGCGTACGTACATACCTACCTACTTAGGTACATATCAGTAATTACGACCTACATGATAATACCGAGGTGGTCATTACCATTGTAACGTTGGTAGAATTGTTATACCAAGCCGCAGAAAAAGTCATGGTAACAGGTGTACTGGGACCCCTCCTCAATCCCGCTAACTATTGCTCCAAGAACCGAATACCTAGAAAGAGAAGGGGGGTTTTCTATTGAATCCTTAGGTAACTAGGTAGGTACATAACTACCTTACTACACTACCTACCTAAGGTAGGTAGTCTGAAAGTCGCAATCGTTTTAAGGGGTATTATCTGCCTACCTAACTGAACTAACCAGTTATCACTGTACCCGGAGTACCATACTTACCTATCCACCTTGGTACGAAGTTACCGTGTCATAGTGTAGGTATTCCGTACGGATCCGTGTGATGATGGCGCCACACGGCTGCGCAAAGGATACGCGTTCGGCAGCCTTCTAGCCTCCGAGTCTAGTCGAGCTCTTTAGTAACATTTATAACGAGGACTACCTAGTGAATCTGGCAGGCAGAGGATTTCTATACTACCACACTAACATGGCTTCAAACGTGGTTTTGTCTTTATATAGATCCTAGGTATGCCTTTTAGGAGACTCTGGGGCCGCTGTTTAGTAGCTGATCTACTACCACGTATACCTATCTAGTTACTGGCAATACGAGCCATACCAACAATCTTAGGGTTGCCCGGGCGCTTACATAAAGGAGGCATGTATGTAGTAGGACGTCGACTGCCTATACAACGTAGGTATCATGGGTTGGACTACGTACGTATGTCTGGCTAATTTCCAATCCATGGTATACACCTCACCTCACCACACTAAACTTTGCACCATAATTAGGTAGTTTACGCTTCGATGCCACCGTCTGATCACTAATACAACCTGACTTGTCGTCGGCGCATGCGGTAGACGTCCGCGGCCGGGTTAAAGCCGTACCTATATAGTACACTAGAGCTCTCGCCTCCGTCCTAACGTGGCCGTTGCTGCTCCTGTCTTCTTATACATATGTTGACAGACAACTACCGGCCCTTGTAATCCGTAGGTAATCGACCACTGTGCTGACTAAGCGATCAACTCCCCGTGACCCAGTACCCATTTGGCATCTGCTTACCATACTTATTGAATAAGGTAGGTATCTGCTTTGAGCTGATACTATCTAGGTAGCCTGCCTTGTGGTTCACGGGTTATATGCGGATTCGCAATGCGCTGGTGCATGCAGGCGAGATATACGAAGAGGCAGAAGTTACCTACCTATCAATGAACATTCTCCAGATCTTCATATGCTTAGGGGTGGGTCCTCTAGTCCATACCTGGAAGCTGATGAGTATCGCCCTCTGCAATCGAACTGCAGCGTTCCAAGTGGTGTTGTCGTTCGGGACACCTTTACTTACTGTTAGCATAGGGCGGGTAGGAGATCGGTGAGTACGGCGATCACCGCTATTACGGTTAATGAATTGATAACTTCGGTACGAGGTACAAAAAGATGATGTACTCCATTTAAACGATTACGTACACTTGACTAAGCTATAAACATAAAGATACCTTTAGCATACTTATCATGTTAGGTACCTACTTCATACATGCTACCTATTAGGTAGTGTATGGTACTTATCATATCTTTTAGCTAGGCAGTAGGTAGGTTGTGTGAACACGAGACTCTGCAAAGCTGCCCTGATTGAGCCGAGTATGATAATGCGCCGCACAACTGTGCCACACGGCCTTGCGACGATGACTTGGTGTTCGGACCAAAGAAGAGGCACAACAAACGGGAACCCGATATTGGTAAAGTCGCTCTCCACAATTTACAGCACATAGTGGGCGTTCAGGGGTGATAATCTACCTAACAACGAAGCTGCATGACTGTTTCAACTTCCAATTGACCAGGTTAATCGAGCATTTCTCTCTTAATTAATAAATAACTCAGTGGCCCTGCTACCACGGGACGGCCGTTGAAAACCCCTAAGATCGAGTCAGTACCTGCTTTAGGGAGGTTATTAGCCTGTCTATAAATCCAGGCACGCTTTTTCGTAAGTTCTCAAGTTCGTCGCAATACCTATACTTATAGTGTAGTAGAGACGTTTAGGTAGTAAGAAGTTAACAGTGTAACTTGCGACAAGAACAGTCGCCTATCTATCGGTTTTTTTATCAATACATGACGGTCATCAGAGCCAGTATCGGTAGCTGACAGGCCGCAATCATCCCAAGCCTCAGTTCTGCGGCCAATCCTGCAACCCAACCCCGTACCAGTCAGTCGGTTTGGCCGCCATTGTTATACCTACCTAGGTTGTAGGCGAGAATAACTGATTCGACAACTAAATTAATATACTACTACAACAACACCCCCCTTTAGCCACGCCCTTGGAGAGAGAATAACCTGAAAACAAAGTTACATTCTCACATTTCCATTGAAGTACTGTGCACCCCCAGTGTTGTCGTCTCGGCACATAATCTCCCAACTTCGTAGTTCATTGTCGTATTATCTGCTACTGATGCTGAAAACTTTAGGGTATCTATGCCTAGTACGTACGTACAATATAGTAGTGATATTTAGCATATGACATATGGCATGGGTGCCTAATGACATGATATTGCTTCTACCGGTAGTGTACTTCGTAGATAACTAACTAGGTATACCTCGGTTTTCGCAGTCGGGCATTTACACTGCACTGCGCCTCTTCTACTACTGAGAAGAATTGCGTTAGGTATCTTGTAATAGCACAATAATCCTAGATCATAAGGTTTTGCTGGTCGACGCGTCTTGAATTGCGATCATCCTCCGTTCTGAGTTAGATATCTCGTCGATCTACCCAACCGCGCCGACTCCCTCCTTCGGGCCAAGCAACCCATACCTCGATCCTGTCATAGTATTGAGTTACCTAGTCGCACCCCAGTTTGGTGGCCAATCAGAGTCCTTACCATCATCTCGGGCAGACTATACTTTAAGCACATCATCCAACGCTGGGGCGCCATCATTTGGTTGGTCGCGCTCCGAAAGGATGAATGAGAAGGGGAGAAGGGGAGAAAGGGAGGGGCTAAAGCCAGCCTTGGAAATGAGGGCGCGAAGTCACCTTCAGCCGTCCGGCCCGATACAAGCTTCGACGGATCACGACTCGGATCAGCTGGTCAGGTACCAAATCACTATAGGTAGTGTACTTAGAACACCTAGGTAGGTACGGACTAGGTAGGTACACAGGTAGGTAGATATAACTTCATCGAATCTGTCCCAGCACGCTGTCTAGCGTCAGGCCAAGCCGACTAGCTCTTGGTCAACCCCCGCGCGCAGTTATCAACCACGGGTGATCTGCCATAGGGCCCCGCCTCGATCAAGGCAGGTTACCTAGGTAGGTAACTAGTCCGTACCATCACTCATAATTCAAGCATTTCTACGGATCCGTACCCATGGTCTCCAAGGTAGCGTGGTGAGTGTGGTGTAGTTCGTGAGGGCCCAGGGACTCCTACTCAATGGCGGGAGACTCGTCCCCGTCCGTACCTCGAACCCCTTGTTTGTGAGTACTTTGGGACCTCCTCGAGTCCGGAAGCTCTCTAATTGGCAGTAGGTAAACACGTTTGCTCGGCCTTTTGATGTATGTTTCACCTTATCTCACCTGTTTCCATTCCTCTCCGAAAAAATACCCGGTAAGGGCAATTTCTATCCATCTAAGTCGCATTTCCCCCGGTTGCCCCTGAAGGATCAGGTTCCTTGGTTCCTAACGCATCGTAGCCTAAGCACTCGGCGGCGCATCATCATGCCTAACCGTGTTGACCTCGTCTCCTTACCTTAGCAGGGCTGATCCGGGCCTCACTAGTAATGTCTCGTCTCGTTCTCTATCCGTATCCGGAAGCTTCATAATTGCTCGTTCACGGAGACCGCAGGTAATTATTTCAAACGCGCGACTATATTGGTTTTTTTTTTGTTTTTGTTTTTTGTTTTTTGTTTGTCACAAATGATGAACCTAGCCCCGAGGTCCGTGCCGTGCCGTTATTAGGTACGTATATTGCAATTCGTTTGTTATTGACACTCTTGTTCGCCGGTCCCATTATGTTTTTTGTGCCCTTGCGTCGTGGGTAACATTTGCCGTACCCCCGGCTGAATACGGATATCGTCGTTGACATTTATTTACTCGCTACCACGTACGGGCCGAGGAGTCAGGCGGATTGTCTCCTCATGATTTGTCTTTTAAACTGGAGAGAACTTCACAGAGCTCTGGCTCTTTGCTACCAATTGGTCCCGTGTACTGATTCCAAGAAACTGAAAACCATGTCGGAATAAGAAGCCCTTAGTTTCATGGGCTTATCATTCTGTGTGACCCTTCCATGTCAATAGAGAAGCTCAGAAGCCATGCGAGTGTCCACATACTTCATACTGGCGCCACCTAATCCGTGTAAGGACGCTACTCGTATAAGGACGCTACTAAGATGCCGACACTGGACAGGCAGTTTTCCCGTCCATCGTCACCGAGCCCACACCTCTCGTTCCCGGACCGGTGCTGGGACTCATCAAAGAGGAGGGGGTTTAGAAACGCCGATACACTTTGCGCATGATGCACGTATGCAGGCAGGCAGGTAGTGTCGAGGCAGCGGAGGTAAGTCAATTCAAGTCAAGTCAAGTCAAGTCAAGCAAAGTAAGGTTGAGAAGCCGTGATGAAAAAAAAAACTTTCTTTGTAGGAGAAAGTGTACGTCCGTAGGTACTTGGCAATCCGTCTAGGTAGGTCTAGGTAGTTGTGCGGGACGGTAGGGTAAGAGGTAGGTAAGTAGGAGGTACTCAGGGGTCCACGCTACATTACCTGTACCTTGTCGGAGAGCAAGGTGAGTACAAATCTATACCAGGAGAGGTACCTGAAGCAAGTACGGATCCATGCGAACCTTAGTACGAAGTACCTACCCTTGCTCACTAAGGCTATGGGAAGAATAGGTACCCGTAATTAAAACCATCCTTGAAGGTGATATGTACCTTATGTACCGGAAGGGTACCTATGTATACTTGTGTAGGGTAGACAGGGTACCTGGAAGCCAAGGTAGGTACCTACCTGTACGTCCGTACTTACATTGCGCATCCACTATTACCAGGTATCTAGCACTAAAATCTCGGCACAAGCACCAACTACATGTACCTAATCTACCTACCTAACCTACCTAACCTAACCTACCTAAGGGACCCAAGGTACTAAGTTACCTACCTACCTAAGGGTACCTACCTAAGGTAGCTTCTCGCGCTGCTGGGCACACTGTAGATTACCTACCTACCTACCTAACCTATAGGTAGGTACCTGTAACGTAAGTCCCATCCCCATCTCCATCCCCCATACCTACCAGCAGGTACAAGTACTTCCCTACACTACACCTACCTACACAGGCTACAGGGGGCCCAGCACACACTAAGGCTAGCGGGTAACGTAGATATTTAGGTACCTATTCTGGGTAATCTGGATATTCTGGACACCTCCGAATCCCATCCCATCCCATCCCAGCCCAGCAGCGAACGGTAAGCCCCGCTAACTCCACTCGCGGGCAAAAGTCAACGAGCGAGTGAACTCTTACCCTTCTTTTCGCAAGAGCCAGCTCAGGCATTTTTAATACTTATATACTCTTCCGTACCTACCGATCTTATGATTTCGACCTCCTCCCTCCATTTCCCATCCCCATGCTATTTCTCCTTACTATCTGTCTACTGAATCCTCTTCTTCTATCTCTCCATCTAATAGATTCTTCTTCTCTCTTGGTCTTCTTTTTTTCAACCAGTCCATTATCACTTCTTCTCACATCTTTTGGACTTACATCCGTAACATCATCGCCATTGTACTTAAGATCCCTCTCCCCCAATTACTTTCGGTCTGGGTACTGGAATTAGACTTGAGATTGACAATCGTCTGCCTAGCTCGATTTTCTCTTAGGCATTGTCCTGGTCACTGGTCTTTACTACCGGACGTGCTTTGGAGACTTCTAATAATTACCACTGGGGTAAAAGGAATTACAGTCGCGACTCTCCTAAGTTTATCAGTTTACGCCGCGCGAGGCTGTTGGTTCGTTGTCAACCGACTTCGAACTGGCGCCGCCTTAGTGTCCCTTCGACGTAGCATGGCAGGCGACCATCCTAGCAGGGGACAATTACCTAGGCGCGATCAATACGACGAATCTGAGTATCCCCCAGTTCCTGGCGAGGAAGACGAACGATCTAGAGCTGTCCCACCTTCTCGACCCCAAATGGCATCAGGCGCGGTATCCTTGCCCTCCCTTCATGATCGAAATGATATATATGGTCACTTAAGATCTTGGGATTCGCGCACTCCAGCTTATGGGGTGTCACATACTCCTAACCACGGGTATTCGCACCCTCCCGCCAGTGTCCCCTCTCATCCAGGCTCATCATATCCTCCCGTTGCTGCCAATGGAGCAGCTCCTTCTCATCCTGCCGGTGTTCCTTCCAATCCCGGTTCATCGTATTCCCCTGTTGCTCCCAATGGCGCAATTCCACCTCCCGCCGGTGTCTCCAACCCAGGTTCATCGTATTCCCCCGTTGCTGCGAATGGCACAGTTCCTACTCCCGCCAGCGTCTCCAACCCGGGCTCGTCGTATTCCCCTGTTGCCGGCAATGGTGTGGCTGCTGCTCCTCCTCCTCCGAACATGGCCCAGCATTATCACCTTCCGCCAGTTATGGGGCATGTCCTAGATCCTAGAGCCGGCTATGCAGACTCTCGGGCGCACGAATATTACGCACAACACCCGCCAGCGCCTTATAGCGCCCCACCATACGAGTACCCTTACCGTCAGGACCGTTACTCAGTGGAGTTCCCCAGAAGCAGCCCTGTAGGTAATCCTGTGATATCTCATGGGCAGTCCGCACCTAGACAACGGACTTCTATAGCGTGCAAGTACTGCAGACGCAGAAAGGTAATGAATTGCCACCCAATCATGGTTGAAACTTCGCTTTTCAAAAGACAGCTACTGACAAGAGATTCAGATTCGTTGCAGCGGTTATGCTAATTCGCCTGGGGGTAAATGCACAAACTGCATCAAGATGAATCAGGAGTGTGTTTTTCAACCAGTTTCGTCAACTTCCTCCACTGCCTTTGTGCCGGTATCTGCATTGCCCGGTGGCGTTCCCCCGGGAGTCACATTATATGGGGCATATGGCCAGCCATTGGCACAACAGACCAGTTATCCTCCGGCGCCGAGCTATCAGGCTGCTCCCACGCAGCACTTCGATCAGCCATCTCCTACGAACTCCACTGGTTCGTATTGGGACGGAGGACACGAGAACGGCAGACGACGACCCATGACGACAGAGGATGACCATATGGTCCGACTTCCGCCTCCAAATACGTTTCCCGATGACAATTCTGTGCGCCGATCTCCATCGAACGGTAGTCCGGGCCGTTTGCAGGCATTCAACTCGAGTCAGCCTCAAACGATACCACCTCGTCAGGGATATGACAACAGACCTTCCCCCCCTAGAGGCAGCCCGTCTGGTGCTCCAGCCAGCAGCGCGTCAGGAAGTTCGGTAATGAACCTGGAGAATTTGATGAGCTCGAATTCACCAGGCAACGACATCGACCAGAACATGCTGGGGCGGTTAAATCGACACACAAAATGAACACATCACTTCCCTCCATCTCTTAACCATCAAGAGTGCTCGGAAGATTTGATGACGCATTTCCTTGTGGAAATGCAGAAGATAGGCTGAATTACAAAGTGTTTAACAATTCATTTATAATATGCACGAACTGGATTTGAATAATTCTTACACTATTCACGAAGATAATAGAGACGACGAACAACAATTCAGGCTGTGGAATTCGCCGGAGAACCACTATCACTACCTCGAAGTCAAAGAGGAAAACGAATCAATGGGAAAAATAAGACACGACGGGAAGCAGGACATGCAAATTACTGGACTTGTTTATTACGACTTGTTAGATGGGATGCAGGCTCGGTAACGAATATGGGTCGAGGAGTACATACCTGATTTTACGGAACGGACCATTAGTGTCACTAATATTTCTTTTCCTGACTGGAAGAACGATGGTGGATGGATAAGGAAAAGATTGGTATGCCTCACGGCACGATATCCGCATGGACACATGCTCTTTTCTACTGCCTACCAGCGCTGAAGCCTACTGCTTCACAGCTTTCGAAGGCCTGACATCGAAAACGCAACTGGGTAATACGAGGCTAGCTATCGCGCAAGCGAGGGCAGATGCAACTCGTCTCGTCCACACAGCATGGACGTGATTCACCAAACAGTGTCATTGATGAAGCCTAGGAAACACGATTTGTATAATTAGCATGTTTTATGTCAGTGAATAACGGACTGACCTGCTGTGTTCCTAATTTAGCAATTGACTTATTGTTTAAATAATTGAGCTACCATACATACACATGAAATGTGAGATGTTCTGTCTTTCCTCTCATGCCCCGGCTCCGTAATTTTTCTACTACCTATCAGCCATGGGAGCAAGCATTCGCATCTAGAGCCAGTCGATCAAGCAGCATTCCCACGACAGATGCGAACTATTATTTCATTGGAGACCCTCAACGAAAACGAGGGTGGCCGGCGCAAAGAACTAGGGCCCTCATTACGGACCCGTACTTCTTGCAGGTGCGCACCGTAATAGTAGAGCTTCTCGCAACGGTATCCCGGCATGGCAAAGTTTCATTTCTACCTGGACTCTAATATAAACCGACTGACCGTGTTCTCGGACCTACCTAGACTACCTACTTTGCCCGTTAGGTAGGTATTCTAGGTAGTAGGAAGCCCCCTCCATTTCCACAGCTGATAGATTCCCTTCTCGTTAGTACCCGAAGACCTCAGGTTGAACCCGTTGAGGGGAACTGGCCACAAACTATGGGTATAATCAAGACTGCAAATAGGTAGCCGTTACGCACAAATACGAGCGTGGCAAGGAATAATTAAAACGGGATTCAAGGATGGGTGGGTATTTATCAACTAATACCTAGGTAGGCAGAACAGCAGACAGCTGAACTAGGTAGGCCGACGGTCACTCTATCTAGGCATGCTGTTCGGGATCCGTAGGTGGTGTACTAGTCAGTCGTATAGGTAAGCGTGCCGGTTTTCAATGCGCGAGTAGAAAGAAACGGTTAGTGTAGGGTACCGTCTCCGAAGGCACGGTTCGAAGCGCCCTGGGCCATCGTGACGGGTGATCTCCGTTATAGTTGGGTATGTCCCGCCCAATGGTAAGCAGAAATTTTTTTTCAGCCTGTTTAAATTTTTTCCCTGTCTTGTGTCAGCCCGAATTACCTATACGCCACCATCTCGAGCTCGTGGCCTTATCCAATACGTCGCCTCTGGTCCCATCCATCTTACCTACTACCTAGGCATCTCACGCAACTTTCCCCCCAGTAGACGAGCGTTCCCCCACGTAAGCGGCGGCTCCGTGAACTGCTGATATCTAGACCTCAGGCTGTTCACGATTCATGGTTTGAGCTAGGCTGGTTGTCAGGCTCATGCTGCCCACATGACTGTCACGACATACACATAGGTAGGTATTCAAGTAAGAACTTATGTGCACGGTGCTGCAGGTCAGCCTCCCACCGTCTCCTAAACCCGCAGTATTTCTGACACCTATACCAACTTCATCCCATTCGACGGTTGCTACGAGCCCCTTTTTGCCACCTCTTAAGCATCCTCTTAAGCATGTAACTCTCTCTGTCTCTCTGTCATGCCATCCTGCGAGGCTATTCTTGTTATTCGCCTGCTCCCGTTTCTATAATTATCATTCCCATCGCAACTAGGCCATTCCCACACAAACTCAGGGGTCGGGTGCTTAGGGGATTGAATGTGTAACGTTGTCTAATAACAATTTCAATGGTTTTTTTTTCTTACTCCCACAGATCTCAAAAAGGACTTGGCTTCTTCCATCTCGAAACAAACGGTTTTATCTACCTTACCTATCTTTGGGGTAGAAGTTGATACGAACTAACCCTCGTAAAGATTCGTCTACGCGCCTGTTCGCCACGCTATATGATAATTTATGTCCACAACCCTCGTTTAAATCCAGTTGATACTCGAGACCCCGACCCCATCGCGATGCAGGTTTGTTTTTGTTTGCTTGTGTGTGTGTGTGTGTGTGTGTGTTTTCTTTAGCTTGAGACCTTACCGGAATGTGATCTGTCCTCTTTTGTGACGATGCACAGTGAGGTGAGTAATGTATTCCTACGTGGTGTGGTTCGTACGCTACGTACCGTACCGCACCGCACCGTATAGTCCCACGCCGATCCTTGGCCTACATGCTCCGTGGGTCGTAGTACTTAGTAGTAGTAGTAGTAGCGATTTCGCATCCAGGGAAACCCCCGCCTTCTGTATGCTCCCGCACCGGCACGACCCTCTGGTAGACTTGGTTAGGGGCATATATAGCCTACGGAAAGGTATAGTAAAGGATTAGAAAAATAAAGAGGGATAGGTAGAGGGCCGCCAAAAAAAAAAAAGAAACCGCCATCTACACTCGCCTAGTGATGACAAGGAACTTGACTCATTCCGGCCACTGAATCAGTGAAGGATGGGAAACTTAACCGCGGAGAACAAAATAGGTAGGTAGACACCAGCCAAGATCCTCGTGCCCTGCTTACGCAGTACTTACCATATTTTGACTGAGAAGTAATTTAGTCTAGCAAGTAGGGAGGCACCGCGTGCCGCGGGTATTAATGCCCGATGGTCACCGATGGTCGTTCCCCGGAAATCGTTATGAGTAAACCCATCCTAACCTAGGACGCCACTGACGGGTAGACTAGAACCTCCTGAGCCGGTCCAAAGCAGCAAAGGACCTTGCAGATACCTAAAGTCAACACTTCACGATTTTTGTTTGGTCTCAACTGGAAATGCAGTCTCACTTCAGAGACCCTGAACAGGAGGGGGGTCAACAAATAGGGTCGAAAACATATCACGTAAAATCTGAAAATATTGTCGCTTCGAGTCTCACTGGCAAGGCTGATTGATCTCTGGAGACTCTGATGTCTACCCGGTAGACCGTTGGCATCAAGACCATGAGGGCGGGGCTGTGCGGTACTTCGTTCTGGAGCACTCTACTCACCCATCTGTTGTCGCTTTTCGCCGAAAATCTAGATCGGCTATTCTGAACATATTAGGTATGTACCGTACGCTCACTTTGTCCGAAGGTTTTTGAGTGTCGACAGGTTCACATGCTAATGCCCGTAATGCTAGAACCGAGTGGCACCGCGCGTCCTGTCCATACGAGGAAATGTCGAAGGGCATCGTAACCAGGAGGGCGTGGAGAGTGAATGTTTCCCCGCCCTCTTCGGGAACCCGGTGCGGCCCCACGTGTCATGGGATTCCGAAAGAGCTAGGATGGCACCATTAGAGACTTGAAGCATCTCATCTTACTACGTAACGTCAGTACAGTAATCTATGCTCTAGGCTTCGTATGGGGTTTGGGGGGGACATCGAAATTAGGTGTGTCGATAAACCAGAAAAAACAAGTTTCTGGACGAGTATATCGGTCGATGATGTTTCATATGTCAGTCGAAGAAAAGGTAATCAATAATTCTCCATCTTTCATAGAAAAGAATCGATTGCTCGGCCCGACCAGTGCCTTATCTCTATCTCTCTACACCGGCTATATACTACCGTCTCCGACACATTTTTACGTCGGAAGCTCCGAAAATCCAGCAAATAGTTAAATCGGTGGAAGAGTAGAAGCGAGCACGACAGTGAGGTGGTCATATCCCTGAAGCTTGTGTCATATGCGCCCAGTATCCTGTGCTTCCCTGGACCGGGACGAGACATCCCCCCCCTTTTTTCCCTCCTTTTTTAATTTTTCCTTAATTTTTCCTTAATTTTTCCTTGATTTTTCCTTGATTTTCTTATTTTTTTGCCCTCATCGTGCAGATAAGGTTGTCAATATCAAAATTTTAAGTCGCCTGTTGAAAAGACTGGATTTTTCTCATTATCTGCCACTATCACATGTCAATTTCCAAACTCCTCGAAGCGTAAAATATTAATCCCGCTTCCTGCAGGTCTGCAGGCAGTCTGCATCGGTCATCGTTCACTTGAGACTTGATCTTCATTGCGGAGAGCCGATTTCTCAATTTCTCGTCGTATATCGGAGGATACGTCATTAGACTCCGCCATGTTCTTCAGGGATATTGACAGATCTATCCGCAAGGCTGCACGCGGATTTTCATGCAACATTCGGGCAAACTCGAAAGGAACAGACCGCCTCTCTAATTACGAGTACGATGTACCTCTACTTTTGCGCCGTTGAGCTTTATGGTCGTTCTGTACCGGTACATGTGGTCACAGAGGACTCTTTCACCCGAGTCTATCGGCTACTACCTAATCGTAGCAGCCAATATTCCCGCGCCTCTTGGAAACTAATTAGTAAGACGTGACGCTTGTACCTAGTTGAAACAGTTGGCTCTCATTTTGGCTGATAAGTATTTGACCCTGACCTGAATTCATCACGGATAACTGGATAGGAAAGCAGATCAATAGCTCGTGTCTAAAATCTTACAGTCCCAGGTAATATGTATCAGATAGATGATAAAAAGGAGAGAGAGAGAGAGAGGCACGAGTAAGCATTCCCAAGTCAACTGTAATCCAGTAAGAAAGATCCTTCGATTAAGCCCCCGAGGGCCAACTCCCACTTACTTTCCTCCCAGTCTTTCCTTCTCAATCTTATTTTGGCCTTCACATGCGGAAAAGTCAGAAAAAGACGCTCAAGGACCTTTCAAGAAACCCGTAACGCAAGCAGTAACATAGCCTGGTAACGTAACATGGGAAATTGGGACATTTTTCATTCTGTCTTTAACCGCCGAGCCATGCGTATCGGATATAGGCTCACGCACATCTCCGCGTATGTGCAGCCATTTCTTGCAGCTATCGCGTATTCCCAGTCTCCTTGGTCAACCGATTAGTCGTCATCTGACTCCACATACTGCGGCATTCTCAAGAATCCCTATTACAGTTCTTTCCTTGCAGAAATTCTGCTCGGCCCATCAGCAGTGAGAGCCTTGGCAATCAATTCGATCAGTCTTGGTCGTTCGCACGGTACGTGCGGATTCTTGACCGTTTCCTCTCGCAGCGAGTGCAGGTCCGACAGGAAGCCCAGCTCGTTGAATGTTGTATTATTCCCCCTCTTTTGCTTATAGAATAGACATTTCTGTCGCGCTCGTCTCCAGTGCTATTGTTAATTGTCTTCCTCAATATTTAGGCAATTCTCATCACTTCGAATCGAACCTAGTCTGATTACAAACAATATGCATGCGGCGCGGCTCATCCGGCGGAGGGCATATAGCCGTCTTCCATACACCACACGCCATACCTGAAAATACACCCTCCGCAGCCTCTGCTTGAAGGACTATGGATGCCATTATAAGGTTTTTCTCTGAATAAAGTTTGAAAGAGATGCAATTGTCCGCGAAGCAAGACGGACCGTTCCCCTTCAGAAAATATTGTCGTCCTATTCCGACCGAGTCGCACCTCGGTTAGTTCGGACGTTCAGGGTCTACAAGCCCAAACTGACTGACTGATAGAGATTAATCAGCCGACAGACCGCTACGCAGCTGTCATGACGCATCGGCAGATATACGAGACTGATGTATGAGGTGGCTGATGTGCCCGTCGGTCGACTGCCGACTATAGCACTGTAGCGTCCTGAGGAGATTCCGGGGCATTGCATCGTATACGCAGTGTATAACTAGAAGACTAAGCAAAAAAGTGAATGTCAACACACCTTTCGCAAGGATTGGATATAAAAATGTTGCTAGTTGCGTCCGTCTGCATTTGAAATCAGCCAATCGCAAGTAGGTTTGGGTGTGTAGTTTGTTTACATTCAACTTTATTGACCCCGTTTACAATGTTACCGTCGGCTTCAACGGTCGGCCACACATCTGATCTGTCCGTCCGCAGTAACAAACAGCGATCCTGCAGCTTGTGGGGTCAAAAGCATTGTGAACGACTGCCCGTTGAGTAAAACATCAAGAGTTCTGCTCGGTATTAGGTCGCCGAGTTGACCGACAGATGTGCATCTCTGCATTCCGAGTTCACCACTCATCACGAGTTACCAGTCAGAAGGCGGTATCGATGAACTGGGAGGGGGGCGCGATAAGGGGGGCGTGATAGGGGGGAGGGCGGTGGGAGTTTTTTTTTCCACACCTGTGCTTTTCACACCTGTTCTTCCCACTACAACTTCAAAAGCTGATGACCTCAAGGTAGGGGAATTCAACATATGATGGAATTTAGGATCGGTTCGAAAAGGGGGTTCTTGGGAAGATAGTCTCAACGTGTAGTCACTTCATAACAATGACGCCCAATTGATCTGTAACCGTGTTCTATCCAACATGACTCCTCAATGGCAAAAGAAATTTACAGAAAGTATAATTGCCTCGTGTGACGGGCTGAGTTCAGCACTCAAAATACCTTAGGGTAGTTCTGCCAATGCAATTGAGGCAGCAAACGACGTTCTACGCGATATTGTACTAAAGTTTCGAATGCCCTACTGCGTACAACATCTGGAGAGTCGTCACTGTCGCTGAGGCCAGGCAATTCGAGACTACCAAACGTGATAGAAGATAAATAAATCCATATTGACCCTTCCAACCCCCCAGTCATGGACTGCAAGACATTGTCTAGTCATATTGTGACATGTGTAGTTCTACCATACCTTCCATGCGCAGGCATAGACCACAGTGACCACACCAAAGTGAGGTAGTTTCTGTACACGTATCGTGGCTGAAAATCGTGACTTTTAATATGAAGTTGTTTTACGCGGATGGGGAGATAGATGGTATGTATGCGTATGTGTATAACGATCTCTTTCCGGGTCAACTGTAATCTAGGTAGCGTACGAATTCTCTCGATACCGATTCCTCTGTACTGCCAGCTTCGATATCGTATTCGTAAGTACTCTGTCAAAAGCCCTCTAGGTTCTGCTTTCAAGCAGCGCTGCGTATCAATAAGTTAGATCAAATCTAGGGGTCTGACTCGACTACTTGGACGGTCGAAAATTAGCGATTGGACTGCTTGAATTGCCTGCTAAGAAAACACTTGACTGCTTAAAATCTTGAAGTTCTCGAGCATATACACACCGAAAAGGGATATTAAGCGCCGCCTGTCGAGTCAATTTTAAGGGGCTAACGTGACTGCTCGGACGATTTTCTACGCCAGATTTGACTGCCTGACTGGTAAAATTTGACTGCTTAACTTGATTGATATGCAGCGCTGCTTTCAAGTTGCTCGCTAGAACACCTTCCTGCTCAGGGACAGGTGGGCAATCGTATGTTTTTATTTGGGGCTGTGGCTAGGTGTTACCTTAGGTAGTTGGCACTCAACTCAGCGGATAGTTTCCTGCAGTGACATCGGGCACGGTATGAGGATCTCTAGATTGAGTGATACTTCCAGTATTCCAAATTTCTAGACCAGAACATGACTGTGGGACTCAACCATTAGCTAGGTACATGGAGGTAGGTAGACCTGGTCGATCTGCCCTGGTTCGCGGGGTTGGAGGGTTTATCGAACAAACACGTTGCGATCCCTTCGTCCGATCGAGAAGGACGGGCTCATCGATCTGGTAAGTATAACGACCCAATATTTGCCAGGCAGTCAGCTAGGTACTAGCTCGTTAGATACTCGCAAGATCATTCATGGTAATCCGTACTTGAGCACCAGACGGTGCCATCACGCCAGCGGGTGCCTAAAAAGTTAATTTTCACTCTACCATCCTCCCGTCAGAAGATCGGTATCTTGACATCTGGTCAGGGACGATAGAGCAGATCTAGGTAGACTTGATGCAGGGAAGTTGTTGATGACTGTACTGTAGCTAATGTGGTCCTGACTTCCTAGTCATTGATTCATTTGTAATGGTTTTTAGCGTCAAGTTATACATTCATCGTCTCCTGGGTACTGCTCGTCTGTGATTGTCCCTTTCATCCACTTGGTTGTTGTCAATCAGAGCCATGCAAACCGTCACAGACGAATCATAACCACCGGCATTAAACGAGCTGGAATGTCATGCTACAACGTTCACTTAGACGGTAAGCGGACGTTTTCTTTCATCTACAATCTGCAAATGTCACCATTACAACCCGTTTCTATACAGTTCAACGTGCCTCTCTCGCTCTGTCGGGCCTCAACGCACTAGCTAAACAGAATAAACCACCAAGCCGCGCTTATCGGGAACTCCTCACGCACTACAACCGCGCCATCCTTTCCATCAAAAAGCACCTCTCTGCATGAACGCCGCGCCTGTTCTGCATCCGCCACGGCGCAGACGAGCGGCGCACCCTGATTGGCTTCCAGCCCCCAACATCAATGGTAATGCCGCGCCACAAAGCGCCCTTCTTCTCCCGGAACAACAACGCGATCATCTGCACCGTGTGCTAGCGATTGTGATCCAAATCCACGTCGATATCCTCGAGGGGTTCCAATATAGTCTGGATATGCAGTATGAGGGTGAGGAGCTGCCGGGCCCTACAAAGCGCGAGCAAAAAGGGGTTCAGCGCAACGGGTTTTTCGTCCAGGTCGAGTTCGAGCCAGCGGAGATTACCCAGCTTCTGAGATAATATATCCAGGTCTTCGACGCCCATCGTCGGATAACGGCGCTTCTCGTCCGCGAAGCCCACGCAATTGCGAAAGCGCAGACTGCGCAGCGACCGCGCGTGTTTCAGAATCCCATCGAGCGGAAACAGCTGCGTGTAGCAAGTTATTTTTAAATCCACGAGCGCGCGAATCTGCTTGATTATTTCGTTCGAACTACGTGTGGCATCGTGCCGTCTATCGGGCAGATGTACGCTGAGATCGTTGAGGCAGAGTGTTTTCCAGACGCTCGAAATCCACGAAGCACGCCGAGCTGAGGAATTCATTCAGGGGCACATCTGTCATCTCGAGACGTCGGATCTGAGAAAAACCCCAATGCTGATGGACCGCAGCTGCGCTGTGGTTCCAATCGTAGGGGCGTATTAGAGAAAGCTATCTGAATGCCGGCAATCGCTCGTTCCCGCCCAGTGTAAATTGATTCCCTTGACCTCGGCCCTCGTACCAGAGCGTCTCCAGCTGTGGTGAGCTGAGCAGCAGCCCTTTCAGGCTGGTGATGCGAGCTGTGAGTGGTAACGTTGCAGTGGCCATCCTCAGGGACACGAGATTTCCTGCGGATATTGCCCTCAAGTAGGGATTGACTTGCTGTTGGCATACAAATTCCTGGAGCGGCAGACTTTCGACGTACAGTTTGACCTCACGAGAATTAATATGGCGTAGGGGAATAATATCCGAGGGCGTCGAGAAGTCACTCCGCCGGAGGTCATCGTGCACACATCACCAGCTGGCTCGACAGCCTCTTTTAGTTTCCAGGCTATTTGTAAAGTGCAGCAGTGGAGTAAGTAGTACCTGATTGACGACAACCTCTCTATTTTTTTCATCAATCTCTTCACATGCTCCACATTGAGGTCACTATCAACGTTTACGTGCCTCGTGTACGCACAGATAATGGCAATGCCTGCAGGAAAGCAAGTCTCTACTTGAGGCGCTATGATACACCAGGTTATTCGTATTATTGTGTGGTATTTGATGGGTTTACGACGTCGTTGAGTCTGGTCGAGACCAAACGAACTCCCCTCAATGACGATGAATCTACTTCTCTCAGCTAGGAACACTGTAAGCTTCTTGGGATTCTAAATAACATTAAGGGTCCACAATACGCGTATTACCTCTTTTAACACTGATACAAGAATGTCTGTATTAAGTCCATTGAGCGAATAGGCTTCACGAGAGCTATCGACAGCCATGAGTGTCGCTACACGGCTGTTACTGGGATCTTCATTTCTGTTTCATATGGGTCCATGGGAATAATGGCCATCAGATAGACGGGAGGAAGAGCAACTTGATATTACACATTCTACAAAGAACTTGGCCAGGGCATCTCTTGGCCAAATACCTATCTACATACCTATCATCTCATCCACGAAGTGTATGATCCGGGGACATAAATGCTGACTGTGATGAAAGAGGAAACCTGTCCGTGCCTATTATCATAATGGACACGCCACAAGATCTTCATACGTGAGTATCTGACGATTTGCACCGCACAACACCGCGCTGACAACTTGCCATGAGGATTGATATCCAGTCCGGAAGGTAGGAGTAGGCATATGGCGTTTGATAACGAGGCAGGCAAATAGGTAGATAGGTAAGTAGGTACGTCCTTAGTTAGTTGTACACTACCTAGGTAGACTTAAGACGATGTCTACTGAACCCCGAGACTTACCATAGACAGTCAAGCTCCGCATAGAGTGCGAAGACGTATCGCGTAGACAAGCTATAGGTACTCATAACTATCACACCGTAAGTGAGGCGAATGTCCACGATCGCCTACCTAGACCGTTTCGGGACAGTATACCGAGTCCGCCTCTGAGGTTTGACTTGATTTGTAGGGATACGCCGATGGTATACCGAACGTCACTACAAGGTAGACTTCCGGCAACAGATTTCATTGGATTTCACCACCCTCGGCCAAGCCAACCGGGATCAGTCATGTTAAGAGGCGCGAAAGTACCCAGTGTCCTCGCCAATCAGATGGAACGATAGCGTAGCGTGCGAGAGGTATACGGAGCACATCATGTACGTAATGTAGCCAAAGATACGTACGTACACTACATTTGAACGGCGTGACTAAAGAACCCTACGAAATCCCTGGTTCTACAATACAGTAGGTATACCTAGAAGCACATACCTATACGTAGCTATGATTTACTCATAGGTAGGTCCAGCAGTTTTGGCCTCCGAAGCTACACTAGGCGCCTATTACCTAGTTACTAATGCTGCTTATACCTAAAGATCACCGGGGACTCATCTTGTTTTTGTTATACCTAGGTACACTAGATAATTGACCTGCCGGCACGTCTTGGAGCAATGTACAAAATAAGCGAGTAGTAATTCGGTACGAAATGCCTACCATCAAGAGATAGCAGACGGTTCGCATGATTGTCTCAAAAAAGGGGCCAGTGTGTCCTCGAATCGTTGAATCGCGTGGTCGAACGCCGTTGCGGACCCACAGCGGGACCGACTCGGCATCCCTGCTTAGTGCCTCTGACGCGCTGCGTGGTCCCGTTGGTCCCGATGAGATCCATCGTACGGATCCTACGGTACTCAAATAATCACCTTATCCACTGACTAGGTTAGGTACCTCTTAGCCAGTCCAAGCCTCAGGTTGAACACCCCCGATACTATGAAAATCAGGTAAGGTACTTTATGCACTTACTAAGTATATGAATGATCTCGGCCCGGCAAAAGGTCTGCCGGCCCGCATCTGACCGAAGAACGCCCTGCTACCACGACCTTATCCCAGCTTGTACGGAATACATACACCTCTTACGACCCCAAGAGTCTCTGTTAGTACAATAGAAGAAGCAGGCCATTTACATATAGTACAGATCCATACATATCTACTTTGGTACACTAACATCTCAACCAGCATCAACCCCTGCTTTCTGCAGCGTAGGTAATATTCGATAGGTACAACAGTCATCGAAGCTTTTGTCGTATCTGCAATATCTTAAGTACGTCCGTAGTAGGTACTACTACTATAGTAGATATGCACATCTACTAGTTATGCATATCATGGATAAGCTACTAATAGGGACTAGTAATGTAGTCAGGTATTAGTTGTTAGTGAGTGGTGCTACACGTTGATATGCTTCGCTCTCCCATCGTACACAAACTTGTCGTCGAGTATATGAATTATCCAAGTATTCATTGCCCTCTCACCTACTTCTTTGCACAGACTACAAGTCCAAGTGTTCGAATGCATTATCATCTTGGTGTTTTAGAAAATTCCGAGGTCGAAGTCGCGATACGTACAACACCCTCTCGCAGCTTCGGACCTACCCATCTGTCTACTTAATCAAAACCACACAGCAGCCAGAGATTTAGCTAGCCAGCTATCTCGCAACGAATTGTGAGCTTGAGATTAGTTAGGAATGTAGAGAGGCATTTTGTCCAAGGAGTGTTAGTGCAGGAATCCGGATCAGCCACATGTAAATTAAGTAGGGTAACAAGTGCTCTCTCACTTTTCAACCTTTTCCCCGAGTCAGCCAACCAGGTCTCCTTCTCCTCCTGAATCCTATCACACCAGATACGAAGATAACCTTGGGCATTGGCTGGGTAGTTTACCTAGTAAGCGTTAATGCGGAATCCATTGGCCAACTCGCCCGGCCTAACGGTTACCTCCCCTCTCTCGCTGGATCCAGGTATGAGAGTCCATGTCCAGACCCGGCGAGTAATGCGTCAGTATCGGTATGTGCCGGTACTCGTTTTCCTTTAGGTGGCCGCCTAGCAGCTGCCTACAGCTATTATTATGCCATGATCGGCTGTAAGCTTTGCCTTTAACTGCAGTCTCGGCCTTTGCTGGTAGAGTCCGGGAAAGTCCATATCACGAGCGTCGGGCTTTGCTTATAGCTACATAGGTAGGTATACTGGGGAAGTTGGCCACTCTCGACTGCAGCCGTTGGGGTCTGCAACAGCGGGGATGAGGTCATGAACGCCGTTGAGCGTACGTGTCATTAAACAGACAGCTCACTTACACCCATACTGCGATACCTACATGACTCTGTGAAGCATGGTTTTGCCCTACAACAAGATGTCCACGTTGAAATCAATCAATCATGATAGTCATGTTGGCCGAAATTATACTTTGTAGGTCGTTTATTATCTAGTTCATAGCACCACTGCTGTCTCTTCTTTGATGGCCAGGCAGTTAGATTGGCAGGTATCACGTTGGTAGTTAGGTAGACACACCAGTCTATGGTGCCCGAGATGAATTTGAATACACACAGCTGATGAAGAGATATCCCCACCACCTCACAGGCATCTGTTTGCCAGTGCCAGGGGCCAGATAGTGTCAAAATTTCAAAGTTCTTCAATCGTCCGCATTGTGACACTATTATCGATGTTGATTTTATAAATTATCAGGGCCAGCGTCGCCCCTAGGTAGGCCATGATTTGTCAGTGCCAACCTCGATTCTCGGCCTTACTCCCCCCTGCGGAACCTCGCATCTATTGTAAATCTGCTGCTCGATCAACACTGGCCCTGATAAGCCCGGTGATCGATCATACTTAGATCATCCACCAGTGTACGATAGATAATATAGATTCTTGCACCCCTGAACCTTCAAGACAATCTTCGCCAGGAGATTCGTCTGGTACTCTCTCTACGCCGACGTATCCCTCCCCCCCTAAACACGAATCCAGAAACCAGATGAATGTACATCGGTGAAAGCGAATTCGAGCTGCCCTCGTATTTCAAGCAGGCCAGATCCCGGACGCCGGAAAGGAGAATGTCAGTAACGCCGCCTTCGCAGACGAAACCAAGTCCACAATGGTACTGTCATCAACATCGAATAAGCGCCAGGACAAGGTCGGCGATACCTAGAGCATGATGCCGAAGCCACTCCGATGACCAAGTAGACCAATAGGTCCAGCCGAGTCTGTAAGATATACCCTCAGGGGAAACCGAAAACCGAGAATTTCGCATCTGTCGTAGAATTGCTGTTCGATCGACCGGCCCTAAATATGCTCCACGATCGATGAATTTCAGTGAATCAGGGCATTCCATCGAAATGTACAATAGATATGGATGCTTGCCGAAAACAGCCGTACACATATGGGGAAATCATCGTAAGAGGGATGAACGCCAGACAGCCGGTAGGTGGCAGCTAAGTAATAGGGGTCAAGATATCAACACTACCGATTCCTGCCTCAGGGGAAGTTCAACCACAGTACAACCGACAGATAGCTCTAAACGATGGTTTATGTCCCGCGGAGTCGCGCCGAGTAGGTATCACCAATATGTCCACCAGACCGTCTACGGAACTCCATTGGAGAAACTGAAAGTAGTAACGACAAGTTTACGACAACAGGGCACCGTAATCCAAAAAGGAAAAGAACAAATCCGTCCAAGAGCGGGAACTGAAACAGGAGGCAGACAAGTCTGCTTCAAGCGCAATTATTTCCCTCTAGACGCGACGGGCACACCTATTCTCGGCATACAGAGCTATAAATCATGCTACTCCCTCCAGTAGACAAGGACGAAGGCGCGGTGAGTTGAACTACCAGCACATACATACGCCGACATCAGTGTCTATCTATTGTTAAGCCCACGAGTAACCTAGCGGCCTTCAGTGCGACATGAATCCGTATCTACCGTACGATTCGAAGAGCGAACCGCGATTTGCGGGCATGTCAGAGCCAGTCTATCGAGCAATGAAGATCTACGATAGATGCGAATCCTTGCGTGCCGGGTGCGTTCGTGTCTAGAACTGTTCGATTCGCCCTCGAAATCAGCGGTATGGAATTTCCCAGAGCAGGTATGGAATCTGCAATACAGCACCGCGAAACCGGTCAAGACATGATGGCACTTCTAACCAAGCATCGACCGGGTGCTTTGAAGTCCGTAGGCATCGATAGAGATCGACCGCATGATAGAGTCCCTTCTTGGGAACACTGAACCTCGAGAAAAGCCCATACGTGAATCGGCGCCAACGGTTCATTCTGGCCATGGAACTCTTTAAACCGGTGCATCAACTCGACGTTGGTACTAGCTGACTACACTATACATGCGGAGTCGACAGCCGACAAGGGAGCAGCATCTGATCTGAAGTCAGAGAGGATCGCCAGTGTCATCGCCACATGAGGTGCTTGCACTTCAGAGTGAAGGAGAAAAGATGAAAAATATACCCTCGTGCTGCTAGGTAAGCAGGCAGGTTGGTAGGCCCAGTCACGACGACCATCTAGTTTCTTCCCACATAGCAACAATATTCTTCGCGACTACAGACGACCTGAGATCCATACCACGTTGCTGGAAAAGGATAAGCTACGTGCATTGACGACATACACTTCTCGCAGGGTTGTTCTAGGGAGTAAAGTACAAATCCGTTGGCGGTGAGCTTTCGGTACGCAAAGGATTGACCCAACTACTAGGCCTTCGGTTTCTTGCGAGTGTTTCGTACCTTACTACCTAAAACGACCCTGCAAAAGGTGTAATCGACCACTCTTCACGTTCTGTACAATCACGATTGCTTCAATGGAAGTAGATATCGAAATAAATACAGCTGCGGTCGTGGGGAGCTTTCCAAATAGAAACACGCTGCGATTAACTGACGAGATGCAAATGCAATGCAACACCCACCCCTTTGCTTCGTTGGTTGCTCGTACGTGGTGCTTTTTTCTTTCCATAAAATATCATACATTATGATATCAACAATTATCTAGCTTCGTCTTCATGATCTGTCTTTTCGTCGCCGCCTTTCTTTGCGCGTCATCATCACCCCAAGTTAAGACACAAAAAGAGAACAACAAAAGAAAGAAAGGATAGAAAAGAAATCTGGTATCGAATGACTTCTGGCTTCTTCAACGGCTGTGGTATTTCCTACGCTTAAAGTGTCATCTTAAACTCGATTACAATTGCTGTTCGGCACTAGTTGCCCAATTAACCTAGTACCGATAGATGGTCTCCTTTTTCTTTGGCGGCGGCGCATCGTATAGATCGTCGTCACTGATGTCGGCGTGGTGCAGAGCAGACCAATCCGTCGAAGAATCTTCAACATCGCCATGCACTAGTTAGTAGCATTTGACATCAGCGATTACTCCTCTGGAGAGAGTGAAGTAAAGTACTTTGTAATGCTCCTGCCCTGGGCAACCAATTTCTGAAGAAAACGATGTGAGAAATTCACCTACTGGCCTCCTTGCCGATTGCACTCTCTTGTCCGCCTACATAGCTAGGCGTAGAACCAAAGCCGGGGTGGAAAGGCTCATAGGCAAGCCTGGGCTCTGTTTCCAAGTAATGATTTTGGGACCCTCCAGGTACACTTGAACCTGTATGCTCAACCGGGTCCCCAAACGGATCATCCTCAGCAGGGGTACGCGACCTTGAGGGTCCGGCCGAGGATTCCGCGTATGACAGCGGTTGGTATTCACGCCCTTTGCCCTTCCCGTTCGTCTCCCGCGAGGGCGCAGTAAGGTCTCTTGATCCAGGACCTAACGCTGAACTCATGCTTAGACCAGAACCGGGGGGCGAAGGTCGCCTCGGATCCTCGAACCTGTTTTCGCCGATTCGTGTCTCGTCGAAGCTCAGGAGATCACCCCCGTCAGCTGCGGCGGATGTGACGAATTTTCGCGCATTCAACATGGCGCGCTGGTGAAGATTCAATGCGGTCTGCAGTTGCTCGTTGGTGTCGATGAGCGACTCCATCGTGTCGTTGTCGGGTGCTGGATTCTCCAAGGCCATGTACTCTTGTATGTTACGAGAAGCGGTTTGACAGCGCTCTGAAAACTCCTTGATCAGGTCGTTGCTGAGTACCTCTGCGGGTGGCGTATTGGTCACGACCTGTTGCAGAAGACTGGCAGAAGTGCGAGCTTCTTCAAGGCGACTAGAGAGCTCAACAGGATCAGGAAGCCGTGGCTTTTGTTGGGTGCGCGCAAGGTAATTCTGTGAATGCGGGTCAAGTGGAGGAGCTGTCATCATATGCGATATCTGGCTGGGTGGTGGTGGTGGCTGCTGTGGTCGTCGAGATTGGTGCAAATACGATTGTATCGGCGCCTGAAGCAAATCGTCAGTCATCCTTCATTTGAAGCTATCTCAAACAGCGCGCACACAGGACTCTCAGTCGCCGACATACCCCAGATGATGACTTTGCCGACTTCTCCTTTTCCTTCTTCCACACTTCTATCAGGGGCATTAAGCCTTCATCGTAAAATTTTGTGTTTTCGAACCATTCCAGCGTCTCCATCACCATCTGGCTCACTCTGCTGTTGCGACCGTTCCTCAGCAGGTCCTTGACAGTCTTGGTGAATTCCTGGTCAACATTCTGGGTAAACGTCGCGCCGGGGTTCTCGGCGAGGATGCGGATGAGCATGAGGGCATTGTACTGAATATCAGGTCTTGAATAATAATCTTTCTTCAGATAATCGCGTATAATATTGGCGCAATGTTTGGCAGCACCAGGTGAGGATTCGGCGTTTTCGACAATAGATGGTAGGTGAATGACCTCATCCTCGGCTTTGTTGGGACCACTAGATTCACAAAAGAATCTCTATGTAAAGGAATCAATTAGGAATGCGTCTTTTTTTTCATGATCATCTGATAGATAGATAGAAAAAAGAAGGCGACGCGTGGACGTACAACACTACGGCTGGCGATAGCCTCGGGGCTATTGTCATTGGAATGAACTGACACGTCGGGTCCTATACGGCGAGATCGGCCTGCGAGTCAGCGAACAGTCAGATCAGTATGCTTGAAGCTCTAACATATGCTGACAGACCGCTGGTATTCTTTCTCTTTATGGTGCTAAACACCTTGCCCATCTTGAGCGATTTCATGGTGGCCACGAGTAAGTTAGAGGGTCATCAAGGTACGGTAGCTGTAGTCTAATTGCAAATCGCGCGCGCTGCCCACTTCAGTGCTTCTCTATTTATAATGCTGGTAGAGGCGTCTTTGGTTGCAGGAGAGGTTGCAGAAAAGTTCCTGGGAAGCGGTATCAACAATTAGACTAGTCATACAGGTAGGTAATGTACAATGGACGGTAGAGATGTATACATTCGTATAAAGTACGGACGTACGGACGTAGGTAGCGGGTATATATATATACAAGTATATATGTTAACCCACAGGATGATATAGTAGAGGCATGCTTAGAAATACGCGACCAACCTGGGATTTCGGGAAACAGAAGAGAAGGCGTATGAAGCCTTCTGACCGTGTGCAGTCGGGAAGTTGAGTCTATTAGCTGTTTGACGAGAAGAAGAGGCTGTGTCCAGGGGAGATACAGTCCCATGCAAGGGTTCGGCTGCTGGCAGATGCCTATTTAGACGTTGACATTCGACCCCATGATTATGGGTCGCTGCGCTAGACTGCTCCAAGCGAGCTGTGGATCCTCTTTATTCTATCACTAGGAATGCTCCCTCATGATCACTATCAACACACCCGCCGATAAGATAACTGTACATACTTGCATAGAAGCTTCGCATGCTGTTATATTCAATAAACCATGTACAATATACATGTAAATAACCGAGGTATTTAATTAGTCAGAATAAGATTCCAAAACGCAAGGAGTAGACCTAATGAAGGTGTCGCGATGCATTCCTCCTCAATCCACGGTAGCAAGGTAGACATCGGCACATACACTGGACGACGTTGTTCAGGCAGCATTACAATGCTAGGTACTACCTACCTACCTACCTACCTACCTACAGGTAATCCATACCTACTTCCTACTTGGAGAAGAGCTTCATCTTCTTTCAATTGTTCCATCCACGGACACATACCGGTACCTACTCCGTAGATACCCAATTTCTCCTCATATAATACCTACGCTCACGATCCACTCTACTCGGTGGGCTGGTCGTATGCAGTGCTACCTACCTGCGACCACCTTGATTACTATTCCATTCCGTATCCCTACCTACATACATACGTGTCCTGTAGGGTATTCCATATTCATGTTCTCACCGAGGTAACAAATTACGTATAGTGTAGGTAGGTAAGTAATCAAACTCGAAAACAGCCAACTACATACGCCGTAAAGGCATCATAAACCTACGGTAATCGTCCTTACAAGACATTGTGATCTAGGTGCTACAAAGCGACACAGACCATCGAGATTCCCGTCCTCCTAATCACGGGCCCCTTCTACACTACAACAGATTAGCTACCATGACCAGAACACATGTCCTACACCAGATAAAAGCCTCGGAACCTGTCAGTCGACACTCGACTTACTTATATAATAACAGCATAGTGATTACATATGCCTACAGCTTGATAGGTATTTCTCATCCGATATGTCTAGCCCCGTCATTCGTGGATCACGTTCAGCCGCAGTACATGCGCAACAACAAAACAGAAAACCAATCAAGAATAATCTTACTCCGTATGTATAAGTAAGTCAAACACAGCCCATACAGACGCCCGCCCAATGAAGCGAGGACGATGACAAGGTTGGTCCCTGAGGCAAGGTACCTGTGCAGTACTTTTGAGCCCCAGAGCGAAGCGACCTGCGCTAGCTCGGCCCATTCTCTCGGCGCCAAGCGGCCACGTTCTTGCCGGGGGGGGAGGGGGGGGGGGTTCCAACACCGCCGGGGGCCAGAATCAGCCCCGAAAGCACAGATTTGTCGTCATCTACTTAAGTACGCAGTACGTCCGTACCTAGGTAGGTACTCTATTGGATACTCACCGAATTCCATCGCAAAAGTGACTCTTGATTTCAATATAACCTAGGTAACCTAGGTAACCTACAAAAATGATGCGCAGTCTGAATCTTCTACCGACTTCTTGCCCGCGGATAGGTAGCTAACCGAGGCGGGGCTTTTAACTAAAACTAAGCCGCCCAACATTACATAGGTACGTCCGTATGTCCACAGTAGGTAACTCATAAAGTACAAACAACATACGGACCCTACACAACCCTACCTACCACCTACCTAGGTACCTACCAACCCGCACGAAAACAACCCCACGGACATCGGGATTTAAAGCCTCGGTCAGCTACCTACCTCCTAAGGTACCTAACCTACGAAGTAGACCGCTAAGGCCCACTGTACCGTTCACCGTAAAATCCCTACCGTCGAGGCGCCACCCCCACCACCCCCACCTCAAGATGCGGCTGGAGGCGTCAATACCTACTTTCGGTCAGGTAGGTTACCTAAGTAGCTTAGGTTAGGTATCCTGCTCTCGTTATCGAGACTCACTTTTGCCCTACAGTACGAAGTAGGTAATCCGTCCTTCTAGATAGGTAGGTAATGAATATCTACTGGCCTACACAAAACCGCGCATATCAAATGCCATTGCTTCATAAGGTTAGGTACCTAGGTAGGTAGTTGGTACAGTACAAACACAGTGCGTGTATTGGGTCACAGCGTTCTGAGCCGATATATACACTGTGTTGTTATCATAAAGCGCATCTCGATATTCGAGTCCCCCGCCGTTGCAGAACGTTCGGACGTACTGCGCAGAAATAGTCTACCTAACGAATGGGATGAATCATATAATCAGCGCAAAATAGGTAAGTGAGCAGGCCTCTATACGTGTACGGCCCTTCAGCTACCTGCGTTATGTATTTTGTATAAATAGACGGGACATATTAGAGGGGCACACACACACACACAAGAAATCCCATCACCAAACCAAATCCGCAAGTACAAAGATCACGACGAAGAACAACAAGACAAAGATGCAATAGTTAGAGCAAAACCGGGTGCTATTATTTCTCAGATGCTCAGACAGGTTAGGAACCGACCGATAGACCGCCCGCTTTCCCCCCCGCCGCGGAGGGACCCCCCTAAATAACGCCTCAAGGGAACAGAACAACACATTTAAACTCCGTAGTTCTGCCACTCTGCTCACTCAATTCCCGCTATCGAATCGCATTGCTTCCCGCTCTTCTTTTCCCTGTGTCAGTGGAGGAAACCTGCATTGCATGACAGGGTACGGAGGACGGGAGATCTTGAGGAGTAGGGTATACAATGGAGGAAAACATATAGTATCGCTTATCATACACACACATAGAAGACAGCTTTCATATGGCGTTCCGTTCAGTTCGCGCTAAATCTAGGAGACTTTCGTGAGGAATGGGTCGTATGGTTCCGTGATTAGGATGGTATTCGTGAGGTCGTCGAAGGCAACAGCTGTGAGATGGGCAGAGCAGATTCGGCATAACGCTGGCTCGTGGAAACACCCCAGCGGCCTAGCTGCTATAAAGTCTGGACGTGGAGGCGCGTTGTAGGTCTGAACCAAGCGGCATATTCAGGCGTCGGAGTTGCCAGACCAGTAATAAGATAAGATGAGCAACAAAAATGTCGAGCAAAAGTTCCAGTATGGTCAGTGATAAAACCATGATGATATGATATTATACGTAGGGCTATTGAAAGGCGCCCATGTGAACAATTTGGTACATTTGCCAACTAGTAGACCCCAGGAGTCCAAGACTTAAGATTTTCCAGCCGTTGGTGAACTAGGCGCTACGCGTGGCACGTTTACCAATCGTATACGAGGCACGTCAAAGGTTTTTTTAGACGGCGTTGAAGACGCAGCACTTTTCTGTCCGCTATCTGCTTTGGGTTGTGCTGTTGTCGTTTTCGGAGTGGTGGCCTCGTCGGGCTTCGTTTTTTCGGCACTTGCCGCAATAATATTGATTTTGCATGGCGTTGTCTTCTTCGCTATCGCGCGTGATCCTATTGTAATCTTCTTTGCTGATGATTTAGCCTTGCCGTAGGATTTGATCGTAGGCTTCGACTTCGTCAACTTGGAGACCGTTTTGGCCGGCGCCTTATCCTTACTGCCAAGAGCCGCTTTCGCATTGACCGATATAGTCGACACACCACGCTTTATTGCCGTCGCTGCACCTTTGGTCGCTGCTTTGAGACTAGTAGAGCTTTTGACTCCAGTTGCCAAAGCCTTGATGCCCACTGAAGCCTTGACCTTTCGCTTCTTTGCTACGCTAGCCTTCGCATCCGCTGGCTCGCCAAACGCATCCTTTAACTTCCGCTTGCTCCCTTTGGAATTTTCTCTTGCTATCTTTGCTACTTCCTCTTTCGACGGTTTCGGAGGCTTGACTTCCTTGGGTTTGGGACCGAGTACACCTCGGCAATTCGGGCTACCACAAAGACACTTCTGCACGTTCTTAGCCGAGAAAGGGTCGAAATTGTAGTCGTACGTCAGTTCTTCGCCGGTCATGATATCATTATCACCAGCAAATAGAGCCATTCGTGGTTGGCCGGAAACAATCCACTTAACCATACGGCAGTTCGGCTGACATGAATGGTTGACAAAACGAGCGATACTACCGGTCGTCGCATCAATAATCATGTTTTGGTCAAACGACATTAGATAATAACACTATTGAGGTCAGTTTCAGTATTTCCCGCTGAATGAGAGTGGGAACACCCACCTGATTATCTTTGTACTTCTCATTCATGCGCCGATCACATTCATCTTCGGTGATAATCTCACCTGTATATTCCATAATAATTTGATTCGCCTCAAAACAACGGTTGGCACGAATGCCATATCCTCGATCTGATGTCTTGATGACCTCAACGCCGACTCGGTACTTGCCGCCAGCTTTGGTCCGCTCTTGTAGTCGGGCAAAAGCGCGGTTCTGGCAGAGATGATCACCGACATTACAGTTGGTCGAATCACACTCATAAAGCATTATTCTATTCTGGCATGTCTCACCACAACCGTCTTCAGGAGTGCAAACACACTTTGACTGATAGTCCTTAAAATGAGGTGTCTTCTTCCAGTAAGCGGCAGCATCACCTACGAACCGATCTGTCATCGTGTTAGCTACCAATCATAGTCGAATTAAAAAATTTTGAATCTCCCACTCACTCTTCGTTATTTTTTTCCACTCATCGGGCTTCGGCTGTCCCGGTGGGAGTGGATTGCACACATCGAATGGCAGTTTGAAATCCCTTCCCTCGATCAATGTGCGCAGCCCAAGGAACATGGGAGTCGGTAGTGTTTTGTTTACCCTTCCGCTTGGTGCCAATTCAGGTAGTTGTGCCAGCTTTTTCTTCTCGCTGGCTGTGAGACCCTTAAAAATATCTGTAGGCGCTTCCTGGCCAGCGTAAAGGCCACGATCCAGCCACTTCTTCACTCGCCGCTTCTTGAAGGCAGGTTCTTGCACGACGATCTCTTCTTCCGTTTCAGGCACATCGTATGCAGAGTCATCCTGCACCTTCACTTTCTTGGCGGGCGGCTCTGATGGTGCTGAAGGATCCACATATTTGCCGTTTGCCCAAGTCGTATACAGAACAGGCCGCGTGTCAATACCAGAATATTCATTCGTATCCTGTAATCTTTTCAGCTCGCGAGACATTCTAGTAACACCCTTCTCAAAAGTCTTTCTCCCTCTTTTTCCCAGATTGGACAGCCTGGTGGTCAAAGTCTCGGCTTCTATTCCAGATGCACGTGTCGCGGTCCGTCTGAGAGGTGACGCTTCCCGTTTTTTTGAGACTTTCGACTTTAGCGACTTCGTGCCGCGTTGTGAAGATTGGGGTTCGAACGCGTGTATGGTGTCTTTTACGGGTGTTGTCGCGACAACGGTTGACGGGGCTTCGGTGTTCGTGTTACCGTCCTCATTCGAAGCTGGCGCGGAGCTAACGCTCGTGCGCCTGGTACGGTCGGCGGCATCGCTCTTGGTTCGCCGCTTGCTGTGGTTTGAAGTACCAGCGAGCTTGGCAAGATTGTATATAGGTGTGCTTAAACGCGGTCGTCGCGAACGTTCGGACGTGGGCGCGCTAGGTGCCACATCTGTGGCCTCCGTGCGCGTCAATTCGGCGGGTTCAAGGGGCTCGGCGCAAGTAGTGTCAATTTCTGCTGCGGTGGTGGTAGTGATGACTATGGAGTCGGCAACTTCGGGCTGCTCGTCCACGACCGTAGGCTCTGAATTAAAGTCTGTAGGGCCAATTGGCGCGGCACCATCACTCTTCGGGGTGTCCGAGGCGAGGCTCGCGTCGTCGGCGACTGTGGTAGGCGGTGTCGAGCTGAGAGACGCGACATTTGAGAAGCTATCAGCAGAGGCACCGAAACTGGCCTCGGAGGAGAGGTCGCGCGGTGGCGACAGGGTGGTAAGTGATTCCATGTTGACCAACACGCGCGGGTGCGGTTGTGATGGCCTTGCGTCGATAAAGGTCGTGATAGGGGAAGACCAGGGACGCGCTGTAGTCGGGTGTTGATTTTACGAGGTACAAGGGAAGAGATATGCAGGACCAGGGGCCAAAATCGGTGGGTATTGGCTGGGCTGGCGTGGGTGGTCAAATACCTTTAGTGTATGTACTTGTAAGTAAGTAGTAACAGGTAGGCTGATAGGTGGAGAAGGGAGCTCGTAATTATTTTTTATGAAAAAAAAAAAGAAGTATTCAGTTCTGGTACCGCCAACGAGATACTGTGTAGGTAGTTGAAAGAAGACAAATGGGAGGTAAGGATGGAGACGAAAAGGTAAGAAGTAGGAAGGACAGAGCTTCGTCCGTAAGGTAGTATTATTTTGAGTGAGGACGTGAGACAGGCAGGGCAATGTGAAATGCGAATACAAACAAGGCGTAAATAAGTGATTATACCAATAAGCAATAGGTAATACATCATGTTCCAGTGAAGCAAGAGACAAAAAAACACGAGACACGATAAGTGCTGAATATGAAGAGATAGATAGGCGGAAATGAGTCAAGGTAGATGGCAGGTACATACCTAGAAACTTCTTCTAGTTGGACAGGCTTAGGGTCACGAGGGTCTCTGATTGCCCTGCTTCCTCTTCGGATGAATTGTTGTACGAGGTGATTGATGATTGTTGTTGGTGTTTGCGATGGTGTTGATTGCAGGTGAAATTATCGATGTTGGTGGAGGAGGGGATGGAAAAAATAAGAGTAAAGTTTGTTGAGAAATTGTGGAAGTTTACTAGACAGTATCATGGACTCCGAGACTTTGTCAGCCAATGACGGTCCGTCTGTGACCAGTCCTGCAAACGCGACCGTCCAAAGGATGAATCAATGTGCTATTGTAAGGAGAGTCACTTATACCCTAGAGAAGACGAAACAGGAGACTGTAGTATTGAGTAGACCTCGTCTCCCTTGCGTGCTTCGTCTCTTGACTGCTGCTACAACTGTCTCGAGACGAGTTATTAAATCTTTCGGTGAAAACCTTGCTACTGCACAGCCCGGTCGGAAATCGATAAGTTGATGACGTGAGTGGGTGACGTGATGGAAATGCAGGAGCATATATTTCCTCTCTGGTCCGCTCGGCTAATTGCCTAGTTGACTTGCTGTTGTGCCGTAGGACTTCCTTTTGTTATGCTTCCCAACGCCAGCTGGACGTGGGTATGTATGTTCTGGGGATGATGAGAGAGTACAGAGACAGGATAGATATGAAGAGGTGATCGATGTGCACACGCGAGACTTCCCTTATCGGCTTGTCGTGAGCAGGTTGTGAGTAGAGAATGCTGCTCTAGAGGGAAGTGAGTGAATGGTGGCCGACCCGCGGTCTTGGCAGACGAAAATGAAAATCACTTACAGTCAAGTCCGGGACTTGTCCAGAGATAAAAATGAGACGAGTAAAAGGATGGAAATCAACTTTATAGAGTCGATCTCCGCTCTTGTCTGGTTGCACGGGGCTAATGAACCAATCAATCAGAATAGAATGACGCGTGGTTGCAATGGCACACAATGGCCGATGCGAGTGGCTGTGGCTAAGGGAAGAGTATTGAATGGTCAAATGAACAAGAGTTGTGGCCGAGGCTGAAGTCCAGACTCAAGCAGGGGAAATCAGGCAGTATTGGCGGTGCGTAATGCCGGTGTGGGGATGTAGTGTGAGGACTCCGACGCGTTGCACGCACGGAATGGAGAAGGGCAGGATGGTAGAAATGTAGGCGTGATTGTGGATGTCTTAGGACAGGAGACAAACATATGATGGCGGGATGACGGAGTTATGAGTGGTTGTGTTGAATGTACAGAATCAATAAACGTGCAGAGTTGGGTGAGGGTGGAAGTTTGAGGAGGAAGGGGGGAGAGAGAGAGAGAGAGAGATGGAGGACAAGAGAAAGGCAGAAAAGATGGGGAATCCGGAAAAACAGTGCACACACTTTGGAAATACAATTTCGGAATGGGGCAGAGAGAAAGAGGGATGATGTCGGCTTTCGACCTACTTACCTTATCACAATAATCTTTCGTCAAAAAAATCAAGCCTCCGTCATGTGCCGTCACCTGTGCTGTTTTCCGACCTTGCCTGGGCACGCCACGCTACGAGTGTGTGTATGTACTTAAGTATCTCCCATCTAAGTCGAGGTACTTAAGATTTAATTAGCATTAGTAGATCCGGCAAGTGAATAAAAGTAAATATTTGCCTACAACCTGGAATACCGGGAGGGGGAAGGGCTATATAAAATGCATCTATTGCTTTAAAAACAGCTGAGGTGCTCCTCGATCCTCCTCTAGCTCTGCTCAGCTGCCGTCCGACTCCAACTATGATCCTGGTATTGAGGCTATCCATCCTGCCCGCGACTGCATCACCGTCAAACCCTTCCGATAGGTCAAGGGGCAACCGTACCCACCAACCGTTCCTCTGCCGACAACGTACTCCGTCAATAGTCCGTACTGCCTCTAGGTACAAGAATCCTCCCCATTCCCCCCATCGGCCCTAGTGTCTACCTAGGCAAGTGGACATGTAGCCCATGACCCAAGGAGCCGCGTTGCTTGGGATGCAACGCTTGGGACAGATGCATGTCTCCTTTCGTCATCCGCCCCGGCCCTAGCACTTCCGTAGTTGTCAACTATCTGTATCGGCCCCATCATCCCCAACCTTCTTTCTCGTCAGTCATTAGAGAGTAATATCGGGGGCGCAGACGATCCCAAATTTCCGGCCGGCTAGGAGTGAATAAGGTGGCATTATCTCGTTTGACTACTTTCTAGTGAAAAACGACAAGAATATGACCATTGAAAAGTCGGTATCGCAGACCCGCTTATATAGTAGACGCAACCCCTTTGTTGAAAAGGATACCGGTGGTTCGTTCGCGGGATTTCCGCGAATGTCTGGTTCATCTATCTATCATCGTTGGCCGCATAGAAGCGGGGATTGGAGTGATTCAGGTAACGCCTCCTCTCACCACCACTCGTATATCTGTCTTAAGAATGACATGTTGCAATTATGCGTCTCCTCGACAGTACTGCCCATGATCTTATGATCGCTTCATGGCAATCTGCCTGGGAAGGCATGAGAATTACCTGCATTGCCGCATTATTGTTGAGTGTCTTTGTTGATGCCACCCGCTGTGTGGATTTTAAGTCAAATGAGCGGCGTTTAGATCCTCAGAGGCCATGTACCTAGACGCTGACCTCATAGCAGCGATCCACTAATCAAGTTTACATTACAGTGACTTGATAAGCATAGCAGTAAACATAATTTACACAAAAGTTTGGCTCCAAGCACTGACGTACAGTTTGCCGATTGATCATCACGTCCAAGTTCGATTATTGGTGACCCAGTGTGCGAAGAGCAAATCAAGCCCGGACAGTCCGCAGAGATGTGACCTTGACCTGCGAAGCATCTACGAAGCATCTACGCTAAACCTCAAATCATAAGTATAATAATACGTCTTGTTTGACGGTAACTGCCCGAGGCTACATTAATAAAGTATTAAACGGTCGTCCCCTGAATAGACATAACCCTCAAGGTAACGATCCTGGTGCCTATTCTACCCTTTAGGCTTTTACATGCAGGCACGGAGATATCGCCAAGGGAAGAGACATTTGATAGCCGGAAGGCCAATAAGGAAGTGATATTAGTAGATATTATGAAAGGTAACGCATTATATGATAAAATGCAGATATAAGGAGCACTGTGGTCACTGCCAACCCCTGACTAGTCGTGCAGCAAGGTATTTGTCACGATGCTCACGAGTAGCGCATAGAGATCCCCGTCCGTGTCTTGTTATTCCGCAAGAAAAAGGGAAAAGGCGCGGGGCAGTAGACGTGACAGCGTCGGAATATCAGATTGTCTCGTATAGGGGTTTTATTTCAGCTGGTTCGTATTTTCCGTTGGGCTTGAGGTCGATATCGTCGCGTATTCCTTGTAGTCGTTCTGCTCGAGGCCCGCTTCTGTAGGTCCGTGATGCCTCAGATATCATCATATTTAGTTATAATTCCATCTTAAACGGAGAACAGGAATATACAAGCCACTAGCTTCCAAGTCCACGCTGGTCTGGCATGTCCAAATGGAGCTTACACTTTCATGGAAAACACCAAGTAGAATGATACGCCCAGGGGCCAATCGTACTGAAGATAGCCTTGACTGACGATGCTCCGGCAGCTCCGGAGTGTCATGAAAAATTAGACAGCATCAATGTTGAGCAAAGCAAGGGATCATGGAATCACCTAGGGGTCTAGTGCAGTTTATCTGTGACTTTCTCCATCTTGATTTAATGGAAACACAGAGTACAGGCTTTTTGTGCTTCGTCCCTATTTTACTTGATCTTGTCTTTTCAGGTTGAGAATTTTGCCTGAGAGACAAAAGGCACATACCAAGTAGATTTGCCATAGGCGTGAAGATATCAGATAAGATGCAGATTCACCGTAACGAGGAAAAGCAATGACATACCACGAACTATAGGTAATATGCATAGGCTCAGACAACACCTTTTCTATACCGGGTCCTATGCGAACCTTCCGAGCAGAGATTTAGGGTTATTAAATAACACACGTACCCTCGCAAAGATTTAAATTCATGTATAGTATCAGTACTGTAGGCAAACGAGGTTCGATAGCATTGTATGGAAGAATCAACGGGAGACACATCGTGCTCCTGAGACCTAGAGCCCGCGCCGGGCAAGGACATCACATTGTCTCTGTAAGTGCAAAACTACAGTACAATTAATTACCCGTCGCCAAGTTTTTCAGAAAGCAGTAGCTATCTGAATCGTGTCCAATGTAACTCCCAAAATAGAACAACGGGCCATCAGGTGGTCCTCAAAACGATATAAAGCGAAAAGGTCTGCGCAGTACGTCTTCTGCAGCGGCTTCCCAGTATAGCGGGGTTTAGTTATCTAAAGGGGAAATGCGCCAAGGAGTTCTGTCTCTACAGAACAGGTTGAGGTAGAGCCATCTGCTGGGTGTTTGGCGATGGTAAGGACGAGAAACGCACTTGTAGAGATCGCGTACCCATCCTCTACGGACCCTATCTCGCAAGGAGCCCAACAATTCCAATTTTTATAATACATTATAAAACGCTTCGGCCCATGTACATTCACTAAACGTTGTCACAGAATGAGAAACAGTAGATATTCCGGCTACGTTAGTCATGCCGTGGTTTCACGATTGTACGTCACATCAACATGTGGATATTTACCAAGGGAATAGGAGTCACTCTGTCAGAAGATTTCAAAGGAAAAGCCATCATGTAAACAAGCAGATATGCATCGGAAAAGTACATTATGTAACGCATCGCAAGTACTAGCTATTCACTGCGCCACGCGTTTATAAGCAAAGCATATCCCCCTTCCCCCCTCTGGGACACCTGTCCAGTATCATGCAATCCATTTCGACCCGTGGTATTTCCTGTATGAAATCAATCCGAGACGCCGGGAATGTCCTCGCTTCTCATGCAGTCGTGAGTATCAATGCATTTCTAATTCATAATGTGTACAGCCTTAAGTGGTGTTGGCAGGGCAAGCGACCCCGAAGAACCACGGCCGGTGATTTCAGATACAAACGATATTGATCGTGGAGTCTGATTTGCTGCCAAGTATCATGGGCGTCTCAGCTTCAACAGGCGTCTCGGGGGCGTTATCAGAGAGATCAGATGCGTTGACAGTTCTGTTTTGGTTTTCCATGGCAGCGTAGAGTCGAGCGGCTCTCCCTTCCTTCTTGCGCGGTTGCGGTGCTAAGGGATCGAGATTAGCTTCAGATCTATGGAGTTGGATTCATTTCAGATATGCTTACCTCGACCATTTTCCTGAACGTAGAAGCGTCGGAGCAAAGACACCGCATCATCACGAAGATAGCCACCTTCTACCGGGAAGCCGGGTTCCACATTGCCGCCATCGCCATCATCATCATCGCGTGGTAGAGCTACAGCCCTGCCTTTAGAGATGAGATTGAGGTCCTGTGGACCGTACCCTTGCTGATAAGGCCGACCCTTAGGCAGAGTCACAGGTTTTGAGTTCATATGGACGCGGAAGACACCACCAGTTCCTCCAAACTTGTCGTTTACAGCACCGAAGTAGACTTTCTTGATGCCTAGTTGCCGAAGAAGGGACGCGCACATGATACAAGGTTCGACAGTGACATATAACACACATTCAGAGACAATAGAACGGTCGACGACAGGCGCAGGATGGAGCTTCTGGCCATAAGGATAGATATGACCATCCTTAGGATCCACATCGCTCCAGCTAGCATCGTTAGGGTCCAAAAAAGTTTTAGACACTGGGGCATCGCCTAACTCGCGACGAGAAAGTAGTGCAGATAATGCCATGAATTCTGCATGGCGGGTGCCGTTGCGTGTAACATTGGTAGCATTCATCCCCTTGGCAATTACTCGTCCCTGGTACACAAGAACACAGCCAACTGGTGTCTCGTTCGTTTTGAGAGCCAAATCACCCTGTCTATTCATCAGTTTTCGTAGTCCAAAATGCTAAGATTGTTTAAGAGGGTAGCTTTACCATATCGAGAGCCTCTCGCATATACCTCAGATGGTATTCGCGCTCGGCCCGCTCCTCGTCAGTCGTAGGCTCAATCAAACCAGGTAGAATGGGAGGTGGGGGTGTTTCAGGTCTGGGTTGCTCAGCTTGGAGCTGAGGTGGAACAGGAACGGCTACAACTAGGGGAGCAGGGAAAGCCGAAGCCTCGGCTGTGGCAACGGCCTCATTTAGAGTCTGCTGCGCGCGGACCTGAGGAGATGACGCATCGTCCAAAGTGAGACGGTCAGTAAGGACATGGAGCTGTTCGGAGTCAAAACTGGACTTAGGACTTCTGTCATTCATCGTGTCCATTGCAGCAACGGTGCTGGGTGGGCCAACTGTTGGGTGGCTGCGGGTACCCGGTTTCTGAGGCTCGCTTCTATTGTCTATCACAGCGAGAGGCATCGTTTCCTGAGATTCAGTGAGGGTGGCTGGTGATGCGGGTTCATTATCCTGGTCGGGAGCAACGTTCTCTTTCAAATGATCGACAGGTTGTTGCTGTGCTATGGGTGAGGTGCAATTGCGGGCCCAGCTATCTCCTCGTCCAAACGAAGTAAGCTTAGGGCAGTTGGCGTGGCCCGGGGTGAAGCTCGTGTGACCCGAAGCATTGTGTTCTGACTGGCTCGCAGAAGCGGGCCGGACTTGAACAGTATCAGTAGCAGGAGTGACAGGAATGGCGGGCGTCACAGTCATAGGTGGGTGAATGGAGGACTTAGCACCTCTTCCCCGACCCGTGCGCTTTTTCGTCATGTCTATTGATTCTTCTCGTTGATCTTGCTGTTGATCTTGGCTATGATCTTCGGATAATAAGTTAACAGTACAGTGGGTATCTGTATTTTGGCCGCCACAGTCGGGATTGTCATGGGGGAGAATCAAGTTTAGAGGCCTGTCGCCCGTAATCCAATGTGACGAGTTCTGAGCAGGTAAGTTGGGATGAAGCACGGCTGGAGGAACGGGGTATGCGGTGGCCTCTGTTGACTCTGCCGATTTGGTTGCGGGTAGAGTAAATGGAGAAGCGGCAGGAGAAGAACGAAAAGTTGTAGGAGAAGAAGGCGATGCAGGATTGGGAGATGGCAGAGATGCAATGTGCTCGTTTTCTAGTGCTAGTATTTGGGAGAAGAAGTGCCAAATACGGGTGAACAGAGGTAAATGGAATGGTGCAAACAGTGCCGACCAGAGGCTCGACATGTAACGCGAGAAAATGTGGCCCGCCATTGTGTTTTGTTTCTGCCTGAGGAGCGGCTTCTTGTATCATGTGTCTTGCTCTGCTCCTACCCAGATTGTGTCTCCAGTGCAACTGCCGTGGCTGCCGCCGCCGCTGCTGCTGCTGCTGTTGCTGCTGTTGCTGCTGTTGCTGTGCACCTGCCTCACCAACCCCAATAGTACTTCATTCAATACTTCCCCCAGCACTTCTAAGTTGCAAAGGCAACTGCTGGCAGGTACCGGCGTCGAGTTTGCCCAGTACGTACTTCTCTATCTAGATTTAAGCACTAGATAAATGGATGGGATAGCCGAATAAATGTCCTGACACTTATAAGCAAATAATGCTCCAAATCGTCTTGCTAGTGTCTGTAGGTATCGAGCCATCACATATTTTTATAATACGTAGAACGACCTCCAAGGCAAAAGTTGCATGGGGTCGGTCTTGATTGATGATAACTGTGAAGATAGCTTGTACCGATCCTGTTAAGCTGAATTGGGAATACAGTGCTCATTCAACCTACCTATCTTAGCAGGGAGTTTATCTTACACAATTGAGGATAGAAAAAAGAGCAAAGACGTCTGCGTGGGATTCCTGTATAATTGAGGCTGATCACAAGAAGGGTTTTTTTCTCTTTGGTTGATGGAAAGGTGGGGGTGGGGGTGGGGAGATATGCCTTCACATATGTAGATAACAGAATTATTTCTATACTGAACAGTCTATTCCGCTAATAGTAGGTAACTACTCCTTCATAGGTAAGCTGCCTGTTCAATTATTTCAGTGCTTAACATACCTTAACTACGACACTCTAAAGATGCTGGTGATAGTACCTTAGGTACCTACTTAAGGTGGCCGAGATACCTACCTAAGGTAGGTAGAAGTGTGGTCGGGAGTGATGCGGGGAAGGTACCTAGGTACTTACCTAACCTACATACCTAACCTTAGGTACCTATTGGACATGTGTGCGAAGTATTCTAAATGTATCTTAGGTACCTACGCTAATGTAGGTACACTGCGTACCAAACCAATCAACGCAGCCTATATGTACCCACTAAGTACTAGTCCAGAAAGAACCAGGTCTTCAACTTCTCTATTGGTCCAATCGTTGCCCCTAAGAACTTCACCACCAGTGCCTTTATCGATTAGGCACGTACCTCAGGTACTTCATAGGTACTTTGTAAATCGTTAGATAAAGTCTACGATAGGTAGTTTAGGTAATTTTGTGGCTTACGCACAGAAGACTGGTGCTATTGAGGGGATCTCATAAGGTAGGCCCTGATCCTCTATCTGGATAGGTAGGAACATAAAACGAAGAGATCCTCGCTTCGTGGCGCCCCTCGTTTTGTCAATGCAAATGGGGTTCGCTGCATCAGTTCTCGCTTTTCGGTCACATTACATACATAGTAGCTCTTTGTAGACAGCCAAGCCGGAAACTTTTGTTCGCTCGCAATCTTCTCGCGCTGCCTCCCAAGGCTTGACGAGGCCCTGGGAGACTCAGATGAAGATTGTTGACCACGTAATGCCGTCATTTGACGATTACAAAAGTCCCATATCCCTGATCAATTGCATGGTGAATATACTGTGGCCTGCCTTTGTTTCAATATCTCTTGGATATTGATTCATCGAATACTACTCAGTTCAACAAGTTGTTGAGGCTAGGTATAGAGAACACGTTAGGGACGGTTTCTGGGCTACTCTGGACTCCTGTCACGCTATAGTGTATCCGAGACGAAAAATGAAGCTGCCTGGATCAGGAGTATTCGTTGATGGGCTAGTCTTGGATTGTGGTCATCGCCCTGTTGGCTCACAATACCAAACGGCGGACTATGAGCTATGAGTTACCCGTGTCTTCCGCTACGCTGCTCAACATCGACACTCAGCAGAGGATCGGAGTCAGCACAGAGCAGCCGTGCGTATATCACATGCGTTCTTGGTGATCATATAGACAACCTCTGGCTGGAAGAATGATAGGTAAGGCTCAGCCAGTGAGAGCTTTTGCCTTATATTCGAAATTCGTGTTTCATGGCTTGTAGTGAGGCGGTTTGTGTTCCCATTGCAACACTTACACAACACGGGGGTCAGCTGCTATTATATCGTAATCGTAGCTACTGAAGATTTTTACAGACTTTCCAGTCGCCTGAGCACTCCCTTGACCGGCCGAATGCTGACCGAAAGCGAGATTCCGTCAAGAGTTTGGTTCACTGGCAACTACACATACGTTATTGCCGTTGCCCGTCCTGCCATATTCGTCCAATCCTAATTCGGTCCCATCTACAATGTACGAGCACGAAGTATATCAACCCTGAATCTCTAGATTCCATCTGGTTTCCCAAAGGCTCCAGCGCAATTGATCGAGGGTCGACTGGAGTCATCTGGCATTCTACCAAGTCATAAACCCAAGCCATCCATCAATGCAGTTCATCGCGATTTAGACAGGTACGCCAGTATTCCACCAAGTTTCAGAAAAAAACAGATACCTGAAGCCACAACACAAGAGTGAAAATGACATTCTTCACTCACCTTAATTTTCCCATCACATCATCAAGTATCACTATCACATACTTCACCCTTTGTTCATTTTGCGTTCGTTTTACATCAAAACGTCTCGCATTCCTATACCTATCATCATTCCATTCACGACTCTCGAACCATGAACCTAAATAGCTCTCCACGATCCAGATATACAACCCTATCCCTCCATTCTTCCCCCATATTCGCAACATCTGCCTTGAAGTCGGCCAGTGAAGACAACATGACATCGTAATCATCAAAATGGACCGGGATCGTCAAGTCTGGATTCAATAGTCTCATGAGCTCAACGCCCTGCTTCGCATCCATCGTGACCATGAGAAGTGGCATCTTCGGGCCGGGAATCGTGGTTCCGCCCAGATGAACAATCATAAGGTCGATCCCAGTACCGGAGAGATCTTTATCGTGGGGAGACTGGGGGGAAGAGTGCGAGTGTTGCACAAGCTTCTGGTCCCGAATATACTTGGGTATCTCCCTTAGCTCGTCTACGAATAGCGTATCCCCAGAGACATATATCCTGTACCCAGTATCCATGGATTGCGAGTCCACCCTTGTCACACCGCTCTCATTTCCAAAAGTAGAAGCCGAAGCAGGAGCCGACGTGCTAGACGACCAGCCCATCTCCAGCAGCCACCCATTTGTAGGCGGCACCGCACCAATTAATTCATTGGCAACGGCCAGAGGACCTGGCGGGACGTGTTTTCCAGGCATAGCCACAATTTTGATCATAGGGACCTTTCCATGTTCAGACTGGGCCTGCTCGCTATTGTCACCACCAATATGCAACATCATGCTCTCAAAAGTATCGACATCATAAACGGCGCGGAAAGGGCCTGCTCCTTCATCTTGTTCCCTTTCACCTATACTCCTACTAACATCCCCGCGAATTCCACCATCGTAACGGCGTTGAGAAGTCAGACACTCCTTAGCGTGAGGCGTTGTGACAATCACAAAATCTCGATTCAGCCTCTCCTCGACAAGACGATCAAAATGGTCCTCGTGGTAATGACTCAGAAGCACGAGATCAACAGGCGGAAGACCGTCCATGTCTACCGCCGGATCCTTCACACGCTGTGCCGTCACGCCGGGGCCGAGATGCACGTGGTCGCCCGCATGGAGGAAGTTGGGGTCTGTAAGGATGCGCAGGCCTCGCCATTCGATGATAGTCGTCGCATTGCCTATGAAGTACAAGCTCGCATCCTTCGCGCCCACACCGCGCGAAGAGGCGAGATGCGTATGCGTCTTTGTGACACGAAGACGTTCCTGCGCATCGTCTGATCCTCTCTGATCACGGAGCAGCGGGATGCGCTTCAACGGGTCGAGATGGAGATGTCGCATTGGACGCATCCTAATTAAAGCTGCAGATACTCTCGCTGCGTGGTTCGAAGGAGACTCCTGCTGATTACCGGAAAACAAAACACAGGAATCCCAGCTGACGTGATCTGGACGTTGTTCTACCCTACAGTAGATTTCGCTACCCTGTCCATGACGTAGTCGATTTCGTAAATCGATGATACACGTACCTATCCAATCCCAATCATCGCTACCGTGCCATGAGAATGGCCTACCTATCATTAAGGTGCACAAATACCTGGATGCAATTGAATCCGTGAGTAGTACTGAACGCCTAGCCTAACCCGCATCCCAGCTTTCTTTCGTCAGCAATTCACTAGAAGCGCAGTCACGCGCGATGAACAGATATATGGAGATATGATTGGGGTTCCGTTTTAATTGAATCCAATCTATGTGAAGACTTGTCCCGTGTAACTAATAAAAGCAGGTATTGAGCTGAGCATATACTGGTACTAGGTCTATTACTACAGCAGCAGAACACGACCCTCTGCACTTTAGATAGATATCGGATCCCCTGACTCCCCTGATGCAAAACAAGGGTATCATGCAACGAAACATGAAATGAGATGAGATGATGTGAAATGACCTATGTCTTCCGTAGACGACAACGTCGAGTATAGTATCATATGGTATATTAAAAGTAATAAATACAGAAGATCTGAACGATTCCGTTTTCCCCATGCGCCGTCTTTTCTGCCTGTATCGTGAAGTATCGTATCTCGTCTCCTGATGCAATGGTCAATGCGAGTGCTCGTTACGCCGGTTCCGCTGATAACAACAACTACCAAAACAACCAATCACTCATAGAACATGGCGTCGCCATGAGTAGGAGGCGGTAGGCAGAGTCGCCGCCGCGAACCTGGCGTCATCATGGCGTGAATGTGTCCTGTGCCTCAATTTCAATTTCGCAAGAACATCGCATCCTAGTATCTTAGAGTACGCCGAGAAACAGTCCACGAGCCAGGAGCGAATAAAGTGGCGGACGCGCGTGCACGAGGCAGAGATATACGACGGCTGCGCTTTTGCGCCGACGGAGGAGAGGCGGGTGCACGCGACGAGGGCCGTGGAGATGGGCCGGAAGGGCGTGAATGAGAGGGCGAGGAGCGCCGTAGTTAATGGGGCTATGTTGCGTAGTACGACTGACTGCGCGTCCTCTATGAGGCCTTGGATTATAGCCGTGCGAGGCGAGGTGAATAGTGCTAGCATTGCCACTATACTGAGGCCGGCTATTACAGATAGCGTTGGTATGATGCTGGATAGTGCCGACTGTTCAATTGTGGCAAGCAGCTTCTGCTTTGCTGGTGTAAGGTTGCCGAGATTATTTTCATGGCCGCGTGGTGTGGCGAGGCCAGGATTCTGTTGGGTATGAGACTCACTCGAGTCCCAAGGATTGGATATGTGACGTCGTAATCGTCTATGGGAAACCGAGAAGACCGGGGTTGGAACTCCAGCAGTATACTCGTCTGGGTTCACAATCGCTGATGAGGCCACATTGATTGATGAGGCCCTCGTAATACGACTTGTAGTACGAGACCTGACAATCCGTGACGGCACGGAAGAGTGCATGCTGTGATTATCATCCTACGATGCTATCAGTACAAGCTCGGCCATGTGAGGTAGAATGTCTCTTACCCATTCGTCACCTAGTGAACGAACATTCCTAGTGATGGCGGCGGCAGTGGTGGTGTGAGAGGCCTGGGATCCTGGGAGAACCGCGTTGCTATAGAGGCCTGACGATTCCTGAACTAGTGGAGTAGAGTCGACATTAGAATCATAAAACTCCAGGATTTGCGGTCCTGAGAGTCTTCTACCAACGTTGGTGATGGCAACTGTTGACGAGTCGATTGTGAATGGTGATCGTGACCTGTCACCATATAGAGATGTTTGGTCAGGTACTACGGCAGGTCCACAGAGGCCTTGCGATATGCTACCTGCAGCAGCATCGGCAGCCATCCGTAGACGAGGGGCAGCTGCAAGTGCAGCCGAGTAGCTCGTTGAAATATGGCCATCGCCTAGTAAGTCAGTATAGCAACCAGATGAGCTCCATTCCTCAGTAGGCTCGTCTATCACCGTGTTTCTCGATGTTTGCGGCACGTTGTTGGATGTGTCACGGAATTGACGATTTCTGACAAGGCTGGATAGTACATCCGGCGAATGAGAGACTCCTTCCTGATTGCAGCCGGCGTTGGAAGCCAATTCGGATGTTGTCGCACAGATTGCGAAGTCAAGATGAGCTTGGTATTCTGGTCGTTGTGGCAGATTAGGTGAGGCCGAAATTTCTTTCAAGTCGAACTCTTCATCAAGGAAGGATGATTGAGGAGAGAAGAGGTTGAAATCTACGTAGTTGCTTCCAGCCTCGGTTCCACTGGCGTTTAGGTAGGGTAGAATCGGCATTTGGTCGCAGCCCTCAATTGTGTTGTCAGAAACGTTGGCATACTGATCGATCGGAGTGATTGGTAGTGAAGGTGAAGCAGAAGAAGAAGAAAAGGATCCGCCGGCGGTGAGTGAGAAGTAGTCCGCCGAATCAAGAAAGCTAAGATCAAATGGAATCATATCAGTTGGTTCCTGATCGTATTGGATGAACTGATCCCACTCCATGGGGAAACCGTCAATAGAAGCATTCAGGGGCTGTATGAGTAGAGAGTCGATCAGGCCAGAATCGATTGATGGAGATGGCGCATTTAATATTTGGTCAAGTTCAGAGGTTATCAAAGCCTGCTGGGCAGGCGTTTCTGAAGGTGCTGCTGACGGGCGATAATTTTTACTTGTTTTCTTGGTCACCTTGCCAGAAGCAACCGCAGTAGCAGGTCCGTCAAGCCTCTTGTGGCTAGGATCGCATTTTGTCTTTCTTCTCCTGCAATTGTCGCAGGCCTTCATTTTTCTCATTAGGTGTGCGTGATCTCTCTGCTCCTTAGTCTTGCAACCACGCGAGAGGGAATTTGTCACGTCTCGACCGTCCTTGGTCAATATCTTCATGCCCGGCAGATTGGAGAAGTCAATTGCGGAGGTGGGGGGCGAGCGATCAGGTATCCGCGGCGAAGAGTTGGTCCGTTGACTCTCGGACGTTGTCGGGGATGCGTTGCTTGCGCCGAGAGCTGGGTAAACCATGTAGAATTTGAACAGATGGCCAGTAGCCTGAGTATAACGAAGGAATTCCATTGAGACGGCAGCCCTCTTATCGAGTATAGAGGCGTTTCCAGGAATATAGGCGTCAATCATGTCATCCAGTTGCTTGGATCCTATAGCAGGGAAAAATTGCAACTTGGCACCAACGGCCGGCTGGTGAACTGAAAATCCCATTAGGGAATTGGAGGTGCTGCGAGACATGGATGGCATGATTACAGCTTGGTTGTGAGCCAGGTTGATAATAATCGTCCAAATATGGCTGAGATGAGGCCGTGAATAACTCAAGATGATCGTAAAGAGTGACCGGCACCAGCGAATACCAACACGGTAAAAGATTGGTGCCGTAAACTTAGAAATCTGGATAAGAGCAGGCGTATATGCGAAGAAGCAAGATATATATATATATGCGTGTATAAATATATATATATTTGGCGTATATGCTATGAATCGTAGCTCGTGCATCTCCCTTAGCTGATCGTTCTCACGAACTGCAAGCCAGGGATATCTTACCGTAGTTGATTGTCTAAGCAATGAAGAGGCGAATATCATTCACCTATGACTGCCTCAGGGTATTGAATTGGTGGGCGGTTGGAATTATCGCGTTCTCGAAGATAATTGGTAACAACCGCAGGTATAGATTGGGGTAAGGCAAAGCGAAGGGTGAGATGAGAACAGGCCAGGGGATTATCTGAGCTCGTTGCCTTATCTCCAATGGGAAAAGCAAAGAAATAATACCGTATTGAATGTACCGTAATGGATAGTAATTGGGAGAAAAAGAGAGAGAGAAGGAGGAAAGAGATGTGAGGTAAGAAAAGGAACCACGCCGGATATTTCAGGTTGCTCATCACTAAGGGCGGGTTTTCTGGTGAGGCGCTGCAATTGCTGAATTGAATCGATCAGGCGGAGCAGCGCCGGTCATATGCAGGCGCGATTCCTAGTGGAACACGGCGAGACGAGACGGGTTTAGTGTCAAGCCTCGATATGCAGATTGGAGTCGTCCATGTCCCAAAATTCTGGCTTACTTGTATCTATGTAATGTATGTATGTACGTACACCAAGCCTATCCCGCCCATCTGTTGTTGTTTTGTTAACGTTAAGGGTCCAAGCGGGTCCCCTGAAGACATAAAGAGCGCGCCAAAGCAGCAGGTCATCGTCATTATGTCCAGTACGGACGTACGGACTATTCCGTACACGTGTAAGGTATCAGGATTGTCAGTGCTGGTACGGAGTACGGCTGATGATACCTAGCACGCAGACATAAGGTAGTATCCGGCAGGTAGTGCACGTACGATGATCGTATACGTCCGTACGTAGTCAGTCCGTACAATACCTACATGAGATACTAGTACCTACCTAACCCGTACGGAATAGAGTAAGGTAGGTAAGTTGCTACAAGGCGGTTATGTAGCGTAGCGCAGGTGGACTCTATAGGTTGACATCGACTTCAAACCTCGTGGGCCAAGCGCAGGTATTATTTATCCTCAGCCACGGAACCAAGAAGGTCACCGTTGACTACACCTATTCCTCCGTCCTTAAGGATAGTACGGGTACAAGAAACAGGGGTCAGAGTCGGGTCTGTACTGAACAATGGAAACTGTTACCTAAGCCCGAACATGTAGATAGAGACGTTTATTAGGTAGCATGGACCCAATCCTAGCTTAAACTCGGCTCAAACCCCTGTTTCTTGTATCCGTATTATCCTTAAGGACGGAGGAATAGGTAGGTAGGTGTACCTAGGTACCTACCTACCTACCTTAGGTACCTAATAAGAAAGCGTGACGTACCGGTAGATCTACACTAGGTACTTAAGGCACTTACATTAGTAATATGTAAGAGTTTTGTGGGGTCAAATCCCTACGCACGCTAGGTACCTAGGTAAGTCGCACGCCGGTGCTCGTCAGCACTGCTGCCTCAGGCATACTACATTCATCTTCGGCGAGCTCAAAACATCGTACCTATGATGACTCATACTCAAGTCTAACGATGTAGCTAAGAAGTACGCATTACGGACTACGAATCCGTACATAGTACGTCCGTACTTTAAGGTCTGTTGCTGGAGTTACTAGTTCTTTACGGAATACTTCATATTAGGGTAGATGTCCGACTCGACTGAACCTGAGGCTCCGGTCCGTACCTTATTGGGGCGCGGACCACTCGAGCGAAGTACTTACCGTGCTTGTACGGACGTATTTAGCTAGGTAGTAAGTAGTCTACGAAATCCCTTAGGCGCCTGCTGCGTAGATGCTATTACCTATTGAACTGGGAACCGGGAAGTAAGCATATTTCGAGTCCAGTCCGAGCCAGCGATTTTGACAATTCCGCACATTCTACTGTACACGACCTACCTACCTTAGATACGCATCTTTTTATTACGTACCATATGGTACGTGAGGCTGCCAAGTATGGACGGAGAAAAGTGCATACATACTTCGTACATAATTTGTATGTATGTATGTATGTAAGTAGGCATACCGAAGCTGCGGCCACCTGCAACCCTTTCATGCAACACCAGAATTCATCACCTACCCTCTCTCTCCCCACAAGCTTGCAGCTCGTGAAAAAAAAAGTCAAATGTCAATCACATGAATCAAAACACATCAGAATCCAAATTTGTTTACTTCCATGCTCGGAATACCTACCCAACAAAGCTTGGTAGATAAACAGGTCCTGTTGTAGCGTATGTAGTATTTACTTCCCTGGCTGCCTCACACTATTTACGACTGCAGCTCGGTCACCATTGAACAGCCCCCCTTCTCACACTAACCAATGGAAGAATGCGCAGTCCTCATCGTCGCTTTTTTTCAATTGGTTCAATCCGACATCCCTGCTGTATGTAACGGGGATTGGAGAATGTTGTTTTCACATTATACATATGTATATGCCTATAGGTGGTATTATTCACCCTGTACCTGACCCTGTCAGCGATCCTCAGTATGTATACGGATCCGTAGGTACGTACGCTACATACGTCCGTACACTAAATACAACGCTAGGTATCCCGCATCCCATAATACGACGTGATTCAATAGTTTACGCTCCGTCAAAACGCCTTACCGAACGAAACCAACTGGTTTTTGATTCGCGCATTAATGAGGAAGATGTTGCGTACCTATGTATGTACCTATATATGGACTGGGTCACGTTATCTGGCGCCGCGAATCACATCTGCTGTAGGTATGACTCAATTGATCATCTGTACAAGTAAACACGACGTTGTTCTTGGGCGTAGAGTAAAGGTAAGGTAAGTTAAGGTAGGTATAGCTAATTGAAGTTGGCGCGTCTATCCGACATGTCACTAAGTTCGCACGTGTGTACGCAATTAAGCACGCATTTATTCATGTCATTAATAATTGTACTCGTGCGTAGTGTATTGCAGCCGGGTTGACAAACCCGAAGGTGACAGACAGATAGACTGAGATCGGAAACCATGTGAACGGAATCGCGATTGAAAAAGGACACTAGAAATGTTCCACATTGCTCAACCGAGTATATCCCACAACGCCGCTGACCCCTTTAACCTATGTATGTGCGAGTGGACAGGTGGTGCTGTCATCGCCATAGGTACAAACATATTCCCATTTGCCGTTCGTAGTAGATGGCGTACACTTCCCCCAGAGTGATAACAAACGAGCAAGACAATTAGACAACCCGAGCCAATAAAGACAAGCCATCTTTCATGTAACGCTACTCAGAAGCCTGCGAGATGCCAGTGAGCCCTTTTCTCCTCGAGTAACCTACTGGCCATCCTGCTGACCTTAATTTTCCACATATATTGCCCATCTAAGGCAAACATTCGCGACCCACGCTTTAAGGGCCTAAGACTGGCCAAAACGAGATGTTATATTGTTTATTGTGTAAGCGTTGATATTTCAAGGGGCGACGCCGAACGCTCTTCTATTTGATTCATGGTTGGCCTCGAGGGGTGTGAGGCGCATGAATGCGGATCACAAGCGATAGTTCCGAGTTTTCTCCCCCTTTACGCAAAAAAACCCGGATTCGAAATGGCGATAAACAGCGGAGAACGTGCGGCAGTATATTGGTAACGAAGCGGAAAGCGCGGCAGAGCCACGTAGAGGGTCGATGAGAGATCAACAGTAATGGCGAATCGACGACGTGAGTCGGCCGCATATATCCAGGTGGCACTTGCAAGATGCTGAGCCCAGTTTCCCAGGTAGGTAGATAGGTAAGGTTTATTTTAGGTAGAACGGATCTTAGCCGGCACAGATAATTAGTGTGGTTCTGGCAGGCCATAAACCGTTGGTATACGAAATATATTAAAAAAGCATAAAAAGAATTTCGGCCCCATCTGAGTAAATCCAAAAGATCAGGTTGCAGGCCTCCGGAAATGCTACATGAGGTATGAATAACTGTTCATCTCATCATCGGTGACCCTGCTGGCACTGCACCAGGCCAGTTGTCTAAACCAGTCAGTATTCACATAATCGTATGAGAAGGTTTGTTCCATGTTGCTCGATGCCGGTGTACTCGGATTCAAAGGGAGGCTCAACAAGGAGGATCGCCCTCCAGTTGCTTCTGATCGGGATGCCATAGTGCTGAAGCACCAGCGCTGCAAGGAGTCATGTTGACATATGTTTGAATTTGAGTACGCCGGTTCTTGGACCAATCCTGGGCTTCCGGCTTTGCATCGCGTACATACAGACCAGTGGACATTCGTGGCAAGGTCGAGGGGATGGTGTTCTTGGCCAAAGTGAACACAAAGTTGGGGAAGCGAACCTGTCCACGGGCAGGAATCCCACGAAGCCAATGAACCAGTTTCTCCGCAAGCGGGATTGAATTCACATTGCCACCGATTTGGATACAACGTTAAAGTACTGCCTATCGCAATAAGATCGCGAGTCATATCCCGCATCGTCACCGCGGCTGCGGGAGACGGCCGGGTAGAGGAAACTTCGAGGTAGTCAAGTACCGACGATACTGAATTCATGTTGAGATTGAGTGCTGGACTGAAGCTTGCTTGAGCACGCGTAAGGAATTCTTCGCTGATGGCCAGCTCTGCCATCTCAGGGCCTTGGTAAGCCAAGGGTGTAGATTGTAACGCCTCGCCGATACCTAATACGTTTTCATCCGTAGATAAGTCGTGTCGGATGGTTGGTGGGTCCTGAACGGTTTGAGTTCGCTGAAGTTCTGTTGCTAAAAACGCCTCGTAGCCTTCCTCCAACTTAGAGAAGTCATGACAGTTACACTAAAGCTTGTTAATGTCGCTGTAGTCGCAGCAACTGATGTAAGGAGGTGATTATAATTCGGCTGAGACTTACCCTCGTCCTTTTTTCTCGATGAAAGTCGCAAGTAAGTTCAAATTTTCTCTTGAACGCAGTTTTGGTTCGAGTCTCGATATCCAGGGGACCTCTCCTTCTCCCTCGCTGTGGTTTTGATATGAGGTCACGGCCTGGAAGTGTGTTCTGGTCACCAGCAGGTGAGTATAAGGTCCTAAGACTGGGCTGGCAATCGCTCTTCGTACTACGAGGCAGGAACTCCGAGTGGGATGGAATTTCAAGGGTGTTCTCGTTCGCGGCATTAATCTCAAGGCATCTTTTTTCTGTTTTCTGCCGTATCTTGTTATAGAAAGATTGAGACTCGATAGTGGGCTCAATCATAAGAGTGCGTTGAATGACATTTCGATTGTGGCGTGTAGATGCCCTAGCCGTTGAAAGGGGAGCGAGGTGGCCCTCGTTAACTCGGGCCGACCGAGGCATGTTACGGGAATAATCGAGGGGACGGCAAGATATCGTTGAGAATACAGCAATGCTGAAGACTGGAGGCTGAGATCTATAGCTTGGAGCCTAAAAATAGGAGCCGACCAGACAGCCCAGCCTCCCAGTACTTATCAAAGACTGTGGCCCAAGAAGTCGTGATGTTCAGCTAGTACATGCCAATGTGCTCACAAGAGTCGCTCTTTCATAGGCCATGTATGATCCAAAGAAGAAACAGAGAAGCAACTGAAGGGTATTCACAGGGACGGAAGCGAAGTGAATGGAGGGGTCAAAAGGTTGAGAGGGCTGCGAAACAAAGTAACAAGGAATAGCTGCGCCTCCGTGATTATGAGGCGGCTGATGTGGCACTGCTTGCGACAACCAGTAGACTGTCGAGGCACCATACAAAGTACCTATGTGAGAGGAACTTGCTTATTAGCTGGCCACGACCCTTCGTCGATCTACCTTCCTGAGGCACGTCGCCACGAATTCATCAATGAGGACCATACGAAGACTGGCAGACGTATTAGTATGATAATGGAGACGATCCGGTCAAGCACAAGCCCACCAGACGCGCGAATAGATTGCTCTCTTTGCCAATAAAGTAAAAATCAATTGCTAGAATGCTTTCCCGGGGAAAGGAAACAGAGAAGGAGGGGACTGAAGAAATTATTCGACATTGGTTGGTGTGGGTAAGCATAATGTGACCTACCCTGTTAGAAGTACCTAAAGTACTACTTATGTAGTGTATTCCGTACGGATCTGTTATACCTACTGCAGCATCAACCGAGTACCGGTACCTATTCTCGAGTTAGCCTTTGAGCCTCATTAATGAAATAGGTAGGCAAACTTGATTGGGGTAACAAGTGGACAGCTCGGGAGGTTAGGTAATACTACTACCTAGTTACATCCGTACCTAGATTCCAAACTGAGGTTCGGAGATGCATCATTATATCATTGTTGATCTTCAATTACCTACCTAGGTATGGACGTACGTATACGTACTTATACATACCTCCTAAGGTACGGATCCGTACGGAATGTTTACCTGCCTGTCTTGTCGATCCACACAGCATAACGTAGGTATTCCGTCCTACTCAGTTACCTATACCTACTCCTTACCTACGGACGTACTGCCGGTAGGTACATCATCATGTAGGTATCCCGGCCTCTACAGCCAACTAAACCAACCCACCACTTGTGGCTTCATACCTACTGTACTGTACGAAATATGTATGCGCTCTGCCGCTTTTAAGACGAACTACCTAAGGCACACTAGGTATGTAATGTACCTAGGTACATAGTTATATACGGACATAGGTTAGAATGTCGGCTGTCGAATTTGTTATGTCCAGCCGAAGTCGTCGTAACCATACAGAATTGTCGAGCTTATCGAGCTTAGGGTTAATCCGTAATCCGTACTTTTACTACAAATACGATATAAAGTGCACTGATTGGTAAATCCAATTCAGGTGGGTCCATACACCCTAAGTACCTAGGTACCTCTTATTGTTGAAGTTCTCTGTCTGAAGGACGGGTTCCTACAACCGCTCCGTTTTACATTTCCTCTAAATTTCAGTGCCTGTTGTTCTTGGTGCGGTCAGATAAGTTTAGTAATTTAGAGTGCACTCAAAGCTATGGTGGTCGCCTAAAGTCAAACAAGTCGTAGGCCTCTCTACTCCATGGACCCCCGTTCGCTCGGGAGAAGCCAGGCATTGAGCTCTCGGTCCCCAGTGCTTGATGGGGCCATGTCCTTCCAGTCACTTCTATCGTTATAGGGCATACAGGCATTTGACCGGCTGCATCAGAAGGCTTTGCTGCCTTTTTGCCTCGCGTTGCTGGATTTATAATCCTAGGGATGGGCTGCTTTCTTGAAGATGCTACTGCAAGCAACGATAGAGCTTCTTCGTTCTGGATAGTTCGATTTGCAGCTTTAGAAGCAAATTTCGAATTGCCAGGTTTCCGTCTCTGCGGAACGTCATACGCTTTAGCTACTGGTAAGCCTTCACCTCGAGATTCAGCTTCATCATCTGTATGAGTTTTGATGGTCATGGGATCATCGTCATTTACCCCGTCGCAATGATGCGCCTGAGAAGTGATTTGATCTGGCGAAACCGCTGACATAGAATCCTCTCGTGCATGGATTGACGGCTCCACGCTGCCAGCCGGATCTGGCTCGTCACCAAAATCAAAGCCAATCACTTCCTTACTCCTTATGCCCTTGTGGCCCAGACTTGCTAGGCGAGGAGGCGGTATATCAGTGATTGCTGCGTCGCCCTGCGTCTCTGCTGAAGCTAAGCGCCCAAGGACTTGCTCTGCACTGCTTGAGGAGCCATCACTTTCACCTGAACGCCGTTCCTTGGACCTCGGTCGTTCCCCGGCTCCTGTACTATTTTCAGCATGTTCATTGCCTTGCTTGATTGTAACTCTTGATTGGGCGTTTTCCGAAGGTCTAGGGCCAAGCCAATCGAAGCATTGGATTCCATTGAATTCGTCGTTGTCGATGTTATATCGGCTTTTGTCCATAAGAGGTGATTGGAAACCCACATCTCCATTGCCGTTGTCATCACTATTTCTGTTCATCTTGTCTTTTGTAAAATCTGCACAGGTTTGTCCAGGACTTGCGGCACGTGCTTTCCTGCCCCTTTGATCGGTAGGTACATCACCACATTGAACTTTCTTCGACGAAGGCAGGCTCCTGGTATTTGACCTCGTAGCATCCAGCTCGCTTACCACCAACAAACCTCGTTTTTTCCTGGGTTTGATTCTTAACTCTGTCTTAGGTTCGTCATGGGTAGGCTCCTTGGTAGGCAATTTCACCAGATCCTCGCTATGACCAATCGGATTCGAAACTTGAAGTCTTTGCCCGCAAGTGGTGTCACTTGTGGTGATTGGGCTCCTTCTGCCCAGCATTTGTTTGACTGAAGTCCCCGTAATTAGAGATCCGCTTGATGGGTCTGCCCTTGGATCTGTGTGCTGGAAAACTTCACTACTTCCTCCCGTTCTCCGTCTTACAGAGTGACAATTCAGAACAGACTTTTTGTTCTTCTTTACCTGCCCTTGGTCAACCCTTAGCTCTGAACCCTGACACCGAGCAATCATGCCCTTGTCTGTCTCATCTAGCATGCCCGACACCACTGGCTTTATTGGATTGGGAAAGATGGAGAGAGGAGTCGTAGACGTTTGCGCACGGTTGTGTTGTGGAAGCTTTTGCCTTGAGAGTTGGCCATTCGCATTTCGCAAGGGTGTCTGAATTTGCGTTTTGTCCTTTATAGGACTATTATGCGAATTCTGAGTATTTGTACAGGACGACGGTGACGCGATCGTCTCCGTAGACGTGTGAGATGACTTTGAAGGACGATGGCGCACCGGAGCTTGACTTAATGGTGATCCAGAGAGCGTCAAAGTTGCGCCGAAGAGATTCTGAGCATATCCAGTCTTGCTTGGTCGAAAAACTTCTCTTTTCTGCCGTTTGGCTGAAGGGAGGCCATCGGCCTGAAGAGCTTGTACCCGCGTCCGCTCTTCATAGGGCGACTTTGTAGGGACTGCTGCGCGGCCATAATGGCCAGATGGCGTCCCAATGACATCGTGAATATGTTTCTGTGGTAAAGTCTGTGGTTTGACCTTATGGGGCGTTATGACAGAGACAATAGATGATCGTCGCGCAGCAGAGACAGCCTGACGTTGGGCTCTTTCTTGCGCTCTCTTGTCTATAAGCTCTGATAGATCCTGATCATATCTCTCAACACAATTTCCAACCTGGACGACAACGCCGCCTCTCTCCAGTTCGATTTCATCGCCATCGGCCAAGTCGTAGTCCTCCTGCCAATGCGTATCGCCGACCAAGTTGCCTCGGTCGTCATAGACCATAGCTCGCCTGTTAAAAGTGTGGTATTTCAGGCGTCCATCTCTCCAGCGTTTTTGCTTCCTGCGAAGATCGTGGGTGAATAAGCAGGTGTGTTCCCGAACTGTTGCCGTAGTGCGCGAAGAATGGATGGGCGTTGCCAGACTGGCATTTGATATGGCTTGAGGAGCTGCAGTCATAGCTGCAAGATTTGAAAGTACCATTATTCATAATCTACTGAGGACGGGCATTGAGTACATTTTGTAAAGTGTATGTCTCAACCAACATCAGCCATCAAAACAGGTATTATTGTGCTTATTTGCTTGGGGGGAAACGCAGACCGTTGAACACGGTAGGTACCCTTCTTGACGCGTTCGCACGTGCCTTCTTACTTATTACTAATTACTGTACACTAGTGCGGGTACACTACCAGTAGTAAATAGATACGGATAAGTGTATAAGTACGGATCCATACATATTCAGGCATTTTCGAGCTGTAGCAGATTTGGTAAAGCAGTGTTTCTGAGGGGGCTCTCTGATGGTCCTCTACGGACGTACCTAACCTAGCTACCTACAGGTACCGAGGTAGGTACATACCTAAGGTACGGAATACCTAGGACCTTAGGTAAGTACTGTTACTATTCACACAGCTAGGTACCAGTATTCTGACGGAGGCCAGAGTGGTTTATCGTTGTGAAGGCACTGTACCGAAGTCTGTAGGCAGAGCGCAGGTTCGTTCTTAGAACAGAAGCAATAGAATCCAATATATTTATGACCTGACCTCATAAGTGAAGGCGTTGGCGATTGAGGGTGCGTAGATCGCGCTTTCTAGACGTTCCTTGGAGTTGAAGTGGGATCGTGGGACCCACTTACGGATAGGCACCTACCTACGGAATACACTAGGTAGGCTTATTACAGTGTATATTCACCGTGCTAAATATAACAATTACCGTGCTGCTCCGTGACATGTATACTTAGGTACCTACCCTGCAGTGCTGGAAAAACCACCCACCTCACTTAGGTATAATTGGCATCTTATCTAGGTATGTTTCGTTTGTTCTAGAAAGCTTCACAGGATGGTAGAAGGTAATCCGTAGGTAGGTAGCTGTGCGAATAGGTAGCTAGAATCACAGCTGACAGGCGACTGCGACAGGCCGAAGGGTGCACCGCTAGCCAAACATAGGGTGTACCAATACCTATCATTGCCCTAACTAGGTATAAGTAAGATGACACTACAAACGGGTATGTGCCAACTAACCTATCTAGGTATAATATAGAGATCTCGCCCTAGGTTAGGTACCTAGCATACCTAGTAGGTAGGTAGGTAAAACATCGAGACCTTACCTACCTAGGTAGGTATGGATCTAGGTATTCCGTAGTTGCCTAAGGTACAGAAGGTTTGTGGTGGGGCCGACACCCCAGACAAGCGGGGTAGGTAGACGACTAGGTACCCTTGTACATACCTATTTTAGTTAAAGGCATAGGTATACCTACCTAGGTAGCTGGGCGAATGGTAGTTTGCAGCTGGCCGGCGGCTGTGCCAGGCCGAAGCATTGTCCTTGAGAAGTATGTACTAGGTAGGTACGGATTAGTGTAGGTACTTATTACGCCTACCTACCCAGGTGCATACCACCCACTGTAGGTAGGTACATACTTAGTAGTAGTAGTGTAGGTACGGACGTATAAGCTCTGGGCAGGCTTACACAGGTACCTAGTAGGTATGTATAAATGCTCTTACCTGAGCAGACACCACTTCACACATGATATAGGTAGTAGGTATGCTCCTTTCGAATGGATGCTATGTAATCCGTAGCAGAGAACCTTAGGTTCTAAAGTTTACCCTACCCCTCCAAGCCCGAGCTCGCTCGCTCGCTCGCTGGAGTTATGCGCCTAGCGAACTTAGGCATCTCATCAAGCAAGTAGTACCATGTTTACGAGCAGGCCGGCAATAAATGCCAGTAAAATCAAGATCTCTTAACCTAGGTACGGATTACTCCGTACATCAATTTACATGGCGCAGGTCAAGCTGCAGGTCAAGCTGCCACACCGCACTGCCGCCGCCCTCTTCAAAGGTCCGACGTTCCACCTCCCATAATTCAAACCCGTAGACCGTGGAACACCAACCTTTTTGCATTCATTCAATCTTTCTTCAGTTGCTTCTTAAGGCAGCCTATTCTATTCAAAATCCTATGTTTCTCCTTGCCCCTTTCTCTACCTAGGTAGACTTGCTGAGTAGCTGTCTGTGCGGAAGCCCATGCACTCTCATGAAAGGTTCTGCCAAAGCCCGCAGAACAAGTGTGGCCAGTGATTTCATCTACTGATGATTTCATTCCTCTTATATCGAAGTAATTGAGAAAACACGCCATTTTCCCTCTTGGTCTCGTGACAATACTTTCGCACAAATCCCCTCCTGCATGCTATGACAGGCATAGGGGTAGACAAACAGGATGCAGGCAATGCAGAGACAGTTCGGTCGCATGCTCCATAAGAGCCCTGGCGACAATGCCAAAGTTGCAGTGCTTCTCAGCGACGTATGTTATTTTCCCTTGGTCTTCTGAAGATTTCAGGGGCACAAGTCCGTCTATATGTGGGCTAGAGTCTTGTCCTAGATGCTTAGCCTTCGTGCTCCCCGATCAACTATGGATTTTTTCTTTAAGGTGATGAATACTGACCCCACGTTTTAGTATGAAGATGTCGATAGAGTCCTTGCTAAGGTGCGTTTCTCCTACCTAACTGAGCATATACACGAATCTTTCTACTAAAAAAATGGTTTGGTACGGCTGACAGATTCACTCTCTAGATCATCGACGCGGCAAAGTCATGGCGCGACTCTTGGATTAACCTGTCTTCAACACAATTGGGTGTCGTTACGGAGTATGACGGATTGTGGGATCCTATCGTCGGTGCGTCTGAAGGTCTGGGGAAAGCAGCAGCTCCTACGCCACAGCTCCAACTGGAGCAAGCTTTAAGATTAAAGGAGGTATACGCTGAACTAAAGGCCGATCTTCTGGAGGAAATGGAGCTCATAGAGGCGCAAGTCGTAAAGCCTGCGGGCCACGCCCGCGAGTCCATTTCTCCCATACGGAAGACTATTAAAAAGAGAGAAAACAAGAGACTGGATTACGAAAAGTTGCAAGAAAAAACAACTAAGCTCCAGAGAAAGTTAGGAAGAACAGCTAAAGAAGATGCATCACTTGCGAAACTACAAGCTGAACTAGCCCGGGTGTCCGACGACTTTCATGCTGCCGATGCACACTTGAGAGAGACTCTACCCCCGATAGTGGCTGCAGCTTTCAGTCTCATACCATTGCTTATCAATTCGGTAATCACGCTTCAGAATCGCTTTCTCGGGTTGTATTATACAACTCTGCACAACTATTGCGAAGCACATGGGTTTCCCTCTCCTCCACCACCGATGGACGAGGTGATAGTTGTATGGTCGGCTGGGTACGAACCTGTGAAGAAAGAATTCGAGTCCATCACCTGCATCGCTACTGGCAAAGCCGTACGCCTGCCTATGAAGCTCCCTGATGACCCAAGTTTCACCGACCGAGTCCATCAGTCAACTCCTACGCTGATTTCCGGACGCTCATCCGCAAGTCTTGTATCGACCAATGAAAACGATAGTCCGCAGTCGTCAAAGCGCACATTATCGACGACTTCGTCGCCGCAGCAGCCATACCCCCTGCCTGCGCCGCACCCGTTTACAGAGAACCACTACGTTGTGACAAATAATAACTTAACCCCTACCGATTTCACAACAGCGTCGAGACTAGGTCAGCAGCTTACGCCGGCTGTGTCGCCGACCTCTGTACAACCACGGTCTGACTACTTAAGCAATCGTCCTCCCTCGACGTCATCTACAGTAACATCAACAGCATCTTTCAAGACAGCAACTAGCAGTGGCTCGTTTGGCGCTGCAAGAAAGAAGCCACCCCCTCCGCCGCCTAAAAAATTTGCATCACAAAGTCTTGGAGAGTTTGTAGTGGCTCTGTATACCTTTGACGGGGGGGCGGGTGATCTCTCATTTCGCGAAGGTGACAGGATCAAAATTGTCAAGAAGACTGACACTCTCGACGACTGGTGGGTAGGGGAGTTGGACGGTGTTAAGGGGAGCTTCCCGGCGAATTATTGCAGGGCTGGATGAGAACCATTGCTTCGTGTCATGTTTGTAGACTTACGCCTGGCAGGGCCTAGGGAAGCATCGGGCCTAGGAGATAGGATTTTAAAGTGCAACTCATGACAATGACTCGGTTAATGATCGTAATAATTATATTAATAAATCGTAATGTATTCGTTTCCTTAGTTGTTACCCCTTCAGACGCATGATCAAGTTCCCCAGTTAAGTGTTTTACTATTGTATCATGGGTACTATCGGATTCTACGTATGGAAGCAGGCTCATAATATCTTATCTCGGCCCCTGAGTCAAGCAAAGCATACAAGTTGATACAACATGGGGGAAAAACATCAATCGTCTTTACTTTTTATTACATGCCGATTCGAAACTGTCGCGAATGTTCTAAACGTGACCTGTGAGCTCTCGCCCCTCCTTTCCTTTACGCTCCACGACAATATGGGTGGGGGGATTTTGTATTTGTTCGGTAGCGTGTTTGGGATCATAACTGGAGGCTGGGGTTTTGAACGGAGATTGTGAATTGGTTTATGTTGTTTTTTTTTTTTTGGTATGGATGGAGAGAGGTCTGTTTATTGAGGCGAGTGAATGGACATATAAGTAATATGTGTACAGATCTTAAATTGGGCGACTGCGTCCAATATACTACCTACTGCGTTCTGAACGGTGTCTGTGTCTTAGGTACCTACTATGTAATTGACGTGGGTTGTAATGTTCGTCTATAGACTATAAGCAAATTGTGCCCGTACTTGATACTTACTTACCTAGGTACTATCAGTGCATGGAGTTTCGGAGAGCGGGCTAGACAAAAGGCCTGGGCAATGTAAAGTTACAAAGTAAAACTTGTGTCATGGTGATACCTGTCTGCCTGTGTGTCTTCGATAATGTTGAGACATCCCTCGCCCCTTTTACAAAGCAATCTCTTAACGGTAGGTAAATATCACCAAAGACAAAAAGTCACAAAGTTAGAGAACGGGAAACGTTTACTTTATCTCTTGGTATATTTTGGGGAAATACAAGTCGCCCATCAAACTTCTTAAAAACAGACAGAGCGACTGTAGCGGCAGCCATAATACTGCTCTATGTAATAATATCTCGGGCAACGAATGCTAATAGATATGAGCGGATGGACCTGCCGTCGTAAACATGGAGTGCACTCTTTAACTTCGACATGGTTGTCCCCCCGTCCCCCCAAATTTCTCTCCTCAAAATATATCGTGATATGGGCTTGGGCATGGTAGATAATAGCTCTTGGTTGGGAACTATCCTACCGCGATGCGATGCCGCCGTCTTCTAATTCTTTCTTTTCTTCTGCTTCGGCTCGCACTTCAATCGCCCCATGCACTCCCAAATATCCACCGTCCGAACCTTCTAGGTCCATGGGTGTGACGGGGCCCGGACTTCCCATCGGGACTAATCGCGGTTTACTCGGCCCGGATATGTTACTTAATTTTAATGAGCGGGCGGAGCTCAGCGTCGCTTGGTTGCGGTTGAGGGCCATCGTCGCCTGTGCCACCATGTCGCGCTGGTATTGCTGTAATCGGCGTCTCGCTTCAGAATCGTTTCGCGCGTGACCTAATGCCGAGGGCTGATTCACAGATGGGACCTGCGAATCTGAGTTCGATTTGAACGTTGTTGGGTCGGGTGTTTTTGACCGATGGCCTTTGCCTCTCTTCCCCTTCTTGTCTTTTCTGTTCTCGTAGTTGGTGGGATAATACCTGCCCACCGGCAAATGGGTATTCTGGTCTCCGAGAGGTATGTAGGAAGCTACAGGCGTGGTTGAGGAGGAAAGAGACTCAGATAGCCTGTAGTTGTTGATGTCTAGCTGCGACACCTCCATGTTTCGTTCGGCTAGGGCCGGGGAGAGGTTCCTGGTAGCTGGACTGACATCTCCTCTCACAAGGCGATGGACGGACGCGTGGGAATCAGAAAAATGGTCTTGAGATGCACGTTGCACCGATTCCATACGAGCTCTGGCCGCATCGAGCTGGAAAGGATGGTGGCGATAGACACGACTTTGCTCTTCATGAAGAGGAAAATAGCCCCTGTTGGAGTCTCAGTAAGAAGGAGCAAAGGTCCAGTAAAGTGATAAAAACAGAGTCGACATACCCGGGGGTATCTCCACGAGCAGATAGAGGTGCGATTGGAAGGCTGCTGTTCAGTTTCTTCCCCGGCGGCAGTTCGATGGCAATTGGCTGGCTTCGAGGTGGTGGTGTTGTTGTTGTTGTTGTTTTGGTCGTTTTGATTGTTTTGGTTGTATCATCGATGTTAATAGATCGTGGGGGCGAGCGAGTGCCTGAGTCATTTGGCAGATTCATTAGCCAGTTTTTTTCCCACGGCGCAAACAAGCTTCCAGAGAAGCTAAGGAGCAGTCGAGCGGCGGACGCCAGCCCACATGGATATGCGTATGAGGTAAGGTAGGGAGGTTGACGGGTTATGATTTTGGGACAGCGCAGAAAATGTACCGGCAGGGAGGGTGTAAGTAATGCAGGGGAAATACAATAGGTAGTAGGTAGTGTGATGTGAAGCGTGGACCGGGCAGTATTAGTGTAGGTGGGAGAGTTGGATGAGAAGGGAGTTGATCCCGGGAATCGATTGCCCGGAAAGCTCCCGGCACCGTTCCTTCAGCCAGTTACCGGCGGTTCCATTTGCAGCGCCCCGGAGAGGGAGATTTAGCGTGCGTGTAGTGGGTAGTATAGGAGCAGTTATGGCCGCTGTACACCCCGGATAGCCACTATTTTAGGGGCTTCCTTAGCACCAGCCAGCTAACCCCACACCTAACAGGGTTGGTAAGGTAAGGAAGCAGGTTAGGTACCTAAAGGTAGGTAGGTAGGTTAAGTATCTTCTCCCTTTCCCTTAGGTACATATCTCACCTACAGCCCTACCACCAGCCCTTTGTGCCATAACCCTTCGATCATCATGCCGTCCTTAATCTAGGTAGTAGGTTGGATAGCGCACAAAAGGGCGACTAGGTATGGGCGAGACAAAGCTCTTGATTTTCAGGGGTGCTATGCCACAAGAGTATCGAAACTCAAACGGTGTGTCGGCTCCCGACGCAACTAACGTCGCAATGTCTTGGAGACACCAGTGCGCATCAACTACGCCGGTGAAGTAACGAGGACGGGCTCAGAGTCAAAATGGCTGGCCAAGAAACAAAAAACCAAACAGAACGGGACAGATACCTACTGCCACTTTTCTTATAACGTTGTGAAGATGTGGGCGCTTGTGGGTTATCTATCGCGAGTCCTGGAGAGTCGAGGGGAGAGGCCGGTGACTGTTCCGGTGAGTTCGACGTATTGGATAGGTTTCTTGTGGGGCCGGCTGGTCGTCTTGACCTAGGGGAGAAATAAGCAAGAGGCTTGAATGATCGTCCTAAGCTCGCCATCATTCAACCGGTCAAATGAATATCACCTGTTTCGGTCTCAAGTTGGTTGTATGGTGTGAAAAGCCAACAAGCCTGCTGGGGTAGGAATAAAGCAGGGTGCCGACGAATAATTTTCCGGCTTGGTATCGTCTGGCTTCGTGCTATTATATACATTCGGCAGTTTTCAGAGCAAACGCCGTATATAGCATCCCGGCATTGGTTTGTGGTTTTAGTGCTGGGTCAGAAACCGAAGCACCGTTGGTGATGAGAGCCGCGTCTGTTGCCAAGAAGGGCAACGACCAACCAAATGAACCTAAAATACAGGGAAGAGTATCACGTAAGTAGATAAGACCTTCTCTAGACTGTCGACAGCACTGTTGAGTCAGATAATCACGATCAGAAAATCAAGAGGGTGGACTTCCCAATGTCTTACCCGGATCCTACGCACTGTATGGTTGTAGGTAGATATATGCTTTTTGTGTGCCCGTGAAGATGGCGCCAGAGATCGTTCTCACGCTGGTCTGGGGCAATTCCGACGAAATCGAGCTGGGGTCGGGGGATGAGACTCTGTAACGGGCCCGAAGCTCACGCCGCAGATCCACCAGAGGTTTGCATTCGTTCACTAGTACAGACTGTACACAAAACCCTATTCCTATCCGGAGTCTGCGATGATCGTCGCCACCATGCGTTCGTGACTTGCGCTACCGATACAAGGTGGTGTGTGATGACGATGGTGGAGTTGAAGGCGGAGGTTCAGGTGGAGTAGGTAGGTAGGGAGCTGTCAAATCAACTCACCCAACATGGTGGTAATCGCGACAAAAGACGGCATGTTGTCGAGTACAGATGAACTTTTAACTGCTAACTTATATAGGCTTTCTCTGATCTCGAAATTTGGCGCCATTTGCTGGTGCTAGCTTCCCCAACTGCTCTTGAGCTTGCTTAAGGGTTCTATTTAGTTGCATCCATAAGCACCTAGTAACTGTACAGATGCTTGTGTATGTCTTCCGATGAAACTGACTTTCCGACTGGGCTCGGCAAGATACTGTTTGTCCGCGAAGTCTGGCATCGATCCCAAAGCTAAAACCGGCTGCCAGAGCCAAAGCGTAAACCTGAAAATCTCAACAAACGTTTTGAAATGTGGCGTGACTTCGCCGTCAGTCGGGGTTTGTGCATTGGTACAGAGATACCGTGAATTAATACCTTGACGATCATCGTCAGACTTTCCTACCTGGAAGCTGGGCACTCTATCTCATGCACGCAGGTGAAATAGTCATGGTCACCCATAATGTTTATATATTGGCAATTATTCCCTTATATTATATTCTTGCAGGCTCAGTTTACTCATGCTTTTGTCGACGAGTAAAGTGAAGTGCTCGTTAGAATTACATCTTCTGCTTCTATACAAGCGTCCGGTTACTATCAGGTTTGTACTTTATACGGATATTAAGTTATCTCTCTCTCAACAAGCATTCACGGCGAAGTTTCAGATTCGTAGGGTAAGGATAGATAATTTCACGCAACTATACATAAGTGCTTGTGTAGGTGTACTTAGACATCAGGGGGTGTAATACTAAGATAGGGCTGAGATTGCATGGACAAGTAGGTAGCACATACCTGAATACCTACAAAACATACCTAGATGCATGGAGTACATTACATATTGCCATAGATATGTTGTTTGATTTAATCATGTAATATAAGATAACTTCCGTATTCGGTATGTGTCGGGTTTAATCAAGCCCTGAGATTCAGGCCAAAAAGTATTCCGTAGTTGAATTCATTATCCGCGGCACTTGCAGCTTCATGTCTTGGCTTGATCAAGACTGCAGTACATACCTAGGAGTTGATGATGAATCGGACTTCCGTTTAAAGTATTCGATAAACCATGCGACCATGTGCGTAAAGATACAAGACAGTACAAACATTCGCTTCTTTTAACCTTTCCGGCGACCGACCTGTGCATGCTACGTAAACCTTACCTAGGTAGGTACGGATCCGTAGCTGTCAAGTTGATCTACCTACACTGGGCGGACTATCTACCTACTTAGTGTAAGTAATTAGTAGGTAACCGGGTAGGTAAGAGTAATATACCTAGGTACACTTGATATTCTTACCCTTGTTCAGAGGAGCGTTTTTTTGTCTTTGCTTGAATTGAAAGGTTCAAAGAATTTGAAGTCCAGTCATATGGATGAGATAGATGAAGTTGTAATTACCTTCAAATTACCTGCCATTTCGATATAGGTAATTCATTGTTGGAAGATTCTCGTTTGAATGGATTAATTACCTACGTCATGGCGGGGCACTCGCTATAGGCCATTGTCTAGTGTAGGAAATCCGTATCCGCATCCTCGTTGGTGGTCAAGATATGAGATTTGGTCTCCATGCCGGTCTCTGCTGCCTACTACCTACTCATCGTGTATCATCCAATAGTAGGTAGTAATTAGAACACTGCATCTTCAAGTTTGGGGCATGACTAGATTACTAAATATGCTCCAATCAACGCGTTTCACTACCTATTATTCGACTTGACATACACTACTTCTTATACGTAGCTGGACTGCAGATACTGATCCGTATAAGTACAGGAGGAACGAAGCATCTACCTATTACCTATACCAACTAGTATTACCGATTCATTGACCATTAAAATCCCTGCCATAATAGCTCTTTGTCTCTTTCATCAACCCGGCCTCTTCTACCTAATACATACTGGCACGTATTAATTCTGTAAGTAACTCAAAAACCGATGTCCAGTCTCCATAACGCCCTCGCCACGTGCACCATCACACAGCAACACTCGGCATTCCATATCTCGTCGTCACCTTGGAGCATTGCATGGAACCCAGCTTGACTGGTCGTATCACACTTTGCCTCTGCCAGTGAAACGGGTTGCTCGTTCATCGAGGAACCACAAGCAAAACGCCAGGAAGGCCACGTCGGCCACCCAGAGCAGTGTCATTGTCAGGTCGACCCAGACGGCGTTCTTCATGCGTTTGATGTCGTCATTGCCATTGGCATTTTGGTGGAGAAACGTGCTCCCATACATGCCGAAGACAGTGATCCAGAGCACAAAAATAATGAAACTCCATACCGGCATTAACTTATATCGAAGGATATGAGTACTGAGGTAGACAAGGGAGGTAATCGCCGAGACGGAGGCGACTGAGATCGCGTAGACCTAGCCGAAACACATTTATAGTCAGTTACAATGGTACTGTGGCTATGATCTGCCATACGCCGAAAGAGTGAGGGATTGTAATCGACCTACCCATTTGCTGTCTACTTCCAGATCACTCGGCGGGTGCTGGAGATCACCAGCGTACAATCCAATTACCACAAGAGAAATTACGAATTGGGAGATGTTGAGCATGGCCTGAGAGCCACTCCGCCATGATGAGAATAAAGACAGACCCATCTTTGAGATTAATGATTGCTGGCAGCGTGTAGGATGGTATTGTGAATAGGTCTTGTGCAGGGGGGGAGGGGTCTTAAGATTTCTCGACAATCAAGGGATGCGAATTGTTATTTTTGCAGGCGTAGGAGGACAGACCGTACACAGGAAGGGGGGAGATGGAAGACTTTAAAGAATGCATGTTGGTCCATTAGGGATCTTTGTCCGGGAGCAAACAACTTTTGGCGGTGGTGCATCGGCATTTCTCATGACTGAACAAGACTCAGAAAACTTTAACTTATGAGACATTTTCAAGTTATGACGATGCGTCCAGTTACCATACATATGCATCCTAATATACGTGCGTGATGTACGGACGTACTGTGGTTCTCCTGCCGTGCACGAGGTACAGTAGTAATTACTGTGGGTGCTTTACATACGGATCCGTACGGTTCAAAGTCCAGCAGCAGCAGCAGCAGCATTATGGAGTAGTGTTCGCCGTTGGTTGCCAGCTGCTGCCAGATAGAGCCCAGCTGCAGTGTAGCTGTCTCTAGTTAGTCCACAGACAGCTAGCGGATGACGTAACTACACAATGGGGCGGCACACACAACAATCCTGTTGTTCGCTGCCATTCCACACAAATGACAGCGTAAACAATCCATCGTATTCCGTATTTACAGAGTAAACAGCAGCCTTGCCATTCTGCTCGCCAAGCAGTCTGAGTACCTGCTCACGATTTCATACTTAAATTTCACGTACTTACCAGTTCTCCATAGCCTCGCGTGCACATTTGATTCATCCACCTATGTGACGCCCGACCATTAGGGTCAACATTGCACATCTCACGAGAAGCATAGGGGCTTTGCCTGATACCGAAATGCACGATCAAGTATGATAAAGCAGGCATCGCCCTCAAAGCTGCTCGAATATTTCAGCTGAAAGACAAGAGATATTGCAAGTTTCAACACTATGGTTCTTCTGTCTTTTCCTCTCTCCGCACACACTTGAGGGCCGGTTGTGCATAAGACTCAGAATTCTGAGGTATCATTCCTCATGACTTCATCGGTCAATGAGATTCCCACGGTATTCCTTGCAGTCTGCTCCCCTTAGCACGTCCTCATGCCTTGATATACCTCGTGCCTGGACGTGAAGACATCCTAGTCATGAAGAGAAGCTATGTTCCGTCTTGCCTCAGGCTCGGAATAAGCATTCCCATATAAGAGTGGTTGTCCATGCTGCTCGTCTACCGATGAGATGGTCGACTGTTGCTTTTCTTAGCACCATCTTCGCCAACATGAACTCGTTTTTGTGGCAGACGAAGTTCTCGATCCGGTCTCCCGAACGGGCCCCGATGTCGTGCACATTACTGGCAACTGATCCGTTGCGGAAGAGCAAATCAATTTCCAGTGAGAGGAAATCTGTGTCTGTCTTTCCAGGTTTTATCAAGTGCAACTTGACTGTCAAGGCCTCCTCCCGCTGGACAAAAGAAACAATTCTTGAGTGAGGCCTTACCCCTTTAGTTCTCCGTCACCCCCAGTTTGGGGCAGTTATAAATGGATTGAAGTCGACGTTGTGGGTCCCGCTTATATTGGGCGGGCTTGGCCCCGGCCCCGGCCCCCTACAACTTACGAAGTACTTCATCACTTATTCTGCAACAACCTTTATGACCTACCAAGGCATACAACGCAAATAATGACTCGCGATGTTTCTTATCACAACCCGACGAGTGCAACCTGGATTGGCTTTGTATCATCCCAGGCATGAATCACCTCCTCTTCGGCCCTTCCCGAAAATAACCTCGGTCAAGGATCTCAGCACGCCGATCTGCGAAAGTTTGCTGTCGTTGTCTATATTGGCCACTCTCCCAGGAGAATGATGGTAGGCGTAAGGAAGGCTGGCAAGAGCAAACACGTGCAACTATGTATTACGTCTAGCTGACGCAGGGGGGGTCTCCAGAAATCCGGCCTGCCATGCATCAACCTATGGATGTGGTTTATATTTAATTTGGTGCTGGATGTGACTGTATTCACGTGAGCAATACCTCGAATTTTCCGTAGGTACTCAATTTCACCGAACTCCATCAAAACTTCTCTTCTACTGGCTAATAATACGATTCGGAGACTTGTAATACTATTCTTGACGGATACTCCTTTTGCCACCCCGTGGCCACCAAACTGGGCACTTTCTCGGTTGCCTATGGTTATTGGCACGCCCTTTGATATTGCACCACCCGCACAGGCTCACCGGAACTTTTATTATGTCGTCACGAGATTCCCATGACCTCTGTACCGAAGATGGTTCCAAATCTGGCTTTTGGCCCCGTTCACAACGTGGCTGTCCAAATCCGCGACGGTTTCTCCCGACCAAGGTTTCATCCAGGGTACAGCTTCGCCATAGGCTGAATGTTGATTTTAGCACTGCTTTGGAAGAAGGCATATGAGTTTCAATTCGTATATATAAAGGAGTCCTCGACCTCATCTGAGCTCACATCAATCAACCAAACTTCCCCGTCAACACATCTCTCCTGATAAGACCTCTCCAAGCGAGCAAAAGTTTCAAGCCAACAGCATTTCCACAACCAAACTAAATCACATTTACGGACAACCGTATACACTTTTCCCTTTAACCATGGGTAGCGAGAACCTGCGTTGGAACTGCGTATGACTCAAGCCCTTACGTTTGTCTCACACTCTTTTACTAATTTACTATCAGAGTCGTTGTGGCATGCAGAACCTGTCTGTCAGATATGAGGAATTTTGCACTGAGTGCTACAAGCGTCGAAACGACAACGATGACGAGGTCTGGAAGGCGAAGTGAGGCCTCAATGGAGCATGTGCCGGGGGGGGGGGAGGGGGGGGGGGGGCCTTTTCCTGAGACGAAGTGGACTCGGCGACAGCTAGATCATTGTACTTGCAATGAAGCCTTGCTGACGATGTCCCCCCTGTCTCCCGCGCCGGGAGGATCTGGTGTGGCTAATGCGGAATGATGACGATGGCGTAAGATGGAATGAAGCTGGTCTTCGTACTAGATGGGTTTGGGGCAAAAGGGATGCAGGATCTCCCCTGCTTTGGGATAGACGGTGGGCGATTGGGATACCCTAGAACGGCTCGAGCTTGGGAGGCGCTGGGGATCTTTCATGGTTGAGACTTTTTTTCTTTTCTATTGTGCCTTGTTTTTGATCATCGGAGAGGCCGCAAATTTTGGATTGGAATGGTTATCTTTACACACTTTCCTTAAGAAGAACCGAGACATTTTCAGCCTCTACCTCCATTGATGCGCTAGTCTTTCAACTTTGAAAGTGCTCAAGATCTCACGACGTAATGGACGATACCAAAATATCAGGAAATGGTATTGCGTGATGCAGAGCTACGGCGTTGTAATCAAGATCACGTCGGGGGAAGGGAGGGGTGGAATTACCCGTTTGCCCCGGTTTGTCCCCTGTTGAAGAAAAAAGCCATACCGACGGCAGGATCATGTGGAGAGCATGGGGGCACAGTTGGGTGTCCTTGATTAATTTATACATTCACGCCTGTGGTTCAAGACCTCAACTCGCAACGAGATCATGGTTTCTGTGATGATCGATCCCACAATGGAACCTGATGTCATGTACGGTATGCCTAATACAGGGGCGAAGCCACAAGAGAAGAGAAGTATAGAAAATGCCTTACACTTGTAAGCCAAAACAGCTTGCTCGATGTCATTGACATTTCGCCTACCTAGCTGCCTAGCTCTCTCCCCGGAGAGCAATGCCCTGCCTCAGAACGAGGATGTGATGCCGTCAGACCAACAATGGACGCCCGGTACTTTTCAATATTTAGGTGGCGCAAAGCGGGCAGTACCAACGACGAGGGAGGCATCGAAAAGAAAGTAGAGCAAGGAAGAGAAAATAAACCGGAGACGCGCCTAGGCATCAACATAGCTAAGGTTAGCTCACCACCTTTGCGGCTAAGCCATTGGAACCTTATGACTGATCGATCATCATTGACGGGGCGTGGGAACTTTTGTGGAACCCTTGTACAACCCTCAAACTCAGGTTGCTGCCTCGAAATTCGGACCGTTGAGACTCGGATAGATTTTGTGTGTTCTTACCTAAATATGGATGACACAGTTGCCCTGCCCCGCCCCGCCCTGCCACCCCCCTGGCAACGTCGTGCCTTGTGGTTCTTGTCGTTGTTGTCGATTCATATTCGCCCAAAATAGGACGTAGACTACTGCCCGGGCGTTGAAGAGAACGAATCCGTGACCAAGGGCCGGGATTGGGCAGACATGTATTACCCTCAACCCGACAGGCTTTCTGTTAAGATATTTTCCGGGCTTCAGCCCCTGGTCAAGATGGCTGAAGACAACGAAGAGGGTACGTAGAGTAGATTACCTAAGTTTCGACAGGAACATGGGGGGAAATTCCCAGCAAAACTCGGTAGGACGGCAGAAGCCTAGCGCGCGCTTGGCTATGGCTTATGCGGCCAGTCTGCCGGGTCGCGGACCATAACCCCCGTTCCGTACAGCATCCAACCACCACATACAAAGGTAGCTCGGTATCCTGACATCAATCCCCACAAGTGCCGGCCATAGACACTCCCTAGTTGCACCATGTACGAAATACTAGGTATGTAAGGTGTCTGGCAGGGAAAATAGACCCCGTGATAACATACTTACGTGCGTCCTGAAAAACCGCTACACGGATGAGGCTTTGCTCAAGCATTATTCGATCTTGCTTACCGACGTATTTTTTCGCCAGCACGTCTTTTTCTTTCTCGGTATGGCTGATCCAGAAGAGTGGCTGAGCAAAACGTACATTGAGAGGCGATGTAGAAATTACAGTCCTATGCAGGGTATTTCTACACGCGTGGCTTTCGACGGAGAGGGGAAGGGAAGGGGGGAGAAGTTCAGGGCTTTTTCTGGCTGAGCTGTTTATTGCGGACTACGAGAAATGCCACCGAAACGGAAGCAATTTAGCAAAAGCCTACGCTACGGTTGAGCCCGATTGCGTGGATGACAAGGACAGGTACATTTACGAGATCTCGCAGCCATGCCACACGTAGGGGAGGGCAGCCGATACAGCGGCGGATGTCGGTATGTCGGTTCCTGACGCCACGGTCGTATAGTATGCCAGTAAGGAAGATCGCCCACAGCGAGTGAATTCTGTTTTTCCACTACTCAATTGAGGCTCTGCGGCTTTTTTGTCCCCTGTCCGATTATATGCGATAGGTAAGAGTTGGGTTGCAGCACAGAATCACTTACCTAGTCTAAGTCTGACGCCAGACCACACACACACACACCACAACGGCGACGCCGTAGATTCAATCAAGCAACCGAGACATCCCTGTTGACAGAGACACTCGGCTCTTATTAAAAAAAAAGGAATTAAGATTATGATCATAGCAATGGTGAAATGTCTCGGATTAGTCATGGCATATATATAATAATATCGAACATGAGCGTGTAACCCCCTACACAATATTGCTCCGCCTCTTCCATCTCACCCCCGCTATTCTTACATACGCTGCTATGTATTACCCGCTTGAACACACATCGATGTCCATTTATATCCCCGCTCTCGTTGGCTTCGCATCTATTCAGGGGCTTCCTTCTATGTCAACGCCAATAAACCCGACGTGACGCTTCTTCTTCTTCTTCTCCTTCTCCTTCTCCTTCTTCTCCTTCTTCTTATTCTTATCTCCATGCTTAGCACGAGTCTCACGACTTACCATGTCCTTGATCTACAGTAGCGGCCCGGCAACTCGCTCGCGCTTTCACACGTACTAATAAGAGTAATGCGCTCTGCCTTAGACATCCGAATGTAAGCGTTCTCTCCGTCCTTCAACGGCCATTGATTTCGTAGTAAATGTCTGCTGACGATTGAACGGGTTGTCAATAACAGAAGTACCTAATTAGCCGACGGCGCGCACCTCGCATTCGATTTACTATGAGGATTTTTCTACAGTAGCGTATTGATCGACGAGAGAATCGAAGGTTACTAGCTTGATACCTTCGATGCCATTTCTCCAATCATGACTGTGATAAGCCTCCGCGAATGGCTTCAGACATCCTTTGTTCAGAAGCTTGAGTTAGTAGGTGGAATGCCCCAAGACACAAAAGGCCACACTGCGCGCAAAGTCAATCGAATATAGCCCACGTGCCCGGCGGGATCAGCGAACGGTAACAGCAAGAGTTTAGGACTAGGTGTGGTCTGCGACTCCGATGCAGTCGAAAAGGTGCCAGAACACATCCGCGCGATTGTATTGCCAGGCTGTGCTCTCGATGTTATAGTGTAATAGTGCTTTACATCCCGAACATTGTCTTTCATGGCCCTTTCGTGCATGTTGTATGTACCGTTGTTTCTCTAACTATATATTAGTTATATACGTACTACTAGTAGTGATAAATACTGTTAAACCCATTTCCGCACGCTTTCATAATCACTTGTATTCTTCGATTCCGGTCCGTGGAATTGACGGAGTATACTCATTTTGGCTGGCGATGCCATCGTAAGATGTTCGAATAACTACTTGTGACGATAATGGTGCTTTAGTGTAGATAAATTACATCTACACGGCCGGCCATTTCCACAAATCCTGTGATAGCTGTTGGCAATCCCGCGCAATCAAGGGGGGCTGTGACACATTGTGTACACACTATAGCGCGGACGAAAGCAGCTCCGTCTTGTGCGCTTACAGTACGGATCCGTAGGTAGTTCGTTGTACTGAGTATGCTACGTTTCAACAGCCGGTTTGATTCCAGGTCGGCTACGCGATCCTATAAGGACATTGCGCAACCTTACAACCACGAGCCGCTTGTACAACGCCGGCGGCTCCCCTTCCCACAGCCGCAGCGTTCAACTGTGATACTATTACGTGGTAGTACCGGTGTTATACCTAGTTGGTGATGCGATAGGTAGATTTTCTCGCACAGGAAATGGGGTGTGGCGGTTGTTGTGGGTATCTTGGTTAAGTTTAGCGACGGACGGGGAACCAGGGGGTTGGGAGTCGACGACCGACGCCAAGACTTTCCCTTTGCTCCAATCATCCGCTTTGACTTCGCTCCACTAACACGGTAACTATACGTGCACTAGGTAATAGGGTGCTATAAGCGCCGCCGTCGTTGGTGTGGGTGACCACCGTTTGTCGTGTCAGCTCGTCACTCTTGCTGATTTTGATTGCTTGTCGCACAAAATTATCGGCTGTGCCCATCGAAGCTCAAGCCCATCATTTTCTAGAGACCAAGGCTAAACGTAGAAAGCAGAGAGGAGAGCAGAGAAGAAAAGACAAAAAGCTATCTATCGAGGAGACAGAGAGAGAGCGAGCTTCGCTTGCACGACCCGGACTCTTCCAATGGATGACGACTTACCCTGTCCGCCCTTCATCCCCGTCCCCGGACTTCCTAACTTTAGAGATGCGGGAGGCTATGAGGTGACATCTGTTTCACCCGCCACTACTTCTGCGGACGGGAATCGTAAGATAAAGATAGTGAGGCGTGGCGTTCTCTTCCGCTCATCTGAGGTTAGTATTTTAGCCCCCTCGTCTTCGTTACCTACTACTTTACCTTTGTCATAATATATCTCAAGAGCGAAAAAAAAAAAAAAAAAAGGTGGAGAGACCTAGGTATTAACCTACGCTGCGTAATTGGGGATAGGTATCATCCATCTCTGTACGGTCTATAAACTTACTAATACCAAGCTCACGGGAACTCGTTTATTTTTATTTCTGTTTGTTTGTTTGTTTTATTCTATTTCAATGGGCCCCGTTATCAGCAAGCTACTGACACCCCTGACTCTCCCCCCGAATAGCCCTCCAGGCTCACGGATGCTGGCGCCGCTCAGTTGAGCCAACAGCTCGGCATCAAAGTAGTCTACGACCTGCGTTCCGCCGTCGAGATCGCGGGCGCCGTGAACGCCAACTATGGATTTCCCCTTCGTGAATGGGATGGTTCCGAGCGCAAGTTCATTCCTGTCTTCTTGGACCAGTACGTACGCCGACGTTTGTTTGCTCCCCTGATTCCCCGACAGATGTTACTCAATTAAGTTCTGCGTGCCATACCATACCTACTCCTGGACCCTACCTACAGAATGGGCCGAATACCCTTTCGATTCTATAAGTAGCAATCTCTGAATCCCTTTTCGTAGGGATTACTCGCCGGCGGCCCTAGCCCTTCGTTACAAGAACTATGCCGCAGACAGCGATGAGGTGAGTTTTTTTTTTTTTTTAATTGCTTAAAATTGCGTGGTGGTTCAATCGGTTGCGGGCAGAATCTTTCATCCAACATTAGTTACTACGATGGGGCCGACGGATGAGATGCGCAGTAGCGTTGGCGGATGCGTCCTGGTCATGTGTGGTACTTTCCCCCGTGCCTCACTCGAGCATCCATCATAAATGGTGAGGACGGAATGCATCGAGTCACAAGTTGCCTCAGATCCAAGCGGCAGAGCTATGAATAGCTTGTCGCAAGCAAGGAAGGAAACATAAGCCTGTCGTCAATGAGAAGCGCCGTTATGTAACGCTGCCTACCAGACGCTGGAAACCCACGACGCGAGCTGCATGCAGCCAGGTTCTCAAACTACCTGGAAAGTCGTGTGGGGGGGTGCTATTTTTTGCAAGCCGGTAACATCACATAGGATCGTGCGATTTGCAAACACGTTGCCAGGCACCAGGATGTCCGGCGACATCCCCTTAGATACCATCCTTTCAAAGAAGGGTTGGCACTTGTAACTTACTATTCCAAGCCGGACGTATTACACCCGTGCAACCTTCGCTAGTCGTCCAACCATGCAGATTATATTTTTGTTGAGTCGGGGAGCCAGTATACTAATTAGGAGACTAGGGCTTCGTCCAAGCATACAAGGATATCCTCAACGCGGCTACAGACCCGGCCAACGAGTACCAACCTTTCAAGACGATTCTTACTCACTTAGCAGCAGATCCTGAGTCATCCGGCGCGGCCGGCCCTTCGCCGTGCCTTGTCCATTGCACAGCAGGGAAGGACCGCACAGGCGTCGTCGTCGCATTGGTGCTAAGTTTATGCGGCGTGCCAGATGAGGCCGTTGTTCATGAATATAAGTGAGTGATTCACAGGTCTACTAAACTGCCTATCACCAACTAGGATGTTTCCTTTCATATGACCCGGGTGATCTACCGAAGTTGAACATGCTGCTAATCTGTATGTATTATCGTGGATAAGCCTGACTGAACTCGGACTGCGCTCTCGCACTGAGGAACTCGTTAAACACGTCTCAAGCAACCCAAATATCGGCGTCGATGTCGCAGGGGCCAGAAGGATGGTTGGCGCGAGGTAGGTTGTGTTTCTCTTTTCTTATATCCGCTATCTCCTCCCTTCTCTCTGCTGTCTCTTGTCGAAGATCCTTTCAGCGTCCTTGGAGTCCTCGCACTCCCAATTCTACGATAGACCATTGGGGCTCTCTTAGGGATGATATAACCTTGAGCTTGCAGAGTGAAGATAGGTGAAGACTCGCGAAATAATTGGGCAAGGTCTTCATTCAACGTCTGGAGTCTACGTACGGCCAGGTCGCTACATAGCGGTGGCAGGGATTGAAAATATCGATGCTCGCAACTTCATTAACAGCATCTTCATGGGACTGGAGACCAGTGGTTTCTATACCGAAGGACTGCCGTCCGCAATGCCCGTGGGGATTGACCCTAATTACCGGCTTGATGGGCGCTGTTCGATGTTGTCCGACCTTCATTCATCGACCTTTCACATTTAAATTGAATCTACCGAGATCATTACCCAGCTAACGCTGCTCTGTTCTAGGAAAGAGGCAATGCTGGGTACTCTAGCCCACATCCGTACGCGGTACGGATCCATCGAGCAATGCGTTCTCGACCTAGGAATCCTCACGCCCGAAGGCATTGCCCAGCTGAGGAAGAATTTGATTATCGAAGTCGACGAGAGTGAGGCGGTTCAATGGAAGCCCATGCTCTAGAAAGACGACTGGAGGAGACAATGCGACACGATATCATGGATGTGAAATGTTGAATCGAAGCGTATTATATATGCATCTTGTATAAGAGACTCAATATATAAGGATAGACATCTGGCAGACATCTATACATAGAGGGCAGCCGATTGCCAGCCGAATCCGATCTTTCAGTTTTCAGTAGATACTCGGACATCTGTTTTCACAGAGTAGGACTGTACAAGCACGCTTCATGATCTATGGATATACCTTTCTCGAATACCGTCACGATACAATGTTGATTAAAATAGGAGTTCGTCGCGGTACACATTGAATACCATGTATTATGGTACCGATTTGGGGATATGGAGCTCATGGGCCTTGGACCGATCTTCAAGTGGCGCACCGTATCGCCAGCCTATCGCACGGCGAGATTTGCCCCTGAAGCCGACATCTTCCGAGTTGTAGTCCTTGAATCGGAACTCGAAGCGTTCTGTATTGACACGAGTGGTCCGCTGCTCCTCAAGAGTGGCCTTCGCTATTTGTCTTTGGGCAGCTTCGCGCTCGGATTCGATAACGCGTTGCTTGAACCGCTCGGATGCTTCATGGGGAGATACATCTTGAGATATGTCCCTTTCCATTTGAATCAATTCAGGATGTGGTACTCGCTTATCTGGAGAAAGAAGTTTCGGGTGAAAGGCCTTGGCGGCGTCTTCTCTCGTAAAGTGCCGCGACTCAGAAGTCGGCCAGAAGATCTGTTGCATGGTGAATGGATGTACATGAAGCTCGTTAATAGGCTCAAACGGTGTGTTAGCTTGATCAGCTTTGATCCGATGCGTGGGAAGCATTCCCATTAGGGCCCTAGCATATGGCTTTGCCAGTGTTTTACCCTAAGAATAAGTGTTAGCTTCAAAATACCAATACCGGGCTTTGAGCAAAATATTCAGACAGCGGCGATTGTAATCAGAGAGGCTCGCAACAGCAGTTTGTAACCATGTAGATGTCTTCAAGACTTATCGAATTTGGTGTGTTGAAATCATCATATAAAAATCGAACGAGAGAAGAAAACAAACCAACAGCTTACCTTAGCTACCCACTCCTTCTCCACCTCCTTCAATCGCACAATAGCGGCGACTCGCCGAATATCAACGCCAAACTCGGCGGATACGGCCTTAATTGCCTCACCGTTTTTGACGACCCTTTGCCATATCAATTCACGCGATTGGTCGTCTAGGACCTTGGGGCTCTTGAAGAACGGATTGAGTGGAAATGGCCGGTCAGTCGAGCCCACTCTATTGGCGTTTAGTGTCAAGTATTGAGTTTGACCAGGTATGGGTCGGCGATAGGAGTGTCCCTCAGTAGCCTCCCATTGTCTAAACAGACGACGGGCTTTCGTAGTTTTGGACCGGCTCGCTGTTGTTGAGAAACTTGCGACGGCGGGAATCTGCGACGGGTGTGCCACCCAGCGCGCCGTACTGGCACTTGCCTTTATTACTGGGGAGATGACCGTCGCCGAGCTTGGTATTAATGGTGGCATTGCAATACCCTCTCAACCCCTCCCCGAGGATCAGAAGACTAAAAAAATTGCGAAGAGATTTGCGACGGGTGGATTTATTTAGATTGGGAGAACTGGCAAGTTTCCATTCGCGTCGGCTCTCGGATTAATAATTTGGCGTGGGCGGGACCCGGTGCGAACTGAATACGGATGATCTCTTCATTTGCACTGGGTGGAGAGGGTGTGGATATAAGTACCTAGCCTAATCTAGGTCGGTAGGTGTGAAGTACGAATCCGTACTGTGTGAAGCACCATTGTTATCTTATCGTTATCTGCTTTGCGGTTGGGAAGTGTACTTCGTGAAATCACGTGATATCTTGGTTTGTACGTACCTAGGTAGATATCCATGATCCAAGGTCAGGAGTCAGTAGGACCTACCTAGGTAGATACCATGAATTACAAGCCTAGGAGGTGGCTGGTGAGCAAGTCTGCACTCAAATATTGTCTGCATTTTCCTCCACGGCACAGTCCTGCCGCAAGAATCTGAACCCGATCGGTTCTCGTCTGAATGACGAGTACGGAATTATACCAATCAGAGTCACGGCATCCCCCATTCGGATCCGCGTCGTAAGCAAGCTGCAACTGCCTCAACCATATATTGGAATGCTTCACTTCTTAGGCTAGCAGAGGCATGAATTCCTCCGGCTCGGACAAGTTGCCGGATTTGCGACGAGTTGTGGTAGCGAGAAGGAACCAATCGGACTCTTTGGAGTCACAACTGTAACGCTGGTGATCGACAGCTCGGTCTGTGGCCCGTGTTGCGAGTTGCGACTAATAGGTTTGCGTTCCTCCAAGTGAGGCACGTCTTGACTGACATGCTGCTGTGACCCGGTAACTCACCGCAAGGGCGGTGTCTGGTTCCCGGTGCCAAATCCTGGCAAGTCAACCGCGAATCATTTCCAAGTGACGACATGGTCGTATCCGCCTATAAATGCCGATTCGAGTGCCTGTTTTGGTGAATCGTACGCTTCAAGGAATCAAATACCCTCGAGCCTTGCATGACAAATGCATTTGCATCTGCCTCTGGTGCACTTAATCTCTACTCCTTACCGTTTTGATATTCTTTGTGGTCGCGATCCAGAAGCTTGTTACGAAGATCTATTGTAGATCAAGAAAGTGTTGCAGCGAGATTGATAAGACGGTCGTCAATGAATTTTATTGGTGTCGTCACTAAAATCAGTCAACATTTTGTAAAGGAAAATTCCGGGTGTACACCAACCTGCGGCTTTCTCGAACTGGATATTCCGCGGACCTATAGGCACTCTGCAGGTGATGGCGGTTTAGACTGCGATTTGAAGAAAAGGCCGAAACCGCACATAATGACATGTCATTCTAGGTCCCAGTGGTGGTAGTACACTGGTTACATTTGATGGCTCCAGCCAGGATTCAATGCTGTGATCACCATGCAGGTGTTGTAAGGTGCATACAATCTTGGCATTGTAGAACCTGAACCGACCAATATATCAATGCGCCCCGATTTCTGGGAGGTATGTAATTCAAGACCGTGTCCACCACTAACTACTCAAAGTGTGAACACCGGGGATGTAGAAGACAGGAAAGCAAATACGAGCGGCGCGATGAGTATATGACATTGCAGGCGTGACTCCCTGAGTATAAATTGATGTATGGCATCATTCGCATCCTTCGCATGTGTATACAATGCGTGATGTCGGAGTTGAAGGGCATTGTTCGAGCTACCGGTACCGTCGGTACGCACTCAAATATCGAGATATTGATTAGGCTCCATTCAATTTACATAGTGTATAATTCGGTTCAATAAAATTCAATTCCAATTGTTCAGGTCTGGCAATATTAACTATCTTCAAAGAACTGAATCACATGAGTCTTAGAAATACAATTTAACCTTGAGGGCAAGTATTCGAGACTTACAAGTACGTATAGATGTTAATGATCATTTCGGCAGCACAGGAAGCTTGGAATCTGCACGCAGCATTAGGATCAGTTCTGGGCTGAGGGTTGTCCGGAGTTGCCTTCAAGAAGCGATATGACTACTGGGATTCTTCCTCAAAGCCAGTGTATGGGTTGGACGAATGCCGATCAAGAGTCTGAAACCAGTCTTTCTCGTAGCACACTCATAGGCACCACGGATCTCTTGACCCTTAGATTTGAGAGGAAGCCAGCTCTTTCGCGAGCTTTAAGGGTAGAATAAAATGAAGTAGGCAAACGATAGGTTGCGCTGTTGCGCGCTGGGCTTTAGCAGGCAGACAGACATATCGCCACCAAGTTTCGAAATTTCCAATATGGGAAAGGATTGTCGATGTTGTAGATAGGACCCGTCCATCAGCTTGTTTTGGTATCGAGCAAATTGGCATTGGCATTCTCGTTCGCTTTCCTTTTTCAAATTACTCGTTATTGGCTGGCAAGAATCTAGGAGACACGTGCTTCGACAAGATGAAATGGCGCTGTAGATTGTATCTGTGGCGCTGTGCCACCAACCCGCCTTCGATACAGGCTTCGGCGGAAAAGCGGTGCCCTGATTGGGGATCAACTATATCTTATCATCATTATTTGGTTCTCGTGGCGACTCTCGCCATGCATAGTTACAGTGGCGGTGGCATTTCGTGTTGGTGCTCTTCAGATATTGTTTCATCTTCTGCGCTCAACTCCGGCGTTGTCTAGCATGCAGAAACACTTTTTCGTCCTCTTGGCAAGTAAAGTACGGACTAAGAATTTGTTTATCTGGACCTTTATAAAAATCCTGTTCAAGTTACTCACTTGCAAAGAGCAAGTTCCATTTGGACGGATATGATAGGTTGAGTATCCTTCTCCGAGTACGGTGTTGAATTGCAAGATTAGAACAGGTTCTCAGTGACTAAAGTTCGTAGCTTTCGTTCCTCGCTTCCGAGGCTGGACAAATGGCTCGCGTTCCTGTTTTCCGGGTGGCGAATTACCTACCGTTCCCTATTTGGGGCCTTGGGTTGAAGGTCTTGGCGGGCTATTCGCACCACCTATCCCCGTTCATCAAGCATCAAGAAAAGCGACACTTGTTGTGGTCTATAATAGGGCGTGAATTTCAGCATCGGTATCATTGGAGGTCAGGCCTTTGGAATTTCTTCCGGGTAGAACCAGCACGCTTATCATTACGAAGTATACCTTCTCCTATCAATGTAACAGTAGATTAGTGTGTCTTTACTGGCACTTTTGAGCTCTAATAGCATCGAAATTAGATTCAGACCCGATTCTGCCCAAAGTCAAGCCGATTGACAAATCATATGTTCGATACTTGTATGGATATCACGTACGTTCGACATTCACTGTATGGCAAATAGGCGATTCGCAGATGACAGCTACACCCAGATAAAACGCTGAGCAGAGTCTACGAATGCAGGTACGGTTTAAAGCTCAAGCTCACGCCGGAATTAGCTGCGGATGATCGATTTGAGGAGAACCATGGAAAATGACAATTTCGAACAATTTCAGTGACAATTGAGGCATGATAGACAGCCTTACCTAGAGACATATGGCAGGGCATTTCGGAACGATATGAATGAAATACTTATAATTAAAAAAATGCATGTATGAAGTACGCAGGTTAGGTACCTAGGTAGATATGTATGTGTCTCCGATTGAGGTCAAAATGCTGCTCAGCAGCGCATTCAGGCAGACTTACTGCCCTTTATTTAATACGATCTCATTTGTGTATATATAATCTCCCTTTATAGCCATTCTCTTCAATCAATAATCAGTCCAGTCTCGTCTACACATTTACAAGCTTGTGATATACCAAAGTAGTAGGCCCTGAGGCCTGAGCCACGTAGGACCGTAGTCAGACGCACAAAAAGCATTTTGTTGCAGCCACACCGCAATTCCCTGTACGCAAACACAAACGCCCCTTTTTCTATCAAATCCAATGCCGCGTTCCACACGCGCACCCGATCACGTATAAGGGCGGTTTTGCAGCCCAGGTCCGAGCTTTCGAGATAATCCAATTAAAATACCCAGAAAACGCCATCCAGTGTACAGTACAACATTTCCCCGTGGAATATGGTAACCACCATAGCAGGAGCCAAGGTACTGTACCGCCAAGTCAAGAAACGGGCCCTGCACGGACCTGGGCTGCAAAGCCGTCCTTAAGGAGATATCCTGGCTCGGAGTCCCATCTCGGCCACAGTCCCATCCCGACCAGTCCACGAGCGGACGTACTTCTATCATGTTTGACTCAGCATCGCCAGCACTCATCGCGAAACTCTCTCCTCCAGGTGGACTAGCCCCGTTTCGCATGTTATTCACGTTGGTATATCAGGACCCAGGATCGGAGTCTATCGATGACTCGATTAAGCAACTTGATAAACCGAGTTTGCGGGCTCTTGGAACCGCTCTTGTCGATGCTCTCCAACGCTTAGCGACCCGCAAGGATTCCACTCAGCTTGGCACACTCCGCTCTTGGATCACCTACAATGAAAATGCCCTCGACCGCATTCAACCTCTCCTCGTGGCAGCGCTTGCCAATGAGCCCAGCGATATACTTGTCCAGCCTCTCGTAGATCAAGCTATCGCCCTCGTCAACTTCATTCCTCCCCGACCTACTACCCCTCCTCAGCCCACATTGAACTACGACCTTACACCTGTCAAAGTTTCCTCTCTATCACAAGAAGGCAAGGAGCAGACTCGGGACCTAGTCGAGCGTAGGCTCTTTCAGGAGATTGGAGGCTTTACGTATCGGACCGTGCCAGGATTCTGGGAGAAATACTTCGAGGGAACACCTTGGATGGATCATGCTTCCACTATCTATGAATCGATAAAAGAAGAGCATGTCAATGGCGAATGGTCTGGCCTTACGGACTCGCCGAACCAGGAAAAGGTACTCAACTGGTTATTCCATTTTCAAGATGCATCAACTCTTCTCTCGGACGCGAAATACGGCTACTATACAATTCAACGCCACTCAGAGCTGACTGGGGGCGAGGCAAAACGACAGATTGATATCGTCACTAAGCAAAGGAGCGGAAATCTATCCGATACAGAGCATAATTGGAAAGATATCACAGTCATCGGCGAGCTCAAGACATCTAATGTTGGGGTTAAGGGCCCCTTTCTTCAACTCGCCTGCTTTGCCCGAGATGTGTTCACTCAGCAACCAACGCGCCGTTTCCTTCACGCATTTATGATCTGCGGGCGGGTAATGGAGGTATGGGTATTCGATCGGTCAGGGGCCTATAGCGGTGGCCCGTTCGACATTCATAAAGAGCCGGAACGATTTATTCGCGTGCTCACAGGGTATCTACTGATGGACAAATCCGAACTAGGCCTCGATACATTTGTGGAGCGACATGGTGACTCCTATCTCATTGATATCCCCTGGGAAACGGGTGGAACAAAGAGGCTAGAGCTCTTCTCAAAGCCTCTTATCTGTCAGGGACATCTACGGACACAGCACTAATAGGGACAAGAGGACCAACGGGTGGGCCTCGGCGAGGCACTAAGGGACTAGCTAGCACACATATGCCTATAAGTAGACTGAACCGCCACCTTGTAGAAGGGAGGTTCAGGATTCAATGACCATTGACTTCTACCCTATACTACACACCTCACTGTGACCTCGCCTGCCTTCGCCTCTCTATCACTCTGGGAAGAATCCCCTTACATATTGAATCCTCGCATTCTTGCAAACTTCCCAGACCGTTAGAGAGTCGCTGCCTACTCGCTACTACAAAACCAACAACATGCGCTCAACTCGAAGCAACACCCGAGGAGGCACTCAGGACGCCCCAAGCATTTCCGCGGCGACCACGCCGGGAAGAAGAGCAAGGCCTACCCCAAGACCTCGACAAACTGTCGCACCTCCCGCTATCAACCCTGGAGTATTCCCGGACGTGGCTCGAGGATCGCGAGAGCCCAGCGAATACACCGATGAGGAATTGGCAAGTTTGTCCAGACAAGACCTTGAGGACCTCCCGGACGACCAACTGGAGATAATCGAGCACCGAGCAACCAGGGACGAACGCCTCAACAAGCTCCAAAGCAAGCTAAAGCGGAATTACGAAGTCATGATGGGCGGACGATCAAGCATCAGCGACTCCACCGCGGGCGAGGACGAAAAGGTATGGAAGAAATTATTCCCTGTCACGGCGCCTATCCGATTCCGGGGAAAATCTCGCAGCGAACTGCACAAGTTTCTGTCAGGCATGGAAACTCGCTTCCGCATCATAGGGAACCACCGGTTGTCGGACGAGAAAAAAGTTTTATTCGCTTCGACCTTTTTGGAAGACCCGGCGAATCGGCGGTGGATCAACCATGTCCACGCCGAATACGACGGTGATGCGGGAAGCGTGTCATGGGTGGAGTTCGAGGAATGGTTGCGTGAGTGCGTCGGCGACGACGCTACCAGCATCTATTCTAGCTCAATTGGATACGACACCATCCAGCAAAAGGAAGGCGAGTCAGTGGTGGCCTTCATAGATCGTCTCGAGCAGCTAGAAGCGGAAGACCCCATTGTGTATGACACTCGAACAAAGGCAGCCCGTCTCATCAATCGGCTACGACCGGCACTGATGAGTTACGTTATGCAAGGAGGGATGCCGTTAACTCGCAGGGACGCAGCCCAGCGAGCCAAGCAGGCCGAACAGGTAGGCCAGCAGATGGCTCAGCAGGAAGTGTTAAGGACACAGCGAACTCCCCGTGGAACCGGTGGGGGACAACGAACGGCGTTCGCGCCAATGGCTCAAGGAGCTAACGGCGACGCTACGGCGTTCCAACCTGTGTCTAGTATGGACCCACCTCCAACACGAGGAATCGCGTGCTTCAATTGTGGGCGGACAGGACACCGATCCACGCAGTGCCGCACGCCATTGGTGGACTGCCCGGTCTGTGGGAAACGGGGCCACCTGGCCCAATACTGTTACTCTAACCCCTCGCGAACAGACACCTGGGCAACCGGGGCTAACGGTGTACCGACCGCCGAACGAGGAGGAGTCAGCATCAACGCGACCCAATAGGAAGGCGGGTCGCCGTGCCCTCGCAGGTTTGAAGCAAAGGTCCAACTGCGAGTGGACGGGGAGTGGCTCACGTTGAGAGCTCTGGTGGACTCGGCGGCGGACGCCAATACTATCAAGGCTAGCTGCCTGACGCCGGGACTCAGCTCACGGGTGAACCCGCGGCGACTGGCAATTAAGGGGATGTTCGGACAAGGATCGTCGGAGGGAACACTCTCCAGCCTGATGCAGGCGCAGGATGACTTAGGGAGGTGGAGACGGCTGGTAACTGACTTCGAGGTCATCGAGGATCAGGACTACGACGTCATCCTAGGCTTGCCATGGGGGCAGGCAGCGGACCCAAATTTGGATTGGGCAGAAGGGAAGTGGATGTACAGGTTACGAAAGGATGACTTCAGCCTCATAGCGAGCCCGAAGCAGTATCGCCGAGCGATGAAGGAATCACGAGGGGCGATGGCGCTAATGATCGCGAACGTCCTCACCCGGGACAAACAACCTCCAATCAAGGGCGAGGTACCTAGGAATCCGATGCCACCGGAATTAGCGGACTTCCAAGACCTAGCAGATCAGGAGAAGGCAACCATGCTACCGGCGCATCACTCGCTGGAGCATCGCATTGACCTGGAGGAAGGCAAGCAGCCACCTTTTGGACCCATATACCCCCTATCCCGAAAAGAACAAGACGAACTGCAGGAATACATCACCAAGTCCCTCGCCATGGGTCGGATACGGCATTCAACAAGCTCCGCGGGAGCCCCGATCCTATTTGTGCCAAAAGCGAACGGCAAGTTACGTCTCTGTGTGGACTACCGGGCACTCAACAAAGTAACGAAGAAGGATCGCACCCCGTTACCACTCATCTCGGAAATTCTGGATCGCCTCGCCAACGCGAGTTGGTATACGACTATCGACCTTAAGGATGCGTATCACCGGCTACGTATCCGCGAGGGGGACGAGTGGAAAACAGCCTTTCGCACAAAATACGGACATTTCGAATACCTTGTTATGCCAATGGGATTAAGCAATGCACCGGCGACCTTCCAACGATACATCAACCATGCATTGGCAGGGCTGGTTGATCACATCTGTGTGGTATATCTGGACGACATCGTAGTATACAGCAAGACGCGGGAAGAGCACTTGCAAGCGGTTCGCTGCGTCCTCACCCGGCTTAGGGAATGGAGCCTCTACATCAACCCGGACAAATGCAACTGGTTCAGCAACAGGATCGCGTTCCTCGGTTTCGTAGTGACACCACAAGGGTTCGAGATGGACCGCGGCAAGGTCGAAGCAATAGAACAATGGCCAATACCAACCAGCGTACACGATATCCAAGTATTCACCGGGTTCGCAGGGTTTTATCGCCGATTCATCCGGAACTATTCGCAGATTGTGGCCCCTCTGACAAATCGAACGAAAGGCCAGCAACCGCCTCGCTTCGAGCTCACCAGTGAAGAACTGGCTGCCTTTCGGAAATTGCAGCTCATGTTTACTAGGGCACCACTGTTACGTCACTTCGACCCAGCGGCGCCAATACGGGTAGAAAGTGATGCGTCCAATTTCGCAATAGGCGCGACATTGGCACAACAATTCGAGGACCGCTGGCACCCCGTAGCGTATCACTCACGGAAACTCCAGGGCCCGGAATTGCGTTACCACACGCCAGACGCGGAATTACTGGCGATCCACAGCGCTTTTACTAAGTGGCGGCACTACCTGTTTTACGCACAACACCAGGTGGAGGTCTTGACCGATCACTTGAACCACAGGTATCTCGCTACGAAGCCACAGCTGAGTATCAGACAAGCCTCGTGGATGCAGCAACTAATGGAGTTCGACTTCAGAATCGAATACCGGCCGGGTAAGAGTAACCCTGCAGACGCGTTGTCACGAAGGCCTGACTACGATCTCGCCGAGGAAAAGCAACAGGCTCGCCAGGAGCTCTTACCGCAGTTTTTACAGAAATTTGGAAAGCCTAGCCCACCCAAACGGGTACTAGTGCAGCTGAGTAACGGAGAAACCTCTGGCTGGCTAGAAGGACACCACGGGGCTCCCGGTGGTGACTCTGCCTTCGATGCCCTTGCCAAGGGGGATTCAGGGACGACCTCGCTGGGGTTCCCCTATCCCCTTGGACCAGGGACGGGCAACCCAGGGGAAGGGACAAGGGTAGGCAGTACCTCCCTTGCCCCGTGGAAGGGTTCGAGGGACCGTGACGGGACGCGGTCTGCCATCCTCGTGGGACTAGCAGGTGGCCAACTGCGAAACCCTTCAACGGCATTGCCGGAGTTACAAGAACCTCTACGAGAAGCAATTTTTGCAGCTCAACAAGGTACGAAGTTTGTAACGGAAGAGCAATGGAAGGCTCGTGGCGTACGCGCGGCGAGGCAGCCGGTATGGCACATGGACGAGGGCTTGCTCAAATACAAGGGCCGGGTATACATACCTCAAGGACACGCACTAACGCAGGAACTTATAAGCAGCTGCCATGACGCTCCAATGTCAGGTCACCAGGGAGTCTCTAAGACCCGCAAACGATTGTCCGCGAGTTATTTTTGGGAAAGCCTCCCCAGGGACGTGAGTGAGTATGTCTCCACCTGCACGGTCTGCCAAAGAACCAAGGTGAGAAGGCATCGGCCCTACGGACTACTGGCGTCCTTGCCGGTGCCTATACGGCCCTTCCAAGAAGTCTCGTGTGATTTCATCACGGGACTACCCCCCTCGAGGGCGAGGAATGGGAAGCTTTGTGACAGCGTACTCGTAGTGGTTGACCGGTTGACCAAGTACGCTCTGTACATACCAACCGTGTCCACATTAACCGCAAGCGGCCTAGCAGATCTGCTCTTCGACACGGTGTTTTCACGCTTCGGACTCCCAGAAGGCATAGTATCGGATCGAGGCTCGTTGTTCACAAGTCACTTTTGGGCAACGCTATGCCATAGGTTGGTCATAGCCAGGAAGCTAAGCACGGCGTATCACCCACAAACCGACGGGCAGACCGAACGACAGAATCAGGCGATTGAACACTACCTGCGAACCTTCTGCGGATTCGAACAGAACGACTGGGCAGAGAAATCAATCATGGCAGAATGGGTGTATAACACCGCTGTCCACTCCGCCCATGACAAAGCACCGGCGGAGTTGCTGTTCGGGTACCTACCAAAAGGACCCTTCGACGTACCGACAAAAAAAGCGACGTTCGTCACACCATCGGCGGTGGAACGAGTAGAGGCCATCAAACGTAGCAGGGAGGAAGCGGTGAGACTGCTGGAGAAAAGCAACGTGGCATATGCCAAATGGTACAACAAACATCGCACGGAGAAGGTCTTCACAGTAGGGCAATACGTGATGCTATCGACGAAAGACATTAACCAACAGCGACCAAGCAGCAAGCTGTCCGACAAATTCCTCGGCCCCTTTCAAATCGAGGCAGTAATCGGCGGACGATCGATGGCATACAAGTTAAAACTACCTTCCTCATATAGGATGCACCACACCTTCCCAGTTAGCTCGCTGGAGCCGTATCACCACCGCACAGGTACAGACATGCCACTACCAAAGGAGCCACTGGCAGCTCAGGGCGAGGACATATTTATGATTGACAGGATCCTGGCCCATCGCGGTTCCTTACGGCGAAGGGAGTACCTCGTGAGGTGGCAGGGGTATGGCAGCGAGGACGATTCTTGGGTGGCCAAGCGAGACATCAGTCGAGACACGGCGCAAGAGTACGAAGCCTCCTTACACCATCTCGCTTAACATCATTCACACGGGCGAGGTAGCAGCGACGAAATAGAACGATGCGAGGAGGGCAGTCAATTCAAAAGAAAGAGGCAGCAAGCCACCAGATACTAAACTACCGGCCCACCGGTCACCAACGCCACTTCGGCTCTGTCATCACCACTATACTGTGACGAGTCATATAAGTCACCCTCATCCCCATCCGCTTCCTCGCCGTGACCTAACAGTGACTTGCCAGCCACTTGGCCGGCACCAACCTTCTGCTGCTTCCGAGCCTTACTAGCAGCAGTCGGCAACCGTTTCCGTTTAAGGGCAGGCTCCTAAAAGACTAGTTAATATCACCGGCTACGTCGCTGGGAGACCGACACTTACACCCATCTTCTCTCGGAGAGAGACAATCTCTCCACGCAGGTCCTCCACACCGCGCAGGTGTGCGCTCGCCAACTGTTCGAGTTGGTGAGTAACGTTGGCGTCAAGTTTTTCGGTAGCAGCCACCAGCGAGGTGACCGCGGACACAAGGGTGTCCAGGGCGTCGGCAACGTCGGAAGCCCGCTTAGCCTGGCGCTCGGCGGCAGCAGCAGCCTTCTCAGCCGCGTCGGCCTGACGCTCGGTAAGTAGGAGGTGAGTTCGCAGCCGGTTCGCTGTAGCCTCTTTCTCCTCCTGTTTGGCGTGTCGCTCCTCCTTAAAATCGGCGACGGCAGACTGCGCATTCTTGTTCTTGAGGGCCTGCACGTGCTTCGCAACCTGAAGCTGTATCCTCTCGATATTCTAGGCAAGTCAGCAGCAAACCACCAGCGAGGTAGCGGGCTCCCTACCTCCGTCCGCTCCTCGGCTGTCCGCAGGAGACGGACCAACTCCACACCCAACGCAGCCAGCTCACCCTTGGCCTAAGGAGGTTAGCAGCGAGGTGGCAGCGGGGTCGCTCGGGACGTACCACGATACACGGTTTTCCATTCGGAAAACACTTCTGGCACTTGGCACTGGCGTCTATACGCGGGTTAGCGAGTCAACGGCTAGCTTGCTGATAGGTCACTTACTCGTCATATCGCAACAGTCCTCCTTATCGCGACCAGGCTTCCAATCCTTCAGCCGGTACAGGCACCGCACGCACGGCACAACACGGCTAGCCAGGTCAGCAGGCAAATCTCTAGCGAGGTCGCAGGTACTCACGCGGGTCCACGCTCAGAAGGCGCCATCGGGGAAATCGAGCGGAAGTCTTCAAAAAGGGGGGGAAACTATACAGGCGGGTCAGCGGGTGACTCGCCCCTGGAATTCACGGGATCACGAACGGCTGCAGGCGATTAGTAAGAAACGGCACCTAGATTGAAGGGGGGGGGGGGTCACCTACGTTTTAGGAGGGTTGAAGAGGGAAGAAGGAGTAGAAGGAAGAGAGGACCTGGATAGAAGGGTTAAGTAGGTGTTGGCACTAGTGCCCACGTCACTTCCTCGTCACTATTAGGAAGGCACGGGGCAAAAAAGAAGGCGCGAACGAAAACAGACGGCAGTCACGACCTCAAGGAAGGAACCACGGAGGTCGAAACGGAACTACAGGAACACCCGGATCAACAAACCATGGCCTCCTCGCTACGACTCACCAGCAAGGACCAGCCTTGGGGACAAGGCTTTAGAAGGGGGGGAATCATGTCAGGGACATCTACGGACACAGCACTAATAGGGACAAGAGGACCAACGGGTGGGCCTCGGCGAGGCACTAAGGGACTAGCTAGCACACATATGCCTATAAGTAGACTGAACCGCCACCTTGTAGAAGGGAGGTTCAGGATTCAATGACCATTGACTTCTACCCTATACTACACACCTCACTGTGACCTCGCCTGCCTTCGCCTCTCTATCACTCTGGGAAGAATCCCCTTACATTATCGTTCAGCGAGCGATTGTTTCCCGTGCAACGTCCTGCTTTTTGGCACGTCTTCACCGCTCCAACGATGACGGTTGGAACTACGTTGTCAAGTTCTCTTGGCCCCCCATGCAACGCAAGCCCGAGGACTACTTTCTCAGACTAGCCAAGGAGAACGGAGTTGCAGGTGTTGTTGAAATGGTCGGCCATTGCCAGATCACTACTATCAACTCTATGCGTGATGGCCTGCAGTTCTTGGAATCCCATTCCTTCCGTGGTACTGCTGACGAAATGATTGGAAAATCGAAGAAGCGATCGTCGGTTGATTGTAGGCTGCAACCTCCCAAGCGATTTCGGTCTAGTACTGGGCAATCGGTTTCGCCCTCTATGGAAGATTCTCAGTGTCCTGCCCTCTCCCTTAGCAGCGACGGGTACAATAACCGTGCATTCCGCTGTCTCGTCACATATCCTGCCGGCCGGCCAATCTACGAGTATGAGTCGCCTGTCGAATTACTAGAAGCGCTTCGAGATGCGATCAAGGCACATGAATCCCTCTACACCGCAGCAAATATCCTTCATCGAGATATCTCGGAGAATAATATTATCATTACTGAGAAAAAGACGGGTTTCTCAGGGAGGTTAATCGACTTAGATCTTGCGAAGGAGGTTGGCAGTGGGCGATGCGGTGCACTCTGCCGTACAGGTACAATGGAGTTCATGGCGATCGAGGTGTTGCTCGATAAGGATCATACATATCGGCACGATCTTGAGTCATTCTTCTATGTTCTACTTTGGCAGTGTATTCTCCGCGGCTGGCGATTCGAGAACGAGAAGAAGCCAGCGGAAAGATATGCGTTGCTAAAAACTTGGTATACTGGCACCTTTCTGGATATCGCGCTATATAAGCAAGGTGCTATGAGTCCAAACGGATTCCAGGCGATCTTAGGTGACTTTCCAACCCAGTTGGCGTGTGTGAAGCCTCTCTGCGAACAGTTTCATTCAATCTTATTCCGCGATGGGTTATTTACTTCGACGCCGGGAGACCACCCTAGTGTCTTATATGGACAAATCATCAATGCCTTCGATGATACCATTGGTGACCTAAAAGGATCTGGGGAAAAACCCGCATCTTCATACTCTAAAGACGCGGTGGGAGGTCCCACTCCTACGTCCCAGCCTATCTCAACGTCCATGAATAGGTACCTAGGCATGCGTGAGTCGGCCCCCGCCTAGATTGCCGCTGTCAGAACTTCGTCAAGCAGTGGCTAGTCAGATCAATCTCACTGTTAGCGGCACCCGCCTCCGAAGCATTTGGGGACGGGCGTTACACGAAGTCGACTGCTATGTGTGAATCTTTGTCGGGTGAAGGTCCAGACGGTGGGTATGGGCTGTTCGAGGCTGAGCAAATAAGCGGGTGGTTATTGCTGGTTGGCAAGTACCAAAAAAGGGCTGTATGTACGTCCGTACCTGTCCGTAGTCCGTACCTACCTACAAAGGTACCTACCTACCTGGTAGGAAAGATACCTAGACGTTAATATACTAGGTAGGTACTACTACCACTACCCACCTAGTACTACCGGTAGGTAGGTAGGAGGGAGGGAGTAGGTTAGGTACCTACCTAGGTATCAAGTAAGAGCTAGAAATGAGGGGTACCTTAGGTAGGTACTTTAGGTATGTACCTAGCACTACAGGCCACCACCTCCTGTGTTAGGTAGAATTAGGTACCTCCTACAGTACGGAATACCTACGAAGTAAGGGAGGTACCTAAGGTAGTTACACGTGCCACCCACCTGATCGCTGGGGGCTCAAACGTGGGGCAACGTGTTGGAAAGGTTGTCTACCTACCTACACTACAGTAAGGTTGGCTCTTATGTACCTACTTATAGCCCTGGAGGTACCTAACTAACTACCTAACTAACTACCTACCTACCTACACCTACCTAGCCTATAGGCTGCCTATCACCCTCCTAGTGGTACCTACCTACCTACACTACACCACAGGCTACCTAAGGTACACTACCTACCCATCTACCGACACTAGGTAGGTAGGTACGTTACTTAGTGTATAACACCTAGATACTACCTACCCAACCTAAGTGTATCTGCTTACTCCGTACAGTTAAGCTACAGTAGGTACTACTAACCTACCAACCTTCAAGTGTCTCTCATTACTGTACGGTGAGCTTTGCGGTAATTATTACGTGTGTTGGAAGTTCAGCTTGAATATGGACTGGTTTTTGAGTCTATGTAATCAAGCCTAGTCCTAAAGAAGTATAAAGCAGACGAAAATCATATATTGGCCTAACCTAATATGGTAAAACCTACCGGGTAGGTCGCTACACGTGCCGGCGTTTCGAAATGCATCGCTAGAGTATGGAATACATAATGTACAACCCCTGCCATTCCGCTATGATCACAACCTCTGCTGTCTGAAGGTGCGTGCATAGAATCGAAAGCAAGTAGGTCAACTTAGCATCTGATGTGCAGGTGGCACCCAAGTTCGGCGTTGCACCTTTCCAGGATCTCTCTTACAATGTATTAATTTGTGTACTTGGACATTATATAATGCAGACATACTTCTATACTACTACTACTAGTAGTCTACCTACTAGGTTCCTACTACCTACCGCCCTGCCTCCCTCCCTCCCTCCCTGCTACCTTAGGTAGACTTTTATATGGTACTCGGTGCCGGCCTCTTGCCCGTCCCTCTACCATCTGTCTACATTACGCTGTGCCTACAGAGTATCAACATCTTCAGGTACTGACTGCGCGTGCTTCGTTGAGCTATGGTGGAGGCCCGCAGACAATCGAAAGGACACCATCAGATTCAGCCTCAGCCTTCCTCTTTATTCAGCATCGTCTCAGTAGATGAAAGCATTCTCAATACAGTACAGAACCATTCATCAGCTCGTCTCATCTACTGTACGGCCTGGTTTCTAGGGCTGAAGCCTGCAATTTGATGTTTATGACGTGCCGGGCGACCTGACTGTGGCTACCTACTACCTACTAATAAGCTATGTGCCCTACTGCACTAAACATGGGTAGCTTCAGGTCACGTATCAAAGCCACGCTCCTTCGAAGAGATAGTCAGCCATTGTCGCCCGGTTCAAGTAACAATGGCTCCGCAGGAGACCACCCTTCGGACGCCAGTACCCTTACACAGCCTGGATACGATGCCTCGGATGAGCTGAGTGGTCACGGCGTTTGTGCCAGCAGGAGCTTGAACCCAGAACGGGTCAACCGCAAAAGTCCCAACAGCAGCATCTTCAACAACAACAGCAACAACAACAATAACAGCAACAACAGCAACAGCAACAACAACAGCAACAACAGCAACAATTCTTACAGCCATCCTACCCATATCAAAAATAATCGTGTCCATTATAGGTCACGCCGGGACCAACTAGGAGGCCATCACATCAACGGCGATTCCCACGCAAACGGAAGCGGCAGTACGACTCCGCGAGGTCAAGGTTCCGCTCGCCTTGAAACAAGCGCCAGACCGGCTCCACTATCACTGGGTCATTCCGAGCCAGCAGCCGCTACACCCAAACCCGGAAGTGATCTGCACAATCATGCGATCCGCTCTTCATCAACAATCACCGCGCTGACCACAGCTGCTGACACTGTCACTGTGCCTGGCAACACCAACGGCAACACCAATACCAATACCAACACCAACACTAACACCAACAACAACACCAACACGACCGCGAACATCAACGCGAACGGCAACGGGAACGGCAACGGCAGCGGCAACGGTAACGCTAGCACCACACTGCCCAGCATCCACGAACATCCCGCCATTCCCCCTCCGCTGGCTTCGCCCAAGTCCGACTTCAAATTACTATATACCGAACCCTTACACTATCTGGAGTCGAACAGCATCGTCGATCCCGTCGATCCCGTCGATCTTGTCGATGAACAACCCCACTGCCTCTCTCCCCTTCTATCCTCGCCCATTAGACCTCCATTGGTGCACTCCTCGAGGAGACAGTGTGTATTGCCGACGCATCCCCCTGAATCACGCCCTCTTCTCGATGGCCTACCGCTAGACGCCGTTAACGAGAGCCAGCAGCATCATCTACCATCCGGCATGGTCACTAGGAAGATTTGGGTCAAAAGACCCATGGCTTCTGCAACCCTTATCACCATAAATGAGAGTGATCTTGTCGATGATGTCCGCGACCAGATTTTGCGGAAATATGCCAACTCTTTAGGCCGCCAATACGATGCCCCGGATATCACTTTGCGAATTTGTACCCGAGAGCAGCAAATCATCAGACCCCTACAACCCGACGAGTCCATTGCCAAGGTCATTGACTCATATTATCCGAACCATCAGACTGTCGACGATGCTTTGCTCATTGATATACCCTCGCGCAGAACTCCAAAAGCCTCACCGAATACGAAATCCTACGCAGACGAACGGCCGCACGAATCTGGGACTGACTACTTTCCACCCTATCCGCCTCCATCTCATAGTCACCACTCAACTACGACGACGCATACAAACGGACAGCACACGCTTCCGTTCCCGCCATCTATGAGCATTCTAGGCGGAAACCAGCTCCCACCGCTGCCATCTCCGGGCAGTACTAGACGACTCGCCCTAAACAATCGTCCCAACAACCAAAGAATTCACACAGCCTCGCCTGTATCCACAGTCGGTAATAATCATAGTCCTCAAATGGGGGCTGCATCAACTGGTACGCACAAGTACTCCAGACCAGCACGCTCAAGGACTCATTCAGGTGCATCTTCAGACCAATCCAATCATCCACCCGCTCCTCCACCAGTCTCTACACCCCCCCCGGTCGAACGAACGGCTACTCCTCCCCCTCCACGCGTCTCGTCCCCTCGACCTTTTACGCGAAATAAAAAGAAGAGGGTCGCTGAGGCCCCGTCGTTGCCGGCTGGACTTTTAGACAACGCTGTACCACCCATCAATATTCTCATTGTTGAAGACAACATAATCAACCTACGATTGCTAGAGGCTTTCGTCAAGCGACTGAAGGTCCGCTGGCAAACAGCTGTGAACGGAAAGGAAGCGGTTGACAAGTGGCGCGCTGGTGGTTTCCACTTGGTGCTCATGGACATCCAGCTCCCCATCATGAGCGGCTTGGAAGCAACTCGTGAGATTCGCAGAATCGAGAAAGTGAATTCGATTGGTGTCTTCTCCTCATCGGCCAACAGACCACCAGACGAAGTGCTACCGGAGCTTGCAGAGGAAGACAAACTTGCAAATACCGAGATGTTCAAGAGCCCCGTTATCATCGTCGCGCTGACCGCGAGCTCGCTACAGAGCGATCGACACGAGGCATTGGCCGCCGGTTGTAACGACTTCCTAACTAAGGTAAGTTTTTTCCAAGTTCCCTATACTGACGAATCTTTTATGACCTTGCTCACTGACTAATTCGGGTAGCCCGTTAATTTTGACTGGTTAGAGAGAAAGGTCAAGGAATGGGGCTGTATGCAGGCCCTTATCGACTTCGACGGCTGGCGGAAGTGGAAAGACTTTTCCCAGAAAACGCAAGCAGAGGAGACGAAGAAAGCACCAGTTGCCGGAAAGGCCAAGCCAGTCAAGAAGACCCGAGCATCGACAACTGCTGCTGCCGCTGCTGCTGCTGCTGCTGCTGCTGCCGCCGCCGCTGGGTGAATCGAAGATAACCAATAATTAAGCTTGATTCGCACTGCAGTAGCTATCCGTTGGGCGTTCAGCTGTCTTGAATCTTTCTTCTCCAACACCGACTAAATAAAAGCATTGTCAGCCCTTGACAAGGCCTGTCACGGCACACTATAGAGCTAAACGAGCACTTGCCGCATGGCAATAATATTACGAGCTTTAGCTAGGAACAACTATTAATTCACCATGTTCATTGATTATGTCTAACAGTAAAGTTATTCATAGCCCAATCTAACCCGTGGGCAAGCAAAGCAACAGCCTCAGTTGTATGTATCTACCTAGTGGAATGGGGGTATTTATTGTGCATCTTGCTTGGATACGGAATAAAAGCTGCAATGAAAAGCGGAAGAGGAAACATTGACCCGCGGCGACAGAGGATCGCAGCGCCAGAAACAATACCTAGCATTGGATATATAAATTATCGGACTGTCTTGTACATAGTAGCAGTTGGCATCACAGTTGGCATCATTGAATAATAATCACACTTGTTGAATCAAATTCTTACTGAGATCACTGCGCACTAAAGAGAGAGTACCTACTTATGAGGTTCTGTCGACAGATGCCCATAGTGTACGGACGTACGTCCGTAGATAGATAGTTTAGGCACCTAGTACGGATCCGTAGCGTGCTTCGTCTTAGATTCAGCAAATCGTAGATGAAGAAGAGGGCACATGAGCCAACCCTTGCAAGCACGTTGGCGGCATTGTATCCACTGTGTCGCCGCTGGTGCGGTGGGGAAAGGATCGCAACACTTTTCGAGTTTACTGTATCTACGGATCCGTATCGAGGTGTGACTACGTCCGTACCTACCTACCTACCTACCTATCTCTAGGTACCTAGCAGAACTGCCGATGGAACTCGGACAGCAGATACCTACTACATAGTTTACAGCCCGAGGTACGGATCCGTATAAGTACGTACGTATCGAGCACGGAATCCGGATACGAAGTTGCGCCTACTGCGAAGTGGGTTAGTGCCTAGGTACGGAATACCCTAGGTACACCACCGCACAAAATTACGTCTGTGCCGAGGCTGAAATACCTACAGTACACACCTAGGTACGGATCCGTACTTACCAAGGGCATGAGGGTTCTTTGCAATTCCGCGATAGGTACGGATCCGTAGTATTCCGTACATAGGTAGGTAGGCCAGGTAATCCGTACTGTGCACAATAAATATCCACACTGTGCATCATCCCGCGCGTTGGCAGGCTTTAAGCAGTTTTACCTACAATTTTACGGATCCGTACGGACGTATGGAAGGAAGATCGGCCGGGAGATATACAGTCCAACGGACAGTGCGGGTCATACGTATGTGCCAAGTTTCCTCCCCTTTTTCCCGTCCCCAGTTGTTATGTACGACCAACATCTTGAAGAGCTGCAGGAGTTGGAGGATGGATCCGTTCTGTTTTCTATGGCGGTGAGGTTGTCGGGATTTTCGGTAAGGTTGTATGTGGGAGAAGAGAATAGCTGGGTAGGGACCTGCGTGTAGGGTCGGTATGTAAATTGCTTGCCTTTGAGGTAGGTAGGTAGGTAGGTAAGTAGTAGGTAGGGCCCTGGTTCCGGTCATCGAATCTAGTTGCTGGGACTGTTTGCTTGTTTTTTTTTTGCTGAGGGCTCCTTTTTTACGCTAGGCTGGGTCTTGCAAGGGTGCTGATGCGTTAGCATGCCTGCGAGGCCTGCGCGACCCAGGCGGCGGGATAGCTGGTTTCCGCGCCCGGATCCTCTCCGGGGTCGGCTGTTGCGCCGGCGGGAAGACTGCGGTGTTGGGGCGGAGAAGGAAGTCGTAGGGCAATCACGATGTGGCCTGTGTGTCCGTGCCTGATCCTTCCGGTGTACTAATTGGCCCGACTTCATTTCCTTCATTCCTGCCGCTATAAGCAGGCAGCCTCGGAAAATCGTTCCGGAGAACACGACACTTATCTCCTGTCGAGTAGATACATGCTGAATCTTACAATCTACGTTATTGGTATTATGCAGATTTTGTCTTTCCTTTTATTTTCTTGACTGGAAAATATGGTTTGCTTCTTACGTGATAACTAATAGCTGTTACAGTGATCACCGGTCCGTGAACAACATCGCTCCTCTTGTTCTAGTATAGGTATTTGGCTTGCTATCTTAACCAGATCTTTTGTCTGAGGATAAGGCATACTTCGTACAGGTGGGAAGTTCCTTCTGTGTCTTGATTGATCTTCTTAAGCTTTGTCAAAAAAAATTGGAAGATTGCCTCTCGTATCGTTCACTGTTACTATTAAAGGCTGAGTGCTGACTGACTGGGCCGGGCGGAATAATTAATGGAATGTATTACATACATCGGAATATCTTGTGCAGCTACAACCTTTGACATCAGAGGATGCTCATCTTATGGCTTACAGTTAAGGGCCATATCCCAACACGTAGACCTCCATCAGGGTCTGTTTGGGCAGTAAGGTACCAACTGGTAGGAGATCAGACCTGCACTGCACTCGGCACACTACCTGACAACCTACCTACTGAGAGGCTCTCAAAAGGTAGGCAATCATGGTATGTCTTGAGAGTTAACCCCCCGCCTGGACTGTTGATTTCTGCTACGGTATGTTTTGTACCTTACTACCTTAACCGACCCCGATGAAGATGTAGTCTGTGGCGAGTGACGGATGGCACAAAGCACATGTGACCCAAGCGAAACTACTCTATCGAATCTGCCTAGTCATAGACAGCATATCAAGTGGTTGAAGGTTTAAAGTTTACAATGGAAATGGCTTCAGTCAAAGCAAAAGAAATTGTGGTACGTAGGATATTCTGATGAAAACATAGAGAGAACCGTCAGGCCTTCAGGGGTATTTGATGGAATTCTTAGAAGCAATTACTTCATTAAGGCAAGGTCATCTTGATTAAACCTACATTATTCTCACGACTCTTAGAATCTATATGTTCAATTGATGTTTGTGTGTTGATAATTGTGGTTAATCCTTCTCCATGTAATGTGACCTCTCCGACTATCCCTCCGAGCACAAGGATGGCATGGCAAGAGCCATCCAATAATTCACGATTGACCGAGACGGGATGAATTGTAACAAGAGAGTGTAGGTAGGTAGTAGATTGACTCTGAGTCCAGACAAAGCCTTCTCACAATAGTTGCTGGTCCGGGCGGAGCTGCACGATCAAATGCAAGCTACTTTACCTGAGTTTACACACAGACTCATCTAGTAATAAGCGCTTGACATATCTAGTAATGTGCCTCGACAATATGTGTAGTTGCCCAGGCTTGATTTCACGGCCTCGGTCCATGTGAGCTCATGTGACTTCCGTCTGGCTGCACGTACTTACCCTAACTCTTCTTGCCCTATTAATGCTTGAGCACGCGTAACCGCGTTGGAACCGAAATGCAGTGATTCACGGGCCGTCGTTTTCCGGGCTCCTTCCGTCTATGCCATTTATTCTGAACCGCGTTGAGCAGGTACTTACCTTTCCTAACGCGTTCGATCCCGTTGTAATCACTTACCTCTCCGTTTACTTCTTTACACCAACTCTTCACTCCTTTTCTACCTCTCACGTTCTCTAAACTTCCTAAGGGAATGTCTACGTTATCTTCTAAATAATTGTCAGATAACCTCTGTTTCTACTACCCTCTGTCTCTCTTCACCTGTTTCGATTGAACACTGCCCGACTAACCTGTCATAACTATCCTGGCCGGTTCCAGAGATCTCATCGTTTCCCTACGGAGCGCTGTTCAACTTCGAGCACTTGCATCGGATCCCAATTCCTACACTTATCCTGAGTTCATTTACGAGCATATCTTGGTGCCTGCCTATCATTCGCACATATAGGTATTTAGATTCTTGAGTCCTCAACTCCTGCGTTACTTCCGGTTTACCCCCCCCACACATTCACCACACACACTATCCATCAGTTGTCTCCGGCCAGAGTGAACAAGCCGGTTGAAAACCATTCATATCTTTCAGCTTGTACTGCTCTTGTCTACACCTCATTTGGTTTTTCTTTTCTCTTTCGGAACTGCTGGTTCCCTAGGGCTACCAGCAATTTCAAGCTCGAGCAGATCTCTGGCCTTTGTCTCTTACTTTGATAACTCTACCACTCCTCTGTTATCATCAGAACTTGACTCTGAGTGTCAAGTGTTTTGTTCAAGGTACGATATCTATTAGATTCCCAGTCAAACTCAATTATGCTGACATACTTTCATACAGAACTTCAACACAATTCACATTGTCCGTGTAAGCCCTTCTCGATTCTCTATTACAGGAGGAATGCAACCCCCTCATCCCAGCACTCACACTTATGTATACCGTATATATCTTGTTGCCTTACACATTCATCAGTCTTCCCGACATTATCAGTTATACCCTAGCACCCATTATCTGTCCCATCATGACCACCGCCGCCGGTATCACCGGATAGCACTACCAACAACACCTCGTTTACCACACTGTTGTTCCTATCACCTGATCGCATCGCCGACATCCCCCCACATACCACATCGCCGTCAACTATCAACTGATAGCAGCGCCGAGACCTCCTCATGCCACACAGCCGCGAGCTCTTGCCACAATCGTGGCCATTGCCTCGACACTGTCTCTTATCACCACTGATAAAAGCGTCTGAAGCCCTAGACACTGCAACTCCCCATCTTCCCTTTTCCCTTTTCCTTTTCCCTTTTCCCCTCCTTCCATCTCCCACAACCACCCATCGTTTCACAAAAGTTTGCTCAACTCTCAAGTTTGCCGTTGCATTCTCAACCATCTCAACCCAGAAACTTCCTTGAAACTTCCCTTCCCTCCCTTTCCCCTGCTCAACTCTCCCATTCCCTCCCGATTCATAATTTAATTTCCCGATCTAATAGCCCGAACTTACGTTCTCTCATTCTGACCATCTAGTAGTCTGTGGTTTACGATCTAGGCTGGGAAGATTAGGTAGTTGACGGAAATCTTCTGCTTCGTTTTCGAGTAGGTTGTCTCTCCATCTCTGGTCTTTACTCCCATGTTTCCCAAATCCCCCTTTCATCACCCTGGCTGCTTTCATCGACGCTGCAACTTGGCGAAGGACAAAGTTGCCCGCCGTGTCACGTATCATCACCTGTAGTCGGGCTCAATCAACATCCCGCACAACCAACCTCAAAACGAGCGCCCAAGCCGTACTACTTTCTTATCATATCACTTTGAAATAGTCTCACACTAACAACGTAGCAAGCTTGTTGAATTCTTCAGACTTCCACAGAACCAACTTCCAAGATCCTCATCAACTCAAAAGTCTAGCCCTAGCTAGAAACCATCAATCTTCAACATGGATAATCCGGGTGGTAACCGCCCGCAAGGTATCGGCCACATCCCTATCGGCCGCACCGGCCGCTGGAACAGAGGGCCTGTTCCCAGCAGCGGCAAGTCCGAGGACGGCCGTGTTGGCGGCGGCGTTCTCCTCACTGCTCGCAGCGACTCTTCTGACGACATCCTTGCTCCCATCAAGTCTCATGGCACCAACAGAAAGGGCAGAAAAGCGACTCTTTCGTCCGGAAGCACTGACTATAACAAAACCGCTGACAAGAGACATGGTGTTGCTTTAACCCAGACTGCTGACTACGAGAAGAAGCCCGCGGGAACTTCATCCTATGGTAAAGTCAGCAAGCTGAATGTCAACGCGCAGCCTTTCGTCGCTGGCGGCACGCACACCACCTCGTCGAAATCTATCAACACGGATACAACCCCTACCTCCACCGAGTCTGCCGCTGCTAACAAACAGCCCGCCGCGAAGCAGCTAACCGATGCCGAGAAAGCTGATGCCGAGAGAGTAAAGGTAAGTTGCGTATCAAGATATGTCCCTATTGTTCGGAGAGATAGACAGGGCGTGGCTAACGAGATAACAAAATAGGAAATGGAGCTGGCGGTCCGCATCCTCATGGACGTCTATAATGATCGAGCACGCACGCTTTCAAAAGAAGAGAAGCGTATCGTCGACAGTGCTTGTATACCTGGTACTTCTGCTATTCAACCCGCCGACTTTAGAGCTCCGGCGCAGGGCGGACTTACATCGGAGGCCCAAACATTCACTGCCAAGCAGCAATTCGTGGGCAGTAGCCAGACTAAGCAGAGTAGCAGGCAGGACCATCGACCTTCCTTTAACCCACGTGCTGAAGCTGCAGCAGTTCCCAAGGCCGCCACATATGCGCAGTCTGCTCATCTGAAGAGCCCGATAGGCATTGGTAAAGTTAAAGACAAGATTGCTTCTGACTATGGCCCGCTGCCTCTGCCTGCAGCTTTTCAACTGCCGGCCGGCTTCACGTACACTCATGGTATCATGAACGAACAGGCTAATGCCTCCTACAATAATACAAGCGCGCCGGCGGCCATGCTTCCGCTTGCGCCGAGCATGAGCCGACGCCATGCTCAGGTTGTAGATAACCTACTCCTGACACCTACCCGAGTTAGTCATACGCAACGATCAACCCTCAGTCAAGCCAGTGCTAATGGTAAGAAGAGTTGCGTGCAATTAATTGCTTCTCCCATAGAACAGTCAATGTTCACAAGCCAGGTCTTCGTCGGCGGCAAAGCTAGTGTGCCGAATAATCAGCGGGTTGCTTCCCCCACGATGAACGTCAGCCCTCAGTACCAAGGCAAGCATGTTATAAACAAAGTAGGTGATCCTTCGGCCCGTGAACAAGCTGCGGTAGGTTATTACAATCAGAATTTTGCTCCGCACATGAGTATTGCCGGTCAGCAATACCTTCAAAGTCAGCAGTCTATCAGCAGAGTGGCTAGTCCTACGGTCAATGAGCAAGCTGTACTGGGTTCTTATACTCAGCAGCCCACCATTTCTTATGGTTCCAACTACCAGCAGGCTTCACCTCACGTTCTTAGTTACCTCTCGCCTCAACATCAGAAAACTGGTATCGGGATGCCCAGCATGCTTGTCGGCGGAGGACCTAAGCAGGGCCACGAGGCGCAGAGCGGCACGTCGGGTCATGCCGACGGGTATAATTATGGCCTCCCTGGCAGTGTGTCAGACGGCAATATGGCCCTGTACCAAGCCAACTACCAGCAGGGCATTTCAACGGCTCTAGTTCCGTTTAAGACTGAGCTTACCAAGCTCCAGCCAACGGTTGGTCCATTGGAATTCGACATCCCAACCCAGGAGATCATGGCCAATCGCTCCGACATGCTGCAAGCTCTTACTCAAAAGGGAACACCCAATCTCCAGGATATTCTCGATCCCAAATACCTCCCGTTCACTGAAGGTTTCAAGTACTCTTTCCCAGTTGAGGAGAACGGTGTTATTATCATCAAGAATGTATGTTTTCGCAATCCACATATCATATTTTGGATTTAAAACACAACTGACGGCATCTGCCATGCAAATAGATCCCGTACGAGACGACCCGTAGTGAAATCATCGCTCTTCTGGGCAAGACCTGCAAGATTCTGAGCGACAAGTTGGAACCGATCCACATCAGCATAGATCGTGTTACCAGCAAGACTCTGGATGCGTTCTGTGAGCTAACAAGTCTAGATGCTGCCATTGAAATGGTCGAGAAGTTCAAGAAGAACGCTGAGAACGGACGTATTACACGTCTCGGCGCTCGCATCGTCGATGTAGAGCTGTCATCTCAAACTAACCTCATGCTTTCTTTGTTCCCTAGCACCCGATATGGCGTAAACTGGATCGGCGCCCGTCCAGAGATTGTGCAGAAAGCGAAGTGGTCTTGGGAGAATTTCAGAGGATTCTTTACCGTAGAGGAGATGATCATGCTTACCAAGCATATTGAGAACTCCCAACGCGTACGTCATGTTTAACCCTATCTTATGACCTTATGTTTGAACATCGGATGCCGTATTAACAATACAACTTAGTCTCTGTATGCCAGAATATGTCCAGAACGACCTTACGAGTGCATGATCAGCACCATCCGTAAGATCCCTTGGTACAAAGCTGAGCATATCACGATCAAGCAGCGCCACGCCTTATATGATGCCTGCGCCAAGATGATCGAAACACTCTCGACCAAGATCAATCGTGTCGGAAACGTGGAAAGAGCCGAGTCTCAGCGTCTGACTCCGCAGCTTCTGAACCGGTTGGTGATCTCCGCTATGCTATGCCCTGGATTCTCTGTTGTGCAAAAGCACAATCTCGCCTGTCTCGCTGGTGTTACGCAGTCTAAGGCTCGCGATTTTAACCAGCCACCTCACGCTGAGTCGTGGCGCCACTTGTGGACTTTGATTCCCAAGGCTGGCATGCCAATTGATGTTCTTGAGGTATGTTTTTGCCCACTCCAATCCTTTCTATCCTCATCGCTGCTACATCTTCATATGATGTCTGGATAGCTGACAATGTGGCGGCCTAAGTGGTACATTGCCGTAATCCGAGAAGAGACCAACCGCGTTGTGCAGGGTTTGGACATCTCCCGCAGAATGCCCCTCCAGGGCATGATGCAGGGTCTTGATGGGTACTGGGGTTTTTTCTGGGCCGAGGCCAACTTCCCCGTTGGTCCGGCCTGGGATAACTTATCGCTGGCCGAATGCGGCCGGATGGAATGGCTGGCGATTGAGCGCATTCTCATCCGCGCCGTCCAGGGCGGTAATGTCCCCGCTTCATACTTAAGTGGTTCGTATCATATCAACTCAGCCCCGGTGATAAGAGCTCACGAGAATCCTTAGGTATACATACCAATGAGCATTAGGACGATCTGGACCTGGTCGGTTTTGCCAGTCTTAGTTGAATGACAGGCACACAATTTTTACTGTTCAAGAACAGGATTTTTTTCAGATGTCTTCCTTTTTTTTTTCGACCTGGATGATTGGGTGAAAGAAGTTGCTGTGCTGAAGAAGGTCAACTGTCCCCGGGGGTAGCTAAAGGAAAAGAAGATAGCTATGGTGGTTGGTGGTTGGGATATACCTGCAGGACAGATCTCAATTGCTCTCACGAAAATCCACTGCTTTGTCACTCCTACCCGCTGTAGAGGTCTGCAGTCTACGGCTACGTACAGTAACAATAATAATGATAATAAAAAAAAACCTGATGTTCTAGAAAGAGAAACATTTTTGATTCGTCTCGGGATATTTAATAGTAGAAGATTTGTTGACTTAACGACACACCATAGCAGTAAGAATGAAGCTTAGACAGAGAGTTAGGTACTACTTCGTACTTATAGATACTGTTTAGGTGCACCATCGATCGCGTACGAAGTAATCCCGTAGGTACGGATTGTAGGTATTCCGTACTTCGCTCGTACACCGTTTGGCAAATTGGGAGTCAGACAGAAGAAGAAGAAGAAGAAGAAGACTCGGAAGAGGAGTACGAATCCAATCCGTAGACCTTCCTGTCTGTCCTCTCTCCAATGTCGATTAATGATTTGATTTGATTTGATTTGATTTGATTTGATTTGATTAGATACACTACCTAGATAAAGCTTAATCATCCGTGATCCACACCTACAGCCCACCTTCCGGTTTGGCGGTTAGTCGATACGAGATAGCAGCTGCATGTCGTCATGTCCTTGATACCTATACGTATGTGCTAAACCCAGGTCGGAACTACCCTTAGCAGTACGGACGTAGGTAAACAGTGATTTGATTTTGAACTAGTTTTCCCCTCCGTTACCTGCTCTGCTCCATTTTAGGTAGATACATACGTCCGTACCTCCCTACCTACGGAATACCGTTAGGTACCTACCCTTAACCCTTATTATTACATATTTACCTACCTAAGGTTATTACTACTTCGTACCTACCGCTCTCCACCACTAGGTATCACTACTATTTACCTACCTACCATCTTCTACCAACTACCCTACCTAACCAACTACCTAGGTATCTACTTACCAGTACTACTACGTATTAAGGTAGAACCGGACCTCTGAGAGTCTTCTCTGAGACGACCAGGACGACCAGCTCGACCAGTTCTCTTCGACTACCACACCAGCATCCATATAGCTCTCGCGACAAAGATAGCAGCGTAAGGAACGATTATACGAGCAATTACCCTGTGAATCATCTGCCGACTGGGGCATAACCAGAAGCTGAGGAAGGGCACATCAACATGGCATCCTCAGAGCAAAGGCCAACTGGCGACCTTCCGCCTAAAACTATTACAAATCAGAATACCTCTGCACCCGCAACAAGTGGCCCTCCCCGCGGTATGGCTAGCATGGCTCGTCCCATGATGCAATCCATGCCCGACACGCGACACCAATCCTTCGACGAGATCTACGGTCCCCCCGAGAACTTTCTTGAAATCGAAGTACGCAGGTCACCTACACACGCCTACGGGAAAGAGAGCAACTGACGTGATCTGCGCAACAGGTCCGCAATCCGCGAACACACGGTACGTCGCGACACATGTACACCGATTACGAGATCGTCTGCCGAACCAATATCCCCGCCTTCAAGCTGCGCCAGAGTAGCGTGCGCCGACGATATAGCGACTTTGAGTACTTCAGGGATATTCTAGAGCGCGAGAGTGCGCGCGTCACCATCCCGCCCTTGCCTGGGAAGGTCTTCACCAACCGCTTCTCCGACGATGTAATTGAGGGTCGCCGCGCCGGTCTCGAGAAATTCCTCAAAATTGTTGTCGGACACCCGCTCCTCCAGACAGGGAGTAAAGTGCTCGCTGCCTTCGTACAAGGTAAGTTTTCGCTACGTTTCGCTACATTCACTTAATGTCATGTATGGATCGGCTCGTCCATATGCATACCCTTTTGTGGTCCAAGGCGCATAAAGCATCACACGAGCGCATCTACGAAATTCCTGTCACGATCTGAGTTGGTTAAAGATATAATCCGCGCTTGTCTTCAGGGGTTAGAAAACCCGGGATATTGTACCTCAGAATTCATGATGGCAAACATCTATGTGCTCTACTAGGATATGCTAATGCGGCCGCAGATCCTAACTGGGACCGAAACTCCTGGTGACTGCGTCTATTTGACTCGTGGAGTAACGGAACCTCCCCGGGACGCACGCCCCGTAAGCTTCAGAAACGGCGCCGGCCTTTGCGACAGCTCGAGGCACAGCAACATGTACATTTAGAAACGCCTGCACCCCTTTGGAAGAACAACACAAGCTATTGCAGCAAGAGCACCGTTACCACGTGCCTGAGACAAGAGACGAGTTGACAAAAAAGCATAACAAGTGATTACTTAATTAACCTTCCCCCCCACCTTTCCACTAAAAAAGAAAATACATAAAATAGGATAAAACGTTGTCAGCGCGGGTCAGATTATTATTTTTTTTTTCCCTCTAGATACATCATTCTATCAATTCGGTGAAATGGATGGAGGGGCGCACGCGCGCGTCGGGTTGGAGTTTGTTGCCAATTGTTATGTTACCCTACTTACTCACCAACCTACCTACCATTTGCTTGCTTGCGTGCTGGCTTCCATATCAGTGGGAGCGTTGGCGCCTACTACTTATTACATACCTTACATACACTACATTACTCGAACGATATGAGATGATGGCATTTGATACCAGTTTACCTACAATAGTACTATTACCTATTACCCATGTCATCACTGTCCAGCTTCTTCGAATATCAGATTTTGAATGAAACGGCTAGGTACTCATGCTTTCAGGTTTTTTTTTTTTTTTTTTTAATTTTCTTTCTCCCGGTTATGAAGCGTCAGGTTTACGAATCCTACGATGGAGACGTATTCATCGTAGGTAGGTAGTCTGTACGGACTACCTACCTTGCACGAGTCATGATCGCGGATTTCTTTCCAGGATTGCTGTAAGCAAGGCGATACGGTACCGTGAACGGCGTGGGACATTGTTATATTTACGCAACCGATACCCTGCTAGCTAGGTAGTGTAGCTCACCTACCTAGATCCCTAAATCACATGGCCGACCTAGAGATGGATGGCTTGCTTTGCTATGGGAGGCTAGGCCCCTGCTCGCATTTTTTTCCCTCCCCTCGCTAGGTCTATCTACATAGGTATACCCATAGTGTACTGTACATATGTAGTGTAGACGAGGCCATGAGTACCACGCGTGTATGTGACATGATGTATTCATAATCACTTTTTTTTGAATCGTCCACCCACTATCCTGCGGCCGAAGCGAGCATTGCGAGGCGAGCTCTTATGGCTTCGGGAGGTGAGCTGGGGGAATGTGGTGTCGGGTAGGTGAGTATGGTGGTCTGTCTAAATAAAAACGCTGCTGGGGCTAGTTTTTATAGAGACACTGCAGAGAGGGGATTGAGGGTTAAGGACCTCATAGCTGTCGTGATCGGTCTTCACGCGGACATTCTTCGGATATACATCACACTCTGCGAATTCCGAGCCAAATCTTCCTTTTTCTTTGCCATCTTTTGCCTTGTTTTCCTGGTTTTCCTGCTTCTCTGTATAGGTCATGTCTTTGCCCGGTGACGAAGTTTCCAATCCGTAAATTAAACGCCGTTTCCCCAGGGTTGATCTATGTAATATGTACAACTTGAACTCTATACCGGTTGTGAAGCATAAGCTTATGGTAATAGTATCGAAAATGGTGGTGATAGTGGTGCTGCTGTCGTTGATTCCCTGATCGCAAAGATTGTGAGTCTCTTCTGTGCGCAACGACGGAACCATATCCTGACAAGAGAGGGCAACAGAAAAGGCCAGGATTTCAACCACCGCTGCGAGGGAGAGTAATTAGTAATGACCGCAGAGTTATGTGTTGGTACAAGAGCGGACTGGGCTCGTAGATGTAGGCCTCGTCCATATTCGGATTTGAGACGCTAACAGATTCTTCATCTTTCGGGCAAGCTCAGCTCTTTGCGCCAAGCAAGGTCAGAATTCCCTCGTACATGCCGAACATGATAGCGGCCGAAGGAATTGTGCGCATGAGATGTGGTGTCAAACCACCATAGAGTCCAATCACGCCCTCCTCTTTCCACACGAGCTTAAAGCAGTGAACGAGGCCCGTGTATTTTGGACGTCCGTCCGCCATAGGAGCCTGTCTTAGTCTTGTCCTTGCCACCTAGATGAATGCCAGTCAGTTATTGTTCGTAGTAGAATGTATCACAAATGTCCATCTTGGAGTCGGTTGCTAACCTCGTGGGGGTATGTCAGTACAGCGGCCAAGCCTTTAGCAGCTCCCGCACCCATAGCATTACCTGTCCAGTCGACAGTATGGTCCCACCATGTCTTCTTGTGACCACTGGCTAGGATAAGTTGCTCGCGCTCGCGTAACCGTCTCTTCAATTCTTCGTAAAGTACCCATTGTAATGTGCTCTCGGAGACACCAAGGTAGCTGGCGCTGAGACCCTTGAAGAAGCCCCTGGGCCCCTCATCGCGTAAAACTTGTTTAATACAATCCCAGCTGTTTCGATACCGCCGTGCAGTGACGTCGCCCTTGCGCTCGGCATTGTTTTTGTCGAGCTGCAATCGTGTTTTTACTAGCCAGATGGGATTTGTTGCAGTACCTGTTGCAATGCCAGCTGTGACGGCACTCGCAAGGTGGATGACGGGACTGTTTGGCCCCAGACCGGACCATTCCGAATATGTACGCTTGCCCATAGGATATACGTAGAAGTTGATGCTTCTCGCCGGTATGACGCCAACAAGATTGGGCCCCAGTCCCTTGAATAGCGCACGCCAGCCCTCTAACCGGTATACATCGCGTAGTATGTGAATCGTTTCGGCTAAGTGATAGGATGCTGATCGCAGGGGACTCAGGCGGGCCTGACCAGCAGCGGCCCGAGCGGCACGCAATTGGGCCTGGTAAAAGTCTGATTGTAACCGCGTTTTGAGAACGTCAAGAGGGGCTGTTAAGACGGAAGCTGTCATCCCGCCAGCTCTGTTGTTCTAAAGAGTCAGCGTCCACAGGACATACATATATGTAGTGTAGAACGAGGGGGATCAGGATATCCGGTCCAGTCTAGCTCAGTCCAGCTCAGTCCGGTACTTGAAGTGCAGTACGTACGCTCCAGCTATGAGAAATGGCCATGATTTGGCGAAGGGTGAAGATTTGGTTTTCGGTACCGCTGCCGGAGTCACTTCAGTAAACTCCCGAGGCGGCAAGGGCGATTTCTTAGTGATATAAGGGGCGCCTTCATGGCGCTCTTTTGCGGTCGTGGTCATTACGCGGGTGTGTATGTGAGGCTGGCAAGCACATTCAACGATAACGACAGCGACTAGGATGCATGTAGTGCGGTGACTAAGCTCGTGGTCGGCGGGATGAATTGAAGATGAGTGGGAGAAATTGCACTTTTTCTTTACCAGTCAACCAAAGAATGATTGACTGTTCGAATCCCAATTCGTCGTGAAGCTACCTACTCATAAGGAAGGCGAGATGAGTGTGCACGCAATGCACAAGTGGGAGCTACAATGGAGTTAAAATGCATTGCAGCATCATGATCAAGTACTACTTATCGCATCAACTTTTTTTTTTTTTTCCTTAATCGTGTTTCTTATCGCCGCGCCCACCCTATGATCGCCTCCCTCCTAGTACGGACTCCGTACTGTACCTACAAGGTACACATAGGTACCTACATTGGCCTGCTAGACTGGTGGGTAGGCAGTAGGTACAACAACCAATGCACATGGATTTGTAGGTACCTATACCTAAGTACTGTGGCAGGGATGAACGGACGTAAGAACCTGGTTACCTATCTGTAGGTAGATACGTGAGTACGTACTTGATGGCACGTTCCCTTATCTAATGTGGCTTACGCAGCGTCTACAGATCCGTACCCTAAGCCAAAATGCCTGATTGTTGGAGACCGTGGCTGAAGATAATCGCTTAGTTAATGCCAGACAGGTACAGATCCGTACTCTACCGATCCGGAATAGAGTACCTATACTTAATCAAGTTACCTGTCAATACCAGGTAGGTACCTAAGGCACACAATGTTGATTCCCCAGTACTTCAGACATACCAAACTCCAATGTATCGCTACCCTCGCTAGGTGCAAGGCACAGTAGGTACATACCAATGAAGCAGATACATCATAAGTATCTACCTACCTACCTTAGGTAGGTATACGTCCGTACCTCCTGGTAAGAAGTATACCTATAAGTGCATAGGTCGGTAACTAAGTGGGCTGGCCTCTGCCCCGCCTAACGTATCTACATACGTAGATAAAAGTGGGACATAGGACTGCACGGCAGCTCGCCAGCTGACGGCATTATGTACTGACTGTTGTCCCTGGCAGAATACGGTCTGTTAGGTACTGACACGCTGCAACTACTACTGTACTTATGTATGTCTAGGAATCGCAGAAACTGAAGCAGTTAGGTAGTTGTACTAGGTATATCACCCGTAACTAACTCTCTGTTCCGGATTTACCTACCAGTTCACAACGGTGCTTAGTTCCTTTATCTCCTTGAGTGCCCGGAGACTACCTACTTATGTAGGTACCTAACCTACCTAGGTAGGTGCAGTCTACGATACCTACTTAGCTATCATTGTCCACTGATGTTTTGCTCGCTTCAAATTGGGCTTCAGGCCGGCAAGGCGTTGAGCTTTTTCTAGTTTCCAGAAGAAGCAGATGGTGAAGACACGCCTTAGAGTCAGGCATTTTCAAGCTGGCCTCTGATTATAAATGTCCGCACCCTGGCGGAATTAATTACAGTCTTTATTAAGTAAGAAAAGTATGTACATGTGAACCTCTCGATAAATGGGTCAGAGCATACAAGCGAGTCCTCTGCTGTAATATCACACACTAGTATAGTTGCAGTCGTTATTGACTACGTTAGCTTTCACGTGAAGCCGCCGCTGCTGCGTCCGCACGAGCTGATGCCGCAGAAGCAACTTGTCTAATTGTCGAGTCAAGGGATAAACCGTGCACTATTGAGAGGTTTGAGGGTTCCTCCGTGGGATATTGTTGGCGTGACGTTGAGTCAATATCCATGGAGTCGTCTTGACTGGCAAGTAGACTGCTAGGGCATTTGCGCCATACACCGTCCGCTTGTCGGCCAATGGTGAGCCCCGGCCCTGACTGGCTCGCGGTGGAATCACCACTACGCTCTGCTCCCGCTCCCAAGTCGCCGATCCCCGGGAGCTGAGGCGGTGAATTGAGGACACTCTCCCAGGATCCATCCTTTGGCTCCTCCTCATCTTCGTCGCCCTCACCGCCCATCTCTCCCTTCAACAGTATAACCTCATCCTCAGTAAGCTTTTTCCAAGTGCATTTCGTATGCTTCTTTGTACAGCCTTGACAAGCCGTGAGATGCTTAACACATTGTGTTTTCAGCCTTCGACACCGGTCGCAAGGCGGCCTTATTATGTCTCCACGGGACATCTTCTCGATCCTTGCCATCACTAATTTGCGGTTCTCTTCTTCGTGAGACTTCCCTGTAGATTCCGAAGTACAGCCAGGCGATGGGTGGTTACTATTCATGAAGTTATGCTGCAGTATAGAGGCTCTTGGCGTAGAAGTTACCGTGCTCATAACGTTCGGGGTAGGTGGAATGGAGCTAGTCGAAGATACTCTATGACTGGCAGGTTGTACCGCCGTGGCCGTAAATTGCTGGAGAAGATCGGCGTGTAAGTCATAGCCAGGGTTGATACCGACTTTCCGAACGGTGTTGACAGGCTGGAAACCCGTGGTCGGACTCGGTTGTGACGGATGGTGTGAATAGATGAAGGCCCTTCTGCCGCTCAACCGATAATTAAGCTGTCTAGCTCGCCTGGCTACTTCATCAGCCTTCTTAATCAACACCTGGAGACGTTGCTCGAGGATCTCCAATGTAGCGAGTTCGGCCGTCTCATCTTCTTCTAGTGGCTGCGGCGGCACAAGTCTAAACCTATCCAGAGCACCAGAGACAATTAGCCGCCAGTCATCCTCGCTAATCTCTACTTGAACACCCTTCAACGAGAATTGACAGTATCGCATGCCTGTTGGTGTAGACGATAGTTGGAATTCTTGAGGATGAGACTTGGCAAAGTCGACAATTTCAAGCCATGTCACAGGATCAGGAGTAAACTGATTTTGGGGCGGAGTCGTTGTAATGGCGCCCTCAAATGCACCCTCCATAGCCTTGAGCAGCCGGGAGCCGGTGAGCTTGGCGCCTAAATTGAAGGCTAGACTTTCATGTCTATTCAATACGCCTACTTCCTAAATCAGTGCCTCGTTCATGACCAAGGAAGAATATAGCAGACGAGTTTACCTTCATATTCGTTGATGAGACTCAGAACATCAGAAAAAGCACCGCCATCGCCCTGGATAAGCTTGAGCTTCACTGCCAGGGATTTCGAAAAGTAGTTTATAGGGACAGTATTCCCTTCCATATCGGTTAGTGTTTGAACGGTTCAGTGTGAATAAGTTTGATCAGAGATGCACCGCTCTAGGTAGTGCCCATCCTAGACTAGGAAAACGCAGGGAAAACGGCAAGATCCAAGAATTATGGACAAAAACATGGTAGGTAGGCAGTGTAGATGGAGCAGCAGGTCCTAGACTAGTGTTGGATGAAGAACAATGCCCATCTTACACCAGAGAGCGAATACTTATAAGGGAAGCGAAACACTAGAGTGTGGGTCCGCTACCACTCCTCACGCGGTCGGATTTCGATGGACACGATGGACACGATGGACAGGAGAGGGGGGGGAGGGAGGGAGGGATGGAGGGCAGAGGTGACTTACCAGACTGGGGTGGTGGTGGTCGAGGGATGCGGTCAGCGTGTACCTGACTGCCGCTATCATCAGCAACATCTCGTTTTCTTTTAGGTTGCTCGGCTTCAAGGTTGTACGCCATGTTCACCCTGCCCTACAGCGGGAAGCGTGCAATTGTTGCAAAAGCCTAAGGCGAATCAATATTCAATAGTCCTGGCACACCCAATCCAAATATCCAACCCAGCTAGCTGCAAAAAGACAGAGCAAGGACATGAATGTGTCAGGAAAATCCTAGGGAAACGCCGCAGAGGAAGGAAAGGGGTATCCTGTAACTTGGTAGGGGGGAGGGACGGCGTCGGAGTATGAGTATGGAGAAGTGGGCGGATAGACATGTACGATGTATTGGTATACCTATGCTATCGCCAATGTGCATATTATGGGCTCGTTATGCCTAAGCACAAGTAATGTCCGCTGTGGACTGGCGGACTGCTGGTCCAACTGCTGAATTGCTGAGCTGCCGAACTGCTGAACTGCTGAGCTGCTACTGGTAACCCGGGATTCTGGGTAACCACGGTAGCAACATGGCAACTGAAGGGCACCGAAGCTGCAAGATGCCGGGGCCGAGTTGCTTGTAATGGTCCTGTGAAACAGGCTGCTACCCACTTACCAACCTAGGCAGATAACGTAGCTCTGATCGATGATAGAGTTGGAGGAAGACTTCGTACAAGCGCCGAGCTGGGCTGTGTAGTTAGAAGTTGCAACCTGAAGCTCGCTGACTCCAGGACTCCAGAAGAGGGGGGGGGGAGAAGCAGGCGTCGTGAGGATCTGGTAAGAGCTGGGTGTGAAGAACTGGGTGTGTAGTGTACCATGTAGATCACTGTTGTGTAGGTCGTCGATCCCGATGATTCGAAAAGGCGGGGGCACATGAAGACTCCACGAAAAGGGGGTACCTCACTCCTGTGTTCTTGTATACCTACCTACAGAAATACCTAACTCGAATGTACAGATGAGAAGAAATCTATTTATATCCAACGTGGAAGGTCATCTCAACTCCGTACCTACCTAGGTAGTTAATTAGCCGTTGCACCACAGGAGTGCAGACCAAGTCGGTAATCGCAATTGCATATATGCAGGTAAAGAAAGATTACATGTACCTAGTTGTTAGATACATACCTAGGTACCTAGTCCATGGGCTACCTAAGGTAGGTACCTATGTATCTACGACGTACATGTCGCGTACACTATACGTGGTAAACACATATTCCCTACATGGAGAATTTCCCTACGCCCATTAGCCAATGAAGGGCTATGAGGACCTAATGCAGAGTCAAGAATGATCGAACGAGACGGAATCAAGACCGGCTGTGTGGGTTCACAACTCGAACCTACATAATAGGTACCTAAGTGTACCTACATTGACTGTGTATAGGTAGGTAGGTACGTGCAGCGAACTTGTGTATCTAACCTATGGAACGAAGTCAGTAGTGTAGGTACCTTGATACAACATCGAAGTTCATCCTATATATATGGACCAGTTCCTATATCAACACAACTGTACCGGTATACCTACCATCGGATACTATTGGTGTAGTCTAGGTGATAACCTGCCTTGAAACCACACTACCTACGAATGGACTTTATATAAGTCATGTACAAGTACTTCCTGATCCTAGCAAAAGCTTCCATGGAATGCAAAGAATGTGACAACACTACGGATGTCCGCTTTAAAATGGATGAGCCGCTAATTTTTAGCGTAAAATCGTTACATGCATATTAATTTGCCAAAATACTGTATATAAACATATCAGTCTATCCATAAAACCGATATAGAAATATATGTCAATTCGTACATCCCGTATTCTGTATATGCATATTCGTATATGAGATATCTATATAGACATATATAGTCTGTATTAACGCTGCCTCAATCTGCCTTACCAGGCTACGCAGCACCGTCCTCGCATTTCCAACTTTGCGTTTTAAAAATATAAAGAGGGCAAACTGTTGATCGCAACGTTTTCTATATGGGAA